>JAKZAO010000002.1:4431522-5908697 GCA_023053555.1 Branchinecta lindahli
CCTCAAAGTCAATTGCACCAGCTGCAAATAAATATTTAACTTGTCTCAATCCACGTCTGAATCATGTGAGCTACTATAAAACATCAATTTTACCCTATATTTCCCATGGAATACCTTATTTTACGAATTTTACCTTATTTTACCAGTTTTACCTTATTTTACCAATTTTACAAATTTTACTTACCGAATTTTTATTTTACGGTAATTTTACAACACTACCCCCTGGTCTCAAGGAATACTTATTTTAAAATTAAAATCACTTATTAAATACAAATGAGACGACTTGAGACTACATTTCTAGTTGTTTTGGAATCGTACATACAGCCTATAATCCATTTTCTATCGTTTTATTGTTGTTTTCAGATTTTTTGAATTCACTAGCTCTGGATTGTTGTTGAATTGTAAATATCATGCCTCTTTTGTTGTACACGACTTTTTAAACAGTCGTCAACGCTGTATGATAACGACGAAGTTTTCTGGATATTGTTTGTTATTTTTTTTTTTTGATCAGTCAATCAAATTTACTTCCAAATAGCTTAAAGCTAGAAGAGTCGAATATTTACGAATCACACAAAAGTTACAACAAATTAACTGGAAGGATACGGCAAAAACTGATTGCCAGTGTTCCTCTCGAGTCTCGATCTGACGCATGGACGACGGCAGGGAGGGGGGAATGGGCGGCTCATGTGGGGACAACACATCTTTGCTCCGATTTTTTTTTGAAAGGGTTACACATTTAAATTTTTTAAATGTGTTTTGAGATTTTTTTTGAAAAAAATCCATTGTTCAGCGTCGTCCGTTCGGTCATTTTGAAAAGAAATTGACTTGAAACTCCAGATTCTAGTTTCCAGACTCTTATGATCTTCCCGTAGTTTTATCCCTTTGATACCCAAAATAAGATGACCATTTTCGTAACATTGACTTTTCCTTGCAATACTGTTGGACATATCTATAATCATATCTTTTTACAGAGCTGGCGGTCTTTCTCCGGGGCTAACCCCCTCGCTTCCCGCTCGTGACCCTCGCTTAACCCGCGACCCACGTGCAAGGGCTGACCCACGTCTCAAGGCCACCGCCCCAGCGATACCAGCGCCTCTACTGGCTCCACCCCCAGTCAAAACTAATCCATTCGGAACACTCACCATTCCGGCCAAGCCTGAAGCCAAGCCGGTTGATGTCGATCTGCGCGCCCCCTTTGTGCTTCCACCCCTTGCGCCCCTCACCCTCTCTGATAAGGACTATAGACAGAGTGACGTGGATATGCGCTCAATGTTGGGAAAAGCCCCAGTGAACCCGTTTAGTAATGATGTTGACTTGAGGCAACTACCCGACCCGCTCAGTATGTTCCCCTTTAAGCCCGCGCCAATGCACCCGCCTGCTCGGGAAATAGACGCTTCACTGACGTCACACCCGCCAATAGAGTGGAAGGTAGTGGCGTTCATTCCGCCTAAACCGGACTATTCCCATGTGAAATTTAACCCGGCGGATTCCTCCGCAAGGCTCGATCCGCGGTTACAGAGATATTTCCGGAAAGAGATCGAAGAGTCTGTGCCCCTACCTGGCATTGCATCGCCCCCTGTGTATAACCCCGCGTTAGAGAACGCGCAAGTTCCAGTGTACGACCCGCGAGCGGATTTGAAGGGCCCGGAGGGGTACAGCCCCCGGTCCGATCCGCGGTCGAGACGCTAGTTCCGGTTTGGTTTGGCGGTTCGCGGCAGCATCAGTGAACAATGACTCTCTTATCTGTGATCACATTGATTTCTTCCATTGATTGTGTATTTTGTTTATTGATCATGAGTATAATAAACTTTGTTGTATCCACTTCCACTATAAGCGAGCTATTGGACCCCAAAATGTCTACGCGATACCTTTGTCTTCGAGATACCTTTGACCGTCTATTTTTCGATTTGTTTGGCTCGCCAGCAATCACAAGTATTCCTACAGCCTAAGGCTTTTTCGTGACACAATTGTGAGCCACTCACTTCTGAGTGTTTTTCGCGGAAACACGATTGTGTGCCACACGGTCGAGCCACAAGTTGAAACTCGCGGAAACGCACATTTTGTCTATTTTTTTGGCGGTAATTTGAAATGTCTGACATGTAAAAATCTAAAAATAGAACTCGAGGCTTTCGTCCTTACCATTTGGTGCAAAAAGGATCTTCAATTTTATGTCCACATGCTTGAGAAAGTTTTTGATTTTATTGTTTTGACGTTATTTTGCTGCTAAATTTGAATTTCCCGCCAAAATCGAGCCACAAAATCGACAATCACCTCGGCAGTTGTTTGTCGAATTTGAGCCACGAAGCGTGCCACGGAAATCTTGTTGGTCGCGGAAACGCACTTGTGGGCCGCACAAAAGGCCGCAGAACGCTCTTTTCGAGCCCCAATCGACCCACAACCTTTTTGTGGAAAAAACGCCTCTAAGCTCACTGCGAATCAGGGTACATGGCGCTCAACGGGTACGTCAGCTTAGATTTACTCCATCGATATTTGGCCCTTCTTGGTAAGGGTCCTCTTCAGGCTGTAGCTGGAAGAAATGATTGGTGGTTCGTTGCCAAGAAGTGCCGAAATATCGCTGGAACAAACCTCAGCTGACTTGTCTTTTATCGTCTCAAGCATTTCAACGATCGCTTCATTCAGGTTTCAAAAGGACCTTCGACGCATACGCTCGACTTACTTCAAATATCTAAGATTTCTACTCTACCTACCACGGCGCAAGCGGAACCTGTCTGTCAATTTCCGACCCATTGTTGAAGCTTGAAGACAACCTGTCCATGACTCCACAAATTGATTCTAAATTAGTGAATATCCTTTCTGGAAATTTTTTTTGAGTATTTTGTGATAAATCTATTTTTCTTTGTATTTTTCTTACTGAACTTATGCCTGTGGGCAGTGGGTTAATAAATCATTCATTAACTGCTAAGGCTAACGGTAAATGTATTGATAAACTAATTAAAGCACAAATTTCACAATCATTTTGTCTCCTTTTGCTGTTTTTAAATTCAATACAACAAGAAAATTACAGATAATACTTGTGTTATTTTCATACGCAGTACGGCCTCCTGCAACCCATTCATTTTTCGGTAATTTTGGGCGTATTGGGGTGCATCTAGTCTCGATTGCGCTTGGTTTTCGTACGATGCATGTACTATCAGTTACATATACTTAAGAACAAATAATCTGATAGAACCTCAGTCTCCCTATCTCTGTGATACGATCATGCAGAGTCGAATATATTCTGAAACCCTACCCGATGCATACGAGCGGAGGAGGAGCTACGCAGAACATAATAATTTGTTACCTCTGCAAACAGCTGTATCGCAGCAAATCGCAGTATAATACAATTCCGCAAAAGAATCAGAACGCCGTTTAAGTCGTACCTTTATAGCTTTATAGCACCTCGTATGAGCAACAGCGTAGAGGGAAGTAGACGGGTATCAACTCAAACCTCACAGCATATACCTCTAGCTCCGCTCAGTTTTATAGGGATATCCATAGTCGCTGCGTGGGACCAAAGACGGATGTTCTATCAGATTATTTATTCTTGAAATACTGTAACGAAGAACTGTGTATACTAACGTCTCTTCTAGCTTCTAGCTTTTACTCTATGGTTTCCGCGTTTAGATTTAAAATTAAATCCATGTGACTGGTCCTGTGGGAATCAATCAGGGTACTTGAATTAGAGGTTGTTTCTTGCCAGTAGTTGAAGCTTATGTCTAGATCAAGAAGAGGGGGAAGGGGAGATGCAGGGAATGGTTTTGATGAGTGGGTAAGTTAAGCATATACACTACGCATCAAGTTTTGACTTTTGACCTTTTGTAGCTCTGTAAGCTAAGACTAAGCAGACTAAGATAGTCTGTACTTTTAGAGTTTTCCGTTAGTGCTAAGAAGAAACACTCACTGAACCTGCACCAAGCATGGTTCACAGTCAGCCTGCAGTCAGCTTGGGCCAGACTGAAAGAATACTTCTTCAGAAGTAGCTGAAAATCTTTCAAATTTGAGTCCTTGCTTACTTCTGTCAGACTTCTGTATGTTGCATGTTGAATGTTGAAGTTTTGACTTGTCACTCGACTTGTCAACTGTATTTTTGGAGAGGCTGATCGTTTAAGATTGCAGTAGACTATATTTTTTGAAAATTTTTAGAGGGATTCCAAACAGTCCCATTTTGGATAAATTGTTAGTGTAAAATTGTTGAATAGTTGAATATCTGGTGCAAGCCTAGCTTATGTAGTTGATTTCAGAATACCCTGTCATTCTTCTAAACTATTATTTTCTTTAGGGAGGCTATATGGGAGCAAAGAAAGCCAAGTTGGAACAACAGTTTGAAGCAGATACAGTTGCAGCACAGACTGCTGGAGGCATATTTAAAGGGATATCCATTTTCGTAAATGGGTATACTGGTATGTTTTTTTGTTTTTTAACTTCTGCAGCTCCATCCGATGACAAATTAAGAGCACTAGGCTACTCCTACGCAGTGGCATCACTAGCCTTTTACCGTTGTGGGGGTGGCATCCAGTTTGTGCCGACGGACTCAAAAATATGTCGACGAAACACGCCTTTCCCGCCAAGCACAGAATAGGACTAGTGTAAAACTTTTTACACATTTACACTTTTAACACTTTTACACTTTTTACATTTTGCATCGTTCCTATCAGGGGCATTGCAAGGGGGGGGGGGGGATGCTTGCGGATTATTTGTTATAATAACTGGGATTCGGTATAGTTGCCATTCGGGAGTTCCCACGAACCTCGAAACTTGGAAGAGGTCGAGTGAAGCACTGGTTGCAGACAAAAGGACTGATTTATGATCTCATCAATAGTCCCTACTTTAACTTTGGATCCCAAAAAGAAGATTTAATCATGAATCTTAATATTCTATATTTTGCGGAAGGGCTAAAATCTGGATGGAAATAGTTAAATTTGGCAGGAAAAAGTGGGCGCCTGCGGCGCCCACTTTATGTGATCATGGGTAGTATTGACTATGGTAGAGTAGCTGCTGCTGCAGGAACGTCGCTCCATCCGGTTTCTGGAACTTCTTAGAGCATCGGTATTTAATCCACGGTTAATGCTAGAATTTGTAAGATAAGCAGTTAAATTTTAGCCTACAGGAAAAAAAAACTCGCCTGCGGCGCTCACTTTCTGTGATCATGGGTAGTATTGACTATACTACAGTAGCTGCTGCTGTCGGAACGTCGCTCCATTCGGTTTCTGGAACTTCTTAGAACATCGCTATTTAATCCACGGTAAATGATAGAATTTTTTAGCCTTAGAAAATTTTAGCCTACAGGAAAAAAAAGATTCTGAAAAATCGCCTGCGGGGCTAGATTTATTTTTCTCTTGGATATAATAGATAGAAGCTATTACTGCAGTCGTGCCCGGCAATATATTCTCCAAGTGGCCTTCGCCAGAACGCCACTTAATTAAGTTGGCTTATCGTCTTTCATGCTGCCCTTTAATGTTACTTTTCCTACGTAATCCTTTCTGTTCCATAATTTAAATCTCGAATTTTAAGTTTCTAGGATTCGGTAAAATTTTTGAGAGCTTCGGTAAAATTTTGGCTCTGCACCCCCCCAACGAAAATGCAGTTGCGACGCCCCTGGCTCCTATTTAAAACAAAGTATGACCGTTGCCAGCTTCCATCATATTTCCATTCAAATGATTTCTTTCCTTGCCCACTAAAGCACCAGTACGATAACCGTCATAAATGGAAAATCCGAAGTCAAAGAGTACCTTCAGAGAGGTCTCGTTTTTCTCCATCTTATTCTGTTTTGAATTCATGGCAAATTTTATTTCCTAAAATTGATTCTACAAAATCCCTTCAAAATGTAAAAAACAGCTTCCTCAAATTCTCATTAATAATTTTAAGAATAAATAATTAACAGTTAGAGATTAGTTGTATTTCATGTTTATGTATTTGTTTTTATTTGTTTTCCTCTGGTGATGCTGGTTTTCAGTTACCCTTCCCTCATTTTTGTTGTTGTTTTTGTTTGGATTGATTTCGCTTCGTGTTGGCAGTGTCGTGCGGTGATCGTTCTACTCAGCGTTGGGTCGATTTTGTTTTATTGATTTTTATGAAATGGTTTGAACCATTTGATGTTTTTCTTCTCTCCGGTTCAAACCCTGAAATAATTGTAAGTGCAGAGTAGCGTATTTTTAATGTGTATGTATCATTAGAGTTGAGAATAAAAAACCTTGAACCTTGAATTTCTCACGTATAAATAGAAGCCGATGTTCCGACGAAACTTAAACTTTCGGGATGCGCCCGATGACCGATTACAGAATTTGATTTCTTGCGTGTAAGAATAAGCCGATGTGCCGACGAGAATACCGACGCCTGACAAAACCATACAGCATTTGATTTCTTCTGTGTTTTGCCCGACTAGACTGTACAGAACTCAATTTCTTACGTGTAAAAGTAACCCGGTGTGCCGACGAGACTTCAACTTCCCGGGTGCGCCCGACAAATTTTTGCAGAATTTAATTTGCTACACAGAAAATAACCTGACTAGTCGACCGGCGCCCGACAAAACCATGACCTACAAAATTTTATTTCTTCTTTATTTCTTGTGTATAAAAAGAACCCGATGTGCCAACGAGAATACCGAGGCCCGACAAAAGTATACAGAATTCGATTTCTTCTGTGTTTTGCCCGACAAATGTTTGCTGAATTTTATTCCTTACGGATAAAAATAACCCGATGTGCCGACGAGTCGATCGACGCCCAACCCAACAGGAGCATACAAAATATTATTTCTTCAGGGTCGATATTATTACTTGCCAGGCAAGTAATATTATTACTTGCCAGGCGAAGTACTTTCTCAAGACCTTTTTTTTGGGGGGGGGAGTCCCCCCCATAGTGACGCCCCTACTCCTACGGACCTATAAACCCTCTTCAGATATTATTTGTACAACAACATGTTTTTTTCTACTTAACTAGTGTCATAACTTGTTTGTGAAGTGGGTTACAAATAAAGTGTTAAGCGCATTAGACCACCGACTGGTAATGTATTTGGTGACGAGGGGTGGTAATTAGTTAATGCTATGTGAAGCACTTGAGGCTGCAGTGTTTTGAGTGTGTTTGTATGTCTGGTAGACATATGGGTTTCAGGTCTTAAAGGACCCCTCGTGCTTATTCTGCCTTTTATATTATCCCTAGCCCTCTTATGGAGTTACAAGCTTCTGAAATCCCGCCTTTCGCCGTTGTTCCGTTTTTTTTACTACGAAACGTCAGCGCTTTTCGACCGAGCCGAGTTGCCGGTCGCGCAACCAAACGTCGCCAAAGCTTCAAGGTCCTCTTTCACAAATAAGGACATGATAAGCTTCAGTGTTGTTTTTTATTTTGGCAAACATGACAGGCCGTCAGATCTATCTTGTTTAAGAATTTTTTGCTTGGTTTTACCACTTTTAACCATGGTGCGTTCAGTTTTCAAATGTTTTGCGTCCACCCGTCGCGCCGGAGAGCAGCAAGGCTGAATAGAGATGACAAGCGCCAACAAAATCGCTAATTTTGCGTGGCAAGTAATGGTATTTTCGGAAAAGATATTTCTGAGCCATTTCACCGTGAAAAAAACATTTCTAGTAATATATATATATAAATCGTATATTGACCAAAATAACAAAGATAGCTAGCAAAGGTAAGTCAACATAACACATCAAAAAATATACAGAAATTGGCCAGTGCCAAATAATACAACCAGTACAACTATGAACTATTAAACGAACGAATGAAGTACGGCACAAATGACTTTACATATCTTTCAGTTGCATCTGCTGGATACTTAATTAATTTAGCTGAGGTTGAATGGGTCTGAGTACGAGTGTTGGGTCTCTTTTTATTTGGCTCAGCAGACTCAGGCAAGATTGATCTGTGAACTTCAGAATTCAAACATTTATGACCAAAATTTGTTGTTAATTCACGCCGACGTTGCTCAAGGGAAGGGAGACAGATACTAGAAAGGCCCTCTTCATAACTAGCGAGGATAATTTTGACTGCTCTTTTTTGATTAGCTCCAGTCTATTGGATTGCTCCTTAGTCAGTCCGGGATGCCGTACCTGGCAGCAATATTCGAGACAAGGCCTGTTATAACAACAGTAAATTAGGAATAACTATTTCACGGGAATTGCGGATCTCCTCAACACTGAGAAAGATTTCAGAAGGCGAGAGTAAGAGTTGTGCTTTAAGCCAAGAAAACAGGTGCAGCATTTGCATGGTATCAAGTGTCTTTGTTATTTGCAGATCCACCTGCTGAAGAGTTGAAACGCATCATGATGACGCACGGTGGCATATTTCACCATTACCACAAACCCAGCGTCACCAATTTCATCATTGCAAGCAACCTACCTGATGTTAAGATAAAGCAGCTCAAAAGTTCAGAAATTTACATCAAACCAGATTGGGTAACCGACAGCGTTGCAGCAGGTCGAATGCTCTCATATAAGAACTATTTGCTCGTAACTGCGGCTGCGCAAAAAGGACAGGGGAAGTTGAACTTCAAGAGTGTGCAGAAAACGGTGCAGGCAACGGGCCTCCTAGCTCGGAACGTACCTATCACTATCAGTTCAGAACGTCACGGTGAGGACGTTGTGAGAACGTCGCACGCATCTCACCCCCTTGCTCTGGAGTTCTCCAACGTCAGTGCAGAGCGCCACGATCAGGACGTTGCTAGGGCTTTGCAGACGTCGGATTTTCCAGCTCTGGAAACGTTCATAAACGTCGTTCCAGAACGTCACAATCAGGACGTTGTTGGAACGTCCAGTACTTTAGAAGCCCTAACGGAACTAGTAAGATTTGACGATAATGTACGTTCATTTGAGCCCATGGAGACCAGCCCATTACCTTCTGGAATGCCGTCCCGTTCTGGAACGTCCCTAGACGTCACAACGTCAGAAGCTGGAAGACAGAGGGTGACTGAGGCGGGAACATTGGAAACAGGGGACGAACCAGGAACTTCATATACAACGTCGAGTGTTCTGAGTCACTCCCAAGTGTTAGAGGATCGTTACGTCGAGACGTTTCATTGCACGCCGTCTGATACTGGTGGGTCGAAAGTGACCGATGCTGTAACTTTGCAAACGGGGGACAAACCAGGAACGTCAGTCGGAGTCCCCTGTTTTTTCAGTGTATTTGAAGGCTCTTCCGTTCTTCGCCCTTCTAAGTTCTTGCCCCAGATCTCTGAATCAGTAAAAGAGGAGGGAGAGGGAATGCTAGAAGAGCCATCCAGTTCGCCCGTAATAGGCAAGGAAGGAGCCAGTAATTCTGTTCGAACCTCGAAGTCCTATGAAGCTTCACCGGGTCCATCTACAAGCAGACTCCCTACTCCGGATCCGGAAAACCCGGGTATCCGAACGGACGGAGATGGTTTCCAGCGACATCTAAGAGCGGGCGAAGAAAACTTTCTTTCCGAGTTTTACAACCGCTCACGTCTTCACCATATCTCCACCATGGGTTCCACGTTCAAGAAGTATGTACAGGAGCTTCGAGAAAATTCGAAAGGCGACTTTCCAGGATTGAAAGAGCTTGACCACTGGCATAAAACCTCAGTTGTGGATGAACCCTCACTGGGCGCAGACCTGACGCGGTTTGACCCGAATAACGAAAGGGTGATCATGCACATTGACATGGACTGCTTCTTTGTCTCTGTCGGCCTTCGGAATCGTCCTGAGTTGATTGGTCAGCCCGTCGTTGTTACTCACGCGCGCGCAGATTCAAAATCGGTCAAGCATGGCGATCAAAATCGCAGTTTAGAATTTGAACATTATAGGAAGAAGAAAGTGGAACGAATGAGGGACGGTGGGGGTGTGATGGGCGAGGAAGAGAAGGAGAAGCTTTTTGAGAGGATTGTAGACATTGACGAGAC
Organism: Branchinecta lindahli; assembly: GCA_023053555.1. Classification (NCBI taxonomy): domain Eukaryota; kingdom Metazoa; phylum Arthropoda; class Branchiopoda; order Anostraca; family Branchinectidae; genus Branchinecta; species Branchinecta lindahli. Next base: position 4,441,379 of record JAKZAO010000002.1, read on the forward strand.
AGCAAGCATGTCCGAGATAGCATCGTGCAGCTACGAGGCAAGAGCCAAAGGGATCAAGAATGGGATGTTCCTCGGTAAGTTGTCAACCTGTCTTGATTTTCCCAGAAGAATAAGACGTTTGTTTTGGTTTGAGTCTCGACTGGAAGGTTCGGTCTGTGCATTTTCAGACTTCAACTTTAAGGCATTCGTTTATCTGTGAATTAAAAACGGCGCGGACAAGTCCGATCACGCCAGACCTAGCCACTCACTCAAGTTAGCAAATAACGCTAAATGCGGATTATGGGTTATAAAATAAAAAGCAGCGATGCTTTTCGATACGATTTGAAGTTAAAAATAATGCTATAGAAAACGCTGTATAAAAATACACCTTTCGTCTTTACTATACTTACAACGTATGAACATCGTTTAATTAACAATTAAAATGTTGAGTCGTTTGAGTTTATGGGTTCCCAAACGATATTGTCAGTTAATGCCGTCTTTCAGCAAGGGTTGGCAGATCAGGCTTGACAAGACCACCCCCGTACGAAACATAGCCCGGACCAAGGATAATCTTTGCAACCCTCCAGGCCCTCTTTCTCGGCCCTTCACCAGAGCTTGAAAACCCGCGCTCTAAGCTAGTTCTCCATCTATTTTCTGTTCTGTTACCTCGTCTAATATCTAGCTCCTCATCTGTTTCTTCATCAATAAAGTCTTTCTGTTCTGTTTCCTCATCTGTTATCTCGGTCCTGTTTTTCTTCATCAGTTTTTCCGTTTTATTTCCTCGTCTGTTATCCCGTTCCTGTTCTATTTCCTTAGGTCAGGCGATCAGGCTTTGCCCTGAACTCAAGACGATATCCTATGACTTCGAAGGATACCAGGAGGTAGCCCTATGTCTCTACAACACCGTTTCCAGTTACACACTCGAAATTGAAGCAGTCAGCTGTGATGAGATGTATGTTGACATAACGGATGTACTCAAGAAGACACGTGTTCAACCCCTTCAGTTCACCGCGCATTTGCGAGAAGTCATAAAGGTAATTGGTGCTGGGGCACTCATACCGTTTACTATTTATGTTCCAGTATTCAAAACTGTTTGAATACTGTTCTGCTTTTAACAAATTATCCACGGCTTTGGCTGTTTTAAGCCTTTTCCCAGGCCCGTTATCATGTAGCAAAACTTGCCAAAATCCAGATAACCGGTTTTACGAATCAATAGCATGATACGCGAACAGTCGTTGGGAGCATAGCGCTTATGGAAAATAGTGGCAAGAGCAAATATTAGTGAGGTGTTGTTAGCGGGTTTAGAATGTAACGTATGAAATTTGGGTCTCCGGGTTTCAGAATTAATGAATGTAGTTAGAGAAGTAGTTTGCATTGGCATTATCGGCACGACGGGTCCCTTAAATAAATTCGGATGGAAGTGACTCGTGGAACAGAAGTAGGATGTCCTTTGTTGTTCTTTTTTTCAGCGAAAAAGTTATCCAGATTTGCTGTTGACGCTGTTTTTTTTTCAAGGAAGATCCTAAGGCGTTTCCGCGATCACGGAAAGAGTTGGTGGCTCCTTTGTGGTTTCGAATAGAGTGTTTCCGCGGTTGTTTGTGTGGCCCACAAGTGTATTTCCGATACCAACAAGGTTTTGTGGCTCAAACTTGACAAACAATTGTTTGGTAATTTTCGATTTTGCGGCTCGAATTTGGCGGAAAAATCAAATTTAGCAGTAACTTAAAGTCTCAATAAATTAGCTACTTTATCAAGCATGTAGACATAAACTGAGGTTCCTTCTTGTAGATGATGGTAAGGGCGTAAGCCTGAAGATCTATTTGTTGACATTCATGTGATTCTATTTTTATTTTCAGGCATTTGAAAATAGCCTACCGCAAAAAAAGACAAAACGGCGTTTTCGCGAGTTTCAACTTTTGGGTCGGGTGTGTTAGGCTATCCCTTACACATCATCTTAGAGGGATAGCTAGCTGAACAAGAGAAAACCCCGAAAATCTCGTTTTTTCAATTTTTTTTTGCAATGAATGGTCAGCTAGGCTTTCAAACCCTACATTCACACAGCCGTTTCCGCAACAAATTACTCAGGAATGTGTGGCACACAGTTGCGACGGAAAAATGCCCAAATTGAAACGAAATCCTACCGTTTTATTTGCAGAAGAAAACAAGCTGCACCGCCTCTACTGGTTTGGGTCCTAATATGCTTCTGGCACGCATGGCTACGAAGAAAGCCAAGCCGGATGGCCAGTATCATCTTGTGGCAAAGGAAGCATTGACGTACATGGCATCTCAACCGGTCGATAGCTTGCCAGGTTAGTTTTGCAGTGTGGAAATACGGTCAGGTTTTCCCGGGCTATCATCATTTCGGGCAGGGAAGTTGAAAAAAATTCTCAACTTCTCCGGGCGTAAGATGTCATGAGAATGGAAACCCTGGTAGAGGTTCCGATCAAGAACAAATAACGAGACAGAACTGCTGTCTCCCTATCTCGGTCATACAAACATGCTGAGTCGAGTAAAATACGACCGACTCCCGATGCAAACGAGCGGCTTCGCGCCACATCACGTTTCGTTACATCTACAAATAGCCAGATCGCCGGTAAGTTGCTAAAGAGGAAATGTAGAAGTCAACGCTGATTGGTTCTATGGAGGCGCTCCGAGCGCATCAGCGCGCGGATTACGCCTCCTGCTCGCCTCTTTTGATATTTCTTGTGCGATAGGCAACGGTGAAGACAGAAGAGAAGTAAACGGGTATCAACATTAGCTCAAAGCTAGAGTAAATACCTCCAGCTCCGCTCAGATTTGTCGGGGTTTTCATAGTCGCTGCATGCGACCAAAGACAGAAGTTCTTACTGATTATTTGTTCTTGTTCCGATGGACTGCCAAATCTGGATATTCTGTCTGCACCATGATAGTTGAACCGAAAAGGGCTGAGCTTCACGACTATTACCCATAACGTATTCAACTGAATATAATCTTGGAGACCCGATAAAAATGCGATAGGCTACTCTGTTGTTCCGCTATTCACGAATAGTCCATTACTATATTGTGAATTTTCCCTTTCGGTTTGTCGTACCTCTATGTGCTTGTACCTCTATCCTTGAATATTTAGCAACTACAACGGAAAACGATTCTCAGAAAATATATAGATAAATAAGAATCAAATCAAATCATTTAATGTAAACAAGATACAGTCTCTCATAGGCATAGCCCAAATATGGTATCTTTTAGTCAAACAGTTAATACAAGAAAGATTTGAATACTGAATACTGAATACTGAAAATGATAAAAATTGTCAGTCTGGTACTCGTGACGTTAATATAGTCTGAAATCTAAAACGTCTGATATTTCGTTCTTTAGCCATGATTCAGTTCAATTCAGTTCAGTTATTTTCGAAACCGATACAACGGTCAAGCCGATTTGGTGGTTCTCGTCCATATTAAAGGAACAGTACACTTGACTACGCAACTTTCGGCCATCGAATCGCCCGGGGGGCTTGGATAAATATACAGGGTCTTATTGTCGACAGGCACCCCCTTCTTTGTCATCTCGAACCGTCTCGAACCCCCTCCTTAGTGTTCCCAAAGCTAGCTGGCAGGCCCTTGCCCCTTATGCACTGTAATTATGCACCCATGTACTGTAAAAGTTCGCCTTTTTACATGTAGACTACAGAGTAACGACCTCCCCGATAAGACGGCCGGGGTTCGATTCCTAGTCGCGGCTCACAAACCTTTTGCTTTTGCAAACCTTTTGCTCAAAAGTCGAATTCTCGGAAACTGCCCGGAAACTGCAATGGTCGTAACGAGAATTTTTCTTACTCTCAATATCGACTCAGGGTACATTCTTGATATGTTAGCTAGCTCCCCGAGTCAAGTTTGAGTCAAGTTTTCTGTTCCTTTTAACACTAATTAATAATAAAAAAAAATTTTACACTAGCTCAGATATATGAATAACTTGTCAAAAATAATACAAGATATTCAAATCTATATACAATTAATAATGCGAGTTAAAAAGGTTGAAGAAAGCGGGAACAAAACTTCTCAGGTAACGAATCGTTGCGTGTTTAATTGGCTGCAATTTGGGTATTGGTCGGACTACCACTCTCTGAGGCCTTATTCTCGCCGCTGAAAAATCTGGGGGGGGGGGGGTATCGCGTAGGTACTGCTGGTATATTCAAAATTTTGGTTCCGAACACTAACGAGAGTTTTTCACGGCGCTTCAAGAGGGTTTCTGAATTAAAAGTATTAAGGAGGTCTACATACGGTACTTTAGGGGATTTGGAGACTACAAGGAGGGCTCTGAACTGTATCCTGTTAAGCGAATCAGACTGTCCACGAGTAATTCAAAAGTGCCATACAGGGCTACAGTATTCCAGAAGTGGGCGTATGAAAGAAAGATAAACTCTTAGGAGATGCTTTGGTGGGACTCCATAACGGGATAATGAAACTCGACTATGGAAAATCGACCTCGACCAGTGTGGAGGCCATAAAAATCACATTTGTTCCTGTTTAAATTTAGCGGTTCAGTTTTGAAGCCGGTCTTGTCGGAGACGGACCTTTCTTTCTGCTGTAGCCCTTTCTGTTTTTAATTGGACTCGAATTCCACTGTTTACTAGTATTTCTCGTGACGGCTTTAAGGAAAAAGAAAATATATCGAAAAATTTATTTTCTCGTCAGGGGTTGACCTGTTACTTTAAAGGACACCTGAACAGTGAAACCATACTTGAACACACCACGGAGAATGCATTTACAAACATGGCCACGGAGAGCATTCTTCTCCTGAGCGTGACAGGGATGTTCGTTTCTGGAGGTTTGCACATGCAGACTCCAAGACAAAAAGCGCAATTCATTCAAATCTCGCTGGCCGGATCGTATTGGAATTTCTTCTAGGTATACGTTTGGGCTTAACTGGTTAAAAAATATTCCAGAAGAAGAGTTGATTGGAGACATTTGTTCATTTCTAAAATTGTTCGGTACTGAAATAAGGACAGATGCAAAATGGAGCAAAAATCATAGCTTGGAAATACTATTTCGTATTTGGATTGGGTTTTCTGCAGGCAATGTTAACGGAAGTCATACAGATAGGGATGATACTTGGTACTCTTCATTCAGGTGTCCTTTAACAAAAAATCAGGGGAGTATTTGTGTTGTCTTCTTGAGTAACTTTCAATCCCTGCAACAGACATTTAAAGTAACTGAATCCAGCCGTGACAGCCTGTGCACCTCAACCTCTGTGAAGTGTGCCAACTGTGGGAGTGCCAAACACCCTGCTCTGTCCGAAAGTGATCGAGTTTACGAGATCTACGAACTACCAATGCGGAGTCCCTTGAAACTGATCTGACTCAAGCCTATTTGGAATTGGTTGTTTTTTTGTATCTAAGTTTATTCTGTTTACCTTTTCATTTATTTTTTGTATTTCTTCAATACTCCGTCTTTTTTGGCCTCGGCCGTTTGATGGGTTATAAATAAATAAAATAGGAAGGGAATAAAGGCACAGCATAAAAAAACCTCAGTCTAAAAAAATTGAAAAACGTGCTGCACACAAAACATTGTAGACATGAAAGCAGCTAAAACATCATTGTAAATTTTGGTTGATTCTTTGAAGAAACCAAAAACTCTCCCGTTTGAAGAAACTCTCCCGTCCGTGTTTTAATATGGTTATTTTGAATTTGCTTTATTTCTGTTTTAGTTATGTTTTACTCCACTTGTTGAAGTTTCGCATGTGAAATTGTGAGCTAGTAAAAAAACCGTTATTATTTTGTATAATTAGGCGTCGGTCGAGCTACCACCTACCGTCTGAAATCGCGAGGCATTGAAACTTGTGGTGACCTGCAACAGGCGTCTCTTGTGTCGCTACAGCATGAGTTTGGAGCCAAAACTGGAGAAACCCTCTATCAGCATTGTAGGGGGGTGGATAACAGAAAGCTGGATATGGAGCATGTGCGGAAGTCAATTTCAGTAGCTGTCAATTACGGAATAAGGTATTTGTTTCTCTTTAAAGCACAATTGGCACTAATACTACTTCACAAATAAACATGTCTGACTTCCCCTAGATGGCGCTTCGAGAATAAGCCCTTTTCTTGTTATCGCTTGTTATTACCTCTTCGGCGTCTAGGCAGGGATGATTTCGGAGATTGCACTTGCACGGCGCGGAAAATTCAAAAACTCTCGGTCACTCTCGAAGATCAGTCATTTTATGGAGCAAAGTGATAAGGAATACCATGGCTGTTAAAATAAACCGACTCTGTAGCTAGCAGATCGCTCAAATGCTATGTGATGACACTTCTGTTGTTTGCTATACCAAACAAAAGTTTTGATTTCTGGAAGTGAAGTTCTAGAATTGTCAAAGATGTACAAATATAACAGACTTACTTGCAGCCGAGTCCAGAATTAACAAGGAAATTTCCGTTAATAACATCAGTAATGTTATTTGTCGGCAATACAGATAGTTCGATATGTATAGTAACAACTAATTTATAAGAAAAAAGAAAGTCCGTTATATCTGTCAAAACTAGTGACAGATATAGCGGATGTCAAAGTGACGGATAAAACAAGTGACTGGAGGATGGAAGAAATCGGCTGATTTCTGATGCAATATTGTCTTATAGGGAGTGGTAATATGACATCTTGATAGTTTGGTCCGCCCATTTCTCCATGTGCCGGTTCTGAGCCACCAAATTTGATTCCTATTAACCCCTTTATGATTATCACCATCGCAAATGTATAGTGTAAAGTCTGCTAAGATAGTTCAGTCCAGTTTCAGTTCATATAACGTATCCAAAGAAAAAACGCAATTGACATAACATTCCTGCCAGAAAAGCACAAAAAGGCGTGCTTGGCTGGGGCAGGACACTTAGTAATATTAAAGTTTAACTGAAAAGCCAACTTATTTTTATATCCTGAATCCGAATACATTGAATTATTTTCACTCTTCCAAGCGATTTTTATTTTTTCACCTCGGGCTGTAGTAGTGATGTTCAGAATATGTGCTGCTTGCACGACAAGTCAAAATTCATCCGGCCGCGGCGAATTTCAATCAATCAATCCGTTTACTGCGCCGTAATATTAAAAAAAATAGTATTGGCAATGTCAACATCAAATTAAGGCACTAAAGACAATTAACTATGTACCATTGAAGGATTCGATGAAGTAGGGTACGAAGCAAAAGCTTGGATTTCACTAGCCAATAGAGGGAAGCCGAGATATGACCAAGGCGAGAGATAAGCGCGTCTGAAGACTGGAAGTAATATATTTTGAGCATAGAGGTACAACGACGTACAAAAATGAATAAAAACAGATCAGTCAGTTAGGATATTCTTCAGCGATATTCCGGCTTTTCTTGGCAAAGGTCCTCTTCAGGCTATAGCTGGAAGAAACTAAACTGCAACAGTCTGATTTGGTAGACTTCAGTCGTGTGTCGTCGTAGGCCCTTGATACAAGTAACTGTGAGGACAAACTGCAATGTCAGCTAATCCTTTTGTAAGACGATAGCCGCGTTCGTTTTCGTCGTTCGTCGTTGTCGGTACCAAAAATGTCGTTTAATTTTTTTCATTATTAGCGTTTTCTTTGACACGTTCTATAAATGTCGTTTCACGAACGAAGTCGGTACGAAAACGTTAATAGCCGAACTAACTTAATATTTGCAACAGCTGCTATAATCAAGTACAAAAATGAATTTTGGCATAATAGGCCCACTGTTTTTAAACTTGTTTTACAAGTTTAATTTGTTTTGTAGAGAATTTTGAAAATTCGCGCTTAATTACTGAACCGAGATGTTGAAACTGACTTTCCGCTTCCGTTCGTCGTTTCAAGAACGACGAATGAAACGGCGGTTCATCCGAACAAAGAAAACTCCTTATTCTCGGCAGTTCAACGCCGTTCACGAACGGCGTTATAAAGAAAACGCGTACAGTAAAACGACGGTTGGAACGGCAAACCGAACGACGAAAACGAACGCAGCTGATATTTTGGTCCCGAACTTGGGAATTTTCTGAGGTCGATGGGTGTACATTTATCGTTTTAGGTTTGTCAGTGACAGCGAAGCATTTAAATTCCTTCGAGAACTTTCGGAAGAGGTTGCTAAGCGAATGGCCGAAGCCCACGTTGCTGGGAAGAAGATAACGCTGCAGATAATGGTAAGTAGTCGCCGAAGTTCTGATCGAAATTGACCCACTAAATCGCCCGAGGCCGAAGTTCCGGTTGGTCCAAGGAAGAAACCAACCCGAAATCGGGTCGAAATCTGTTTCACTTTGTCTGGGTCAATTTCAGGCGGTAAATTTCCGTAAGGGCATGCAGTTATACCATGAAAACCTTTATAAGCGTAAAAGGGAGGGGTTACTCAGCGGTTAGCTATGACGTTTAAGCAGCGAGTTATGACTTTTCAGCGGTGAAATATGACTTCTGAGGAGTCACAGCGATTCATACAGTTTTTCATACCGAAGACTCAGGCCCGTATCCAGGAATTTATTTGGGGGGGGGTGCCCACGGGTCGGACCAAAAAGTACACAAAAGACATAGATCAGTGGTTAAAGCGTACAGAAAACTATTGATGATGATGATGATGATGATAATTTTATTACCCATTCGAAAATCGGTACAAGACCACAAATGGAGTAGATAATTAAAAAGAAAAAAGACTAGACACTACAAAACATCAAAAATGAACAGAAACTGAGATACTACATATATACATACATATACGCGCTTAGGGACGAATCACAATGGCAAGGCTATTGGACTCTACTGACTTTAAAAATTCAGTCCGACGCTTATAAAGAGCTGCAATAGGGTCGGCAATACCGAAACGGTGTGACACCGACGAATTCTTTGTCCAAGGACGTAAATTAAGAAGAAATTTCGCATATTTATAAAATCTGAACGCAGCTTTCTTCTATCACTTGCGGTAAAAATATTCCAGAATGGAGACAAAGCTAAGAAATGTGGTGTAACCAAAGCATTGTACAGCCGAGCACGAATCTGTCGGTTACATTTCTTTTTTGTTGATGAAAGAGCTCCATATGCTTTTCTCGCCTTTTCCGCAAAAAAACTTATATGTAGGGCACGCGTAGAAGCCATACTCGACCCAATAGGCATTCCTAAGTAAACAATAGATTCTGACAATACAACTTCTTGATCACCAAATTTAACAACACGATCCGTTGAATTACTACTCTTCTACTAAACGCAATAACTTCACTTTTACTAGGATTAAAAGAAAGACCGATTTGTTTGTACTCTGCACTAAGTACAGCAAAATTTTCCTCAATTGGAGAAAGGCATCGGCTCGCGTTTAAAATATCATCCGCATAATTCAGCAGCGAAAGATCTAATCCTAGGAAAATGAAACTCATTTTTACCGATTTCTGGCTCTCAAGGACGCTGTTATTATATAAAGGCGGTGGAGAAATAGCGCCCTGTCGAATTCCTTTCCTCACTGGTACTGATTTACGCAATATAATTGGCCCACTACTAGACGGTACCCGAACTTGGATAGAAAGTTTTCTATACATACTACGAAAAGGTAGAATAACCGACCGATCGACGCCACGTTTATGTGCCGACAATAATAACTGGGCGTGTATCCCGGAGTCAAATGCCCGGCGAACATCGTGACCCGCCAGGAAAATGCACTCATTCAACGCGTCAGCTTCTATAAGCATGTTAGCTAAAATGTAATGGACGTACTCGCGACTAATACCTTTTTTGAACCCAAATTGGTTTTCAGGAGTATAACATTTACTTGAAATATCTTCTATAACGAGCAGCTCCATTAACTTACACAGGACAGGTGAAACAGTTATGGGGCGGTAAGATACACATTCAGCTGGGTTTTTCCCCTTTTTTATAACCGGAGTAACAACTCCGGTGCAAAAAATGTCAGGTATAAGACCGGTATTAAAAATAATCTCAAATCAAATCAAAATCAAATCATTTAATGTAAACAAGATACAATCTCTCATAGGCATAGCCCAAATATGGTATCTTTCAGTCAAACACTTAATACAAGAAGGATTTGTCAACGAGAAAAACAAAAAGAATAGGATAAAACGCACAAGTTACGAATTGTTAAAAGTACGAACAAAACTCGGCACAAAGCTTCGAGAATAACGCTGTGTCCTGGAGTAAACCGGTGTCAGTTTTGGAACTTTCGCAGCCGCTTCTCTGGGGAGTCGGGATCTGAGGGGGACAAAGGGAGGCGGGAGGAAGTTCTTGTAGATGGGGTGGAGGAGGAGGGTTGAGCCAAATTTTAGGCACAGTTTCTCTCGACGGACAAAAAGGGGGTCAAGTTTGTATTCTTTTAGATAAAAAGAGTAAGGCAGTGGGGAACCTCCGTAGATGATTTGTAGAGACCTCTTCTGAACCCGTTCAATTTTATCACTTTCTTCTTTTGTAAGAGCGAAATGCCAAACAGGACATGCATATTCTACTAGTGGGCGGATGAACATGCAGAAAATTAATTTTAGTTTATCCTTAGGAACCCGGAATTTCTTTAGAGTCTTCAGCATTTGAATAGCACCATTTGCCTTTTTTACAATCAACCTTGTGTTTTCATGCCAAGTTAGATCAGAAGAGATCACTACCCCTAGCAGGGTAGTGCTGTTACTGAGGAGGTTTGGGTCTATAGGTGGTTCAAATTCAGGTAGGTTTTTCTTGAGAAATGAAAATGTCATTACTGAAGATTTATCTTTGTTTACCACCATATTCAATTTTGCTGCTTCAGAGGTAACTTGTTCAATATAATTGAAAGTTTGACTTTTACACGCTCCAGATACTACCTCTGCTAGGGAAAGATCATCTACATACTTCCATCTTTCCTCCAGCCCGACAGCTATTTCATTGATCATGAGGAGGAAGCATAAAGGACCGATCACTGTTCCTTGCGGGACACCGCAAAAAACCGGTAAAGAAGAAGAAAAATTATTTTTATATTTTACGATTTGTTCTCTGTTTGTTAGAAAGCTTTTTACGATATTAATAAGATATTCAGGAATATTTTTCTCTGCCATTTTTTCCAGCAAAATCTTGTGATCTACAAGATCGAAAGCTTTTTTAAAATCTATTGCGATTAGATTAATCCATTTCCCGGGCTCATCTAAATTTTTAAAAATAAAATCAAGTAAACTGACGAGATAGTGAACAGTTGAACACTTCGGGATGTTACCAAATTGCCTCTTATCGATGACTTCCGAGAGATATTTTTTTAGCCAAGAAGCAACAAAACTCTCGTAAATTCGGCTAAAAATTGATGTAACAGTGATCGGCCTCACACCAGAAAAATCATTAGCTGCTCCCTTTTTCGGAATGGGAGTGATGAATCCAATTTTCCACTTTTTGGGGAAATATCCAGTTTTGGTGATATTATTGTAAATAATATGAAGAGGAAACGCCAATTCTTTCGCAAAAGCTTTAGCAATGGCTACTGGAACATCAAAGGGTGCCACTGATGTTTTCTTTAACGAGGAGAGTTTCTTTCTAATTTCTGATATTGAAATTTCAGGCATTAAATTAGAATTTGCATTTGAATCTTCTTGTGAATTTTGGGATGGTGCTTCAGCTGAAAAAGAAGGTGGCTTTTCAGGAGGCAGTGGTGGGTACGACTGTACAATAGAAGCAAAATGAGAGTTTAGGTCGTTCGCTGTTTTCTCTGATGGCTCCTCCTTCATGAAATCAACTGGTTGCGGGCCTCTACCAGTCAGATGTTTAACTTTACCGAAGAACTGTGAAGGCTTGGATTCGAGGAGGTTATCTACTTCCTTTTTATAATAATTTTCCTGCGCCTGTTTAATTTTCCATTTAATTTTGTTTCGTAATTTCTTTGCTTCTTCTTCCTTTCCTTTTCCAATTAAGTGTAGTTTATGTTTAATCATTTGTTTAATCTCTGAATTTACGTATGGTTTATCAGTTGAACACACTTTAGTCTTTTTTTCCGGAAAACATTCAACAAACTTTTCATTTAGTTTGCTGTGAAAATTCTGCACCTGTGAATCCAAGTCTTCAGCAGTTGAGACTCCGGCCCAATTTTCTTTCGTTATCCAATCCCCAAACTGCAAAAGTCCCCGATCAGTGATTGGTCTTGAGGTTATTTCGGTTACTGAGTAATTAACGTTAACTTTCTCAAAGGGGGTCCACTGCAACATAAAATGATAGCTACCACCAAGCGGTGCGATTTTACTTGGGTTTTGATAATAGGAGCAGAAATTCGTCATTATTACATCCAGAGAAGTACCACCTTTGGTTGTTGGAAAATCAACAACATTCTTGAGGTTAAGTGACCTGGCCAGAGAATTACAACTTAGTTCATTGGCATCTCCTAGCATGGCTACGCCAAAAAAAGGATGTGTTTTCTGGATATAATCTGCCGATTCCTGCAGCTTTTCCCAAAAAGCCTTTCTTGCAGCAGCGGGTTGGCCAGGTGAATAATAGAAAACACACACCGCTACCGCAGAGAAAGGTCTAGGGAGTCGCTTTGGTTGTATTTTAACCCATATAATTTCATCATATTCATTAAGGGACGGAATATTCAAAAGTTGAGGTCGTAGACTATCATGAACGAAAGTCATAACCCCTCCCCCCTTTTTTCCTAAAGAATGATCATCAGGCCTTAATTTAACAAAAGAAAGGAAGTTGGACATTTTCAGTAAATTTAAATCTTGCCTGTGAACTTCAGTTACACAAATAACGGAAGAATTGAGCATTTGGGCCGTAGTCTCAAGCTCCGTCAATTTTTCCAAATTCAGACTTTCTGCGTTACAATAGAGGAAAGACGGAAACACGTACCGTTTATCATTAAATTCGCGTGAAAACGCTTTCTTTTTAAAGGTTTTACACCCTAAAAGAGGATGGGCAAGGGGGTGGGGACTGGGAGGGGTGGGATTCCGGAAACGAGGGGCGCCTGTTGCCGGTTCCAAAAGTGATTCCGGTCGGTCAAGCGCACATGCTGGCATGGAATTTATGCCGTGATTGCAGAGAAATTCATCAGTGGGAGAGGAACCCGAAACGGCGGTAGCGGAGGAGGGCGACTCGGTTGAAACAAGACCAAAGGTTCCGATGGGATCCCAAAAATTTCAATATCTGATCCAGACAATTGTTCTGTCTTCGCCAGATTCAGTCTTCGCCAGGCCAAACAGCTAATCATTAAGAAATCCAAGCTCAAATATGGATTCAGCATGTCCGTTTACCTCTATAAGCCGATCGAAACGATGGTGTAGCTACTTCTGTGAATTTTGCGGTTTTGGCGAACTTCAAGAACTACTTGTCCGGCGAAAAACTAAAGCTCAAAAACAGATTCAGCGTATCTCCTTACCCCTATATCCAACATCTAATCAACTTCAAATAAAAATTTTACTTCTAACAAAATTTTCCAGTTTCAGCCGGATTCCGGACGAACTATATGTCCGGCTAAAGAGTGATTGTCATATACGGATTCTGCATCTCTTCTTACCCCTAAATCTATCATCTAATCAACTTCAAATAAAACTTTCACTTTTAACAAATTTTCCGGTTTTGGCCGGATTCCGGGCGAACTACTTGTCCGGCGAGAAAATAGTTTTCGTATTCTTGTTCAGCATGTCTTCTTACCCCTACATCAAACATCTAATCAACTTCAGATAAAACTTTAAGTTCTAACAAACTTTCCGGTTTTGGCCGGATTCCGGGCGAACTACTTGTCCGGCGAGAAAATGGTTTTCATATTCGTGTTCAGCATGGCTTCTTACCCCAAAATCAAACATCTAATCATCTTCAAAGAAAACTTTTACTTTTAACAAACTTTCCGGTTTTGGCCGGATTCCGGCCGAACTACTTGTCCGGCGCGAAAATGGTTTTCATATTCTTGTTCAGCATGTCTTCTTACCCCATAATCGACTATCACATTAGCTGTTTCAAAATATTTTGCTTGTCCCTTAATTTGAACCCCCTCCCCCACCCCTAAATGTAGGGCTACAGGGCCCATCTACGAACTCGACCTTACTCTTGACCCAAAGAATGCTCACACCAAGTTTCATCAAAATATCTCATTCCCTTCGAGAGTTATCGTGCTCACAGACGGACGGACGGACGGACGGACGGACGGACGGACGGACGGACGGACGGACAGACAGACAGACATTTTTGCGATGTCATAGGTATCCGTCACTAACGTTTTGGGATCCCAAAAAGGGAACACTAACAGTGGGAGAATCGCTAAGGGGAGCGAACCGATTTCGTGATGCGTAAGGCTGGTAAAAATCGTCGGGCCTCACTGTGGAATTTTGCTGCAGTGGCGAAGTAAGTCGAACTTCATTTGTTTGGCGACTATTTTGACTAGAACAATGATTATCTGCAAGAATGTCAACGGCGGATATCCGATTGGGGCTAAAACTTGTATTACGGGGTAAAAAAACATGTAAAAATCGGCAATTGCGATAAAAACATCGCCCGCTAGCGTACTTTGAACAAACTGTCGCTTTACTTGCAACATGAGCAAACTTGCAAGCGGGACCACGATTACATTTGTCAGTAGCAAAAAATTTACAAGCAACGTCTTTACTTGCAACATGAGCTTTACTTGCAACTCTCGCTTTACTTGCAACATGAGCAAACTTGCAAGCGGGACCACGATTACATTTGCCCGTAGCGAAAAATTTACAAGCAACGTCTTTACTTGCAACATGATCTTTACTTTCAACTCTCGCTTTACTTGCAACATGAGCAAACTTGCAAGCGGGACCACGATTACATTTGCCCGTAGCGAAAAATTTACAAGCAACGTCTTTACTTGCAACATGAGCAAGTCTGATCGGGGACTGATCGGGTCTCTTATTATGGGAAAACAAACACTCGGTGCCAAGTTTGCAGTGGCCTTGGCTCAGATAATAAAAACAAGTTCGCGCTAGTTCGGTATTAGCGACGTCACTGCTGATCACGGTCAGAGTGGGTGCACTTGACAACTCGGATAAATCTGACGTAAGTCGGGCAATTTCACCATCACTGCTGATCACGGTCGGAGTGGGTGCACTTGACAACTCGGATAAATCTGACGTAAGTCGGGCAATTTCACCATCAAGGTTCTTAATTAGATCAGCACTTGATTTGAGTTCGATTTGCAAACGAAGAATATCGGACTGTAGCAAAGTTTTTGTACATTCTGAAGTAGACAAATCGTTCCGTAACACTGAAAGGATTTCATCAAAGCTTCGTTTTTCTGATTTGTAGGCATCGGATTCTAAGCGAAGTGTGGCTATTTCTTCTCGCAGGTTCGTCAAGGTGTATTCCAGGGACTCAACCTTGTTTTTGAGTTGGGTCAAATTTGAGTCTTTACTCGTAAGTTCAGCGAAAGAATTTGTTCGAACCTCTAAATCACACTGGGTGAGAACATGTGCATTTGAATTGTCAGACTGGGAAATTCCATCCTTAGTTGTAGCTGTGACGGAGCTGGTCTCAGAATTGAACGGGGGGTCGTCACTAGTTTGGAATATCTGATTTAGGTCCTGTGTTGGGGGGTCAGAATTTGATTGGGGGGCCTCCGGGACGGACTTCGGGAAAAAACGGCGTACTGGTGAATCAACGTTGGTCGCCGTGTAGAATTTGTCTAGAAGTTTCTGCTTTTGCTTCGGGGCTGTAGACTGGGGGATTGGTGTTTGGATCAAGGATGGGTTAACATTTACCTTAGAAATGCAGTCCAGGCAAGTCCAGTTTTCGTCCCAAACTGAACCATTTATACCGGCACACCGGTCAGCGCCAGCATGGAACCATTTCTTGCATCCTTTTCCATTGCTTTGGCACTGGACCGAATTTGAAGTCACGAACTGGTTGCACTCAGGGCATTTGTGCTTGGTCATTTCGGGGTGGGCGGAGGGGTTGCGTAAATCGTTGAATAACGAGACAGAGCTGCGTTTATTTGTTCTTCAACCTGGCTTTGAGCCTAGGCACTGGTACTTGCTAAAGAAAAGTTCCGTGCTCTGCTCGCGTCACCTGAGCTCACTATCTGCCACTAATTGATTATCACGAACTGTTATTTGTATTCAAACAAATTAAGTAGCTTTTGGCAGCATGCTATGCGAGCATGATTACCGCGCTAACACCCTCGCCATGCTATGAATAAAGCAGGTAACTGAAATGCATCTGAATGGCACGGAGCTCAGGTATCGACTGCAAATGCTGAAACAGAAGTTCAAGATGACGCAAAAGATTGACACTACCATGGGTAAGGTGCAAACCGCACAGTCCGTCAACACCATGCGATTGTTTTTTTTTAGCTTTCGGATTGCGTCAGTAAGATTTTTGGTAGTTACTATGTAACCAACACCAGGACCAGGTAACTTCAAACATTCATCTAGTTCTTCATTGAACTTATCTTCAAGCACTTGATCGGGAGGGGAAAACTCAGAGGTGAAATGGGAGATCCAATCCTGCTCTGCAATCACAACTTCGGAACCACTACGATTCCCCGTACGCTTAAGAAACCTCCACACTGCGTTAGGATCATTTTTCACTAGTTGACTTTGCTGATCGATCACTTCACATTTGTGCTTGGAGAGGGCTTTGGCAAACTTGCGCTTGGCATGTAAACGAACTTGATTTACAGCACCGGCTCTCGGACGATCACATTCATTCCAGAGCCGATTCCAGAATTTAGCACGAGCACACGCGTCAGCAAGAGCAGGGTTTTCAGACCATTTCGGAATTTCCGTATCGATTCTGACTTTCCGCCTGGGCACAGCAGCTGCCTCTGCACACTTCAGAGCATGAGAAATTTCCGCACAATACATATTCAGAGAGACTTGTTTTTCCTCTTCTGGAATGAGTGCACTCTGCTGTAATAACTGGAAAGGTATTCTAATCTTAGCAAGAATCCCATCTGATACTGCTTGGTAAGTATTACGATATATTTTACTCCAACCAGTCTTGACCGCCCATTTTTTAGCACTGGGGGGATTGTCGGGACGTACACGGTTGATTCGAAAAGCGTTCATAATCGGGAAATGGTCGGACGCACAGACGCTTATATCCACATGAGAAGATCCACAGGCTGGAGCTTGGGGGGAGCTTAGCATGAAATCCAGACAAGAAGTCGAGCCCGAATTGTGAATGTATGTGAAACATAGGTCATTAGCAGCAACACTAAGACCGTCACAAGAAGCTATTATTTTTGTAGCTATTATTTTTGTAGGTTTCGGGGGGGGGGGGGTCGAACCCCCTAACCCCCCCCTGGATACGGCCCTGCGAAGTCGTACAGTTCGAGAAAATTATAAAAGATAATATACTTCCATCTCGGTTGATACTGACAATGTACTTGCACTTGTTTCAACCAACCACCAAGCGACGACATGTCTGCTTCCACCAATCGCGGTCGTGCGTAGATGGATTGGTTATAGCTAGCCATTGGGCGTCCCAACGTCACCCATACCTTCTGAAATCTCCGATGGGCTCGAGGTCTGCCTTGCCCTTGACAGTCAGTAGCTGTTAGTGTTGGGCGATATTTGAATTTTTATTCAAGTCGATATATCGATGGGCTAGGATAGAACAATCTAGTTACCCATTACTTATTCACTTAAATTGGCTTGAAGACCCGCTGAAAATGAGTTACTTCGTTGTTCCGCTGTTCACGAATAATCGATTTTCAAATAGTGGAATTTCCGTGTGATTTGTGGTGCTTTTATGCCCTTGTATTTTTGCTGTATGCCTTACGAGAAAGATTTATTATTTTTTTTTGTTCAGGCACTAATCAATCTTCACCGATCTCACCACTGGCCACTGAAAAGCCGCATTTGTGTTGAGATTAAAATTTCCCGCGTCATAGTAGAATTTACGCTGTGGGGACGGCTGGAGATATTCTGAGCCTCATAACTAGAGCAGATAGTGGAAAATCAAAAAATCCCTTTGCAGAATCCAAATAATTCAGTGCATCCAATTAAATGACAAACAAACGACTTGGCTTTTCAGTTAAACTTTAAACTGTCTAGTGTTGTAATAATTTGTGTCTTTTTGTTTTAGTCTCGGGCCAAAGACGCACCAGTTGAGGCGGCGAAATTTATGGGACATGGTGTTTGTGACGCGCTCTCAAAGTCCGTCAACTTAGCTACTCCAACAGCCAGTGCTGGAGTCATCGAAAAGTAAGAGAGTGAAGAAAAGACAGTAAAAAAAAAGTGAAAGTAAAAAGTAAGCGAATCCGATCGGGAAGAGACTTGAATCCGAATCCAGGGCTACATTGTACGAAGTTTGTAACATTTAAAGCACAATTCTTACTAGAAATGATCTTTTCACTATGAAGCGGATTAGAAAAAAGTTTTTCGAAAATACCATTACTTTCACCTGAATTTGGCGATTTTCTTGTTAGCGCTTGTCGATTCTATCCAGCCTTCCTGCTCTCTGACGCGGCGGCTGGGCGCAAAGCGTTTGAAAAGTGAACGCGCCGTGGTTAGAAAGTAGGTAAGCTAAAATAAAAGGAGTCAAAAACAGAAGACTGTAAAGGGCTATACTTCTTACGTGTAAATAGAATTCGATGTGCCGACAAAGCTTAAACTTTCGGGATGCGCATGATAAGCGTTTACAGAATTTGATTTCTTACGTATAAAAAGAACCCGATGTGCCCACGATACTTGAACTTCCCGGGTGCACCCGACAAATGTTTGCTGCAATTGATTTATAAAAGATAAACAGAACCCGATGTGCCGACGAGTCGACCGGCGTCCGACAAAAATATACAGAAGTCAATATCTTCTTCAAATGTTTGTCGAGTTCAATTTCTTGCTTATAAAAAGAACCCAATATGCAGACGAGTCTACCGACGCCCGCGGCCCGACAAAAGCTTATCTCCTGTGTCCTGCACGACTAATATGTGCAGGCAGAATATAAGTAAGTAAGTAAGTTAGTAATTTATTTCTGACCCGCCATTTGAAAAGCGGAGTATAGTAACCCCCTATAGTGACGCCCCTGGATATCAATTATGTTAAGTTTATGTGTCGCTAGTCGGTTTAGGCCAAAATGGGGAGGGGGGGATCCCGGATAGCTTAGGGGTCAAACGAGTGGTTTGATTTGAATGAATGTGCCCTGGATGATAAATTTTAGGGTCCGGACCGGATCTGACTGAGCACGATGGGGGTGGGGTAACGGAGTTTCCTGAAAAATCCTCAGACTCGATTGAAACTTGATAGCCGGTAAGAAAAGATGCTTTAGGTGATCTGTTTATGTGTCTGAACCAGATTTAAGCTGCTGTAGGGGGAGTTTGAGAGGGAAGGGTACCAGAAATAGTATAGCACTCCTAGGGATCAAACTATTGGGATGAAACATTTGCCCTAGATGATCCAAGGCGATGCCGGAAACGCTCAGACTCGAGTGAGGTGATCCTAGAGGGGTTGATGGGGGTATTTTGTGACGTTCTCGTCTACTTTCTTACATCACCTACTTGCAACAAGTGCCAAATGAGGTTTTAGCTCTTGTCTCCTGTAGAGAGTGTCTTCGTCTACTCAAGCAACTCAAACTCCCCGCTTCCGAATTACGTGGAATTGGGATTCATATCTCCCGCCTAGATGTCTCTTCTAAGAAGACGGCTCAGACGGCTGACAACTCCGTCCGCCATTTCTTCTCAAAAGGTCCAGCGATTCAGAAATCCGCCACCAGCGAGCCATCTAGCGCCCAAAACCCGAACTATTCGAAGTCTCCTGTTCCTCCTTCTCATCACGACAAATTAGCAGATCAACAATCATTTGAGAGAGGTGGGAGTGAAGGAGGAGGGGGCCTGGAAGAAGTAGAGGGGGAGATCAGTTTGGAGTTCTTGAATGCATTGCCTGAAGATATCAAACGGGAGATTGAGGAGGATTTGAAAGCCCAGCGCGCACGGAAAAAAGCTGCAAGTACGTTTTATTTTGTTAAAGGGGTTCGGGGTTGATCTTTGACACTTCTTCCTTTCCCAAGAACACACTAGCCGTGGCTTGAGAAAAATGTTGGGTCTCGTAGTTCTGGTAGCCTATCCCAGTTGGCAATATGATAAACTTGCATGTCAGGGCTGGTGGATTTGGACTCTATCTGGGTGATCATAATATTTCATATGAAGAGGCACTCATATTAAACTTGACGTTTCTAAATTAACTGGCCGCAGAAATACTCTTTCAAAAAAATTTGGAGCAAAGATAATGGTCCGTCTTTTCCCCCTCCCCTCCCGTCGTCCGTGCGTCGGTCCGAGAGGAACAGTGGCAATCAATTTTCTCCATATCCGGCTAATTTCTCCTCCCAATTTTTACATAGTTTCATTCCATCATTTACTTCTGGTCAAATCTTGTAAGTGTATTAGTTAAATTGTCCCGTCTCTGTGTATTTTTTAAATTTTTTTTTTATTCCTATTCTAGTTTTATTTGGAGCTATTTGGGAAAAATAAATGTGATTGATTGATTGATTGACTCTGGGTTCGGACGCCTTTTGCACGGACTCGACTTGTCTCGATGTCGTCGCGAACGGAGGAGAATCCGGCAATAAAAAAAAAGTTCTGTTTGTCGTCATGATACCAGATAAGTCAGCAGGTGCTTTTTTGGCGGTTTGTCGGCTCTTCCTGGCAAATCTTGTTATGCATAAGATTTAACATAATGCATCCCAAGTGTTGTCTGTTTAAACTGCGAAACCTTTAGCGTGTTCCACCCTACTTACCGTAGTTACTACGCTAGTTACCGTAGTTACTACGCTAGGCTGGAACGCTTTTTTAATTTTTCGGTCAAATATCAGGCCGAGGGCTGATCGGACCAATCACGTTGCAGAGATGTGTAGTTACTACGCTAACTACGCTCCCGAGCGTGGTAAGCAAATAGTTACTATTAGTTACTATTTTGAGAAGGTTGGAACGGTCAGCGTAGTAACTTTTAGTTAGGCTGGAACGGAAATAATAACTAATAGTTACTATTGGTAGAGGGGTGGAACACGCTCCTTGTGTTATCTGTCATGAAACTTCTGACAGTGTAGTGGTAGGATTTTGCAGACAGAAAGGTGCAGTATAATATATATATATAGTTTCGCCCCGTTTTCGGCGTAATCAATCAACTTGTTTAATTTTGTATCATTCGCTAGGTGCTGCTCATCAACCTCAAGAGAAAAAAAATGTTGCTGCTGTTGGTGGGAAAGACTGGCAGGTGACATCTTTTGGACAGGTGAGAGACAGCTAAAACCGGTCCATTGGTTGCGTTTTCGTTTTTCATAGCACAGCTTGAATAGGGCCAAGCAGGGACGAAATAGGGCTGAAAAATACCCGCAACTTACCGAGGTGTTACCCACTCCCGGCACCTGCTGTACAGCCTTTCTCGGCATCGACCGAAAACAGGGTGCTGACTAAACTTTAGCCGATTACCTATGGTTCATGACGTCGTCACACGAAAAGTCTATATTTTCCATTTACTAAAGGAACTGATAGTCCCTAGAACGGTTTATAAGTGTAAACACGTCCGGCGCCTCGCTGGCCGCTCGGCTCTGTATATATAGATACAAACATATATTGTAAAACATTACTTGTATCCAATTTCCCTATTTCTTTCATGACGTCACGAAAACGTCACGGACCGAAGATAATCAGCTAAAGTTTTGTTTCCACCGAAAACAGCGGTGCCGGCATATTTTTATTAAATTAGGCTGATTTTGATGTTCTAACACGTGGCAACCGGTGCCGGCAGCGGCCAGGCACCAGGCACTTGCGGTGTACTAAAATCGAGAGTGGGAAATCCCTCGCAACTTACAATATAATTGACCCACTGATAGTAGATGGACAACTTTAATTTGAATAACGATGTCTAAAGGACCCGTCGTGCTTATAATTGGCATTATAAGCACGACGGGTAAGTCTCCGCCTTAAGGGATGAGTTTCTTTGGCCCCGCCCTGTGGGAGGAGCTACGTGATCGAATATCGATGCTAGATCCTAGGTTGCAATGCAACCTACTTCTGTGGTTGTTCCATCCCTTCTTAAACCCGGAGATCCGAATTTTATTCTAATTTTTTTTTTTAGATCGCATTTAAATTTTTTAAATAATTTTTTTAACAACTTTTCTTTAAACAACTGAATCTAAATTATTAAAAAAAATAAAAAATTAAACACTTAAATAAAAAAAAAATAAAGATCCTCAATTAGACACACCTTGACACAAAGTTATCAACCCCAGCTATTTTACTGGCACAAAAACAAGGACAAAAGACAACACGATAAAACATAAAAATTATTTTCATTACATATACAAATTTCCATCTTCCGTTCCGGCTACTCAAATACACATGGAAACTCTTCAAACTTGACTACTTTACTGGAAAAGGTAAAAAAAAAGGAGCGAATTCTAATTTGTAGTCTAATTTATAGAATTCAAAAGCGAATTCTAATTTATACCCAACGACATTTCACTGATTTTTACGCTTTCCTTGTTTTGCTATTTTCGATTCGCAGCGTGCCCCCGACGATGTTTACGAGAAGCCAGATCGTGAGAAAAACGGTTATGTAAATTTTTCCCTGTTTTTGCTAGAAGTCAAAGGGCCTATATAGAGAAAGGTTTAAAACAGCCAAAGCCGTGGGTAAGTTGTTAAAAGCAGAGCCGAAGGGTTACCCACTCCCCGGCACCTGCTGTACACTCTTTCTCGGCACCGGCTAAACCAGTGGCGCCGGCACCGGTGCTGGCCATAAATGAGGCGATTAATCTCTCAAACGTTTCGAAACATGCTAATTTTTATATATTATCGCCCTTGCTGAGGGTGATAGCCTATGATGCTGCCCAAGGGCCAAATTTTCCGCTATCGCCCGAAGAACAGCAAGGGCGATAATGATTATAACACCAGTACACTTGAAAAATCGAAAAATCGAATTATGATGTTTTAACACAAGGCAACCGGTGCACTGCGGCACACGGGCACTTGCTTTACACTAAGTCGAGAGTGGGCAACCCCTCGAGCACAGCCTTGTTTTAAAGCATTCAACTATTTTAGAATATTGAAACATAAACAGTAAGTAGTCCTGTGTGTGCTTTAAAGTTTAACTGAAAAGCCAACTCATTTGTGTGTCATTTAATTGGATACACTGAATTATTTGGATTCTGCAAAGGGATTTTTTGATTTTCCACTATCTGCTTTAGTTATGAGGTTCAGAATATCTCCAGCCGTCCCCACAGCGTAAATTCTGCTATGACGCGGGAAATTTTAATCTCAACACAAATGCGGCTTTTCAGTGGGCAGTGGTGAGATTGGTGAAGATTGCTTAGTGCCTGGACAGAAAAAAATTGATAAATCTTTCTCGTAAGGCATACACCAAAAATACAAGCGCATAGAGGTACCACAAACTCCACTATTTGAAAATCGATTATTCGTGAATATTGGAACAACGAAGTAACTCATTTTCAGCGGGTCTTCAAGCCAATTTAAGTGAATAAGTGATGGGTAACTAGACTGTCCTGTCCTAGACCTTTTCGGTTAAACTTTAAGTACGAGTCGAAGAACATTATTTTACAGTAGGTTAGCTTTCTCGATAGGTGTATGCTGTCGGTAGTATCTTTCGTTTTCCTCCAGTCCAGTGCCCTTTGGTTTTCCTCCAGACTACAGTGTTTTCTTCGGTTTTCTTATTCTTTTCTCTCGTCTTTTCTTTCCTTTCTCGTATTCCGTCTATGCCTTTTGCTTTATAATGGGTGCAAAATAAACTTATCTCAGCTGACTTACCCGTTTCGCGTCATCGAACATGAAATTCTGTTTTCTTGCAATCATTCCATGAAGCTCTAGGTTACAGTAATAGTGTACAAAAACAACATTAAAACACCTTAAATTATTGCACTTGCGATTAATAAGGATGTATTATCCAGATTGCTAGGCTACAGTAGCCTGAATTTGTGAATATTCTTTGAGACCATCGATCTACCAATTTGGACGTGTATTTCAGTAGAATAAGTTTGAAACGTTGTTCATTTCAACTTACGGGAAGAGGAAAGGATTGTCCGTTTCCAAGTTGCTTATTTTAACTCACGGGAATAAATCTTTCCCTTCCTCTTCAAAATGCAACAGAGCAAAAGTTTGGAGATGCGGGGTATCGATCCCCGTGCCTCTCACATGCTAAGCGAGCGCTCTACCATTTGAGCTACACCCCCATGTTAGTGTTTTGTCTCAAATGAATGAATGAATAGTTAATCTAAGAAAGTCGCAAATTTTCTCAGCAAAATACGAACAGAAGTGTTCAATAGACAATCCGAAACATACTTTTGTTGCGTGTAGTTGCAGCATTACAGTTATTGTGTGTCTCCCACTACAGTAAGATTTTATTCCGTTTTAAGGAAAACAAGAGCTACGAACTCATATGGCACTTGTTACGAGTAGTGGTACGAGAAAGTAGGAGAGAACTTCAAAGTAAACACCCCGCCATTCAAAAATGCGATTCGGACCTACAGTTAGGACATCTAGGTTCATTCAGTCTGAAAGCTCCAGATGACGTACTTAGAACCTATGCTTGTTCTTCCCACCAAGTTTCATCCCGATCCCTCCACTCTAAGCGATTTCAAAGATTTCCGGTTCGCCCCTCCAACTCCTCCCAATGTCACCGGATCTGGTCCGGAATTAAATGGGGCGTCTGAGACACGGGACCTTTCTAAATATCAAGTTTCGGTTAAATCCGATAACCCGTTCAATAGCTGAGGTTGCCACTGGATTCCGGATTCCCCTTTCGTACACTCCCCATCGACGGTCGGATCGGGGAAACGACATTCTCAAGTCAATAGTTCGGGTACCTGACAAGCCTGCCAAGTTCATTGTCCTTGCACATCAGGAAGTACCGAACTCGTGGGATTACTACAAACTCGGATCCCCTCCAACTCCCTTACAGTGACCGGATCCATTCCGGTTATGCTATTCACTTGTTCTTCACAACAACTTTCATCCCGAACCCTCCACTCTAAGCGTTTCCCAAGATATCCGGTTCCCCCGTCCGACTCCCCCCAATATCACCGGATCCAGTTCGGATTTAAAATGGGGCGTCCGAGACACGAGGTCTTTCTGTATATCAAGTTTCATCAAGATCCGATCACCCGTTCGCAAGTTAAAATACCTCACTTTTCGGATTCCCTCTCTCTCCACCCCCACCCCCCAGATGGTCGGATCCGGGAAACGACTATTCTCAAGTCAACCTGTTCGGGTCCCATACACGCCTGCCAAGTTTCATCGTCTTATTAGCGCATCAGGAAGTACCGAACTCGCGGGATCACTAGAAATTCGGATCCCCCCCCCACCCCCCCTACTGTGAACGGATCCGGTCCGGTTATGTCAATCACGTATCTAGGGCTTGTGCTTGTTTTTTCCACCAACTTTCCTCTCGATCTCTCTACTCAAAGCGTTTCCAAGATTTCCGGCTCCCCCCTCCAGTTCTCCCAATGTTACCGGATCCGGTCCGGATTTAAACTGGGATGTCTGAGACACAAGTTCCTTCTTTATATCAAGTTTCATTAAGATCCGATCACCCGTTCGTAAGTTAAAAATATCTCATTTTTCCGGATTCCCCTCCCTCCAGCCCCCCCCCAGATGGTCGGATCGGGGAAACGACTATTATCAAGTCAATCTGTTCCGGTCCCTGATATGCCTGCCAATTTTCACCGAACTGGCGGGATCACTAGAAAGCCGAATCCCCCCCCCCTAACTCCCCCAAAGTGAGTGGATCCGGTCCGGTTATGTCAATCCCGTATCTAGGACTTGTGCTTGTTCTTTCCACCAACTTTCATCCAGATCTCTCTACTCGAAGCGATTTTCAAGATTTCCGGTTCCCCCCCCCCCAACTACCCCCCATGTCACCGGATCCGGTCTGGATTTAAATGGGAGGTCTGAGACACAAGGTACTTCTATATCTCAAGTTTCATTAAGATCCGATCACCCGTTCGTAAGTTAAAAATACCTTATTTTTCCGGATTCCCCTCCCTCCAGCCCCCCCCCCCCGGATGGCCGGATCGGGGGGGAAACGACTGTTATCAAGTCAATCTGTTCGGGTCCCTGACATGCCTGCCAATTTTCATCGTCCTAGCACATCAGGAAGCACCGAACTCGCGGGATCACTAGAAATCTGGACCCCCCCCCCCCAACTCCCACATAGTGACCGGATCCGGTCAGGCTATGTCAATGACTTATCTAGGACTCATGCTCATTCTTCCCACCAAGTTTCATCCCAATCCCTCCACTCCAATTAAGCGTTTCCCAAGATTTCCGCCCCCCCCTCCAGGTCCCCCCAGAGTCACCGGATCCGGTTCAGATTTTAATCGGACCGTCTGGGGCACGAGCTCTTTCCAAATATCAAGTTTCATTAAGATCCGATCATCCGTTCGAAAGTTATAAATTCCAAAATATTCCGGATTCCCCCTCACTCCACTCCCCCCATGATGTTCGGATCGGGAAAGTGACTATTTCCAACTCAATCATTTGGGGTCCCTGATGTGCCTGCCAAGTTTCATCGTCCTAGCTTATGTGGAAGTACCCGAACTAGCAAAACCGTGACAGACAGACCGACAGACCGACCGACGGACGGACAGAAATTGCGATCGCTATATGGCACTTGGCCGAAGGGCAAGTGCCATAAAAACAACAACAGACTTTTAATCGTATTTTTCAACATTTTATTTGCACTTATTCATTTTTCTCAAAGACGGTTTTGGCAACTTGTGGTCAGGTAGGTCAGCGTGACATAGGAGACCAGCGAGGGGTTGCCCACTGTCGATTTTAGTGCACATCAAGTGCCCGGAGCCGTGGTGCCCAGCCAATGCTGGCACCGGCCAGCGGGGATCGGTTGCCACGTGTTGGAAAATTCAAATCAGCATGTTTACAACCGGACTCTTCTTCAGTAGTACGGACCGCTTCGGACAGCAAATGCTCCACTTCGGCCTCTTCTTCTTGTTCAGTCATTCAACCAGTGTTGCCGCCTGATTGTCGGTTTCTGTTGGAGTCGTTAATTCCTCGTCTCTTCGTTCAACTGCGTCACTGAGCTCGAGGGTGGTCAGCGGAGAACATGTGGCGCTCTTCATCTTCAGTGACGGATGCTTTTGTGAGGGTGGTTGTTCAGGGGTTAATTTTGGTACTGTAGAAAGCAAGCACCCTTGACTGATTCATGGCTCGCCTAATTTATGGCCGGCGCCGTTGCCGGCACCACTGATTTCCGCCGGTGCAAGGAAAAGGTGGACATCAGGTGCCGGGGAGTGGGTAACCCCTTAGAACATAGGCTGTCGAAAAGAGTCGGTTATGTTACAAGCAGAAGCGAAATCAGATCCTACGAAAGGAAAGGTAGTACGAACTACGAAATTAAAAGCTCCGGGTCAAAGAGTAGAGAGTAGCTATGAGGAACGAAGAATTAACAAGTACTCTGAGCATAAGTGGTTATGACTAGGCTAATCATTTGCCGAGTAATCATAGCGAACTGCGGCACGGCTTCGGTGACCAACCCACCGTAATCAAGAGAAAATAAAGCTCGTTGTCGGCAACCCAGGAAAATCTTGGCTAGCGTTGAAAGGCAAAGAATTCAAACAAAATGATTCGCAAGGATTTTGTAAAGAGGACGATTTTAGAGTAGTGATCACGTACATCGTCACTGCGGGTGTGGGAAAACAGTGAAAAGCAAGAGGGTCCTTTTAACCGAGCTTTTAACCTCTCGTGTCGCGTTGATACGCGTGAAGTAGATTTGCTTGGCAAAACCCCTTATTGATTAATGACGCATGTTTGATTCAGATTGTCCGTTCGAATACGAGCAAAATAATACTGTAGCGCAAAGACTTGAAAAAAGTGACACATGCTCGAATAGCAGCGACACCAGCACCACCAGCGATAGAGAACGTCCATATTGAAACTCAATCAGTCGTGCGCCAGCGCTGGCTCCGACAACTTCTGAACACTGCAAAAAAAAGATACAGCCTCTCATGTTTCCTCGATGTTAGCAGACCGCATCTTAGTTGTACTAGAAATTTTCTAACCCGCAAGTTTGTCTCGTTTTGAATGTCCAGAGCGTACTGGGCGGCGCTACGAGTAAGGCCCGTTTCTGATGCATACAAAGAATAGGTCTTGGCGCTAATCTCTAGTGTTATTTTGCTCTGGTTCGAATCGAACATGCGGGAACTCCTCCGACACTTATGAAAGTTTTACGTTACAGATTTTGGGACATGGGACCCATGGAAAAAGGGTGACGATGGTCAGGGATAGGGCCCCCTGTCCTAAGGTCTGTAGTGCATATTTTTGGGACTTTCCAGGGTGGGACTGGAGCAGGAGATGACGGAGTAAATCTAAGCTTTTTGGGGTCTTAATTGTATTTGTTTTATGCATATATATTTTCGTAT
Organism: Branchinecta lindahli; assembly: GCA_023053555.1. Lineage (NCBI taxonomy): Eukaryota > Metazoa > Arthropoda > Branchiopoda > Anostraca > Branchinectidae > Branchinecta > Branchinecta lindahli. The sequence continues at coordinate 4,469,620 of JAKZAO010000002.1, forward strand.
TTTAGGTCGACCCAGAGGTATTAAAGGAGCTTCCGGAAGACCTGCAGCGCGAAATTCGAAATCAGTTAAATCCGCCAGGGCCATCCAATCAATCTGGGTCAAAAGCTGGAACTGGTAGAAGTCCTAGAAAACCACCAGCGAAGAAAAAATCGAGTCCTAAGAAAGTGAAAGGAAAAAAGAAGGCACTCGTCCCCCCGAAGGGAAAGTTGAAGGTAAGTTCTTTATCGGAAAAAAATATTCATCTTTGTCACGCTGTTAATTCAGGTGTCGCTCCTCGAAACGGCCTCTGTTGATTGTAGTACGCAAAAGCCATCTGCCGTGGATCTTTCGTATTCTGTTTACTCTTATAACCCATAGATGGCTCTGCGTATACGGCGACGAACTAACTACAACAATAGTTGCGTTTTTCTGAATTCTCCTCGCGAGTCTCCTCTCCATTCTCCTAATTCGCGTTTTACGACTAATGAGATGGAGCCAATTCTCCGTTTTTTGCGTTTTCTTTTCAGAATCGAGGAACGGGGAAAGCTTCGCGGTTTGCGGGATCGAGAAGTTGCTTCGATGACAGTTGTCGATTCTCGTTCTCCGTTCTCCTTCCTGATTGGCCAACAAAGTGCGGATGTTCAAACCATCCCCGGTGGCTAAATTAGTGTTTTTGTCGAAAGCGAGAACGAGAGCGAGAACGGAAAAGCGAGAAGAGGAAAAACGGCAATTTGTACGTGCTTTGACTTGACCTGTCACTACACTGTCAGAAGTTTCATAACACACAACAAAAGGATGCACGATTTCACCAGACAACACCTTGCGAGGAAGAGCAGAAAAACCGCCAAAAAAATATCTGCTGAAATTTCCAGTATCATGACGACAAAGGCTTTTTTGGCGGTTTTTAACATTTCAGTGTAGGCTATAATGTTTGTCGCGACAACAGATAGCATCCGAAGTGTTGTCTGTTAAAACCGCGCATCCTAGTGTTGTCTGTTATGAAACTTCTGACAGTGTAGTTGGGAAAACTTGTTCAAACGGACTGGCAGTGCCATATTCAAACGACTGGAAATGCTATAGAAGTTGTGAATTCAGTTTTTATGGCATATACCGATCACTTTCGGTCTGTCGGTCCGCTGATCGCGAGTTAGGGTACTTGCAGATGTGCTAGGACGATGAAACTTGGCAGGCGTATCAGGGACCCCACCAAACTAACTTGGAAATAGTCACTTCCCCGATCCGACCACCGTGGGGGGAGTGGAGGGAGGTGGAATCCGGAATATTGACGTATTTATAACTATTGAACGGGGAGTCGGATCTTAATGAAACTTTATATTTGGAAAGAACTCGTGTCTCAGATATCACACTTCAAGTCCGGGATGGATCCGGTGATTTTGGGGGGAGTTGGAAGGGGGAACCGGAAATCGTGTGACATTTTCAGAGTGGACGGATCGGAATGAAACTTGGAGGGAAGAACAAGCACAAGCCCTAAATACATAGTCAGGCCCGTATCCAGGAATTTATTTCTGGGGGGGATTTCGTCCACGGGTCGGACCAAAAAGTACAAAAAAGACATAGATCAGTGGGTAAAGCCTACAAACTATTACTTTTGTGGGTTTCGGGGGGGGGGGGGGGGGTTCGAACCCCCTACCCCCCCCCCTGGATACGGCCTTGTACATAGTTGACAAGACCGAACCGGATCCGAACACTGTGGGGGGAGTCGGAGGGAGGGTTTCGAAATCCCGGTGATCCCGACTTAAGATGTTTACACATGTGCTAGGACGATGAAACATGGCAGGCGTATTCTGGACCCGACCGAACTAACTTGGAAATAGTCACTTCCCTGATCCGACCACGGTGGGGGGAGTGGAGGAAGGGGAATCCGGAATATTGACATATGGATGACTTCTGAACGGGGAATTGGACCTTAATGAAACTTAATATTTGGAAAGACCTCGTGTCTCAGATGTCACACTTCAAGTCCGGAATGGATCCGGTGACTTTGGGGGGAGTTGGAGGGGGAACGGGAAGTTGTGACATGCTCAGAGTGGACGGATCGGGATGAAACTTGGTGGGAAGAACAAGCACAAGCCCTAGATAAATAGTTGGCAAGACCGGACCGGAACCGAGTATTGGGGGGAGTTGGAGGGAGGCTTCTGGAATTCCGGTGATCCCGACTTAAGATGCTTACACATGTGCTAGGACGATGAAACTTGGCAGGCCCATCAGGGACTTTACAATTTTAACTTAAGAAGAGTCCTTTCTCCGATTTGAGCATCGTGGGGGGAGTGGAGGGAGGGGGAATTCGGAATCTTGAGGTTGTCCAACTTTTGAACGGGTGATCGGATCGTACTGAAACTTGATATTCGGAAAGAAATCATGTTTCAGATGTCCCATTTCAAGTGCGGACAGGGTCCGATCAATGTAGGGAGTCAGGGGGGGGGGAGGGTGTAAATTTTATGACACGCTTAGAATATAGCGATTAGGATGACACTTGGTGCGAAGAACAAGTGTAAGCCTAGATACATCATTGACAGAACCGTATCGGATCCGGTCACTCTGGGGGATTTGGAGGGGGGTCCAGAATTCCGATGATCGCAATTTAAGGTACTTCAAGATGTGCTAGGACGATGGAACTTGGCTTGAACAATAGAGACTTGACAAGATTGGCTTAGAAATTGTCACTTCCTTGATGCGACAATCCCTTAAAGTACTCATCTTAACCGCAAAGTACAAAAAATACTTTTAAGCAAAACCTACATTTTCATGATCCCCATGAGCACCCTTAAATTTCGCAGCTTAACCGGAAAGTAAAAAAAAATACTTTTCACCAAACCAAATATATTCGATCCTAAAAGGCCCGGGATCATTTTTGCCTCGAGGGTTTTGATTACAGATGAATTTCTGGCGCCCTTAAAGTGCACATCATCACAGGCTGTGTAATTTTTTATTATTTTTTTTACCAAACGACACATTCTCGTGATTTCCGAGGGCCCGTCGTCATTCTTATCTCAAGGGTTTTGCTTACAAATGATCACAACAAACCCACGAATCGGCGAATTCCTACTTTCATACTTTTATCAAGCCTTGCAAGTGCCATATGAGCTTACAGCTCTTGTTATTTAATCTTGCATCCGCGCAACGCCTATACACTTCCTCTGCGCCTAGCCTGTGAAGCGCGGGTAGACTACTTTCAGGGTGCGGGTGAGCCAAGATATTATTGCGCCTATTCCATTGTTCAAATAGGTGTTATCAGGTTTAATACGGCCAATACAGATTCGTCTTTTCCTCCGGGCGCGCTGTAACAAGCTGAAAGGAGAATAGACCCTGGTTCTGCTTAGTCTTATGCAGAGCCAATCAAATCGCTTGGTGGCGCCGCCGGGTCTAGGCGAAAACCCCCCCGCCAAAACCCCCCCGGCTAAAACCCCCCCCGTTACCAAAACCCCCCCGCATAAAAAAGATGGGTATGGTAGAGTAGAGTAACTGGTAGGTAGAGAGTAAGAGAAGAATAGAAAATCACCCCGGTACCCTCCCCCCCCCGGCGAACCCCGCCCCGAATCCTTAGACACTCACACATATTTAGACTGGGATTTACTGGGCAACAAAACGAACAACCATGTGACAAGCACGAGTAAGGTGAAGAGCTGGTAGAATATTTCTGGGACTATCTTGAAAGTGCTATCAAACGAGCTCAACCTTTCCCTTGACCCAAAGGATCCTTCCATCAAGTCTCATCAAAATATCTCATTCCCTTCGAGACTTATCCTGCTTACAGACGGAAAGCAGGACAACTTTTGCGGTGCATAGGTATCCCTCCACTTCCTGCCTATCTTCGAGTTTCTGGTATGACAATAACTAAAGAGCAATCAGGCAAAGGGAGCTTCACATTGCACCAATGGGTGGCATCCTAACTGCAGCTTCCTCGCCAAGAAGGGAAGGCATTGGGAAAGGATTTGTTGGGGGGATTGTTACACTGATTGGAACTGGCTGCGAAACCTCACTGACAACAGCTCCAGTTGAATGCGCGTGTTTGGTGACTTCAGCAATTAGTCTGTCACCATCAACCTTCACCTTCGCCTTACACTCCCTTTGTTTATCATTGTTCTGACACCCACTGTACTTCAGCATTATTATCAAGTTTGCGAAAGAAGGTTATTCTATTCTTACTCTCTACCTACCAGTTACTCTACTCTTGCATACCCGTCTTTTCTTATGCGGGGGGGGGGGGGGGGGGGGGGGGTTTGGTACCGGGGGGGGGTTTGGTCGGGGGGGGGGGTTGTCCGGGGGGGGGTTTCGCCGGGGGGGTTTTAGCCGGAACCCGGCGCCGCCACAGGGCTGAGGAAAGAGGAGCTTCGCCTGGGTTGCCACGGGGACAGAGCAAAATATGGGGAGCACAAAAGTTCTTCTTTGTTGGAAGTTGATATAACAACTTTTCTTCGAAAGAACACGTTTTGTTCTGTTATGACTGCTGATTGTTAGCTAGAGGAACACTTTGATTGATTTATTGTATAATTCAGGTACAAAATTTCGTGGTTATCCAACCAAATTGTTTGACCTTTGTCAGGTAATATATACAACAATTGTTAAAATCGAATTCGTGTTCAAAACAAAAACAAACCATTGAAGTCAACACCCAAAAAAAAAAAAAACTTCTGTTCGTACGTTAATTTAGTAGTTTTTATGGCACTTGCCTTCCGGCCCAAGTGCCATATACCGATCACTTTTCCGTCGGTCGGTCGGTCAGTCTGGTGTTTGCGAGTTAGGTACTTCCAGATGTGCTATGACGATGAAACTTGGCAGGCGTATTAGGGACCCGACCGAACTAACCTGGAAATAGTCACTTGCCTGACCCGACCATCATGGGGGGGGGGGGGGGAGCTGGAATTTAGTGTCATGCATAACTTTCGAACGGGTGATCGTATCCTAATGAGACTTGATATTTGGAAAGACGTCATGTATCAGATGTCCCTTTTCAAGTCCGGACCGAATCCGATGAATATGGGGGGAGTCGGAGGGGGGAACCGGAATTCATGTGACACGCTTAGAGTGGAGCGATCGGAATGGAACTTGATGGGAGGAACAAGCACACGCCCTAGGTACATCATTGACAGAACCGGACCGGATTCGTGAACTGTGGGGGGAGGTTCCGGAATTCAGTTCAGTTCAGTTCAGTTTTATTCATAAAAATAATACGCACCATTAACTCATTATGACCCCACCATAAGGCCTGGCAATCGGCGGGGCTTATTCTTTATTCATATAATCTTAAGGGAAACGAACCAAACAAGTCTACAAAAAGAATGATAGAAAGAAGAATAAAGACATGACAAACTGTCAAGAAAATCCGTTGACGGACGATCTTTCGTCAAGAAAGCGCCCTTGCCTCCTCCCCCCCCAAAAAAAAAGAAAAAAAAAAATAAATAAAGGAAGGAAATTATGTTTTTGACAAGAAAAAGGACTTGGCCTGTGACTTGAAAGCTGAAAGGGTAGACGCAACCCATACCTCATCAGGTATTGAATTCCACACTCCCGGAGCAAAGTGTTTAATTATGAAAGAAGCTCTAGTTGTTTTACGCGGGGCACTCGCCAACTGCCGGGCATTCCGAGTAGAATACTCGTGGAAATCCCGATTTTGCGAAAACAAATTCTGAAAAGATGAATTCAAATGATCATTAAAATACTTACCGGTGATACGGAGTTTAAGTTACTTCCAGGTGGGCTAGGACAATGAAACTTGGCAGGCAAATCAGGGACCCGACCACATTGACCTCGAATCAGTAAACTTCCCGATCCAACCATCGATCGGAATGAAACTTGGTGGGAAGAACAAGCACAAGCCCTATGCACATGAGTGACAGAACCGGACAAGATTCGGGCACTGTGGGGGAGTGATAGGGGGGGGGTCCGGAATTCCGGTGATCGCAAGTTAAAGTACCGGTACCCCGAAACATACAAAAATAATCCTTTTTTATAGGCTTTACCTCTGATCTATGTCTTTTTTGTACTTTTTGGTCCGGGCAACCCCCCCCCCCCCCCGAAATAAATTTCTGGATACGGATCTGAGCCCTTGGTTGTGAATAATGTCAATTATCTATTCTAGCACATTTTCCAAGATCTCAAAAAGCAACATGAAGTCCCTGTCGTCCCGGAGGAAAACAACAATACTACCCCCTCCACCAACCCAGAACCAATACAACCCAACCTGGCGGGTGCGGTCTCTCTTGCGGAAGTGAAAGCGTTTTTGAAAGAGTGGTTCGAAAGTGGAGAATACCCGGAAAGCGATGACGTCACGACTGTGACGCAATATTTCTGTGACCTGATCTATCATAAGAACTTATATTTGCTGGATTTACTCATCAAGTACTTACTGAGACTGCTGAAGAGCGGATTATTTGAAAGTTGGCGGGAGTGTGTGCGTGGAATGGTTGAAAATGTTCAGGCTGTGATGATCGAGCAACATAATCATAAATTGAAAGTTGATGCGTTTTAGTGCCTTTTTTTATGAAAACTTTCTAGATGAAGTAACGATGGGTTAAGAAACTTTTTTTGTGGAGGGAGGGGCAAAGATCCATTTTGGGCCTCAATCCCACCAACGAGGAAGATGTTTAACACTGCAAAATGAATATGCCAGCTACATTTAATAGAGCTAAATTCCGACCCTTCTGGCAAGGGTCCTCCTCAGGCTTTAATTCCAAGCAGTTATCACGAAGAAATCCATAAAATCAGTTACTAGTTGTTTTTCCACAAGTTCATTTTTCAGCTCGAGCCTGAAGAGAACCCTGGCGAAGAAAGGCCGAAATATAGCTGAAGTATTCATTTTGCAGTGTCAAATATGATTCACAGTCAGCTTGGGCAAGGAATATTTATGATTTTTATGGCACTTGCCCTTCGGCCAAGTGCCATATAGCGATCGCAATTTCTGTCCGTCCGTCGGTCGGTCTGTCGGTCGGTCGGTCTGTCGGTCGGTCTGTCGGTCGGTCCGGGTTTTGCTAGTTCGGGCACTTCCACATAAGCTAGGATGATGAAACTTGGCAGGCATATCAGGGACCCCAAATGATTAAGTTGGAAATAGTCACTTTCCCGATCCGACCATCGTGGGGGGAGGGGGGGAGCCGGAATCCGGAATTTAGTGGCATGCATAACTTTCGAACGGGTGATCAGATCTTAATGAAACTTGATATTTGGAAAGACGTCATGCTTCAGATGTCCCATATCAAGTCCGGACCGAATCCGATGTATGTGGGGGGGGGAGTCGGAGGGGGGAACCGGAAATCATGTTAAACGCTTAGAGTGGAGCGATCGGGATGAAACTTGGTGGGAGGAACAAGCACAACCCCTAGATACATCATTGACAGAACCGGACCGGATTCGTGCACTGTGGGGGGAGTTGGAGTGGGGTTCCGGAATTCCGGTGATACGGAGTTAAGTTACTTCCAGGTGGGCTAGGACAATGAAACTCGGCAGGTAAATCAGGGACGCGACCAGATTAACCTGGAAATAGTCAGCTTCCCGATCCGACCATCGTGGAGGGGGGTGGAGGGAGGGGGAATCCGGAATCTTGAGGTATGTATAACTTCCGAACGGGTGATCGGATCATAATGAAACTTGATATGTAGAAAGACAACATGTCTCGGATGTCCCATTTCAAGTACGGACCGGATCCGATGAAGCTGGGGGGGGGATCGGAGAGGGATCCGGAAACCTTGTGACATGCTTGGAGTGGAGCGATCGGAATGAAACTTGGTGGGAAGAACAAGCACAAGCCCTATGTAGATCAGTGACAGAACCGGACCGGATTCGGGCATTGTGGGGGAGTTAGAGGGGGGGCGTCCGTAATTCCGGTGATCGCAAGTTAAGGTACTTCCAGACATGCTAGGACGATGAAACTTGGCTTGAAAATTAAAGACTTGACATGATTGGCTTAGAAATAGTTAGTTCCCAGATCCGGCGATTCCTTAAAGTACTAATGCTAACCGCAAAGTACAAAAAAAAACTTTTAAGCAAAATAAACATTTTCGTGATCCCTATGAGCCCATGATCATTTTTGCCTCAAGGGTTTTGCTTACAACTAAATTCCTTAAAGTACAAACAATACTTTTGAGCAAAATATACATTTTCGTGCTCCTGATGATCATCTTTTTTGCTTCAAGAGTTTTGATTACAGATGATTTTCTATAACTTGGAAATAATCACTTGCCCGATCCGACCATCGTGGGGGGGAGGGAGGGGAGCCGGAATCCGGAATTTAGTGACGTGCATAATTTTCGAACGGGTGATCGGATCTTAATGAAACTTGATGTTTGGAAAGACCTCATGTCTCAGATGTCCCGATTCGAGTCCGGACCGAATCCGATGAATGTGGGGGGGGGGGTCGAGGGGGGAACCGGAAATCATGTGACACGCTTACAGTGGAGCGATCGGGATGAAACTTGGTGGGAGGAACACAAAGAATCCCTAGGTTCATCGTTGACAGAACCGGACTGGACTCGTGCACTACGGGGGGAGTTGGAGTGGGGTTCCGGAATTCCGGTGTTACGGAGTTAAGTTACTTCCAGATGTTCTAGGACGATGAAACTTGGCAGGTGTATAATGGACTCGGCCAAATTAACTTGGAAATAATCACTTGCCCGATCCGACCATAGTGGGGAGAGGGAGGGGAGCCTGAATCCGGAATTTTATTGACATTCATAATTTTCGAACGGGTCATTGAATCTTAATAAAACTTGGTATTTGGAAAGACCTCATGTCTCAGATATACCATTTCAAGTCGAGGCTCGATCCGATGAATGTGGCGTGGGGGGTCGGAGGGAGGAACCGAAAATCATGTGACGCGGTTAGAATGGAGCGATCGGAACCTCCCGAGCGTCACTGTCGAAAAGGAAGTGCTTGAAAATTTCGCTGATTTTTCCATAAGATGTCAAAATATTTAAAACAAACTGTTCAAATATATTATACAACAGCAAATATAACTAAGTGACCATTTCTTTTGAACGTAACTGTAGTACCAAACAACCCATCACACTTACAAAGCTACTGTCCATTCACATCCTACTACGATAACTTGAATACAAGCTAAAAAGCTTGCAAGTGCCATATGAGCTTGCAGCTCTTGTTAAATCTAGGGGGTTTGTCCCCCCTCCCAAATTGCGTTCCTGAGTAGTCTATTCGGTATCATAAGTGGAGACGAGAGGTTAGTTAGTGGCTAAATACGAGAAGAGGCCCATGAATTGGATCTGCTAAAAAATTTCTAAGTAAGTAGAAATCGAACGCGTTGTGAGTAGAATTTCACGTTGTAAATATAATTCGCGCCGTAAATAGAATTTGAATTTTTTGATGCTGGTATGCTCGTAAGTGGACAGACAAGCATGTAGTTTTCCTTATCGATATAAGTTCGATGAAGGTCATACAAAATAAAGGGGGGGGGGGGCTATTTCATTCTGTTCCGCAGATTATGAGTGACAACGGTAATGTCAACATGCGTTGCAAAACCCATTCTTGTTGGGAAGGTGTCGACACACACATTTCTTTCCAAGAACTTACTCCACCTCATATAACGAACGATATTGGCAGACCATCGTGTGATAGAAATTGTACTGGGGCTGCAGAGTAATAAGGGTTAAGCGTCAAAAATTCGTATTCTCTTGAAGCACACCTCGTAATGTTTATGTTCCAATATTCAAAGCTATCTGAATACTGTAAAGCTATGCTCTGGTTTAAAAACAAAATTATCCACACCATCGCCTGTTTAAAGCCTTTTCATAGGCCCACCGGCTTCTAGCTAGTACCCGGCAAAATTCAGAAAACCGGTTTTACACATCAATAACTCGATACGCGAACACTCGCCACGAACCATGGAAACTAGCGAATCGCGGCAAATAAAAAATTTAGAGAGGTGTCGTTGGCGGGTTCAGAATGTTACTGGGTTTACACCAGTAAATGGGAAACTTGCGCGGTTAAGGTGGTCCTCGGGCCAGTAGTCCAGGTTTCTTGAACACAAAATTGCTTTAATATTTATTTGACATATTATAGAAACAGGAAGTAGCTGTGTGCGGGGGGGGGGGGCTCATTACTTCCACTCTTCCATCCACTTTCTGGACCTCCGCCCCCAGCGAAAATAGTTTTTTTGCATTTAGCACAATACAAATAAAACTCATCTTCGGGTGACACTAACCGAAGGAATGTTCGGCATCGATGGCGCGAAGCACCATCAGCTCCCAAGGCCGACCTTCGCGCTCAATGTCTAAAAGGTGGGCCCAGGCTCCGCGCAAGTCCACCGCCGTGCCCGGAGTTCGGTGGTGGACGACTACCACTTCCTTCGGGCCGTCTACCAGCTTCACCATGGCGATGTTTTTTGGTGGCCGTTCTGCAAATAGATATTATTTGTTAGTATTTGGTTACATACTAATTTACTTTGGGTACCATCTAGCAATTAACTATATTCATAAAATATACAAAAACGGATTCGTCAGCTGTATTGCTTTTGAAGCGGTATTTTATATGAATATACGACCTTAAGTCAGCTTGGGCTCGAGGAATATTTAAACAATACTAACGTATAATGTAATTTCAATGAAACTTTTATGTCTTACCATAATAAAATAAGCGTTCGGTACTAAAATAGGGTTATAATTGCTACTCCCCGACATACGTTATAGTGTGGGGTAGGGAGAGGGGTTATTTTCAGCAACGTGTCGTGTAATCTAAGTACGACAGCACCCGCGAGGTATCCCAAGAGGATTATCACAGAATGGTGATTCAAACCCCACTCCCTAGGGACCCATACGTTTCCTGTAGTGCCTCGCCATTCAGGGGGCTTGTCATTTCCTATGCTTCTGTGTTGCTATGTTGCCCGACCTACTCCTACTTTCCAAAAATTCCGCTTGGATCGAATCGGCGTTCTTGTTTGCCTCACTGGACGTGCGCGCCAAAGCGACATCAGCCAATCCCAAATGTTGTCTATCTGGATAGTCGCGTATTCTATCCCCGTGGGTATTTCTCGAACTACCGGTTGGTCGGTCAAGATCGCATCAGAAATCTCATCAGATCGCAATCTCAACATCGCATCAGAAATCCCCCTGAATGGCGAGGCATTACAGGAAATTTATGGGTCCCTGCTAACAGGCACAACAGCCTTCCCACATGAAGGTATGAAGTTTTTCAGTTTGTAACATAGATCTCGTTTGCGACTATCCAACTGTAACAGAAGGAAGACTGAAGCGTGGAAGGGAAGCTTGAACATTTTGTTTTTCCTTTTGACTGACTTGCTAGGCCAGCATGTTTATCTCCTGTCATATGGCAACTCAAGACTCCTCTTCGCTAGGTTTTTTCCCACTTAGTTGCTCGGCAGTTTTCAAATATTTTGCGTCGAAACCACTTCAGAACGCAGGAAGTCTGGACAGAGCCGACAAGCACAAAAAAACTAATTTCACGGAGCAGGTATTAGCATTTTAAAACAACATTTCTGAACCATTCGACTGCGAAAAGACCATTTCTATTAACAGCTGTGCTAAAAACGACATGTCAAGACCAATACCACGGTTTCCTGGCAGTGTCACCGGAAAAGGACTTGAAAGGTGAGACAATAATATATACTTACGGGTCCACCGCTACCGCCTCTGAATCCACCTCGTCCTTAGCCGCGGAAACCGCCAAGTCATTCTCTCCATGCGTCATTCACGCGGCGCGTTTTATCATACTCGCGTCCTAAGATAAAGATGCAATTGTTACTTTCCGACACTACGTTCAGGGTTGGTATAGAGAGAGGAATTTGCTTCAGATAGGTGTTATGTAATCAAAGTACGAATGCACTCGTGAGGTGTCCTAAGATGGTCATCACGTAATTGCGATTCCAATCACACTCAAAAAGATAAGAAGAGCCTTCCCAATTGAAGGTATGAAGGTTTCGCCTTAGTGGGCTATTTAGATATCTTATTTGCGACTATCCAGAAGTAATTCAATAAAGATTTGCTGGATAGCACCAGAAGGCTTACCAGGTTTAGGGACCTGGAGGGGAGGGGTGGTGAGAACGGTCAGCAGTATTAGCCAAGGATATGAGCTTTTGGAATTATGGCATTCATTTGTCGAGACACCTATTATGGGACTAAATGTCGGGCCCCACCCCTTTTTCAATAGAAATGAAATTTAGAATCCACAACCTCAGCGTTCGAAATTGTCTGAAATAGTTTGTTTTATTTCACAATTTCACGTCAAGGCAAGGGACAACAGACCCCCCCCCCCCACCTCAAACACACAAAACTTACCACTCAAGGGTTATGTTCGACTAGGCGTGATATTCCCGAGGACGCTTTTGACCATCTCCAGGCCAATGGCAGAACTACATCAAGGTACAGAAATCGGTCTCGTCGTCAACTCGTACAGCCGAGCTGAAGCCCCGCTAATCACGCTGAAAGAAGAAGAAGAATGAAAACTCAAGAAAAGAAACTCAGGGTTGAGGACTGGAGAGAGGGGAAGTTTCAGGTAAGTGTTGTGTAATCATGTGGGGAATCAACGTAATCCTGAGATAGACATCATATATAGTAAAGTTCCGCCACTCTAGACGTGGCTTACCTTCGTATTCACCCGAAGCAATAATAAAACTAAACCTGGCAAATTTTTACGCCGGAGACTGTGACCAGGTCTGTATCCAGTAATTATTTTGGGGGTTTACCCGTGGTCGGACCGAATCCATACCAAAAAGTAAAATATAATTCAGAGGTCACAGTCCCCCTACAGTTTTAGGGGGGATCGAACCCTCTAACCCCCCTACATACGGGTCTGCTGGGGACCATACCATATATGTTGGTTCCTGTAAACTGGTGTCCTGGTGAAAGTGCTTGGAAAAGTGAGATTACTATGTATACTTACGGGTCCACAGCGACGGCCTCTGAAACCGCCAAGTCCTTCTCTCCATGAGGCGTTCACTCGGCGCGTTTTACCATACCCGCTTCCTATAAGATAAAGATATAATTGTTACTTTACGACACTACTGTCAGGTTTGATATACGGAGTGGAATTAGTTTCAGATAGGTGTTGTATAATCAAAGTACGAATGCACTCGTGAGGTGTCCTAAGATGGTCATCATAGAGTGGCGATTCCAACCAAACTCCCAACAGATACCGAGCCTTACCAATTGAAGGTATTATGTTTTAGAGCTTGTGATGTAGTGAGCTATTCAGTCGACTATCCAAAAGTAATTGAAAGAACATTGAACGAACATTTGTTGTGCAGTGCGGAAGGGTAGCACCAGGTTTCCCCAAGTTCTAAAAACTAATAATGGAAAGATAATTCAGAATATTGCGGGGAGCGACGCTGAGGAAGGTAAGCTATATGGTTAAGGAAAGTCTTTTAGAATTATGGGATTCACTGTCCCGACCTGAAACATTTATGGCTCTAAACGTCTCGAGCCCCACTCCCCTTACAACATAATCCAAAATCGTTTTGAACAGGTCCTTATCCAGGAATTTATTTCGGGGGGGGGGGGGGGCACGGGTCGGACCAAAAAGTATAGAAAAGACATGGATCAGAGTTAAAGCCTATACAAAACGATTATTTTTGTACGTTTCGACAGGGGACCTCCTCCCTCTGAATACAGCCAGGCTTCCTAAACCTCAGCGTATGTACTTGTCTGAAACAAAACTGGATTCTGTCGTTTTTTGCACAGACAAGGGACATCTGCGAACCCTCCCAGATAAACACCAAACTTACCCCTCAAAGCTTAGTATTTGCATAGGTTTTCGGGCATGATACTGTAGAGCAGTGGTTCCCAACCTTTTTCGTATCGCGTACCCCTTGTCAAGGTTCGAAAAAGTTGCGTACCCCCTTTTTCCGAACGTGAAAAAGACGAAATTTGTTACAAATACATACAAAATCAATGAGACACGTTAGGCTGCTTTGTGGCTAGAATTTGTCAAATCTCGGCTCGATATCATTAACGGCAATATTTTTTACAGTCTCTATGTTTGGTTGTGTTTGGTTTTGATGTTCTCCTTGCTTTCATCAAGCTGCATCGCAAACGTTTTCGGTAGCTGAATTCGCAACCTGAATGACAATATCACTTGCAATGTCTTTGATTCGTCTTGAAACATTAATGTTTGACACAGGAACAGAATTTACGGCAGTCGGCTAGCTCTTTTGGAATCAACATTTCATAGACTTTGGTAAGGCTTGTAATCAGAGGCATCACGCACGGGTTGGCAACCCCCTTCCCCCGAAGTGGTCAGCCAGACTGTTAAAAAGAAAGGAGTCGGCGCGAAGCGCCGCTATTTTCGCGCCGCTATTTTTTCGTAAAAACAATTTGAAAAACAATCGGTAAAAACGACCCGCCAGTCAGTAAAATACCTTGCACCTCAACAAACATTTTGGCTACTGATGTCTCTGTTGGTAATATTAGGCTTTCGGTCATAAAAAATGAGTGAGGCGAGGTTTTGAAGCTTCATATTAAACCAATTTTGGTTCCGTCGCGAACCCCTTGCAAGGGTCTCGCGTACCCCTTTGGGTACGCGTACCACCGGTTGGGAACCACTGCTGTAGAGGACGCTTATTCGTTGTCATCGCGCAACACCCACAATCTCAAGGCCAATGGCAGGTCTCGTCGCCAACTCGTGGACCCGAAACTCTGTTAACGCACTGAAAGATGAAGAAAAATAAGTACACAAGGCATAGCACTATCGAGTGGGCAGTGGAGTGGGGGGGGGGGGGGGTCAGTTTTAGTGTTGTGTAATCACGTGGGGAATCAACGTAATCCTGAGATGGACATCATATGTAATACACTTAGGTCACTCCAGAAGTGGCCTATCACTGAATTTCGCCGAAAGATATGATATACACATGACAAATTTGTATGTCGGATACTATAATGGGGATAGATATTAAAGCAGACCCCGCACTACTCACTGTTATGTTCCCATATTCAAAGCTATTTGATTGAATACTGGAAAACTCGACTCTTCTTTTAACAAAGTATCCACGGCTTTGGCTGTTTTAAGCCATTTCCCCAAGACCATCGACTTCTATCAAAAGCTCGGCATAAATTAAGATAACCGGTTTTACACGTTAATAGCATGAAACGTGCACATTCGACAGGGGCATAATGCGCATGGAAAATAGTGAATCGCGGCAAGAGCAAAGACTAGTGAGGCATCGTTGGTGGGCCTATAATGTAACATGCAAATTTTGTGTCCGGGCTTCAGAATTTATTAATGCATATTTAACAAAGCAAAACGGATTAAGTCAGCATTTTATTGGAACTATTTTCCAGCTTGAGCATTAAGAAGGGCCAAAATATAGCTCCAATAAAAGTAGCTCACTTGTCCGTTTTGCTATGTCAAATCTGATTCGCAGTCAGCTTGGGCTGAAGGAATATCAAATGATAACTAGGTTCAAATGCGTTATAGACACAGCGGGTCCTTTAAATCAAGTTTGCTTGTCCGAGACTATCTAGGGTACGAGCGGCGGTAGTCGGGCAGTTAACTCCTCACTTAGCTTTGAATCACCTTAAAAACTAAACCACTCAACTCACAGACCTCATTTACGCATTAAAAAATTCGTTTGAAAATTGGGCTTCTTTTCGCCGTTTCTTGACACCACTGTTGCCAAACAAGAATCCTCCGCCTGATTTTCGCATATTCCGCCCAAAACTATTTTCTCGGGCAGTCCTTTTTGTGCTCAGATAATCACGGGAAGTCGCCCTTAAACTCGGGCGGCTTCAATCCGGTTTTGCCTGGCTTTTACTTTAGCTGCTGATTTTTAAACGGCAACCGGTGACGGACATTGAGCTTCAGATGAACAAAAGAATATACAAGACAAAATATTAAAAAATTACTTCACGAGGAAGAAAAATCAGGTAGCATAAACCAAGTGCCCGAGATTAACCCTTGGCCGGGCGCTAGCAGCAAACTGGTTATTGTAGTGCCCGTGTTTATCAACCGCCCGACTACCGCCGCTCGTACCCTACCTTTGTTTCGTCTAAACTGGTGTCTCCGTGACATTATTGCAAATAAATTATTGTTATAAACTATTAAATATAGCATACAAATTATTTATACAAAGTTGCAAATAAAGAGCCTATAGGTTCTTTAAAAATAAGAAGAAGAACTTCGGTGAAGAGACTTCGGAGACTTTAATAATATACTTACAGGTCCATCGCGACCATCTCGTCCTTCGCCACGGAAACCGCCAGGTCCTTCTGTACATGCCGTGTTCGCTCATCCTAAAATAAAGACAGAATTGTTACTTTACGACACTGCGTTGAAAGTGTGTAGTACGAAGAAGTATTAGTTCAGATAGGTGTTGTGTAATCAAAGTACGAATGCACTCGTGAGGTGTCCTAAGATGGTCATCATGGAATGGCGATCTACCCTACAGCAGACCGCAAGAGGCTTACCGATTGAAGGTTTGATTGTAGCTTTACACGAGGCCTACTTTTCTGCTGTTTCTTGTCAAGACATGGAAGATTTACCCCCCCCCCCTCCCAATATACGCACTAAAAAGTTACCTCATCAATCCTTGTATTCACGAAGAGGACGCCCGGCGCTTAGTTTGTTGGCCACTGCACAGTGCCAGCAGCTCGCTAGCAATGGTAGAAGTACATCCGAGGCAGGGAAATCGCTGTCGCCGTCAACTTATGGAGTCAAAACACCGTCAACGCACTGAAAGTAGAAGAAGAATAAGTACAAAAGAAATGACACTGGGAGGGTGTGAACTAGAGGAAGTGGTCAGTTGTGTGTTGTGTAATCACGTGGGGAATCAACGTAATCCTGAGTGGTCATCATACAGAACAGTTATTAAAGGTTAACTTCAGACATCGAGGCTGATATCGGAAAATAACAGCGAGATGGACATTGAAAATAACCTGCCCGAGCCGAAGGCGAGGCAGGTTGTGGAAAATATCAGCCGAGCCGAAGGCGAGGTTGATATTTTGAAATGGCCGTCGAGCTTGTGATTCCGATATCAGTCGAGATGGAGGTATGTTAACTATTATAACTTTTTCGAACAGAATTTCCGCTTTTCGGGGCTGAAAATAATCCAGCCAATCACGTTTCAGAATTAGTCATAACAACCTCCGGGGAGGTTGATATGACAAATAACAACCTCTCCAGCAGGTTATGACTAATTCTGAAATGTGATTGGCTGGATTTTCCGTGGCGTTTTCATTGTGAAGTTTATCGTAATATAACTGACCGTGGGTCATAGGAAGATATACATTACACACCTGTTCGAGAAAAGTTATATCACTTTAAGCGTGAACTATAAATAAAATACGAACAACGTTCATGTCAGTTACTCAAATTTGCGGCTAGTCTAACCTGGCTCAGGCTCTTATAGACAACTACTGAACAGCCAAATTTACTATACCGAAAACAATGAACTTAATGCATTGTTCCGCAGCATTTTTTCGTTCATTCAATTCAGAGAGCACCCAAGACCATGACACAACTTGGTTAAAAGGGCTTTACTTAACTTACATTTTATCACTTTTTGACACAGCAAACTATATAGAACCAGACTCGGAATCATAAATTAAGATACCTACCCCCACAGATAACCTGAATGATGGTAACGGACACTTACCTTTGGTTTATTCCTCTCCTCTCCGTCTCCAATCGTGTTCCCGCTCCACATCCTCTGCTGCCATAGGGGGTTTGTTTTCTAGGAGAACGAAACTATAATAAGAAGAGCTATTTTTGGAAACACACACCTGACAGGAAAAAATGATTTTAAAAATCACAATGAGGCGGTTTAAGGATAGTAATCCGCTCAAAGCGCTAAACTGGATAAAGTAGAAATACTAACAGATTAAACATCAAAATTAGAGTGCATTGAGCATCATCCTAGTGTCGTAGTGCGATTCCTCTCGCACAAACTTTGATGGATTAGGAGAAGACGTCGTGGAATCCATATTAGTGAATAAGCACACAGTTTGAGGGTAACACTCCCACCACATCCCACCCTTAAAGTCTCGAGGGCATCACACTGCAGTGATCCCAACGCACCCACCAGCGGGGCATTGTTGACATTGGAAACTTCTTTCAGCTTGAACACGTAGGAGCATTGACATGACCTTCCAATCACGAACGATGATAGTGGTAAAGGGGTCGAACTACTCGGATAACACATGATTCGAGGAGCGCCTGAGTGGCCGATTGGTTTTATTATTTTTCAACATCGCTGTAAAGTAACTTCAATCTTTTACAAAACACTGATCGTTTCCTTACTGTTTATAAGAAAAAAAAAACTAGACACGATTGAGGAGTTGCTGCGCTCTGAGCAAGCGCGCACAAAAACGCACGCCACTCCCACACCGCGCCGCGCACTTTTTGAGTCTCACAGTGGGCTTGTAATACTGCAGGTTTAAAAAACAAGTAAAAGTATTTCAGTCGATCACTGGACAGTCCGCAGCTCCGTTGAGACCACTGGACTAGTTGCTCCATAAGTTAGCGGACACAGACTCGAGGAAGGTTCCTTATTCTCACAGGTTTACAATGAAGTCTACATTTGAATATTTCATCGGGCAAGCGCGATATTTCACTAGAGGACGCCTGGCGCTTATTTTTGTCACTGCACAGCGCCCACCATCTCGAGGCCAGTGGCAGAACTACATCAAGGCAGGGAAATCGGCTTCGTCATCGACTCGTGGAGCCGAAACGCCGTTAACACGCTGAAAAAAATAAAAAAAAATAAATACAGGAGAACGGGGAATCAGGAGATCAGAAGGGAATCAGAAAATTTCAGGTAAATGTTGTGTAATCATGTGGGGAATCAACGTAATCCTGAGTGGTCATCATTTGCAGTATAGGTAGGTTACTCGAGAGTCGAGACGTGGCCTTTCTTCGATGAAAATGCAAGAAGAAATTCGAAACCTTACAAAATTATACCAGGTAATGGGAGCAACTATTAGCATAAAATCAAAGCCAAAAACTGTATTCAATGTAACCTTGTACTCCTAGTACATGTTCTTCTGAACAACGTTAGAGCTTACGAAATCTAAAGAATTTGATGTTTTGCATCACCGTTAACAAAAGAGAGATACACTGAGGACTTACTGTCTCGACTGAGTCGACAAGTGCTTACGCCAAAATCTCGAATTTCAAGTTTCAACACTGATATTCACGAGAACGAAATATCTGAACCCCTTCCTTGTAATTCTGGCAGAGGCTTCTCTAAAAAAAAAATTCCTTGCGTGGCAGAGAACTTGTACCTCGGTTTATGACAAGCCCTCCCCAAAGTATAATATATACTTACGGGTCCACCGCGTCCACCTCTGAAGCCGCCACGACCCTCGCCTCTGAAGCCGCCACGTCCTTCACCGCGGAAACCGCCACGACCTTCACCACGTGGTGGTCGCTCAGCGCGTTCGGTATCATACTCGCGTTCCTCGCGTCCTGAAAGAAAGAGATAACGTTACTTTCTGAGTATTCGTTAAAGGGCGTTGTAGGTCGATATATGCCAGTTTCAGATAGGTGTTATGTAATCAGGGTACAAATGTACTCGTGAGGTGTCCTAAGATGGTCATCATAATGTGTTGACTCAACTAATGACAAATTACAAGTCTTCCAAATTGTGGCTTGTGCTACGCAAATATTTTGGGTCGTGGTGCGTAAAGGATTCAGGGAGGAAGGAGTAGCTAGGAGTTTTCGGCCGACTTCCCTGGAACCTTGAAGCCATTTGACAGCTGTGACCTGCCAAAAAGGCCCTTTCCCGGTTGGCATAACTCAGCAAAAGATATACGCGATTGCTTTTGTCCCCTTTCTGGGTCCCAACAATGATGGGAAACAAAAAAGAGATTTTCGGTGGTTTTCTTCACCAGCTAATTATCCCTGAAGATGTTCAGTGAGTTATAAACAAAATTCCGAATTTTCGGTTCCACTTCCGGCGAACGTCTTTAGCCACTAACAAACCAACGCATATGTTACAAAATCAAAACAACATAAGAGCGACGAGGACTCGATAAAACATATCGACGTAAGATAATATACTCAATTTTTTAACGCAAAACCCCCAAATTTCATTTTGGATGATCAATATCAGGATGACACAATATCAGAGAGTGCGGCTGGAATGGACACTGTGCAGCGTGATCATCTACAATAATCAAACCGAAAGTCACTTACTTTCGCCATCGCCACGTGGTGGTCCACCACGTCCACGGCCCCTTGGTCCACCGCGTCCTCCTGATCCACCACGACGAGAGTCAGCAAAACGGATGTCGATGTCAATGTGCTTCTGGCGTCCAGCCCGTTGCAAGAATTCGGCAGAGTAGTCCTAAATTAAGTACGTAAATTAAAGTCTGTCTACGTTAGTCCCAATTATTTTCTGTTAATACTGATGCAACTGTGAAAAGTCCCCTAATATTCTAGCTTTCAACAAGGAATAGTTTCTGCTCCGATTCCAAACAAATTACCGCAGAGCCGATTCTACTGAAGAAATTCATGCATAGGTTCACGCACTTGCCGACCGTCTTTCGACCACACGGAATTTCAGGTATTGCGATTTTACTTGTTTCCGAATAGTTTAATGCATTGTACAGCTTTGGTAGCAAAAGAGAAAGATACAAAGTCAAGTCAATGGATGTACTAGAATTACCACTTGCCAGCTACATTCGGAATTGTAAAAATATAATAATAGCATTGCACCACATATGATATGTCCTTGCTCAATAACTCATTGTGCAAAAAAAAAAAAAATAATTGGCACACTGCGCTGGTAAACAAATCTCGATCTTTACCAGACCGATGAATTTATCAGCATTTACTCATTTGTAAGCGACACTTAAAGAAAGAAGTGGCTGGTTTAACCTTACCTCTTCCTCCTCCTCCTCTTCGGCCAACTCCTTTTTCTTCAGTTCAACAGCCTTTTTCCATTGTCCACCATCTTCGCCCTCACCAGGTTTCCTCAAGTTGTACTCGGGCTTCTTCCGCTGTCCTAGGAACAGAAACAAACATCAGAATAATGAGGGTGGTCAGGTGGAGGTTGGTGAGAAAGTGGGGCAGTATCAGTGAAGGAAGGATAGTCTTTTAGAATCATGGGATTCATTGGCCCAGACACTTGTCATCATTTATGACCCTAAAACGTACAGCCCCCTCCCCTCGCAGCGAAGGCGAGTTATGGAATTTATAAGCCTTCCAATACCTTAGCGAACTTGTCTGAAACAAATTTTCCGTTTTACAAGGCAACAAACCCCCTTTCCAACATCGGTTTTACACGAATGGTTTCAATCGGCTTTTCGGAGCCACAGATCGATACTGTACGCCATAACTTACGTCGAGATGAATATAAACTAAACTTCCCTTAAAATAAGCGTTAAGAAACTTCACCCCCCCCCCGATCCTCTGCCAAAATAATGCAAACGCCTAACTTTCTGCTTGAACTTCAAAATCAATCAATCAAATTTAATACCAAATGGCTTAAAACTAGGAGGTAAAAAAAAAAATGATTGCCTGCGTTCGAAACCGTTCTCTCGACCTTCAGCGTACATTCTAGTCGGTGGCACATTTTTGGTTCTACAATTTGTTGCACAGGCCAGACACTTGCCCCCCCCCCCAAACCCATGCGAACTTACCTCTCAAAGCTTTGTATTCGTCAAGGGTAAGTTCCTTAGGTTCTTCAGGGGCAGCGGGTTCATCAGAGGTCTCTTCGTTCTCAGCGCCGGCTTCTCCTTCAACAACAGCAGGGGCAGCCTGTTCGCCTTCGGTAGCTTCTCCCCAGACGTTTTCCGCGGGTGGGTTCTCAAGCTGACCTCTAAAGGGGGGCGAAGGTTAAACTATTGCCAGACAGTGCGTATATGGTTTACGGTGATGAGTTAAAGTCAGGGAAGGAAGGAGTCTTTTTAGAATCATGGGATTCATTGGCCCAGACACTTGTCATCATTCAAAATACCCTCGATAACTCTCGACGGAGTTGAGATATTTTGTTAAAAGTGGCGTTTTTGATTGCCGATGAATTCGGCGATAGCGTAGCCGTTAGACTTTTTGGCGTTTTCGACGTTCGCCGGAAGCCGTAGCCGTTTCTTCTCATTTCTGTTTTTGTGCTCAACGGCTATCGCCTAAATTCCTATCCATCGCCTATCGGCCTCAGACTCGCCGATAGGCGATAGACGTTGCTTCCAACGGCTATCGGCTTTCGAAAACAGTAAATAAGCACGAATCGGCAAACTTCCTTCGTCTACCGGGGAACTTTCATCGGCAATCAAAAACGCCACTAAAGTTGTCGGAGAATTCAGTGGGGGACCCACATAAATGTGGGCTCCTACATTTATGAGTGGGCGCAAGGGTGAATCCATGCCTTAAAGTTTAACTGAAAAGCCAACTTATTTTTGTATCATTTAATTGAATACACTGCATTATTTGGATTGCGTAAAGGGATTTTCTTTATTTTTCATATTTGCTTCAGTATGACGTTCAGAATATCTACAGCCGTCCTCACAACGCAAAATTCTACTATGACACGTAAAATTTCAATCTCAACACAAACGCGGGTTTTCAGTGGCCACACTGTCAGAAGTTTCATAACAGATTGCGCATAACACTTTCAAGAATAACACCTTTTCACTTAGAAATAAAGTGTTATGACCAGTTAAGTTTACACTATTTCGTACCTAGATCTCCAACAACACCTTCAATCGGTAAAAATACTACACTGTCAGAAGTTACATAACGACAACAGAAGGATGCCCGGTTTCAACAGATAACACTTTGGGATGCCCGGTTTCAACAGATAACACTTTGGGACGTTATCTGTTTATGTTTATTTCGTTCCCGTTAGTATTTTTACCAATTGAAGGTGTTGTTGGAGATCTAGGCGCGAACGAAAAAGCACGAAAAAGTGTAAACTTAATTGGTCACACACTTTATTTCTAATTGAAAAGGTGTTATTCTTGAAAGTGTTATGCGCTATCTGTTATGAAACTTATGACAGTGCAGTGGTGAAATAGGTGATCACTGCTTACTGCACAAACGATTATTTCTCGTAAATCTTTTGCGTCATTCATACAATACAGGAACAAGCGAATAGAGGTACCACAGATCCGAAAGGAAATCCCACTATTTGAAAATCGATTGTTCGTAAATAGCGGAGCACCGAATTTTCATCGGGTTTTCATGCCTCTTTCAGTGAACGAGTGACGAATAACTAGATTGTTCTTTCTCAGCCCTTTTCAGTTCAACTTAAAACGTATTTTCTCGAGACAAGTAATTTTAAAGAAATCCGGCTAAAACCGGAAATTTGGCAAATCCTTGTCTTCTTCTTGACTACTTCGTAAGAAGTAAGGCGCTTCTCAGAGTAATGCGCTTAGTGACAAGAAAGAAAATCGAGCTGCTGCACAAGTGTATTTTCGGCTCTCCCTTGTTAGATGGTAGATGTAATCTCTAACACCCTGGCATCGTAAGTGTTGACGATTCGTAACTCTAAACATGACCAGGGAATGAAAACAACCGTGTTAAGCTAGGCGCCCACAGAACGCGAATCTTTTCCGCCACGCGGCGCGAAACAAATTCGACTTGGAGTTGAAACGGCGCGGCGCGAATTTTTTCCGCTCGCTACGTCAAATTCGCCCAGGCGAACGCGAATTCGCGATGGGCACCTAGCTTTATAGGGGAAGACGATTCATATACCTTAAGCGGAACTCGCAGGACTTTCAGTTTGCTTCTTTGAACCGAAAATTCAGACTTTTCATTTGACATTTAACGATGTTACAAAAAAAGACTTTAATTCCACCAGAATAATGCATGCACTATAAACAATAGATACCGAAATACCAATGCATATAGATACGAATCCCGACTACGAATTACCGCTTTGTGGTGGTAATTCGTGGAATTCTAGGTAGAGTCCGGAGAGAGTGCTTAATGCCATTTTGATGGGGATGGTCTGTATCATTCTCTTTTCGGGTGCCAGGAACTTACGCATTTGAGAGGTTCATTGTTTCGTGGGAACGGTGGGCAGATTCGTGGTGTCTTGCGATCTACGTAACAAGTAGTCGAGCAAATAGTGATTGTTTCCTTTGGTAACGTAAGTGCTGCTTCCTAGTTTGTTGTTTTCAACAGTAATTGTTTGCTTATCCTGTATAGGCCTATGGCTTTTGGGTTTTTCAGTACGAATAATATATATATATATATATATATATCTCTAAACGAATTTATGATCAATTCCTAATTTTTTTTGCTTAGGTTAATACGGCCTTGTCGGCCATTTAAAAGATTTAATTAATAAATTAACTTACTCAATCTCATCCTTCACGGATCCCCAGTTGTGCTGTCCGGATCCCTCTTTCTTTTCCATGGGCTTGACGCCTGTCCTATCAGAGCCAGACTGGCGCTCATGTTCCCTCCTTGGTCGGTTGTCCTGGGCGCGTCCACGACCACCGCGGGGGGCGCCACGTCCACCGTATCCACCGGAGCCTCCACGGCCGCGGCCTCGGAAACCTTCACCGGATCCATAGACGACTTCAGCTTCTTGGCCACCGGCCGGTCGCTCGCGGTACTCCCTTGGGGGCCTGAAAAGAGAGGTTGATAAGCAAACTCATAGAAAAGCTGGCCTGCCAAATTCCGACCGGAAAACTTTGGGTTAAGCTTCAGATAGGTGTTGTGTAATCAAAGTACGAATGTACTCGTGAGGTGTCCTAAGATGGTCATCATAGAGTGGCAATTCCAACCCAAATGCAGGGTAGGGTTTATCATCTTCAACTACAACGGTCTCAGAGGACACAGCCGGAAACTGAAAGGTGACAAATCTCAAAGGCATCGGAAAGTGGAGCACATGGAACGTCAGGCCTGACGAGGATCCTTGCTAAGAGGGCCGAAATGTCGCTGCTAAAGCACTGACTTCAGCGTTCAGTTTCAGCGTTTTCGGACTAACACGATCAGAGGTTTTACAACATCCAACACAAAAGATGTGCAATTTCAACAAACAACACAACACTCCTTCATAACACTTTCCTTGTAACGGTAACGGGAACATAGTTTTATAATGTCACTTCTAAGTAAAACATTACCCTTCAAATGTAATAATGGAAATATTCTGTAAAATTTGGTTTAAACCACACCACGTGTTATTTACTGTTTAACTTTAAGTATTCAAACTATATGACTACTGTAAAACTACACTCACAAAAATAACCGTTCCCGTACGGAAAACTTCCGTCTGGGACGCGAGAAATCGAGTGATTTTCCAGATCCCAATTTACAGAACATTTTTTCGCGCTGGCGGAATGATTACCGCTTTCCAACAGAAAGTTTTCCGTTCACGACAAATTTTTCCAGCGCGGTGGATTTCAGAAGTTTTCTGTATATGAACGATCTATTTCTTGAGGTTTCTTCGTTGGTAAACATAATTTTTTCTGTTTCGCGAGTGACCGAAGTTTTTCTGTTTCGTTACGGTATCAGCCAAGATTTTTACAGAAGTTTTCCGTAAGTACACGAGATACTTCAGTAAACGGTTGTACCGCCAAATCATTCGAATATCGATCGATGTAGACGGTTGTACCGGCCGATGTCTATTCGCCCCCCTGCCCTGTGGCTGTGTGTTTTATTTAGTCAGTAGTGTAGTCAGTGTCGTTCGGTCTGGACTTCTGGTGTTGTTCTTGATTCAGTCCAACAAAGATATTGAACAATATTATTAATGAGTATATTGCATTGGCGACGAGGATGACGGAGATTGCACTGCTAATGAGTGGTGAAGAATATTGCCGAGGACTACTGCTAATGAGCAATAGTGAAATCGAAGGAAAAGAAGCGACGCGGGAATAAATTTTTTTTAGTGAAATCAAGCAAGAAGAAGAGGCAACAATGGAGAATAGAGTGATTGGCGTATTGAACGAGTATGTTCAAGGAACAGACTTTGCCGAGTATGCGGCAGTATGTGCGACATAACGAAGGGGAGAGATGCGGCAATTGCCCTGATCGCATCATTCTAAATATTGGTTGTGCCTTATCCAAAGTCCGCATTCCACAGCTTGCTGTTTCTGCAAAAGTAAGTAGAAATAAGTTATTTTCCCCATGTATAAAGGTTTACCTTCGAAAGTACCTTCGGGCCATATACCGATCGCAAAAAGTCTATCTGTCATTCCGTCACACGAGTTCCTAGTTCGGGCTTTTCCAGGCAAGCTGGGACGATGAAATTTGGTACGCATATCAAGGTCCGGCTCTGGACAAGACTGAAATAGGTTCGGTCGCGATCCCACACACAGGTGGGGGATCGGAATCTTCTTAACAGCACATCTACCAGAAGAAGTTGGTGGATCTCAACCAAACTTGGCGGGAAGTAAGACCTAGAGTCCTAGTTATGCTTTTTGAGGTCCGAACCCGATCCGACCACTCTAGGGGGGGGGAGGGGGGTCCCCGAATTATTGTTAACAGCACATCTAACAGAAGGAGTCGGCGGATCACAACCACACTTGGTGAGAAGTAAGAGCTAGGGTCCTAGTATGCCCTTTGAGGGCTTTATGGCCGGGGGAGGAGCAAACAATGGCCTAATCCCGAGGGGTCATCGGCATGAACAAGTGCCATATGAGCTTTTATCTCTTTTTTTTTTAGTTCCTGTGTACATACGTAGCCTACTTGCGAGGCCAACCCCCTTTTCGGCAGTAAAAGTGTATTTTCGCTACATTGTGGGACTTGTAAGAAGCAGGGCACGGAGAAGTGAGGCGCTAATCCCAAATTTCAGATGTGCATAGAAATCAATTCAGATACCATGAAACTATGTCGGACGTATTTTCGTCATTATGCCCTTAACAACTCCCATGTACTACTGCTTACCGTAAGATTTTTTTTCGACGGATTTTTGCCCGGTTTTTTGACGGAAAATTTGACGGATTTCTCGTCTTGATCGTCGGACTTTTACGGATTTTTGGACTACCAGAACGGAAAACCTGCCTTTGTGAAGTGGAAACACTGAGATAGTGGCTTTCCACTCTTTCATAGTTTGTTTCCGGTTACCCGTTTAGGAGTGCTTAGTGTGCTCTTTGCCTACGAGCAATCGAGTAAAATCGTCATAATGTTCAATAAGTCATTATTCAAAGCAAAGGTTGGGATAAGGATCTGCATAAATCTTCTAATCTTGTGTCTGTAGATTCGTGGAAGCATTACGTCAAAACCTGAAAGTGTGTCTTCGGCACATAGCTTGCTAGCTCGTCTGTCCTCTTTAGTCAGCTAAAAAAGAAAATAAATAATAAAAAAAATATAAAAATCCTTTCTTTTCTAGGCACGTTGTTGGTCTGGCTGATTACGCTGTGCCATCAAAGGGAGTCAACATTACGAAGGCGACCGAGAGGGTTCAACGCCTATTCTCCGGCCTTTGAGTTTTCCCGTTCAAATCGTTCTTTGAGTTTCAGCTGGACTGACCAGCGAAGTGTTTTGCTTATGAAGTGTTCCCGTGAAAGGGTGTGAAGTCATTTTGTCACGATCTCATTTTAATAATTGCGAGAAATAAATTAATGATTTTAATGAAATCGATAGCCTTCACGAAAACAGAAAACTTCTGTTTACGGTCGTTACGGAAAGCTTTCTGTACATGAACAGAAGTAACCCTGGGATGCCTGTTGCCGACATTTTTCTGAACTGAAGTGGAATATTTTCGTTTTGACAGAATCAAATATTCTAGTCGTGTACAGAAAAGTTTCCGTCCCAGTACTAGATTCTGAATCATGGGGAAACAGATATTCCGATTGTGTACAGAAAAGTTTCCGTCCGAAAACGGAAAAGTTTCCGTCCCTGTACTGGAACCATTCATTTTCTGAACAGAATACTACTGCAGCGGGACAGGAATGTTATGTTCGGAAAACAGTAAACTTTCTGCTAGTGAACGGAGAGGTGGTTACTGAAGTTTTCCGTCCCTGACCAAAGTTGCTTTTGCTCGCTGTTTCGAAAACTATTTGGCCGTGAACAGAAACATCCCTGGGATGCCTGTTGCCGACATTTTTCTGTTCCCGAACGGTTTTCTAGTCGAAAATTTTTCTGAGTGTAGGCTCTGCTTTCAACTAATTACTCATAGATTCGGGCTATCTAAAGCTTTTTGGCAGGCCCCTCTACTTCTAGCAAAAACTCGACAAAATTCAGATACACTCATCAGGAGCATAATGCGCATGGAAAATAGTGAACCGTTGAAAGTGCAAAGAGTAGTGAGGCATCATTAGCAAGAAATGTTGGTCTCTGGGTTCAAGAATTAGAAGAACAGTAAACTTGACTCAAACTTGGCTCAGGGAGCTAGCTGACATATCAAGAATGTAAATATTCTTTCAACCCAAGCTGACTGCGAATCATATTTGACAGTGCAAAAACGGATACGTCAGCTAAATTTTATTCGAGCTATATTTCGGCCCTTCTTGGCAAGGGTCCTCTTCAGGCTCAAAACCGCTCAAGTTGGAAAAACGAAACTTGTGATAACATATCATATAGCTCGAATAAAATTTAGCTGACGTATCCGTTTTTGCACTGTCAAATACAAGAATGTACCCTGCGTCGATATAGAGAGTTAGAAAAATTCTTGTCACGACCATTGAAAAGTCGGTTGCTGGCTTCTGATAACTGCATCATTAGTGCGTTATGTAATCCGTGGCTTCGGCTCTCGCTGCCTGTTTGGGTGAAAATGTACGAGCCAGAAGGCTGTGGTTGATTTTCGGGTATTCCCTAGTTATTATATTTATTTTTGTTTAGTGTTAGTATATTATGGTTTCTTACCGGATTAAAATTGTTGAATTGAATTGAATTGCAGTTTCCGAGAGTTCGACTTTTGAGTTAGTAAAACAAAAAACAAAACAAAAGGCAAAAGGTTTGTGTGCCGGGAGTAGGACTCGAACCCACGACCTTTGCCTCAATAGCCTTTTGAAACAAAGTAATACAATGTATTTCAACAGGGTTGCCACCGGTAGTACAATTGTGCTAATTGTAGAACTTTCTTTTTACTTTGGCAGCAGATTTTAAGAAAAAAGTAGTTTTCAGGTTTTATTTCCAAGGTGACTATGACCCAGCAACACGTTCTGAGTACTTTTCTTGTTTGATATTACTTTTTTCCTTTTGCATAGTGAATTTATTTTAGTAAAGTGGCAACCTTGTATGTTGATAACACAGACAATCGCGAACTTTTACAGTGCATGAGTGCGTAACTACAGTGCATAAGGGGCAAGGCCCTGCCAGCTAGCTCTGGGAACAATAAGGAGGGGTTTCGAGATAACAAAGATGGGGGGCCCTGTCGACAATAAGTCCCTGTACATTTATCTAAGCCCCCCCAGGCCGGTTTGATGGCCGAAAGTTGCCTAGTCAAGTTTACTGTTCCTTTAATGAACGCAATTACGGAAGTAGTTAGCATTTGCATTATAGACACGACGGGTCCTTTAAGCTCCGTAGAGCTACTGAACAACACTTGCAACATAAGCATTAAGTAATATGCTATAATAAAGCTTTTTGGGATCCCAAAACGGATACCTATGACATCACAAAAGTTGTCTGTCTGTCCGTCTGTCTGTGAGCACGATAACTCTCGAAGGGAATGAGATATTTTGATGAAACTTGGTGTGAGCATTCTTTGGGTCAAGAGTAAGGTCGAGTTCGTAGATGGGCCATGTAGCCCTACATTTAGGGGTGGGGGAGGGGGTTCAAATTAAGGGACAAGCAAAAAATTTTTAAACAGCTAATGTGATAGTCGATTATGGGGTAAGAAAACATGCTGAACACGAATATGAAAACCATTTTCGCGCCGGACAAGTAGTTCGCCCGGAATCCGGCCGAAACCGGAAAGTTTGTTAAAAGTAAAAGTTTTTTTTGAAGTTGATTAGATGTTTGATTTTGGGGTAAGAAACCATGCTGAACACGAATATGAAAACCATTTTCTCGCCGGACAATTAGTTCGCCCGGAATCCGGCCAAGACCGGAAAGTTTGTTAGAAGTTAAAGTTTTATCTGAAGTTGATTAGATGTTTGATATAGGGGTAAGAAGGCATGCTGAACAAGAATACGCAAACCATTTTATCGCCGGACAAGTAGTTCGCCCGGAATCTGGCCAAAACCGGAAAATCTGTTAAAAGTAGAAGTTTTATTTGAAGTTGATTAGACGATAGATTTAGGGGTAAGAGGAGATGGAGAATCCGTATATGACAATCACTCTTTAGCCGGAAATATAGTTCGTCCGAAATCCGGCTGAAACCGGAAAATTTGTTAGAAGTTAAAGTTGTATTTGGAGTTGATTAGATGTTGGATATAGGGGTAAGGAGATACGCTGAATCCGTTTTTGAGCTTTAGTTTTTCGCCGGACAAGTAGTTCTTGAATTTCGCCAAAACCGCAAAATTCACAGAAGTAAGCTAGGATCGTTTCGATCGGCTTATAGAGGTAAACGGACATGCTGAATCCATATCTGAGCTTGGATTTCTTAATGATTCGCTGTTTGGCCTGGCGAAGACAAACCTAATTGTCTGGATCATATATTGAAATTTTGGGATCCCATCGGAACCTTTGGTCTTGTTTCTCCTGCAACCAACGGGAAGACTAGACAATTTACAATTGGTTGCCTGAGTTTTGGTCAGTGTTCGTTCTACCCCACAGCATAACAATAAAAATATTGTCAAAAAGGGTTTACCGAACTTGCTTTTTTGGCCAACACATTGTTACAGAACACGAGTCTTGGGTCACCAAATCCCATTCGGGCAGACAATCTGGACGACAGTCACAAACATTTACCTGTCCTCACGTCCTTCTTCGTTCCGTCGGTTATTCCTCTCCTCTCGGTCTCCGAATCGTGGTCCTGTTCCTCGTCCTCTTCCACCACGTGGGGGTCTGTTTTCTAGGAAAGAATGGAACTATCATGGGACAGGCTATTTTTAGAAATAAGCACTTGGCGACTGGTCAAAATGTGAACTGGAAAAACATATACAGAATATTGAACACCGCTTAGACAGCTTGTATAAAATAAATGCCAAAAAAGCAATACACTGGAACCCCACGCCACAGCACTACTTCCAAACAAATTAACCTAAAATTGGTCACAGTGAAGTTGGGAAATATAGCGTAATTTTACAGACCCTCGTAAAATTAGATTTTTGCATATTTATACCAATTTTACGTAATTTACCGGTATTTATTTATGTAAAATACTACTACTTTACTGATATCTTTACACTTCTTACAGGCAAATCACCCGGGAATACAGGGAGGACCAAGAAATTTTTTTTGATCATCTCAGAAATATTTACAAAACTAACCAGTATTTTACTGACTTCTTTACACTTGGTACCGCGCATAACCACACAGGGACGTGGGAGGCATTCAAAAGAGGTTTGGGTCTGACATCTGATTTCTAAAGGGACAACACCAAGAACGGAAGGGTGGAATTTGAAAGAAAGTGACAGTATTAGTCCACTGATTGGTCAGGTCAGGTTTTTATAGGCAAGAACTTTGTTGTTAATCATTTGAGCCAAGTGTAACGCGTGTTTAGGTGCTGATATTTGGCCTATGTGGGCATGGCCGTAAAGCCGATGTCTAGAGGAAAGGAACCAATGCAAACAGATTAGGCAAAATATAACTTGGCTACCTTTTGTTAGGCTTGTACTGTCGGCACAGAACACAGCAGTATGGGAGCAACTGGTCAAAGTGGTTGCTGACTCCATGGCAGTTAGTTTTTAAGCTGGGTAGAGGGTGACAAGAAGAAGAGGTAACTAATGGGTTTCTTTCAGTTACTGTTCCAAGTCACCTTGAGCTGTTTTATTAAAACGATACTTTCTCCAAAATTTTACTACCACTTTTCCTATTTGTATTCACTACTTCACAGATTAATGTCAACAAATGTGAATTTTTACCTTAAAATCTAGCGAGACCAACTGCACAAGCTGGAAATAAACTTTAAACTTGTCTGAACTATGTGAGCTACTCCAAAATTTTCCTATTTTTCGTTTTTACCGTATTTTTACTTGAAGAGTTTTATTTATTTATTCTGTATTAATTTTCAGACACTAGCAGTACAAGCAGAATCATCACAGACCCAAAGGTCTTGTTCGAACCACTTGTCTGTGAGCCAACAGTACTGTTACCCATAATTTATTTAGAGGCAAAAGCCTTTTCTCTTGCTTTGTATTATTATTATTATAATCAACAGTTGAATAGTAACAGCTAATTAGCTACAGGACAGCCTCTAGATCAAAGGTGAACCTGAATTTCCAACTACTCAAATTAGCAAAGCAAGAATATCAACCCTGAAGACTTCTGAGGATCCGGTGGCAACTTGAAGGGTATTGCACAAGAAACTAAGACAGCCAAAGAAACCAAAGAAGACTAAACAATGGATACAAAACAAACCCCAAAATTTCCTCCTTTTCCCCTTATCATATCTAACTTCCAAGTTCAAGAAGGGCATATTCAAAACAGGTGTTACTTTTGATGTTGACTAGCTTGGAAATGTGCCCAAGGTTAACTTCCCATTGCACCATCTAAGTGCAAAATAATGTTATCTGAAAACTTAGTTTTGATTAACTTTCAAACCATCCTATCTCAAAACACAAGAAAAACACAAATAAAATTAATCCAATTTCATTATTTTCTGTTTAGTTCCACCATGGGAAAATTAACCTACCTCTTATCACTTTTGGTCAAGGAAAAATTGTGATTACTGCATTTTGCTTTTGATGGCTGGGAGAATCGTAAGTGATATTAACTACAGGAGGGGTGGGTTATACAACCTCACAACAGAAACTTCCAGAAAAGTCTTTGTTAAAAAGGATAACTTTCTAATTCAAAGCTATTTTTATTTTCCTACAATGTCACCTCGCCTTCAACTGCGCTGGAATTTAATGCTGTAATTTAAAAAGTGACGAGAACAAAGAAATAATTTGAATATATTGGGACTAATGTCAAAAATTGTCACATTTCCTCAATTATAGGGCGCAGTGCTCAGACAATAGGGCACGCCCCAACTAGGTATGCTACTAAATAAATAACTTTTGGATTCTGAGCATTTGGTCATTGGTTCTCCTGAACTTGAGCTTTGATTTAGCTCAAAGAGTTCTTCATTAAAGAAACTGCTTCCCACGGAACCAAGCTGCCATGACATGTGTTGAAATCACGTGCTAAACAATAATTTCTCCCAAGAATATTATGAGCATTGTCTGTCATCTCGATGTATGCAGTGCAAATCCATGCTGCCGCTATTTTTCCCTTGAAGATTTTTATTGAAACTGGGTGTTTTTTTAAGCTTATTGTCGTTGCAAATGGATTGTAAGTGAAAGTGTGAATGCACTCTTCAGGAGATATGACTGGTATGATTAATCACGGTCATTCAGTGCTTAGTATCAACAGATTTTTCTAAGCCAGTCTAGTTAGTTTCTTTTCATAGCTTGATTACATGTAATTTCAAGTATAAAGAAAAATGGAATTTATATAACCTTGAAAAAGGATACGAGGAAAGATCACTGCAGTCCTAACAAGGTCATAACTGCCAAGAAAGACACCCTCAATGACCTAGGGTAAATTTTTTACTGTGCAGAAGTTTGCTTGTAATATTTTTAAGCTAAGTTCGAGATCGAGGTTGGACACAGGGTTCCCGGGTGGCTAAAATACCAGCCGGTTAATACCGGCGAAAAGGTGATTTCTGCCGGTATGGTTAAAATCAAGTGGCATGGCTAAAATCAAATATCTGGCTAAAATCAAATTTCTAACTGCTACTATGTGATTTTGGTAGCACTCCGCTATTCTAAGACTGTCATACTTCTTTCAGGTATTAAAGAAACCTAGAAGAACTCAGACCAGCTTAATTAACTGATCCCAGCGATCTCGTATATAGAGTACTTCTTTATTCGAAAATAATCTGTAAAACTTCTTTGTTGCATTTCTCAAAGAAAAAATTGCCTCATTGCACTATTATCACTAAAACGAAATCCGAGGGGTTGACGACTCTCATTTTTATGTACACCATTCCGAAATAACGGAATAATCCTGACCATTCCGGATTATTCCTGGCCATTCCGGATTACTCCTAACATTCCATGTCCTCCCATTCTTTATCAAGTTTGGTAATTCACCAGCTTTGTTTAGTCCGCATTTATTTCACCCCATTCGGTCGGTCCTGCGGCGAACGAGGGGCCGACGACTCTCATTTTTTATGTACACCATTCCGGAATAATCCTGACCATTCCGGATTATTCCTGACAATTCCGGAGAGTCGTTGACCCCTCGACGAAATCAGCTTCGAATATGGCAGAAATAAATTAACCAATATGGCAGAAATAAATTAACCAACTAAGGTTAAATGTCCATTAAGTCACATTAATCAAATTATAGAGCAGACATTCAACTTAAATAGTAAAACAAAACGAAAACTTCCTCGTTAGTTCAGGGGTCTCCCAACATGATGTCGTCAGCACTTTCCGAATCAGAGTCGGTAACCCCAATGGCTGAACCTGTAGAAGGTTCCCCAATCAACCCTGGTTGAAAAATAGTCTGAAAACAACGAAGAAACAACAGTAAAGATTGATACGTAGAAAAGATCCGTGCGATTTGATTTTAGCTAGTTTTAGCCGGCAAAAATCGGTTTTTATTAATAAAAGCCGATTAAAACCGCTGGTATGGTAAAAATCAATTTTAGCCGGCAAAAACGGAACCCTGGTTGGACACCCCTCCTGTATCAGTAAAGGTATGCTTATGTGAACGTTTGTTGACTTTGACGGTGACCTTTCCTGTAATGCCCTAGATATGTAAATAAGTCGAAAAACACACATGCGAACAAAAATGTTAATTTTTATTGAGCAGTAAAACCATAAAAAAAAATCATCCGTTAAACCGTCGGCTGTCAAGCTGAGTAAGTACAGGAGGGGTATCCAACCTCAGACAAGATTTCAAATTTCCAGTTAAGTCTTTCCTTCAGAATAATCCATCTGGCTTAATAAGGAACCAAAAAATATGACAAACATACCAGACTGAAGCTAACTGAATGGTTTACATATTGGATAAATAAATATTGCTTCAATTTTTCTAGTTTAACATATTTTTCTTTTCAAACAAGATCACTTCATCCTAGTCTCACCTCGATCCGTTCAAAAATCATGAATAAGGAAGAGTTGGCAAAGTCAATAGGCAGAAAACAGGATTTTAAAACATTACAAAATGGATCAAAAAAGGCACAGAATTTGAATATTTTTGGACATGTGACTTTGAAAAAGTCATATTTTGCCTCCTGACTGTCAGGACAGCTTGTACATTTCATTTAAACATTTTCGCGGCAAAAATCGAGGTAGTGTAAAAACGAGGTTGGATACCCCTCCTGTATACAAACATTATTCGTCTGCACATTTTTGTTCAAAAATCAGCTCTAATCTAACCAACAGGAATACTTCTGGAGATGTCCGATCGGCACAGTTTCACCCCGTAAAAATGACTTGGTATTGAAACCAAACCTGAACAAAACCAAACTTTTGAAAGTAACTGGGTAGCAACTAGTAACTATCACAAAAGGAGACGGCTCTTCTTCGTATAATATCTTATGAGAACTGCTCTAGAACACAACCGTAACTTAGTGACGTCAAAGTGGATAAACTGAAAACTTCAGAAGTTCAGAGTAGGATGAGAAATCACACCTTTCACATGACAAACATGTACTGAATTATTATATATGACAAATCACAAGAGAAATTAACATCCAATTCTTACCTTGACCAGCTGGTCCTTGTCTTTCTGGTTTGTCAGCGGACTTGATTTCAGGTCGCTTATTCTGAACTTCGGTGATGGTCTTGCCGGCAGCTTGTGGTTTGGCCTGTGTCTTAACGTCAGCAGGCTTCTTCACATCTTTCTTGTCAACTTTTTTCACCTCAGCCTTCTCAGGTACAGGGGCGTTTAGAAGATCAAAAGGATCAATGTCTTCCTCACCAATAAACAGAGCGTATCTGTTGGTTATACCAACACCATATGAGGCGTCCATGGCCTCGATTTAGTCTCCTTGAAAAGGATGTACTTAGATAATTTTGGCTTCTTCAAGCCTGTCCACAATATGCTCATTCAAATATGGCCGATTAAAGTGTTTTTGTAGACAGCGTTTCGATCGCCGGGGAAAATTAAAATCTGTTTTTTCTTCTTATCAATAACTACAATTTACTTGTTAAAGAATATGTTATCAAATGTTGTTTTAAATATTTTAAAGTTTTTTCTTTCTAGAAACAAAATATTTGTTGGTTTTCAGAGCATCCAAACTTTTGTTTCAAAACCGCTTTATTTGAGGATCAGCGGCGGGCTTTTACTTGAATTTCAAATTTCGCGGTGGCGTTGGCGGGATTTAAAGTTCATTGTTGTCATATTGGTCATACTTCCAAACCAGTTTTGGCGGTTTAAGGACAAGGCAAAGCAAGATCGGTTTTAAATTCCAGGAGGGCGGCAGAGCTTTGTGTCTGGATTAGATAATGCCAGTGTGTTAACTGTTAAGGTATAACCTGGAAGCTGCCTGGAAGAGTGAGTGAGCTAAATGTTCAGGAGAGGCTTAGACAGTTGTGTTTTCTGGTGGATGCTCTAAAAGAGGATTAAGTCAGATTGGGAGCAAAAACAAAGTGCAGTTGTTGTCACCTTTTCTTTTTTCACTTGCCAGCTACCTAGTGGAAAGTTGTCTGTGCGAAAAGTTGAAATCAGTGACTGACTGATAGTGAATCAGAAAACTTCAAAAGATTTCAAAATGGAGAATTACAGGCACAGACTTTCAAACTCTTCTACCTTTGCCCCATTGCAAAATGTGCCAACAAGTCTTTGTACGTCCCCAAACTCAAGAAGGACTGCATTGCCAAACATTAGGAGTTTGTTTTCTAGGTCTGAAAACCATCGACCTCATATTCTCCAACGGTCTACACCAAATGGATTCTCTAGCATCAATAGTATGCCATCTAACAGTGGATCAGCAGTCAGTAACATGTATTTTCTTTCAAACAGTGGATCAGGTCTTTCAGAAAGTTCAGATCAAGTCTTTCATGCTGGGCCGATGATAGGCTATGAGAAATCAAAATATTCCGAAGTCTATCATCATGAAGAGTTGTCCGGACAGTGGTTGATAAATGGTAATCAGCACTTCTCTGATATAGAAGCTATATGCAGTTCAGACAGCACAGACACAAGATACTTCGCAAAAGAGAATACTGATCCTCTGAGAGCTGGACAAAGTGTATATATAAAGGAAGAGGAAATGTCAAACTTATACTTCAAGGAAGAAGAAATGCCAAACTTATCCCGTCCCAAAATATGGAAGACACCTGCAATGAAAAAGTTTGCTGATGATAATGCTTCAAAGTTGGAGGTCAAAAGAGGAAGACCAAGAGCGGACGTTATCAACATTTTGATGCAGTCAGGCTCAGCGCAGGCCAATACAGATGCTATCAAATGTGCAGTCTGCAATCGAGTTTTTCCAAGAGAGAAGTCATTGCAAGCCCATAAAAGAACCCACACTGGTTAGTCTAAAAAACCTACAGCATTTGTTATATTTTCCATATTTCGAAGTGTAGAGTATTATCATTTGGAGTTTGCCGTCCTTCAAATTGGAGGATATAAAGGAGAATAAAAAAATAGAAATCATTTATGAGTAGTGAACTGAAAGACAACAGTGCTCCTGAGCCAGGATGTGAACACAGGACCTTAGGCTTAAAAGTTCTTTAAGCCAAAGGCCCTGGGTTCGAGTCCCAGCTGAGAAGCATGTATGTCTTTTCAGTTCACTACTTACAAGTTTTCCTAACTCAAGGGCATCTTCCCCATTAGATGTATCTTTGGTTTTATTTTGGTTTTCACCATGAGGTGCTGCCTTGGGGGTCCTGGTTTGTCTACGAGGCTCTAATCATTCAATCAAAAAGTTTACTTCTACTTTATTTGTCATGGTAAAAGTCCCTTGTATAACACTTAATCCACCTGAAATTAGTAAAAATAGAAAAATCATCTGAAAGACCAGTTGAGATGTTAGGTTTTTAGCTTTATGGGTTGATTATGGACTCACTTGTTGATGGGTTGTAGGAGTTACTATTTCAGTAAGCGGTGAATATATCCTAAGCTTTCACTATGTACAGTAGGTCCCTCCATCTAGTAACAGTCATAGTTTTGTTTTCATGTAAAATACGATTCATTAAAATACTAACAAACGACATTTTTTCTGAATTCATGGCAAAAGTCCAACCTCTTTTGGACAAGGAGAGGGAAAAAATAATTCAGACATCAGTTGGAATTGAACTGCTTTTCCAAATCAGCACAAAAAGTCAACCTTAGTAATCATGATTGGTCATTGCTCAACCAAGTCAGACTGGAGCATTACATTCACCCTTTCCCTCTCCAAAGCCCAAATTAAGATAGTTAATCACTATGATAATAAAAAGAAGTGTGTTGTGTAGGGGTTATGATGGCGTGGCTAAATGTAGCGGGCGAGCGTGATGGTAGTGGCGACTGGTTCCCTATGACGCGCACCTAGTCTTCCCGAAGGCGATAACCAGTTCGTAGGTCAATAACTAGACATGAGGTTTATTACTTACATTCAATTCAGCGTACAACACTTGCACAACAAAGCTAGATGAAAGGAGGCTACGCCCCAACTCGACTGAACTGCTAACTGGGAAGCTGACCCATTTTACCCAGTTCTCCCGTAGCTTTAGGAAGCATGCCCGAATTCGTTTCTGATAGTTCATTGGAGGAAGGATACTTTACAGGATAGTTCATTGGAGGAAGGATACTTTACAGGATGGCTAGAAGTTAGTTAGGATATAGAGGAACGGAAACCCCCGAGTTTAATTGTATATTCTCTTCTTATATCCCTATCTGTAAAGTTAAAAGGCTTCCTCCCAGTTTAGTTTTTGTCCTCCCTCTTGGATATTATAGCTTGGTAGCTCTACCCATTAAATTAGTGAGACCGAGAGACAAGGAGATTTTCCTGTCCGAAGAAACAGGGAAAATACTGTTAGATTTAAATATAAAGAGCTTGTTTAAAATCTATTGAATTTTATTTGATTATAACTGTATCCTCATATCACTGTAATGTTTGTTTCCTCTCATTCAGTACTTTGGGCTCTGCTGTCTCCTGGATTTGTGTAATATTTTGTTTCATGGATTTAGCCATGATAGTAAATGAACCAGTTAGTTTGTAGGTTTTATTGGTAGGTAGGTAAGTTTTATTTTTATCCAAAATATAAACATAAATAAAAATGACACGCCTAATAATTATTGCAGCAAAAAGAAAGTCCTAAGGACTTGTGCTGCAAGTCCTTATTATATAAGGACTCCTCCTCCTCCATTGTATATTTCTTTCTAGGTGAAAAGCCTTATTTTTGTGACTACCCAAAGTGTGGCAGATCATTCAAACAAAGTGGTCAGCTCAAGACTCATCAAAGACTGCATACTGGTGAGAAGCCATTTGTCTGCACTGTTGATGGGTAAGTTGACTATCCTGTTATGTAACTTAATTAATTCTTATTTAATTAAACAAAAAGAAGAAAAACATCCTACTGGTGACGTCAAAGTCAACCACAGCCTTGTCGCTAGCAAGTGCTTTTTGAGGTAAACTAATATTGATATTTGCATTACTGTATACCCTCCTGCAGAGATGGGCGAATCCGAATCCGGATTCGGATTCGAATCCAGGATTCGTCCTTTTAGCTGGATTCGAATCCGGATTCGAATCCTTAGCTTCTCAGGCAGGATTCGGATTCGGATTCCAAACCTTCAAAATCCCGAATCCGCTCGAGTTTTAAAACTTTATCGCTTCAGTTTTCATTTTCCCAGTTTTACACATCGTGCAATCCTAGTATTTTCGTAGAAACCGGCAACCCGAGCTATCAGCTCGGGTGCAATTCCCAATGGAGAAAGAAAGGCATACCTCCTGAAGGTTCAAACGAATTCAGTTTTCAAGGGTACCAGCTAATTGCATTGTTATATGGAATTCATTAGCACTAGTGCCCAATCAAGTTCAGTTAGTCAAACACGGAAACACAAATCGGGAGTGCGGGTGCAGGGCCGTGGTGAACTAGCATTGTGTTGTGACTGGCATAGTTTGTTAGAAGACAGTATTTCATTCTACTTCAGTAGTATTTCTATCCATTGTCGTTCCCGACATTCTACACTTGATGCTTGTATCGGATCTCCTCTGTTAGCAATACACAGATTATTATGCTTGCCACGTCTGTTTTCTATCTGTTCAGTATCAGGCTCCCGATCATTGTTTCTGAGAAGCTTATTCGTCCGAAGACCAGATATGCAAATGTTGCTTAGATTTTCATCCAAGGCAAATGACATAGAAAGGGATAAAAACAGTCGAAGCCTTATGCAGTTTTCTGTAAGCATAGCTAAGTTATGAAGTGGTCAATTATTTCCAAACATCTTAGCCGAAACACTAGACTATGTAGTGGGAGGTGTCCTTTAACTATTATTTTTGGCGACAATATCTCAATACCAATACTAACGACCCTCCTCAGGATGATTTTATCTAAGGCATTCATTTGGTTGGTAAACCGTAGGAGTGCTGGCGTGGGTTCGTTTTCCTGATTTTTGCTTGGTTCTAGGTGTGGCGTTAGGTTTACCCACGCTAACCGCCATTGTCCCAACCATATCTACGCAGGAGTGAAAAGGTGTGAAGAGACGATGACAGTTTCCATCAGACCAGAAAGTGTGGATGTTGCTGAGTGGTTGGAAAGGTGAGTTGCTCCCCCCCGTCCCAATTAATTGTTCCCCCTACCACTGGGCCGTATGGTAATTTCCTGAAACCCACCCGCCTTAAAGGAGAGCACTGTAGAAGTATTGTTATCTTTCCAATATCCTCTCATCTTTGCTTTTTAACCGAAACAGCTTTTCGCCGAGTGTCCTTTATATTCTTAGTGCTGAGAGCATTTGCCAACCATCCTGCCTCCTGTTCCTCTCATTGACCGCTTGCAAAACGACGGGTAACAAGTCCTTGCAAAATGTCACTAGAAACGTGACGCTGTAAAGTGTCATCTCTTCGCGAAACATAACACCAAGTACAAATAATCTGATAGAACTTCTGTCTTTAGTCCATGCAGCGACTATGAATACTCCGACGAAACTGACGGACCTAGAGGTATTTGCTCTAGCTTTGAGCTGATATTGATGCCCGTTTACTCATCTTTCGTCTTCGCCGTTGCTTATCGCAGAGAAAATGCGCGCGCGTAATCTGCGCGCTGACCCGCTCTGGAGTGCGTCCATACAACCAATCAGCTGTGACTCCTACTTTCCTCACCGGCGGGTTTACAGCAATTTAGCCATTTGTAGAGGTAACGAGACGTGAAGTGGCGCGAAGCTACTAACCTCCGCTCGTTCGTAGCAGACAGAATATGGGGAAATATTCGACTCGGCATAGTCATATTGAGATAGGGAGACGGAGGTTCTGTCAGATCATTTGCTCCTGGTAACAGTTAAATCCTCGGAATCCAGTATAACATTTAATCCAAGGATGCGCCACCATTTGTTAAAGTTTAACTGAAAAGCCGACTTATTTTTGTGTCATTTAATTGAATACACTGAATAATTTGGATTCTGCTAAGGGATTTTTATTTTCCTCTATCTGCTCTAGTTATGACATTCAGAATATCTGCGGCCGTCCCCACAGCGTAAATTCTACTATGACGTGGGAAATTTCAGTCTCAACACAAACGAGGCTTTTCAGTGGGCAGTGGTGAGATTGGTGAAGATTGCTTAGTGCCTGAACAAAAGAAAATCATAAATCTTGCCCGTAAAGCATACAACAAAAATACAAGCGCATGGAGTACCACAAATCAGAAGGAACAACGAAGTAACGCATTTTCAGCGGGTCTTCAAGTCAGTTTAAGTGAATAAGTGATGGGTAACTAGATTGTCCTATCCCAGCCCTTTTCGGTTAAACTTTAAGTGTTATGAAACTTCTGACAGTTAGTCACCTCTCGAGTTTGTAAACATCAACGACCTGCTGTCGAGTCAGATGGGTCAGTCTACACGTCAGATGGGAGAGACAAAAAAAAAACGTTTTTAGCAGCGGCTCCTTAAAGTTTAACTGAAAAGCCAACTTATTTGTGTGTCATTTAATTGGATACACTGAATTATTTGGATTCTGAAAAGGGATTTTTGATTTTCCACTATCTGCTGTAGTTATGAGGCTCAGAATATCTCCGGCCGTCCCCATAGCGTAAATTCTGCTATGACGCGGGAAAGTTTAATCTCAACACAAATGCGGCTTTTTAGTAGGCAGTGGTGAGATTGGTGACGATTGCTTAGTGCCTGAACAAAAAAAAATGATAAATATTTCTCGTAAGGCATACAACAAAAATACAAGCGCATAGAGGCACCACAAATCACAAGGAAATTCCACTATTTGAAAATCGATTATTCGTGAATAACGGAACAACGAAGTAACTCATTTTCAGCGGGTCTTCTGGCCAATTTAAGTGAACAAGTGATGGGTAACTAGATTGTCCTATCCTAGCCCCTTTCGGTTAAACTTTAAGGTTCTCGTCACCCGGCGCATTCTGTACAAGATTAAGTTTTTAAAAATAGTGTTATCAACGGTAAAATTGAATATTTTCCATAAATTTTACAGTAATTTTACTGTT
Organism: Branchinecta lindahli; assembly: GCA_023053555.1. Taxonomy (NCBI): domain Eukaryota; kingdom Metazoa; phylum Arthropoda; class Branchiopoda; order Anostraca; family Branchinectidae; genus Branchinecta; species Branchinecta lindahli. The sequence goes on from JAKZAO010000002.1 coordinate 4,512,102, forward strand.
TTACGTAATTGACTTATTTATCACGTATTTAATTTACCAATTAATCAACAGTTTTACCAATTTTACTTACCGAGTTTTATTTTACGGTAATTTTACAACACGGTTTACAAGCTGTTAATTGGTCTTACGCTCTCGTCGGCTATTGTTCGGATTTTTGTTGCCATTCAAGTAGTCTAGTCTTAACTACATATGTCCGATTCGGTTTAAATTTTGGTTTAAAAATGTTGCGGTGTTGGGTCCTGGAGACAAAATTTTGTAGTTAGTGCTTCTATCAGCCATGGATGTTAAGTTTAGCTTCACCAGTACCGATTCATAGTCATCACAGGTTCACTTCTCGAGCTTTAAGCCTGAAGAGGACACTTGCCAAGAAGGGCCGAAATATCGCTCGCTGATTCGTAGTCAGCCTGGGCTGACGTGGCCCAAAGGCGAAAGTCTAAGCCGAGGATGTCCTGCGACTTCTACTTATTTTTATTTCAGGTACAAGATGAAGCAGTTGGAACGTCTACCTGTCCGTCCTCCTCAAGAAGAAAAAAAGCGGAAACCGCGCACCAAGCGCACCCTATCCAGCGACATGGATCAGGAGAACATTGATAGTAGACCCCCTGAAAAGCGCTTATACTCAGACATCGACCACCGGCTTATGAGCCCCCTTGCCTCCCGAACGAACGACATTCACCTCACCCCCCTATACAACCACCTTGCCGAATCAGTCGACCAGCTCAAACGGGGGGAGCGAAACACTTTCGACTCTGGTTTCGTTTCGCAGAATTTCGACTTCGAACAAGATATGCTCGATACTTCTCAACTATCTATTGGGTCACTGGATATCACACCTCTCAATATTACCTTGAATGAATCCCTGTTTGACGATAAGAATCTCCTTTCGCCCGTCGGTCAGTCGGTGAGTGACTGCGTGACGTCGACGCCGATTGCGCTGAAGAAAAGATGGCTGAGGGAGGCGAATAACGACCAGGATACGGCCATGGATTTGTCGAACCATAAGAATGACTCCAGGTTAGTAGACCGTCGTTGTTTAGCTAGTTGACTTTTTTCTAATAATTATAAACCCTCGCAGCATCTTTTCTGCTTTTTCGTATTTTTTACTTTTTGGGCCACGACTCTCTTCTCGGTGACATTTTTAAAAAAATTAACTCTTCAGCATCTCGTACTCTTTCCAAACAAGTAAATATACAAACGTAATTTTATAATTCTTCTACATATAGATAGAAAGATCGATAGATTCATTGCATAAAAAAGCCGACTAAGGTCAGTGCAATAAGAAGAAAGACAGTGAACAAAAGAAAAAAACGCATCTAAAGAGACAAATAATTTTATCTGTGAGATATACCTATCCGGAGACAATATACCTAGCCTAGCCGTCAGCTTTTGTTACGTACAAACCCACCCTCTGCTGTTGCCCATCGTCAAGACGACAAGATTTTAGTATCCTCATTTTAAGTAGCAGCCGGGCCAGGGACTCGGCAATTAACAACCCGAAGCAAATGAGTGCTTGTGCTGTGTCATTAACGACTTGTTATTAAGCAGCAAAACGTAGTTTGAGGCCTTGCTTAACTGGGGAAACATGTTACGAAGAATCTTCATATCTTTGTCATAAAAAAATTAAAGTTCTCATCTGGTTTACCTTTTAAACTCAGTCAAATTTTAAATGGAATACTTTTTCCGAATTGAAACCGAATCCAAAACAAAGTCCCACAACAAGTTCTTATGCTTACAAGACCGAGAGAGATTTCTGCGGTTGGTGAGTGGGAGGTCAGCGAGAGGAGAGCAAGGCGGGGTTGACGTCAAAGACGGAGTCTTCAAAAAGGCTTTGCTAGTCTTTTCTAGGCATTCTAGCACATTACTAGCTTTCCTAGCACATTTTTCGAAATTTGGAACAAAGGAGCCTGGTATCTGCTCCCACATCCTGGATTCTTTTGGTTTTAAATGTAATGTTGCGGCAGGGAAAGGATGTATGGTTTGAAGATAGGACTACGATGACGCAAAGGTCCTCGGAAGAATATTTTTCGTTTAAAAGGTGAACTGATATGGCGTAAAATAGGCGAGAAACGAAAGAAAAGACGTTAAAAATATCCGTAAGGATGCATATGTTTACATGATAATATCCAAAACTCGTCGAGGCCATTACTAACTATTCGCCAACGATTCATTATGCTAAAGACAGGTTGGGAATCCGTGTGTTGCAGAATAAGGGAATTAAGTGCCTAGTGGTGAGCAAAGGGGATAGGGACTCTAACAACCCGATGCAACTGATTGCTTATCCTGTGTCATTATTTGCGACACTTCGGTCGAGAAAAAAGAGGCACAAAATACAGACTGGTTTTGAGGCAGCAACACGTGTTTTGAGGCCTTGTTTAACTGGGAAAACCTGTTACGGAGGTCTTTGTCATCAACAAATTTAAATTTGTTGATGACAAAGTCAAATTTTAAAAGGAATATTGCTTCCGAATTGGAACCGAATTCAAAACCATGTCCCACAGCAAGTTCTTACGTAGCGCTTACAAGACCAAGAGAGATTTCTGCGGTTGGTGACCGGGAGGTCGGCGAGAGGAGAGCAAGGTGGGATTGATTTCAGAGACGGAATTTAAAAGTTTAACCGAATAGAGCGAGATCGGACAGTCTAGTTACACTTCACTTATTTACTTAAATAGGCCTGAAAAGCCGATAAAAATGCGTTACTTAATTTTTCCGGTATCCATAGATAGTCGATTCATCGACTCCGAGGTCAGCGAGAGGAGAGCAAGGTGGGATTGACGCCAAAGACGGAGCTTTAAAGACAACTCTTACTATAAATGATCTTCTCACTGTGAAATGGGTCAGAAAAAATGTTTTCTTAAATACCATTACTTTCCACCTAAAATTGGCGATTTGTCGACTCTATCCAGCCCTCCTGCTCTCCGACGCGGCGGCTGGGCGCAAAACATTTGGAAACTGAACGTGCCGTGTTTAAAAAGTGGGAAAACCAAGCAAACAAAAGAAGTAAAAAACAGAAGATTCTCATCCTTATGTGTGACAGAGTTGTGAGAGAACGTTGACACGAAACGAAACAATGGAGAAAGGTCGGGATTTTAGAAGCTTAAAATTCCACAAGGGAGATCGGTATATTATAAAGGCAGAATAAACAAGAGGGGTCCTTTAAAAAGACCTTTCTGTCACATTTCTAGCCTTTCTAGCACATTTCTCGAAATGTGGAACAAAAGAGCCTGGTATCTGATTCCACATCCTGGATTCTTTCGGTTTTTAAATGTCCTGTTGTGGCAGGGAAAATATGTGTGGTTTAAAGATAGGACTAAAATGACGCAAATGTACGCGGAAGAGTGTTTTTTCGTTTAAAAGGTGAACTGATATGGTTTAAAATAAACTTATAATTTGATGATAATTAAATTTATTAATAATTTAAAAAACCATAACCAGTGGAGAGTAAATACTACTGCATCCTTCTTCTCCTTGAAAAACCAGCCAATATTACCCGCAGCTTTAAACAAAATAGTCAACACTGTATAACAATAGTTGCGTTTTTCTGAATTTTTAGTTTTCGATTCTCGTACAAATTACCTTTTTTGCTCTTCTCGCTTCTCCATTCTTTCTTTTGACAAAAACACTAATTTAGCCACCCGCTAAAACCTGCTTATACGGGTTGAACATCAGCCCTTTGTTGACCAATCAGGAAGGAGAACGGAGAATCGAGAATAGACTATGAAACAACTTCTGCAGACGTTTATGAGAAAATAGCAAAAAAAGAAAATTGGCTTCATGTGAATTATAGTCTTTTCCTGATCGTTGGAAATATGTTGACGACTTGTCTGTATTGGATGTATGCCGTAAGAATGTTAAGAGTTCAGCAAAAGTTATAATTGATGAAATATGTGATGAAGCGGCAGCTGATTGTATGTTTGTGAATATGGATAAATCGGTTGTGCTAACTTTTTCTTTTTTAAAACGTCAACCTGAGTTTTTTCCACCCCTACCCCAAATCCAACTAACTGATGAAATTAAACTTCTTGGTGTTTACTTAACGGCAGATCTAAAGTGGCAAAAACAAACAAATTCGATGCTGAAACGAGGGAACATGGCCATCCGCTCCCTTAAGCTACTTTCTCGTTTTGGGGTTCGAACTGAACATCTCCTTAAAATTTATTTTTCATTTATCCGTCCTACTTTAGAGTACTGTTGCACTGTTTGGCATTTTGGCCTTACACGCGACCAGTCCGATTCGCTTGAAAGAATCCAATACAGAGCGCTACTTGTTGTGTCTAAATCTCCTAAAGTCCCTTATACCAACCTTTTAAAAACTTTCAATCTAGCACATTAGCGAGTCGTCGTGAAAAACTATCGTTAAATTTTGGTCTAAAAACTCTTAAACACCCAATCCTCCGAAACATCCTCCCCCATGATTTTGAAACCGAACGGCCAAGACCTCCAAGACTAGTTGCAAACCCAATTCCAAAACTGCAACCTGTCCAATGCACCCACGTAAGATACAGTAATAGTTTTGTTCCGGCTTTAGTTAAACTGTTTAACGCTTCACCCTCCATTCAAGAGCCCACATGATTTTATTCGTTTTTAAGTGCATATGTTTGACTTTTTAGGTTAGTTTGTATTTATATTGACGGTGGAATCAGTTAGTCGGCACACGCCGTGTGTAAGTTTCCTAATGAATAAACGATTTGATTTGATTTGATTTGAAAACGTGAAATAGGAGAATTGAGAGGGGAATTGCGAGGAGAATTGATATAAAAAACGGAACTAATGAGTCTATCATGATTCATGAGTTCTTATTTTATGAATAATATTGACTGGTTTTTGGATTTTTTGAAAGAAAAAAAAATTGCGTTCATAGTAATCATTCCTACCGACTGATTATGCTTTCACTCCCAGTACCTTACCCACCATATTAGCTAATTTCCTTTGGGTTTTAATTAATATGATAAAACTTCTTCCAGCTTACGACCGTCCGTGCTCATGGTTGCCAAGAAGGGACTAGTCACTTCAGTGGATGAGAATGTCTCCGAAAACGAAGTCGACGGCGCTTTGGCATTGATCCAACTGGCTTCCTCCCCGGAACGATACGGAATCCGCCGACCATCCCTCACATTTGAATGAAGTGTTAGAGAACGCGAGCTGAAATGTATAAGCGGGGGGGGGGGTCGGGAGAGGGGGTTATGTTAGGTGGTATCGGGGAGGTTGATAATAAAGAATTTGCTACACTGTCAGAAGTTTGGATAACATAGTGTTATTATACATTATCGCCCTTCCTGAGGGTGATAGCGGAAAAATTTGGCCCGCGGGTAGCATGATGGGCTGATATCTGCCTATCATGCTGCCCAAGGGCCAAATTTTCTGCTATCGCCCGAAGAAAAGCAAGGACGATAATGATTATAACACTAGTACACTTGTTTTAAATTTCTGGTATTCCCCTGATGTTAAAAGAAAAAAGTTCCAACCCTGCGATATCACTTGTTATCGCATGGCTGGCTGTAGGACTGGTATCATGGGACTGCACAGTATACTGGTGTTATGAGAATATATCTGTTATGACCCTTTTAACTGTTACGTTTCGAGGCAAAACTTCTGTTTTGGCCCTTTTAGATGTCATATTTCGCGGAAAGATAACTTTAAAAAGGTTCAAAACACATCTGTTATCAAACTTCTGACAGTGTAACTTTCCTAGCATGGAAACTAGCAGTATAGCCCACGGCAAATCTCTCGTCGAGCCGTACGCCGAGCCTTTTATTTGGATTAATTAACTCCTTTCCTGTTGGGATAGATACCTCCTAACACAACACTCAAAACCAGGGAATTCTAACATGACTGTATTCCTTTGGATTAGGACCTTCGTCTCTCCCTTTCCGTTGTGAAGGAGCGAAACGAAACTTCTTCGTTCATGTCGATGCAAAACTCGTCCTATGCAATGCAGTCGGTCTGAAAGCTATCTGGTCTAAGCACCCAGTTAGTATTGACGGTACACAGATTTTTGCTTGGCGCAGTGGGTGAGAGACGGAAGTTCATTTTTCGTGGTCAAGCTTATTTATTCTCTTCCGAAATCTTCAAGTCCTTTGTTTGAAGCATTCCACAAGGATATATTCTGGTAAGCTTTTCAGGCAGTGACCTTGCAATACAGGGTCATGCATGCTGACAGCAACGAGCATCTTGCTGCCCACAGCTTGTCGTCAAAACAAAAACACTAACTTCAGGTAAGCATTATGGTGGCGTCGAAGGTTTTTCAACAGCAAGGAGTGGGTTGTGCATGAGCGTGCGCAACTTTGCACCATTGTGTCATTGCGCGAAAAGTAAAATTGCTGAAGCTTACTAGAATACTTCCTTGGGTAATATTATACGTCAAGGTTTCACCTTAACTGAAGGTGTCTTCCAATCCCCTACCTACCATCGTCTTTCCCCACCTCTATGAAGGGTATACAGACCGGAATGGTATTGGTAGTATTTAGTAAGGAGACTGGAACACACTCTGAATAATTCAACCTTGTAACCGGGTTGTAGTTGAGTACCGTCACCTCAAAGTTAGTGTTGTGAGTGTTAGAAGTTTTGTGCGGCCTGGTTTTAAGGCAAGAATGAGCTTTAATATCTCTAGATCGATAGAGTAGGTTAACTTTGATAGATCTTTGAAATGTGTTGGAAACGGTTCTGCGTTTGGCTGATGAAATTGGCGCACGAAACGGTCACTGTAAAGGAAATGACCTTTTTGAAATTTGGAGCAAACAGGTTCAAAGCTACACGCTGATTGGGTAACGGGTGGTGCCGACGGTGTACTAATGATTCGGACAGACGATCAGGATTTCCGGTCGATTTTCTTCACTTTCATCAGAAGGTTGAAACTGTTCATCCTTTCCATAGGGAGTTGATGATGCTGTTGAGAATCCTGGCAGGAATTCCGGTCCGTTTCCGCCGGATCCTGTCATCTTTCCCCACCGGAAAGATTGAACAGTTCCTAGTTCTTGGTTTAGATTTCGGGTTTGTGGGACTCGAGTTGTTTAGAGTTTAGTTATCATTAGTGGCGATTTTTATTCGTACGTGCTCGTTGTCCGTTTTGTGCTTAAAAAGTATTTTTGGGGGCCCGGTCTTTTAAATATTCGCGCTTGGAATGTTGGTGTTATATGGGAGCAGTGATGATGTCCAGTCTAATGGTGTATTTACACGCTGCGCAAAAACCGACCGTATCTTTCAAAACCGAGCGGAAAAGCGGTCGTTTTTGTTGCTAGAGAATTTTCTAAGCGTAAAAACGAGCGTTAAATACGCTCGGATTTGAAATCCGCTCGGTTTTGCGTAGTGTAAATCCACCTTAAACTAACATCGTAGCGTCAGATCGAAAACAGCCTGTAAAATAAAAACGCCAGTTTATTCAAAACTCAAAATGATGTAGATCTGAGTAAAAAATACTCTTTCAGCCAAGCTGACTGCGAACCGTACAACAATTACGCTGAACGGGTATAAAGGTCCCTTCAGACTGAAAAAAGCTCTTAGACACTTACGGACTTTACGTCGACGTAAGAAGCCTACGTAGTCCTCCGTAACGTAAAATTGTTCCTCCGTAACGTAAAAATCGAGAGTTGAAATTTGTTCAACTTAAGAAACGTAACGTAAGGCAACGTAAGAAGATAAAAGAGAAACTGAAAAATAAAGGATTTACCAGATTTGGTTGCCAATTTTTCAAAGAGAGACCTTGGATTTATGATGGAAAAAGTAGTATCCTTGTCACATTAGCTCAAAACAGCACAAATTGGACAAACATTTTAAAACTTGTCTACTACTCTGCGCATAGTTTTGAAATGGAGCCATATGTGTCATGGTAGCGCTTCAAAACTACATCCTCTGGGGCAAAGACTCTGGGGACAGTCAGCAGACTGAAATTAGGGTGTCAAATCAAACCAGTTTGTGTGACAGTTTAGTTTCAAATTCCGTTGGACCAATGTAGACTCCTATGATTTTTTTTTCCAAGTTCCCAAGGATTAATCTGAGTTACTTCCAAAAAAGGTAGATAGCACTTAGTTGCTGAAATACCTCATTGGCATCTTTTCCTTGTCTTTATCTTCGTCAAAACTGATGAAAAGCTGATAAAATAAATTCTCTAATTTTATTCTTACGTCAGTCTGAAGGGGGCCACCTGGAGTGTGAAAGAGTCGACGTAACGTAAGAGATTACGGAAGCGTAACGTAAGATTTTACGTTTCAGTCTGAAGGCAACTTAAGTCAGCTAAGATTTCCTCCAGTATTTCGACTCTTCTTGACGAGGACCCGTCCCAAGAAGGGCCGAAATATCACTAGAGTAATTCTTAGCTGGCTCGTCCCGTTAGTCATTTTGTATATCTATGTAATGGGTCCAGGCAAAAAAGAACCTGTAGACCCCCCCCCCCCCCCCCCGAATGCAAATAAATAGGAAATTAGAAAATCTTACTAAAAACTGCAATTTTGACTGCAAGCACTTAAGGATCCTACCTAGACACGCCAGTGACGGAGGCTGGCTGGCCTCCTCTCTCGCTGAGGCCCTCTATATTCATAAAAATATATTATTACTCCCAAAATTTTATCATCACGTCTAGGCCGAAAAGGGACTACTGACTGTATGTGGGGGGGGGGGTGTTTTGGAAAGTTTTCTCATGTTTTTTTTGGTAATATGGGGGGGGAGGGGATTTAGCCGGAAACCCTGTGTTATAAACCTATCGTTACATGTAGTGGCCGATACCGACACTTCGTCTAATTGCAATTGCCAACGTGGGGTTCATGTTGGGTACAGACGATCAGGTTTTGCCGGTCGGATTTCCGTCAGTCTCGGCTGGGGAAGTTGAAATAATCTCAACTTTTGTATCGAAGTTTCGATGTGGCGGAAAATCCTGTCAGGAATGTTGTCCAATCCTGTCAGCCTGCGACCGTAATAACCTGACCGATTGCCCGCACCATTGAGAAATCAAAAAGTCAAAGTTGACTGCATAGAATGTGCGGTATACTACTGATTTTTATCTCTTTAGATTCTTCCACACTTTCTTCATTAACTTTCGTGTCTATTATGTAGTATTGTGCGCATGTTACTGGGGGTACATTACCGCAGTGAGCAAAAAATATGTTTTGAAGTGTTCCTTTTTCCAAATATTTCGTTGTTGTCTAACTTGGTCTCGAATGTGAATATCTTCAGCCCAAGCTGACTGCGAATTTTATTTGTTGGTGCTAAATGATTCGTCGCCAGAGATTTGTGTTGGTGTATGTCGGCGTTTCTTGGCAAGGGTTCTTTTCAGCAGAGCAAAATAACACTAAGGAGTAGTGCCAAGACTTGACAAAATTGACGCACACTCGAATAGCAGCGATACTAGCACCACGAGCGATAGTGAACGTCCCTACTGAAACTCATTCAGTCGTTCACCAGCGCTTGCTCTGATAACTTCATATTCTGGACATATGAAACAGCCTCCATTGTTTCCTTGGTGTGTGCAGGCGGCACCTTCGCTTTACCAGAAATTTATAAACCCGCAAGTTTGTCTCGCTTTAAATGCCGGAAGCTTAGTGGGCGGCGGTACGAGTATTGCCCGTTTGCCAAGCATGGAAAGTATAGGTCTTGGCGCTACTCCCTAGTGTTATTTTGCTCTGCTTTTCAGACTGAAGTTATAAATCGGAGTTTTTTGTTTCGTCAGTTAAGCCCCGTTCACAAGCATGCCTAGCCAAGCACAGATGTCTAGGCACGTACCTAGCATCAATGCTCACACCCATGCCTAGGCACAGATTTTGGGCCAAGCACGGAGTTCCAGGTTCTAGAACTCGGTGCCTGGCTACGCCTGAGCACGCGCCTAGGCATCTGTGCTTGACTACGCATGCTTGTGAACGGGGCTTTAAAGGTCCCGTCAGACTGAAAAAAGCTCTTACGTACTCCCTTCACACTGAGACACTTACGGACTTTACGTCGACGTAAGAAGCCTACGTAGTTCTCCGTAACGTAAAATTGTTCCTCCGTAACGTAAAAATCAAGAGTTGAAATTTGTTCAACTTAAGAAACGTAACGTAAGGCAACGTAAGAAGATAAAAGAGAAATTGAAACATAGAGGATTTACCAGATTTGGTTGCCAATTTTTCCAAGAGAGACCTTGGATTTATGATGGAAAAAGTAGTATCCTTGTCACATTAGCTCAAAACAGCACAAATTGGACAAACATTTTAAAACTTGTCTACAGGAGTGTTGCATGAAGCCGCCACGCTAAACTCCTATTTTGGGGAAATGACTCCTGGAAACATAGTAAAAATTGAAATAAAATTCAGTGGAGCATCTTGAAAGGAAGCTCAAAACCTTCACTTGCTGCTGGTAACTCAGTTTACTTGTAATTGTTCAAGGCTAAGCTGGCAAACATGAAAGATCACAGGCACCCAAGTGATCATGAAGCTGCCCACTTTGCTAAAATTTGTATTTTGCTACATTACGAATGCTAGAAGCCTGCTGTTTGGTCAGCGAGGTTCCTTGACCTATTGCAAAAAACAAAATTTGCTATTTTCTTTGAATTTGCATGATTTTTCTGGGGTGGCAGCTTCGTGATCCAGGGTGGCAGGTTCATGTACCATGGCCAATTGGAGTCAAATCTGGCTCAAAACAAGCCAAATAGTAATAAACAAACATCTAAATGAGTTAATAAGTTAAAGTTTCTAAGATTTCTTCTTTTAGTGGCTTTTCTAGGGGGTGGGCGGCACCATGGGACGGGCAGCTTCATGCAACACTCCTGTACTACTCTGCGCATAATTTTGAAATGGAGTCATATGTGTCATGGTAGCGCTTCAAAACTACATCCTAATGACTCTGGGGCAAAGACTCTGGGGACAGTCAGCAGACTGAAATTAGGGTGTCAAATCAAACCAGTTCGTGTGACAGTTTAGTTTCAAATTCCGTTGGACCAATGTAGACTCTCCTATGATTTTTGTTTTCCAAGTTCCTAAGGATTAATCTGAATTACTTCCAAAAAAGGTAGATAGCATTTAGTTGTTGAAATATGTCATTGGCATGTTTTCCTTGTCTTTTTCTTCGTCAAAACTGCTGAAAAGCTGATAAAATAAAGTAAATTCTCTAATTTTATTCTTACGTCAGTCTGAAGGGGGCCACCTGGAGTGTGAAAGAGTCGACGTAACGTAAGAGATTACGCCGATTACGGAAACGTAACGTAAGATTTTACGTTTCAGTCTGAAGGCACCTTAAGGCAAGAAGGTCGGCGAAACCAATTTCAGATGCTGACACATTTGAATGCATGTTAAATGTTTTAGCCCAACTGAAGTCACGGAATATTGTCCTAGTTCAACCAAATATTTTTGATCGTGTGCACAGATTTTTTGCATATTTATTAGGCTATGTACCTGAATATTCTTCTTATTTTTCTATTTGATGTATCTTTTGTACAGGCTTAAAATAAAAGAATTTATTCCGTAAATAAACAAAATCTTAAAGATGGTCGTCCATGCTATACTGCTCGGAGAGAAGTCGGAAGATGTAGGATGGAGGGTGGTCGCCGCTGAAACGAAACAATAAATTCAGAAGCCCCCCTTGCTTTTCACGATTTTCACCTCCCCCCACCAATAACGAATCCTTGCGAATCACTTAGCCTATATGATTTTTTCGCTAGCAGAAATTTTCAAGGGTTGCCAGTCACTAACTTTTGTTTCGTCTTGAAAAGTCACTAGAAAGGCGTTGCCAAACTTGACTCCTCTCGGATTTCTCTGCTTTCGCCAGCATTTAACCATGTCGAGCATATGTTTTAAATTTTTCGCCTGAAAAAAACGAATGTTTTTGCACGAAGTCTGCTATAGTCGGCAAGCGCTAACAGGAGAATCCCTAATTCCACGAGGCAAGTATGAGTATTTTTTGAAAAACAATTTTCCCGGGCCATTTTATCGTCTAGTAAGAGATGGGCTTTAAAGATAAGGTTGCTGATTGATACGCGTTACCGATTATTCCTGACGAGGACCAGGGTTGCCGCATCAGAATAATTTTGAGAGTGAATTGGGAATGTAATTTTATTCTCGTGAAATAACGTGAACTGGTCACTTTTTATCAGAATCAATGCTGCAAAAATGACACATCTTACTTTTGTTTTCATGAAAATACATGAAACTGCAAAACTAAAATATCTGGACGTTCTTTGAATGTTATGTCATACGTAGGACGAGAGTGACAAAACCAGTGACAATTCACACTATCGTGCGACATGTGACAACCCTGAGGAGGACGCGTGCCCATGGCCCAGATTTTGGGATGAAAACCTTGACGAATACTTACGTTTCAGTGATAAACAAGGTCACTAGCTCTGGTGGAACATAATCAAACATCGGATTCAGAACTCGTACTTTTCCGATAAGGTCGCCATCCCGACGGTCTAACACCGAGTCAATCGGTCCCAGTTTGTTGAACCCTTTATCGTGAGCGGAGGACACGTACTTTGGGCAAAACTTGAAGATCGGTGCGCAGGCCAAAAACTAGAAAATTAAATAAAATGTTATTTGACCAGAAAAAATAGCTGAGCATGCCAGAAAATGAGTTACCTTAAATCGCATTTGCTAGCGACATGGGAAGTTGTATTGGAGCAAAATGAAAAAAAAAAACTAGCAGGCACAACTTCAAGATAAGTGCGCATGCCAGAAACTTATTATGATTATGACAGTCAATTTTCAGGAAAAAAGTCGGGCAGGGTCGAAAAGGACGGAAATATTATTACAGGAAAATATTAAAAATGTAGTTTTACGGGACTTGAAGATAGGTGCGCAGGCATAATGCATTTGCGCAAGCGCTCGACCGTGGAGTGTAAAACTAAAAAGTTTTACACATATCTGGAGTGTGGAGGAGGGGGATCAGGACCAATTAAGATGCACATCTAGACCGATGGATCCGCAAGTGTACCTAAATTTGAATTTTATACCAGTCACCGGTCACAAACTTGACCAAAAGTAAATCAAATTTGAATTAAATACGAGACACGGGTCATAAACTTAACTCATGGGCAATCTGGCCCAGTTGTCCATGAACCAAGTGGGTGGATGCAGGGCCCCCAAAAGGCACAACTAGACCTCAATGCCCCAAAGCACACCAATTAGAACTTGATACCTGTCATGGTGCACGAGTAAACTCCAGAAAAGAACGGTGAAAACCGAAGACCGGCTACCTCGGCCGCAAGAATGGATTGTTCATAAATGAACACTCCACCAGAAACATCTGCTGACTTTTTTTTTTGTCATCATGATCCTAAGCAGGGTTGCGAAAACTAAAACATTTAGAGAGTGACTTTTGGCCCAAAACAGTGAGTGAAGTTTTCTTTTCATGAAAAAAACGTGAAATGGTTACTTCTGGTCAGAATCGCGCTTCAAAAACGACACATATTTACTTGAAACAAAAAAAAATTGTCACTTCTGGTCAGAATTCCTGCTGATAAATGACGCATTTGGACGTTTTCTGAAAAAGTGTGATGTTTATGTCATGCGTTGGACAAGAGTGACAAAAACAAAAAACAGTGACAATTCACACTATCATGCGACATGTGACAACATTGTAGTCAGGGGGGGGAGGTGAAAATCGTGAAAAGCAAGAGGGGCTTCTAATCCTAAGTGAAATTGGTTGAGACCGCGCATCCATGTCTTATCTGTTACGAAACTTCTGACCGTGTAGCCCTCGAGGGGTTGCCCACTCTCAAAATCGGTGTACACCGGGTGACGGAAGAGTGGCGCGCGTGGCGGATGAGTGGCGCCCGTGACGGATGAGTGGCGCGCGTGGCGGATGGGTGGCGCAACATGGTGTACACCGAGTGGCGGAGAGTGGGCAGCCCCTCGGTAGCCCTTTAACTTGCAAAGATGGTCCCGACGAAACGGCTACGAAATATAGTGGGATCAAGTGCGGAAGAGCTGAAACCTCGAGTATCGATCAAGTTCGGGTAACGACGACGGAAACGCTATCATTTAACAACCTATCCATGAGTTTAAACTTAAAGAAATACATCGGCAGGTGGAAGTTCAGAAACCGCATTCTGGAGGCACGGAGCCAACTTCCGTCTTACGTCGTTGCCAGCCCATCAGTCCGAGCCTCTAAAAAAGCACTATGATAGAAATGAAAAATTTTGTTTTGTTTTCGTAGAATTTTGAAGAGGTTTGCACCTTATTGTTTCTATTAATAACAACTAATAATGAGACGTGTCGGATACCGTACCGTTTTCGAATAATGCTTAGCCGCCATCGCCACCACGTGCATCCCCGCCATAGCTTTGCAGCCGCCGTTGGCGTAAACAGAGTGGGGCTCAATGATGACCTTATTTACGCGGGGCATTACTGCAAACACTGTTGAGTGTGGAATTACGGTTACTTGCATACTGCTGGACAGCTCTCGGGCCATTTCTTTTGCCTGCAAGCAGAAATAATGAAATTACTAATACAAATTAATTAGTGTTGTACTCACGCACTATACTTGTTTTCATGTCATCGACACAAGCCATAAACCCCTCGCCCCAATGACTCACTGTCTTCTTAAAGTTTGACCGAATAGGGATGAGACACGACAGTCCAGTTACCCATCACTCCTTCAATTAAATAGCCTTGAAAACCCGACGAAAACGCCTTACTCCGTTGCTACGCTACCCAAATAATCGATTTTCATCGAATGAAGTTTTTCTTTCGAATTTGTGGAACCTTTGTGTGCTTGTATCTCTATGCCTAAAATAGTTACCAACTACAATGGTAAAAGATTGCCGAAAAATAAATCATCCATCGTCAACTTTTTGAGGACAACAGACCTGATTGAGTCGATTTAACTAACCGAGGCGCCGGCGCCCAGCAATGAAGAAATAATTTCGGAACAAAGTTGTTATCCCACCCTATCTACCGAAACATCCTTCCTCCACCCTTTAAACCGGAAAGAACCAGACCTCCAAGAGAAGCAGCTATGAAAGTACCAAAACTCACACCTGTCGTTTGTAAAACTGAAAGGTACCGTAATAGCTTTGTGCCTCAGTTTACCTTGTATCATAACAACCTAACTTGAATTAGTGTATTTATTGTATGACAATTGTATATATGTCTTAGTTGTAGGTTAGTGACAAGTGTCAATGAATTTGCTCGCGCATGATATGTTGTGCCGCATTTATTTGAAATTAAATTAAATTAAATAAATTAAATGAAGAGGCGAAATGGACAAACCTGATCCGAAGCCGTACTAGAACTGAGACAGAAATCTTAAACAGCCTTCAAGTATCCCTATAGCTGTGTCCGACCATCTCCGAACCGAAGTCTAGGAGCGTGTATCACCCCCTTACCAATAGTAACTATTAGTTACTATTTCCGTTCCAACCTCGTCAAAAGTTACTACGCTGACCGTTCGAGCCTTGTCGAAATAGTAACTATTTGCTTACCACGCTCGGAGCGTAGTAAGCGTAGTAACTACGCATATCTGTAACGTGAGTCAGGTCAGCCCGCGGCATGATATTTAACAAAAAAAAAGAAAAAGCGTTTCAGCCTAGCGTAGTAACTACGGTGACTGGCGTAGTAACTACGGTTAGTAGGGTGGAACACGCTCTAGGAGTTCGAGAAGGGAGAAGTGTCACCCCAGAAAGAAGAAGTCGCAGAGGGTCAGTGGATCCCGTCGACTATAACCAGTAGTAGAAGAAGAAATCCTTTTTCAGAAGTGACCTTACAATCTGGAACTGAACATTACCTGAGCTGCGCCATTAGCCACTGAAATTCACGCTTTTGTTAAAATACAAATTCTCCGAGTCGGGATGAATTTTGAATGAATGAATGAATGAAAAAATTTATTGCCCATCGAAAGTGGCCCGAGAGGTAGACGGAGTAAACAAGACAAAAAA
This sequence comes from Branchinecta lindahli, assembly GCA_023053555.1. NCBI lineage: Eukaryota > Metazoa > Arthropoda > Branchiopoda > Anostraca > Branchinectidae > Branchinecta > Branchinecta lindahli. The sequence continues at coordinate 4,527,934 of JAKZAO010000002.1, forward strand.
GAAGAGAAAAAAAACGCAATACAATAATGTAACACAACATTTGTCTTGTTGGGTCAGCAGTGCACATTCTAAATGTCACTTCTAGTGCTCAAGGTGAAAAAATCAAAAGAACTAAGCACAGTCAAAATAATGCAGTGTAGTCAAATCCAAGAAAAAAATAAGCTAGCTTTTCAGTTAAATTTTAATCCTTGCAAATATTTTGAATGTCTTCTTTCGTTTACACTTTCTTTCTTGCTTGACGTGTGTTTCTTTACAACACATGAATGTTTGATGCCTGAAATCTTGCCTCATCTTAAGAATGGTATACAGTAGAGGGCGGATTTGTATGAACAAAAGCGGAGCTTTGGCTTGGGATCAACAAGTCCAGGTTTAGAAATTTTGGAGATTTCTGGAGATTTTTGTTCCGTGACTATACTTGAATGTTTCTGGCACTACTAGAGCTCAAGGTGAAAAAAAACCTAAGCACAGTCAAAATAATTCAGTGTATTGAAATCCATGATATAAAAATAGCTGGCTTTTTAGTAAACTTTAAGATATAATCGATTTTAAATCGGTCTAATTCAGTCTAAAGTGTCGCGAACTAGTCACAGGCCGATCGCTGACCCCGAGGTACTCTGTATATATTACATGTTTCGCAACTCAACATTTTTATGTTCCGTGAATAAACTTGGAGTGTTTTTGTAAACTTTCCGGTTAACCAAGAGGCGTGTGTGCCTTTACTGTTGGAGGCTTCGTGCCTTCCACCTAAGTTTTCCTTTGTTGTTCACGGTAAAACGGAACCTTATTTAGGGTTGTGTGAATCAAGCGTGGTAGTAAAAAAAAAGCAACGCCTTTGATATCGATTATAGGAGTTTCTTACATTTGGGTCATCTGGTGTATCTACCACTATCACATGGAATTTCCTATGTTTGGCTGCCTTCCGCAGAAAAGCTGCAACGTACTTTGAGCTTCCGAAAGTTAGAATCAACTCTTCTGACTGAATATGCTGAGTAGATTTCTTAGCAATGGTTGCTTCACTGTAAATAGAAAATAATTGGTTATTTCAGTTGGGTAGGTTGTTCTCAAAAGAAAAAAAAACTTTTTGTTTTGCCAAAGAGGCTGCCCAAAGAGATGAGCTATATCTGAAACATGTTTTCTGCTATACCCTGAGATTCGCAAAACGTCTACACATTACTCGGATTGCTAGTGACGGGGCAAATAAATGTGCAGGGTGAGACAAGGTTTACAGCAGTCTACCGCGAAGAAATTCGGCCACAAATTCGAGCATCAGCTTGACATCAACAATGTGAATTTTCTCCTATTGGTTCTACAATGGGTGTTTTTCAGCCTTAAAGGACACCTGAACAATGAAACCATACTTGGACACACCATGGAGAATGCATTTACAGACATGGCCACGGACAGCATTCTTCTCCTGAGCGTGATGTTTTCAAAATTGGGATTTTCGCTTCTGGAGGTTTGCACATGCAGACTCCAAGACAAAAAGCGCAATTCATTCAAATCTTGTACAGCGCTGGCTGGATCGTATTGGAATTTCGTCTAGATATACGTTTGGGCTTAACTGGTTAAAAAATATTCAAGAAGAAGGGTTGATTGGAGACATTTGTTCATTTCTAAAATTGTTCGGTACTGAAATAAGGACAGATTGCAAAACAGAGCAAAAATCATAGCTTGGAGACACTATTTCGTATTTGGATTGGGTTTTCTGCAGGCAATTTTAACGGAAGTCATACAGATAGGGATGATACTTGGTACTCTTCATTCAGGTGTCCTTTAACTAAAGTGTCCAATGGTTGGTCTACTGTTATGCAAAAATTGGACTTAAAAAAACAACGGTAACTTTAATGTGCAAAAACGAGTTAAATTAATAAAAACAAGTTAACAAAATTATTTTGAATATTCTGATTCCTGTGTGGTGGTCAATCAAGCAAGGAAATACTTCCTACAAAACATGGAACTTACAGCATTTATTAATTTTCATGTAATTCTATAGAATTTCGTTCTCAGATTTTCGAAGTTACCACTCACTATTTAACATGTTTTGGAGCACAGTTGGTAAAAACTTAAACAGCGGTTGCTATTTAAAATGGTTACGCTGTAGGTTGGAAGTGTTGGAACATTCTACCACAACCCCTGATGATATCCTATGCCAAACATTGGGCATATAACATCACGAGTATACTATGCCAAATGCTGGGTACCCTAACCCAATAAAATGATTTGAGTGAAGCTCAGAAATCAACCAAACCAGAAGTAGGTCAGGGTTAGGGTACCTACATGTACCCAGCACTTGGCACATGACAGATATACCCCAGTGTTTGGTATAGGGTATCCAAAAATCGGAGTCTTGTGGACTGGGTTGGAACAAACCCAATATATGAACGACCCATGTTCAATACCTATGAATAATATCATCTTTCAGGCTCTGTACTGCTTCCAACAGTCGCTCCTTCAGCTCAGGGATCTCAGTGTTGTAGTCCCCGTCTCTTCCACCTGTGAGCATCACAAAGCTATGAAGGCTTCTTGGTTCATTAGGCTTTTTACAACAGTCTCTGTACTCGTCCTTGACAATCTTGATAACCCTCCGCAGAATGTTATCTTTCCATGGGTCTTCAGGGGTTGAAGACTTGTCATGATGGGCTTGAAGTTGCTGGATTAGGTCTCTGAAAAGGTAAGTCATCATGGTATTAGTCACACTCGCTTTGTGAGCAGTGCTTGTTTTTTTTGGTTTTTTTTTCCCGTACGCTAGCATCTTTTGTAAATTTAACTTATTTTTATATTATTTAAAAAACAAAGAAATCACATTTCGTACTTTTTGTGGCTATTCTCCATCCTCAGTGACATTAATTTAATCATTTTTACCCACTTTTAACTGTTCATGTCACCTAACTTTTAAAATAAACCAATATTTTATTTACTGAGCAGTGCTTTTTGTTGAGTGTAGTGCCTTGTGCTTGTTTGCTGTTGTACTTGTAGTGCCTTGTGCTTGTTGCCCAATCCTGCATTTTCCTAATTCATTTTTTTTTTTTTTTTTTTTTAGTATTTATCTCAGATGTTTCTCATGAATTACACTGCTCAATTTATGGCTGGACTGATACTCATACTACAGTAGAGACATGTTACTTTGTTTCAGCATTGTTTGAGACTTCAGACTTCGGCATCACACAGTGCCATATTCCAACTACCACTACTTTTTGGAAGCTGGAATATTATATGAACATATGGTCAATGTTATACCACAACAGAGTCTGCAAAATATGGAAATATACAAATGATGAAATCTTAGGAGTAAATAACCAAGAATGACATGGGCAAAGGCAATAAGAGTACAGGAGGGGTATCCAACCTCGAACTTATATAACCTCGAACTATGCCTGAAAATACTACAAGCAAACTTCTGTACAGTGCTAAATTTACCTTAGGTTTCCCTAGGTCATTCAGAAGTCATTCAGGGTGTCTTTCTTGACAGTTAGGACCTTGTTAGGACTGCATTGATCTTTCCTCTTAACCTCTTTAGGTCAAGTTCAAGATTATGAAAATTCGAGGTTGGATACCCCTCCTGTAAACACTGATGACACTAATCTACTTTGAATAAAAAAGACAACTGCTGATCATTTCTTAAAGCAGAAATGTAAAAATGCTATTTCTGCAAGAGATGCAGTGCTTACCATCCCTACAGCCTTTCTGATTCTTCCAACACACGAAAAAGACAAGTAAACAACAAGAAAATCCAAAGAGACACGCCAGGTTTCAGTTTTTTTACTGACTGGCCTTATTACAGTTCAGCGCTCCAAGTGTAGTAATTACTTGTTACTCCCCCATTTCCTCAGGCTCAACACTTGTGTAGACATAGTAAACAGTCGGATCCATAGGGTAATGGGACTTTCACTTTCTGCTGCTGAGACGTATGTAAAACCTCATATACCTGGGATGCAAATGACAGGTTTTCCACTTACTAATCTGTGGATCTATTTTTACCATGTCTGATCCAAGTGCTGACGGTGAGGCATAACATCTACGCAGTGTAATGGGACAGTATAAGATAGAAAATTCCGTAAAAAAACAAGCTAACTAATCCAGTTTTCTTTAAAATAAAAAAAGAAAGAGTAGAAGCAACAACTGTAATAGTGAAAAAAATTAGCAGTTACATAGCATATTTTTCTAATTGCCGACGCAATCCTGGGAGGGATGGACGTTAGGTTTCAGCGCGGTTTTTCTCTCGAACCTAAACAGCAACAATAAAGAAAAAGGCAGTCATACTTGAGTTGTGGGGTTGCGATCACTTTGGAAAGGTAAACTGAAAGTTTATATAGCATCTTTAAGCAGTTCCTCAAATGACTATTATTGAGAAAAAATGACTGTGTTGACGAAAAATCGGCTGATTTTAAGAAAAAACCACTAATTTTAAGAAAAACCAACTATTTTAACAAAAAAACAAGCATTTTTAAACGAAATCGATCGTTTAAAAAAAAAACTATTCTAAGAAAAAATCGACAGTTTTTACTAAAAATGGCAGTGCTTTGCACCGACTCGGCTAATTTTACCGACTGGTTGACAACATTGGGGGGGCATCCCCCTCTCTTCTCCCTAGTAGTTATGCCTCTGTCCTCATTATGTCTGAGCATCTTAACTTAGGGTAGGCCTATTGTACCATTTTTAGTCAAAACCAGGCCAAAACGTCTACCATTCGAAGTTTAAAAAAAAAAAAAATTGCAAAGAGTAGCCTAAATATACATCTGATGCACATGTAAATGAGGGTGCAAAAAATATTTTGTTCAATTACCCTGCAGTTATCCATCCAGAGCTAGCCACTAAATTCGCCATCAGATCATCAACTAAAAGACATGCGCCGTCCATTTCCAAGTTTTTGCCAATCGAGAAAGACAGCCATAGAGTATTAGAGATAGAGCTGATGGAGATTTTCGTCATCCTCAAACAGCCCACGTCCAGCGCCCACTTCCCTTTCCCACGCAAAAGTCCTTGAACAAATAAGAAATCCAGCAGTGAGCCAGCAAAGATCTTAAGTTTTCCAGAAATTGCCTAGCAAGTGAGGGGCTGCCCACTCCCCCCGCACTTGCTGTCAGGGGCGTCACTAGCCTTTTACCTTTGGGGGGGGACGTCCAGTTTGTGCCGACGGACTCAAAAATGTGCCGACGAAAACGATTAGGCCTTCGCAATTCGAAATTTAAATACAAATATTCGGGTTTTCCTTGCAGCTTTCGCTAAAAAGCTTCCAACAACTGTACGGAGAACAAGTCAAATTATTCGCCGCAGGCGAAATGTTTTAGATCTTCTTTTTTGTCTGGAAAATTTTTTGAAGCTTCCAACGGCTAAACCCAGAACAAGTTAAATTAATGGGCGCAGGCAAAGTTTTTTAAATCTGCGTTTTTTCTGGGAAAATTTAGCATACAAGTTCTAGCTTTTAAGGTGTTTCAAACCCTAAGAATTTCAATCCTATAGCGCCAACTCAATGAAACATCGTTCTTTCAAATATAGAATACCACGAAATGCGCCGCAGGCGAAATTTTGTGTAAAACTAACTGTAATGCATTAATTGAGATTATTCTTTTAATGTAAAATCCTCTATTTAAATTTACATATTCGGCTTTTCTTTTCACCTTTCGCTAAAAAGCGAAGCTTTCCAACGACTGAACCCAGAACAAGTTAGATCAAGCGCCGCAGGCGAAATTTTGTTAATCTGTCTTTTTTTTTGGAAAATTTAAGGCCATTCTATACCTGCACTTCACAATTTCTAGATTTTAATGTGTTACCAACCCCCAATAATTTCAATCCTAAAACGCCAAATAAATGAAACACCATTTGTCCAAATAGAAAATACTACGAAACGCGCCGCAGGCGAAATTTTCTGGAAACGCTGATCCCAAATAAAGTGTGAAATCTGTGTGAAATCACAGATTTTTCCGCCAAAAAATTAGTGGCCATCCATAAGAAAGTAGGCACAAAGTTGATTCTTGTGTGTTGAAAATTTCGATTTGCCGACGAGACAAAAAAGAGATAAACTTTCGGGATTGGAGAAAAGTTTACGGATTTGATTTATTACGTGTAATGACATTCTGATCTTCCGAAGGGAATTGAGCTTTCCGGGTGCGCCCGACAAATGTTTGAAGAATTCGATTTCTTGCGAATAAAAATATCCCGATGGGCTGACAAGAATACCGACGCCCGACTAAAGCATTCAGAGCTCAAATTCTTCTTTGTTTTGCCCGACAAGACTGTAAAAGGCTTTATTTCTTACGTGTAAATAGCAGCCGATGTTCCGACCAAACTTAAACTTCCGGGATGCGCCTGATAAATGTTTACAGAATCTGATTTCTTGGTAGCAGTGCTTTAACGCCACCGCGGTTTTCCGCCACCTTATGTTTTTCGCCAACTTTTAATTCAGTTAGCGCAGGTAGCCTGTGCAGGTTGTTTCAGATTAAAATCTTTAGATCTGAAAAGGGTGTTTACCGCCACCCATGAAATCTTACGTCATTAGTTCCTCCAGAGGGCAGGGTCAAATCTTGTCAGACCTAATATTCTGATAGGGTGTCGAGCGCCAACCGGATTAAGTATCACAGCGATTAAGGGATTATCAGTTAGTAACTGGTCTAAAGGTACTTGTAAGAGTAACTGTAACTGCAGAGCCCGAACTAAGTGACAAGAGAAATAATCATGGAAATAGTTAAAACAGAGTGTGAAAGAAAATGACATTTACATTGTTGACGGTCTTCAAGAGACGTATTACTGAGGGCGATTTCTCACCTTTTGAAATTTGAACAGTTTGGGGGCCTTGAATTGTTGAAGTTGTACTGTTTCTTTAGTTTGACTTAAAATAAATAATTGTGTGAAACACTAAGCTAAGTCTTCGTCTTAGCTAGGATCAACGTAGAGTTAGTGTTGGTGGCGGTAAACACCCTCTTCGCATTTAAGGATTTGGATCTGGAATTGCATGAACCAGCTACTTGCACTAATGAGTTGGCGGAAAACATACGGTGGCGAAGAACCTACCAAAATATTTGACCCTTTCGTCTGACCCAACTAATCCTCTTGATGATGCAAGATTTCCTGGGTGGCGGAAAACATACGGTGGCGCTAAACCGCGGTGGCGTTAAGACACCCATTTCGATTTCTTACGTATGAAAAGAACCCGATGTGCCGACGATACGGGTCTTCCCGGGTGCGCCCGACAAATGTTTGCTGAAAGCTGAAACTGATTTATCACAGATAAACACAATCCGATGTGCCGACGAGTCGACCGACGCCCGACAAAAGCATACAGAAATCAATTTCTTCTGTTTTTTTGCCCGATAAATGTTTGTCGAATTCAATTTCTTGCGTATAAAAGGACCCAATGTGCCGACGAGTCTACCGATGCCCGAGGAAAGCATACAAAATTGTATTTCTTCTGTATTTCCTGTGTATAAAAAGAACCCGATGTGCCGACGAGTCGACCGACGCCCGACAAAAGCATGCAAAATTTTATTTTTTCTGGGTTTGCCGGCGCTCCGCGCCGACAAACAAGTGTACTTTCGCCGGGCTTAGCCCGACGAAAGTACTTTCTCAAGACCTTTGGGGGGGGCCCCCCTCCCCCCCCATAGTGACGCCCCTGCTTGCTGTACACCCTTTCCCGGCACCAGCCGAAACCAGTGGGGCCGGCGCCGGAGCCGGAACCGGTGCCGGCCGTAAATCAGACGATTCATGTTCGAAACGCTTTTAAACAGGCTGATTTAATGCTCTAAAACTTGGCAACCGGGGCCTGCTGGTGTCAGCCGATGCCGGTACCGGCCAGAAACAGCGGCCCTGGGAACTTGCTGTAAACTAAAATCAAGAGTGGGCAACCCCTCGCTAACAAGAGCTGGTGTCAAGTATATCGAGTCCGAGTCTAAGATGAGTCCTAGACCAAAGAACGAGACTCGAAAAAAAGAAGATTGTTTTTCATAGTCGTCTCGAAAGACATTGTCCAGGACCGTGAGTGGGACTCTGGTTTTGGACTCGACCCGCTGGAGTCGACACCAGCTCTACCTTCAACACACGAAAAACTTGGGATTTCGCTCTTTTGTAGTGCAATACTACTAATAGAATCCTATTATTTCAGGCTTTAATACTACTAATAGGTTCCTATCATTTCAGGCTTTAGTAGAATTCATCGGTTGTCCGCACCAGTCAACTACTGTAGGGATCATGCTTCAGTCGACTGTTAAATGTTAAAAAGTTGTAGATATATTTTCATAATTGTTTCATCATTTAATTAAAAACAAGTACATGGTAACTCGTTTAACTCAAAGATTGACTGCACTCTTTGTCTCGGTATTAGCCTACCCCACGGTAGTCGCCGGTTCATTTTGTAAGTTTTTTTTTGCGTTTACTAGTGATTCCTCCTCGGTGTTATGACTCACCAGTGTTCACCAGTGCAGACTACCCAGAACCTACTCGTGAGTGCGGTTCTAAGGGTGATTTTGGCGATCTTGGAGTCACATTCCAAGAAGCAAAGGGAGAATCCGCCTAGCGCAAGAACGAACCGAAAGTTGTTGCACCACTTGCACCCTTGCACCTTCTTACTTTGACCAGGGACCCATAAATTTCCTGTAATGCCTCGCCATTCAGGGGGCTTGTCAATGAGAGATTTCTGATGCGATCTTGACCGACCAACCGGTAGTTCGAGAAATACCCACGGGGATAGAATGCGCGACTATCCAGATAGACAACATTTGGGATTGGCTGCTGGTGCCTTGAGGGAGGAGTCTCTTGGTGCTCACGTCCAATGAGGCCAACAAGAACGCCGATTCGACCCGAGCGGAATTTTCGGAAAGTATAGGAGTAGGTCGGGCAACATAGAAGAATAGGAAAAGCCCCCTGAATGGCGAGGCATTACAGGAAATTTATGGGTCCCTGCTTCGACTTAAGAAGCCTACGTAGTTTTCCGTAAATTAAAAAATTTAAAAAGTTGAAAGCAAATACAAGAAACGAAGTTTGAATAAAATGTTCCCATTCGTAATTAATCATGCTGACGGACGGACAGACAGATGGACAGACTGACTTTCTTTACGAAGTCATAGGCAGGGGAGTCGCAAGTGCTTTCGTTGGGGGGGGGGGGGGGGGGCAAAGCCAAAATTTTTACAGAAACTCTCAAAAATTACCGAATCCTAGAAACCGAGAATTCGAGCTTTAAATTACGGAAGAGAAAGGATTACGTAGGAAGAGTAGGGGAGTAAGGGCAGCATGCAAGACGATAAGCCAACTATTAGGCGGCGTTTTGGCGAAGCCCACTTGGAGAATATATTGGCGGCTCGATTGCAGTAACAGCTTCTTATTCTACCCAAAAGAAAATTAAATCGAGCGCCGCAGGCGAAAATTTTCGAAATCCATTTTTTTTCCTGTAGGCTAACTGATTTTCTTACAAATACTTGCCGTGGATTAAATACCGAGACTCTAAGAAGTTCCAGATACCGGATGGAGCGACGTTCCGGAAGCAGCAGCTACAGTAGTCTAGTCAATACTACCCATGATCACATAAAGTGAGCACCGCAGGCAAGATTTTTTAAAGTTAGCTTTTTTCTAGCTTTTAATGTTTCACGAATCCCAATCCTAAAACTGGCTTAAAACTCCAGTCAAATGACGCGGCCTTCCACAAAATAGAGCATATTACGAAAAGCGCCGCAGGCGGAAGTTTTTGAACGTTCATGATTAGATGTCATTTTTGGGATCCAAAATAAAAGTAAGACTATTGATGAAATCATAGATCAGTCCTTTTGTCTGCGACCAGTACTTCACTCTACCTCTTCCGAGTTTCGAGGTTCGTAGTAACCCCTGGATCCAGGCAATTATACGAATAAATTACCAAATCCCAGTTATTATACCGAATAAGTTTAGTCCGATGGCTTTTTCGGGATTCTGTATACCTACCGTATCACGGTTATTCTACCAAATTATTTTGGTATCGAAAGACTACCGAATAACATTCGTATTATGTAAATCCGTCGAACTGGAACAAAAGTCGGGATTCGTGGTAACTACCGAATCCTGAAAATTATACCGAATAAATTACTGAATCCCGATCATGATTCCGAATAATTTGGACCGATAGCTTATTCGGGATTCTGTATAACTACCGAATCTCCATGAATATATCGAATAGTTCTGGCATTGAAAAATTACCAAATAATTTCAGTAAATTCTCTCACCGAATTCGTCATAACTACAGGTCTGCTGGCAATCATACCGAATCCCGATCATTATACCGAATAGATTTGTACTGATAGCCTATTTGGGATTCTGCATCACGGCCGAATCCCCGTAAATATACCGAATAGTTCAGCTATCGAAAAAATTCCGAAGAAAGTTAGGAATCTCAAACCGAATCTCAAAAAGTTGGGGGGGGGGGCTGCACCCCCCTTTGCGACGCCCCTGGTCATAGGTATACCGTCACTTTTGTTTTGGGATCCCAAAACGCAGTTAGAACATCCCAATTGCCATCTAGGAATTACAAACGTTCGAGTCTTTCGAAAGTACTTGAACATATAGCCGCTAGATGGCTCAAGAGCAATGCCTCAGCTCGACTGCGGCGCTTGCCTCCCACGCGGTCATCACTTGAATTTCGTGCCGTTGCTTAACAATTGTTCAGATTTCTCATTTCAGTTCAGTTGCATTTTGACAGTTGACGACTCGTCGACGAGGAAAGAAGGTGATATTCGGGTGAACTGGGTGAGGATTTAAGAATAACGAACAAAGAAGAACCTGCAAAGTAAAAACTCGTGTTTGTGAAGTGGAAGCTCAATTTATAGAGTATACAACTTGTTGTAGGTATTTCTTTGGAAGTCGGAACAGAAATTTGCTGGAATACACATGGTATGAAGAGCTGAAGACAGTGCAAGTGCTGGTGCAGAAATTAGGTTGACTGGAATAGAATTTGTGGTGGATCTCCGAATAATCCGTAAGTTACCTAAACCTAGGCTCCCTTGCATAGCAATTTTTAACCGAATCTGCAGTAATCTGGTCAAGTACAACGGTCTACGCATTTTTTTTTTTTGGGAGGGGGGGGGGGTAGGACAAATGGGAACTGTAAATTTGATGCAGACATGGCAGACCTGTTGTGGATTTTATTTCTGATTTTTTTTTAAATTGAGAACTTAGGCTACAGGTGTAAACCTTAGGCTGTCATATGTGCACGTCAGTAGGCTACTGACTGGTTAACATTCTTTACAAAGTCTGGGCAAAACTTTTTTCTTGGCTTCTGCTAATATTTGCCTGTCAATATTGGCCATAGCAGCAGAGGCGTTACTAGCCAAAATGTTTGGGGGGGGGGACAAGGTATTTACCGACTGGCTGGTCATTTTTACCGACTGTTTTTGCAGATAGAAACGACTATTATTAAGAAAAAACGATTGTGTTGACGAAAAATCGGCTGATTTTAAGAAACGACTATTTTTCAGAAAAAATTGACATTTTTACGAGAAACCGACTGTTTTTAAGAAAAATCGACTGTTTCCAAGAAAAAATCGACTGTTTTTACGAAAAATCGCAGCGTTTCGCGCTGTCTCGGCTGTTTTTATCGACTGGCCGAGAACATTTGGGGGGGGGGGCGTCCCCCCATCTCCCTAGTCGTGACGCCCCTGCATAGCAGATTAGGGTTTGTGTTGCAACTGCTTGTACGGGGCTCTTTCCAGGTCTTTCAGTGCAGCATGTGAAGATGTTTGATACTTTATTTTAATTTTTAATGCTTTATTTATTTATATTTTTTTGCTCGAAAGACATAAGGAGGGTTTTCGCCTCGGCTCGGTTTTCGCAAGCCGGAAAGCAAAGTTGGAATCACTTTCCAACGGTTTTCGGGCTGCTTCGGAGGTTTGCCGAACTTTTCGCACCTGTAAAATATTCCTTCAGTCCAAGCTGACTGCGAATCATATTTGACACTGCAAAACGGATACGTCAGCTAACTTTTATTAGACCTATATTTTGGCCCTTCCTGACAAGGTTCCTCTTCAGGCTCGAGCCGCTCAAGCTGGAAAATGAACTTTTGTGGAAAAACGAAGTGAAAATTCCGCACCGGTTTTCGCGCTTTGCCACTTTCGCGGAAAGTGATTCCAGAAAGTTAGTACGGAAGCTCCGAGGAAAGGTGAACACTTCGGCGGGAATTTTGAAAATGTTGTAGAAAAACACGACAAGTGTTGTCGAGGATGACTTCGTTGAGAATGGGAAGGAATATCCAGTGAATCTCTTTTATTGTAAAAAGGTTGGAATTCAACATTTTCCCTGCGTTTCAGCTTTCCTTGGGTTTTCGGGATTGATCCAACGAGAAAGTGGACAATTATTATTCTCACCTCTCCGTAAGGGGGTCAGCGCTCTCTCAGTCGTTTCACAACCGGAACGGAAGAAGATGCAAGCAGGGACCCATACATTTCCTGTAATGACTCGCCATTCAGGGGGCCTGTCAATGATAGATTTCTGATGCGCTCCTGACCGAACGTCTGGGAGTTCGAGAAACACCCACGGGGATAGAATACGCGAATATCCAGATAGACAAAATTTGGGATTGGCTGCTGGCGCCTTGAGGGAGGAGTCTCTTTGGCGCGCACGTACAATGAGGCAAACCAGAATGGCGATCGACTCAAGCGGGGATTTTTGGAAGATGGATTGGTTCGGTCATCATATCAATATAGAAGCATAGGAAATTACAGGCCCCCTGTAAGGAAATTTATGGGTCCCTGATGCTACAAGCAACAAGCAGGATTGTAATCACGACGCAGTGGTGTCGATTCAACGAGAAAGTGGAAAGAAATTACAGGAATCGGACTCCCACAGTTTTCGCGATGTGCTTCGCTCGCTGGAAAGTGATTCCGGAATCTTGCGAAAACCCTCTTCTATCACTATAAAGGGCAAAAATTGTTAATACCCTCCGCCAATATTTGCCGGGTATGGTTGCAGTGCTTCCACTTTTTTTTTTTTAGAATTCGGGAACAAGCCTTAGAAACTCGGGGCGTTTTCGGGGAAACAAAACTTGAGTTTCGGTGAAAAAATCGAGGACGCAATTTGTAGCAACTTCGCATTTTTCTGAATAACAACGCAAAAACAAAGTGAAGATCGAGGATGTTGTTGCGTTTTATTTGAAGTTCATCGTACAGCGGACTGTCCGTTGCCGTTTTATTCGCCAGCGGGCCGTACGCTGGGAAGGCGCGGGATGCCCGAAGTCGTTTTACTCGCTAGCGGGCTGCCCGCTGAGTGCCAGTGGACCCGCTAGTTTGTACGCTGGGTGAGGCAGGGAGTTGTTCAGCTTACCTTCTGATGTAGTCCGCCGGGAATAAAATGGCTACTTACAGTCCGCCGTCCGCTCCCGCTGTACTATGAACTTCAAATAAAACACAACTCAGGCTGGCGATTTTTAACTGCTGAGCACAACAAGTGCGCAAGCGCTCAGACGTGGAGTGTGCAAGTAAAATGTTTATCATATTTCATATTCAAACAGCGTTAAAACCAAGACATTTCACATCCCCAGTAACCAAACAAGTATAAAAGCTTTAACTGTAAACAGACCGCAAGTATTAATCAAAAGAAATGTTGAAGATCTTGCAAGAACAGCATGAGTTCTAACACTAGATCAGAGAATCAGAACACTGAATCTGAATGGTCTGCCAGCCAGTCCGACCCTTTAAACCTCTTTTCCATTAGCAAGGTAATAAAACAAGTGCAATAACCAAATGGTAGCAGCCTAATACCCCCTTTGTCACAATTCATTAAGAACGGCATATGATCGATCATATGACAACACCGTAAAGTTTCCAGCTGTTCATTAAAGATACGTCGCGTCGTCTTATTTCTTGCTGCTATACACCAAAATCCTCATTCATAGATATATCTCCCCAAATATACAAGAGTTGAACTTGAGACCTGTCATAGACGAACGTAACTCATGAAAAATCTGGGCCCAGTTACTCATGAACGGGAGGGTGGGGGGGGGGGCATCAGTTGCATATCTGGACCTAAATATCTTCGATTATACCAGCTTAGAGTTTGATTCCGGAAACCGGAAACCGAAAGCCGAAAGCTGCTACAGCGCTCGCAATAGTGGATTGTTCCAAGGAACACTCCACTAAAAAAGGAAGTATTTGGGATGGGAAAGCCGACTTTGTATAATGAACCAACAAGTGTTGAGACAGAAAGGTGCAAGTAACACAGAATTACAACCGTGGAACAAACCGCGAAGGCTGAAGTGAGTCACCCAGTAACTCTGTTGTCGGTAAATTTTAGGGGAGAAGAAAGATATTTGGGGAGTATTCGGGGAACGCCATTTTCTTGTCGGTGGTTTACTGGAATTTGGGGGACTGTGGGGCCCAAGCTGACCGGGAAACATATGTTCAAACTGGAAGAAACGAACCAGCAGGTTTGTTTCTTTCAGTCGTTGTCCCTGACGTTCAACAGCCGGACGAAGACCCTTGCCAAGAAGGGCCGAAACATCGCTGCCAAAGTATCGTAGCTGACGTATCCGTTTTTAGCCATTGTTTAAATATTTGTCAAGGATTGCTGTGTCGTATGGTGATATGTGGGTGGGTCTGTTGGAATTATAATTTCGTATTATTCTTTATGTCAAAAGAAAGGTGAAAAACTTGGCTCTCAGCTGATATCAAATTCATAATTTAATATTTCTATATAACACCAGTACACCGTGCAGTCCCATGATATCAGTCCTATCCTACCCAGTGCCAACATTTTCTGGTATTGCCCTGATGTTAAAAGAAAAAAGTTCCAAAATTAAAACAAATGTACTAGTGTTATAATCATTATCGCCCTTGCTTTTCTTCGGGCTATAGCGGCTCGGGCGATATCAGCCTATCATGCCACCCGCGGGCCAAATTTTTCCGCTATCACCCTCAGCAAGGGCGATAATATATAATGTTTGACAAAGCAAAACGGATAAGTCAGCTACATTTTATTGGAGCTATATTTCGGCACTATTTTTCCAGCTTGAGCGGCTTGAGCCTGAAGAGGACCCTTGCCAAGAAGGACCGAAATATAGCTCCAATAAACTGACTTATCGGTTTTGCTTTGTCAAACATGAGTCGCAGTAAGCTTGGGCTGAAGGAATATCTATATTTCTATTTGACCTTTTTAGATGCAGAAAACGAAACTAAAATGTTCTAAAAAGTACACTCGAAAGGGTTAATCGAAAATTATTGTTAACCGTGCTCTTCTCAGCTGTAAGCTCTACTCAACTTCTTGCGACCAGTTTATCATCTATGTTTCCCCCACCTATTTATTTTCCCCACGCCACCCCCTTAACCCCCTTTTTGTGTGCTAGTACTTATGTAGTCTATATATAGTTATTGTCAGTATTTTTCCTCCTTTCTTTTTCTTTATTTTACTCCACTTGTTTTTCCTCTGTAATTTGTGGGTAATAAATAAAATATTATTATTATCATACCTCTACTGTATGCGGTCGCGGAGGCTTCGACCTTTCCCGTTTTGTATGGGCCTGATAAGGTCTGGAGCCGGTACGTCTGGTAAATTCGAAACAAATTAATCTTCCTTCTAATGACGGGTCCCACGTTTCTAGAAACACCTGCATCTCGTGGCAAACTTTGAGAAACCTATCTCTGACCGTGGATCGGAAATTAAAGGGATCATGGCACCATCCAGTAGATCGTAGGCCTGTGTGTCACAGTTTCAGTGTATCGCCTACTCTGTCAGAAGCTTGGTAATATGTGACACAAGGATGCGCAATTTCGACCGATAACACTTAGGGTGTCATCTGTTAATGTTAGCTATATTTTGTGTTATGTTCCTTTTATACTCCTTTTATTTAGAAAATCTTAAGTCAGTTTTTCTTTATAACAAATCAAATATCCGGAA
The DNA here is from genome assembly GCA_023053555.1 of Branchinecta lindahli. Classification (NCBI taxonomy): domain Eukaryota; kingdom Metazoa; phylum Arthropoda; class Branchiopoda; order Anostraca; family Branchinectidae; genus Branchinecta; species Branchinecta lindahli. The sequence continues at coordinate 4,543,771 of JAKZAO010000002.1, forward strand.
GCCGCCGTCATTCTTCAATCGTGACAAAGTCAAGAATGACTTTGAGCCTCAAATCGGTCTCAAATAAAGCGCAGCTATATTGCATAGAACGCTCCACTCTACGCAGTGAAAAGCACTAACTACCACACCAAAACCAAATTTATGAAATTTCTCTTCGTTATTTTATTTATTTCAGTATGTAAAAGATTACATAATATGTCAGGTGCCAATACGTGATTTAAAAATTAAATATCAAGTACTTATAATTGTTGTATTTAAGTCTTACGTATGAAGTACTTCCAAACTGTGTGGTTATGTATCAGGCGTTAAAGTTTAACTGAAAGGGGCTAAGATAGGATAATCTAAGTACCCATACCTATTCACTTACAGAGGCTTGAAGACCCGATAAAGATGTGTTAACTTCGTTGCTCCGCTATTCACGAATAATCGATTTTCATATAGTTGAATGTGGCACATCTATGCGCTTGTACCTGTGTTGTATGCTATACGAAAATGATTTTCACGCAGTGAGCTACCTTCCGCGAGATGACCACTGCCTCTGAAAAGCCCCGTTTGTATTGAGATTCAGATTTTCCCCGTCATAGTAGAATTTTGCGTTGTGAGGACGGCGTATATATCCTGAACGTCATACTAGAGCAAATGGTGAAAAAAAATCACTTAACACAATCCAAATAATGCAATAATTAAATGATACAAAAATAAGTTGGCTTTTCAGTTAAACCTTAAGTACGTGCCAACAAATGTACAGTACTGCACGTTGTAAGTACACTGTATGTTGCCAGAATTGAATGGAGCTCACGCCAATCTGGTAGTTTGCTTACCAAGGGTGCACTTCATAGACTGCCAGAGTTTCATCAGTTTGTGTCTGAATTCGGCCAAAGAAGCATTTCAATGTGCGTGCAAATTCGTGATGTAAGCACTATGTACTTGAGGCAGTACTTATATTGGTTCTCGGGGCTTCAAGTACTAAGTTATTTTGCATAAGTAATAAGTATTAAGTACTCCAGGAAAGTTGCGCTTAAGTAACATCCAAGTACTTCAGTTTGACTCTTAAGTAGTACTTGAAGCACAAGTGCTTGAAGTACTTCCCGACACCGCTATCGACACCTCTTGTCTAGTCTGATAATCCAGCGTTATAGCGACTGTGGAAAATAGTGTAACATTACACAAGTTCTGCACGTGCTTGTCAGCGTCTTCTGTTAAGGTCAACTTCTGTGATTCTCATTACCTCTCTCTCATTAGTGGTGGTGGTGTCCGTCGCGAGCCATTTCTTTTTGAGAATATCGCTTAATAATTACACATCAAATGTCCCCGATCGTCTTGTTTTTTTTTTCCTTCTGGAGTTGCAGGTCCTCTTTTTTTTTCACTGGAGTTTCAGTTATCTTCTCGATCATACAGGTCCTCATCTTGTTGTTTTTACCTTTGTAGTTGTTAAATATTTAATGCATGGAAGGACAAGCGCATAGAGGACCACAAATCCGAAAGTTTAAGTTCATCCGATGTTATCCATTATCTGTGGACAGCGGACAAATGGAGTACCGCATTTTTATCGGGTTTCAGGCCTATTTAGGTGAGTATATACGTGCTGTGTAAATAGACTGTCTTCTCTTAGCCCTTTTCGGTTAAACTTTGGGGAGTTGATTCGGAAGCAGTCAAGCAAGAACAAACAAGGATTCCCTATTTATCCCTGATTCAAGCCAGGACTCCATATGGCCGTGCGGTGATTTTGTCACTCGATTCGGAAATACACGGCTCATTTATGTCAAAGTGGTTCCCAGCAGACACATCAATGATAAATACAAATACTTAGCTAAAATTTAATAAAAGCTAGACTAGTCACGGTAAAAGTCCCTTGTATAAAGTGCCATCTATGTATTATAATTTCCGTGACTTGGGGATGTGAACTGATTAGATGAATTTGCCTTCGGCCGGGATCACTGTTCTCCTGGCCGGCTTGTACCGGACTATTGTAGTGGTGTGCGAACTCTGTTCACAAGCCCCTCGGTAGCTCAAACGGTTAGAGTGTCTGCCCTGTACGTAGAAGGTCCTGGGTTCAAATCCCGGCTGAGGAGCATTTTTGTCTTTCAGTTCACTACTTGTAAAAAAATTAAAGCTAGACCTTTAGCAAAGTCTATTTTAAAACAGCTATGTTTGTTTTAAAACCTTTTAAACCACTTTAACCGCAAAACGCTGCAGGAGCGCTGAAAAGAGTTCAGCCATGGTTTCTCGTCCTCTCGACTCCCAAATCCTCCCTCCCCCCCTACCAAAATAATAAAAATGGACCAGAACGAGTGGTAAGTTCTAGGGTAGGCTACCCAAGCTAAGCGTGACAGATTTTCAACTGTACTGACATTTGACACATATTTTGTAATTTATTCTGTTTTTTGACAGTAATCGCAAATTTGGTTTATAATCACGAAATTCGATTTTCTATCTATCTATCTATTTCTTTTAATGATTTGTTTTGCGTTTTGTTATCATTTCTTCTTAATATCCTTTATATTTTCCAGAGCTGGTGGACTCGGGACTCGTCTCGAGACGTCTTTTTCACGGAATTGGACTCGTCTCGCTCGACGAGTAGGACTTGGACTCGAAATCCGGCCGAAATCCGAGTTAACAGTCCCGAGTCCGAGTTAACACCTCGAGCAGTGATATCTAAAATTACGCGGACGTCTGTTATTGTAGTTATTTATTTGAAAAAAAAATATATTGTTAGGACCCGGTGCGTGACTCGGGTCTCGAGAACATCTTTGAATGTACCGTTCTTGTCTCGGGGCATTTTGTCCAGGACTCGGACTCGCCTTGACTCGTGGGTCTTGGTCTCGGACTTGGACACGCTGGACTCGATAGCAGCTCTGCTATTTTCATGAAGTAAAGGTGTCACCACAATTTCAGACACAATTTCTAATTGGGTGAATTCGTGAAAAAAAATCATGTATGCGATAAGCTGGGTTACGTGATGATAGTAGAGACGTTGACGTTTTCTCTAGTGATCGACGCCGAAACATGTCAATCAAACAACTTTAACCTGGGTGCCTTGGTCTTTCCACTAAGCTCAATGATTGTTATCGCACTCATGAATAATTGGTGCTAGGTCACTGGAAAAGGGTTAATTTGTTCTTTTTATTTGTGAATGAAGGTGGCTGGTGTTAGGATTTGCAAACAGAAAAAGTATAGTTCACCATAATCATTCCTATCGACTGCTAATGGTTTCTTATTTTCCGTCATATCAGTAATTTCCTTAACTTCGTCACCTTCTTCCAGATGGGAATGCCCTTCTGAATCTCCCGCGTTGTTTCGACTTGCAGACGAAACATGATCCCGATTCTGTTGGCCATTCTACTTATTACGGATTCCAGCTTGGGTAAGGACACATTTTTTGGCGTAATGCCACCTTTTTCTGCTAGGTATGCTAAACGAGCGATATGCAGGTCATGACCCTTTTTTCTTTCGGGTCATGAACTCCGTTTGAAACAGTTGCCGAACGCAGGAGGTAGACAACATGTTTGTGAAATAATGTACTTTGTCCAGGCTCCGTCTTGCACTCAAGATACCCCCCCCCCCCGCCTAACAGCGCCCCCGTATCCGGTTTGCATATCTGTGCCAAGGCCGACTAGCAGCACATACATTAAAGCGAGCTCGAGCTGTAAAAGAATCTTGGTAATATGTTTTGGCCCCTGTTCGAATTCGAATTCGTCAGTTCTAATAAATGTGTTTGTTCAGCTGTTTGTTACGGTATAGAGAATAGGGATAAGGAGTCTGCTTTGTAAAATTACCCTATAAATGGTACGATCTCGTCATGATGTGAACCGGAAATTTCGGAGAGAACAAGATCCTCCGATAAAACTTGTAAAGGTGGTGGAAATATAGATAAAGAACATGTTGCATCAGAATATCCTCCGAGTTTTCGACTGGCACTGGTAATCCCGACGTAATCTAGGCTGGACATGAAGTTTAAGATCGAAAGAAGTTACCTAATTGACAGGAATATCTATAAGACCCCATAGTTTGGATGATGAATGTCCTTTTTGGGATACCATCACCCTTTGGCAGGCCCGTATCCAGGAATTTATTCCGGGGGGGGGGGGGGTTGCCCGCGGACCAAAAAGTACATAAAATGCATAGATCAGATTTTAAAGCTTACAAAAAACGATTGCTTTTGTGGGTTTCGGGGGGGGGGGGTTCGAACCCCCTAACCCCCCCTGGATAGGGCCTTGCCCTTTGGTCATGTTTGTTGTTGACGATAAAGTCAAAGTCGACGTCTCGCTGTGGCAGTAGTTATGCAATTAAATCCTGCTCTAATCTGTTCTTCCAACATACAGAAACATAAGGGGTGGTAAGAAATAGGATTTGGACGGTCTCCGGAAATTCTTCTGCCAAAATGATCATTTCCAAGGTGTAGCCGAACCTTCTGATCACAAAGATTAGATTGATACCCCTTAAATCCTCGCTTAAATCACTGTGCGACTGTAGAATAAAGGCGTTTTTCCGCGACAATCCCGGATTATAATCCTGGATAGCTGATTCGTCAGAGAAACAGCGGATCGACAATCCGAGATTGTACAAACGACGATCCGACGATCTTACTCTGTTGCAAAATTCTCGAATCGACAATCCAAGCACGAATCCGGATTGTCAGATTGTCACAGAAAACGATTTTTCATAATCTGGATTGTCAGAGAAAATGTATGTTGGAGAATCCGGCTTGTGAATCGTCAATCTGGATTGTCACGGTAAATAATCAAATAGTGAGTCAGAAGGAACCCTTCTCGTGTCCTCCCACGTTTGTCCGTGTGGAATTACACAGTTTAGAAATTGAAAGAAAACTCTTTTTGACTCGTAAGCAAAGTTAATGAACTGCTGACCAAGTAGAAACGGTCGCTTGCGTGTCACATAAAAATGTGGGATTTCGTGCAGGCAGTACTGACCTTAAATTTGGGCGAAACCTTGACAATAGTAGCGCGCGTATGCATTTCAGTCGAACGCAGCTTTGGTCATTGACTTGCTTCCAGTAACTCTTTTATTATCGTTTTAAGCCCATTACAGATAAGACAAGGATGCGCATTTTCAACAAATAACACTTGTGATGTTATCTGTTATGATTTTGTAAACGTTATGCATTACGAGAATAGCCAAGAAGTGCCGAAAAAGCATCTGCTAGTTTTTTATGGCACTTGCCCTTCGGCCAAGTGCCATATAGCGATCGCAATTTCTGTCCGTCCGTCGGTCGGTCGGTCGGTCCGGGTTTTGCTAGTTCGGGCACTTCCACATAAGCTAGGATGATGAAACCGGAATCCGGAATTTAGTGGCATGCATAACTTTCGAACGGGTGATCGGATCTTAATGAAACTTGATATTTGGAAAGACGTCATGCTTCAGGTGTCCCATATCAAGTCCGGACCGAATCCGATGTATGTGGGGGGGAGTCGGAGGGGGGAACCGGAAATCATGTTAAACGCTTAGAGTGGAGCGATCGGGATGAAACTTGGTGGGAGGAACAAGCACAACCCCTAGATACATCATTGACAGAACCGGACCGGATTCGTTCACTGTGGGGGGAGTTGGGGTGGGGTTCCGGAATTCCGGTGATACGGAGTTAAGTTACTTCCAGGTGGGCTAGGACAATGAAACTCGGCAGGTAAATCAGGGACGCGACCAGATTAACCTGGAAATAGTCAGCTTCCGATCCGACCATCGTGGGGGGGGGGGTGGAGGGAGGGGGGATCCGGAATCTTGAGGTATGTATAACTTCCGAACGGGTGATCGGATCATAATGAAACTTGATATGTAGAAAGACAACATGCCTCGGATCAAGTACGGACCAGATCCGATGAAGCTGGGGGGGGGGGGGGGTCGGAGGGGGGTCCGGAAACCTTGTGACATGCTTGGAGTGGAGCGATCGGAATGAAACTTAGTGGGAAGAACAAGCACAAGCCCTATGTAGATCAGTGACAGAACCGGACCGGATTCGGGCATTGTGGGGGAGTTAGAGGAGGGAGGGGTCCGGAATTCCGGTGATCGCAAGTTAAGGTACTTCCACACATGCTAGGACGATGAAACTTGCCTTGAAAATTAAAGACTTGACACGATTGGCTTAGAAATAGTTAGTTCCCAGATCCGGCCATTCCTTAAAGTACTAATGCTAACCGCAAAGTACAAAAAATATTTTTAAACAAAATATAGATTTTCGTGATCCCTATGAGCCCTTGATCATTTTTGCCTCAAGGGTTTTGCTTACAACTAAATTCCTTAAAGTACAAAAAATACTTTTGTGCACAAGATACATTTTCGTGCTCCTGATGATCATCTTTTTTGCTTCAAGAGTTTTGATTACAGATGATTTTCTATAACTTGGAAATAATCACATGCCCGATCCGACCATCGTGGGGGAGGGAGGGGAGCCGGAATCCGGAATTTAGTGACATGCATAATTTTCGAACGGGTGATCGGATCTTAATGAAACTTGATATTTGGAAATACCTCACGTCTCAGATGTCCCGATTCGAGTCCGGACCGAATCCGATGAATGTGGGGGGGGGTCGGAGGGGGGAACCGGAAATCATGTGACACGCTTACAGTGGAGTGATCGGGAGGAAACTTGGTGGGAGGAACAAAAATAATCCCTAGGTTCATCATTGACAGAACCGGACTGGATTCGTGCACTACGGGGGGATTTGGAGTGGGGTTACGGAATTCCGGTGTTACGGAGTTAAGTTACTTCCAGATGTTCTAGGACGATGAAACTTGGCAGGTGTATAATGGACTCGGCCAAATTAAGTTGGAAATAATCACTTGCTCGATCCGACCATAGTGGGGGGAGGGAGGGGAGCCGGAATCCGGAATTTTATTGACATTCATAATTTTCGAACGGGTGATTGAATCTTAATAAAACTTGGTATTTGGAAAGACTTCATGTCTCAGATATAATTTCAAGTCGAGACCGGATCCGATGAATCTGGGGGGGGGGGGGGGGGTCGGAGGGAGGAACCGAAAATGATGTGACACGGTTAGAATGGAGCAATCGGAACCTCCCGAGCGTCACCGTCGAAAAGGAAGTGCTTGAAAATTTCGCTGATTTTTCCATAAGATGTCAAAATATTTAAAACAAATTGTTCAAATATATTATACAACAGCAAATATAACTTAGTGACCATTTCTTTTGAACGTAACTGTAGTACCAAACAACCCATCACACTGACAAACCTACTATCCATTCACATCCTACTACGATAACTTGAATACAAGCTAAAAAGCTTGCAAGTGCCATTTGAGCTTGCAGCTCTTGTTCCGATATCATGGTGACAAAACATAAAAGTCTGCAGAAGTTTTTTCGGCAGTGTTTCGTCTCTTCTGGCGTGCGTAACGTTTTAATGCGTAACGTTTGAAAAACATAGGCCTAACAACTAAAATCCTAAGTGTTATCTGTCGAAATCACGCATCCTTATGTTGTCTGTTGTGGAACTTCTGAAGGTGTGCAGTATGCTTCTTTTCACTTCGCTGTACATTTTTCACCAGTTTGGTTTTATTTTTGTTCCAACCAATTGTCTGAAAAGAACAGATTAAGAACTATATATCAACTTACACCGAAGTGCTTCTGCTTTGGAAGAAGGAACTGGGAACTGGGAATCCTACTGTTTTGGTTTTGTTTCGGTAATTATTCAGTTTCTGTTGGGATCGGACTAGAAACATAGAAACGTTGACAAAACTTGGGAACAGTTAGTTGGTGGGATGGTGTCATGGTGTGACAGCTTAGTTAAAATAGAGTTTTAGTTTAAGAGATATTTAAAATTAAGACTTGCTTTTTTTTAACGAAAATCATTGAAAGTACTTTTTAAATTTTGGTGAGAGTTTTGAAAATTGACGTAAGAGTTTAGTTAGTTGAGTGGGAGGATTTGAAGGTCTTCTCTTACCAATGTTTTGTTTTTTGTAATAATAGAACACAGTAAAATGAGTTTTTCGTTTTTTGGGGGGAATATTAATGAAATCTTGGGTAGTAGCCTAGTTAAATTTTTAAAGTGGTGCGGTGAGTTTGTTTTTGCTGTGAAGAAATCGAGTCTTGTGTTTGGTGTTGACCTCCCGGTGTAGGTTGTGTTCTTTGTTGACTTTATTATTTTTTTTGGGATCCAAAAACGTAAGTGGAGGGATACATATGACATCGCAAAAGTTGTCCGTCTGTCCGTCCGTCCGTATCAGTATCGTCAAAATAGATATGGCTTATAGAGGTATATCTGAACTAGGTTTTCTCAGATGATTAGCCTGGCGAAGACAAGACCCAATTGTTCATCTATCCTGTCGACCTTTCACGTCAGTCTGCTCGAAACCGTTTGGGTGGATGTGCTGAAGGGGAATTCGCAAGTCCCTGTTTGTGGGTGTTGTCTTACAACTAAGCCTTCCTTCCGGCACGCAAAGTTGTTGAATATCGTGGCTTCTGATAATTTACAGATCACTTTATTACAGTCTTAGTGGCTGCCCTAATCACGCTTGTGCATATTCCGACTGTACGAAAAACGCAATTTAATTGCGGACCTGCGGTTTGGCGGGAAACCGCATTGCATGCTGCGAAGGATTGGCCCGGGATCTTACTGGGTGCAACGCTGGTTAGCGTGGCGTTCATGCGGATCGGGGAAGCGGGTTGAGAAGATCCGATGGAAAGAAATGCGGTTATGTTCGATGTGGGATCCCAAAAATTTAATATCTGATCCAGACAATTGGATCCTGTCTTCTCCAGATCAAGTCTTCGCCAGACACAATTTTTATCTTCGCAATACATAATTCATAAAATAAACAAGAGCTGGAAGCTCATATGGCACTTGCAAGGCTGGGTCAGAGGATGAAAGTAGGAATTCGTCAATTTGTGGGTTTGTTGTGATCATTTGTAATCAAAACTCTTGAAGTAAAAAACATGACGAACTCATCGGGAGCACGAAGATGTATATTTTGCTAAAAAGTATTTTTTGTACGTTGTGGTTGCGATTAGTACTTTATAAGGAATTATTAAGGAATTCAGTTGTAAGCAAAACCCTTGAGGCAAAAATGATCATGGGCTCATAGGGATCACGAAAATGTATATTTTGCTTTAAAATATTTTTTTGTACTTTGCGGTTAGCATTAGTACTTTAAGGGATGGTCGGATCAGGGAACTGACTATTTCTAAGCCAATCATGTCAAGTCTCTAATTTTCAAGCCAAGTTTTATCGTCATAGCACGTCTGGAAGTACCTTAACTTGCGATCATCGGAATTCCGGACCCCCTCCCTCTAACTCCCCCACAGTGCCCGAATCTTGTCCGGTTCTGTCACTTACGTACATAGGGCTTGTGCTTGTTCTTTCCACCAAGTTTCATTCCGATCGCTTCACTCCAAGCGTGTCACAAGTTTTCCGGTTCCCCATTCCGACCCCCCCCCCACCTTCATCGGATCTGGTCCGGACTTGAAACTGGGCATCCGAGACATGTGATCTTTCTACGTATCAAGTTTCATTATGATCCGATCACCCGTTCGGAAGTTATACATGCCTCAAGATTCCGGATTCCCCTCCCGTCACTCCCCCCACGATGGTCGGATCGGGAAGTTGACTATTTCCAGGTTAATCTGGTCGAGTCCCTGATTTGCCTGCCAAATTTCATTGTCCTAGCACACCTGGAAGTAACTTAACTCCGTATCACCGGAATTCCGGAACCCCCCTCCAACTCCCCCCAAAGTGCACGAATCCGGTCCGGGTCTGCCAATGACGTACCTAGGGTATGTGCTTGTTCCTCCCACCAAGTTTCATCCCGATCGCTCCAGTCTAAGCGTGTCACATGATTTCCGGTTCCCCCCTCCGACCCCCCCCCCACATTAATCGGATTCGATCCGGACCTGAATGGGGACATCTGAGAAATGACGTCTTTCCAAATATCAACTTTCATTAAGATCCGATCACCCGTTTGAAAGTTATGCATGCCCCTAAATTCCGGATTCCGGCTCCCCTCCCTCCCCCCATGATGGTCGGATCGGGGAAGTGACTATTTCTAAATTAGTTTGGTCGGGTCCCTGATATGCCTGCCAAGTTTCATCGTCCTAGCACATCTGGAAGTACCCTAACTCGCGATCACCGGACTGACCGACCGACAGACCGACAGACCGACCGACCGACGGAAAAGTGATCGGTATATGGCACTTGGCCGGAAGGCAAGTGCCATAAAAATAAAAAACAACAACAACATAATACACTGTTTCTCCAAGTATTGTTCGAGGTATTGTTTAATTGCTGGATGGAGGCTGTTTAGAGGGTCGAGGGATAGAGGGTCGAGGGATTGTTTAGAGCAGCCTCAATCGAATCTTTCACCCCATAATTTCGTGTCACTCGTCGATTTCGAGACCGCAGTGGCAGCCCAAGGAGGAATTTAGCTTATTTTTAAAACGTACTTCTAATACTTCTAGCATCAGAAGTATGGAAAAGTTTCCAGAACTGTGCTAGTGCAAGTGCATGCGGTAACGCCAGAGTTAGTTTCGTTGATAAGAACTTGTAGAACGATTAGGGGGAGGAGTGTGGATCGTTGCTGTAAATACTGCACTTACGTTGCTTTTATATTACGGTGAATAAATCTGAATTGAATTGAATTGAATTACTAGTGGTATCCGGCTACTTACACAGCGTAAACCGTGGATTTCCATATTGTAGCGGGATATGGTTTTTGGGATCCCAAAACGTAAGTAGACGGATACCTATGACATAGCAAAAGCTGTCCGTCTGTCCGTTTGTCTGTGAGCACGATAACTCTCGAAGGGAGTGAGATGTTTTGATGAAACTTGGTGTAAGGATTCTTTGGTTCAGGGGAAAGGTCGAGTTCGTTGATGGGCCCTGTAGCCCAACATTTAGGAGCGGGGGAAGGGGTTCAAATTAAGGGGCAAACAAATATTTTTAAACAGCTAATAAGATAGTTGATTAAGTGGTAATAAGACATGCTGAACACGATAATTAAAACCATGTTCTTGCCGGACAAGTAGTTCGCCCTGAATCCGGCTGAAACCGTAAAATTTGTTATATAAGTTGAAGCTATATTTGAAGTTGATTAGATGTTCGATAAAGGGGTAAGGAGATACGCTGAATTCTTTTTTGAGCTTTGTTGTTTTGCCGGAAAAGTAGTTCCCGAATTCGGCAGAAACCGGAAATTTGTCAGAAGTAAGCTAGGGCAGGAAGCAGGGCCGTATCCAGGAATTTATTTCGGGGGGGGGGGGGGGTTTACCCACAAAAAGTACAAAAAAGGCATAGATCAGAGGTTAAAGCCCACAAAAAACTATCACTTTTGTGGGTTTCGGGGGGGGGGTCGAACCCCCTACCCCCCCCCTGGATACGGCCTTGGCAGGAAGTTTCGATCAGTTTCGTCAAAACAGATATGACTTATAGCCTAGGGGTAAACACACATGCCGAATCTATGCCTGAACTTGGTTTTCTCAGATGATTAGCTATTTGCCCTTAATCTGTTTCTGATTTTTTGTAGTAAAAATGTTCAAGGAGTCTTCGCCATGGCGAAGACTTGATCTGGAGGATCAAATCTTAAATTTTTGGGATCCCATCGAAACCTTTGGTCTTGTTGGATAGGCAAAGGGAAATAATGAAATGTCTGCATCGTGGATTGCCCAGTGCTACGCCAAACCTCAGGTGAAATTTTCTGTTAGCTCCGCATCGCTTTTGGTATCAACCTGACTCATTCTGCTGAAAACCAAATTATTGCCGTGATTTATGAAACCCATAAAACCCTTTGTCCCCTCCCCACAAAAACGACTGCGTCTCTGCTTATCCTTATTTTAATCAAATTTTGGGTGTGGTCCCTGACACCGGATCATTAACGAAATGTGTCCTTGTTTTTCCGGCTAACCAGAAAATCAGGTTGACGTGAGGACCGTTAGCTAAAGATATATCTAATTGAAATAACGCAGTTTCCCTCGAGGGTCACTGTTATTTGATCAAGAAGGGTTGCAAAGACATTCCAGTTTATTCTTCAGGAAAAAGAAAAGAAAATATTTGATTGTCGGATAAATATATTTACAAATTGTAGTGTTGGTCGATAGTTTGGTTTTTAGATAAATTGCTTCGGTATTTCATTTTCGATAATATATCGATGTTTCGGGACCATTTCTTGCTCTCATATACGCTCTCTTTTCGCTAAAATTTAAGAACGAAAATTATAGTCAAACAGAATTGTGTATTGTCTTTTGGTAAAAACCTTGAGTAAGATCAAATCGAATTATTTATTATTACATTTGGCGTTAAGCTTTTAACTTGTCATGACAATCGAATTAGGAAGAACGTTTTGCTCCAGCTTTGGATGCATAAGAGTTAGTTATATTAAAGTTTAACTGAAAAGCCAACTCATTTGTGTGTCATTTAATTAGATACACTGAATTATTTGGATTCTGCAAAGGGATTTTTGATTTTCCACTATCTGCTCTAGTTATGAGGCTCAGAATATCTCCTGCCGTACCCACAGCGTAAATTCTACTATGACGCGGGAAATTTTAATCTCAACACAAATGCGGCTTTTCAGTGGGCAGTGGTGAGATCGGTGAAGATTGCTTAGTGCCTGAACAACAAAAAATCATAAATCTTTCTCGTAAGGCATACAGCAAATTTTCCACTATCTGCTCTAGTTATGAGGCTCAGAATATCTCCTGCCGTCCCCACAGCGTAAATTCTACTATGACGCGGGAAATTTTAATCTCAACACAAATGCGGCTTTTCAGTGGGCAGTGGTGAGATCGGTGAAGATTGCTTAGTGCCTGAACAACAAAAAATCATAAATCTTTCTCGTAAGGCATACAGCAAAAATACAAGCGCATAGATGCACCACAATCACACGGCAATTCCACTATTTGAAAATCGATTGTTCGTGAATAGCGGAACAACGAAGTAACTCATTTTCAGCGGGTCTTCAAGCCAATTTAAGTGAATAAGTGATGGATAACTAGATCAGTGGTTCCCAACCTTTTCCGTACCGCGTACCCCTAATCAAGGTTCGAAAATGTTGCGTACCCCCTTTTCCAGAACGTTAAAAATACGATATTTATTATCATAAATGAGGCAGACATGAGTAGAAATTTATACAAAATCAATAAGACACTTAAGGCTGCTTTTTAGCTAAAATTTTATGAAATCTCGGCTCTACGTCATTTACGGCAATATTTGTTTCACAGTCAGCCTGTTTCTGTGTATGGTTTTGATGTCCTCCGTGCTTTCATCAAACTGCATCGCAAACGTTTTCGTTAGCTTAATTCGTAACCTGAATGACAATCATTATCACTTCTTATGTCTTTTGTTCTTCTTGAAACAATATTGTTAGACACAGGAACAGATTTTACGGCAGTAGGCTAGCTGTATTCAGGGGCGTCACGCACTTGTTGGCAACACCTCTTCCCCAAACAGAAACGAGTCGGCGCGAAGCGCCTCGATTTTTCGTAAAAATAGTTATTTTTGTTTGAAAAACAGTCGATAAAAATACCTTGCCCCTCAAAATGATTAGACTAGTGATGCCTCTGCTGGTAATATTAGGCTTTCGGCAGTCAATTAAAACGATTTTGGTTCCTTCGCGTACCCCTTGCAAGGGTCTCGCGTACCCCTTGGGGTACGCGTACCCCCGGTTGGGAACCACTGAACTAGATTGTCCTCCTAGCCCTTTTCGGTTAAACTTTAAATTATTTACAGTAATTAGAAGGTCGAATCTAACATCCCGGGGTGCATATTGGAAAATCAATCGAGACGGAATTGACAACAGCCTATCTGAGCAGAAGGCGAGGTAGGTTATGAAAATATCTACCGAGCGGAGCAAGGCTAATATTTTTAAATGGCCGTTGGGATTATTATTGCAATGTCAACCGAGAGGGAGGAAAGTTAACTAACGAAAGTCATCAGTCTTCTAATCCCACATTGCCGTTGTGACAGAAAGTCCCTCCCTTTTACGCTATTAAAGATTGTCATAATATAACTATCTGGTTGACAAAGGATTTTATGCATTGCTGACCTGTTCGAGAAAACAAATATTTCAAAATCAAGATGTTACTGTGAACAGACTTTAATGTTCAAGCGTCGTTAATTGAAAGTATCTGTCGACGCCGCATCTGTTGTTTCGTCTGTGATATCGTTCTGGAGGTTAGTCTCACTGCTTGAGAAGAAGTTGCTTCTGGCTGGCTCCTGTCTTGGAATGAGACTTCTGGACTTCTTGGGTGTCCGCGGGTCCTTTTTTGGAGGTTCCTAGTCAACCCTGTCAGCTCTCAAATCAAGAGCTATGACTTCTTCGTATGTGAAACTACTAAAACATAACACGACGTTTTTGGGATCCCAAAACGTTAGTGACGGATACCTATGACATCGCAAAAGTTGTCCGTCTGTCCGTCTGTTAGTACGATAACTCTCGAAGGGAGTCAAAGTACAAGTCAAGTGCGAAGATGGGCTCTGTAGCTCTATATTTGAGGGTGGGGGAGGGGTTTCAAATTAAGGGGCAAACAAAAAAAATTTTGTACGCTGTTTAGATAGTGGATTTAGAGGTAAGGAGACACGCTGAATCCGAATATGAAAGTTATTTTCTCGCCGGACAAGTAGTTCGCCCGGAATCCGGCCAAAACTGGAAAGTTTGTTAAAAGTAAAAGTTTTATTTGAAGCTGATTAGATGTTTTATTAGGGGTAAGAAGACATGCTGAATACGATGGTGAAAACCATTTTCTTGCCTGACAAGTAGTTCGCCCGGAATCCGGCGCAAACCGGAAAATTTGATAAGAGCAAAATTTGTATTTGAAGTTGATTAGATATTCGATTTAGGGGTAAGAAAACGTGCTGAACACGACGGTGAAAACTATTTTCTTGCCGGACAAATAGTTCGTCCGGAATGCGGCCAGAACCGGAAAATTTGTTAAAAGCAAAATTTGTATTTGAAATTGATTAGATGATGGATTTAAGGGTAAGAAAAAACGCTGAATCCATATATGACGATCATTTTTTAACCGGACATATAGTTCCTTTGGAATCCGGTTGAAACCGGATTTTTTTTTTTAGAAGTTAAAGTTTTATTTGAAGTTGATTGGATGTTCTTTATAGGGATAAGGAGATACGCTGAACTCGTTTCTGAACTATCTTTTGTTTTTGCTGGGCAAGTAGTTTGCTCGGAATACGGCCGAAACCGGAAATTTGGCAGAAGTAAACCAGGAAGTTTCGATCAGTATCGTCAGAATAGATATGGCTTATACAGGTATATCTGAACTTGGTTTTCTCAGATGATTAGCCTGGCGAAGACTGGATCTGGCGAAGACAAAACCTAGTTAATATTAAATTTTTGGGATCCCATTGAAAACTTTGGTCTTGTTCTCATCTGATGAAAGATCTTTCCTTTTCTATTTTGTCTTCTTTCTTTTTACTTTTTTTTCTTTCTTCAGCATTAATTATTGTGTTATAGTATTGGATTTGGATTATTTAAATAATCATTACCTAATCTTATTTATCTTTCAGTTGACTTTTTTTTTCGTTTTGCCTCGCAGTGTGAAGTCAACTGCAACATAATTATAACAACTTTCTATCACTAAGTATACATCGACCCTTTTTTTTGGGGGGGGGGGAGGAGTGCCTTAAGTAACGGAGTAACAGTTTGTTTAAGCGAGTAGGATTTGAAAAAATATTGTTTGTGAAGTAAGTTGTTTTTTAGGACGAACTGATGTTTTTTTCGTAATGTGTGTAAGGTAATGTTCGCGCTTTCATAATTTTCTGATTTGTTTTCCGGGAGTATGGATTATGAGTGAATCGTTAAGCCCCATCCAATGTCAACCGGTAGCTTCGAGGGGCTAGATAACTATATATTTGTCGTTCTTTTCTCAATGAATAAAATAACTAACCGACTGAAAAAAAATCAGGATTCGATAGGCTTTTAGTTGACTTTCGTTTTTTTTTTCCATTTTGTCTCGGAGTGTGAAGTCAACTGTAGCAGATGACACTTTCCACTACTAAGTATACCTCTCCCCTCACCCAGTTTTGGAGGCTAGAATGGTACGTGAAGGAGGAAGCTTTGTTGGGCAGTGAAATAAAGAGCGTGTTCCACCCTACTTACCGTAGTTACTACGCATGGTGTCACGAATTATGGCTTCTTGACGTCAAAGCTGGAACGAATTTTTGTATTTGCAGCAAAATTCGTGCCACGGGCTGATCGGGCCAATTACGTGGCAGAGATTCTTAATTACCGCGCTTACTACGCTCCCGAGCATGGTAAGCAAATAGTTACCATTAGTTCAGGTTACTTTTCGAGAAGGTTGGAACGGTCAGCGTAGTAACTTTTCAAGAGGTTGAAACGAAAATAGTAACTAATAACTACTATTGTTAGAAGGGTGGAACATGCTCGAAATTGTTTTAGGACGGTGCCCCGAGCGTAGTCAGTCTGGGAAAGGAAAGTAATCTCTGAATTCTGGCAGAAATTATGTCTTGAAAATCTGTACGAATTATGCTGAGCTTCTTTGTTCTTACGAAACACGGCATGTGTAAACGGTGTAAATGAAAGTAATGAAGAAGCGAAAGCGAAATTATCAAGCGAAGATTAAAGTATGCCCCACTCCACCCCGCTTTGGATGTCACGGATAGAAAGGGGCTTTGAGTGGGGCACTTTTACTAACTTTAGCATGACCGACAATGTAATTACAGCAAATAAACATTGTTTGCATAATCAGGCTACAGAAGAAAATTAATTTCTAAATTCTATATAACCTTCTGTGGCGAACTTAGTTATTCCAACAAAATATGGAAAATGCTTCTTTTTCTACAGCCTTTCACTTGTTGTCATTGCATTGATGACAGGATTAGAATGTACTTGAAAATGAGAAAATAAATGTTAGGGAAATACGTATGATGGACTTTAAAAAAACAAACCGTGTTTGCAGCGAAATTGCTCCGAAAATACAACTTCAGAAGAAAATCTATTTCTGAATTCTAGTGCTATGTGGTGTCCTTTCTTACTGCGACAAAATATGGAAAACCCTTCTTTTTCTTCCGCATTTAACTTGTTATGGGACATAATTCATTGCGCCGATGGCAGGATTAGGCTCTACATGGAAATGAGAATGCAAATGAAAGGAAAAATATGTAATGGAACTGAAAAAATGAATATTGTTTGCAGCGAAAAATACTCAGAAAATACTACTTCAGAAGAAAATTCATTTCTGAATTATAGCTTTCTGCGGTGACCTTTCTTGTTCCAACAAAACGTGGAAAGCTCTTCTTTTTCCACTGCATTTTTGCTGTTGTGGGAAATCATTCATTGCGACGATGGCATGGTTCAAATGTACTTGGAAATGAGAATGTAAATGAGAGGCAAATACTTGCATGGAAATGGAAATGAAAAGTACAACGTAAATGAGAGGGAAATACGAGTTTTTACAGACTATCAACATCTTTGAAAAATTTCACTTTCGGGTTAAAAAGTTTATTTGTCGTTAGCTAACAGTATTTTCAACATATTCTGAGTGGTGGTGGGGACTGGGGGGCGTCGTTCTTACCTTGATAATTGAATGAAGGTGACGTTTGCTGTGACGTTTTCTGAACTGCAAATTTGAACTTGCTTGATCTCCTATCTCTTAAAGGAGTTAAATTGAAAAAATTCTAGCCGTTGCACGTTTAGATCGCCCCTGTCCACGTCGTTCAAACCAAGACTCGATGCGACCGTGGGACCATCTAGCGGCGCGATCCGAGATCACCCACATGGGCAAGCTCAAAATGGTCCTTAGCAAGAAAACCAAAAAAAAAGAAAAATATTTAGCTTTGCTTATGAATAAAGTTAAAAACAGCTAAATAAGTGTTATTATTTCTTTCTTTCAATAAGTGATTTTGAGTTATTTCTGTCGAATCTCCTTGACAGTCTGCCAAATTTTCCTGAAGAAGGAACATGTCGTACACTTCTGATTCAATGAATAATTCCAGAGCGGGCGGAATTGGCGGACTCGTTGTCATACAGGCTTATTCATTTATCCGTTAGTTACGAATAGTCTCGGCCGAGTGAAAAGGTACAGGAGTGTATCATCTATGACACTGCAAAACCGATGCGTCAGCTATATTTTATTAGAGCTATATCTCGGACCTTCTTGACAAGGTTGTTTTAATGACCTCGAGAATGTGCAGAAGCGGGCTGTTCGTGTGATATTGGGCCACGAGTACACAAATTATGAAGAAGGTATAAAGCTCCTTGGTATAGAAAGCCTTGTTGCCCGGCGTCACCAGCTTACTATGACATGCGGGAATAAAATGTTAGAATCAAGTAAGCATCGTGATTTGCTACCGGAAGCGGCGCGAACCGGCTATAACACGAGGCATCAAAATAAATTAGAGCCCTGCAAACCATCAGCTTCTAACCGGTATAGATCTTCTTTTCGTCAATATTTTGTTAAGCATTTTAATGAGTAATGACAATGTTGACATGTATGTTTTATAAATTATTGGTAGGGTCTTATTTAACTATTATGTTATTTGACCTAATAAATTCGTATCGTATCGTATCGTATCGTAAAGGTTCCTCTTCGGCTAGTAGCTAGATATACGAACTAATCGATCGCAATTTCATATCGCCGTAACAAAATACAAATGACTAAACCGTTTAGCATGATTCGCAATCAACCTGGGATTGTTAGGTGATGCCTTCTGCATTCCGTACGTTTTAGTTATGCCGCCGCTAGGCAGTGTTACTCCCTTCCGTCGCCTGTATCTTTTATACTGTCGCGGCCACTTTCCGTACTCTTGCACTATTTATTAACTATTTGGTTATGGTGACTCACGCGGTGTGACTCACCCTTCTTCTACACTTCTTTCCGGGCTCTTGACCGGTAAACACCTTTTACCTAAGGTTGTTTAATTTATGTTGTAAGTACTTCAGTCAATAAAACCTTATGTTTATTTACGGACCATAGGTCACTTCTATGAGTCTCAGTTAAGCTCCTTAGAGTGGGCTGGCCTGTAAGGCCTAGTGTATGATGGGTGGTTGATAACCTGTTGTGTGTTCGGTATGCAAACCATAGTGTGAATCGACCAGGGGAATCCATAATGAACCCGTGAAGTTCTGCACGTGTAGTAGGCCACCAACGCCCTAGGCCATCCTGACTCCGATGATTGTATACCTGGACATTTACCATCTTATGTCCGGCTTACTACACCCCTCGCCATAATATCAGGTTGACAGTGCAAACTCCATATATAAATACAGTCATCGTAACAGGATGAAGATATGCTCAGTTTGTTCTCTTGGATATTGATTGTGTTCTCTACAGGTATCCAAGTTCGCCGGCCCCCTGGCGACGCAGTTCTGCATAAGGGGGCACCCCCGGGAACCCCTGTCGTCCAGCTTTCCGCCGTTGACCCGAAGAAGAACCAGAAAGTCTCTTTCCGGCTTCACAAGGGCCTAGACTACCAGTTCTTTGATATAGATGAGCATTCCGGACAAGTTGTTACAAAATTGTAAGTTTTATGATTTTATTTGTTTATTGCATGTATTTATGTAGGTATATGTAGCCTAAGATTACCTAAGAACCTCCAAAACACGCCAGTGAATCTCGGGAAGAACGAGAAACGTTGCCCTAACGATGACTCACATCCTGTGTCAACCAATAAACGGCGTTCATTGGGTTCAGCTGTGGTAAGCTTCCGGCTTTTCCGCTAGGTACACGGCGATTCTTCGTCGACACGTAGAGTTAGTCTTCAAGAGTATTTATAATCCTTTTACAACAGCTTCAAAAGCATGAGACGGAGTACAGGAAAATAACAAAAAAGGAACTAAATGAATCACACCCAAACGCAAAACAAAACTCTTAGAGCAAATTGTTCAGCGGTAAGTAGAGAAAGACAAGGCTTCCGAAGCAGCGGAACATCGAAATTTGTCAAGGAAGAAGAAGAATCTAACATGCCTGTCAAACTATTGCCTGGGGGTTTTATGCAAAGATGGATGTTTTGTCAATGGGTTTCCGTTGCAAATTTCATAACAGTTCGAATTCAGTCTTGACGTATAAAAGTTTTCAGTTGTGTTCCATGGGAAGTTAACCAACTTGTTGAGGGGTTACCACTCCCCGGCACCTGCTGTACACCCTTTCGCGGCACCGGCTGGCATCGACCGAAATTGGCGGTACCGGTTAATTCCTTGGGCTAATAACCTTGCAAATCTGGATTAACAGCCTTTTACGGTTCTGGTCTCGTGTCTGTCCCAACAAGACCAAAGGTTTCGATGGGATCCCAAAAATTTAATATTTGACCAGACAACTACGTCTTCTCTACGCCAGATCCAGTCTTCGCCAGGCTAATCATCTGAGAAAATTAATTTCAGATATACCTGTATAAGCCATATTTATTTTGACGATGCTGATCGAAACTTCCTGCTTTACTTCTGCCGAATTTCCGTTTTCGGCGGAATTCCGAGCGAACTACTTGTCCAGCCAAAAAAAGATAGTTCAGAAACGAATTCAGCGCATCTCCTTATCCCTATAAAGAACGTCTAATCAACCTCAAATAAAACTTTAACTTATAAAAAAAATTCGGTTTCAACCGGATTCCGGACGAACTATATGTCCGGGTAAAAAATGATTGTCATATACAGATTCAGCGTATCTTCTTACCCTTAAATCTATCATCTAATCAACTTCAAATACAAATTTTACTTTTAACAAATTTTCCGGCTTCGGACGGATTCCGGGCGAACTACTTGTCCGGCGAGAAAATGGTTTTCACCATCGTGATCAGCATGTCTTCTTACCCCTAAATCGAACATCTAATCAACTTCAAATAAAACTTTTGCTTCTAACAAATTTTCCGGTTTCGGCCGGATTCCGGGCTAACTACTAGTTCGTCGAGAAAATGGTTTTCACCATCGTGTTCAGCCTGTCTTCTTACCCCTAAATCGAACATCTAATCAACTTCAAATAAAACTTTTGCTTTGAACAAATTTTCCGGTTTCGGCCGGATTCCGGGCTAACTACTTGTCCGGTCAAAAAATAGTTTTCACCATCGTGTTCAGCATGTCTTCCCACCTCTAAACCAATCATCTAATCAACTTCAAATAAAACTTTTACTTTTAACAAACTTTCCGGTTTTGGCCGGATTCCGGCCGAACTACTTGTCCGACGAGAAAATAACTTTCATATTCGGATTCAGCGTGTCTCCTTACCCCTAAATCAACTATCTAAATAGCTTTTAAAAAATATTTTTCTTGCCCCTTAATTTGAAACCCCTCCCCCACCCTCAAATATATGGCTACACAGCCCATCTTCGAACTTGACTTGTACTTTGACCCAAAGGATCCACCCACCAAGTTTCATCAAAATATCTCAATCCCTTCGAGAGTTATCGTGCTTACAGACGGACAGACGGACGGACAGACGGACAACTTTTGCGATGTCATAGGTATCCGTCACTAACGTTTTGGGATCCCAAAAAGTAAAGCCACAGTTTTGCTATTGGAACCGAAAATCCGCCCGGGAAATCTTGTTCTCAGATGTTATTTTCTTAAAGTTACGTTTTGAAAAATCGCATTTTAATTCTACTATAAATTAAAAACCTGGTCTTGATTATATTATCTGTAAGGAGTCTCACAGGTTTTAGCATCTATTAATTCATTCGATCGTCTGGGCGTCGGTCGGTGGAAATACTGGCAGTTTGTTTTGTATGAATCAACCATTTTTTACTTGTACTAATGTCGGTTGTATATATTTCGTAGCCTACGCTATTTGGTTAAATAAATTGGTTGAGTCATAGAGAAGTCTATCCACGCGTCAATGATTGACCCACATTTTCTTTCCCCCTTTTTCGAGTATGCTATCATAGGTCTATGCCGCTCGATTCAAGCTAATTGGATGTTTCTCATCTCGCAACTCGCTCGCAACTTCGTAAACTTGTGTAATCATAAGTGTTGTGTAGACCACGATTGACCCAAATTTTGTTTTCCTTTTCCCGCAGCATGGTAGGTCTGTACGCCCAGTGTAAGCTGATTGTAGGCACTGACTTCAACTTTGTAAACATATCTAATACATATGTAATGTACCTAGGCTAGTCAAAGATTGGTCCAAATTTTATTTTCCTTTTTTTCGATATCATAGGCCTACGCGCCAAGTTCAAAGTAATTGTATGTTTCTGATTGTTAACTCGGTACGGTAACTTATTTAATCATATATGTAGTGGTGATTGTCGCTAGGCCTAGATCCACTGGAGCATAGGGTGGCACAGCTGGCCACTCGAGCTCGGCCGTAGAAATTAGGAGCGATTTATTAGGAAGGCCTGCTAATCTTCTCGTGTTACGCAATAAGCGATAAGAGAAAAAAGCCGGATAAACGTTAGAATTTGCGAGCTTTTAGGGCTAATAACTGTCAAGCTGGATCTGATAAGGAAAATATCAAATTTCTGAGGCCTTGATTTGTCGTTGCGTGGTGGTGGGGGATTTGATAGTCCGCAGGAGGCTACGATGGATACTAAAGTTCATTTACATGACTCCAGTTGCATTTACTGTAGTTTATCAGTGGGAAATCCCACCGCAAAATCATAGGTTTATAACAGTTGTATACAATTTTTTTTGCGACAAACGACAAGTTAAAACAGTAGGGTGGGCTGCCCTCAGGCCCGTATCCAGGAATGTATTTCGGGGGGGGGGGGGGGTGATTCGAGGTGGTCCAACCCCCTACCCCCTGGATACGGTCTTGGCTGCCCCCTTTTCAGAAGCGTAACTTAACAGATAAAGATCGCACAATAGTCCCGGTTTGAATTCGCGATTTGGATGCGAGTGATCCAGACATTGCAAATGCTAGAATGTTTCCGATTTAACTCCTTTATTAGTTGCCATGTGATGTAGGAATGTTTGGTGCCTGAGATCCTGTGTCACATCGCTTATAGAGAACAGCGGTGGAAGGGTCTTTTTGAAGCAAATGCTGAAAGTACAGGTTCGTATACGGTTTTCAATGCTTCTATTTTTCTAGACCCATTCAGAAAGGCGTCAACGATAGCTATCGTCTTATTGCTGTTGCGTATATCGATGGCGAAAGCATGTTCGAAAGAGTCAACGTTCTCGTCGTACCCATAAACCAACATGAACCCCTTTTCGCCAAGGACTCGTACACGTAAGTCTCTTTGTCTGATTTGGTGCTTGCCTATGTTGGAACTGTGACGGAAACTGTATATATCAATATATAGGCTAATAATTAATCCTTTTTAACCCTTCATTTAACACGACCGCAACGGCTCGGATCGGCGCGAACGGGTCTTCAGTTATTAGCGAGGTTATTAGTATTGTATGCACATCTTCGCATGCACTGGCTGGTAGTAGAAGAAAGAACAAATAAGCCAATAGAACCTCCGTCTTTGGTCCCATGCAGAGACTATGGATACCCCGACAAAACTGAGCTGAGCTAGATGTACTAGCTGAGGTTGTCACCCGGCCAAAATTGAGTTTACTGAACTCTGAATAAATCTTTTACTAGATTTTTACTAAAATTTGCTAACCCAAATATTATTCCGAGTCTTGCTTTTGGCAAGAAATAAAATCGGCAACGTCTCTCTGCCCCCTTCACTTGAACGGGACAAGCTATAGAGCAAGAAGGAATAGCGGATCCTAAAATTTTGTTGCTTTTTTCCTGACTTCATGAAAGGTGCCCCATATACAGCCTGGACCATTTTTTGTTTACTAAATTTCGGGCTTTTCTTAGATTTCTATTAAATTTACCACATCCTCAAAATTTACTAGATTGGGTTTTTGGGATCCCAAAACGTTAGTGACGGATACCTATGACATCGCAAAAGTTGTCCGTCTGTCTGTCCGTCTGTCCGTCTGTTAGCACGATAACTCACGAAGGGATTGAGATATTTTGATGAAACTTGGTTGGAGGATCCTTCGGGTCAAAGTACAAGTCAAGTTCGAAGATGGGCTCTTTAGCCCTATATTTGAGGGTGGGGGAGGGGTTTCAAATTAAGGAGCAAGAAAAATATTTTTCGAAAGTTGTTTAGATAGTTGATTTATGGGTAAGGAGACACGCTGAATCCGAATATGAAAGTTATTTTCTCGCCGGACAAGTAGTTCGCCCGGAATCCGGCCAAAACCGGAAAGTTTGTTAGAAGTAAAAGTTTTATTTGAAGTTGATTAGGTGTTTGATTTAGGGTAAGGAGACATGCTGAACACTATGGTGAAAACCGCGTTCTTGCCGGACAAGTAGTTCGTCCGGAATCCGGTGAAAACCGGAAAATTTGTTAAGAGCAATATTTTTAGTTGAAGTTGATTAGATGTTCGGTTTAGGGGTAAGAAAACGTGCTGAACACGATGTTGAAAACCATTTTCTTGCTGGATAAACAGTTCGTCCGGAATCTGGCCAAAACCGGAAAATTTGTTAAAAGCAAAATTTGTATTTCAAGTAGATTAGATGATAGATTTAACGGTAAGAAAAAATGCTGAATCTATATTTTTTTTTTTAGAAGTTAAGGTTTTATTTGATGTTCCAGAAATTTGGCAGAAGTAAACCAGGAAGTTTCGATCAGTATCGTCAAGATAGATATGGCTTTTATACAGGTATATCTGAATTTGGTTTTCTTAGATGGTCCGTCTGTAGTGATCAATATGCCATCTGTTGTCAATTTAGTTTTGCCAAGTCTAATCAATACGTAGCGCTGCTTTTATGGAGTATGTTCCACCTTTCTGCCAATAGTAACTTTAGTTACTATTTTCGTTCTAGTTTATGAAAAGTCATTACGTTGACTGTTCCGGTTTTTCCAAAATAGTAAGTATTTATTTCAGTCTGGATTGTAGAACTGAGTAACCACCGTCGCTTGAAAACCTATTTGTCCGCATCAAATATTCAATTTTTGGGATCCCATCGGAACCTTTGGTCTTGTTGTTTACTAGATGATTTTTTTCACTAGATCTAGTAAGATTTTACTGCCGGTGGCAACCAAGCTGACCTTTGAGTTGATGCTCGTCTACTTCGCCGCTGCGCATATCAGAGGAAAAGAGTGCAGCAGGCGTGCTGACCCGCTCTGCATCACGTCACGTATGACGTCACAATGGTAGACAACCAATCGGCTTTTAGTCTCGAGATTTTTTCTCCGGGGCTTTACTCCCAAATAGCTGTCCGTACAGGTAACGAATTGTGATGTTCGCGTAGCTCCTACCCTCCGCTCGTTTGCATCGGGCAGGGTAACGGGAATCTGTTCGACTCTGCATGGTCGTATTACAGAGATAGGGAGACGGATTCGGGTGCTTATTTGTTCTTGGTAGAAGGAGTCGCTGTCAGTACACCCAGACGTCAGTTCAACAAAACGTCAGTTCGCCCAGACCAAAGATTCGACAGTTCCTCCAAACGTCGGTTCACGCACACATCAGCCCAAACGTTAATTGCTTATAGTGATCCAGTTGAGATGGTCTTTAGGGGTGGGTCAAGAATTATTTGTTTGATGAAGTCGCTGTCATTACACCCAGACGTCAGTTCACCCACACGCCAGTTAGATTCACGCACACTACAGCCCAAACGTAATTGCTTTTAGTGATCCAGTCGAGATGGTCTTAAGGGGTGGGTCAAGAATATGGACGAACTGTCGGTAAATATGGACGTGTGGGTCCTGTCGTAAAAAGTGGGCTTAGTGACGTGTGAGCGAACTTGGTTTTAAGAGTGGGTGAACTTACGTGTGGTCGAACTAACCTTTCTGACTTACCTTTCTGACTACCCTAGTTTTTGGTATAAACGTTTGGCAAATATTAAACCAGTGGTTGAAAACGGAAAGTCAGCTACGATGTTTGACAGCAAACGGCCCTTCTTGGCAAAGGCCCTCATCAGGCTGTTGCTGGAATGGAAGAAAAGAACTTGTAATCGTTGCCCGAACCTGCAATCTTGCCAAGAAGGCCGAAACAGAAAAAAAGAGCTTTTCAGTTGCACAAAAGCTGTTGTTGATGTTCTTCTCAACTTCTCAGCCATAGATTTTCTACGTTGACGGTCCCAGTTTCTTCGATATTACACTACTTCATTCTTTCAACTTCATCTGAAACTCACACTAAATCTGACCTTGCCTATTTAGCCAAACCAAGGAATAGTTTTGTTTCGTTCAAGCCAGCGTTCAAGGAAGCGTCGTGACTCCTAGACTATCCTATCAGTTGTCGATCAAGTAACGACCAAAAAACTAGATTGCTCATAATTCATCCTTAAGTAAATATCCTGCTGGTTCTTAACCACAGTAGTTACTTCCCGTGGTAACTTTGTAATTCAGTAGGATAATCGTTGAAATTCACACGATTTGTCCATGAATGTAAATTTTCGTGTGATAGCAGTCGATATTGTATGCTTACGAGGTGTTGGTTGCTATACATGCGTTAGAGAACTCGATTTTTTTCCTTTTCTTTATTTATTTTGATTTGTTCTGTTTACGAGAAAAAACGAGAAAAAAAGCTAGGATATTCTCCTTCACTTTTTTTTAATTATTATTTTTTTTTAACAGAACAAGCAAGCCTTCTTTTCTATTCACTTACTCGTGAAGCAAGTGAGTGCATGCGACTGTGAAAATCGTAGCTATAAAGACAGTACTTTCAAATAACCAAAGTTTAATAAGTTTAATTAAATAAAGTTTAATTATAACCAGTTTCTTTTGTTTCTGCTGCGTTCGACCGGATCGGTCTGGCTCTGAACATTAACAAATGCGAATATATATCTTTCAATTCACCTAACCAAGAGCCGCTTGTGCTCCCAACTAAGTCTATCCCCCTTGTCACATCTCTTCGGTGGTTGGGCATTCACATTACTAACAGCCTCAAATCGTTCCGGTCTCAGTCAGTTAATGATGCAAAAAGAAAGATTCAGGTATCATACTCGAAGATTGTTGCTAATCGTGGGAAATACAATAAAAAAGCCCTTGGTAAACTTTACAGCAGTTTCACTGATCATTCTGTTTTATTTCTCTCTGGCCTGTCCCCAGTTTTAAAGTTTTAAAGAAAAAAGATTATCATTCCCTCCGTTCTTGCTATTACCGATATGCAAAATTCCTTCTTTTCAAACCCCCCTGGTACAAAAACAGACATCTGATTTCCCGTTTCAAGCTTCCGGATATATCGTTGAAACTTTCGGCCCTAAGTAAAAAACTTTCAACAACGTCCCATCTCAGGCTCCCCGCACATCACGGCCTGTCCATTCTTCTTTTGTGAATTTTAGTGTTTTTTAGTGTTTTGTTCAGTTTTTTTGTTCTTTTTCATTGTTGTACTCCGCTATTCTGTCTTTTCAGCGGGTTATAAAAATAAATAAAAATAAAAATTACACGTAGCGTAGGTGTATTTTTTTTGCACAAAACTAATGTTCACAATCCCCTTAGTTCAGAAGGAACTAATTTGTTTAGTATTTGTTGTAATTTGTAATTTGTTGCTGTGATCCCCGAGGGGTTACCCGTTGCCCGGTACCTGCTGTACACCATTTCCCGGCACCGATCGAAATCGGCGGTGCCGGCACTGGTGCTGTCCATGAATTGGATGATACGTAACCAAAGATTTTTATCAACAAACCAAGCGGCACCCCTATGAGGATTTTACTCATACCTGTTCTCTTACTCATACCCTAAAGTGTCCTGATTTCATTATTTTTCTTCCCCTTTGTTTTTGATTGCGGATTGAGTAAGCTAATTTTTTTTTACTGTTGGTCATTTGCTTTATGTGTGTGTCATATTTAGTCTCAGTTTTGAAGCATTCCATTACATATTGATAATATTTCCCATTCCCGTTGGCTTTTAGAGCAAAATAAACCTTATCTAGGCTCTGTCTAGTCTATAGCCCTTACTTTCTTCCAGCTTTTTTCTCAACTCTTCCATACATGAGGGTGGCGTTCTTGGCGCCATTAGCGCTACCGACGACGACATTGACCCTCACAATTCCAACGTTGTCTACTCACTGAAGACGGACGGTTTGGATAGCGAAATCGCCTCAAGCATTGCCATAAACGAGACCACCGGCGAGATTTATGCGAGAAATAAACTGCCGTTAAAGGCCCGCGGCAGTTACAACTTTGCGGCACTGGCGACAGATTCTGGATCACCGAGGAAGACGGCACTGGTGCCGGTTAGCTTCAGGGCGATTCTCCGTGAGTTTTCAGTTTATTTATTATCCAAGGGTATAAACAAAAAAAGGGCGAGACGCCTTAATGTCCGAGTGTCAAAAAAGTACGTAGAAAAAAGTATTTACTATTTATTTGTTGTTGCATTTGGCGTGAAGCTTTTAGATTGTTTATTTTCAGTGACGGGATACCTATGACTTCGTAACGTTTGTCCGTCCGTCCGTCTCTCTGTAAGCACGTGACTACTATAAAGGATCTTTTCACGGTGAAATAGTTCGGAAAAAATCGTTTTCCGATTTTACCAGTACTTGCCCCGAGAAAGGAGAGATTTTCTTGTTGATGCTTGTCGATTTTGTCAAGTCTTCCCGCTTTTCGAAGCGTAGGTCAGATGAGTTGAGAAACTGTGCCCACTGCGGTTAAAAAGTTGGAGAAGACAAGCAAAACAAAAGGAGTCTGAAACACAAGATAGATAGCCTAGCATGTCTCCCCGAATGAAAAAAAATGGAAATATCGAATGCCCTTTTTGTGGTACGTGTTGACGGCGGACCTTTATGCTTTCGGCAAAGTTTGCGCTGCTTGTCTGGAAAACTCGGCTCAGCCGAATAAGCGCTAAAAAATTCGGTTTGCAAAATCAAACAGTGGTGAAGGTCGGAGAGGTCTAAAGTTTACATTTCCATGGGCGAGCTAGGGATATCATAAAAGGCAGAATAAGTACAAGGGATCCTTTAAAAAGAAATAACGCTAAGGGTGAGGTAAAATTGACAAAGAAGAACGAACATCTTATAACCTCTTATCAATTTGAGAACTAGGAGATTAATCGGATCTGCTATTCAGATAACTATTTCTTGGTCAAAGGAAGGGGGGGAGGGCGGTCCTAATGAGACAGTTTGCAAAATGGAAATAGGCGGTGTGAACCCAGACCTCGGTTCCTCATGCATCAGTAGAGACCAGAGCAAAATAACACTAGGAAGTAGCGTCAAGACTTGAAAGACGTGACGCACATTCGAATAGTAGCGACACTAGCACCACTAGCGATAGTGAACGTCCCTACCGAAACTCAATCGGCCGTGCATCAGTGCTGGCTCGAAAAACTTCATATTCTGAACACAGCAAAAAAAGATACAACCTCCCCTGTTTCCTCGATGTGTGCCGACCGCATCTTAGCTTTACTAGAATTTTCTAAACTCGCAAGTTTGTCTCGCTATAAATGCCGCAAATGTAGTGGCCGGCGCCATGAGTATGGCCCGTTTGCGAACCAAGGAAAGCATAGGTCTTGACGCTACTCCCTAGTGTTATTTTGCCTTGGTAGAGACGCTGCGGTCATCCGGAAAGGTTATCCCGAATGGGCCGCCGTCCAAACTACTCCCGTTCAGGTCCGATGACGCTTTGGCTACCAGGAGCCCATGAAATTGTTCTTTATTATTCTTAATTATTAAGTTGTGCTTAATTATTAAGTGGTTCTTTAGGTATGTTGGCTGTGGGTGTTCGAGTGAAGAAAGTTGAGTTGGAGTGAGTTGAAGTCTCACTAAGTGTATTAAAAAAAAAAATATATTGATAAATAGATCTTGGTAATTTGTTGTCCGTCTTGCACAGGTGACCTGTTGTCACATATTGAGACGGACTATTGGTTAATAAATAAATGAACTGAACTGAACTTAATTTTGTTCACAACACAAGTGCGATCTACCACCTATCCTTTAATAGATGATTTCAATAATAACTCCGGTGCCTTTTTTTCGAACCTTATATCTGTGAATGCACACAAACTTCCTGTTTCTAGTCGATTGGTTGAATGACATCTTGCCTCACCTCATAAAATCTATGTTAAAGTATCTTGAAATTTGTACCACTCTTCCCCTGTGGTGCCTTATTTCTTGTCCGTTTTTTTCTAACTGGCATAATTCGCCTGCCGGGCATTAGCCAGTTGTATGTTTTAAATATTTGACAGTTCAAAACGGGTGCGTTAGCTACATTCTGTTGGAGCTATATTTTGGCCCGTCTTGGCAAGGAGCTCAAGCTGGGAAATGAACTGAGTGTCAATTCGCAGTTAGCTTTGGCTGAAGGAATATTTGCATGTGTTAAGGTCCCCCCCAACCCCAAACACTTGGGACCGCCCCTGTACTGCTCTGAAGAGTCCTTTCCTAGCGTCCGGACCGTTTGTATTTTCTGATCCTAACTGCTTAGGGTCACTTCGGAAATTCGATAGCAGTTGTACGTGGGTAGTAAATTCCTCCATTTCGTATGATTAATTCCTGCTTGCTTTTCGAAACTTGTTTGGATTGGCAATGGATTGAGGCTGTAATTAGGACTGATTTCCAGACCCAAAACATACTGTAAACATTTTTCTAATCCTTGATCTTATGTCCCGTAGCTACGGAGTCGGGCGTAAGCGTGGGAAGTGTGATGAAGACATTGTGAAAGGAGAACCGGATAATTAAGGGGAGGATCGGACGACCGGATGTATTTGCGTTAATGTTAGTAATAGTCGTGAGCATGCTCGTCTTCCGGACACAGGATTTCTTTTTCCAAGGTTTCAGAGCTCTTTGAAACCACGCCGGAACTCCAGAAAGCAGTATAATAATAATAATAATTTATTTTTAACCCACTACAGCAAACTAGAAAAAGTGGAGTAATGAACTAAAAACAAAACGAAACCAAAATGAAACAAAAACAACTAAACTACGAGAAAAACATTGGAGAAGACCATGGAAAGTCTTAAGGTTCGAAATTTCAGACCCGGACAACCCCTCGTGTAGCAAAGCCAGCTTTGCCGTTACATCCGGACCACTAAAGCTCTGGATAATTTTTCTATTCTTATACCACGGTGGCAAATAAAGTAAAAATCTCAAGTACCGGAAATACGCGGAGCGGAGAGCTCGGATATCGGCTGGGTATGGGTGTCCGGATCCAGCTTTTGAACAGAAAATACTACATTAACTCTGCAACTTTTTTGTTTTGTGCTAGAGTTTTCGTGACATTTTGCGTGCAGTTAATATCGCCAAAAATGCTATGAGAAATGTTACAACGATACAGCTTTTGTGCGGAATTTTCAAGAAGAAGCGAAAGGAGGACGAGGAGTATAAAAACAAGAATAAATAATAACAAGATCTCGATAATAACAGGGATCCATAAATTTACTTACAGGGGGCCTGTCATTTCCTATGCTTCTATATGGATATGATGACCGAACCATCCAGTTTCCAAAAATCCCAGCTTGAGTCGATCGGCATTCTTGGTTGCCTCATTGAACGTGAGCGCCAAAGAGACTCCTCCCTCAAGGCGCCAGCAGCCAATCCCAAATTTTGTCTATCTGGTGTTGAACGTCATTGGACCATGGGTATTTTCGAACTACATTCCGTGCGCTCAAGATAGCATCAGAAATCTCTTATTGACAGGCCCCCTGTAAAGGAAATTTATGGGTCCCTGATAATAACAAGGGCGGAGTAGGAGCTTTAAAAATGTAAATTACAACTGAGTAATAAGCACTAAATGGATTCTTCTGATCAAACTTTATTAGATGTCATAGTTACTGGAAATATTTACTGGAGCTGTAGAAGTTGCTGGATTTGACAGAAAAGAAAAGTCATGTCCTGTTCGTGCATGCTGAGCAGTAACTGCTTTGAAGTGTTGCTATTTTGTCGCTGAAAAACGCAAAATCTCCAGTTATGATAGAAAAAATGGGCTCTAGGCGACCCCGCCCCGCGCGAACGACATAAACATACCCCCCCGCCAGAAAAACCCGGCAAACCCCCCGCCCGGTAACAAACCCCCTAGCGAAAAAACCGCCCCCCACCAAGTGCAAATATAAGGAAATCTTAGGATTTTCCTTAGTCGCGCGAGTTAAATGTAAACGCGTGACGGCGGCTCGCCTCTGTATATACTTTTCATGAAAAAATTTATTTTTATATCCAAAATTTTTATCAGCATGTCTAAATATGTCCAGGAGGGTTTGGGGGGGGGGGGGTCTTGGTACAGTTTTTTTGCCAGGGGGGGGGGGGGGGGCTTAGTCGGAACCCGAAGAAGTTCCACTTTCTAATTTGGACACTTTCGCAGCATTAATTGTAAAATTTTATGTGGATTTTTCACGGGCGTTTGGATTCGAACACGTTCATATCTATGTCCTCTCGCCCTACCTCCAAAAAAACAGGGACCCATAAATTTCCTGTAATTACTCGCCATTCAGGGGCCTGTCAATAAGAGATTTCTGATGCGCTCCTGACCGAACGTCTGAGAGTTCGAGAAACACCCACGGGGATAGAATACGCGAATATCCAGATAGACAAAATTTGGGATTGGCTGCTGGCGCCTTGAGGGAGGAGTCTCTTTGGCGCGCACGTACAATGAGGCAAACAAGAATGTCGATCGACTAAAGCGGGGAATTTTGGAAGATGGATTGGTTCGGTGATCATATCAGTATAGAAGCATAGGAAATGACAGGCCCCCTGTAAGCAAATTTATGAGTCCCTGAAAAAAACTAAGATGTAAAGCATCCTGGATTCTTTGGCGTTCCGCACAGGGTCTCTTTTTTATTCCAGTATCACGCAGTCGGATGCACATCCACATGGAAAAACGAAACTTGTGAACGTGACTACTAGGAACGTGACTACGAAGTTTCGTTTTTTCCATCTTGAGCGGCTCTGAGCATGAAGAGGAACCTTGCCAAGAGGAACCGAAATATAGTTCTAATAAATTTCAGCTGACTTATCCGTTTTGCACTGTCGAAGTGTCGATTCGCAGTCAGCTTGAGCTGAAGGAATATTTAAAATGATCAGATTTGAGTAATGCACTGTGATACAAACAAAAAAATCACCAAATTTAGTGACAAATCACCGACCGGGGCAACCCTCTGAACCGCCTTTCTGCAACCTCGCAACCCTCTGAAAACCGTCAAAATTCGCGTACTCCGGGCACAAGGCTTTAATCTTTAGATCGCTTGCTTTTTATGTTCCGGAAGTAATTCATTCCCTAAAAATCGGACAAACATTTCTGGCAGTGTACTCGACCACTAAAGATGAGTAATTAAGAGCTCAGTTGAAACAATTAGTCATTGCTCAGTTTGATGAGTGTCTGGCACCGAAGGTGTGTCGCCTTGTCTCATTTCGTGTAATTGGAGTCGGGTGACGAGCTGGGGGATAAGTCTGCGTCTGGAAACCTTTGAAAGAATATAAGTAAGTAATTTATTTATGAACCGCCATTTTGAAAAGAAAAGAAATAAAACCCGTAAAATACAAATTTTTCAGTATTCTTCCAGGAAACAGTGTAAAATGTCATGTGTTGGTTGGGCCCAGTAGTAAATGATCGAGGGGTTGACCTCTCTCGATTTCAGTGTACAGCAAGTGCCCGGTGCCGGCACCGGCTGGCACGTGCTAGAACATCAAAATCAGTATGTTTAGAAGCGGAAATCGCCTAATTTATGTCCGTCACCGCTGGCTTCGGCCGGTGCCGGGTAAGGCAGTACAGCAGGTGCCGCGGAGTGGGTAACCCCTCGCAAATGATACGTGGTCCGGTGGCTCAGTCATACACAAATCCTCAATTTTAGGGAACTGTGCTGCAACGTTAGGGCATCATGCCCTTGATCAAGGGTCAAAACCTATTTGAAATCAAATTTTCATTTCAGATTGTCACTTCTGCAATTTTACAGTTCTAGACTATTTTTATTATGCTTGCATTTTTAGCATGAATATGCGTATATATAGTTGTATTTATATGCGTATTCTTGCACTTTTCTCTTTGTGACCCTACTTGCGGATTTCGGAGGATAGAAATACAGTAATAAATGAAATGAATTCAGAATGTACAATAAATTAATTCATTTTCTCTTTTTTTATAGCTCCGACAGACATAGTTGCTACCAACATAACGTCGTCGTCGTTAATGGTTTGCTGGACGATTCCTCGAAATGGCATTCTAGCCGGCTACACCGTTGAACTCAAAACGAGTGAAGAAACGAAGAAATCGAAGTATTTTCTCAGCGAATTGTTCATGCCGGATGGGACTCCAAACGTGAGTAATAAAAGGGAAAAAAACTTTTTTTTTTTTTTTTAAGTCAAAAGACAAAAGGTATGATCTTCCACTTCCTCTAGAGCGCTAAGTTCTCCAAATTTGTCTCCTTCATTTAAACTCGATCCGCTGGTTGGGTATTATACTTAGTTTTAGCAGGGACCCATAAATTTCCTTTACAGGGGGCTTGTCATTTCCTATGCTTCTATGTCGCTATGTTGACCGAACCAGTCCTACTTTCCAAAAATCCCACTTGGGTCAAACCTGCATTCTTGTTTGCCTCATTGGACGTGCGCGCCAAAGAGACTCCTCCCTCAAGGCGCCAGCAGCCAATCCCAAATTTTGTCTATCTGGTCTTGGACGTGATTGGACCGTGGGTATTTCTCGAACTATCTTCCGTGCGGTCAAGATAGCATCAGAATCTCTTATTGACAAGCCCCCTGTAAAGGAAATTTATGGGTCCCTGGTTTTAGCGATATTTGGATCCTTCGATGTGTGATGATCGATTTCGTTACTTTGGGACTCAGATACGTCTCGTTTCGCTCAAAATCAAGAACAAAAATTGTAGTCCAATAACGTTCCTCTTTTGTTAAAACTTTGACTAATACTGGAACTGAATTACGACAAACGCATTTAATCCAAATTAGGATATATAACAGCTAGTTATGTTGGATCACTTACAATAATTTGAAAATATCCCAAATATCGTTTTCGATAGGGTATTGATATTTTCGTTTCGATAGTTAGATCGAATGCGGCAGTATCGACAATCGCCCAATACGAATTAAAATTACGAATAGCTTAGAACTCGTCGTGAGCGTGCTGTCTTGAAGCCAAGATAAAAATCATGATTAGGCTAATTGCAAGATTCTTGCTAATCAAGGGAAATACAACCGTATTGCCCTTGGTAGCTTTATTCTACTTTTCCCGATCATTATGTCCTTTATCTTTCCTGCCTTTACCGTACGTGGAACAAATGTTTTTTTTGTGATATTCAATGTTCTGATTTTCGTTTCTGTAAATTTCTCCTTTACATCGGAATCGAAAAAAAATAGTAAAAAAGGATTGTCTGCCGATTGTTATTGAGAAGCCGACTGATCTGCACAAAAAGCTGTTAAATCCGTCCGTCTTTTTTATTGATGTTCTTGTCTTTTTGTTTTCTTTTCTCTTCTACTGGTTATAGTTTGGGGGAACCACTGACCTTGATGGAAGTGGGTTAAAAATAAAGATGTTTTTTATTAAGTTTTTTTTTTAATATGGGACTTTTTTAATATTGGAACACGCCCCTTCTATCTCTCCACCGTCCCTGGATGCGGTTCGGACCCATAAATGGGACATAGAGGGTATTTGCTCGTACCACCTATAAAGTTTCGCTCGAGCCGAATCTGTTTTTAACGATTTTGTTTGATGTATTGGCAAAAAGAAAATCTTTTTCGCTTCCTTCATTCTTTGACCTTTATATAACATTTGACCTGTCAATAACATTTTTTCACCAAAACCTTCTTTGACGGTCTATAATGAACTGAACTCGATGACTCATTTAGTGCAGACCACCATCTTTGGATTTGTTGACGTGTCATAAGATTTCGGTAAAAAACGGAAGGATCATTTGTCGGATCAAGTCCAAACAAAAGAAAAACCTCTCGTATCCACTATATATCCGCTTCCTTCATTCAAGTTTTTACTGTTTGTCGGTGACTTCTCCGCTGTTTGAGCCGTCAATTCTGACTGCCTCCCGATCTGAAGCCTTTCCATCTCAAAACCATTGAAAATCTTCCGCTAATTTCCCCACCGCACATTCATCAAAAGCCTTAATTGATGGCTGATCTTGTCCTGTCATAATACCGGACACTAGACAGAGCTCGATGGATGAATTCATCCTCGCTGCAAGGCGTCAGTTTTACGAGGCGCGTGTTCGTCGGAGCTTCGTACGAATTATGGAAGTATACTTGCGACGAAGGAGTTTGTACTCTTCGATTTTGATGTAAGCTACTGCCGAGGGGGTTTCAGGCCAGATGGCCACGCCCCCTCCCCCGCGTCATACAGAGATGTATCAGGGTCAGGTGTGGAATTTTGTGACCTGCGTAAGTTGCGAACGGTTTGTCAGATTCGAATGGAGCAGCATTCCGTTAGGAGCAGATGCCCGAGATGTTTCCATTATGTGTCCCCAACTGCACTCTACCACGGTGGGGGAAGTTCAAAGGGGGGTCCCGGAAATTGTCTAATATGTGTAGGGACCAAATGGATGAAGGGATAAGGATGAAACTTGGAACCATGAGCCCTAGATACGCCATTTGAGGTCTGGACCGGATACGAACTATTTGGGATGTATGTGGAGGGGGTCCCGGATATTTTACTAAAGTGTTGAGATTCAAGTGAAACTTGATGGGTGGTAGGAGCAAATGCTCTGGACGTGATTATTATGTATCCGAACCTAATCCGACCTCGGGGGGGGGGGGAGTCATAAATTGCTGAGTGGGAGATGCCATACTGCTGGTTTAGCCAAAAGCTGCTCTTTCCAAAGTAAACAAAAATAAAATTAAAAAACACGCAGTATAGGCTACCTCTACTATAGGCAAGGCAACTACTAGATTCTTACTTACTTACTTGAACCAGGGACCCATACATTTCCTTTACAGGGGGCCTGTCATTTCCTATGCTTCTATATTGCTATGATGACCGAACCAAATCCAGTTTCCAAAAATCCCCGCTTGAGTCGATCGGCATTCTTTTTTGCCTCATTGGACGTGCGCGCCAAAGAGACTCCTCCCTCAAGGCGTCAGCAGCCAATCCCAAATTTTGTCCATCTGGTCTTGAACGTGATTGGACCGTGGGTATTTCTCGAACTATCTTCCGTGCGCTCAAGATAGCATCAGAAATCTCTTATTGACAGGTAAAGGAAATTTATGGGTCCCTTCTTGAACACAGGCTGCGAGCCTTTCTTGGCATCCAGGTGTTTTTTCACCTTAGAGTTCCATCCTTGGCGGTCTTGGGTCCGTTCCTGTGTGAGTTCTCAACTACTAGATTCGTGCGAATAGGACAGCTCCAGCCTGTTCTCTGTACACGAACTTCGTGCATCATATTCCTTCAGTACGGGATTCTTAGTATATTTTCTGCGGACATGTGAAGATGATTTTGACGTTTTTTATGGCACTTGCAGCTTCGCTCAAGTGCCATATACCGATCACTTTTCGGTCTGTCGGTCGGTCGGGCGGTCCGCTCTTCTCGAGTTCGGGTACTTCCAGAAGTGGTAGAACGATGAAACTTGGCAGGCATATTAGGGACCCGATCAAACTAACTTGGAAATAGTCACTTCCCCGATCCGACCATCGTGGGGGGAGGGGGAGGCGGCGGAATCTGGAAAATAGGGACATGCATAACTTTCGAACGGGTGATCGGATCTTAATGAAACTTGATATCTGGAAAGACCTCGTGTCTCAGATGTCCCGTTTCAAGTTCGGCTCGGATCTGATGAATCTGGGGGGGGGATCGGGGGGGGGGGGGGAAACCGGAAATCGTGTGACACTCTCAAAGTGGAGCGATCGGGATGAAACGTGGTGGGAAGAACTAGCACAAGCTCTAGGTACATCAGTGAGAGAACTGGACCGGATTCGGACACTGTGGGGGGATCTGGAGGGGGGTTCCGGAATTCCGGCAATCCGCAGTTAATTTACTTCCAGGTGGGCTAGGACGATAAAACTTAGCAGGCGTATCAGGGACCCGACCAGATTAACTTGGAAACAGTCACTTGCCCTATCCGACCATCGTGGGGGGAGAGGGGGACGCCGGAATCCTGAAATTAGAGGCTTGCATAAACTTTCGAACGGGGTATCGGATCTTAATGAAACTTGAAAAAAGCCAACCTGCTTAATGAACAGTTCTCCTCGGTCTTTAAGAGAGAGTCGTGTGCACCAGATGTAAGCATCCCTTTCCCGGACATCCCAAACAAACAAGATGAAGAAATTGACGGATTAGAGATCACTGTGTCAACGGTCTTGCGGAAATTAAGGGAAGTTGACCCGAGTAAGTCGCCCGGCCCAGACAGACTGCACCCTAGAGTTCTGAAAGAAATGGCAAGTGCCATTGCAGAACCACTAACGCTCATATTCAAGAAATCTCAGGAATCCGGGGAGCTGCCTGCTGTGTGGAAGAAGGCTACAGTTACTCCAGTCTACAAGCAAGGAGGCCGTCAAGATCCTTCGAACTACAGACCAATTAGCCTAACTTGCATACCATGTAAACTGATGGAATCAATAATCGCCGACCACATAGCCGAGCAACTGCTAGCTAAGAAAATCATCACAAAGAAACAATTTGGATTCTTGAAAAATAGATCAGCAGAGGCTCAGCTTCTTCAGGCAGTAGACGATTGGAGGTCAAAAATTGACAAAGGCTATCAAATCGACCTGATTTACTTGGATCTGAAAAAGGCCTTCGATAAAGTCCCACACAGGCGTCTCCTACATAAACTGCAGCAATATGGACTCGGTTCAATGAACTCATCCAACAGCCTGCTGTCTTGGATCAAAAGTTTCCTTTGTGGCAGGACTCAATCTGTAGTGGTTGACGGTACACTGAGCGACACGGAGGCTGAAGTCATCAGCGGAGTACCGCAAGGCTCGGTTCTCGGACCTCTGTTATTCGTCCTATACATCAATGATCTAGTCGAAGGAATAGACTCCAGCATTTTGCTCTACGCAGATGACACCAAACTTTACAGAGTGATTAGGTCATCTGACGACTCGTCAAAACTTCAAGCGGACCTTGATAGGATCAACCAGTGGATGCAAACCTGGCTTATGGAGATTAACGTTTCCAAAAGTCATCTGGTGACCCTAGGACGACCTATCCTGCCCTCTGTTTATACGATAGGAAACACAACTTTGAGCAGAAGTGAAGAAGAGCGAGATCTTGGCATTACAGTCGACCCTCAACTTAGCTTCCAAGGTCATTACGAGAAGGTAATCTGCAAGGCGAACAGAGTTGCCTTTCTGTTAAGAAGGTCTTTTAAGTTCGATGACGAGCAAATGCTCTCTACTCTCTACGTTGCTCTGGTCAGACCAATCCTTGAGTATGGGCATTCAGCAATTCGACCATTCTACAACAAAGACATTGAAGCACTAGAGAGAGTACAGCGACGAATAACTAAGTTCTCACCAAAGCTCCGGCACTTAACTTACGAGCAACGGCTCCGGAGACTAAAGCTTCCAACCTTGGCATACCGGTTCCACCGTGGTGACCTAATTGAGGCTTTCAAGCTGTGCCATGGCATGTATGACAACCTGAATGCTGAAGATGTTTTGATCTTCAACCAGAACGATCTTCGTGGCCACAGCTTAAAAATCACTGCTGAGAGATTCCACAAGGACATTGGGAAGTGGTGTTTCAAGAATCGTGTAGCTGCTCACTGGAATAGCCTTCCGGAGGAAACGGCCAATTGCCAGTCACTCAACATGTTCAAGAGTCACATCGACAGAATGTTTCAGGAAGAAATGTTTAAACTTAACAGTTTTAAGCGAATTTTTGTAGAGGCTTTGTGGCCTGATTTTTTAGCAATATATTATTATTATTATATTATATTAATATTGATATCTTGAAAGACCTCATGTCTCAGATGCCCGGGCCCGTTTCAAGTCCTGACCGGATCCGATGAACTGGGGGGGGGGGGGGGGGGGGGGGTCGGAGGGGCGAACCGGAAATCTTGTGACACGTGGAGCGATCAGGGTGAAACTTGGTGGGAGCAGAATTCCTAGGTACTTCAGTGACAGAATCGTACCGGATTCGGTACCGAGGGGGGGGGACTGTAGGGGGGTGTCCGGAGTTCCGGTGATCGTGAGTTAAGGTACTTCCAGATGAGCTAGGACGATGGAACTTTGCTGGAGCATTAGAAACTTGACATCATTGGGTTAGCCATCGTCACATCCCCGATCCGCGACTCTTCATTTCTGTCCCGAGAGACTTTTTCTTTTCAAATAACAAAAAACTTGTCACTTCTATTACGGAATACAGAAGTCATAGAACTAACAAAATCCCACTTCCATCCTCTGACCCAGCCTTGCAAGTGCCATATGAGCTTTCAGCTCTTGTCTGTTGTAAATAACAGAATTATGGAGTAGGATGCGGATTTCCGAGCTTGAACTGTGAAAGAATTCAGATTTTTTTTGAGTAGTCAACCTGCTCGCATGCGTGATTTTGCTGTAATAGCAAGGCCAGGGAATGACATTCAGCCTTCCGAAAAGAGTATCACACGAGCGCATGTTATCGATCTTTTTTAAACTGTCGAATTTTTGTAAATGCCGGAAAACAGCCGGTCGTCACGCAACCGTTGAACCGCATCCGGTTGCGACGAAAAACGCGAAAAACGAGGCAGGACCCCTGTTCTGATTTTCTTCTTCTTCTTCCTTAAGACAGGAGTCCTGTTCTTGCGCATATATTCTTCTTCTTCCTTGACATATTTCAATGTACGGTGCCTTGTTTTGCAAATTTAAACTCATCGACGAACAAGGTTGGAGTTGGAACGATTGCCTAAAAGCAAATCTTTTTTGGGTCACACGTAATAGCGGTCGTTCTTCCGAACTGACCTGACAATCTGGAACTGAATATTTCCAGAGCTTCCTTCATTAGCCATTGAGATAGATGTGGCAACCTTTCGGCGAGCTGCGTGTCAGGATTTAGAGTGAATCATACAGCGAACATCATAAACAAAAGGGAGGGCAAATGAATCCTCATTACGCCAGTGCTCCTATTAGTCGGTATAACCAGGATCAAGAGCGTGTTCCACCCCTCTACCAATGTAACTATTAGTTACTATTTCCGTTCCAGCCTCACGAAAAGTTACTACGCTGACCGTTCCATCCTTCTCGAAATAATAACTAATAGTAACTGTTTGCTTACCACGCTCGGGAGCGTAGTAGCGTAGTAACTACGCATCTCTGTAACGTGATTGGTCCGATCAGCCCGCGGTCTGTTATTTGACCGAAAAAGAAAAAAGCGTTCCAGCCTAGCGTAGTAACTACGGTGACTAGCGTAGTAACTACGGTAAGTAGGGTGGAACACGCTCCAAATGCACGTTCTTGTCGAAATTCAAATTCCCCGCGTCGGGGTGAACTTTGTCCTGTCGGCCCAGCAGTGCATATTCTGAGCAACAGTTCTAGAGCCCAAGTTGAACAAATCAAAAATCGACAACATAATTCAGAACGTGTTCTATTCTACTTACTGTAGTTACGACGCATGACGTCACGAATTTTGGCTTCTTGGCGTCAAGGCTGGAACGCATTTTTAAATTTTCGGTAAAATATCACTCCACGGGGTAATCCAGCCAATCACGTTACAGAGATCCGTAATTACCAAGCTTACTACGCTCCCGAGCATGGTTACTAATAGCAGGGACCCATACATTTCCTGTAATGCCTCGCCATTCAGGGGACTTGTCAATAAGAGATTTCTGGTTCTATGTTGACCGAACGGAAGATAGTTCGAGAAATACCCACGGCCCAATCACGTCCAAGGCCAGATAGACAAAATTTGGGATTGGCTGCTGGCGCCTTGAGGGAGGAGTCTTTTTGGCGCACACGTCCAATGAGGCAAACAAGAATGCCGATTCGACCCAAGTGGGATTTTTGGAAAGTAGGCAAGGATCGGACAACATAGCAACATAGAAGCATAGGAAATGACAAGCCCCCTGTAAAGGAAATGTATGGGTCCCTGCTAATAGTTACTATTTCGAGAAGGTTGGAACGGTCCGAGTAGTAACTTTTCGTGAGGCTGGAACGGAAATAGTAACTAATAGTTACTATTGTGAAAAGGGTGAAACACGCTCTGAGTGTATTCAAATCCAGGATATAAAAATAAGCTGGCTTTTCAATTAAACTTTCTTTTTTTCCTCTAGAAACCAATGGAGAACAGCAAGTTTGCCAGTGACCAGCAGCGCCTCTGTGCGAAAATTAACAACGTCGCCAGCCTCACGTATGACGTCAGTGTGGAGGCCTGGAGCAATACGGGGGATGACGGGATGAAGAGCCACAGTATAGAAGTCAGCATGGATGGTACGTCTTATACTCTGTTATAATTTTCTATTCATCTGTTTATTTATCACCTGTCATTTTAAAAAGAAAAATGACGGAGTACAAAAGATTGTGGTCAGTGTATTGGCATTACACTGTTTATCACGCTTGCCACATTTGTTCTCTTAACGTGACGTATCAGGCTCCCTATCATTGTTTCCGAGGAGCTTATTGGTCAGTATGCCGGTTATGCAAAATTTCGCCACGTTTGTCACCCAAGACGAGGGACATGAAAAGGGGCTAAAAGCAGTCGAAGCCTTGTGTAATTTGCTTGAAGCACAGCTAAGTTTTAAAAGTAGTCAACCATCTTGCAGAACATCTTAGCAGAAACACTATGCACACTGAAAAAAAACTCTCCGCTTTCAGGTAACTTAATCTGCACTATTTTGCATTCTAGTGTTTTAATCCTCCATCGGATTTCAAGTATCCGAATTCGGAATTTAGTTCTCCGAATTCGAAATAAAAATCTCCAAATTCGGTGATGCACAACTACTCAAGTCCGATGTAGGAGGTTTTACATAGTAGTAAGAGGTGTCCTTTAAAGGACCCCTCTTGCTTATTCTGCCTTTCATAATATACCTGGCTCCCTTGTGGAAGTATAAACTTCTAAAATCCCCACCTTTCTCCACTGTTTCGTTTAGTGCCTACGGATTTTTAGCGCTTATTCGGCTGTGCCGAGTTTTGCCCATCACACAACGCAAAGTTTGCCGGAATCTTCAATGTCCGCTGAAAACTCTTTCACATATAAGGATATTATAATCTACTGTTTTTGACCTCTTTTACTTGCTTAGTTTTCCAACTTTTAAAATACGGCGC
The DNA here is from genome assembly GCA_023053555.1 of Branchinecta lindahli. Classification (NCBI taxonomy): domain Eukaryota; kingdom Metazoa; phylum Arthropoda; class Branchiopoda; order Anostraca; family Branchinectidae; genus Branchinecta; species Branchinecta lindahli. The sequence goes on from JAKZAO010000002.1 coordinate 4,586,683, forward strand.
GTTCAGTTTTCAAACGTTTTGCGCCCAGCCGCCGCATTGGAGAGCAGGAAGGCTGGATAGAGTCGACAAGCTCTAACAAGAAAATCGCTAATTTCAGGTGGAAAGTAAAGGTGTTTACGAAAATCGTTTTTTCTGGCCCGTTTCATAGGGAAAAGATCTTTTCTAGTAAGAGTTGTGCTGTGAAGAAAGAAAAAATTTTAGTAGGAGCGGCACTTCGCGGATTTGATCTGACCCAGAAGTGAACCACTCTTTGCGGGAGAATAATTAGTGGTAACAGATCTTCGCGTGAGGCACTCTCCGTGTGTCACATGAGCAACCATCAGGCCGTGGCGGCAGAATCGTTAACTGTCGCAACAATCGTAAACTCGATGATCCGTTTCGCGACTTTTACTCTTAAAGCACAAGTTGCAGTAGATACAGTTTCTGTGTCAGTATACTTCAGCCTCCTTGGCCTTTCAGCCTCCTTGGCCTTTCAGCCTCCTTGGCCTTTCAGCCTCCTTGGCCTTTCAGCCTCCTTGGCTTTGATAGGAAAGACGGACAAACTTGGCATTTTTGGTAATACAGAATAGTGAACCATTTCTGAAAGTGTTGCCTATGTAGAAATTATCAATCAATAAATTCACCAGGGTGGCGTTCAGTTCATTTGTTTCGCCCCTTAACTTGAAACCCCCTTTCCCATCCCTAAATGCTCAGATATGAAGCCTATTTATGAACTTGACCGGTACTTAGACCCAATGAGTTGAAAGTGATTATTTCAACCCCTTCGAGTGTTATTGTGCTAAAAGACGGTCGGACAGATGAACAAGCTTTACGAATGCATGCGCATCCCATCACAAACGTTCCCAAAAACACGGCTTGGGTCATGGAAGCTTTAAGAATTTTCTTTTTTAACTTCTTCTTTGAAATATAAAGATGGATGTATTGCATAAAAAAGCCAACTAGGGCCATCGCAGAAAGAAAAAAATACAAAGAAAATACACAAGACTTTGGTTACCACTGACCCTTCATGCTACACTTGGTTTGTTGACATGCGCGAGTGGAACTCTTCGCGTTTCTTCCGCGACTTTGTTTATTTGACCGGAACTAGGTATGACTGAGGAGCTACGGTCTAATTGTTTGCAGCTTATTAATTTCTAATCAGTCCACAACCTCTGGATGACGGAGTGGTCAGGCCCCAAGGTCCAGCATATTGATCTTGAAGACGGGTTTAAGGGTGAATCGAGCGGTTTTCTGATCCCGAAATCTCGCCTAACCCGTTTTCGAGGTAACATGCACAGGTAGTCCGGTTTTCGCAGTCGCGTGCGAATATCCTCCTTCGCTCCGGGGTTCTTGCGCTTTGCGTGCAATTTTCCCATAAGGAGATAAAACAAAACTAATTTTGTTAACTGTATATTTTTTTTTTCGAACAAAATCCATTTTAGAAGCATTCCCTGTGTTCTCGCTGTTTTCTGCACGCGGAGTCCGCATGGAGTGACTCCCTCTATTCTCGCCGTTTCCTCGGGGAACGGCGAGAATACGCTTATAGTGACGCGAGTGATTTAATCTTATCGGGATGCAGGGTTCATGTAGTCCCACCTAAAGACTGGTTCTCGCTGCCTAGATTTTATCTGTGTTCCACTGATATATTTGTTTATTGGGACTAATCAGCGGCCAACAAGTGGCATATAAACCATAAAAAAAATGAAAACAAGCGAAAATAACAACTGAATGAAGATTTAGCCTGGGGTAAAATCGCAATACATCATCTATCCCTTTATCCCCCAGTCGTCCGCCTTGGCAGAATGGTTAGCACGCCGTTAGTACTCGAGAAATGGTTAGCAAGCCGAACTCACAAGCGAAGGGTCGCTGGTTCGAGTCTTGGTGGTGCCTTACCGTTTGGTTTGGGGCAAGGGCAGTAGCGTATATTCCGATGTGTTTCGGGAGGGGCGACAGCTCAGTGAAAATATGCTGCCAAATTCCATCCCCTTTCCGGCCGTAAGGCCGAAAAAATTTCGGCGATTTTTAATTTTTTTTACCGTTTTTAACACTAAAACGCCTCTAGCCAGACTAAAATTCGGTCCAAATGACGATTTTGTTAAAAACGAGGCGCAAACAACACCTTTTAATCTTGTACTCATTCACATTACGACTCAAAAACTGTTTCTGAGATCTATTACTGAACCGTGTTGTAGATAATTTCGATTGATCTTCTCAGTTTGTATTTTAGCGTAGGTTTTTACCGTAAAAAACTTCTTTTCCGAGAATTTCGGGTGAGGATCGCCCCTGTCGCCCGTGTTTCGCACACGTTTTTCCCACTAAAAATCCCTTTTTCAAGAACTTCGGGGGGGGGGGGCGATCGCCCCTGTCGCCCCCCCCCTAATATACGCTACTGGGCAAGGGTTAGTGGCTTTTCCCTGTAAAACAAGCCAAAAGTCCAACCAGTTTTAAACGGGTACCTAGAACAATCTAGGGAAAAGCACGGGAAGCGTCGGATGATTTGCTTCTAACCACGCATAGGACTCCCGGCCGAGGGCAGATAGATAGGCACATGCGCCACGCGAACCTCAATGATTTACATGGGATTTTTTTCTTTCCTTTCCTCCAGTGACACCCAAATTGAAAGCGTATGTAGATGGGCACTGTAGCCCTATATTTAGGGGTGGGGGAGGGGGTTTAAATTAAGGGACAAACAAAATATTTTGAAACTGCTAATGTGATAGTCGATTATGGGGTAAGAAGACATGCTGAACACGATAGTGAAAACCATTTTCTCGCCGGACAATTTGTTCGCCCGGAATCCGGCCAAAACCGGGAAGTTTGTTAAAAGTAAAAGTTTTATTTGAAGTTAATTAGATGTTCGATTCAGGGGTAAGAAGACATGCTGAACACGATGGTGAAAACCATTTTTTGACCGGACAAGTAGTTTGCCCGGAATCCGGCCGAAACCGGAAAATTTGTTCAAAGCAAAAGTTTTATTTGAAGTTGATTAGATGTTCGATTTAGGGGTAAGAAGACATGCTGAACACGATCGTGAAAACCATTTTCTCGACGGACTAGTATTATAGTTAGCCCGGAATCCGGCCGAAACCGGAAAATTTGTTAAAAGCAAAAGTTTTATTTGAAGTTGATTAGATGTTCGATTTAGGGGTAAGAAGACATGCTGAACACGATGGTGAAAACCATTTTCTCGCCGGACAAGTAGTTCGCCCGGAATCCGTCCGAAACCGGAAAATTTGTTAAAAGTAAAATTTGAATTTGAAGTTGATTAGATGATAGATTTAAGGGTAAGAAGATACGCTGAATCTGTATATGACAATCATTTTTTACCCGGACATATAGTTCGTCCGGAATCCGGTTGAAACCGGATTTTTTTTATAAGTTAAAGTTTTATTTGAAGTTGATTAGACGTTCTTTATAGGAATAAGGAGATCTCGTTTCTGAACTATCTTTTTTTGGCTGGACAAGTAGTTCGCTCGGAATTCGGCCGAAAACGGAAATTCGGCAGAAGTAAAGCAGGAAGTTTCGATCAGTATCGTCAAAATAAATATGGCTTATACAGGTATATCTGAACTTAATTTTCTCAGATGATTAGCCTGGCGAAGACTGGATCTGGCGTAGAGAAGACGTAGTTGTCTGGTCAAATATTAAATTTTTGGGATCCCATCGAAACCTTTGGTCTTGTTTTTTTTTTACTTCGCCCGAGACTTCGCCCATGCCTTGAGCTTTGGATGGATGATAAGTAAAGTTATTATTGTTAAATCCCCGATCCCTCCGTGAGCTGAACATATATGCTATCTATATTCCGATAATAATCAGACCTGAATAAACCAAAATCTTATTTTATTGTCAACGATCAGTTGTACACACTATGGTCTCGGAAACTGGGATTAACTCCAGAGCATACGCCCCCTCCTTCCGAACAAACCCTTGTTTGATCTACTGAGCTACTGAGGGTCGAGTTCGAAACTCCTCAGCTGGTAGAACGCGTCTACGCGGCTAATTTAAAACAGTAAGTGCGAAATAAAGTTGTTTTGCAGAATTCCTGAGGTGCACAGACAAATAAACTTCCTTCGTCATGCGTTTCTCAGACAAATAAACTTGTGACGCAACTGGAAAAATCAACAAGCAGTGAAGGATTAGATCCGGATGAAATGCATGAGTGTAGCACTGTATTCTGTAGCCGGGGGCGTTACAAAGGACAGGCTTAAGCCCAGCTCACAAGCATGCCTAGAAAAGCAGAGCGTTCATACCCATGCCTAGACACAGATTTTGGGTCTAGGCTATCCGCAAGGCGTCTGTGCTTGGCCAGGCATGCGTGTGTACGTGGCTTTAGGAGTAGAGTTCGTTACTCGTGACAGGATTCAACAGCAGGTCGAAACTTGTAGGTTAGCCAGAATTCGGGTCTCTTTTTCCTTTTTGCGGGTCCCAAACCCCACCCCCACTTGGTTTAGGGGCAATTGGGCCGGGATTGCCCATTTTTCAGTGTTGACAATAACTGTCGATAGGGCGATGAAATTCCTTTATGCTTTTGGATCATAGGGCTGGGGATTTATATGTGGAGTTGAACCCCCCCCCCCCTCCCCGTTCATGGGCAAGTGGGCCCAGTTTGCCCATGAGTTAAGTTTTTGACCCGTGACTGGAATCAAACTCTAAGCTAGTATAGTCGAGGATATTTAGATCTAGATATGCAGTTTGATGGGTCCCCCCCACCCACCGTCCCGTTCATGGGTAACTGGTCCAGATTTTCCATGAGTTACGTTCTTCTATGACATGTCTCGAGTTCAAGTCTTGTATACTTGTAGATATGTATGTATAGATGCGGATTTTGGTGTAACACCAACAAATAAGACCATGCGTCGTACTTCAAAGCTCATGGGCAAGTGGGCCCAAATTCTCCATGAAAAAAGTTTTCGAACCTGGTGACTGGAATCAAACTCTAAGCTGGTATACTTGAGGAAATAGAGGTGTAAATACGCGTTTTGATGGGTCCCGACCTCGCCCCCCCCCCCCCGTTCATGGGCAGCGGGACCAGGTTTCCCATGAGTCAAGTTCGTCTATGACAGGTCTCAAGTTCAATTCTTGTATATTTGGGGAGATATATCTATGGTTGAGGATTATGGTGTAACAGCAACAAATAAGACGACGCGACGTACTTGATTCTTTACGAACAGTTGGGAACTGGACGGTTTTGTCATATGATTGTCACATGTGACAAAGGGGGCTACTCTATTAGGCTGCTACGATTTGGTTTATTGCACTTGTTGAAGAATCATCGAGAAAGATTTATTTAGGCCTAGTTGGAATTTAGTGAAAATTTGCTTTTCCATTTTGTTTTGTATTGCCATGGCCCTCGGGCTTGTTGTGCAAATATATATCATATCATATTACCTTGCTAATGGAAAAGAGGTTTAAAGGGTCGGACTGGCTAGCATTCCATTCAGTGTCGGAACATTCAGTGTTCGTGCAAGATTTTCAGCATTTCTTTGTATGTATACTTGCGGTTGTTTACATTTGAAGCTTTTAAACTGGATGATTACCTACAAATTAGGTTATTACAACACTTGTTTGGTTACTGGGGATGCGAAATGTCTTGGTTCTAACTCTTTTTGTATATAAAATGTGATAAACATTTTACTTTCACACTCCACTTCTGAGCGCTTGCGCACTTGTTTTTTGTACATTTTGTACAGACGGCTAGCGATTATTTTTACGTTACCTCTTCGCTATCATAGTTACTTTATGAATAAAGTTCTACTCTTATTATTTTCTATGTTTGTTATCTTCATACTGTAACACCGTCTGGAATAACTGTAGTGAAAACCCATAGTTTTGCGATTTAATTGAGAAAGCGTTCTACTTTCGATAACAATCGTGAAAGGGCAATCTGTTTTTGTATTCTTTCCTTAAATTCTTATCATTGACAAATTCACACGACATTAGTTTTCCGGAAATTGTTCATTAATCACGACATTTATGACGCCGTAAATACTGTCCTTTTTGGGACCAACGAGTATTTGTGTGTTTCTTGTGTGTAAAAATCTCGATTTACCGACGAGAAGGATTTCATGCATTAGCTGTTCGTGAATGTTAAACTTCCGGGTTTCGCCCGACAAAATTTTTTAGAATTTGATTTGATGAGCGGTTAAAGTAGCCTACTGCTCGTTTTATGTTTATTTAGTGTTTTTTCTTTTTTAATTTATTATTTTCCACGATTTTCACGAATGAAATAGTTTGGTAGCCTACATATAATATTAAGATTGTATTCCTCTGAAATTTAGGATTCTTATAAGGAATTCTTATAAGATCATCGAAACAGTGTGATGAGATTTTGAATTGTTTTGTTATTGTAGTTTGTCATGAAAATGTTGAAAACAAGTGGGGGCAATTATGATAGTTGTGTTTTTGCAGATACCATGGTATCTGTTACCACGGTAACTGGACCTGCAGTTAGTCGTTTTTGCAGTTACCGTGGTATCCGATACTACGGTTACTCTGCAAAAACGACAATTGCCGAAATTACGCTTTTCGGAGTCACCCCAGAAAAAAAACAGATATCTAGTCATATCAGTAAGTCCCAAACTTCTTTCCCACCAATTTGACAGAATCCTAGACTCGATTATTGGTGATGATGAAAGTGAGATGACTTTTTCCTAAACCACGATCAGTTAAAGGCGATTCTGACGACCTCTTCACTTTCCGAAAAGCAAAGCGAGAATCCGCCGAGCGCAAGAACAAACGGAAAGTCGTTGTAGCGCCTCAGTTGTACCTTTACAACTTCTAGCTGACTTGCCGAAATCATTTTCCACTCCCGAAGTGGATTCGCTTTCCAAGTGCTGGCGAATATTAGCGGAGCGCGATAACAGTTTTGGAAAGCGAAGCGAGTTTTAGCCGAAGTCGCAAAATCAGCCGGCGCATAAGCTCGCGGAGATTTCCAAACCGCCAGAATCGCCCTTTAGACTGTGGCTACCATGATTTGTCAGCCTAAGGGCTTCCTGTCAGACCACAAAGCGAGGCCAATAATACCAATAGCCTACGATGAATGAATATATTTCCAAAAAACACTTAGGGCCATGGCGGGACAAAGATAAATAAGCACTCCAACTGTACCAATCCAAATATTCCACACTCAACTCCTAATTCGAATAACTAAATAACTATCAAACAAACTAATACCTATCCCTACCACTCAACCTACAATAAAACGTTCACGGTGCTCCATGGCAACCTTCAGGAATCTACCCAACCGACGCAGCTCTTGGAACACTTTACTACCCATCAAACCTTTCAGAGACCCCCTTGAAGAACCTCTTTACTAACAAGACCAAAGGTTTCGATGGGATCTAGATATCCGGTCTTGGCCAGACTCTTTTAAAATGTTTGGTATTAAAAGTTTAAAAACAGATTAAGGCCAATAGCTATCATCTGAGAAAACCAAGTTCAGCTATGGATTCAGTGTTTGTGTTTACCCCCCTATACGTCGTTTCTACTTCGACGAAATTGATCAAAACTTCTGGCTGCCTTACTTCTGCAAAATTTCCCGTTTCGGTCAGACTCTGGGCGAACTACTTGCCCGTTAAAAAAAAATGCTCAAAAACGAATTCAGCATATTTCCTTACCCCTATATTGAACCTCTAATCAACTTCAGATAAAACTTTAACGAATTTTCAAGTTTTGGCCGGATTCCGGGCGAACTATGGGTTGGCGAGAAAATGATTTACATATATGGATTCAGCATGCCTCCTTACCACAGACCACTACGTCGAACCTCTAATCAACTTTAGAAAAAACTTTTACTTACAACAAATTTTCCGGATTCTGGGCGGACTATGTGTCCGGATATTAAAGGATTGTCATATACTGATTCAGCATGTCTTCTTACCCCTGAAACGAACATGTAATCAAGTTCAAATAAAACTTTTACTTTAAACACATTTTCCGGTTTTGGTCGGATTCCGGGCGAACTACTTGTCCGGCGAAAAAATAATTTTCATATACGCGTTCAGCATGTCTCCTTACCCCAAGACTGAACCTCTAATCAACTTAAGATTACACTTTTTCACAGTATTTTCCGTTTTTTGCCGGATTCCAGGTGAACTACTTGTCTGACAAGAAAATGTTTTCTATATTCGGATTCAGCATGTCTCCTTACCCCTAAATCGACTATCTCATTAGCTTTAAAAAATATTTTTTTCTTCCCTTAATTTGGACCCCCCTTTCCACCCTTAAATATAGGGCTACAGAGCCCATCTTCGAACTTCACCTGTACTTTGACCCAAAGAGTCCTCGTGTCAAGTTTGAACAAAATATCTAAACCCCTTCGAGAGTTATCGTTCCAGGAGACGGACGGACGGACAGACAGACAACTTTTGCGATGTCATAGGTATCCCTCCATTAAGTTTTCGGATCCCAAAAACTTCTTTCCTTAGCTCCCCCAACTCACTACAAAAACAAACCAAGTGCTCCACATCTTCATCCAACTTTCCGCATAACGGGCTTTCTTCCGCAATGGATGCAAGTTGGAGACGTACAGGTTTTTCCCGTGTTTGAATTATGTTTTCTTAGGTTTCCAGTAATAGTAACAACCTGGATTCGCCGGATTCACCTTTGTTCATGACTATGTACTAAACTTCGTACGAGTACCTCATTACGGGTGGGTACTGGGTAGTACTCTTTGCGTGACTCGACAATCTGGGCGTTTTTTCCACGTTTGATCCACCTGTTTGTTCAACCATTCTTGTAGGGCCAGGGTAATGCTTTAAAGTATAACTGAAAAGCCAACTTATTTGTGTGTCATTTAATTGGATTACACTGATTTATTTGGATTCTACAAAGAGATTTTTTTATTTTTCCACTAGCCTATCTGCTCTAGTTATGAGGCTCAGAATTTCTCCGGCCGTCCGCACAGCGTAAATTCTACTATGACGCGGAAAATTTTAATCTCAACCCAAATGCAGCTTTTCAGTGGGCAGTAGTGAGATTGTTGACGATTGCTAGTGCCTGAACAAAAAAAAGATAAATCTTTCTCGTAAGGCGTACAACAAAAATACAAGCGCATAGGTTCACCACAAATCACACGGAAATTCCACTATTTAAAAATCGATTATTCTTTGAATAGCGGAACAACGAAGTAACTCATTTTCAGCGGGTCTTCAAGCCAATTTAACTGAATAAGTGATGGGTAACTACATTGTCCTATCCTAGTCCTTTTCGGTTAAACTTTAAAGGATACCTCGCAACCCATAGTGTTTCTGCTCAAATGCTCTGAAATAGTTTACCAGTTTACAACTAAACTGTGCTTACAGGAATTACACACGGCTTCGGCTGTTTTTAGCCTCTATCCATGTCCCTTGCCTTGGATGACAATGTTGTCAAAATTTGCATAACGCATCTCAGGGCGAATAAAGCTCCTGAGGAACAATGATCGGGCGCGGGATCCGTCTAGTAAAGAGAACAAACCTGGCAAGCGTGATAATCAGTGTATTGCTAATGAAGGGGACACGTATGAAGTGACGAATCTTGGAAACGAGAATGGATGGAGATACTACTGAAGTAAAATGAGTTACTATCATAAGTACTTCGTGTCCTTAAACACCATTTTATCGGAAATTACTTAGCTCGTTTTCTTTGTTCTAGGCCTAGCCTGTTCTGAGAAGTCCGTCTGCAACTCTGGCCGTTGTCTTCTTTCCAAGGAGTCGGAAAGAGGGTTCATCTGCCAATGCGAAGATGGGTTTTACGGTGATTTCTGCGAATTTGTCGACCCCTGCGAAAACAACCCCTGCTTGAACTTCGGTAAGTCGTAAGCAATGGACGTAATCTTACTGTAGTAAGTGTAAGGAAATCCGGAAACGTAATCTTACTGAGCGTAAGAAAATCCGGAAGGAATCGTAGTTTAGTTTAGTTAATCAATGCAGCATAGTTAGTGCGTCGTGACTTACCGGTAATTCTTAGTGAGTTTTAATTCTTAGTTATTCCATGTGTATTTTAGGGTAATAAAATTACTTCCTTACTTACTTACCTACTGCTACTTGGAAGCGAAATGCGTGATGTTCATCCGTCTAGAAAAGAGCAAAAAAATTCACATGCTAAATTTCCGTTAAAGTGGACAAAAACGAGTAAGTAGTTTTTGTAATTTCAAAACGTCGCAAATTAGGACGAATCGAAAGATCATGGACGTAGAATGAGCCAGTAATATAGGTACCGTTGTCATTGACTTCAATTATATAACTAGAGGCAGAGCAAAAGAACACTAGGAAGTAGCGCCAAGACTTGCAAAAAGTGACACACACTCAAATAGCAGCGACGCTAGCACCACCAGCGATAGTGAACGTCCCTACTGAAACTCAATCAATCGTGCACCAGCGCTGAATCCAATAACTTCATATTGTTGAACACAGCAAAAAAAAGATGAAACCTTCACTTTTCCCTCCATGGGTGCAGATCTCACCTTAGCTTTACTACAAATTTCCAAACACGCAAGTTTGTCTCGCTTTAAATGCCGCTAACCTAGTGGTCGGTTCTGCGAGTGTGGCCCGTTTGCAAAGCATGGGAAGCATAGGTCTTGGCGCTACTCTCTAGTGTTATTTTGTCTGGAGTAAAAGCATGGAAAGCGTAAGTCTTGACAAATATATCTTGAGCCCAAGCTAACTTAGACTCATATATTCATATGATATATTCAACAACGGATTCTTCAGCTGTGGCAAGGGTCCTCTTCAGGTTGTTATTCTTCTGGGCCAACGCTGGGGAAAGAAACAAGCCTGCAACTGCAATTGATTGCAGGTTCGTTTCTTTCCCCAGCGTTGGCCAAGAAGAATAACAGCCTGAAGAGGACCCTTGCCAAGAAGGGCCGAAATAGCGCTTCATAAGCATCACAGCTGACGAATTCGTTTTTGTATATATTGTATGAATATGTAAGTCTTGACGCTACTCCCTAGTGTTATTTTGCTCTAACGGTTACGTAGATGGAATGTTGTTTGTACCGTGACAACTAAACCAGAACTAAATTTGTATTTACAATTGTAGTTTTGTTGTCGAAATCATGTGAATTTTTTATAGTATTTATATGTCACTGAATGGATCAGTTGGATTAGGCATAGTTTTGTTTTATACGGTATATTTTGAACTCCTCAGTTCCGAGGGAAAGAAATGAGTAAATAAATATTTGAGTTTAGGAGGCTAGGACTCCACGTCGGAGGGCCTCATGGTGAAAAGCAAATAAAACCAAAGATTAAAGTTGATTGGAAGACGCCATTGAAATGGAAACTTTCTTAAGTAGTGAACTGAAAGACAAAAAATGTGCTCAGCCGAGATTTGAACCCAGGACCTTCGGCTATCCAGCCACTGCTCTACCATCTGAGCTATAGAATACTTTTCTGTAGGCCTCTGTAAGCCCTTCTATCACTATCACTATCATTAACTGCAACCTGTCATTTCAGCGTCCTGCGAAGATCTTGGTTCAGGGGCATTTGAGTGTTTATGTCCGGAGGGATTCCGAGGGGAGCTTTGCGAAACTGCTGACCCCTGTATGACAATTGAAGAAACCTGTTTCAATGGAGGAACATGCCTCAGGTAAATTTTATTTTTATGCCCCCCTCCCACACATACTGTTTCACCGGAAAGTAAAGGAGTGAACCCGGAAAAGAGTACGAGGCCGGTTAAAAAATTATAACGCAATTTTAGAAATTTGCAAGAACCTCGATTATGTGTGCCTGCTGACACAATATTCTTAACTCAAAATTTTTTCAAGAAGTTCGTTTTTCCAACTTGGAGTGGTTTTGAGCCTGAAAAGGACGCTTGCCAAAAAGGGCCGAAATATAGCTCTAATAAAATATTGCACTGTTAAATATAATCCTCATCGTCAACAAAACTGTCTGCGGAAAGGACTTGAACCCAAGTGGGCATGGCAGGCGATTCTTAAAAGACATTGGCCGACGGTCTTTCCAGAACAGAGTGATGGGCTGTTTTAACGGCCTTCCGTCTGAAGTAGTAATGAGCGATCCTTTCAGTGCTATCAACAATTCCTCGGATAGTCTGTACGTCGAAAGAACCTGCAGCAAACAGCGTTTTGCAAGAACTTTGTAGCGGCCGACTGCCTTATACTTGTCATATAATAATTATTATTATTTAAACGGTTTTCAAAGCCTTTGCTTTCGTGAATACTTCATAGACTCCTTTCTTGTCCTGTAAGTACGTTATTTTGGTTGTTTTTTTGTTTTTGTTACAAAGATTTCTGTTCTGTCAAGAAGTAGATCAATCCCCTGTTTGGGATCTCACCGAGGCTTTCTGCCTTGTTTCTCTATGAATAGTCTGCCATCTGGTGTTTTTGGATGAATTTGCGGGGTGCATTTTAATTTGTCTAGGAGGACGGAATTTCGGGTCAAAGCTTGATAGCAACATTAGAGGCCTCATGTAACCAAGTTGGCCTTTCACCACTCCAAGCGGATTGGTCTCTGTTTACGTAGATAGTACACGAGATCTACAAACTGGTGAAAAGCAAAGAAAAGCGTTCACACCTTCAGTTGAAAGGTAGTAAAAAACTCCCGTCGTCAGCGATCTGCTGGAGGAATGTAGCACATATCGTTGCAGACGTTTAGTTAAACATTAAAGATGGTGATGATCAGTGGGGGAACTTAAAAGAGAGCCCGGAATGTAGTTCAGAACTAGACTGTGGAGATTTGTGGGGTTTGAACGAAAGGCATTTTTGTATGAGCCAGGGGGAGCTCTAAATCTGGAGGATGGTTTTGATCAGCCTTGTTTTCCATGGAAAAATGCAGTAAAAGCGATTCATTTAACCCTTACTTCCAGTTGAATTCTTTCAGTAGAACACCTTTTGTCTAGGAAAACCAGATCATTCTCCCCCTCTACTTTTATAGTTGACAATGTGAAGTGTTAATTACTACTAATGAACTAAACTAGTACTAATCACTACTCCAGATAGAAGGGCGGTACAGCAGTCCATCACGCTGTTTGGAAAAGGCCATGCACTCCCCTATGAAATTTTTTCGAGAATTAGTCGTATGGAGTTGTACGAAAAAGTAGCATGCAGTAGTAACTGTTGCCATTGCATGCTACTACTGAAAACTGGATGCTACTGCAGCAAGATTGGTTGCTATCGTATTTTTAAGATTAACCAGTCGGAGGCATGTTAAATTAAAGTATTCCGTACTACTACATATCAATCCATGCAACTTTTTCGTACAACTACCATACAACTACTCAGTCAAAGCACTTTTCATCGGGTCAGCTTGAAGTCATGTTTTGCAGTCGTGATCTTAGTTTATAGTAGTGATATGTAGCTCTTTGTTCCAATGCTTTTGTTTCTTTCAGTTCATCCGGTGTTGCAACGTGCATCTGCGCATCCGGCTACTATGGTGACAAGTGCGAAACCCCTGACCCTTGCTTCCAGAACCCCTGCCTCGCTGGTGGAACTTGCGTACGCAACGGCGCCAAAAGCACGTGCCTCTGCAAACCTGGTCACGCTGGCGCGTTCTGCGAGCAAATCGACCTTTGTTGGAACATAACGTGCCAGAACGGGGGTCAGTGCACCTCCGTGACGGGACGTGCATTGTGCGCGTGCAAGGACGGATATATGGGTGAGGACTGTAGTGATTTTGACCCATGCACAACTAAACCATGCCTAAACCATGGCGCTTGCACAAGATTGAGTAACATTGACTTTTCCTGTACGTGCACTCCTGGGTTTCTTGGGAACACGTGCAAGGCACGTGATCCCTGCTTTCTGTTTCCGTGCATGAACGGTGGCACGTGCCTAGCACGTGGAAACGTTCCCTTTTGTGTTTGTGAACCTGGCTTTATTGGTGGTGGTTGCGAAACTAAAGACTTTTGCTTTAATAACCCCTGCAAAAATGGCGCTACGTGTTCGATGCAAAGTGCAACATGCACTTGCGCACCGGGGTTCTTAGGGAGAACGTGCGAAATTGAAGACCAATGTCACAACGTTGTGTGTCAGAACGAGGGCACATGTGTCGTGGAAGGAAATGAGCCAAGATGTGTTTGCAAGCCCGGATTTGTTGGGCAAGTATGCGAGAAACATGACTTTTGCTATAATGATCCTTGCAAGAACGGTGCTACATGTTCAACAGACTTTGAAACGTGCACATGCGCTCCTGGTTTTCGTGGAGCTCTGTGCAAACGGAAAGACCTCTGCTATGGAATCACGTGCAATAACGTAGGCACGTGCTTAGAATCGAACGGTGAGGCAAAGTGCTTATGCCAAGAAGGATACATAGGCAAAGGATGTGAACTAAGAGATCCGTGTGTCCCCAATCCTTGCAGGAATAATGGCACGTGCCAGCTCAGAAACGACACCTTCCAGTGCGAGTGCCCTCGGGGGTATATGGGAGACACCTGCGACAGTATCGATCTCTGTTTCGACGAGCCGTGTGGCTTCCATGGTACGTGCGATCAAAATGGTGAGAGCTTTGCGTGCACGTGCAATGATGGCTGGCATGGACAATTTTGTGAGGAAGTAAATCCCTGCCACGTCAACCCATGCGCTAATGGCGGTACGTGCGCGCACACTAAAATTGCCCCTGGTTTCATTTGTGAGTGCCCTGATGGTTTTCTGGGAATCAGATGCGAGTCCGTAAATCCATGCTTTGAAAACCCGTGCAACAATGGGGGTACGTGTGCGATTGAAGGCGATACATTTTCCTGCACATGTGTAAGTGGGTTTGAAGGAAAGATGTGTGGATCCTGGAATGCCTGTCATGATAGTCCTTGTGTCAATGGGGGAACATGCGAGACAATAAATGGCACGTTTCTGTGCACATGCCCGGACGGATTAGAAGGAAACACGTGCGAAATATTGAATCCCTGCCACCGAAACCCGTGTAAAAATGATGGGCACTGCCAGCGACTAGAAGTAGAGCCAGGATGGCTGTGTGAGTGTTTAGACCGTTTTGAAGGACCCACATGTGAAGTAGTGAACCCGTGCCATGGAAACCCCTGTGCCAACGGTGGGACCTGTCTGACTACGAATGGCACTTTTTTATGTTCCTGTGCCCATGGATTTGAAGGAAACACTTGCGAAGTGCTGAACCCGTGCCATGAAAACCCTTGTGCCAACGGAGGGACCTGCTTGGCTAAGAACGGCACATTTTTGTGCTCCTGCACTGATGGGTTTGAAGGAATCACTTGCGAAGTGGTGAACCCGTGCCATAAAAACCCTTGTGCCAACGGAGGGACTTGCTTGGCTAAGAACGGCACGTATTTCTGTTCCTGTGCCGAAGGTTTTGAGGGATCCAGATGTGAAGTGGTGAACCCCTGCCACGAAAACCCGTGTGCCAACGGAGGGACTTGCCTTGCTATGAACGGCACGTTTTTTTGTTTCTGTGCCGATGAATTTGAGGGCACCACTTGCGAAATGGCCAATCCTTGCCACTCTGACCCGTGCCAGAATGGTGGGTTTTGCCAACGCATTGAAGAAGAACCGACCTTTTTATGCGAATGCTTAGAGGGATTCGAAGGTCCCGCGTGTCAGGTGCTGAATCCGTGTCAGCGCAATCCATGTGCTAACAATGGAACTTGCGAGTTTATTGATAATAAGTTCAGTTGCACATGTTCAGATGGATTCGAAGGAGCCACATGCGAAGAAGTCGATCCATGCCGCATGAACCCGTGCCAAAATGGTGGATTTTGCCAACGGACTGAGTTACAACCGAGATTCGTATGCGAATGCTTTGACGGTTATGAAGGTGACTCGTGTCAAGTCCTGAATCCGTGTTATTCCAATCCTTGCACCAATAATGGAAGGTGTGAATCTGGAAATAGCACATTCCAATGCGCATGTGCAGATGGGTTCGAAGGAGCCACGTGCGAAGAAGTCGATCCGTGCCACTTCAACCCGTGCCAAAATGGTGGGTTGTGTCAGCGCACAGAAGTACAGCCCAGATTCTTCTGTGAGTGCCTAGATGGGTTTGAAGGGGACTCATGTCAAGCCCTGAACCCGTGTTATTCCAGTCCCTGCACCAGTAATGGAAAGTGTGATTCCACAAATGGCACATTTCAATGCGCATGTGCTGATGGGTTCGAAGGAACCACGTGCGAAGAAGTTGATCCGTGCCACTTGGATCCGTGCCAAAATGGTGGATTTTGCCAACGTACAGAAGTACAGCCGAGATTCTTCTGTGAGTGCCTAGATGGGTTTGAAGGTGACTCGTGTCAAGCCCTGAACCCGTGTCATTCCAGTCCCTGCACCAATAATGGAAAGTGTGAATCCACAAATGGCACATTCCAATGCCTATGTGCTGATGGGTTCGAAGGAACCACGTGCGAAGAAGTTGATCCGTGCCACTCGGATCCGTGCCTAAATGGTGGATTTTGCCAACGCACCGAAGTACAGCCGAGATTTGTATGCGAATGCCTAGATGGGTTTGAAGGTGATTCGTGTCAACTCGTGAATTCGTGTTATTCTAGTCCTTGCGCCAATAATGGAGTGTGCGAATCCACAAATGGCACGTTCCAATGCGCATGTGCTGATGGTTTCGAAGGAGCCACGTGTGAAGAGATTCATCCATGCCACGTGAACCCGTGCCAAAACGGTGGATTGTGCCAACGGGTTGAGGAAGAGTCCGGATGGCTGTGCAAATGCTCGGATAAATACCAAGGCAAAACTTGCGACATCGAAGACCCCTGTTATATCAATCCATGTTTGAATGAAGGCACGTGCAGTTCAGAAAATGGGACATTCACGTGCAGCTGCCAAAATAGATTCACAGGTGCCATGTGCGAAGAGGTCGATCTCTGCCATGAAAACAGGTGCGCTAACAATAGTACGTGCTCTTCGGACGGCGTCACGTTCACGTGCACGTGTCAGGAAGATTACTATGGAGATTTATGCGACATATATAATTACTGTAGCCAGAAAGATTGCCAGAATGGGGGCACTTGTAAGAACATGGAGACTGGCTTTCTTTGCAATTGTCCAGATGGCTTTTCCGGTGAGCTTTGTGAAGTAAGGGACCCCTGCCTGGACCACTTGTGCAAAAATGGGATATCTAGTGGGAAGGACAATAGCACATGCACTTGCGAGTGTCAGGAGGGATACATCGGTAACTTCTGTGAATTGCAGGATCCCTGTTCACAAAATCCATGCATGAATTCAGCCACGTGTTCGGCAACTCTTGAGGGATACACATGCCTGTGCCCTGATGACTACGCGGGGAAAAACTGTGATATTAAAGTGAATCTTTGTGATTCAGATCCTTGTTTGAATGGAGGAACTTGCGAGTCGTTTACAGTCGGTGAAATTACGTGCTTGTGCACCGAGAATCACACAGGATCACTGTGTGAGACACAAGTAATCCACATTTGTGAATCGGAGCCGTGCGAGAACGGAGGTTTGTGCACTGTGATTTCCCCCAGTGAACGGATCTGCGATTGCCTAGAGGGATACGAAGGAATAAACTGTGAAATGAAAACGAACCTTTGTGATTCGAACCCTTGTGAGCGGGGTAACTGTGAAATTCTTGAAAATGGTTATAGATGTGATTGTGATGAAGGTTTCACAGGAATCAACTGTGAGTCTTTGATTGACTTTTGTGAGTCTACGCCTTGCAGGAACGGTGGATCCTGTAATAGTGAACCATCTGGATTTCACTGCGAATGTTCAGAAGGATTTAAAGGTAAGGCTTTTTTTGCAGGAAAGTAGGACCTTAATCACGAATCCAGATCCGTCCTCTCTTTCTAAGGAACTGGATCCGCAGCTCTCGTCCACCATCTTTCTAGCCCCTTTTCGGGGAAAAAAAGAATGAAAGGAGAAAATCCAGTTCGAGCGGATTCGTGATTGTTAACTCCATGCTCGGTGTAGGTAGCAAAGGTTACGAATCCGGTCAAAATTTGATTGTTGTTTGATTCGTTTATTCCCTCAGTTTGAAAAGTTAAACTGAACAAAACTGGTACACCACGTCCAAACTATTAAACGTTTTTTTAAACTTAAAACCTACACGTAGCCAACAAAAACAAAATAGTCCGATTTTGTGGAAAAGTAAAGAAATAATTAGAAAACATGGTCCGATTTCAATACAAAACGACAAGAATCAAGAATCCACGCTCGAATCGGACCGAAATATATGATTTAGTTTTTTTATTTCTCGAATTAAGGGAAGTTGGACAAGAAATGTTACGTCGTGACGAACATCTGTCATCAAACTGTCAACCTTCGCCTAGCAACCAATCCGGATCCGGGTTTTGGTTCGCCCATTGCGGACTGGCAAGTAATTTGATTGGAATCAAATTCTCTGACTCTCAGTCTTGAAGGATTGGTGTGAGCCAACGGGGTGCTGTTGCGATTGCACAGGCTAGTTGAATGGTATAGTCAGGGCTGTATCCAGGGGGGGGGGTTAGGGGGTTCACCCCCCAAAAAAACATCCAAAAATAATTGTTTTGATGGGCTTTAACCTCTGATCCATGTCTATTTTGTAATTATAGGCCAGACCCGCGGGCAAACCCCCCCAAAAGAAATTCCTGGATACCGACCTGTGTACAGTGATGTTTTACCTGATACATGAATCCGTCCGAACACACTTCTCCTGAGGAAGCGTATCCGGAACCGGAACCGCCTCTCATGCTTACCTTCTTTCGTGACCACTATTCAGGCCCGAATTCGGATTTGATTTGCCCATCGCTGACTTATCTCTTATACAATATAGTAATTTGGGGGATATTTCCAGGAAAAAATTGTGAAGTTGTAATCAACCCCTGCATTGAAATTAGCCCTTCACCCTGCGAAAATGGGGGCACATGCGTGCCCTTCAACCGCTCCTTTGCCTGCGAGTGCCCAATTGGATTCAGTGGAAAGTCCTGCGAGTTACTAGGTAAGATCGGTATCGGTAGGAAGGGGTAGGAAAATCAAGAATTGAAAGTCATTTCTGGTCAAATGAATAGATTAAATGTTATGCATAGATACAGCATCAACCACATCTTCTTTAAAAGACTGCTCTAGGACCCGCAGAACAAAGATTAGTTCGATTTTCAGTAAAACTTTAAATTACCTTAAATTGCGCAAGTTAAGGTGAGGTGAGTTACAATTTTATTGAAAGTGGTATTAACTCCAGCTGTATAGAAGCGTCAGATATGCTAGTGTTATACGCAAATAACGCTTTGTTAACTAATTGACTTGGAACACGAAATAAAAAAAACTAGTCTTAGGCACTAGAGATTGAAATAAATACATTCGTTTTATTCATTTATTTTATTGTTGTACTGCACATACTACAGATATCACGCATATGTACTCAAAAATAAGCTCCCCTGACGCTGTCTTGTTGGGAGACCTCTACCTGTACACTAGCCTACATACACGTATTTATAAGTTCTTGTTATCACGCACAATCTGTCAAATAGGCTACGCACATATAATAACAAAGGTAAAAAATAAAAACACAAAATACATCGAGTAGAGAAAAAAGAAGTGACAGCTATACCAGATGCTTTTTGGGATCCCAAAACGTTAGTGACGGATACCTATGACATCGAAAAAACGTCTGTCTGTCCGTCCGTCCGTCCGTCTGTCTGTGAGCACGATAACTCTCGAAGGGAATGAGATATTTTGATGAAACTTGGTGTGAGGATTCTTTGGGTCAAGAGTAAGGTCGAGTTCGTTGATGGGCTCTGTAGTCCTACATTTAGGGGTGGGGGAGGGGGTTTAAATTAAGGAACAAACAAAATATTTTGAAACAGCTAATATGATAGTCGATTATGGGGTAAGAAGACATGCTGAACACGATGGTGAAAACTATTTTCTCGCCGGACAAGTAGTTCGCCCGGAATCCGGCCAAAACCGGAAAGTTTGTTAAAAGTAAAAGTTTTATTTGAAGCTGATTAGATGTTCGATTAAGGGTTAAGAAGACATGCTGAACACGACGGTGAAAACCATTTTCTTGCCGGACATATAGTTAGCCCGGAATCCGGCCGAAACCGGAAAATTTGTTATAAAAGCAAAAGTTTCACACTTCCCATCTGATAAGCATACCAATCTGTAAAACAAAATACAGTAAAAATCTTCAAAAAGTCTAGCGAACACTCAATCTCTCGAAAGCAAAACCTATTTGTCCGGATCAAATATTCAATTTTTGGGATCCCATCGGAACCTTTGGTCTTGTTCATCACGGTGAAGAAAAAAAGAGAGAAAAAGAAAGAATATTCCTCCAGCCCAAGCTGACTGCGAATCATATTTGAAAGTGTAAAAGGGATTCGTTACCCGAATTTTATTAGATCTGTATTTCTTACCTTCTTGGTAAGGGTCTTCTTCAGGCTCAAGCCGCGCAAAGTGGAAAATAAACTTTTGCGAAAATATAGCTCTAATAAATTCAACTGACGTACCGTTTTTGAACTGTCAAATATAAAAAAGGAAGAAAATAGAAACAAAACACAAAGATTAACTTGAAACTTTTGGGACAAGATAATTAACGATGAGTGCAAACACAAATACCAAGGAGGAGAATTTGTATTGCGTAGGCTATCTCGATGAATCAGAGCAAAATAGCACTAGGGAGTAGCGCCAAGACCTGAAAAAGGCACAGACACTCAAATAGCAGCGATTCTAGCACCACTAGTGAAAAAGAACGTCCCTACTGAGACTCATTGCAATTAGTCATTTACCAGCACTGGCTCTGATAACACATGCTGAACAAAAAAAAAAAAATTATACAGCCTTAATTGTTTCCTTGGTGTTTGCAGGCAGCACCTTTGCTTTACCAGAAATTTATAATCCCGCAAGTTTGTCTCGCTTTAAACGCCGCAAGCGTAGTGGACGGCGTTACGAGTATAGCCCGTTTGCAAAGCACGGAAAGCATAGGTCTTGGCGCTACTCCTTAGTGTTATTCAGAGCAAAATAACACTAGAGAGTAGCGCCAAGACTTGAAAAAAGTGTCACACACTCGAAAAGCAGCGACAGTAGCACCACCAGCGATAGTGAACGTCCCTACCGAAACTTAATCAGTCGTGCACCAGTGCTGGCTCGAATAACTTCATCTGAACACTGCAAAAAAAGATACTAGCTCGCCTGTTTCCTCGATGGGTGCAGGCCGCAACTTAGCTTTACTAGTAATTTCTAAATCCGAAAGTTAGTCTCGCTTTAAATGCCGCGAACGTAGTGGGCGGCGCTATGAGTATGCCCCATTTGCGAAGCAAGGCAAGCATAGGTTTCGACGCTACTCCCTTGTGTTATTTTGCTCTGGTGTTATTTTGCTCTGCGATGAACAGCTTGCCTTCTTTACATTTTGCTTTTCTTTGAATCTAGAAACATGTCCTGGAGTAACAATCTAAACAAAAACAGACACAAACTGACATCATCACTAGAATTTTAGGACAAGAAAATTGACGATTAGAAGTATCGTGGATAATTGCTTACCGTCATTACATTTTCACTTTCTTTGAATCTAGAAACATGTCCCGGAGATGTGACGGATCTCGCCACCGGTTACTTCCAGTGGTCGTCTGTTGAGTTCGGGGAAACGTCCAGAATTATGTGCCCCAACGGCCCGCTTCAGGAATTGCGTCTGCCAACAAATAGCACATCTTGGAACACATTACAGGCGATGAGGTCAACTAGGATGGTCTTCCCCGCTGCAAGTAAGTAAGGTACTTCTTTCATTAGACCCACCCTGGAACACTCATTAGCTTGGCATTTTTCATTGTCGCATGAAAGGGGAAAATTAAAAAAATATTTATTCATTCTTGTTATTCATAATATAGGGTAATAACTGTGTATTGCAAAAACAACAAGGCCACAAAGCCTCTACAGAATCCTTTAAAACATGCGGGGTCGTGCATTTGAGTGGCAAACATTTTGTCAATTTCTCTCCTGAACTGGCTAAGTGGCCACCTTATTCTTAGCATCCAGGGAGATACCCCTCGTTCGCTTCAAAGCGGCCTGTTAAAGGAACAGTAAACTTGACTACGCAAATTTCGGCCATCGAATCGCCCGGGGAGGGGGGGCTTAGATAAATATACAGGGTCTTATTGTCGACAGGCCCCCCCCTTCTTTGTTATCTCGAACCGTCTCGAACCCCCTCCTTAGTGTTCCCAAAGCTAGCTGGCAGGCCTTTTTGCCCCTTATGCACTGTTATTATGCACTTATGTACTGTAAAAGTTCGCCTTTTTGCGTGTAGACTACAGACAAACGACCTCCCCGACAAGACGGCCTGGGTTCGATTCCTAGTCGCGGCACACAAACCTTTTGCTTTTTTTTCTACTAACTCAAAAGTCGAATTATCGGAAACTGCCCGGAAACTGCAATGGTCGTAACGAGAATTTTTCTTACTCTCAATATCGACTCAGGGTACATTCTTGATATGTTAGCTAGCTCCCCGAGTCAAGTTTGAGTCAAGTTTTCTGTTCTTGTAAACTATTTTTGATTGCGAGGCGCCGGACGCGTTTACACTTATGAAACGTTCTAGGGACAATCAATAGTGTGACAGGCCGCTTTGAAGCGAACAAGGGATATCCCCCTGGATGGTAAGTATAAGCTGAAGTGACGGGCATTCTGCTGTTTCGTCGGGTAGTTGGTTCCAGTGAATGAAGAGGCACGCGGTTTCCGAAGCTCCACCGACCAGTGTCTTTGTAGAACCTCTCTCCTGTGAGTTTGAGACTATGACCACGTAAGTTGTTGGGATTGAAAGGGAGGATGTCGCCTTACGAGAAAGATTTATCATTTTATTTTTGTTCAGGCACTAAGCAATCTTCACTAATCTTACCACTGCCCACTGAAAAGTCGCATTTGTGTTGAGATTAAAATTTCCCGCGTCATAGTAGAATTTACGCTGTGGGGACGGCTGGGGATATTCTGAGCCTCATAGTTAGAGCAGGTAGTGGAAAATCAAAAAATCCCTTAGCAAAATCCAAATAATTCAGTGTATCCAATTAAATGACACACAAATGAGTTGGCTTTTCAATGAAACTTTAAAGGATCGAACTGAGCAGTGCCCATATTTGAGATTGGCCCTTACCAGCGAGGTGGACAGTGTAGTGAGTTCACAAGAGTTGGAAATGGTCTGTTCATAGTGGGCGGTTGACCAAAACTTCTATACTCCTCTCTTTTTTAAACAAACCTTAAACAAGTGCGCAAGCGCTCAGACGTGGAGTGTAAAAGTAAAATGTTTATCATATTTTAATTACAAACAGCGTTAAAACCAAGACATTTCACATCCCCAATAACCAAACAAGTATTGAAATAACCTAATTTGTAATCATCCCACTTTAAAAGCTTTAAATGTAATCAAACCGCAAGTATAAATCCAAAGAGATCTTGCAAGAACAGCACGAGTTCTAACACTGGGTCAGAGAATCAGAACACTGAATCTGAATGGTCTGCCAGCCAGTCCGACCCTTTAAACCTCTTTTCCATTAGCAAGGTAATAAAACGAGTGCAATAACGAAATCGTATCAGCCTAATACCCCCGTTGTCACAATTCATTAAGAACGGCATATCATCGATCATATGACAACACCGTAAAGTTTCCAGCCGTTCATTAAAGATACGTCGCGTCGACTTATTTGTTGCATATCTAGACCTAAATACCCTCGACTATACCAACTTAGAGTTTGATTCCAGTCACGGGACAAAAACTTGACTCATGGGAAAATTGGGCCCACTTGCCCATGAACGGGGAGGGTAGGGGCCAGGGAGTGGTTCAACTCCACATATAAATCCCCAACCCTATGATCCAAAAGCACAAAGGAATTTCATCGCTCTATCTCCAGTTATTGT
The DNA here is from genome assembly GCA_023053555.1 of Branchinecta lindahli. NCBI lineage: Eukaryota > Metazoa > Arthropoda > Branchiopoda > Anostraca > Branchinectidae > Branchinecta > Branchinecta lindahli. The sequence continues at coordinate 4,610,390 of JAKZAO010000002.1, forward strand.
CAAGTTGAAATCATTAAAAAATGGGCAAGTGGGCCCAATTGCCCCTGAACCAAGTGGGGGTGGGGTTGGGGACCCGCAAAAATGAAAAAGAGACCCTAATACTCACAAACCTACCAAGTTTCAACTTGATACCTGATGACTCCTGTCACGGGTAACGAACTTTACTCCTGGGCAATCTGGGCCCATTTGCCCATGAACGTGTTGGGTGGGGGAGGTGAAACTTTAAAAGTAATTTCCCAGCCCTAGGGTCTACATGTACAAGGAATTTCATCGTCTTATGTCCAACTCTGGTCAAGTTATGAACATTATTCACTGGGCAATCTGGGCCCATTTGCCCCTCAACCGGGTGGGTGTGAGGGGTGGGACCCCCAAAAGGCACAACTAGACCCCAATACACACAAGCGTACCAAGTTTGAACTTGATACTTGCACTGGTTCACGAGTTATGAGCTCCACAAAATATGGTGAAAACCGAAAACCGAAAGCTGCTAGAGCGCTCGCAAGAGTGGATTGTTCCAAGGAACACTCCACTAAAAACCGCAGGAACGGGCTGAAAGGAGCTAAGCAATGATTTCGGATCAGTCACAGTATCTCACCCTCACTCCTATCCCACTCCCAAATCCTCCCTCCCCTACCAAAACGTCAGAAATCGACCAGAACGAATGGTATGTTCTAGGGTACCGAAACCCGTGTCTTATACCTACAAAGCACGTGAGATCCAGGCTACCAAATGTTTATTGCCAGAATCCTTAAAACTTGTAATGAAACTTCACTAACTATAGTTAGTGTTTTGACGCAGATGTATTTTTTTTTTTTTTAGTATTATAATCGTAAATTTATTGTTTAACCACGAAATTCGATTTTCAAAATTATTTGTCAACATATCATTATGTTGATCTGTCGTAATCTCTAATCTATATAATCTATCTATAAGGTGAATTTATGAATTTAAGTTAATCCATGAATTTAAGCATTAGATTCTTTTGGTTATGACTTGCTCACTCACTGAGCTTCAAGCTCTATAGAGCTTTATATCAGCCTATAGGCTATTATTCGAGAGTGAAAATAATAAGTTATTCTATTTTTAATCCGTATTTTCTTCCAGTGCAGTTTATCTGCGAACTCTTATTGTACATCGAGGGATATCTCAATACCTTACGTTCCTCGAAGTCTGTATGGTACTTCTTGAAATATTACCAACTGCAACGGTAAACGAATGTCGAAAAAAAAAATTTGGCTCACTACTAATAGCGGTCTTTATTCAGAAGTAACCTTACAATCTCGAATTGAACATTCCCTGAGCTTTGCTCGATTAGCCACTGAAACGCACGGTTTTGTTGAAATTAAAATTCTCCGCGTTAGGGTGGACTTGCGTCTTGTCACAGTATCTGACACCGCGAGGTCCTTAAAAGATATATCTCTAGGGATAAAAAGATACGTACCATTCAAGGATAAAAATCGTTAATTTGGTCGGATCACTGGAGGATATAAAACACGAAAAACTTTAGTTTATTCCTATCGGTGAATATATTTGAGTTTACGTCTATAGAGCCGTGCGGCCAGCGAGGCGCCGGTCGTGTTTACATTTATAAACCGTCCTAGGGACAATCATATCCTATGTTCGGTCCTCATCTTTGACGTTACCATGTGCTTCATGACAGTATGGTATTACGGCATACTTCATGCGACAACGCATATTGTTAGAAATTAAGTTTATTTTAGGTTCGCGTAGCTTAGTTTAACTAACTTTAACTTAGCATAAGCCTAGCTAAAGGCCTTGGCCGCAAAATCTCCTGTGACGTCACAAAAGATACAAAGATACGTATCACTGGAGGTATTTTATCCTCCGATGGCGCGTATCTTTTGAGGATCAATTATCCTGAGATTTGTGTATGCTGAACACGTCACCACTAGAACCCAAGGTGAAAAAAAATCCTTTAGTAGAGTCAAAATATTTTCGTGTTTTCAAACCTAAGGAATAAAAGTAAGCTGGTTTTTCAGTTAAGCTCTAAGCAGTTTCCTTTTTTTTTCAGATTCAACCTCTTCGAAAAGCAAGTCTTCCTCAGATCGCAAAAGCTTGATCGTCGGTCGGACGAATGACTCGGTCAAAGACCGGATGGGTTTCTCCTGGACAGAGTTGGAAAAAACGACAGCCCGGACTCTTCTGACCTCTAAGAAGAAGATAACTGTTCATAAGGAGAAACGAGAAGTCAGAAAGATAGTGAAGGTAGAAATGGGAGAAAAGATAATCTTGAAGAGGGATGGAAGGGATACGGAGAAAATTGAAAGAGGAATTGAAGATCACGCAATGAATAAAGGTATGAAGTGTGTGGAGTACTTTGTTTGTAAGTAAAGGGTTCCGCACTGGTCGTTTTTTTTTTGTTTTTGATTTTTTACTTTTTGGGCTAAGACTCCTCCTCCACACGGTGACGTTAACATTCCCTTAAACTCTTTAACGTCACCTACTCTTTCCAAACAACCTACTCCGGTTTGATAATATTGATAAATAAAAACTAGCCAGGGGCTTAATTTCGCGAAAGCCCCCCCCCCCCAAGTGACGCCTCTGAAACTGGGTAGCTTTTCAGACCGCCAGAATCGCCCTTTTACGAGTTTTCAGTCGTCTTTTGGTGATGAGTTTGACTTATTAACTCGGAGAAGCATTTCCAATCAGTGAATTCCGAAGGGGCGAATTGATCGTTAAGATCGAAAATTAAATTGGCAAACGACGATTGTGAAGTCATATAACACGAATGGAACCTACTCCCGCAATCGTTCCATACCTTCTCACGAATTTCGTACGGAACAGTCTAACCTTCCTAACGAAACGGCACTGATTTCCCAGTTGCCTTGTTCCGCTACCCTCGATTTATATAACGCTGTCGACAGTTGGTTGCGAGAAGTTGATTCGTCAGAAAAAACGGTTATGGAAATTTTGCCTTGTTTTAAAGTATTCAACTAATTAAAAGTAATGGAAGAGTAAATAGTGCGAGGGATTCTTTAAGGGGAGGAGGCACGTCCATCTTCTCTGTCCGACTGTGGTGCCATCTTTCCCAATATTTGTCAAGGGGTTTTGTTGATATTTACTAGATGGTGCATTAGATGGGGATTTGAGTCCTAACTTCTAAATTCATCACGTCTGGTTTATTTGTCACCAAAGCATTGTTCAGAGAGGTACCTTTGTTCAAATTGAAAGTGAAAGGTTCGTGTACATGTGATGTTCAGTATTGCCTGGCACAATTTTTCGAGCCCCGATAAAGATCAGAAAAAGTGTTATTTGGACTACTTAAAGTACACTTTGACACCATTATGTTATAGTGAATTAACCTGTGGAGGGCAGGGGCGTCACTTATGGGGAGGATGTCCCTCAATGATGTCGGTCAGTCAGTAAAGAATTACCGAATCGGCGCGAAGCGCCTCGTTTTTTCGTAAATTTTTTTCATGAAAACAGTCGGTTTTCCTTAGAATCGTTCGATTTTTTTCATCAAAACGTTATGTTTTTCCTTAAAAACAGTAGAATTTTATGAAAATCAGTCGATTTTTCGTCAGAACTGTAATTTTTTTCTTGAAAAACAGTTTTTTTCTGTTAAAACAGTCGGTAAAAATGGCCAGCCAGTCGGTAATTACCTTCCCCCCCCCCCAAACATTTTGGCTAGTAACGCCTCTAGTGGAGAGTAGCCTACTATTCCTCGAACTAACTATAAGCAGTCATAACAGAACAAAACGTTCTCTTTCGAAGAAAAGTTGTTACTTCAACTAGCCTACCAACAAATTACAATACACTTTATGACTATCTCTCCTTGCCGCTGCGAAATCTCCGGCCTCTCCGGGTATCTAGCGAAAGAAAGGCAGAAGTGGTGTCACAGCTGCTCCCAAAGATCGTCGTGATTGCTTGACACAGGATGTGAGTCGTTGAGTTTGAGTCGTTACGGACGCGCTTACTCCTTCTTCCTGAGGATCACTGGCGTGTTTTGGACTTAGTCATATGGAGTATTGTGCTCCTCTTTTCAACCCTAGCGAAGCTCCTCTTCCGCGGCTGGCTGGTAGACCAACCAGCCCAGTAAAAAATGTGTAGCCCGTGTAGGCTAGTTGTATGATAGCTGTACGAAAAAGTTGCATGTATTAATATGTGATAGTGCAGAACACTATCATTTAAATTGCCTCAGACTGGGCCAATCTTAAGCAGTAGTATTCAGTAGCATCCTGTCTTGCTGTAGTAGCGTCTAGTCTTGCTAATAGTAGCACGTAGTGGTAACAGTTGCTACTGTGTGCTGTTGAAACTTAGAAACCCATACAACTAATTGTCGAAAATTTTTAATCGGGAAGCGATTTAAGGCGTTTTTCCGTGCTCCTACAAGCAGGTTGTGTTGCGATTGTGGCTCGAAATGAGCGTTTCCGCAGCCTTTTGTGCGGCCCAGAAATGTGTTTCCGCGAACAACAAGATTTTCGTGGCTCGCTTTGTGGCTCAAATTCGGCAAACAACTGCCGAGGTGATTGTCGATTCTGTGGCTCGACTTTGGCGGGAAATTCAAATTTAGCAGCAAAATAACGTCAAAAGAATAAAATAAAAAACTTTCTCAGGTATTTAAACATAAAACAGAAGATCCTTTTGCACGGAATGGTTACGACGAGAGCCTGGAGTTCTATTTATTGAAATTTTTAAATGATTTTTTTTTATATATTCAGACATTTGACGTTACCGCTAAAAAAATAGGCAAAACAGCGTTTCCGCGAGTTTCAACTTGTGGGGGACTGTGTGGCACACAATCATGTTTCCGCCGAAAACACCCAAAAATGTGTGGCCCACAATTGTGTCATGGAAATCGCCTTTAATTGGCTCTGCATAAGACAAAATAGAACCAAAGTCTGTTCTCCGTCTGCAGCTTATTACAGCGCACCCCGAGTAAAAGATGAATCTGTAAACACTGTATTACACCTATGTTAACAATGTTAAAGCACAAGTCTTACTAGAAATATTCTTTTCCCTATGAAATGGATCAGAAAGAAACATTTTCGAAAATACCATTACTTTCCACCTGAAATTAGCGATTTTCTTGTTAGCGCCTGTCGACTACGTCCAGCCTTCCTGCTCTCCGACGCGGCGGCTGGTCGCAAAAAATTTGAAAACTGATCGCGCCGTGGTTAAAAAGTATGAAAACTAAGCAAATAAAAGAAGTAATGAACAAAAGCTTCTCAGATCCTTATGTGTGAAAGAGTTTCAGCAGGCGTTGATGATTCCGGCAAACGTTTCGTTGTGTGACGGGCAAAACTCGGCAAGGCCAAAAAAGCGCTAAAATTTCGTAGGCACAAAACGAAACATTGGAGAAAGGTGGGGATTTTAGAAGCTTATAATTCTGTATGGGAGCTAGATATATTATAAAAAGCAGAATAAGCAAGAGGGGTCCTTTAAACGCTTCATCTACGTAATATTTGATCAATAATTGAATTGAATCTTATTTGTAACCAGTCTGGGTAGAAACGGAGTATGATGAAAAAGGAAAAAGAAGAAGAAAGAAACAACACTAACCAAAATAAATAAAAGTCATTGAACCGAAACACGATGGAGCTCCATTGGTGACTACAATTGAAAGCGAAAGTACTGGGTTCAAAAATGCTGATGAGCATTTTTGTCTCTCTGTTTATTACATGTAAATCGGAGGAAAATAAAACTAGGCGCCAAGACTTGGAAAAAGTGACACACACTCGAATAGCAGCGACACTAGCACAGCTAGCGATAGAGAACATTCGCACTGAAACTTAATCAGTCGTGCATCAGCGCTGGCTCCAATACAAAATTCTGAAAGCAAGCAAAAAAAGATACAACCGCCCCTGTTTCTTCGATGTCTACATACTGCATCTTAGCTTTACTAAAAATTTCTAAACCCGCAAATTTGTCTCGCTTTAAAGACCACAAGCGTAGTGGGCGACGCTGAAAATATTGCCCAGAGCAAAATAACACTAGGCATGCTCTGGTACAGAGCAAAACAACACTAGGGAGTAGCGCCAAGACTTGAAAAAAGTGACACACACTCGAATAGGAACGACACTAGCACCACTACCGATAGTGGACGTCCCTACTGAAACTCAATCAGTCGTGCACTAACGATGGCTCCAATAACTTCATATTCTGAACACAACACAAAAAAGATATGATCTCCCTTGTTTCCTCGACGTGTGCAGACCGCATCTTAGCTTTACTAAAAATTTCTAATTCCGCAAGTTTGTCTCGCTTTAAATGCCGCAAGTGTAGTGAGCGGCGCTATGAGTATGGCCCGTTTGCAAAGCAAGGAAAGCATAGGTCTTGACACTACTCCCTAGTGTTGTTTTGTTCTGCTCTGGTATGCTGAGGTTGCTCTGGTATGGCCCGATTGTGAAGCATGGAAAGCATATGTCTTGGCGCTACTCGCTAGTGTTATTTTGCTCTGCTGATGTAAATGCTGTTGTCTTCCTTCCAGATACTGAATACAGAAGTCAGCTGGACTCGACCAGTGCTTGGAGCGACGCGCAACGGGCAGCTAAAGAAAATTCCTTGAAGTTGGGAGACGATGGACGAGCGTACGCAGTGCGATCTTGCGTCCTGGACAAGGAGCTAGGAAAAGCCGCATGGATGCCGGTAGATGACTCGCTTTGCAAGACGAATTTCACTGAAAGTATTCGGGTGAGTTTGAAATCCTTTAAGCTGCTTTCACTTCTCGAATAATTTTCAACTAAAGATTGTCACAGATTTAAGGATAGAAGACCCAGGTGACCTAGTAGTCAAGAGGGGTCTTTAATTCGGTCATCATCATCATCATCAATTGACGCGTCGAGCCTTTCACACTGAGCTACGCAACCTTTGCGTCGCGTTTGCGGTGACGCAACGCAGAGCTTACGCAGACAAATAAAACGCAACGCAAGAATAGAACCAAGTTCTATTATTTCGTTGCACGTCGACGCGAACGCACTAGATTTTTCAGTGACAAATTGAAGTTTTTCAAGAAAAACCGGAGAATATCTCTCTTACGATGAAGATCGCTTACTAATGATGAAAGAAACGAAAAATCGGCAGAAGAAATTGAGAAAGGAAAACGCAAATATGCATCCAGCGTGAAAGCTTCCCTTCAGACTGGAAAAAGCTCTTACGTACTTCCTTCACACTGAGACACTTACGGACTTTACGTCGCCGTAAGAAGCCTACTTAGTTCTCCGTAAATTAAAAATTTTCCTCCGTAATGTCAAAATCAAGCTTTGAAATTTGTTCAACTTTAGAAATGGAACGTAAGGCAACCTAAGAAGGTAAAGGAGAAATTGAGCTAAAAAGAATTAGACGATTTGATTTCCAATTTTTTCAAGAGAGACTTTGCGTTTAGGATGGACAAAATAGTATCCTTGTCAAATTAGTTCGAAACAGCACAAATTTACAAACAACCTAAAAATAGTCTACCACTCTGCGCAGAGTTTTGAAATGGAGCATATGTGTCATCATAGCGCTTCAAAACTACATCCTAATGATTCTGGGGCAAATACTCTGGGGAGTGGGGACAGTCAGCAGACGCAAATTAGCCTTTCAAATCCAACCAGATTGTGTGTGATAGTTTCACCTTGTCTCCTCGGAATCTAGTTTATTACTGATTACAAAACTGACAAAATGGAAATAAGACAACTCATTCATTCCGGATTTCATTGACTCCGACCAACTCCGTCACACTCCTCCCCCCGTACTTTTATCCACACTAGTTGACCTTGGGTTTCTTCAGCAGTCACACTGACAGGAAGCCACCAGCATCTCTATGTCTCTTTCTATCCCCGGCCAGAAGAAACGGGCCCTGACCCTTGCCAACGTCGCTTCTAGCTGTAGATGACGTGTAGAGCCCACTAGGTGTGCTTGCTTGAAGGCTCTGGTCCTCCAACTGAATGGTAGAAGCAGCTGAAGATGGTCGTCCCTCCAGAAACGAAAATAAACTTCTCTGAACTTCAGAATATGTACAGAGCTACTCGCCTGGGGACGGTCAAGCATTGCGGTTATCCGCCCGTCGGCTAACTGCTCACCCCGGAGTAGCTGGACCGCGCCTTCTAAATCCTCCTTTCGTTGCGCGATTTCGGCAAAACGACCGATGGCATCACCAGCGTCTTGTACTGCAAAAGAATGAACTATTTACACGTATGTACAAACGAATCGCTAAGCTTTACACCTCGCCGGCCGTATTCATGAAAGCTCGCGATAGAGCGTCCGCGTTACCGTTATCCAGCCCGCGTTTCGCGATCACTTCCATGTCAAGACCCTGTAAAGCCAGGGCCCAGCGTGAAAGTCTGGGATTCGAACCCTTCATCTTATGTAACCACTGAAGCGGTGCATGGTCAGTGTGCACGTAGAATTTGCGCCCCTCGATATAGTGGTAAAGCTTGGCCACGGCCCACCGAATACATAAGCATTCGCGCTCTATAGCGGCGTACGATCGTTCTGCTGATGAAGTGACCTGCTGAGGTACATGAAAGGGTGCTCGCCATCCTCATACCGTTGGGTCGCAACTACCCCCAACACAGTGTCTGACGCATCGCACTGTAAAATGACCGGCAAAGAAAGATCGGGGCAACGTAAAACGGCGTCGCTACAGAGAACTCTTTTTAGTTCGTCGAATGCATCCTGACATTTCGCGTCCCACTGCACAAAGTTCGGCTTCCCCTTATATGTGAGCTCGATCAATGGTCTTGCGATACGCGCTCGGTCTTTGATGAAGCCGTGGTAGTACGTAACCGAACCCAAAAACGCTTTAACATCTTTCTTTGTTTTCGGCATCGGGAATTCGCGAACGGCGGCGGCCTTATCAATAGTTACGCGAATCTTTCCGTTTCCCACTACGTGGCCTAAATTCTCTGTCTCCCGAAATCCGAAACGGCACTTTTTGGGGTTAGCGGTCAACCGCGCCTTGATCAGTCGACGTAAGACGTCTTCAACGTGAACCAGGTGCGCCTCCCACGTCTCACTGAATATTATTGTGTCGTTATAGTAGGCCCCTGCATAGGCCTCAGCCCCGGCCAGAATCTTATCCATGAGTGCTTGAAAAGTCGCTCCAGCATCGCGCAGACCGAAAGGCATCCGTAAAAACTCGAAATGGCCCGAGGAAGTAACGAACGCGGTTTTTGCTATGCTGTCTGGCGTAAGCACTACTTGAAAGTAACCTTTCGTAAGATCTAGAATAGTTATAAACTTGGCGTTCCCTACTCGCACAATCAGCTCGTCGATACGAGGCATAGGATATGGATTCTGATTGACTGTGACGCTATTCAACTCGCGAAAGTCCACGCAAATACGGATCGACTTATCCTTCTTCCCGATAATAACTAGCGGGAAACTCCATGGACTCTCCGAGCGCCGAATAATCCCTGCTTCTAGCATCCGCCCGATTTCGACTTCTACCGCTTCCCTCCGACTGAACGGAATACGGTAGGCCTGCTTCCTAATGGGTTTCGCATTCCCTGTATCTATTCAATGCGAAACGAGGGAAGTTCTCGCGGGCATGCTGCTAAGTGCTGCCCCATATGTCGCAATAATGCCTCGTAATTCGCTCTGCTGATGTTCAGTCAGTTCCGGATTCACCTCTGGAAGTTCGCGAGTCAGCGGAACATTTTCCTCGAGTGTAACGATCCGGGGTGGCGCCCAACCGCTCTCCCCCTCTTCCGCTAGAACTGTTGAAAACATACAAGGTTTTGCCTGATGAAATTTGCGCAGCAAATTCGCGTGGAGAACTTTCCTCTTTTTCCGACCCGGAAAATCGCCTATTAAATAGTCTAACTCACCGATCCTTTTTAAGACGTCCAAGGGCCCCGTCCATTGTTTTTCCAGCTTCGAGCCCCCGCTGCCTTGCAGCACGAGTACTTTCTCTCCCGGCTGGAAAACTTCTTTACTCCTTGGGCTCGGGTCATTCTGTCTTTGGTGTGACGCAGCTACCTGGCAGTTTTCGGCGACGCACTTTTGAATTTTCGCCAAACTCGCCTTCAGCTGCGGAAAATACTCATTGTTATTGTCATTCCGTTCCTCTTCGACCCCTAACAATGCTTCCTTTCTGGCCTGCATAGGGCCCCTAGGATTTGTCCCGAAAACTACTTCAAATGGCGAGCAGCGAGTGGATGATTGAGACGCTTCACGGTAAGCAAAGAGTAACTGCGGCAAGAGAGCGTCCCAACGCTTTGGTTCGTTCCGAACGAATTTCCTCAACATGGTAACTATGGTGCCATTGAACCTTTCCGTTTGCCCCGAGGCTTGTGCGTGAGTTACGCTTGTTTGCTTGATTTTTACGCCTGCAGACCGCAACAGATTTTGGACCCCTTGGTTCACAAAATGTGTGCCCAAATCATGAACTAATTCGACCGGGTAACCGAAACGACTAAAATAATCCTTCAATGACTCTACAACTCGCTTCGCTTTACACGAACGAAGGGGGTAAACCTCCGGCCACTTTGAGAAGTAGTCGACGATGACTAACATCCACTGATTTCCCTTACTACTTTTCTTCAGGGGGCCGACAAAATCCATACCGATACGCCTGAAAGGCCTACCCGCACACTCAAACGGTTGTATCGGTGCGCGATCGCGCTCGGTAGCCCTAGCGACCATCTGACAGTCTTCGCAGGTCTGACAGTGGCGTGCCACGTCCGAGTAAATCTTAGGCCAAAAAAACTGTCGCAGAATTTTTTCCGTAGTCTTATCTCGCCCCATATGTCCACCCTCTGGAGAATTATGCGCAAGTTCTAGAATTTCCTGCCTTCTGTTAAATGGCACAACCAACTGCCATACTTCTCCTCCCTTAACTGGATCCTTTTCGACCCTGAAGAGTTTATCATCCTTAAGCCTGTAACATACCTGGTCGTTTTCAGTCTCGAGCTTCTGAACTTTCGCCCAGAGAGCCTTTAGAGTAGGGTCCTCTCGGCTCTCGCTGGTCCTTCCCGAGCTCTCCCTTCCCATCTAGACTATTTTCTTTCGAAACGGCACACCGCACCTCCTTGTTATGCGCCTCCCGCGCTGCCCGCTTGGCTGCTGGCTGCCTCCTGTCCGTTGTTCTGCTCGGATTTGCTTGGCTGGCGTCCGTCGACTCGACGGATCCTCGAAGAATGAGTCGTCTAAGTCGAAACTTGCTCTACAGTCGAGCTCGTATTCGTTGTCCTTCTCCTCTGACGGAGCCTCGCGCTTCCGATCTGAAATAGGTAAGCCTGGTACTGAAATGGACCAAAATTCGCCTAGATCTCTGCCTAAAATCGCTTCGTTTTGTAGTTTATCGGACACTGCAACGCGCATTTTCCGCACGATTTTTTCAGACGAATCTGGATATATTTCGACGCATACTAGCGCCGAAGGGTACGTCCGCGCTTCGCCGTGCACACAACCGATTGTATACTCATGATTTCTATCAATTGCATCCTGCCTCACGAGGTCTCTACGTACGAACGTAACGTCGCTCCCGCCATCGATCAGAAACGACACCTTCTTGCCGTCAACTGCCCCCGCTACCAGCCTTGCTAGTTGGTCTGATACCCCCTCAGATCCTGCCCGCTGGACGGCAATCCCGTCAACCGGTTTGAGACAAACCGCGGCTATGTTCGTTCGCTGCAATCTGCGTGATATTTCGCTTCTCCCTTTTGGTTTTTCGAGATCCGGACAGTTTCGTTTCCAATGTCCTGGCCTATTGCAAAAAAAACACAAACGCTCCTTACCAGAGTTTTCACGGGTCTCGGACGTATGGTATGATGCCGCTGCGTCGTTTTGCAATTTGTGCTTTGCCTGGTCGGTCCTTTCTCTAGGGATTCGTCTTCTCGCATCCGCAAAATTCTCCGCCATCTCGATCGCCTCCGTGATTGTTTTTGGGGATGACTGGCGCAGAAATGTCTCCAAACCTGGAACACCAGAGTTGTTAAAAAACTGCTAAAGGAGCAAACTCTCTAACACCCCCCACATTTTTCTGCCGCTTTCCGTGCCTCTATCCGTGTCTAATTCCGACAATTTCAGCCACTTACGACAGTATAGCTCTAACTTGTCCCCGTATTCCTGGTAATTCATCGATTCGTATTTCCTAAACTCGCGGAACTTGTAACGATACGTTTCGGGCGTGACGTTGTATTTTCTCAAAATACTGGCTTTAACTGCTTGAAGATCAGCGAGCTGTGTCGGGGCCAAGCTTGAAATGGATTCAAGAGCCTTACCCGTAAGCAATGGCATTAATTTTAGAACCCTTGTTGGGTTGTCCCAACCACATAGCGTCGCGGTGTTTTCGAACGCGGTTAGAAAACAATCGATATCGTCGTGTTCCCCCATTTTTTGTAGTGTCGGTTCCCTCGGTTTTGCGAGTTTTTCTAGGAGTTGCTGCCTTTCCGCCTGTAAACGAGCAACCTGATCATCTTGCGTTGCTTTCATAAGGTCGAAAACCTTATCGAACTTTTCCAGAAGCAATGGGATGTTCTCCATTCCGGAAATGTAAATCGCTTTCGAAACGGTACCCGAAATATTTTCCTTGGACTCGCTAGCCCCTTGTTGCTTCTTAAATGACTCCGCGAATTTTCCCTGGAAGCTTTGCGACGCTGTATTATTTTCCTTCACAACGACCGCTGTCAGTTGTTGGGAAATCGCTCTACCAGGAATGAGTTCCGTGTGAACAACCTGCCCTTCAGCCTTTGAACTCGCCCTAGTTCGCGGCCTACTCTCTTGCAATCCTTTGTCCGCCACTGCTCTTATAATACAAGGCACTCGCCTACCTTTAACTTTTAACTTCCAAAAATCCTGGGCACTTATCCGCACGCTAGCCACCAGCTGTGATAGTTTCACCTTGTCTCCTCGGAATCTAGTTTATTACTGATTACAAAACTGACAAAATGGAAATAAGACAACTCATTCATTCCGGATTTCATTGACTCCGACCAACTCCGTCACATTGTGTGACAGTTTAGTTTCGAATTCCGTTAGACCAATGTAGACTCCTGTGACCTTTTTGTCAAATTTCCCCAGGGTGAATCTGAATTACTTCCAAAACAAGGTAGATAGCATTTAGTGAAATCCGTTATTGGTATTTTTCCTTGTCTGTTTTTATGGCACTTGCAGCCTCTGGCTCAAGTGCCATATACCGATCGCAATTCCGTCCGTCGGTCGGTCGGTCGGTCGGTCGGTCGGTCTGTCCGAATTTTTTTGTCCCACATGTTCGAGTTAGGGTACTTCCAGATGTGTTAGGACGATGAAACTTGGCAGGAAAATCAGGGACCCGACCAAACTAACCTGGAAGTAATCAGTTTCCCGATCCGACCATCTGGGGGGGAGTGGTGGGCCGGGGAATTCTGAGAATTAAGTAGTTTTTGTCACACTTTTTCGAGTTGGGGTACTTCCAGATGTGCTAGGACGATGAAACTTGGCAGGAGCATCAGGGACCCGACCGGATTAACTTGGAAATAATCAGTTTCCAAATCCGACCACCTGGGGGGGAGTGGAGGGCTGGGGAATCCGGAAAACTGGAGTAGTGTGTAACTTTCGAACGGGTGATCGGATTGGAATGAAACTTAATAACTGAATAAATGGCATACTTCTGATGTCCCATTTGAAGTCCGGACCGGATTCGACAGCTATGGGGGAGTTCGGGGGGGGAGCGGAAATCTCGAGAAACGGTTAGAATGGAGGGATCGGAGTGAAACTTGCTGGGAAGAACAATCATCTGCTCCAGATAAATCGTTTATACATTTGGACTGGATCCGGACACTAGGGGGGGGTTGGAGGGGAGTTTCCCGGAATTCCGGTATTGGCGGTTTTGGGGATTTTCACGACGAAACTTGGGAGGCGAATCAGGGGCCCGATCAAAGTGACTTATAAATAAAAATTTACATGATCCGATAGTCGTGGGGGGAGTAGCGGGAGGGGGAATCAGGAATATTGAGTCATGCGTAACTTTGGAACGGTTGATCGGATTTGAGTGAAATTTGATAATTGATCAGAGGACATGTCTCTGGTGATCTTTGTCATGTCCAGACCGGATTCGACAACAATGGGCGGAATTGAGGGGGGGAATACGTGACCGGCTCGGACTTGGGCGATCGGGATGGAACTTTGTGGGAATAATAAAGAGATGCTCTGGATAAATCACTTACAGAACCGGATTGGCTCCGGCGACTGTGGGGGAGTTTGGGGGGGGGAGTCCGGAATTCCGGTGATCGCGATTTAAGGTACTTCCAGATGTGCTAGGACGATGGAACTAGGCTGGAATATTAGAGATTTGACAAGATTGGCTCAGAAATCGCCACTTTCCAAATCCGACATTCCTTAAAGTACCAATCTTCTTGACCGTAAATTTAGAAAAATACTTTTAAGCAAATTATACAGTTTCATGATCCCCATGAGCCCATTGTCATTTTTTCCTCAAGGGTTTTACTTACAAATGAAGTTCTAGCCTCCCTTAAAGTGCACATCTGAACCGCAAGGTCGAAACTACTTTTTTTTATCAAACGATAAGCTACATCTCAACCCATGATCATTTGTGCCACAAGGTTTTTGCTTAAAATTTATTTTATCACCCTTAAAGTGCACATTTTAACCGTAAAGTGAATTTTTTTTTTTTTTTTTACCAAACGGTATATATCAATGATCCATAAGGCCCTGTGATCGTTTTGTCTCAATAGTTTTTCTTACAGATGCATTTCTAGCGCCTATAAATTGCGTATGATTACAGCCAAGTTCTAAAACAAAATACTTTTTCTCTAGCTCCCTTAAATTGCGCATCTGAACCGCAAAGGTAACCTCAAAAGTACTTTTGATCAAACACTACATCTCAACCCATGCAAGTGCCATATGAGCTTACAGCTCTTGTTTCTTTAAAACTGGTCAAAACGGATAAAAATAAAATAAGTTCTCTAATTTTATTCTTACGTCAGTCTGAAGGGGTCCGCTAGGACTGAGCGTCACGATCGGGTGACTCAAGTATAGTAGAAATTAATTTAAAGCGGTGGCTCAAGTAAGCTTTGACAAAAATTAGAAGAAAAAGATGGGAAATTAGTTGAGCTTGCATAACAGCACACATCTTTGAATTTACCTTTGGTTGTCCAAGATTAACCGAGGAAAAGATTTGTGTACATTCCTTGCGGATGCGCTTACGAATGGTGGAAAAATAGAAGAAAGCAAATTAACGTTAAGTTTGGTCCGAAATATACCTACTAGGTTAAAGGCTTAAAGCGTGATTATGATGTTTCACTTTTGTTTTGGAAATTTTCAAGGTTGTGTTTTGGCGTCATCTAGATGTCCATATCATAGGTATCAAACGGTCTTTTAATTTTTACTGTAAATTGTTGTTCGTTTAATCATAATATTCAGTCGTTCTTTTACTTGTATAGGCAGTTCTGTGAGTATAGGCAATGCGCAATATCGTAGGCGATATTTCTATTTATTTAGTGAACTAAGGACCAATAGGGCCGCTCAAACATACAAAAACAAGACCAAAGGGGTCGATGGGATCCCGAAAATCTAATATATGATGTTGATAGATCAATACTCTTTACTTGTAATATTTGGAAACAGATCAAAGTTTAAAGTTTCAAGCCCCTCGCGAAGCCCTTCTAGCAACCGATTTTTACTTAAGAATCCATCTCACCGCGATAGACATGGTACCGTATCGTTCTTACCATGAAATACACTGGCAAAAAATAAAAGGCATACCAACTAGCGAAAGTTGGCAACCCCTTATCACCAAAGATTCTAGCAACCGATTCATACTTACGAGTCCATGTCCTCGTGATAGACGTGGTACCAAATTGTTCGTGCCATATAAAGCACAGGAAACAAATTGTAGGTACACCAAGTAGACGAAACTGTTAACCCCTCTATACCGAATATGATTATGGCTTAACAGCCTATTATTAGACAACGAGACCATTAGAAGTCCCCTATTGTCTCACAATTGGGATCGGCCTATTTTTGGTTTCAGTGTACCCTACTACTGAAGTTGTCAACCCCTCTAAACTTTTCAACTGTTATATAGCCCGCAACCACCTACTCCTTTCCCGTATACCAACCCCTTCGACCTTCGATTACACTAGCTCTCTCTCTCTTACGCTCATTGATTAGGCGCTCTGCGCGCAGAGCTATACTTATTAAGAAAAGGGGTAGCCAAATTGTTCGACAGATTTTGTGTCCGGTTTTTGCCGGATTCTGGGTGAACTACTAGTCCAGTGAGAAAATAACTTTCATATGCGGATTCAGCATGTCTCTTTACCTCTAAATCAACTATCTCAATAGATTTCAAAAGATATTTTTTTTGCCCCTTAATTTGAAACCCCTCCCCCACCCTCAAATATAGGGCTACAGAGCCCATCTTCGAACTTGACTTATAGGCCTACTTTGACCCGAAGAATCCTCCCACCAAGTTTCATCAAAATATCTCAATCCCTTCGGGAGTTATCGTGCTGACAGACGGACGGACGGACAGACAGACGGACAACTTTTGCGATGTCCTAGGTATCCCGCCACTTACGTTTTGCGGTCCCTGAAAACAGTAACAACAGACGAATCAGTATATAAGGCGCACTTGTCGTTACTACGCTTTTTGAATAACTTCATTTTCCATATCTTATTGAATGAATATATAAGGCGCTTGTCATTTTCCTAAACCGAAAACCAAAATCTACAACCTCCTCTGCTTCCTCGATGTACACACCGCATCTTTGCCGACTTTGCTGCACTCGGGAAGTTTCTAAACCCGCCAACGTCATCGGATCTAGAGCATACCGCCTACTTCGCACACTCCCTAATGTCCCTAGTGAAATATAGTGTTGATTTGCTCTGGTCTGGACTAGGAGCATGGATTAATTTGCACATAAATCATACAATTACATACAAAGCACTATTAGCGGCTCTCGGTGCTGGTGTTATTTGACAGGAAAGATTTTGAGAATCGTCAGAACTGAAAGGTAAGTTTTTTGTTTATCAAAGATTTGTAGGCTGTTTTCTGGTAGCATTTTTGCCCTTCACTACTTTCGTTTACTGGTTCACATTGCTATGTTTAAAGAGACATGATCTTTACTAGATTTTAGAGCGTGCGGTAGGATTAACAAGGGAACACCGAGGGGTTACACACTCGCCTGCACCTGCTGTAGCCCACATCTTCCTCGGCACCGGCCGAAGCCAGCGGCGAGGGCCAAAAATTAGGCCATTCCTATTCGAAAAATTTTGATTTTATCTTCCTAACACGTGGCAACAGGTGCTGGCACCGGCCGTGCACCGCGGTACCAGTGGGCAACCTCTCGGGTCGGTCAAAATTTTCTCACTGTTTAAGTAAAAGCCAGGCTTCACCTTCCAGATTTCCAGACGTCCGGGGCTTCCGCATAGTCAAGCCAACCCTTCCAGATTTTAATGATAATGATGACAGCTACATTTGCTGATCTTCAACATTTCCTATAGATGTCCCCTTTACATTTCAAATACCTCTTGCATCCCGATCACAACTGTCAATCACTTTCCCTTTTCTTCCTTCATTTGTATATTTTTTGCGTCTCTCGAACGGGTTGCCTCTATGCTAAAATCCAGACATCCGGAATCTGGGGTGTCCAACACCCGGGACTTCCAGACGTTTTTGGCCTGGCTTCACCCTCCAGATCCGTCTGGACGAAAACGGCTGCCTGGGATCCGGAAGAAAAATCTGGAAGGTGAAGCCTGGCTTTAACATTCATCACGCTCCCTGATTCTCGAAAGAATCCGTTTTTAAATTATTTTAATGAAGGGTTTCCCACTCTTCGGCACCTGCTACTTTCTCGGCATCGATGCCGGCCGTAAATTAGGCGATTAGTCGCTGAAACGCTTCTAAACATGCTGATTTTGATGTTTTTATCTTCTTCCTGCACCGGTCTGGCATCGGGCACTTGCTTTACACTAAAATTGAGAGTGGGCAACCCCTTGTAATTTAGCGCAAGAAAAAATCTGACGAAGATGGGAATATTCATATGATATATAACAAGAGCCGTAAGCTCATATGGCACTTGCATGGGTTGAGGTGTGTTGTTTGATCAAAAGAACTTTTCGACTGTGCGGTTCAGATGCGCACTTTAAGGGAGCTACAGAAAAAGTATTTTATTTTTTAACTTGGCCTGTAATGATGCGCACTTTAAAGGCGCTAAAAATTCATCTGTAGGCAAAACCGATAACAGGCCCTTAGGGATTATTGACATATGTCGTTTGGTCAAAAGTATTTCTTTTTTTACTTTTCGGTTAAAGTGCTCACTTTAAGGGTGCTAGAAATACATTTTTAAGCAAAACCCTTGTGGCACAAATGACCATGGGTTCAATTCAATTCACTTTATTTTTCCAAAAAATTCTTCCTTAAGAAAAATAGCATCGGAAATGTCACATAGTCACACATATACACTAATGTGCGGGTACATATCATTTTTTGTTAATTTACATAATACTTTGTACAATTCAAACACTGTTTAGTTTCACAAAAGCTTTCATCAACAAAATGATACAACACATATAATATATACAATTTACTCGTGTTAAAATGTTGAGATGGTTGAGATGTATCGTTTGGTAAAAAGTACTTTTCGACCTTGCCGTTAAGATGCGTACTTTAAATGAGCTAGAACTTCATTTGTAAGCAAAACCCTTGAGGCAAAAATGATAATTGGCTCATGGGAATCATGAAAATGTATATTTTGCTTAAAAGTATTTTTCTTAATTTGCAGTCATGATTGGTACTTTAAGGGATGGTCGGACTTGGAAAGAGGCGATTTCTAAGCAAATCTTGTCGAATCTCTAGTATTCCAGCCAAGTTTCATCGTCGTAGCACATCTGGAAGTAGGTTAATTCGCGATCACCGGAATTCCGTACCCCCCCCCCCGGTTCTGTAAATGATTTATTCAGAGCATCGGTTTGTTACTCCCTCAAAGTTCCACACTGATCTCTCCAGTCTAATCGGGTTACGTATTCCCCCCCCCCCCCCAATTGTTGTCGGATACGGTCCGGGCATGAAAATGACCACCAGAGACAAGTCCTCTGTTCAGTTCTTAAATTTCGCTAAAATCCGATCACCCGTTCCAAAGTTACGCGTGACTCAATATTCCGGATTCCCCCTCCCTCCACTCCCCCCCCACGACTATCGGATCGAGTAAATTTCTAGTTACAAGTCAGTTTGATCGCCTCCCAAATTTCGTCGTGTAAACAGTTTATCTGGAGCAGATGCTTGTTCTTCTTAGCAAGTCTCACTCCGATCCCTACATTCTAACCGTTTCTCGAGATTTCCGGTCTCCCCCAACTCCCCATAGCTCTCGAATCCGGTCCGGACTTCAAATGGGACATCTGAGATATGATATGTTATTCAGTTATTAAGTTTCGTTCCAATCCGATCACCCGTGTGAAAGTTTCACACTACTCAATTTTCCGGATTCCCCCGCCCTCCAATGCCCCCCAGATGGTCGGATCGGGAACTGATTATTTCCAGGTTTGTTTGGTTGGGTCCCTGATACGCCTGCCAAGTTTCATCGTCCTAGCACATCTAGAAGTATCCTAACTCGAAAAAGTGTGAAAAAAAAACCAGACCGACCGACCGACAGACAGAATTGCGATCGTTATATGGCACTCGAGCTAGAGGCTGCAAGCGCCATACAAACGGATTCGTCAGCTACTGTGCTTTCCAAAGCGATATTGTAGATGGGAATCTCAATTGCCTAAAACTCTTGTGAAGAAACTCTTGAAACATTGTGCCGAACCGTTTGCGGTACAAAATACCGAGGGGTTGCTCACTCTCAATTTTAGTGTAAAGCAAGTGCCCGGTTGGTGCCGGTACCGGCTGAAACAAGCCTGTACCAGTTGTCGCGTGTTAAAACGTCAAAATAAGCGTCTTTAAAAGCGTTTGAAAGTTGAATCACTTAATTTATTGCTGTCACCGGTGCCGGTGTCGCCTATTTTGGCTGGTGTCGGGAAAGGGTGTTCATCAGGTGCCGGGGAGTGGGTAACCACTCGCGAAAGACAAGGACTCGGAAAACTATAGCCTAAACTGACCTTTTGCGCGCCGTATGTGAATTTTATGGCTGGTTTACTTGGTATACTAATTATAAAAGACCTACGTTGCATACGTTCCACATGTTTTAAATCGCTCCGTTTCGTGCTATGCCTTAGCTCGTCGCACACGACAAAATCGTTTTTGATCCACCGTATGTCGATGCATGACCCACTACTGACAGAGGAAGATTTTCTCAAAACTATCTCCTTCGATTGGCCGTTTTACCTGTTGATCACACGATCGAAGGGTTACCCAGGCACCGCTGAACAGCGGTTATAGCTTGTTCAGACGGGACGTAAATAAGCGCCGAAACAGCGGCTGATCTGTTCAGACGACAAACAAGCTGGTTGGGGTTGACGGAAGAATTAAAAAGAAAATCCTAATTTCGAATATTGCTTACGTTTGGAATAAAATATACAAACTTAACAAAAACATCTTGTGAGTTTGTCTAAGTCAAGCATAGTTGACTTTAGGCTGGAAAAGAGTCACAAACTGAATATTGACAGATTTCAAACTATTATCAAATTCACCGGCGACTTTGCAATTGTAAGTTAAAAAGCAAATAAAATTCATTGTAGTTTTTAGTTTTTAAATGAGAGCATACAATATAGTTAAGAATAAACAGAAAAAATAGGACTTTAGTTGATGTATAAATAGTTGACTTTAAGCTAAAAAAAAGTCACGAACTGAATATTGACAGATTTCAGGCGACTTGGCAATTTTAAGTTAAAAAGCAATTAAAAATCATTGAAATGTTTTAGTTTTTAAATGATAGCATAAAATATAATTAACAATAACAGAAAAAATAGAAGCAATTATTTAGCTTGTTCAGTCGCTTTCGAATGAAAGTTGAATGGAAAAATTATATTAATTATTCAACCAAGATTATTTTTTTTCATGACAAAAAACAAAAATAAATATCAGACATAAACAGAATATAAGATTTTGTAATTAGAAAATTATTGTACCTTTTTTTCGAAATAAGTTAATAATCCTTGGATGCTAAATGTCATGAATTCATGATATGTTCACTTTGGTCTAACTGAATTTAAACTGGATTGATCCAAAGCTCTCAAAGTTTGACCCAATTCCCCTAATTACAGACTGTTCACTGTCCCCAGAGTCATCAAAGGTTACATTCCAAAGCCCCAAAGGATTTCAGTTTCTCCCGATCGGTGGGTCGAAACAGCGACCGATTCTCGATCAGCGGCTGTTTTTTGGATTATTTTCAGTCGCTATTTACGCGCGTAAATAAGCGCGTAATCGAGAATACGCCGCTATTTACGTCCCGTCTGAACAAGCTATTACCAGAGTTGCGTTTTATTTGAAGTTCATAGGGTTCGTTCCAGCTCGGCCCGAAAGTTACTAAATAGTTACTTTTCAGTCACTTTCACCGTTCCAGCTTGTCAAAAAGTTACGGTGAGCACAAGGAAGACCGTCACTTCGAAGTAACTTTTTGTAAAGATAGTAGCCGACCATCTTAGCTAACTTTCACTTTCCAAAAGCCGTCTTGAGAAGGGAACTCGGGGCAGCGATGAGAGACAACGCGCATTATCTCGTCCCGTAGTAACTTCGACCGTTCCGGGTAGTAGTTAATTTGTGACGTCACACGTAGTTACTCCGAAGTAACTACGAAGAAGAGCTGGAACGAACCCATAGTACAGCGGGAGCGTACGAAAGGTACGCTGAACAACTCCCTGCCTCACCCAGCGTACAAACTAGCGGGTCCGCTGGCACTCAGCGGGCGGCCCGCTGGCGAATAAAACGACAACGAACAGTCCGCCGTACTATGAACTTCAAATAAAACGCGGCTCAGATCAGCGATCCGGCCATGAATTCGGCGATTGATCTTTCAAACGTGTCGAAACAAGCTGATTTTGATGTTCCAACAGATGGCAGCCAGTGCCGGCTGGTCTAGGCGGCCGGTGTCGGAACCGGTCTGGTACCGTGGCACCGGGCACTTACGGTGCTCCTAAATTGAGAGTCGACAACCCCTCGCACCCGATTAGCCTCACTCCTATTTGTGAGTGAACATCTTTGAAATGATGTGTGTATCTGAGTTATTTTTATTTTATTTTTACTTTACATAGCCTATGCCCTCGAGTGCGTTATAGATTTGTCGGTCAATCAATTCTCTCGGCATTCAGCAAAAACCTTCAGTTTGGTTAAAGTGGAGATGGAGTCAAGTCTATTTAGAAGTTTGGATCGGGGATAGGACCGAGATGCCGAGTAAAAAAGAAGGAGGTCTTAAAATATGCTACGACGACTGTATTTCTTCGGTAAAGTTACGACTATAATATCACGACAATCGTATGTTTTGAGCTTGCTAAATGATTTTGGTCGCAAATGACTGCAAAAATTGCAGGAAAGATACTTTTGGCCAAACAATACATTTTGATGATCCCTAAAGGCCCTTACCATTTGTGCCTCAAGGGTTTTGATTGTAAATGAATTCCTAGCCCCCTTAAAATGCGCATTATAACTGCAAAGTGCAACAATAATAAAAAATATTCGTGATTTCCAAGGACTCATGATTGTTTGTGGCACAAGATTTTCGCTTGCGACTGCTTAAAGTATACCCGCGAATTGACAAATTCCCACTTTCATCTTCTGACCAAACCTCACAAATGCCATATAAGCTTCTAGCTCTTGTTCCTGAAGTCGATCACAAGCTCGACACAGGGGTAAGAGCATAATGCCAAACCCATATCTGAGCTTTATTTTCCTGACAGACATTTAGTTACATCGAAATCCGGAAAAAACTTGAAGTTTGGTAAAAGTAAAAGGATAGGCTAGCCTACGTCATAAATATTAAGAGTTATTCCTGAAGCTCCATGGAGGTAAAGAAACGGGCTGAATCCATATCTGAACTTGGTTTTGTAAGTGAATAAGTTGTTTGGTCGGGATCTGCCGAACAAACCACCACGGTATCATTTTTGTACATTTTTGGCGGTTGCTTCGGGATGAATAGCATGCTTACAAGGTCTGGCGAAGGTCGGAATCTACAAGGCTCAATTTTCTGGATGAAGAAGTCCAATAAATATTCTTGTTTGGGATTCATCGAAAATTTTGGTCTTGTTTCCTTCAAAATGTTTATGCTTAGGACTGTTTCAGCGCTTGTCAGGTTAAATATTACTAATTATGAAAGTTTTTTTCGTAGATTAAGATCGAGGCATGGAAACGAGCTCTGTCAAAGCAACAGGAACGACGAATGAAGTTTTCAGTGCGCCCAGACAGAATCATGTCATTACTGTCTACGAACAGTCAGACTATGATTTGAAATACGATGCATGGCGAAAATCTGGAGTATTCTGCGATGTGACTGTAATCGTAGACGGACAGAGGTTTTCCGTCCACAAGCTGGTACTGTGCGCAAAGGCCCCTTTATTTGAGACAATGCTGCTTAGTGATATGAAGGAGGCCAAAACGAACGAAATCATCCTGCACGATATCGACGTGCCAATTTTTGAACAGTTGCTTGAATATGCATATACTGGGGTGATTTCAGTCGACGGGGATACCGTAATACCGCTGGTTAAAGCTGCTCATCTGTCTAAGGCAGATGCTCTCGTCAAAGTTCTTGATAACTTCATTGCAAACGGAGTAACAGGAGAGAATTGCGTATCTTTGTGGCTCCTCGGGGAGCAATTACAACTTGAATCTGTAATTGACAGCTCTGCTAAGTTCGCATCGCAGCACCTAGACCAGGTGGAGAACATAGCAGATATTCCTTTACGTTTCCTTGGGTCGCTGGAGGAACATGGATGCAGTGACACGATGCTCGTTGCACTTTTCTATAAATGGGTCGAAGCGAAGAAGCCCGTTGAAGAGCGCGTCGCCGTTTTGAAGCTTCTTAACCTACAGCGTGTGGATTCTCATGTTGGAAAGGAATTGTTAAGCAGCCAAAACCTGGCAACGGAAGAGAAAGATATCATATTCAATCTTCTTGCCAAGCTTTACTACGAGTTGAAAGCTGTTACAAGGGTTCATCTTACCACTCTTAAAATTTCCCTATCGCAAGAGCGCTGGAGGCCGCTTGACGAAGAACACTTGGGTGTAGTCCTTGATTTCGGGCATTCACTTTTCCGTGGACCAACTGGACTTAGTGTTTATAGGAATTTCACATATCGCAGCGCAGACGTGATCTGGGCGGGCACTGCATCAGGTTTAGATTTTGTTCTTCCGACAATGATCTGTGTTATAGATCTTCCAATCAACCCAGACTCCCCAACTGGCATTGTGATAATTGAGAAAGACCTACCAGGGGATACTCAGAGAAGAGGTACTGATTGGAGAATTGAGTCGTGCACTATAAAATGGTCAAAGTTCGAAATGCAAGATACTTCGTGTACCCTCGTCAGTACCCAGACGAACAGGAAGTCTAAAGTAGTCGCCTACACCTATATTCCTAAAACTGCGGGTATTGGAGCCTTCCGTAAGAGGTCGTTCTGGATCCAGATGGTATATGTCTAATAGGGAGCAGTCTGGTGAGGCCGGCGGGAATCTGTGGCTACCACGGCGTCAACCTTGAGTGTTGGATTTTGACATCGTGAAGACGGACAAGAGGCAACCTGAAGGAAGTGATGCGAAACATGGGGCACCTTGTCTCAGATACACCCAGCAAGGTTCTCGCGCAGCTCAGTCTATGCTTATTTGGTGTATGTTCCATCCGTTGTGATCACAACACAAACGCCCTACTCCACCTCAATTCTGCGTAGATCACTGTATATAGTTAAAGGCTAATTAGGTGAAGATGATCAAACCACAGTTCGTGTATTACGTCGTTGATCATTGTTTTTGTTTTTTTCATTGGTAACGTTTGTATTTTTATGTAAGTAGTTCGTATAGCTAATTGAATACACATTTAAAGATTAATCATATTGGTTAGAAACTATTTGCGCTCTTTAATAAATGGCCGACAGAAATAGTAACATACCCTTCTGAAAAGGGTGAGTGAGGTGGTGGCCAACTGCTTCACTACAAACAGACAGTCAGAATTTACGACTGTAGCTTTTTTTTCCTGGTAAATTCGTGTTCGACACATTTCTGAATAGTCCTTCAGCCGAAGCTGACTGAGAATTATATTTGACACTGCAGAACGGATTTTTGAAATACGGAAGTATGATTCGCAATATGTATCATTCAAATCGCCCAGACATAACTGGAAAGAAGAGACGGGCGATTCCAAAACATGCGAATAATCTCTACACTGTCAAAAGTTTCATAACAGATAGCGCATAACACTTTCAAGAATAGCACCTTTTCACTTGGAAATAAAGTGTTATGACCAATTAAGTTTACACTATTTCGTGCCTAGATCTCCAACAACACTTTCAATTGGTAGAAATACTAACGGGAAAGAAAGAAACAAAACAGATAACATCCAAAAGTGTTATCTGTTGAAACCGGGATCCTTCTGTTGTCGTTATGTAACTTCTGACAGTGTACCCATTACCCTATTACCCTATGGACCCGACTTTTTACTATGTCTACACAAGTGCTGAGCCTGAGGAAATAGGGGACTGTTACTCCACTTGGAGCGCTGAACTGTAATAAGGCCAATTTATTGAAAAAACTGAAACCTGGCGTGTCTCTTTGGATTTTCTTGTTGTTTACTTGTCTTTTTTGTGTGTTGGAAGAATCAGAAAGGCTGTAAGCATGGTAAGCACTGTATCTCTTGCAGAAATAGCATTTTTATATTTCTGCTTTAACTCCAAGCGAAACTCACGGAAAAAGCCGTTTATGTCTATTTTCGGCGGTATTTTCAAGTACTTTAAAATAAAAATGATCTTGATAGAATTTCAGTAAAAATCAGGCTTACGCCCTCCCCGGTTTGTTCAACTTTCAATTGGTAGAAATACTAACGGGAAAGAAAGAAACAAAACAGATAACATCCAAAAGTGTTATCTCAGGTATTCAAAGAAGATATCTTTAGTTGTTTTCCACGAGTTCATTTTCCATTTCGAGCGGCTTGAGCCTGAAGAGGACCCTTGACAAGAGGGCCGAATTATAGCTCTAATAAAATGTAGCTGATGTCTCCGTTTTGTCAAATATTCCGAATGTCTACCACGGAAACACAGCATGTGCGGTATACTTGACCAACACGTTGAAACTCACGGAAAAAGCCGTTTATGTCTATTTTCGGCGGTATTTTCAAGTACTTTAAAATAAAAATGATCTTGATAGAATTTCAGTAAAAATCAGGCTTACGCCCTTCCCGGTTTGTTCAACTTTCAATTGGTAGAAATACTAACGGGAAAGAAAGAAACAAAACAGATAACATCCAAAAGTGTTATCTGTTGAAACGGGGATCCTTCTGTTGTCGTTATGTAACTTCTGACAGTGTACCCATTACCCTATTACCCTATGGACCCGACTTTTTACTATGTCTACACAAGTGCTGAGCCTGAGGAAATAGGGGACTGTTACTCCACTTGGAGCGCTGAACTGTAATAAGGCCAATTTATTGAAACAACTGAAACCTGGCGTGTCTCTTTGGATTTTCTTGTTGTTTACTTGTCTTTTTTGTGTGTTGGAAGAATCAGAAAGGCTGTAAGCATGGTAAGCACTGTATCTCTTGCAGAAATAGCATTTTTATATTTCTGCTTTAACTCCAAGCGATTTTCAGGAAGGCATTCACAAAATCAGGTATTCAAAGAAGATATCTTTAGTTGTTTTCCACGAGTTCATTTTCCATTTCGAGCGGCTTGAGCCTGAAGAGGACCCTTGACAAGAGGGCCGAATTATAGCTCTAATAAAATGTAGCTGATGTCTCCGTTTTGTCAAATATTCCGAATGTCTACCACGGAAACACAGCATGTGCGGTATACTTGACCAACACGTTGAAACTCACGGAAAAAGCCGTTTATGTCTATTTTCGGCGGTATTTTCAAGTACTTTAAAATAAAAATGATCTTGATAGAATTTCAGTAAAAATCAGGCTTACGCCCTTCCCGGTTTGTACTAGAAGGACTTCGGTTTCATTTCTATCTGCGTTTCTATCTGCAAAGTTTGGACTTTAGTTTCTGCTAAGTTTGATTTCCTGCCATGTTTGGAGGGGATGATGTTCCTACGTCGACACGACACTACGAAGACGGGATGATGTCCCTACGTCGACACGACACTACGAAGACCGACACTACATCGAAACGAAAAAACCGTCAGTACATGGACACGTCATTACATGGACAGTCACTACGTAGACACGACGCTACATGGACAGTCACTACATAGACACGACGCTACATGGACAGACATTACAGAGACACGACGCTACATCGAAATTCTTTGATTTTCGACGTAGTGACGGATTTTGTCCTCGGAGTGACGTGTCGACGTAGTGTCGTTCGACGTACCGTCGTGTCTCCGTAGTGTCGTTCGATGTACCGTCGTGTCTACGTAGCGTCGTTCGATGTACCGTCGTGTCCACGTAGTGTCGGCTTTTTCTTGTCGACGTAGTGTCGGGAAATTTGTCCATGTAGCGTCGGATTTTGTCCACTCAGTGACGTGTCGACGTAGCGTCGTGTCGATGTAGGGGCGCGTTCCCGTTTCGAGCCACAACACCTCGGGAGTTGTTTGCCACAACACCTCGGGAGTTGTTTGTCTAATTTTAGCCACATTGCGAGCCACAAAAACCTTATTGGTCACACTTTTGGAGCCACAGCCTGTTTGTGGGCGTCGAAACGCCCTGTTACAGGTTCAAACACGTTGGCGGGCCCCCCTCCTTGTGGATGTATATAAATATTACCCAGGGGGGCACAGGTATTAAAATCTATTACATCTAGCCGGGTGGGGGTGGGTGGTTTGGTCAGAAAAATCCGGATTTAATCCAGGTGGGTCCCTTCGGAGTTACGAAACTCGGGATTTTATACCTTGATAAATAGGGTGGGTGGTTTGTCAGTTTTATTTTATTTTTGGGACGAGTAACATATCATTCGATAGCTTACCACATAATGACTAAATAGATAATATAGAAAACAGTCGTCGAGATGGTTTTGAGCCAATACTGAAACTAGAAGCTTTTTTGTGCGTACAGTATAGGAACAATTTCATTTTCTGGAAGAACCGCCACAGACTAAGTTTCCGAAGCGCCGACTGACCCTTCTGACAAACAAAAATAAGACCTAAGAAAAAAAAATAGGACCGATCTGGCTAACTAAAGAGGACCCATTAAAGACGATAGACATACCTCCATAATACGGACATGACAGGAGACCCATAATTTCCGATTCCTAGCTGTGTCTTTTGATGATCCAAACACTGTGGGAAGGGGGTCCATATTTGTGCGAACAGCAGGTAGAGCCGGGTACCAGATTGAGTTGCCGGATCTCACCAAACTTGAGAGTTAGAGCTAGGGACGTAGTTCTGGCTTTTGATGGTTCACACCCAATCCGACCCATACATGAGCTCTGGCAGCAAATCAATTGGTGGTGTTGTGGTGTGCAGACAAAATTAAGATGATGTGGTTCGGTCCTTCAAAATCACTATTACGAACAAGTTTGGTTCAGATCCGGCAACTCTTTCCGGGGTCTAAAAATTATATCTTATCTTCTCAACAAGTTTGGTTATAACCAGGCAACTCCTTCTGTTAGATGCGATGCAATACAAATTAAAGGACTCCCACAGCGGCCGTATCGGGTTCGGACCCTCGAAACGGAGCTTAGTTGAGGTCCAACAACTTTTTCTAGCAGATGTCTTGTTGACAAGAATATCAAATATACCCCATCCTTCAACCTCCCCTACGTAGTAAGCCTATTGGTAGATGTGTTGTTTACATACATATAGGGACTCGTCTCCCTACCCCCCCCCCCCCCCAGACATGGTTCGGATCATCAAAAGACACAACTATGAACAACCTTGTTTGAAGGAACAACCTGAAAATTCATGTGGCACTTGTAAGGGTGGTTAGCATGCTCATTAGATAGGTTTTGCGCTCTTCCCCGAGATTCCTTTCATCGTAAGACGGGCGGACATAGTGAATTTGGAAAGGAGCTCTGTCAGTCGTACCAGAGCTACACTGTAAAAAGTTTCTCCGAATAAGGATGCAGTATTTGCTACTGGGATTAATCTTATCTCTACTGGGATAACATTAATCCGAATTAGGAGTAATCTTATCTCAATAAAGACAAGATTAATCCCAGTAGCGCAAGATCTTTTTTTTACAGTGTATGTATGCCACAAAACTGACGGCCCTACATCCCCTCCCAACTCATCCGATAATGACCGGATTCGGATCAAGTTCTACAAATGATTGTCTAGAGGTTATGTTTTTCCTTCCAACCAAGTCCAGTCCCGAGCACTCCATTTTAGGCTAAGCTTGTCATGGGATTCCTGGTGCACCCACATAGTTGCCGAATCCCGTCCGGAATTGAACTGAATATGAGGGGAATGTACTCTTGTTAATTGTCAAGTTTCATTCAGTTATGGAAACCTGTTAGAAAGTTATGCATGTCGAAAGTTTCCGGATTTTTCCTCCCTCAAATTCCTCAAAAATGGTCGGACCCGGGAAATGGCAGTTTCCAAATGAATCTTGTGGGGTTCCTAATGTGTCTGTCAAGTTTCATCGTCGTAGCACATATGAAAGTACCTTAACTCGTGATCACCCGAAATCCGGAACCCACCCTCTAACTCCCCATACAGTGGCCGGATCTAGTCCAAAATTGTAAAGGCTGTATGTACAGCAAAGGCTTGTTATCCTGACCAGATTCTAAATTTTCTTTCACCTCACCCCCCCCCCAAAGATTGTAAATAGAACACCTGTCGCACGTTCTATAGTCAATTATCAAATTTTATTCGGATCCGATCACCAGTTCGAAAATTGTAAATGACACAAGGTTCTGAATTTCCTTTCACTCCCCCCCCCCTCCCACCCCAAGATTGTCGGATCGGAGGGGTGACTATTTCCAAGTTAATGGGACCCTAATTCGCCCGCCAAGTATCATCGTCCTAGCACATCTGGAAGTACCCTAACTCGTTATCACTGGAATTCCGGGAAACCCCCTTCAACTTTCCCCAGTGCACTGAGCCGGTCATGTTCTGTCAATAATGTGTCTTAAGAGTTATGCTTGTTCTTCACACCAAGTTCCATCCCGACGGTTTGGATTTAGTTAGTGTGTTGGATTCGGTTTCTTTGGCACTTCCATTCTGGAGATAAGGCAGTGTTTTACTTCTATTTTTGCTCAGAACGTCGCAATTATCTAAATATCGGCAAATTTTTTTCAGTTTTTTTTTTTATTCGGATCCGATCACCAGTTTGAAAGTTGTACATGACACAAGATTCGTCACCCTAACTCGTGATCACTGGAATTCCGGGAAACCCCTTCAACTCTCCCCAGTGCACTTCTTCACACACAAGTTCCATCCCGACGGGTTGGATTAGTTATTCAGTTTCTTGGTGTAGCACTCTCATACTGGAGATGAGGCAGTGTTTTACTTCTATTTTTGCTCAGAACGTCGCAATTATCTAAATATCGGCATGATACTGTACACAAACTGAACCAAATCATCAATCCAGACCATCTGAAATTTTTTTTTTTTTTTTTTTAGTCTAGGGGTGGTGGGGTGGGTGGTTTGAAACTAAAATTGGGGATTTTTTCCCGGGGGGTGGGGGGGTCCCAAACGCAAAACCAGATTTTGTACCCTATGGTGGTGGGTGGGTGGGTCCTTTTCTTGAAAATTGACTGATTTTAGGCTAGATATCAATATATTTCATACCTGTGCCCCCCTGATATTACCACTTTTTGAGCAAGATTGTGTGGCCTTAAGTTGGTTATTGTTCAATGACTAACCTGTTGACGTCTACTATCGGGCAGATATATTGTATATCTAGCCCAGTTTTGCCACTTGACCGTCACCGTTTTGCGGTGCTGCCTTTTGTGGTATCCTCGGATCAAAATTTGGTATGATTTGCGGTATACCCGAAAGACGCGATTTGTTTTATTTTTGGAATAATAGGCGTAAAAAATGTCCTTCAGTATGAATTTGACGTTTCTGAAGCGGTGAGTTGTTTCAAACGAAATGTGCTAAAATCTGTCGTAAATGCGAAAAAACGCATTTGCGGTATCTGGTGCTGTTTTTTTAGTCTAAGCCTAACGGTCGGAGTAAGGTTTAGAAGAACAGCTATATCCTGTTGAAAAAGGATCTTTTAAGGTTGGCTCTGGCATTTTGCTGTTCTCCACATCTTAACCCTTATCCTCCTGTGTTATGAAGTCGAATTCACCAACGCTGTAATACTCTTTATGACCATCTCTCCTTGCCGATGCTAAATCTCCGGGTACCAGCGGAAGAAAGAAAGAAACGGTGTCACAGCTGCTCCCAAAGAGCGCCGTGATTGTTTGACGCAGGATTTGAGTCGTTGAGTTTGAGTCATTACGGAAACGTTTACTCCTTCTTCCTGAGGATCACTGGCGTGTTTTGGACTTAGCCATATAGAGTATTCCCTTTTTGCCATTTCGCGGTATAAATGCGGTATGCGGTATTTCCCTCAGAAGCGCGGCATTATACCTCGAAATGCGGTATAAGCGGCAACACTGATCTAGCCTATCTAATGTTTTAATATTCCGCACAAAGCATATTAGCAGCCACTTCATAACTGAAAATATCGAAAAGAAAACAACATGGTTAGCTGAAAGAGGGAAGGGTAGGACTGAAAAGAAGAACAACCACCAGGGCTATGCCATTAAGGTACACAAAGTGAAAGTGTCGTGTAGAAAATTCACAATTTTCCAGATGTGTACTGTATTTGTAAGGAAGTAAGCAATATTTCTGGCCCCCCGCCATTTGAAAAGCGGGGTACGTAAAGTAACTTAAAAGAATTAAATAAAACACAACAAAACAGAATATACAATTTGTGAAGCAAATGAGTGTCAGAGATATTGCGCTTCGCCCGTCCAAATACATAGTCCCCCCCCCACCCACCCACCCTCCAGGTTCCTCTCATAGCTCTCGTCTTGAAATTTCAAATCGAATCCTCCAGGAGCCCAAGCGTCTTGTGAATGACTTCGAAGTGGCCGGAAGGCGGCTTTCCGGCCTACTCGGAAATCCGGCTGAAATGACGTCACAGCAGTTCCGAGATGCGGCCAATGAAATCGAAAAGCTCGTCAGCTCAGCCGTAAGAAGCCCTCTGGTGAGTTAATCAGTTTTTTTTTGTATTGCTTTGGTTATCCTCGAGTGACGGAGGTTGATTAGGAACAATACTGTGTTCTAATAGTAAACACAGGCTTTGCAAGCTGAAGTATTGGGGGGCAAGGTATTTTCCGACTGGCTGGTAATTTTTACGTTTTTCAGAAAAAAGGCTCTTTTAAGAAAAATTGATGAATTTTGAGCGATTCGCGCTGATTCTTTTATTTACCGACTTGCCGACACCATCGTTGGGTGGGGGTGCTTCCCCCGTTCCCACCCCCTTCCGTGATACCTCTGCTGGTAGCTGCTATCGGTACCCCTCCAAATGAGCTCATCTGGAAGTATTCAGCCTCTTCTACCCCTGGTTTCACACTCCTGCGTTATATGCGACCAGGCTACACGATTTTTTCTCTGATTGACATACGACAGAATCGCATGTACGTTTACCCCCCAGCCCTGACGTAACAGGAAACTGACCTTGTCTGTCAAGGTGATTCTGCGAGGGACAAAGAAACGCTTGGGAGATGAAGAAGTCAGTAATCTAGTTTAGTTTTTATTCAGAAGATATTTGTTTGCAGCCGTCCAAGGATTTATTGGAATACCAGTAAATCTTTCTTTTTATTCTTTTCGCCAAAAAATCGAAAATGTTTTGTCGTACGAGTTGAAATTTGTCAGATTGAAATTTGGCTGAAGCTCAAAGTTGTGTCTGAAGTCGATCAGAGATTCGGTATCGGGGCAAGGAGACATGCTGAACCCAGTTTTGAACTTTGTTTTAACAGTAGAAATCTTCAAGGAATCTGACGAAGACTGAGTGGCGAAGACAAGACCCAATTGTTTGGATGAATGTTAGATTTTTGGGATCCCATCGAAACCTTTGGTCTTGTTCAGTTATACTTTAAAGGACACCTGAACAATGAAACCATACTTGAACACACCATGGAGAATGTATTTACAGACATGGCCACGGAGAGCATTCTTCTCCTGAGCGTGACGTTTTCAAAATAGGGATGTTCGTTTCTGGAGTTTTACACATGCAGACTCCAAGACAAAAAGCGCAATTCATTCAAATCTCGCTGGCCGGATCGTATTGGAATTTCTTCTAGATATACGTTGGGATTAACTGGTTCAAAAATATTCCAGAAGAAGGGTTGATTGGAGACATTTGTTCATTTCTAAAATTGTTCGGTACTGAAATAAGGACAGATGCAAAATGGAGCAAAAATCATAGCTTGGAAACACTATTTCGTATTTGGATTGGGTTTTCTGCAGGCAATGTTAACGGAAGTCATGCAGAGAGGTATGATACTTGATACTCTTCATTCGGGTGTCCTTTAAGTGAGACAAGACGGGAGACTTTTGAGAATAAAATAAAACGCGGCCTCACCATTTGGGTTTCCTTAGGTCGCCAAATCGATGCTCTCCTTCGTCAGTCAGATGCTGGAAGCGGATGACGCCATCCTGGAACAGGCCTCCGACTCCGCCGCCTCTGTACTTCGGTCGCTCGAGAAGTTGTCTAAAAATGCCATGGTCTACCCTGGAAGCAGCTTCGCATTCCGAACCAAGAATTTGGTGATGGAAACGAAAGTTTTGGCGAAGAATTCGTCACAGGTAAGTTGGCTATTTTTTGAACGGACCAGTCTACCACAAATCCAAATTTTGAGATAGCCCATCCCAGAAGCTAAGTGTATCCTGCCACAGCCTAGAGAGAGAGAGAGAGATAAAGTTACTACGCATGAGGTCACGGATCCTGGCTTCGAGGCTGGAACGCACTTTTCTATTTTCGGCAAAATATGTGCCGGTGGCTGATCAGGCCAATAACAACGTCACAGAGATCGTAGATACCACGCTAATATCCCCGAGGATGACAAGCAAGTACTTACTATTAGTTACTATTAGCTGCCATTGCCATGAATACTCGACCTACTTATCCAATTATATGGTCGAGTACCATTAGTCCCTGGGGGGTTGGTTACTCGACCTTACAACTTCCCAGATTTCATTTGTATGGTCGAGGAAAGATAGCTTCTATGATAGTACCTGTTTCTTCCTGACTCCAAGTTCCATAAAGTCAAGTACTTTTAGCTCCCCAAGACACGAGTACTCGACCAGTCTAGTACTGATAGCGACTGGAGGCTTGATTCCTCGACTGGTCGAGTACTAATAGCTCCCATAACCCTTGTGACTCGACTGGTCGAGTACTATTAGCTCCTGTGTGGCAGCATACTCGACCGGTCGAGTACTTTTAGCATTTGAGGTAACAGTTCCAGGTCGGGGAACGATAGACACTGCCTTTCGAGAAGGTTGGAACGGTCCGCGTAGTAACTTTTCACAAGCTTGGAACGAAAAAAGTAGCTAATAGTTACTATTTCGAGAAGGGGTGACGCTCATAGAGTTTATTTGAGAGAGGTTTAATTGACAACTTTCGTAGCTCTACTGCGATATAGCTGTTTGCGCAGCTAACGATTTGTGACGTTCCCCGTAGCTCCTACCTTCTGATCGTGTGCATCGGGCAGGGTATCAGGAATATAATTTGAATCCGCGTGGTTGTTACAGAGGTTGGAAGACAGCAGTTCTTGTGATTATTTGTTCTTGGTCGTGGTAACTAGACGGTCCTTGAGGGCACTGGCCTGACTTCTGGGATTATTGGGGCAAGGTGCCTGTTGTTCTGACAAGCACGTTCAGCGCTGCTAGATAAACTAAGTAGTTGGCGCTATCGTAAAATAAGCGAAGGTTTAGTGTTCAAATCGCGCCTGATGATCATTTCTGTTTTTCGTTTCACTGCTCGCAATGGTGAATCAGTTGGAGTGGCGCGTGATAAGATTTCTCTGGTACCCCCCCTTCCCGGACGAGCATCCGCTAACCCTGTTCTCTTTCTTCTAGCTGGAGAATGCTGCGTTCTCGCCGGATTTTGAAACCCGCAGTAACAATCCGGGCGTACCGGAAACCAAGCTGGTTATTCCCGATGAGCTTGTCAAACACTTTCTCGAAGACGAAGGCTTAGCCAGACTTCAGTTCATGTCCTTCCGGACGGGAAAGCTTTTCAGGTAATCATTGTTAATTAATAAAATCAATTAATTAATTAAGAATAATTGATGATAATAACTAAATAATAATAATCAGTGAAAGAAATTGGCCATTGACCTCTACAAAGTAGGTTTACATCTGTTCGTTGAAGATTTTTTTTTCGGCGGACAGATTTACCAATGAATTCTTGAAAATATTGATATTATCACTCATTACTTCAGAAGGTATGGCGTTCCCGAGGGCGTTCCAACAGTCGGTCACTCTGTTTTGGAAAGACCATCTGCCAGTCTTTTGATAATCGCCAAAATTTGAAATACTTGATTCCGGAACTAGGTGAAAATTTAAAGTTTAACTGAAAAGCCAACTTATTTTTGTGTCATTTAGTTGAATACACTGAATTATTTGGATTCTGCAGAGGGATTTTTTTGTTTTCCACTATTTGCTCTAGTTATGACGTTCAGAATATCTGCGGCTGTCCCCACAGCGAAAATTCTACTATGACGCGAGAAATTTTTATCTAAACACAAACAAGGCTTTTCAGTGGACAGTGGCGATATTGGTGAAGATTGCTTTGTGCCTGAACAAAAAAAAGTCATAAATCTTTCTTGTAAGGCATACAACAAATTAGAGGTACTACAAATCACACGGAAATTCCACTATTTGAAAATCGATTATTCCTGAATAGCGGAACAACCAAGTAACGTAATTTCAGCGTGTTTTCAAGCCAATTTAAGTGAATAAGTGATGGGTAACTAGATTGTCCTGTCCCAGTCCTTTTCGGTTAAACTTTAACACGCGGCTTCTGCTCCTAATCTTTCATCTCTCTCATTTGCTTATCTGAAGTTTTAAAAGTTTTTTTTTTTTTTTTTTTTTTACAGGAGCGTACAGAATGGTACCGCCCAGAAAACTGCCACTCACGTACTGTCTGCTTCGGTGGGGAACGCAACCATTTCGAACCTCCGGAATCCGGTGCGATATTACATCCCAGTCGATCGTCCGCTGGACCACTTCTGCGCCTTTTGGGATGAGGAAGGTAATGATTGTAGTTGAGAGTTTAATAATTCGAGTCAGTTAGTTAAAGTTGCGATTTTGCCCTTGGTACTAGATAGATGGTATTTGACAGTTCAAAATGGATACGTCAGCTGAAATTTCATTAGAGCTATATTTCGGCCCTTCTTGGCAAGGGTCCTCTTCTGGCTCAAAGCCGCTTAAGTTGGAAACACAAACTTGTGGGGAAAAAAAATTCTAGCTTAGCGTTAAATATCTGACTTCGTGAATTCTTTTATTAGAGTTGCTTGGAGTTAAAAAGGTTACTCTTGCTGGCTAAGAAAGAACCATTAGTTTGTTTTTTCCGCATTCCAGAAATCGAGCAC
This sequence comes from Branchinecta lindahli, assembly GCA_023053555.1. NCBI lineage: Eukaryota > Metazoa > Arthropoda > Branchiopoda > Anostraca > Branchinectidae > Branchinecta > Branchinecta lindahli. The sequence goes on from JAKZAO010000002.1 coordinate 4,646,894, forward strand.
GACGAGCAGCCTCAATCGGATGTTTAACCCCATGATTTCTTGTAACTCGTCGATTACGACACCACAGCGGCAGTCCATGCTTATCCCACTTAGAGGCGTATTCTCGCCGTTCCCCGAGGACTCCACCTGAGGAGTCCCCGTGTTTTTGTTTGTCCCGGAGACTCACTCCCCTCGCGAGTCCCCGCGGACGGGGAATGCTCCGATTATCATCACCATCATCAAAAAGGACTCCCTTTCAGATTCGGAGGGGAATCAATTTTTGCTGGTGTTGGTGCAATGTAAAATTAATTAAAAACAATCAGAACAAACAAAACCAAAAATAAAGTAGATCCAGACTAATTTCGTCAACTGCGTATTTTTTTCGAACAAAATCCGTTTTGAAAGCATTCCCCGTGTTCTCGCTGTTTTCTGTACACGGAGTGCGCGTGGAGTGACTCCCTCTATTCTCGTCGTTCCTTTCGATTCCCCGAGGAGTCCGCGGGGAACGGCGAGAATACGCCTTAGGACCTGACGTTCTTACAGCGTGAAACGATGAGAGGATGGCAGGGAAAGGGTTTGATTAGTTGTGGAAGAACGGCATATCCTCTAAGGCCGTCCGCTGACTGAACCTTTAGTTTGTTTTTTTCCGCATTCAAGAAATCGAGCACGACGCTCTAAAGCAGCCTCAGTCGGATCTTTAACCCCATGATTTCTTGAAACTCGTCGATAACGACACCACAGCGGCAGTCCATGCTTATCCCGAACGTGTCCGAAAGCTCAGAAACGAACGAGAATGCTGAATTAATTCAGGATTTTATGCAGCATTTCGCTTTCGGACTTAAATTTTCGCTCATTTAATGCAGCATCAATTCAGCATGACATTCATCGAAAAATTCAGCAAAGACGCTAAATTTTACGCTGAATTTTCAAGAAGAAACTGGGGAGCTGGCGATTAAGGCTAAATTTCGGTATCCTAGAAGTGTCAGAGAAGAAATAAAGGTAACAGCTTTCGGACAAAAAATAAAGAAAATGCAGCATTGAATGCACCATTTACAGCACTAAAAAGCTTTCGGGCACGTTCCCCACTTAGGATCTGACGTTCTTACAATGTGAAACGATGAGAGGATGGCAGGGAGAAGGTTTGATTAGTTGTGTAAATACCGCAAATCCTCTAAGACCTTCCGCTGTAATGGACCAGAGTCTGAAATGACAAAATGATTAGCCGGAAGTAGTTGAAAGGCGTTTGGAAATATTTGCTCCGGACAAATTGTGACTAATAGGCATGATGAGATTGTCATTCCTTTCTGTCAACTTGTCTATCAGCGCCGAATCCTTATCAAAGAGGTTCTGATATTGTTGGACAAATTCCAGCTCCATCAGTCATACTGTAGGCTTGGTGACTGTAAAGATAAGTTTTGTGGGATTTGGATCAAGTTTCCTGTGAAAATGTGTCAGGTTTGAAGTTTTTTTTTCTCCTATTGTCATCTTTTGAGAAGTTTAAGGATTAATCAAGGGCGTAGAATATGAAGTAGAATTTGAACTGCAATAAACTACGAGTGGATACGTTTGAAGAACATGATATAAATATTATACAGCAGTTATAATTCTTTATAGACAACAGAAGAACTATCAATAATTTATCCGTTACTGTAGAATATAGTAGAATATATTTACACAAAAGCCCGAAGGCCATGGCAAAACATTGGAAAAGAAAAAACACGGCATATTATCAACATGAAAAACAAGAACGAAATGGGAATAATCTATTTAAGAAAAAACAGTTCGCGGTGACACAGACCGATCCGGAGGAATCTCCCAAACATCCGTATATCTCCAAAATGCTTACTTTTCAACAACCATATCATCCACTCTTCCCCAAATATTGTTTGTCCGAATACTTCGGCTCTTAACTCATTCAGTTCCCTACACTCATACATAAAATGGCTCGCACTATCATCCACACACCCACAAATCGGGCAGAAGTAAGGACCAGTCTTGTCGCGAAATTTACCAATAGTTGCGTTTTTGCTGTTACCATGGTATCTGATATACGGTCTAAAGTCGTTTTTGCAGTTATCGTGGTATCTGATACCACGGTCAAAAGGCGTTTTTGGGATCCCAAAACGTTAGTGACGGATACCTATGACATCGTAAAAGTTGTCCGTCTGTCCGTCCGTCCGTCCGTCTGTCTGTAAGCACGATAACTCTCGAAGGGAATGAGATATTTTGATGAAACTTGGTGTGAGGATTCTTTGGGTCAAGAGTACGGTCAAGTTCGTAGATGGGCACTGTAGCCCTACATTTAGGGGTGGGGGAGGGGGTTTAAATTAAGGGACAAACAAAATATTTTGAAACAGCTAATGTGATAGTCGATTATGGGGTAAGAAGACATGCTGAACACGATAGTGAAAACCATTTTCTCGCCGGACAAGTAGTTCGCCCGGAATCCGGCCAAAACCGGAAAGTTTCTTAAAAGTAAAAGTTTTATTTGAAGTTAATTAGATGTTCGATTTAGGGGTAAGAAGACATGCTGAACACGATGGTGAAAACCATTTTTTGACCGGACAAGTAGTTAGCCCGGAATCCGGCCGAAACCGGAAAATTTGTTCAAAGCAAAAGTTTTATTTGAAGTTGATTAGACGTTCGATTTAGGGGTAAGAAGACATGCTGAACACGATGGTGAAAACCATTTTCTCGACGGACTAGTAGTTAGCCCGGAATCCGGCCGAAACCGGAAAATTTGCTAAAAGCAAAAGTTTTATTTGACGTTGATTAGATGTTAAGTTTGGGGGTAAGAAGACATGCTGAACACGATGGTGAAAACCATTTTCTCGCCGGACAAGTAGTTCGCCCGGAATCTGGCCGAAACCGGAAAATTCGTTAAAAGTAAAATTTGTATTTGAAGTTGATTAGATGATAGATTCAAGGGTGAGAAGAGACGCTGAATCTGTATATGACAATCGTTTTTTACCCTGACATATACTTCGTCCGGAATCCGGTTGAAACTGGATTTTTTTTATAAGTTAAAGTTTTATTTGAAGTTGATTAGACGTTCTTTATAGGGATAAGGAGATGCGCTGAATTCGTTTCTGAACTATCTTTTTTTGGCTGGACAAGTAGTTCGCTCGGAATTCGGCCGAAAACGGAAATTCGGCAGAAGTAAAGCAGGTAGTTTCGATCAGTATCGTCAAAATAAATATGGCTTATACAGGTATAGCTGAAATTAATTTTCTCAGATGATTAGCCTGGCGAAGACTGGACCTGGCGTAGACAAGACGTAGTCAGGAGTCTCAGGACGTAGTTGTCTGAGTCAAATATTAAATTTTTGGGATCCCATCGAAATCTTTGATCTTGTTGCGGTTGTCGTGGTAACTGGCCAGTTACCGTGGTAACAGATATTCAGATATCACGGTCCGACCGTGATATCTGGTCGTGGTATCTGGAAAATGCATCTCACTTTCATCAAATTTTGTCAAATTGGTGAAAAAGAAGTTCAGCACTTAGTGATGTAACTGGATATCAGTCTTTATTTTGGGATGACTTCGAAAGGTGCAATTTCTGCAACAGTCGTTTTTGCAGTGGACCGTATATCAGAAACCACGGTAACTGCAAAAACGACTAATTGCAAATCCAGTTACCGTGGTAACAGATACCATGGTATTCGCAAAAACGCAACTAATATATTTTCTTTTTTCTCCAAATGCTAAACAATCTCCTCGAAAACTAAATAACACCTTTAAATCCTCCCTTTCTAGACCTGCCTTAAAATAAACTTCATCCCCCCCAACTCTCCTTGAGTTGGGGGTATAGCTCCCTGTAGCTCGACCAACAGTTCTGTAGTTGCACGGTTTTAAGACGTCATGATACCAGGAATAGCCCGTGAATATGTCGTAATTTTTGTCTGACATACCTTAGGACCTGTTGTTTTTCATTTGGACCGTGTCGTTTTTCGTCTTTGGATGCCACTGCTGTTATTTTTTTCTTTCATTTTAATTTTAGCAATTTTTCGTCTTCATTTGATTATCTAAAGGTAAAAATAAGAAAATAAATATCAAGAAAATATCATAGCTAAATAACCAAACCGAAATTTAAAGGGAGAAAAGTTGATAGGAAGACAAATTTTCTATAGTGAATAGTAATTTGTTCGTTATAAATGTTTTCCCACCTTTCATAACAAGAGCTGTAAGCTCATATGGCACTTGCATGGGTTGAGATGTAGGCTATTATTTGATTAAAAGTAACTTTCGACTGCGCGGTTCAGATGCGCACTTTAAGGAAGCTAGAGAAAAAGTATTTTGTCGTAGAACTTGGCTGTAATGATGCGCACTTTAAAGGCACTAGAAATTCATCTGTAAGGAAGACCCTTGAGGCAAAAACGATATCAGGCTCTTAGGGATCATTGATATATACGTATGATCAAAAGTATTTTTTTTCCGCTAATGCGGGTAAAATGCGCACTTTAAGGGTGCTAGAAATTTTTTTTTTTTTGCAAAACCCTTGTGGCACAAATGATCATAGGTTGAGATGTATCGTTTGATAAAAAGTACTTTTCGACCTTGCGGTTAAGATGCACACTTTAAGGGAGCTAGAACTTCATTTGTAAACAAAACCCTTGAGGCAAAAATGATCGTGGACTCATGCGGATCATGGAAATGCATATTTTGCTTAAAAGCATTTTTCTTAATTTGCGGTCATGATTGGTACTTTAGGGAATGGTCGGATTTGAAAAGTGGCGATTTCTAAGCCAATCTTGTCGAATTTCTAATATTCCAGCCAAATTTCATCGTCCTAGCAAATCTGGAAGTACCTTAACTCGCGATCACCGGAATTCCGGTGATCGCGAGTTAAGACCCGCCCCTCAAACTCCCCCCACAGTCGCCGGAGCCAATCCGGTTCGGTTTTGGACTTGTTTGTTTTTCCCAGAAAGTTCCATCCCGATCTCTCCAGTCCAATCCGGTTACGTATTCCCCACCCCCCCAATTGTTGTCGGATCCGGTCCGGACATGAAAAAGATCACCACAGGCCCTCTGTTCATTTATTAAATTTCACTCGAATCCGATCACCCGTTCCAAAGTTACGCATGGCTAAATATTCCGGATTCCCCCTCCCTCCGATCCCCCCCACGACTATCGGATCGAGTGAATTTTTATTTACAAGTTAGTTTGATCGGGTCCCTGATACCTGATACGCCTTCCAAATTTCGTCGTGAAAATCCCAAAAACTGTCATCACCAGAATTCCGGGAAACTCCCCTCCACCTCCCCCCCCCAAGTGTCCGGGTCCAGTCCAAACGTGTAAACGATTTATATGGAGCAGATTCTTGTTCTTCCCAGCAAGTTTTACTCCAATCCCTCCACTATAACCGTCTCTCAAGATTTCCGGTCTTCCCCCCCCCCAACTCCCCATAGCCGTCGAATCCGGTTCGGACTTCAAATGGAAGATAAGAGATATGTCATTCATTCAGGTATTAAGTTTCGTCCCAATCCGATCACCCGTTCGAAAGTTACACAACACTCAATTTTCCATATTCCCCCGCACTGAATCACATATACAAACCCCTTTGACCCTCGAATGCACTAGCTCTTTCCGATGTTAACAGAGTGATCCGATGCAAAGAGTGACGTCACGCCGTGCGCAGACCTACTAGTGAGAAGAAAGGGGTAGGGGTTTTACAAAAACTACTAAATTCTCAGGATTCCGAGGCCCACCACTCCCCCCCAGATGGTCGGATCGTGAAACTGATTATTTCCAGGTTAGTTATATCGGGTCCCTGATATGCCTGCCAAGTTTCATCGTCCTAGGACATCTGGAAGTACCCTAACTCGAAAACAGTGGACCGCCCGACCGACCGACCGACCGACCGACCGACCGACCGACAGACCGACCGACCGACCGACCGAAAAGCGATCGGTATATGGCACTTGAGCGGAGCTGCAAGTGCCATAAAAATTAAAAGTGGTTTATTTCGCCTAGTTTAGGCGGAACGTTTGTCACCTTATTAAGGGGGGATGTTTTTTGTTCTTTATTTCTTTTTTGGATTTTATTGAAGAAACTGACAAATAGTCACTCACTTATGTGTGCCCTCGTTTGTAGCCGCAACTCGTAAGCTGATTATTGCTCGCACTGATAAGAAACTATCAAGAATAAATAATCCCTTATTTATTCTTGAAACTATGTGGAGCCTACGCGTTTTGTTCCATCGCAGTGAATATGTCTAAAAAGCTCCTTGCAAGGCTAACGCTTTGGCTTTGCCTTATTTACTGTTTGTGGTTCCATTTGGGATCTTCTAAACGACACGGATAAGACAGAGTTAAGAAAGCTCAGATTTGCTAATTTCTTCTTCAACTTCCTAGTTGGTCTCTCAACCGGTACTTGATTCAGACGTACCCTGTCGCAGACCCTATACTAAATGTCGATAATTTTGTCACGAACCTTGATAATAAGGATGTGGCACACCCCTGGATGGGGTGTGCCACAGATTTGTTTGATTTTGTATTGTTGTTTTGTTTTTATAGTCGCTGTTTTCCTTTTTTTCATGCTCCATCTCTTTCTCCTTTGTGTTGTTGATTTGCAATAAATTATTTATTTCGTTCGTTCACTTATAACTGGACATTTTTTTTCCAGAGAAAATCTGGTCAACCGAAGGTCTCACCACGAAGTACGAGGGGTCTGTCGTCGTTTGTGAGTCGACCCATTTGACTTCGTTTTCCGTTTTCTTCGACCCCTACGCCGGCATGGCTCGTCTGAGTCTCTCGGAGGAACATCGAAGGGCGCTGAGTGTCATTAGCTACATGGGATCTGCCCTGAGTATGCTGGGGCTGACCATAACGGTTATCACCTATGTCCTTTTCAGGTAATACCGGTTTGGTAATATCACCTTTAAAGGAACAGAAAACTTGACTCAAAGTTGACTCGGGGAGCTAGCTGACATATCAAGAGTGTACCCTGAATCGATATTGAGAGTAAGAAAAATTCTCGTTACGACCATTGCAGTTTCCGATAATTCGACTTTTGAGTTAGTAGAAAAAAAAGCAAAAGGTTTGTGTGCCGGGAGTAGGAACCGAACGCACGACCTCTTGACTACTATCTCAGTGTGTTAGTCAACACGGCCAAAGGCGAACTTTTACAGTGCATAAGTGCATAATTACAGTGAAGGGGCAAGGGCCTCCCAGCTAGCTTTGGGAACACTAAGGAGGGGGTTAGAGATAACAAAGAAGTGGGGTCCTGTCGACAATAAGTCCCTGTATATTTATCTAAGCCCCCCAGATCGGTTTGATGGCCGAAAGTTACGTAGTCAAGTTTACTGTGCCTTTAATTGGAACTAGTCAGTATTCTCCTTTCTTACGGGTGTGTTCCGGCCTTCTAGCAAGAGTAACTACGTGCTTTCCATTATTGTCAGTAGCAACAAACAAGAGGCAAGCATCTACAAAATTATACGAAAATTGCCAATGTAATCTTTGTCATTTCCAACATGGTCGTCAAGTATTTTCTTGAAGGTGACGACGTGAGACGGAAGTTGGTTTCGCGTCTCTACGATGTGATATCAGAACTTCCATCTGCCGATGTCTTTCTTGAAGCACTTTGGGCCAAGTTTAAACCTTTGATCCCCGAGGTGGAATTGACAAGAAGTTGGGATGCTCGCATTGATTGACGCAGCACTATGAGCGTGTTCCACCCTTCCAGCAATAGTAACTATTAGTTACTATTTTCGTCCCAAGCTCGTGAAAAGCTACTACGCTGCTCGGGAGCGTAGTAAGCGTGGTAACTATCATCTCCGTGACGTGATTGGCGTGATTAGCCCGTTGCACTATATTCTGCCGAAAATAGAAAAGTTTGTTCCACCCCTGATGCCAAGAAGCCAAAATCCGTGACGACATGCGTAGTAACTACGGTAAGGAAGGTGTAACACTAGGCCCGTATCCAGGAATTTATTTCGGGGGGGGGGGGGTTGCCCTTCGCGAGGGGTTTTGCCCGCGGGTCGGACCAAAAAGTACAAAAAATACATAGATCAGATTTTAAAGCCTACAAAAAACGATTACTTTTTTTGGTTTCGGGGGGGGGGTCGAACCCCCTACCCCCCCCCCCCCCCCTGGATACGGCCTTGTGAAACACGCACTAAAGCAAAAGTCACAGTAGATACAGTTGTGATTCTAATAATCTTACGTGTGCGACTCCTTTGGAGGAGCTTTGGTAGGCTTATTCTTAAAATCTACAAACCCATCCCGGCTATTTTAGCCTCGCTTGGCCCCCTTGGTTTTAATGAGAATCACGGAAAACCTTGCATAACTATTAACTCTGACCCGTGAACTCCTCTCGAAGGCGACTAGGGGTGGTGTGTCTTGAAAATCTAATGTAAGATTTGGTTAAGGTTTGACGTAATGGAGGCTTACCATTTGGTTAGTTTTTTTGGTATATGCTTTGCCGCCATGGCCCTGGGGCTTTTTTTGCAATAAACATTGTGTCATATCATCTCCCGAAAAAAGCCAAAAACGAAAAATACAAGAATCAGTGTAGTGGGATTAGAGTCGATAAATATTACTTATGAATTGATGGAATCATTAGGGACGAAGAGTAAAGCAGTGATATAGGTAAGACAGGTCCTTTAAGTTTATCTTCGGTAAGGCTGTTGTTACAGGTGTCAATAGCCATGTTCCTAAATTTACACTTGTACCCATCCTTGTAGAAACGCGATCAGTAAGCTTATAAGCGTAGGCCTTATGCGAGAATTTGTATAGGCAAATTCTTCTGGTAATTTATCTTTCCTGCATTTCTTTTTCAGAGTGTTGCGTCGAGATCGAAGCGGCAAAATCCTATTGAATCTCAGCTTGTCCCTTCTGTGTTTGAACCTTGTCTTCCTTCTCAACTCAGCACTGGATATTCCACTGAACGTGGATGATGAATCTGATGAAGTCTTCTTGTTCCAGCAACGCATGCAGTCCAATTCAGCGTAAGTAAAAAAAAAATTGAGCAGGCTGTAGGCGGAGACGTTACTAGCCAAAATGTTTGGGGGGGGCAAGGTATTTACCGACTGGCTGGTCATCCGTCCCCCCTCCCCCCATACGTGACGCCCCTGGCTGTAGGTATTTTTCTCCTTCCAGGTACTTCCTACTCCCACTTCCGTGAAGATGTTTAAAAAAAGGGCTTCTCAGCCAAAGGCCCTCGGTTCAAATCCCGGCTGAGGAGCACTTTTGTCAAAAATAATTTACATAATTTGTAAATAATAATTTATAAAATAATTTATATTATTTCAGTTAAAATAAATGTTTCCACCCCAAGGGCGTCTTCCCATCAAATTAAATAAAGTTTGTATTTGATTTCACCATGATGCCCCGTCATTACGGTCCTGGCCTGTCTACGACGTTCTGACATAGGAGTTCTAGACTCTAAATTCAGTTAACAAATTTAATTATGTCGTATTTGTCACGATCGTTCCAATCTACGTAATGTCCGTCACCGGATTTGTTTACGGCCTGAAATTCTACCAAATTTTTGCCAGATTGTTTACCATTTTTTGTCCAGACTTAATAAGTGTTTTCTGGTCGTTGGTGTTAAAGGATTAGTCAGCTGCAATTAATATTCGGCGGAACTTAGGCCCTTCTTGGCAAGGGTCCTCTTCAGTGTTTCAACCTTAAATCTGTACTTTAGGGGTTAATTTTTGAGGAATCGATGGAGGTGAAAGCTACACTGTCAGAAGTTTCACAACAGAGGATACATGGATGCGCAGTTTCAACGGACAACACATGGAATGTAATCTGTTGTGATTTTGAAAACGTTATGCATTAAATATTATGCATAACAAGCATCGCCAGGAAGAGCCGAAAAACCGCTGAAAAGCATCTGTTGATTTCTCCGATATCATGACGACAAACAAAAAAGTCTGCAGATGCTTTTTAGGCGGTTTTCGCGTCACCCTGGCAATGCTTGTTATTCATAACATTTTCAAAATCACAACAGGTTACATCCCAAGTGTTGTCTGTTGAAAACTGCGCATCCTTGTGTTATCTGTTATGAAACTTCTGGCAATGTAGTGCTAAGATTTCATCACACGGCCGCGCTCTTTTTGCTGCACGATCGGGTCGTTGGGGTGATAGCTGTTGTCGGATTTTAGTTCTATAATAATAATATAATTGCAACAAAAAGGCTTTCGCCTCTACAAAATAGTTGCGTTTTGATCGAAGTTTTGTTCGCCGTTGGCTTGGGCTTACCGACGAAACGTCCCCGTGACAAAACGTCCCCTAGCGAAACGTCCCCGTCGAAACGTCCCCGTGACAAAACGTCCCCAGGACAAAACGTCCCCATGACAAAACGTCCCCGTGTCAAAACGTCCCCGTGACAAAACGTCCCCATGACAAAACGTCCCCGTGACGAAACGTCCCCAAGCATAGATTTTTAAGTTCGCCTCGACCTTCAGGTGCATGATCTAGGTAAAACAACTTCACAGTGTGCATTACAAATGTGGGAACATTCCTTGTAAGCAGGACAGATCGGACATAGGACCGGTCGCTTCATAAATGTATAGTTTCCAGTAAAAATATTTAGTGTAATATGCCTTCCAATGGGCTCGTAACTGACCAGTTCTAGGTCGTTTGAATGAACATGCACAATCTGAGGAGCACTTATATGCTCATCTGAGAAAGGGGAAGCCCGCTGTGGCTCAAAGAGAGTCAAACGGAGATTGCCAAAATTAGTGTAGCTCTGTTAACGAGGATAGAAATTACAGGGATATCATCTCCTGTTGCTGGTTCTGGCAGACAGAGAGCAGGACGGGCTCGATACGCTATGTTGTTTGCAGTATAGAATCCGGCTAGATCTTCCACGATGTCGGATCCGTACTTTGACCGCATTTTCTTCCGGGCTTCGTTGTACATTTGGCCTGCGGACGAGTGGATACCGCCTTTCTCTTCATCTAATATGACGCTCTGAACATCTACGGCCTTCCTCACAACGCAAAATTCTACTATGACGCGGAAAATTTGATTCTTAATACAAACGCGGCTTTTCAGTGACCACTGCGATCAGCTCGCAGAAGGTAGTTCACTGCGTGAAAACTTATTTTTCGCAAATTCTTTTAGTCAAGCATACAACACAGGTAAAAGCGCATAGAGGTACCACAAATCCGCATTTTCATTGGATCTTCGTGTCACTTTAAGTGAATAAGTAATGGGTAGCTAGATTGTCCTATCTCATCCCTTTTCAGTTGAACTTTAAAGTCTTACTCCTTTACAACTAATTTGCTAATGTGGACAAGTATTTAAGCGCCGGCCGGTAAGTGCCTTCCAAACCTGGAATTCTGGATAAGTGTCACTGGAGAATCCAGTGCATTCAGATATACCTATTTACTTGTCGGTCAAGATTGCCCCAGAATCTGCAATGGTTCATATCCCGTCCCTTCTGAGACAAGTAAACTGTAAAGAGAAAAGCCAAACAAGTCATAGTTTGCTTACCTTCACTTTGCTTTTTGAGTTGGTAACAGCCTGTAGCTCATTTTGTGGGATTCGCCAAGGGATTAATAAACCCTGAATTGCTCGGGATAACATTTATATACCTAGGCGATTTTAATCCCTTATTCCCATGCCGTGGTTTTCAGTTAGCCTATTCCGCTTTGAGAGAATGCCGGTCTGATGTAAATCTGTAGCCGGGGACGTTTCGCCATGGGGACGTTTCGTCAGGGGACGTTTTGGGTGGGGACGTTTTGTCACGGGGACGTTTTGTCGTGGGGACGTTTTGTCACGGGGACGTTTTGTCATGGGGACGTTTCGACGGGGACGTTTCGACAGGGGACGTTTCGAATGGGGACGTTATGTCGACAACCCGTTGGCTTGGCCGGTTGCTTATTTTCCGTTTTCAAACGCCGTCGAAGTTCGCCGGTCGCTTAATTAGCGTTTTTTCAACTCCGGCGATCCTTGCCCGGTCGACGTTTCTTCGACGATTCAAGCAAACTTCGAACTTGCTAGCTCACGGCGTTCGACGGTCGGAGTTTGAAGGACAAAGGAACTGTGACCGGCGACCAAAAACGGCATTTAAACAGAGACCTTTGAGTTTGCAGGTAACTTCAAACTTTGATCAAAAACGCAACTAATGGCTTCTTCTGGCTTGACGTTCTTGCAGCTAGCCTATCAGAAGGAGATGATCTTACCACCTCAAAGTTGGTGCGTAGAATCTCGCAGAAAAAAAAAATACGTCAGTGAAAGCCTACGCAATCGGTTTGCTGATTATGACATTAGCTCCTATCGGGTCGTGGTTGGGTATTGGGTCTGGTTCGGGATGAATCCAGCTTCGTTCAGTCCACTTTCTTCAGCTAAATGTTTAAAGTCTTTGGGCCGAGAAGTGGGAGACACCATAATTTTTTGATGGGTCGGATTTTCAAGAACACACTTTCACCTTTGTTTTCTTCAAAATCCTCACGGTAGCCAACGTTATCCACAAATTACTGGAACACAATTCACTCCTGAAAGCAAGGTCGCCATTGCTCGTTATTATTCATTAGTCTCCCGGTGGAGGTCAAAAGAGTTACTAAAGCCTTCGAGAAGATCGAGTGGCGTGTAAGATGATTAAGACAACTAAGTATATCGTATATCACGATGTGAATGTTTAGACATGTCGGAAGAAGAAATCGTCGGCCAGTTTGACATTTTTCGGTCTCGGAAGTTGAATATTATTTAGCTCAGTTTCAGAATCTTCCGCTATAACAAGTTTAGTATAATCTACGGTGTTTTTCTATTGTGATCTAGTTTACATCCCTCCTTCTTTGGACTTCCGGAAATTAACAAGAGAACAGAAAACAAAATATTAAAAGAAATCGAAAATGCAGATAATTAGTTTGATTTTTCTACACATTTTCCAATAAAAACATTTTGTTAGATCCATAGAAAAACTATGACCCAGCCTCCCATGTCGAGCGCTTCGACCCGCGCCACTAGGTGACCCAGCGGTCTGATCGAGCCGTGGCTTCATCGTGGGTCTTGGGTGGGGGGGGGGGTCTACACGTTGCAAGTGCTAGAGTGCTTACGATGCAAACCCTGTAATGAACAAAGCAAGCGAGTGAAGATGCATATCCACATACATTCTATACATATTCAGTGTGAATGTCAAGTAACATGGGAGAAATGCACTTAAAATCGAAGTTTGGCAATTTCTCCAAATCTCATAAAATAGTCGAACTGTAAGTGAAAATTTTATTAGAGCTATATTTCGGCCCTTCTTGGCAAGGGTCCTCTTCAGGCTCAAAACCGCTTAAGTTGGAAAAATGAACTTGTGGACAAACCACAAATTGGTTTGTCGAGTATCTACAATTAGTTAATTAGTAACTAGTTAAGTTAAGTATCCACACCATAACCTGAATTTGTTCAGTGTAACATAACATTTAAGTAAAATGGGACAATTTCAAAATTGAACAACGGAAATTGTCCAGTTGTGGAGGTAAGGAGTACAATTTTCAACAGTCCTCTCAAAACCGACGAACACTAATTTTTTTGTTTGTTTCAGCGATGCCGTCCTCTGCGTTTCCCTGGCTATCATGATGCATTATTTCGTCCTGACGTCACTAGCATGGATGTTAGTTGAAGCGGCACACATGTACCATCTCTTGATCACCGTTTTCGCTGGAACAGAAACGCACTTTATGCTGAAGAGGGCATCAGCTGCATGGGGTAAGTCGTTTTTTTATGGTTTTTAATAGCCTACCAAGTTTTATACAAAATTTACGTAGCTCACTCTACCGCAAACACATATACATTGTCTGATGGAAGCAATCCATCAGACAATGTATATGTGTGCATTGTCTGTACACATATACAATGTTATTGTATTTGTCATTTTTTTTTAGTTTCTTAAACGCAATTTTTTTAAAATTAATGTAAAATTATTAGACAAGTACTGCCCGCACGAATTGTGTTTATCCACCGTGCTTGCTCAGTGCATGTCGTGAAATGAAAAACCTTGAATCTTTCAGTGTTCTTGACTTAGTTTCTCTTTCTAGGCATTCCCGCTCTACTTGTCTCAATAGTCGCCGGGATCAGCTTGGATTTCTACCGCGATTCTACGAGCGCCACCTGCCGAATTTCGCCCGACCACCCCGGCGTCTTCTTCGGCGCGTTTATCGTCCCCGCCGTCCTAATCATCTTTACCAACTGCGTCGTTTTCTTGATGGTTGTAAGGGTGATATTGATTCAGGGACGGAGACAGGCGGCTGCGACGAAATTCGGTACTCCGGACAAGCCGCTTACCTTTAATGGAGTTACCACTGCGCAGGTAACTTACCTTCAGTCATTATTCTGTTCTCCTGGTTTTTCGTTGCATGTCGTTTTCTGGTTTGTTGGTTTCGCATCGTTTTTCTGTTGATGTTGTTGTGAATTTTATGATTTAGTTTGTTTTTCACTGAGGACGGTTTGCCGGAAATGCAACTGAAATATCCTAAAATATAAATTATATATTCGCATATCATAAAACAAAGTAAGAGAAAAGGCTTTCGCCTCTAAGTAACTCTATTTTGAGTAGTGAGCCTCTAAGTAACTCTATTTTGAGTAGTCAAACTGACAAAAATCCCATCAACAATGCACTTAAAACTATTGATCGATTCAGAATTAGCCGCATATTCGGTAGGCTCAACAAATTCTGTTACCCAAACCCCATTTGAAAACGTCCTTAGGCGTATTCTCGCCGTTCCCCGAGGACTCCACTTAAGGAGTCCCCGCGTTTTTGTTGTCCCGGGGACTGACTCCCGGTATTCTTGCAAGTCCCCCTGGACGGGGAATGCTCCGACTATCATCACCGTCATCAAACAGGACTCCCTTTCAAATTCGGACGGGAATCATTTTTTGCTGGTGTTGGTGCAATATAAAATTAATTAAAAATAAACAGAATAAATAAAAATAAAATGGATCCAGACTAATTTCGTCATCTGCGAATTTTTTTCGAACAAAATTCATTTTTGAAGCATTTCCCCGTGTCCTTGCTGTTTTCGTACGTGGAGTCCGCGTGGAGTGACTCCCTCTATTCTCGCCGTTCCCCCTGATTTCCCGAGGAGTTTTCGGGGAACGGCGAGAATACGCCTTAAGAAATTTTGGGTAGCTATCACTTGATATCGCACGGTTGGAACTTTTTTCTTTTAACATCAGGGGAATACCAGAAAATTTTGGCAAACTTATCAGAGTTAAAAATCCCATGAACAATGCACTTAAACTATTGATCGATAACGGTTTCTTCGCATCTTCGGTACGGCTCAGCAATTCTGTTACCCAAACCCCGCTTGAAAACGTCCTTAGTGGAATCTTGATTTTGCAAGCTTGTACGCGTGCCCCCGATGATGACGGTAAATGCTGAATCTTACTAAATCAGTCACTTCAAAGTCGACATAACTTCCATTGATCAATTTGAATGTTTCAATCAGGTCTCTCTCCAAAAAAATCATCTTAGAGGGATTATTTATTTTGCAGGTTTAATAATTACAATAAGAATATAATGCAAAAAAAAGAATTGGTGCAAGCTCTTACAATACAAAGAAGTTTGACAAAATTTATCATGTGTATGAAAAATGTTGAACATCTGCCTGAAGGGAAAATTCCATTCGGTCTGTCGATTATTTCTGATCAGCTCTACTATTTGTCTTGTACTTGTGATTAGTCGCGTCTTTGATATGCGAGGGGTTGCTCACTCCCAAAATGGTTGTACAGTGGTGCCCGGTGCCCAGCCGGTGCCCAGGTGAGCCCAGTGGGTTCCATGAATCACAAATCTGATGACACTAATTTATTGAACATTCGAAAAAAAATTATTTGAGAAAGGCAGAAACCAAAATGCCAATTAGATTAATTCACCTATTATATTTCTCAACACTCAGTCGGCTCTTCAGCATCCTACCCTAATACACTTCTACGTTTTCTTGGAAACTACTTGAAAATTCAGACTCCAAGTAAGAGTTCCATGGGCGGTACGCGACATGGCCAATCAAATGTTATTTCAGCTTCGGGACACTAACGTGGAGATACTTGAATGGAAAAATCTTTTGAATCACCTCCAGTCTAGTATACTAGCCCTTTTTGGGATCCCAAAACATTAGTGACGGATACCTGTGACATCGCAAAAGTTGTCTGTCTGTCCGTCCGTCCGTCTGTAAGCACGATAACTCTCGCAGGGAATGAGATATTTTGATGCAACTTGGTGTGAGGATTCTTTGGGTCAAGAGTCTAGATGGGCCTTGTAGCCCTACATTTAGGGGTGGAGGAGGGGGTTTAAATTAAGGGGCAAACAAAATGTTTTGAAACAGCCAATATGATAGTCGATTATGGGATAAGAATACATGCTGAACACGATGGTGAAAACCATATCCTCGCCGGACAAGTAGTTCGCCCGGAATCCGGCCGAAACCGGAAAATTTGTTAAAAGCAAAAGTTTTATTCGAAGTTGATCAGATGTTCGATTTAAAGGTAAGAAGACATGCTGAACACGATGGTGAAAACCATTTTCTAGCCGGACAAGCAGTTCGCCCGGAATCCGGCCGATACCGGAAAATTTGTTAAAAGCCAAATTTGTATATGAAGTTGAATAGATGGCAGATTTAAGGGTAAGAAGAGACGCTGAATCTGTATTATGACAATCATTTTTACCCGGACATATAGTTCGTCCGGAATCCAGTTCAAACCGATTTTTTTTTTTTAAGTTAAAGTTTTATTTAAGTTGATTAGGTGTTCTTTATAGGGATAAGGAGATACGCTGAATTCGTTTCTGAACTATCTTTTTTTTTGCTGGACAAGTAGTTCGCTCGGAATTCGGCCGAAACCGGAAATTTGGCAGAAGTAAAGCAGGAAGTTTCGATCAGTACCTATCGTCAAAATAGATATGGCTTATACAGGTATATCTGAACTTGGTTTTCTCAGATGATAACCTGGCGAAGACTGGATCTGGTGAAGACAAGACCTAGTTGTCTGGATCTAAGATTAAATTTTTGGGATCCCATCGAAATCTTTGGTCTTGTTCATGCAGGTTGCTCAAAGACGGAGACAAAGACGGAGGCTCGCGTCCTATTGGTCGGTTATGACGCGTACTTCAAGGAACGCGTCATAGCTGACCAATAGGACGCGAGACTCCCCTCTTTTCTTACAAACTTTTAAGGATTCAAACTCTCATAAAAAAGAACATTAATTTGCAAAAGTTGTACTGTTCCAACAAGAAGAAGCCAGATAACAATTCCAACAACTCTCTGATTCACAGCAATTATCCAAGGCCGGTAATTTACTCTCAAAATCGAAAGTCCTATACTTCCTAATGTTAGATTTTTTCGTTATTCTCCCGCCGTTTTCGTCGGATATGGAGCAATTTCTCTATTGTGAAGTTATCAGAAGCAACAAGCTTCACAACACAACAATTTTTATTCTTCTTCTTTTCTAAATTTCGTCACGCGCATCAATTCATCGGTCACAAAAAAAATCATAGATGGCACTTTTTTACATTTTTCATTTCGGGGTGAGAGCCGGTGCCCAGCCGGTGCCCAGCGGTGCCCAGCCGGTGCCCAGGGAGGGTGTACAGTGGTGCCCAGTGAGTGAGCAACCCCTCGTTGATATGAATTCTCAGTTCTTGCTTCTGCTCGTACAAATTACCCTTTTGCTCTTCTCTCATCTCCATTCTCGCTTTCGACAAAAACACTAATTTGGCAGCTCGTCTGCAACCCGGTATACCTATTTATGCGTATTGACCATACGACCCTCTGTTGACCAATCAGGGAGGAGAGCGGAGAATCGAGAATTGACTATCGGAACAAGGCTTTCCCTGTTCTCGATTCGACAAAAACGCAAGATAATACTCTTGATGACTATCTCTCCTTGCCGATGCAAAATCTCCGGCCTCTCCGGGTGCCTAGCGGAAGAAAGGCAGAAGTGGTATCACAGCTGCTCCCAAAGATCGCCGTGATTTGTTTGACACAGGATTTGAGTTGTTGAGTTTGAGTCGTTACAGAGACGTTTACTCCTTCTTCGTGAGGATCACTGGCGTGTTTTGGACTTAGTCATATAGAGTATTGACTATCAGAGCAAGGCTTTCCCTGTTCTCGATTCTGACAAAAAAAAGTAGAACTGGCTTCATCTCTACCGTCCAAAAAACGCGAAATAGGAGAATCTCGAGGAGAATTCAGATAAAAAACGCAACTATTATATGTGAAAGGGTGAGCTTTGGCCAACTTTAGTCGGCATGACAATTCTACCAAATCTTTTTCTTGGTCTGACCAGGGACCCATAAATTTCCTTTACAGGGGGCTTGTCATTTGCTATGCTTCTATAGTGCTATGTTGACCGATCCAAATCTAGTTTCCGAAAACCCCCTCTTGAGTCGAATCGGCATTCTTGTTTGCCTCATTGGACGTGCGCGCCAAAGAGACTCCTCCCTCAAGGCAGCCAATCCCAAATTTGTCTATCTGGCCTTTGACGTGATTGGACCGTGGGTATTTCTCGAACTATCTTCCGACCGGTCAAGACCGCATCAGAAATCTCTTATTGACAAGCCCCCTGTAAAGGAAATTTATGGGTCCCTGGTCTGACGGTGTTGTTTCTTTCAGATTCGTGGTGGCATCACAGTCATGGCGCTAGTTGGCGCCACATGGATTACTGGTCCGCTGGCCGTTGGTGTCCTTCGCATCCCGATGCAATATCTCTTCTGCCTAACCAATACCTTGCAAGGCTTCGTCATATTCCTCGTCCGAGTCGTCCTTTTCCCAGACGCTAGGAACTCCTGGCTCACCCTTTTCCATACTGGAAAAATCAGCAAAACTCGAAGAGATATCTCCAGCAACTCGTGTATGACGAACTCGCACTCTCAAGTCCGCAACACGCAGTCGACCTCGACGAATTTGTTGCACAGCAGTGCGTCGAACGCAAGCAGCATTGTGCGGTTGCGTAGCAACCACGACGAATTTTCCGGTTTGACGCGCGACTCACCGACTCATTTGCGGAAACCCGCCCGGATTTTACCGATGAATCTGAAGAAAAACGCGGACAGCGTTGTAGTGCGGCATGAAGACTTCTGCCCGTTTGTGAACCCCAGTGCGCGCGTTTTTACGAGCAGAAACAGCAAGAGCTTTACCGAAGAAAAGTGCGTCTGCACCGGAAACGCACCCGGAACGCCTCCAAAGCGAGAATTCAAGAAAGCAAACGGACTGAATTCAATGTACGAAGGAACAGTCGACCTGGGTCTGGGACCCGCAAAGACCCCCCTACCCCACTTCGAAGCTTCCAGAACGTTCCCACGACCGGGTAGCGATCTGACGTGCCCTGAAATCTCAGACAAAACATTCACAATACCCCGGGCCGGATCGCTAGACCCCGAACTTCCAGTCCTCACAGGAACAGGAGATACCCTTGCACTCGACGAGAGTGCAGAGAATTCTTGGTTATTCCTGAAACCCGAATCAACCCTCCCGGGTATTGAAGAGAGTCCACACAGTCTCGAGCACATTGATCAAATTGGTGATGATTGGAACATTGGGCATCGGGTTCACAAAAGCCAGTCTATCCTGGAACTTAGTGACGCGTCTGACCCAGTCCTGCGGGACTGTTCAAGTGAAATGAACCTACCACGGGTAGTGGACCTGCTACCCAAGAATAAAATAAGAAATCTAAAAATCGATCAAAATCGTAACCTAGCAAGGACTTCGAATGAGTTGCTGACGTCCAGTGGGAGTAGTAGTCCTTGTGTGAACTTGTCCGGTCAGAGCATATTATTCAAGGACTCGGGAGTCCTTCAGCTTCCTTTGTTAAGGTCTGATAGTCTAAAGACCGACAGTTATGGTTGAAGACCAAGTGTTTTCAAGGACATTGTTATTTGGTCCTAGGCATTCGTAGTCCCAGTGACCTGTAAGCAGCAGGCCTCTAGATCCCTATTTTGTTATACTATAACTCAAAGACATACACTTGTCATCAAACCACTAAGACAGTGGACGGTGCTAAACAGGACTCGGCATTCGTGGTCGGAGTAACCTGAAACATGGTATAGCAGGCCCTAAGGTACAGTCTAACAGAACATATTAAAGTAGCGTTTATAGACCGTTACATAATGCTACTAGCTTTTGTTTCCGAAGTACCAAGATAATGTACATTGATCGATAGTGCGCGATATTCTTAGTTAGAAGTGGCCTATAAACAAGGCATTGTGGCCCCTCTGAAAACCGTAAGAAGTGATGGAAGGTGAACATGAAGAATTTGTGAAGGCGCTTTTACTGAACCATTAGTTATATGAAACATGCAGGCAAGTTGGCTTATACACTGTCGGAAGTTTCATAACAGACATGGCGTTTTTAAACAGACGACACTCAACAGACAACTCTTGGGGAATAGAGGGTGTTCCAACCTACTTAGCGTAGTTACTACGCATGATGTCACGAATCCTGGCTTCTTGGCGTCAAGGCTGGAAAGTATTTTTCTGTTTTCAGCAAAATACCGGGCCGCGGACTGATCCAGCCAATCACATCGCAGAGATTTGTGGTTGCTACGCTCCCGAGCGTGGCATATAATTACTATTAGTTACTATTTTGAGAAGGCTGGAACGGTCAGCGTAGTAACTTTGTTGGAGCGAAAATAGTAACTATTAGTTACTATTCCTAGAAAGCTGGACACACGCTCATAATTTGTTTTCGCGACAAACGTTATGCATGAAATGTTATGCATAACAGGCATTGCCAGGAAGAGCCAAAAAACGCCAAAGCATCTGATGTCACGACGACAAACAAAAAATTCAGCAGATTCTGTATCTGCTCTTCCTGGCAATGCTTGTTATGCGTAACATTTCAAGCATAACGCTTGTCTCGACAACAGATTACATCCCAAGTGTTGTCTGTTGAAACCGTGCATCATTGTGTCATCTCTTATGAAACTTCTGACAGTGTACAAGCCAAACCCTTGCATATATTGAAACCGAAAACAAGAATTCCAACCAGCATGGATTGTCGTTTTCTTGCATATCTCATCCAGTGTTCGGCAGCAATTATATATCATGTTTTTCGTCGTGCTGCTATTTTTCTAGTCCTTATCGTACGTACGTTGTGCGCTGTGTTTATCCGCTGGGTCCTATATGAAACCCAGTTTAGCCCTATTACGGAACCTCCGCAATAGTCGACTTTCCTTCACCTGTTTGTCCTTTTGTTGCGAGTTAAGCATGAGAAGTTACAGGCAACGGACCCCTGATCACCCCTCTTCTGCATTATGGCAAGAACAAATAAGCCAATGGAACCTCCGTGTTTGGTCCGAAGCACCGACTATGGATACCCGCTAAATCTGACGGGAGCTAGAGGTACTTGCTGAGCCTAGTGTGTTGTTATTAATTTTGTTTTTTGTTCAGTTCTGTTCAATTCAATATAATCATTCAATTATTTATTCTTGATATAATCTAAAAACCATATAACGGACGAGCCGGGTTGTTTTTACGTCACAACATAACAGTCTACATGTATATACAGTTTTTCGACATATATACCAACGTCTTATCATAAATATGATCTATAACATAATAAAATACCATTAATAAAATATAAAAAGTTTAAAAATTAACGTTCAGAAGTTGTTGTTTGAAGGTTTATATGGCACTTATTGGCCAAGAAGAAGAAATTTCCAAAGTAAAAGCTGATTGGCTATCTATGATTGTGACGTCACATGTTAAGCGTTGCAGAGAGGGGCAGCGCGCCTCCTGCACTTTTTCCTCTCAGATGCGCAGCGGCGAAGAGCGCATCAATTCAAAGCTCAATAATTACCTCTAGCTCAGGTCAGTTTTGTCGGGTTGTCCATGCCCCATGGTCAGTGCATGGGACCAAGGACGGAGGTTCTGTTGGCTTATTTGTTCTTGTTCAAACTTTGTTCCGCGTTCCACAAAGAGATTTTTCGTGACCAAGAAGGTTTTTGTGGCTAAAATTTCACACTAAGTCTCGATATGATTTAAAGGACCCCTGAACAATGAAACCATACTTGAACACACCATGGAGAATGCATTTACAGACATGGCCACGGAGAGCGTTCTTCTCCTGAGCGTGACGTTTTCAAAATAGGGATGTTCGTTTCTGTAGGTTTGCACATGCAGACTCCAAGACAAAAAGCGCAATTCATTCAAATCTTGTACAGCGCTGGCCGGATCGTATTGGAATTTCCTCTAGATATACGTATGGGCTTAACTGGTTAAAAAATATTCGAAAAGAAGGGTTGATTGGAGACATTTGTTACATTTCTAAAATTGTTCGGTACTGAAATGCAAAATGGAGCAAAAATCATAGCTTGGAAACACTATTTCGTATTTGGATTGGGTTTTCTTCAGGCAATGTTAACGGAAGTCATACAGATAGGGATGATACTTGGTACTCTTCATTCAGGTGTCCTTTAAGAACGATAATTGTCGTCAAATAGCATGCATCATCTTTTGAATAAAATACCGAAATAATAGAATATATTTTACACGAAAGCCCGAAGGCCAATATTTCTCCAGCTTTGGAAATATTAAGAGTTAGTTATGTTCGGTTATTTACAATAATTAGAAAATGTACAAATGTCGTTTTCAGTATCGATGTTTACGTTTCGATATCGATATTTGGTCCGATCTGTGAATATCTTATATCGCCTAAGCCAAGACTACCGGGCGCCAATAACACTAATTATCCCTGACCTAACAAACAACCTGAGTTGCGTTTTATTTGAAGTTCATAGTACAGCGGGAGCGGATGGCGGACTATAAGTAGCCGTTTTATTCCTGGCGGACTACGTCAGAAGGTACGCTGAACAACTCCCTGCCCTGCCTCACCCAGCGTATAAACACTAGCGGGTCCGCTGGCACTCAGCGGGCGGCCCGCTGGCAAATAAAACGACTTCGGGCACCCCGCGCCTCCCAGCGTACGGCCCGCTGGCGAATAAAACGACAACGAACAGTCCGCTGTACTATGAACTTCAAATAAAACGCGGCTCTGGTTGTTCCGTCAACTTGTATCAGATCATCAGTATTTTTGGTTTAGGTTGCGCTGCATTTTTGCATAATAGCTTAACTGGCGGTTAGTGTAGCCTATCCAAAAAATGGGGATTTGTGGAAAGACCAATTATCTGCGTTGAACATTGTAAACCTTGTTGCGTTCCAGAACTTAATGATTCTTAACAAATGTGAACTTTTTGTGTTCCAGGTTTCTAATTTCAAAATTTAAGCAACACCCATCTACGATTTCCGTTTCAGCAGGGACCCATACATTTCCTGTAATTCCTCGCCATTCAGGGGGCTTGTCAATAGATAGATAGATAGATAGATGTTTACTTAAGCCCTTGGGCCATGAACAAAAACAAAACAAAAACACTACAATATACCAACTTCACATTCAGTATACGGACGAACTTTCAATACTAAACTAAACTGCTTCCCCCAAAACGACAATCTAACCTCACATACTTTTAAGTTTCTTATTTAAATGATCCAGATAAGAGATTGAGATTGTCAATAAGAGATTTCTGATGCGCTTTTGAACGACCGTCCAGTAGTCCGAGAAATACCCACGGGGATAGAATACGCGACTATCCAGATAGACAAAATTTGGGATTGGCTGCTGGCACCTTGAGGGAGGAGTCTCTTTGGCGCTCACGTCCAGTGAGGCAAACAAGAACGCCGATTCGACCCAAGCGGAATTTTTTGAAAGTAGGAGAGGGTCGGGAAACATAGAAGCATAGGAAATGATAAGCCCCCTGGATGGATTGGCATTACAGGAAATTTATGGGTCCCTGGTTTCAGAGTTTAACGATTGTTAACTATTTTGTAACGATGTTCGTTGAGCATCGTTGGGAAAAGTTAATATTTGTAGAATCGGGAAACTTTAACGGTCGTTAAAGCTGCAGTTAGCTCCGCCCCTAAATAAAATTGACGGTAGTTAACAATTGTTAAGTTTCTGGAACGCAACCCTTGCTTCTGTGGGAGAAGGCAAATCATTATTTCACACTCTGTGAACCAAGGATCACAAACCTCACGCCCAGTGCTTTTCATATCCCGGTGCCTGTCGATAATTGGTATTGGACTCTGAAAGAAGTGATTTCCACTTGTCGGTGCTCTACTTTTCTCAAACCGGTGACGTAGTCGTTGAAAAATTGTGATTTTTCTCATTAGCGTTTACATGTTTCCTCATGAATTGAGGAAAGGCAGCATGACATTGTGCATCTTTTCCTCGGCAAATTTCGTTGTAATTTTTCCGAGTTTTGTCATTGATTCGGTATCCATTTGTTCTGCACTGTATCTTGATGTCGCGTATATTGTTTGTTTTTGAAAAAATACCTACAGTTGTTTTTCCTTTTACGACATAGACAACACAGATCTGCTTTAGAGGGATTTTTT
This sequence comes from Branchinecta lindahli, assembly GCA_023053555.1. NCBI lineage: Eukaryota > Metazoa > Arthropoda > Branchiopoda > Anostraca > Branchinectidae > Branchinecta > Branchinecta lindahli. The sequence goes on from JAKZAO010000002.1 coordinate 4,671,190, forward strand.
CAGCTGATATTTCTCGTTAAGTGTGTCGGCCCTCCATATCAAGGGTTCTCCTCTGGCAGAGTTGCTGAGAATACGTGGAGTTTCAAGCAAATTGAGAAAGCCCGGGAAGACACTCTACGTCAACAGCTCTTAAAATCGAAAATAAAGAGAAAAAGGAAAAAAACTTCATCCAGAAATTGAGAAGCCTCAAAAGCGGTCAGGTTTTTGTAAGTTTGGTTGTCCGCAAGTTGGTTTGAGAACTCCTTTAAGTAATCGGTGGTGGGCCGTAACACGATTGACGAACCCTTGTCGGCTTTGGTTATCAAACAAGACAGTTCATGCAGTTGCTTAACAGAAAAAATATGTGAGGATGAAACTCGAAAGTGTTGGAGGGAAGCACCAAGGTCTGCTAGGGCCTTTTTCTGGTGTTTTGGGAATAGGGTGCTCAAGTCAGTACTGCGTTTTCTGTATTTCTTGAACAAGCTTGAAAACCCCACGCCACCAAGGGTTTTTGTTTCTTGTGTGTCAGGGGATACTGGGTCGTATGCCAGCCTTGCTACTTGTTCTCCGAAAAGGTCAAAACTCTGCTCTAACTTAAACCTGTCTGGGTTGCTTGGTGGTACAAAAGATAAGCCGAGGCTTAAGATACGGCGTTGTTCATCTGACAGGGGGAAGTTATTGGGATTAAAATGGTAACCAAGCCTGTTTTGGGGTCGGAGGTGGTTCTGGAGGGGGGTATGCGACGTTGGGAAAGGCGGTGATTGCGCTTCATCCTGAAGAGAAAATAAGCATAATCAGATATATTCATCAACTCAAACCAAAAAAGAAACGCAAAAAATTAATCCGGTCTTTGTCTCTTATTAGCTGGGATTTGGAGCCAAAGTGGCGTTTTCGCTGGTGGTTCGGGGCTCGGTTAGGCAGAGGAGGTCTGTTGAGCTGTGTCGGTGGCAGTCGAAGGTCAAGTTGGCTGTAAGTTGTAAGGCTGCGGCTTGCAGCTGAAGTGCGCTGAAATCGAGGAGCGCCTCGTTGCCTTTTGTTTCCAGCGCCGAAGATAATGGATTAATTAAGCGCAGAAATCTTTCGTTGCGTGGACCTCGAACGCAGCCAGCGTTTGTGTAAGACGCGTTTGGAACTCCCTGAAGTTCAGAGCTGCTGCTGCGGGGGGTTTCGGGATCAAAGGTTGTAGGGTGAGGAGGGGTCGGTTAGGATTCGACGCCTCCTCGTATTCGCGGATCTGGTGCCTTACGCGGATCAACGTGTCGAGCCATTTCATGGCCTCCGGTGGTGGTCGAGTTGGGGTTCTACTTGTCTCCGGCTCGCCTTCTTCTATCAGTTTACAAATATCGACGATGCTCGGTGGCTGGAACGCAGGGTGATTCGGCCAGGGTTGCGGAACTTCGCTGGCAGCAGCGACAGCCGTTTGTTGGGGTAGATGCTGTAAAAGGTTTGAGAGTTGTGGGGGCTCTGCGCTGGGGTTGAGGTTTTTTGTTGACCCTCGGCGGATGGTTGGAGGGTGGTGTCCAGTATCTCCAACTGTTGCTGCGGTATTGCTCTTGGTTTGGAGGCGGCGTGTTTGCGGTCGATCGGTTGAACGCAAAAGACATGGCTCTGTAAAAGAGATTCAGGTTAAGCTCAAAGTTAACCTTTAATTTGCGTGGTAGCGGTTTGTGGGGTGTTGTTTTGTGAGGCATAAGCAATATATGAGGTGCAACACAATGCCCATCATATAGCATCTTTGGTGGTTCCTCTCAGTTTAGTTATACAATTTTTTGGAACTGAAAATCTTTAAGCTCCAAATGTCTCTGAGTCAACAAGATTTGTTAAATTTGTCGAGCAAACGGAATATTTGTCGTGGAATTTGAAGTAAAACCCCAAAATAATTAGTAAGAAAGGGTAAGATAATGGGTTTAAGTTGTATAGGGTATGTATATTTTCTGCGGAAAAATTCTGTGTAACAGACATTCACAAGCGAAATATGGAAAATATACCGTATGAAAGATAGACTAATTGGTGATAATATATACTGGGGTAGTGATAAGCCTCCCAGTGGTGGCCATCCTTTCAAATTTGTTAATACCATGTGGAGTGGGCTGGTATCGTGGGTAGTTTGTGGGAAAAATTATCCAGGTAACCAAACAAGTAGCAAATCACCAGTTTTAAGCAACTCGTGATACGAAAAGACAACCAAAATCCGACCTTACGGGGTCGCTAAGGATACATATAGTTATGCTTTAAGCCGAACTTGGTGGTAATCAAGAAAGAATCAGTGGCGGATAGTCAAGTTTCCGCGGGAATCACGGCAAAAAAAGGCCAAAATTGTTCATATAGGTGGTAAACCGTGATCCATAGCGACAACCATAATCTATCCTTCTGGGGTGTAATTAGGCCACAGACTGAACTCAAAGAGAGAAGGGTTCTATGGTGGAAAGTCAAGTTTCCGCGGGGACCACGGCAAAAAATGACTAAGAGAATCCATAAGATTGAATGGAAAAAATAAATATTATTTCTTTTCAAAGAAAAACAGCGAAAACAAATAACAGACATGAATAGAGAATACGGTGTTGTAATTATAAAACAATTCTACCTTTTGTCGAAATCATTTAGTAATCCTGGGATGCTTAGTGTAAAAATCATGTTATGTTCACATCGGTCTGCCAGAGTTTGACCTGGACTGACCAACAACTCGCCAAGTTTGACCTAATACCCCTAATTACTGTCTGTTTGCTGTCCCCAGAGTCATCAAAGGTCACATTCCAAAGGTTTTATTTTATCCCGATCGGTGACCAAGATGAAAATACGCGCCTATTTGGAAGATCAGCGGATGATTTTTGAGTTGCGTTTTCAGACACTTGTGTTTTCCCTGAGTTTAGCAAAAAGCGTTTTCAATTGCCAGAGTCAAACACTGTGTTACTGTGTTTATGTTTGAAAGCGTTTTAAGCCTCCGTGTTATGCGCGCGTTTAACACCGATTATCCAGAACACGCAACTCTCTCGAATAGCAAGTTACGTTGCGTGTTTAGGCGAGAGTAAACACCGTGGGATGAACACCGTGAATGAAACACCGTGGGAGCCTCCGTGTTATGCGCGCGTTTAACACCGATTATCCAGAACACGCAACTCTCTCGAATAGCAAGTTACGTTGCGTGTTTAGGCGAGAGTAAACACCGTGGGATGAAAACGGGTTTTGCACGTTGGTGTTAAACTCGTTGTTGTCTGAAAACGCAACCTTGGATTTTTTTTTAACCGCCATTTCCGCGCGTAAATCAGCCGCTGATCGAGAATTGGCCGCTGTTTCAGCCCCGTGTGAACAAGCTATCATCTTTCTATCATGAAGAGCGTGTTCCATCCTACTTACCGTAGTTACTACGCTAGTTACCGTAGTTACTACGCTAGGCTGGAACGCTTTTTTTTTATTTTTTCGGTCAAATATCAGGCCGCGGGCTGATCGGACCAATCACGTTGCAGAGATGCGTAGTTACTACGCTAACTACGCTCCCGAGCGTGGTAAGCAAATAGTTACTATTAGTTACTATTTTCAGAAGGTTGGAACGGTCAGCGTAGTAACTTTCTGTGAGGCTGGAATGGAAATAGTAACTAATAGTTACGATTGTTAGAAGGGTGGAACACGCTCGAAGTTGCTTTACCTCGAGAATGCTTTACCGAGGAAAACGCGATGACGTTTTGGAATGGTGAATAAATGTGGATGTTTCGTCGGTAAGCCGTAAAGATGCAACTCTAGAGTAACGGTTTACTTATCAATGTATACTATAGCAGGGACCTGCAGGGACCCATAAATTTCCTGTAATGACTCGCCATTCAGGGGGCTTGCCAATAAGAGATTTCTGATGCGCTCTTGACCGAACGTCAGATAGTTCGAGAAATGCCCACGGGGATAAAATATTGCCTTGAGGGAGGAGTCTCTTTGGTCTCACGTCCAAGGAGTCCCGGGATTGGCTCTATCTGAGCAAGAATGCCGATTCGACCCAAGTGGAATTTTTGGAAACTAGGTGAGACTCGGGCAACATAGCAGCATAGAAGCATAGGAAATGACAAGCCCCCTGAATGGCGAGTCATTACAGGAAATTTATGGGTCCCTGATTATAGCATGATTTGCTTCAGGGGGTATGACCAGTGTTGCCACTGATCGCTGGATTCTCCGATTTGTCAAAGGCTTTCGACTCCAGATTCACAGCTGTGAAAATTTGGTCGCAGGAAATTACACTTACGATAGCAGGGATTTCCTTGTCCACAAATATTAGCTCCTGTCATTTGACTAAACTGAAACCTCAGAACCCACGAATTTCTGACTGAAAACGAAAAAAAAATACCGAATTTTGTAGGCGCCAGAATTACAGATTTGTGCGGTCAAATCTCACAGGTTCCGTCAGATGATAGTGGCAACACTGGATGTGGTACGATGGGTTAATCTGAACTAGAACTTTGATTTCCATGGGAGGGATTTTAAGGATTCAGATGTTGGGTTGAATTGTTTGACCTTGCGGCCGACTGGGGTTGAGGTGATCTTAGGGGTTTGAAATGATTGACAGGTGAGATATGGTCTGGTTCTAGGATTGGCTGAGTGTCACGCAAAAGCTGATCAGCACAATTAACGAAGAGTTACGTCCGGGGGTAATCGTAATGTTTTTTTTTAAATCTTTGTTAGTTGTGAAAAAGGATTCGTCAAGTAATTCGGACTGGTGAGAGAATCTGGTGTATTCAGGGACTAATCCATTTGGAGTCAAGGTTAGTAGGGCCAGAATTTTCAGTTACGCGAAATATAGGTGGTATTTGGTGCGTTACATGAAGTAATCAAGATAGCGGATTAATTAGCCTATTAAAGTGGATGACTAGGAAAAGCATCGTTTTTTGTGTGCGAGGACTTGTTTGTTCCTTGATGGAGGATTCGAGAAGTGGGAAATGGGAGATACAAAATTTGTGTCTGTCAGTTTATGGAAGGAACTTTTACATAGCTCCACGGAGCAACTGGAACGGACTTGTTTTCACTGGAGGCGAAGTGGGCGGGGTTTTGAGTTACTGAATATTGAAGATTCAAGGTTATTTCAAATTAGTTTACTGAAGAAATCTTGTAAGAACTAAATTGATAAGTTTGATTTTTGTGAAGGGATATTCGTGACTTAGTAAAAGTTGTCCGTCTGTGTGATTCGTTGGGTCAAAGTACAGCTCAGGTTGTCGACAAAACGTCCCCGGCGAAACGTCCACGTGACAAAACTTCCCCATGACAAAACGTCCCCATGGCGAAACGTCCCCGGCTGTAGAATATTTTTTTCATCGCTTAGGGATAGCTAGGCCTAGGGTATTACTGATTACGTCATCAGTTCAGACAAAAAATGGTCTTGGAATATAATATTTGACAGTGCAAAAACGGATACGTCAGCTAAATTTTATTCGAGCTATATTTCGGCCCTTCTTGGCAAGGGTCCTCTTCAGGCTCAAAACCGCTCAAGTTGGAAAAACGAAACTTGTGATAATTGGTTATGTGATAATTGTGATATGATGATAATTGTGATTAATATGTGATAATTGGTTAAGAAAACATGTTGAAAACGATGGTGAAAACCATTTTCTTGCCGGACTAGTATTTCGCCCGGAATCCGGCGAAAACCGGAAAATTTGATAAAAGCAAAATTTTTATTCGAAGTTGATTAGATGTTCGATTGAAGGGTAAGAAAACATGCTGAACACGATGGTGAAAACCATTTTCTCGCCGATAATTGGTTATCACAAGTTTCGTTTTTCCAACTTGAGCGGTTTTGAGCCTGAAGAGGACCCTTGCCAAGAAGGGCCGAAATATAGCTCGAATAAAATTTAGCTGACGTATCCGTTTTTGCACTGTCAAATATGATTCGCATTCAGCTTGGGTTGAAGGAATATTTATCTTGGAATATAAACTTTTAAAAACCACGACGGGTTGACTACTTCAGCATTTAACCGATAGTCAAGAAACAAACCAAAGTGTTGATCCCGGCTATAGCTATTTCTTAAAGAAGCGCAAATATTTAGTAGTTTGTCAGTTTTCGTTTTATTTGTTATTTATTTGGTTTATTTATGTGCTAGTTTACGCTGCGATATAACTCATAAATCTCGCTTTTGTTCGATATTTAATTTGGTTGACATTTATTATTAAGGACGAAACCCGTCTAACCTAGATTTACTATGTCTCTCTACTATCTACTATGTCTATTCTACCGAATCGTTCCATCCGCTTTCGTTCGCTTCCTTGTCATTTTTACCCAGCATCACCGAATGTCAGGACTGGTCAGTTGTAAGGCATATTACACCAAGATTACACTACATATTTAACTGAAAACAATACATTTATGAAGCCACCGGTCCTGTGTCAGATCTTTCCTGCTTATAAGGAATGTTCCCACATTTGTAATGCACACTCTGAATTTTTTTTTTACCTCATAATGCACTTGAAAATCGAGATTAACTTAAAAATCTATATTTGGGGACGTTTTTCCGTGGGGACGTTTTGTCGGTAAGCCTACAGGTCAAGTTCGCAGACAGGCTTCTTAATTGTATATTTAGGGGTGGAGAGGGATTCCAGATTAATGGGCGAAACCAGGGCGAAACAAATATTGTTAATACAATACAAGCTAACTTCAGACATCGAGGTTGATAACATAATATTGAGACAGAAATAATATTGATATAGCCATTGAAAATAACCTATCCGAGCTGAAGCCAAGGCGAGTCAGTAAAAAATATCTAGGCTAACTTGCCGACGGGAGGTTGAAATTTTCAAATGGCCTTCAAATTTTTATTCAGATGTGAACCGAGATGGAAGTATATTGTAACTTTTTCGAACATAATATTTTTTATAGGTAGGCTAGGATTTATTCTTCTTTTGTTGTACTTTTTGGGATCCGAAAACGCCAGTGGAGGGATATCTATGACTTCGTAAGAGTTATCCGTCCGTCAGTCTGTCCGTCCGTCTGTGAGCACGATAACTCTTTAAGGAAATGAGGTATTTTGATGAAACTTGGTGTGAGGATTCTTCGGGTCAAGGGACAGGTTAAGTTTGTTGATGGGCCCCAAAGCTGTAGGGCAGACCGGGGTACCATGAACCCCGGGGCACCATAAACCAGGGCTGTATCACCCACTTCCTGTTGCTGTGATTGCTCTTCCTTTTCATCTGGTATCGACCCCTAGTATTTCTAAGTTAATCTGGTGGGGTCCCTGATTTGCCTGCCAAGTTTCATTATCCTAGCCAACCTGGAAGTAAGATCACCGGAATTCCGGAGCCCCCTCCAACTCCCCCCACAGTGGACGAATCTGGTCTAGTTCTGTCAATGATGTACCTAGGGCTTGTGCTTGTTCTTTCCACAAAGTTTCATCCCGATCGCTCCTCTCTAAGCGTGACACAAGATATCCGGTCCCCCCCCCCCAAATTCATCGGATTCGGTCCGGATTTGGAATGGGACATTTGAGACATGACGTCTTTCCAAATTTCAAGTTTCATTAAAGTTTAACTGAAAAGCCAACTTCTTTTTGTGTCATTTAATTGAATCCACTGAATTATTTGATTCTGCAAAGGGATTTTTTTTTATTTTCCACTATTTACTCTAGTTATGACGTTCAGAATATCTGCAGCCGTCCCCACAACGAAAATTCTACTATGACGCGGGAGATTTTAATCTCAACACAAACGCGGCTTTTCAGTGGGCAGTGGTGAGATTGGTGAAGATGGCTTAGTGCCTGAACAAAAAAAAATCATAAATCTTTCTCGTAAGGCATACAACAAAAATTCAGTACCATAAGTTACAAGGGATTTCCACTATTTGAAAATCGATTATTGGTGAACAGCGCAACAATGAAGTAACGCATTTTCAGCGGGTCTTCAAGCCAATTTAAGTGAATACGTGATGGATAACTAGATTGTCCTATCCCAGCCCTTTTCGGTTAAACTTTAAGGTCCGATCAACTGTTCGAAAGTTGTGCATGCTCCTAAATTCCCGATTCCGCCGTCTCCCCCTGCCCCACGATGGTCGGATCAGCAAATGACTAATTCCAAGTTAGTTTGGTCGGGTCCTTGATACGCCTGCCAAGTTTCATCGCTCTAGCACATCTGGAAGTACCCTAATCGAGGACACCGGCCTGACTGAAAGACCGACCGACAGACCGAAAAGTGTTTGGTATATTGCCAGCTTATTCTTACCATCTAGGGAGATACCTTTTGTTGCCTTCAAAGTGGCCTCTTACTGTTGATTTTCCCTGGAACGGTTTATAAGTGTAAACGCGTCCGGCGCCTCGCTGGCCGCTCGGCCCCATATCACCTGTATCAGGGACCCATAAATTTCCTTTACAGGGGGCCTGTCAATAAGAGATTTCTGATGCTATCTTCAGCGCACGGAAGATAGTTCGAGAAATACCCACGGTCCAATCACGTTCAAGACCAGACAGACAAATTTTGGGATTGGCTGCTGGCGCCTTGAGGGAGGAGTCTCTTTGTCGCGCACGTCCAATGAGGCAAACAAGAATGCCGATCGACTCAAGCGGGGATTTTTGGAAACTGTGTTTGGTTCGGTTACCATAGTAATATAGAAGCATAGGAAATGACAGGCCCCCTGTAAAGGAAATTTATGGGTCCCTGCCTGTATGCATAGTAGCCAATCAAACGCAACAAGGGATATCTTCCTGGATGGTAAGAATAAGGTGCGACGTACGGGGTTTATTAACACATAGATGGCACTTTATACAAGGGACTTTTACCGTGACTAATGAACCAAGAGCAACTTTTTGAATTTAGTGTAGAAGCCTCGGACTCCAATATCGGAGCCTCGTAGAACAAGACCAAAGGTTCCGATGGGATCCCAAAAATCTTCGCCAGGCGAAACAGCTAATCATTAAGAAATCCAAGCTCAGATATGGATTCAGCATGTGCGTTTACCTCTATAAGCCGATCGAAATGATCCTGGCTTACTTCTGTGAATTTTGCGGTTTTGGTGAACTTCAAGAACTACTTGTCCGGCGAAAAACTAAAGCTCAAAAACGGATTCACCGTATCTCCTTACCCCTATATCCAACATCTAATCAACTTCAAATAAAAATTTAACTTCTAACAAATTTTCCGGTTTCAGCCGGATTCCGGACGAACTATATGTCCAGCTAGAGAGTGATCGTCATATACGGATTCTGCATCTCTTCTTACCCCAAAATCTATCATCTAATCAACTTAAAATAAAACTTTTACTTTTAACAAATTTCCGGTTTTGGCCGGATTCCGGGCGAACTACTTGTCCGGCGATAAAATGGTTTTCGTATTCTTGTTCAGCATGTCTTCTTACCCCTACACCAAACGTCTAATCAACTTCAGATAAAACTTTAACTTCTAACAAACTTTCCGGTTTTGGCCGGATTCCGGGCGAACTACTTGTCCGGCGAGAAAATGGTTTTCATATTCGTGTTCAGCGTGGCTTCTTACCCCTAAATCAAACATCTAGTCAACTTCAAATAAAACTTTTACTTTTAACAAACTTTCCGGTTTCGGCCGGATTCCGGGCGAACTACTTGTCCGGCGCGAAAATGGTTTTCATATTCGTGTTCAGCATGTCTTCTTACCCCATAATCGACTATCACATTAGCTGTTTAAAAATATTTTGCTTGTCCCTTAATTTGAACCCCCTCCCCCACCCCTAAATGTAGGGCTACAGGGCCCATCTACGAACTTGACCTTACTCTTGACCCAAAGAATGCTCACACCAAGTTTCATCAAAATATCTCATTCCCTTCGAGAGTTATCGTGCTCACAGACGGACGGACGGACGGACGGACGGACAGACAGACAACTTTTGCGATGTCATAGGTATCCGTCACAAACGTTTTGGGATCCCAAAAACCAGGACCCACTTGGCGGGGTCTCATGGTGAAAACCAACAAATCCAAATGTAATTTTTGATCGGGAATACGCCCTTCAGCTGGAAATATTGTAAAAGTAGTGAACTGAAAGACAAAAATGCTCCTCAGCCGGGATATCAAATCCCGGGTTCAAATCCCGGCTGAGGAGCATTTTTGTCTTTCAGTTCACTACTTCTACAATGGTTTATTAACCTTTGAAATCACACTATTTGTAAAATCTGTGCGATCATTTTATTTTATTCTTACGCTTTTCAGCGCTAGCCAAGATTTTTCCCGACACCAACTCTAGTTTCTGTGCTTTAAAGATCTTGTTTTTGGGATCCCAAAACGTTAGTGACGGATACCTATGACATCGCAAAAGTTGTCCGTCTGTCTGTCCGTCCGTCCGTCTGTCCGTCTGTCCGTCTGTCCGTCTGTCCGTCTGTCCGTCTGTGCGCACGATAACTCTCGAAGGGATTGAGATATTTTGATGAAACTTGGTGGGAGGATCCTTCGGGTCAAAGTACAAGTCAAGTTCGAAGATGGGCTCTGTAGTTCTATATTTGAGGGTGGGGGAGGGGTTTCAAATTAAGGGGCAAAAAAAATATTTTTTGAAAGCTGTTTAGATAGTGGATTTAGGGGTAAGGAGACACGCTGAATCCGAATATGAAAGTTATTTTCTCGCCGGACAAGTAGTTCGCCCGGAATCCGGCCAAAACCGGAAAGTTTGTTAAAAGTAAAAGTTGTATTTGAAGTTGATTAGATGTTTGATTTAGGGGTAAGAAGACATGCTGAATACGATGGTGAAAACCATTTTCTTCCCTGACAAGTAGTTCGCCCGGAATCCGGCGAAAACCGGAAAATTTGATAAAAGAAAAATTTGTATTTGAAGTTGATTAGATATTCGATTTAGGGGTAAGTAAACGTGCTGAACACGATGGTGAAAACCATTTTCTTGCCGAACAAATAGTTCGTCCGGAATCCGGCCAGAACCGGAAAATTTGTTAAAAGCAAAATTTGTATTTGAAGTTGATTAGATGATAGATTTAAGGGTAAGAAAAAACGCTGAATCTATATATGACAATCATTTTTTAACCGGGCATATAGTTTGTCCGGAATCCGGTTGAAACCGGATTTTTTTTTAGAAGTTAAAGTTTTATTTGAAGTTGATTAGATGTTCTTTATAGGGATAAGGAGATACGCTGAACTCGTTTTTGAACTATTTTTTGTTTTTGCTGGGCAAGTAGTTTGCTCGGAATTCGGCCGAAACCGGAAATTTGGCAGAAGTACACCAGGAAGTTTCGATCAGTATCGTCAAATAGATATGGCTTATACATCTGAAATTGGTTTTCTCAGATGATTAGCCTGGCGAAGACTGGATTTGGCGAAGACAAGACGTAGTTAATATTAAATTTTTGGGATCCCATCGAAAACTTTGGTCTTGTTTTTGTAGATCCCAAGACATGGATTCGAGCTCAATAGCTGAAGCAGAAAGAGCGGGAACGTCCAATCGTGTTTCTAGTAGAACTAGAAAGAGCTATACCGTCCACCTACCGTCCGACATCGAACTGAAATACGATGAATGGCGAAAATCCGGAGTCTTCTGCGATGTGACTGTTATCGTAGACGGGAAGCGGTATTCTGTCCATAAGCTGTTACTATGCTTGAAGGCTGTCCTATTTGAGACCATGCTGCTTAGCGATATGAAAGAAGCTGAGACGAATGAAATCGTTTTGAGAGATATCGAGGCTCCAGTTTTTGAGCAGTTGCTCGAATACTTTTATACTGGAGTCGTTTCTGTCACCGAGAATACTGTCATACCGCTGGTCAGAGCAGCGCATCTATATCATGTGGTTCCACTTGTCAAATTTCTTGATACTCTCCTGGCAGAAGAAGTAACTACAGAGAACTGCGTACATTTCTGGCTTCTAGGGGATCAGTTAAACCTTGAATCTGTAACTGACCGCTCAGCTAAGTTCGCATCTCAACACTTAGACAAGCTGGAGAACACTGCAGATATTCCTTACCGTTTTCTTGGGTCGCTGGAGGAAAACGGATACACCGACTCGATGCTCGTCGTGCTTTTTTATAAATGGGTTGAAGCAAAAAAGCCCGTTGAAGAGCGCATCGCTCTGCTAAAGCTGATTGAGCTCCAGCGCGTGGAACCTGAGGTTGGAAAGAGGCTCGTAAACTACAAAGATCTGACAACAGAAGAGCAAGGGATCCTGTTAACCTCTCTTGTCAACCTTTGCTTCAATTTGAGGACGTCTACCACAAAAAAGCTTGGTTTGACCAGTCAACATGTCATCAAGGGTCTAGATGGCTTGATCCAGAAGACAAATCCAGAATCCAATACGTGCTGAGTTACGGGGCGAGTTAAGGCCCATTCACAACGGGTTTTACCAATACTCGGCACCAGCCAGTTCCGGAAATTGCTCCGAGACCGAGAATTAGCTGGGTTTCTGCCGTTTGCAATTGATATTGGGGCCAGTTTTCGAGTACCAGCTGGTCTCGGACCCAAGTTGAAATCAGTTCAACTTTCGAGGGTACTTAGCCAATCAGATTATTTTGGGGAATATTGAGGAATATTCTGATTGGCTAGTTTCGAACCAAGTCCAATAGATAAAATCAAACCCACTCCGTGGTGTCTTGAAAACCGAAAGTGAATTTAGGTCGGGGTTCAGCATTAGCCAATCAGAATATTCCTCAGTATAACCCGAAGTAATCTGATTAGCTAGTACCCTCAAAAATTGAACTGATTTCAACTTGGGTCAGAGACTAGCTGGTATCCGAAACTGAGACCAATATCAATTGCGAACGGCAGAAACCCAGCTAATTCTCGGTCTCAGAGCGATTTACGGAACTGGCTGATACCGAGTATTAGCTAAAAACCCGTTGTGAATGGGCCTTTACAAGGGCTACGGATGCACCAGACACCAGCATCTGAATAATGGTGTCAGGAATAGAGGTTATCCTGTTTTTAGCTCGTATGGAGCGAAAGAGGTAAATTGGACGAACAATGAATCAGACACTGGAATTGTTATTCCACAAATGATCTGCATTACAGATTACTCACCATATCATGACTGCCACATTCTGGTGATGCAAAAGGCTCTCCCGAAAGAGACTCTGGGAAGTGATGCTATTTGGAGAATTGAGTTTTCCTTTTCAAGTACTCAAATTCCAGCACTGAAGATTGTGACCTGATCAATATCGATACAGATAGGAAGCTGGAGGTGGTCACTTACGGTAAATACTTTACTCTTCAAAAAGACGACCCGCTCACATATACAAGCCAAATCATGATGTACCGTTCAATTTCGTTAGAAATAGCCTTCACCGATTAACCTCGGATGACTATGGCCACCGCGAATCTACGCCACCGTAGTCTTTAGCCTTATTCGTAAAAGTAGATTGGATTGTAGGCGTTCAGCAGGATGCCAGGACATCCCCTTCGTTAGAACGTGAAGTGTCAGTGTTTAGCATTTTGGTTTGCCATGTATTAGTCGAGTTTTGTTTGTTTCATTATGTTATTATCACCTATCCTTGAAATATATCCTTACACCAATTATTAGTGGACGGCCTTTACACTGTCAGAAGTTTCATAACAGACAACACTCGGATGTTATCTGTTGTGTTCAAAAATTTCATTCATGAAATGTTATGCATAAGAAGCGTGAGGAAGAGCCAAAAACGGTCGAAAAAGCATCTAGTGACTTTTTTGTTTGTCGCCATGATGTGGGAAGACTCAGCAGATACTTTTTTGCGGTTTTTCGACTCTTCCTGATAGCAACGTTTACTATGCATAACATTTTGAAACACAACAGCAAACATCAGAAGTGTTATCTGTTATGCATTATCTGTTGAAACCGCGCATCCTCGTGTATCTGTTATGATACGAAACTTTTGACAGTGTATCTGCTAGGTTTTCCTTTATGATTCACTTGAAAACAACTATCTCAACTTCCCAGATACAGGTGAATCCGGATTCGGATTCGAATCCAGGATCCGCACCTATTGCCGGATTCTAATCTCCTGCTCGTCAGACTGGGTTTGATGTGGACTCGGATTCAGGTTCAGGGTCATTTATTCTTCTTACTAACTTTCCAAAAAAAAATTTTATCAAACAGGCTAACTCCCGGCAGAAAGCAAAGCACGAATGGCACGGGAGTTCTGATCTTACGAATCCGCTCAAATTTATTGTCTGCATCCTTCCAGTTTCCGTTTTCCAGTTTTACACAGTGGGCTTAGGCAATCCAAATTTTTGATCTCCATCACAAATCATTCTCAGTAATCTATCTCGTTGTCTGATGACCTTAGATGTGCTTTTTGTCACCTCTGGATTTTTAAACTATAACCGATGTATACGATTTGATTTTTCTTAAGGTCGGAGTCGAATCCGGAATCGAATCCTGAACATGAAATGGTGGATTCGGAATTGGATTCATACCTAGCCCTAGATTCAAATCCTTTCATGACCGGATTCGCCCACCTCTGCTTCCTCCTGTTACCAAGCTAGGATGCTCTGAGATAGTGGACTGCTTTGAAACTTAGCTTGCTTACAGCAAATTAAATAAGGCTTCGGCTGTGTGTAGCCTCTTTCTATGTCTCTTAAAGCACAACTCTTACTAGAAATAATATTTTCCCTGTGAAATGGGTCAGAAAAAAATATTTTCGAAAATACCATTACTTTCCGTCTGAAATTAGCGATTTTCTTGTTAGCGCCAGTCGACTATGTCCTATGAAGGAGCAAATCGTGCCAATGATTCCGAAATTTTAGCATTTAAATTCCCAGATTTTAGCATTTAACTCCCACAGAATAGCATTTTAGCCGAGATTTTAGCATTTAACTCCCACAGATTAGCATTTAGTTCCCAGATTTTTAGCATTTAACCCCCACAGTTTAGCATTTTGTTCCCAGATTTTAGCATTTAAATCCTACAGTTTAGCATTTAGTTCTCAGATTTTAGCATTTTTTTTAATGCTAATTTCTGTCACTTTTAATGCTAAAGTTTGGCAACGCTGCTCTAAAATACTAAAATCTCGCACAATGGAGTAAATCGTGCCAATCGCGTGATTGGTCGGCTTCTGGATGCGTTTTGTGAGAATCGGCTGCTATGTATCAGCTACATCAGCAACTAGCAAATGATTCAAAGTGAGCGTTGAACATGGCTTTGAGAGCAATTTGCCTAAGGCTTAATGTGCCATGCGCATTCAGCGAAGATACGACTGTTCAAATGGTAGGCAGAATGTCGCCTCCCCAGATCATTGCTGTAGGTGGTGGGATGTCCCTTAGCCAGGCTGCCCGCCTGAAGGCAGCTGCATTATTGGAAGTGTCCTCACAGAGAACAGCTGCAAGTGGCAGCAGCAGTTCCAGTTCTTCTCCTAAGGTCAGTAGTGTATATTGGGGGGGGGGTGTCAGGGGTGATGATTCCCAAAAAAATTCTTGAAAACGGGGTTTTTAATGGGAAAACGGGTGTGAAACACGGGCGACCAGTCTAGGACACTAGCCCCTTTTCAGTCACGGTGCACAAACGTCTAGCACCATGCCTTGGTGCTAGACGTTTGAGTACTGTACCTGGGATTTCATGCATGGTGCATGGATTTGAGTATACAGGGGACCTGTGCAACCTCTAACAGTTCTGACAAGAAACTGGTGGTGATAAAAGTGTCAATCTTACCTTAAAAATAATAATTTCAGCCTCCTATGTGGCAAAGGAGGTTGAAAATCCCACAGAAGAGCTTAGAAACTATGGTTTGAAAGCTGGATTGATACTTTTTATCACCAACGTACGAGGTTATACATGTCAGAGGTTGCATAGGTTCCCTGTACACTGCAGCTTAGAGAGGCTTGAAAATACTATCATAAATTAGAGAAATCAAAGACGGTAATTATTATTTATACACCATTTCTTCTTCAGAGATTGAAACATTCAGGGGACCCTGTCTCTTATTACATCTGTGTATTAAATGTGTAGTAAAAAATAAATGAATGAATGAATCCCAAACCATAAGTGACAGATACCTATGACTTCATAAAATTTGTCTGTCTGTCCGTCCGTCCGTCTGTTAGCACAATAACTCTCAAAGGGGTTGAGATATTTTGTTCAAACTTGTTGTGAGGGTCCTTTGGGTCAAAGTACAGGTCAAGTTCATAGATGGGCCCCTTAGCTCTATGTTTAGGGGTGAAGGAGGGGGTTTCAAATTAAGGGACGAAAAAAATATGTTTTTAATGCCAATAAGATAGTCGATTTAGATGTAGGGAGACATGCTGAATCCAAATCTGAAATTTGTTTTGACGCCAGACAATTAGTTCACCCGGAATCCAGCCAGAAAATTTCTATATTTGATAGATATATATATATATGTGTAAATACATAATATTGCCCTATGATCTTTATCAGGAAGTCTATTAAATATTCACCTTTGGGATCCCATCGAAACCTTTGGTCTTGTTCTAATAGAGAATGAATAGGAGAGTCCATATTACTGCTTAAAATTGCATCGCAATTTACTTTTTTCTCTAGAAAACAATGGTCCACCAGTAGATTTATTTATTCAAATTAATCGCTTGAAATGACATAGAAACAGAAATAAGTCGTGAATTAGTAACGTTATAAAATAATGAATTAGTGCATTATTATTTGCAAGTGTACTTAAAGTGATGTGCAGATGAATCATTCCGTTTATTTTGGTAGAGAATTTTATAAATAGTAAAAGCAAAGTAGTCAGTCGTCAAATATTCCGATTCAACGATTTGTTCATAGATAAATATCACTTTGAGCGAGACAACTTCAGAATCAAATTATCACAGTACATAAATACTGACAGTAGAGACAAGAGCTATACTTCCCATGTTTCAGAAACGGGCCTTAGTCGTCTGTAAATTACGCAGTGGCGGGTTTAGAAAACAGAGCCAGCGCTGGTTAACAACCAATCAGAGCAAAGGACTATTGGAATCAAGTTTCAGTAGGGATCCGAATTACCGCATCTGCTCATATTCGAGTGTGTGTCACTTCTTTGAAGTCTTGGCGCTACTGATAGTATTAATGTACTGTGCAAATTATAAAGGTTTGCAAGATAAGATCCCAACCGAATTCGCATGGAGTCCAACACGTTTTGAAGGACTTTAGATTTTATGCCCCCAGAGCGTTTGGCCAACACCGCCAAGTGGTCCTAGCAAGGTTGCCACTCGAGTCCGCTTTCGTCGCCTGTAACTCCTCTAATAATCGATGGATCGGCTCGTGACTTCAGGAATGGATTTTCTTGACCTAGTTCGGGTCTCTGACGAATTTTTGGTTTAATTCTGGAGTTCCCCTTTAAGATGCGTGAAAAACACTTTTAACCTGCAATGGTAGTTGCGTTCGTTGCACTCCGGTCTGGTTCTGGTGTTTAGTCACCAGTGTCCGGTTCTTTGCTTATAACGCGTTTTTTCGTTCATCAGTGAGTTGATGAAAACTTGCTAACTCCTCGCTACAGCGGGGCTCACGAGCAGGTTCTGGTTAGTCCGCACCGGTGGGCACTAACCAGACACTGGTTAGTCCGAAAACGGGTTTTAAGATCGGGGAGTAGTCACCGGTGAGTGCAAAAACGCGTTATAAGAAGCACCGGTGAGAAGTCACCGGGCAACGAACGCAGCTGGTGTAAACTTAACTCAGAGCCTGATTCTGAATTCAGTTAGGCCTACTCTACTATGCTCTGAACTTTACGGAGCTGCCAAGTTTTTCTATTAAACCTGTCTACTACTACTACTACTACTACTACTTACTGACTTGCAGAATTTTGGTCCTCAGAGGGACTCAGCCTATCTTCGGACTTTTGACAGATTTTTACAAAATCTCAGAACTGTGACACTACCAAATTTCGGACATCCGATAGTCTCAACCGATTTCTGACTTGACTGACTTCACTGCATTTTCTAGGCAAAGACTGAATAGAGGCAGCATAGTACGTCTGTTGCATTGTGGAATTTTGTCAGGGCCAATTCTTCCAAACGTTTCATCCAGATGCTGTTTTCGGTCGAGCACAACTCAATTCCTGTATAATATAGTATGTTTGACTCGATTGTTGTGGAAAGGGCGACATGGCAAATGAAGATCTAGTCATAGCTGAAAAAAAATACGAATTCTCCCACTCTTTCGGGATTTTTAGAGCGGATATACATTTCTAGTTAGATGAAAATTCATAGACGACGTTTGTTATTTACAATTCACTGATTTACTGACTCAGAACTTTTGTTGCCATTGAATATTCTAACAGGAAAATTTCTAGCACATGCTAAATCAGTTTCTCCCCATGAAGATGATCATTTTTATGTAGAAGATTGTCTCAATCCATTCACTCGCCCCATTTCCAAAATTTAACATGGGGAATTCAAGGTTTAAGTGGCTATGCACGTTTTCTGGAAAATAGGGAAGGGTTATCGAATCGAGGATAAGATCCTGGAACCTATGGGATATTAAGTTGTGAATTTGAACCTGGTCGGACTACGTTAAAGGTGGTCGAAACTTGACGCCAGATTTTCCCAATGAAGGAAAAGTCGGATGGGGATGAAATTCTGCTTGCTTCCCTCTTGGACCACTAAAACTGGAGATCGGTTAACATTGTCGTGGTAGGCCTACGCATCTTTAAAAAGGGCACAAGCGTGCCCCCTTGACAAAATTTGGAGGATGGATTTTCAACCGGTTCTTTTTTCAGATTATGGATTCGAAACGGAGGAAGACAACCCTCCGACTGAACTTTTTTCTTCTGGCAAAAAAGACCGATTGCAAGGCACCGTCCAGGAGAGACCTGTATCAGAGTGCTGGCCTGGGATTCCGGGATTTGGACATAGATGCCAATGCGGATGCTTTTGAACTAGATCAGGTTCTAAAAAGTGCATATCCGCAGCTACAAGGAGCTGGTGGGTATGAATTCGGCCGACTTGGAAAAGGCCGAAATTCGGATTTATGTTGGATGTTATGTCGTTCTCCCGATGGATGG
Source organism: Branchinecta lindahli (assembly GCA_023053555.1). Classification (NCBI taxonomy): domain Eukaryota; kingdom Metazoa; phylum Arthropoda; class Branchiopoda; order Anostraca; family Branchinectidae; genus Branchinecta; species Branchinecta lindahli. The sequence goes on from JAKZAO010000002.1 coordinate 4,690,011, forward strand.
ACAACTCGACTTCTAAAAGAGCAATGTTGTAGCACCATCTATATCAGACCGATTCAAAATAAGCTGTCATTGGTTCCCCTTAGTGTCGAACCTAGTGTAAAGCAGCCAAAAGAAAAGTGCATCCATTGCAATTCAGAAATCGCTGTTACTGCGCTTAGACAGCATATTGCTGACTGCATCCCCGAAGATGATATGGAGGACTATCAAAGTCCGATTCTGACTGTAGGACACCTCACTGGCAGTACCTTGTCGGTGTCTCCTATTCCTGTTCCAGCTATCTTAGTGTCGAATAGTGCTGCACAGCAGACTAATGCTGTGTCAATACTTACCTCAGTTGCAGGTACTAGCACAAATAGCAGAGTATCAAATCCTCCCACATTACCAGATGACATGGACGAATGTCCACAATGTGGCACAGTGTTTGAAATAATTGAGTTGATAGCTCATTCTCAAAATTGCCAAGTTCAAAGACTTGCACCCTCTACTGTTATAACACTAGACCCATCTACTCTTACTTGGGACTCAGTTCTAGAATCGCTGAGAGACAAGACACTGCTACATCGCACCCATCGTCTTACAATAGAAAGGGACTTGTTGTTTGACATGGGTCTCGCTTTTTTTAAAAAAATTAAAAAAGACCAGGTTGCCATGTTCAGTAGCCCATTTCTACGATTTCAAGATGAACCTGGAATTGATGCTGGTGGTCCGCTCAGAGAATTCATTTCTGAGTTTTATATGGAAGCTGTGAAGAGATATTTCCAACCGACGCTGGACGGTTACACCTTTATGACGACCGATGAACACTTGATGGAGGCGGTCGGTATATCAGTTGGGTATTCTCTCATACACGACGGTCCTCCATTCCATTACCTCAGTAAGGGAACAGCGAACCGGATTTTGACTCGTGAGGGAGCAGAGAATCCAGTCGATTCCGACTATGTCAAGCTACTGCATTACTTGCCTGAAACGAGTGAAACAGTAGCGATGAAGAGGCTACTCTCCGATGATCCGCGTGACTACGATAGTATCTTCCTTTACGAAGATGAAGATGCTTTAAAGGTAAGAATAGTTTTCTACCATGATACTGCATTTTTTTCTTTTGTAGACTGGAAACTTGACAAGTGCACTTTTGAAGTCCATACTTTTACGCACTTTGCGTAGGCCTATACTTTACCTCAGAACGGCACTAGAGATCGTAAAAGTTTTGTCTGCTAAAAGCTTCCCCAAGAAAAAATAACAGGAGTAAGAACTTAATATGGGAGTCGCTTCTGGCTGAATGGACGTAGGGGCAGTTTAAGTCGGAACGTCCGATAAACAAGGTAAATCCTTGAGTAAAGGTTTGGCAACGGCACCCGTGCAAGTCCTCTCGAAAGTGACACAAGAGTCGTCTTAGCTGTCAGTAGCGTAAAAATGACCTGCTCCACTCATAATCATGCTAATTGTAGATAATTATTTTGATTATAAACACCTTTCAAATATTTTGCCCCTGTGAAGGTCTCCGCCAAAGCCCCGCCGACTGGCCAAGTAAAAAAAAAGGCAAAGAAGACGCTAGCAGAGTGGCCAGTCAATCAAACAAGTGATGAAGGGAGCTAACAGGGCGCTGTCCTCCCTGTGAGCGCCCGGTAGCACGTTCGTTAGGTTAGGCTAGGTGAAATTAGGTTAGGTGAATGAAAAGTGGGAGTGAAATCGGAAGCTTTGGTTGCTGTTTTTTATTGTTTTACTTTCCTGGTACATGAGGGTTGTTATGATAATTGGTTCGAACGCGAATCGGAAGCTCGCCCTCTTGTTCTTTCTTGGCACTTAATTCAAGCCTGAGTTCTAACAGCAAGAAAAACTAAATCTGTGCCACACGAATGTATTTCCACGGGAATTGTCAGTAGTGTCTAGTAGCTTGTGCGAGCTTACCTCGCATTATTGAACTAGCCAACCTTAAAGTACCGAAAAGGCAACACCGACCGACTTTTTGCAAACCGGCATATGGCACTTACTTTACTGGAAATACTGTTCCAGTGAAATCTGAAGCGTCAATCTGAAAGCTACTATAGCGTAGTCGGGCGGCGTCTCCTACCAAATTCGGGGGAAAACAAAGAAAATTCAGTTTCTCCCCATATTCCACAGGTTTGGGCCTCCAGATTGATAGCACGATAGTACCGATTGCTTAGGTACTTAGGTCAATTTAACATTCGATCAGCGGATCGGATGCTTGGCTTGTTGGGATCCAAGTAGGCATTTCACGCTAGCGAATAAAAACTAATATAGAATACATATTCGGAGATGAAGTTCTCCCGCCCGTCTTCGGTACCTTTATTCATGTATTTTTGTGCAACAAGACCCATATGATTGAAGAAAAGACGCCGAATTCGAAACGTTAAGGCAGCATCCTCTTTTCTTCAGTCTTATGGCATAAAATTTAATTTAACATCACGAAAAAATTTCCACCTCACGGCCTATGCCTAATTCTGACTGCAGTGCTAAAAATCCCTCAAAGGACCAAAAAGCATGCAAAAAAATCCGCCCTTCGGCCGAATACTGGGCGCAAACGGTCATCGCTCTATAGACTTTTTTTCTATGTCCAACGAAAACAGTTAGGCTATAAAGCGCTACTTAAAAATGTTCACGCTTGGAAATTCGCACGTTTTCAAAGCGTATCATGAAGACGGTCGCAATTTTTGATTATACAGAAGAAAAGCATAAGTGGGTGGGAGCCCTCGCACCCCCCTGGGAATCTGGCTAGTGACGCCCCTTGGGAGGTGTATCCCTATTGTACCGGTGATGTTTTTAGTTCTTAACTCTGGATCAGTCATTTCAGAATGTATCCTTTTAGATCATCCAACTGTGTGGAGTATCGCGTGATAAAATCCTAGAGGAGCGGCGTGTTGACATCGTAGATGAGATGGTAGAACACATTTTGTTTACCTCGAAGCATAAAGCCATTAGAGGATTTTTGAATGGGTTGAAGCGAACAAAAGTCTTGGATTTTCTTCAAGTAAGTTAACTGGTAGTGTTAGCAAGTGTAATCAACTGTGCTGAATCTGTCTGTAGGCTCACCGAGTGTTTTGGAGCTTGATTCTTACCACGATACGATCGATCACTGAAAATATAATCCTGGTTCGAATTATGCGGAGGAATTCGACGTATTGAAGCCAATCTGCGTTTGAAAGTATATGCTGTTTCTCTTCAGTTTTCGTGATTTGCCTGAACTCTATTAATGCTCTCTTTAGTATTTCTTTGCAGTTCAGAATTCAGTTAGCATATTTCACCCAGGGGTGGATCGAGCCTTCTGCTCTATATAGGGGTGCAGGGGGGGGGGGGGGGGGGGGGCTTTCGACAAAAGGTCCCTGTTTCTTCCGGTATATCTCCGGTATATCAACAATATCTCAATGGAAGAATGGACGTTCAACCAGTTTTCCTATCAAAAGCGTTGTTTCTTCTAACCACCTTCCGGCGCAGTGTCACACTACTGCGACGTGGGTGAGATAGTGAAGACCGTTTATTTGTTAATGGAAAAGCTGTTGAATTTATCCCCAGGGGCTGAAATTACCCTTGAAACCAAACTGTCTTTTGAATTAACTATACAAAACAGTGCACCGTCCAATCTTGATAGTTTGTACGTCACATCTCTCTTTCGTATTTGTAGAGTTTCCGTGAAAAGGCAGTCCAATGGCTATCCCCGAAGTCTATTTCACAGAGTGAAATTGAAGCATTGTTCCTGTTCGATGCCCCGTCAACCGAAGCCGAGTCAAGAGCCCAGGTTTATTTCAAACAGATACTTGGTGATGAAGATTTTTTTCAGACTCTGAAAGGTGAGTTAGTAAAATTTGTAGAGAATGCTGGCTAATTAGAACTCACTTCCGGAAATATACTATTTCTGCCACAAATTATTGCTACCAACTCGCATAATAAGGCTTCTTGGGATCCGAGTCTGCATTTCACGCTAGCGAATAAAAACTAATATAGAATATATATTCGGAGATGAAGTTCTCCCGCCCGTCTTCGGTACCTTTATTCATGTATTTTTGTGCAACAAGACCCGTATGATTGAAGAACAGACGCCGAATTAGAAACGTTCAGGCTGCATCCTCTTCTCTTCAGTCCTATGGCAAAACATTACGTTTTTCCCGTTAAAAACCCCTTTTTCAAGAATTTCGGGGGGGTGGGGGGGGGACATCGCCCCTGTGGCCCCCTCCCCCTAATATACGCTAGTGTCTAGGTAGCGCAGTATAGCGCACCCGTACTTACTACCAGTCAAATTCCATCCAGATCCACCAACTTCATGAGCACTTATGCATGTCACAAGAATTGTAGGGGCCCCCCTCCTCCTCCCCCATTATGGTCGGATCGAGCTCGGGCCACGAAATGGCACATCTAGGTCACCTGTACTTACTACCTGTAAAGATTCATCCAGATCTGCGTAGTCCTTGGGCACTTAAGCATGCTACAAGAATTGTAGGTCACCCCCTCCAGCTCCCCCCATTATGGTCGGATCGAGCTCGGACCACAAAACAGCATATCTAGGACACACTTCCTCACTACCTGTAAAAATTCATCCAGATCCGCCTAGTGCTTGGGCACTTGTGCATACCAGAAGAATTGTAGGAGCCCCCCTCCCCCCATTATGGACGAATCGAGGTCGGGCCCGAAAATGGCACATCTAGGGCACCCGTACTTACTACCTGTTAAATTTTATCAAGATCTGCCAGGTCCCTGAGCACTCATGCCTGCCACAGGAATTAGGGGAACCCCCTCCCCTCCCTCCCACTGTTGTCGGATCGGACTCGGACCACAAAATGACATATTTAGGGCACACATACTTACCCTACCTGTAAAATTTCATCCAGATCTGCTAAGCCCTTGAGCACTTATGCGTGCCACAAGAATTAGGGACCCCCCCCCCTTGCGACGCCCCTGTGGAAAAGTCTTCATTTCTCGGTTGCATATGTTGGAGTGCTACCACACGTTAGCATGCCAAAGCTAGTAAATTCGGCACTGCTGTTTGACAGTTTGAGTACATAGAGAAACTAGACATACAGTACATAGAGACACTTGGGTACATAGAGAAACTATTTTAGCCTTTATATTACAGGTCGTGACAAAGCATATGCCGAACTGTTGTTTTTCTTAACCGGCTCATTCTTCCCCACTGGGCAAGTCAGTGTCGGGTACAGTGATAGTGATTACCCTTTTGCAGGGACATGCAATAAGGAGCTGGAGCTCCCTTTGAAGTGCGATTCATATGACGCTTTTCGCGACTCGTTTGTTTCGGCCCTTAGTTGCAAAAGATTTACTGATGCATAGTATTTGTCTGTTATGTTCTTTTGTTGCCGGTTTGACCATAACCTGGTGCATATGTGCTTTTGCGTAATTGATTCGAAGAAGCTACCTGAAGTTTTTCCAGTTGATTCGATGCTACCTGATTTTTTACCAATACATTTTGATGAATAAATATTGAAATGATTGTGTGTTCTTATAACATCTTTTTTACAGACAAGACAGCCAATGCCAAGGGAAGAACTGCACTATCATTTTTATTCTCGAAATGAATTTCATTACCGTTGTCAATCGACGTTTTAGCCCCACCCCCCAAAGGCCGTTAGTATTATTACCAAACATACTATGTTCATCTGACGATGCAAAACGGATACGTCAACTACATTTTATTAGAGCAAAATTTCGGCCCTTCTTGGCAAGAATCCTCTTTAGGCTCAAGCCGCTCAAGCTGGAAGATGAACTTGGTGAAAAAAATGTAAAGATTCTTCCTTAAATATCTGATTTGTGGGAACTTCTTCTGTATTCTTTCGACGACCCAATCGAACAGAAGCAGCCGCGTCCAGAATAAAATCACATCACCAGCTTTAACTCCGATCGATTTTCGGAGAAGAAGCTCACACAATCGGAAAGAAGGAAGAATCTTTAATTGTTTCTTTTTGATCCGCCATCGTCCGAAGCGGAATCGACAGCACAGGCTTATTTTCGGCAAGTGCTTGAAGACGAAGACTTCTATCAGACTCTGAAAGGTTAGTTCTTAGAGAATTCCAGAGTGCTAGCTAATTAAATTCATTCCAGCAATGGACAGTACCTGGTGTAAAATATTGGTCCCACTCGCTTATAACTCCCGAGGGGATACCCACTCCCCGGCACCTGCTGTACACCCCATCCCGGCACCGGCCGGCACCAGCCGAAATAGGCGGTGCCGACAATAAATTAGGTGATTCATCTTTCAGACGCTTCTAAAAATGCTTATTTTTATGTTTTGACACGTGACAACCGGTGCCGGCTTGTTTTAGCCGGTGCCGGCACCGACCGGACACTTGCTGTACACTCAAATCGAGAGTGGGCAACCCCTCGATGACTCCAAACCGGAAAAGAAGCCGGGGAAAGGTTGCACAAAGACCCATTGATCTGTCCCAAAAGAAAAAATCTCCATCGATTTACTTCACCGTTAGTTAAATGTTGATTTATGGAGAATAAAGATCGTGTTTGCCGTGCCCTTCGCTTGCTTTCGGTTTTTTCGCCGTTTGACCGTGTAGCTCCTCCCACAGGGCGGGGCCAAGCAAAACCTGTCACTTGTCGCCCTAACTCCGCCAGCAAGGCGGAGCAATCAGCCCAAGAGCCCATCATCGGCCTTCTTGGACTTTGTTAAATTTCACCAAAGAAACCGGGATCCTGACCCGACTTTGGACTTAGTCAAATTTCAACCAAAGAAACCGTCGTCTCTAAACTAATCTTTATTATTAAACCATATGAGACTTCCACAGCGGAGAATTTTTTTGCCTGCAAGAACAACGAGATCCTGTTTTTTTTCAAACATAGCCATTTGCGCCCATTTCGACACTAAAATTACAAAAATAAGGCAAATTTACAACTTGTGGTTTTACTAGAAAAACTTCAATTCGAACCAACGTGACCGTTATCAGCAAAAACCTCCGAACAACGCAGAACGAGCGATGTACGATATCTAAATATCAGTTGTCGTTTGGCTGTCAGTGTTTGTATACTTTAAAGGACACCTGAACAATGAAACCATACTTGAACATACCATGGAGAATGCTTTTACAGACATGGCCAAGGAGAACATTCTTCTCCTGAGCGTGACGTTTTCAAAATAGGGATGTTCGTTTCTGGAGGTTTGCACATGTTCACTCCAAGACAAAAAGCGCAGTTCATTCAAATCTTGTACAGCGCTGGCCGGATCGTATTGGAATTTTTTCTAGATATATGTTAGGGCTTAACTGGTTAAAAAATATTCCAGAAGAAGGGTTGATTGGAGACATTTATTCATTTCTAAAATTGTTCGGTAATGAAATAAGGACAGATGCAAAATGGAGCAAAAATCATAGCTTGGCAATGTTAACAGAAGTCTTACAGATAGGGATGATACTTGGTACTCTTCATTCAGGTGTCCTTGAATGCGATGGCATCTACATTAAATTTAGACATTAAATAGCTAAAGCAGCTCGCGAACCGCAATGTAGGCCTCATAATCAGATACTTCGCCGTCACTATAACATTTCAGAATCCCTTCAATGGCAAGTTTCTGTTCTGTCGTGAGGTGCATGCGGGGGACTTCAACAAAGACACCCTGAGCTGTTGGGTCGAAGTGCGGATTGTCGGCTTCAAAAACTCTAAAATCCTCCTGAAAGAAAGACAGAAGGTAGCTATGGAGTAGGAGGGGTAAATCATCAGATTCTGCTACTCGTATATAGTCTTCCCAAAATCGCAACAATCAAGCATAATACAATACTGTCCAACGCCTTTCTGGCGGTTTGTTGTAATCAGGTTAATAATCTACTCCAGTTAATGTAATAATAGGATAAGCTGTATCCATACAGAGGATTTTGCAATGTGCGAAAGTGATAATATCAAGAGCTAAAAGCTCGTCTGGCGTTCGCTTCAAGCAGCTATCGGATTGAATAAAAAATGTGGGATCGTGTTGATCTCCCCACCCAAAAAAGATCAGTCTCAGTCCAATATGCAACCTTTTTATGTAAACATACATACCTCAGTAGGATAAGAAATTGGAGAAGTTCTCGCTTCAAGAGAAGAGCTGTACAGGCTACTGGGAGATTGTCCACGAGTGCCAGATATTTTGTGCTCGTTCCAAGCATGCCTTGCTTCGTCAAGCATTCGGTTGATAACAGGCGTGTAAACTGTATGGACAGCAACCAAGTCGGAACATAGTTCAGCATCTAACTGGCCATTTTCTTCGAGCGCGAGAAGCCTCTCCTTCACCCAAGAGGTCACATTGTTGATGTCCAACCAGGCCCTAAAAAAAACAGCGTTTGCATCGAGTTCAGATTCAGCCACTGCACCAGCGCAAGCACTACCTTCGATACAAATAGGCGCGGATCAAGCGGTAATTTGTTGACGCTTCTTCTATCTCCTCCAATATTTAAAGCTCATAAATTCTCTCATACGTACCAAAAAATCAATGTCTACGGCCAAACTTAGCCCAGGCAAAACGCTTCAATAGATCAGACACTGCTCATAGAATGCAGTGTTCATCTTGGAATGGTTTTAGTTTGAGGTGTTGGCAAATTCATGCATACTTACTGTCAAACAGAGCTAAAACAGGACTTCTAAGCCCGCCTAGGATGGGATCGCTCCCATCGCCCCTCCCTGGTTTAAAAACAAGACCAAAGGTTCGATGTGATCCCAAAGAATGAAATGTTTCTTGGACTTCTTGGTCCAGATAATCGGGTCTTGTAGGTTTCCAATCTACGCTAGACTCCGTAAACATGGTAACATACATCCCTAATAACCTCTTGAAAATGTACTTCTACATCGCAATGCAAATCAAAGCTCTATACGACTTCAAAATTGAATTTAACTTTTATATGCGAAGATCGACATAACATGATGCCTCCCGAATTTCCAGTTTTCACCATATTCCGTCGGTAGTATCAACCAAGCGGAAGACAAAGCAGGTAGATGGATTTGACGTCCCAAATCGAACCCCTAATCAACTTCAGAGAAAACTTCTGCTTCTGCCAAATTTCCGGTCTTGGCTGGATTCCGGGTGAACTGCTTGTCCGGTAAGAAAATATAAGTTGAAAAACGGATTTATCATGTCTCCTCACCCCAATATCGACACTCTGATCAGCTTCAGGAACAACCTTTACTTTCCGCCAAATTTCCGGTTTTGGCCGTTTCCCGGTCGAACTACATCTCTGGTAAGAAAGCGAAGTTGAAAAACGGGTTCAATATGTCTCTTTACCCCTACATCGATCCAGGAACAACATTTACCTTCCACAAATTTCCGGTTTTGGCTAGATTCCGGACAAAAAAATTTCCGGCGAAAAAATAAATTTCAGATTTGGATTCAGTAAATCGACTATCTTATTAGCATTTAAAAAACATTTTGTTTCGCCCCTTAATTTGAAACCCCCTTACCCCTAAATATAGGGCTAGGGGGCCCATCCACGAACTTGACCTGTACTTTGACCCAAAGGATCCTCACACCAAGTTTGAACAAAATATCCCTTCGAGAGTTATCGTACTAACAGACGGACAAATTTTACGAAATCATAGGTATCCGTCACTTACGTTTTGGGATCCCCCAAAAACAACGCCGGCAGAGATGTGAGTATATCAGTTTCGACTCTTTTTTTAGCCTTTCCATTCAGAGCTTTCCGCAAAATGCTAGTATGACAGACACACTAACACCTCTACCCCCCTTTAAATATGACAAATAACAACCTAAAGATCTGTACTGCCTACCTTTCTATTCGCTGATTCTGCTGGCTAGTTCCCCTCAGAAATGCTGACGGCGACTGAAAGAACTGCATCGCCTCTGCAACACGGGCATTTTCTCCTCCGTGATCACCCCTAACTCTATCTGGCAATCCGTAACACTGGCAACTGGCCCTGAAGGCGTCATAAACCGTCTGGCTGCGATTGTTGTCGCTGCACTTGATAAAGACAAACATTCGAGAGTAACCATCAATCATGCCATGGATAACGAACTTCCATCTGAAATAAAGTAAGATAGATTGAATCGGCAAGAATTTTACCCTGTTTGGGGTCTCATGCGTAAGCTTTTTGGGATCCTATGCGTAAGCTCTAAGATCCCTACAAGATCGCAATGTCTGTCTGGGTCTAGGCGAAAACCCCCCCAGCGAAACCCCCCCCCGCATAATGAAAAAGACGGGTATATAAGAGTAGAGTAACTGTTAGGTAGAGAGTAAGAGTAGAATAAACTTATTTCACAAACTTGACGCTACAGTATGTCTGAAGTACAGTGGGGATCAATCAAGTCTAACTGTCTAAGAATAAGCACAAAGGTTATGTGTATGTAAAGCAAAGAGTGCTTGCTGGAGGTATTCTTAGTTTTCAGTTCTTGAAACGAAGGCAAAGCAATGATAAACAAAGGGAGTGTAAGGCAAAGGTGAGGCCCGGTTGATGGTGACAGACTAATTGCTAAAGTGAACACAAACACCCGCATTCAACTGAAGCTGTTGTCAATGAGATGTTTAAAGTGAAAGAGGTGAAAAAGTGAAAGAGGTGGTAAGAGAAGATGCGTCAGATGGTCCATTCAAGACTTCAAGAGTCCGAACCAGATTCAGCCGTGGTAAGGAGAGTTGGAGGGAGGTACCGGAAATCTTGCGGCACGTCTAAATATCAAGCGAGTGGATTTATTATGCCGAGAAACTTGGAGGTTAGAACATTCATTTACCCCACGTGATCGGAGGGCATGCCGGAACGTTCAGACTTGAGTGAATTAACCTATATTATTAGTAGGTCCGAACCGTATTTTTGGATGGCGTGTGTATTGTGAGCTTCTTATCCACTTTCCTGAACCCTCTACTCGTAACAAGTGCCATATGAGCTCGTAGCTCTTGTTCTTAAAATCAGTCGAATTTTGGTCATGACAGTCGTTTCTTCTTCCAGCAGTCTTTTTTTCTGCAAAAACAGTCTGAACAATGACTAGCCAGTCGGTAACCCCACCCCAACATTTTGGCTAGTAACACCTCTACACATCTAGTATATATGCATGACGGTGATCTTCAGCTATGTTTAGACCTTATCACTTACTATAGCATATATCGGATAACAGTTATTACAGATTTAAGCAAAAAGGCTTATTATACTGATAATCTTCTGCATGGTTTCAACTTTGAAGCACCTCATGGTTCCAAATACATGAAGATCCGATTTTATGCTTTAAGTAATGTCAGAATTAAACAGTATAATCAGAGTATAATTATAACAAAATTGATCTTAATTGCAGTCGAGATTCTAACCTGATAAGTTTGTGGTTGCCATCAATATGACACAGCGACATTGCATGGGGAACATGGTAGACACGCCTGCGCAAACGACGCCGAGAACGGCGAGCAGAAAGTATCGGCTGTGCCCGTTTTAAGGATTCTTGTATCCTCTTAACTGAGACCGAAAGTCCGAAGTTGCTTCGCATATGGCCCTCAACCATCCTACGACCCCACAGGGGGTATTGCTCTCCAACTGATGAAACCAGCGCATCAAGGCATTGATCTGTAATTGACAAAACCATTCATATGGCGGTGATAGTACACATGCATATGCGTTAGTCATGGTTAACGAAATTTCAATTTTGACGGACGACTGCTAGAAATATAGAGACAATATCTCGCTCACAGAAATTTGTAAACATAATAAAACAAATATTTGGTAAAATTATGCTGAGTTTGCTGCTTACCAAATGGTTGTTAACTAGAAAACCTATATTCCTGACATTACCATTGTTAAAAGGAGAACCCATATATATCCCTTGGCCCAGATATTCTCCTTTGGTTCTGCAAGAAGCCAATTACATCTTTGACATTCAAATTTTTTTGTTTATTTTTTTAGATTTTACTATTTTTCATGCAGAACTGAACAACTATATTCAAAAAAATTTGTATTTATGTGTTTCAACTTTCTCAACGCGAGCAGTCGACACTTGGAATAAGCTGCCTGAACATGCCATCCAGTCACCAAACACAGCTTCAAAAACAGAGTTAATAAGTGAATGGTCAACATAACTACAAGATCAACCACATACAAATCCATCAAACAAACAGAGGGCATCAAACAGGCAGGCCAACTGCCTGATGGTGCTGAACAACTTTAAGTAACTCTAAGTAAGTAAGTGTATTGATGTTTGAACTGAGGCAGTGTAGGACCGATATGACCTGCTCATAATTAGTGGAGGGTTCCATCTTACTGTCAGCAGACGTTCAAATAAGCATGCCACTACCAGGGGCGTCACTAGGGGGGGGGGGGGAGGGGGCTCAAAAGCTTTGAGTTAGTCTGGGCGCTCGTAGAGCGCCCGACCCTAAATATTAAGCTAGAGCGGGCGCTGGCAGTGCGCCCGGGAAAAGTCAGTAAGGATAGTTCAGGATTAACAAGACGTTTCTGAACCGACACGATGTGTTATGTACCAACATCTCTCGATTCAAGAAAATTCAGGCTGAATTTGCTTGAGGTGTATATTTTCAAGAATTTGTTAATTTATTGCAAAGGTGCTTTGTGTTTTAACAGAAAAGAATTTTCCTCCAGTGCGTCACATAACAATAAATCGGCTTTGTGAGTCAGCAATGAAGGAAGATGTAATGACAGGCCTGATTAATAAAACCTGTCATTTGATTTTTTTTTTTGTTTTTTTAACTGTAAATTGATGCTCTGTTTCAATTTTTTTTTTTTCCGTGGAAATTTGAAGTGGACATAGACAGACGGGCAGGTCCATGCTTAAATGGCCCTTACTTTCACTTGGAATTCGAAAACATGTTCTAATCCTACTGGACTGCAAACAAATTTGCCTGCAGTGCATTTTTTAGCGTCATTGCGTCATCTCATTTGGGTTTGCTTGGAATTTTGCGGCTTGGGCCATATCAAATTGCTTGCGAGTGCTAGGAATCTGAACTGAGGGGTCCGCGACTCTACCTGGATGGTGTACTACATGATGAAGACCTATGCGAATGGAGAGAGGATATATTTTTTTCTGAATATTTTTACAACTCATGAACAGGGCAGAAGAAGCAGACTGTATTGAATTATTAGTGCTGCGTTGTGCTTGGGTGTGCTACATACAAAATAACTCTTTAGAACTATATAGGCCTACATTTACCAAATTGAAACCAAACTCAGAAACACGTGGGTGAACATACAGACACTAAAAACACAAGGGACAAACAAATTTTCTTGGACTTTCCAAACTGACACAGCTGCAAGAAATGGTTCCTACTAGCCTGCAAATCTGATGGGTAACCAGATGAACAAGTTCAGCGAAGTATTACTTTAGGTATCGATTTTGCACTAGAGGCTGATTATCAGATCTCCATTCAGGTGTCTTTATCTAGTAAAAATCTTCTAGCCAATAGAGTTACAGGGACTAACCGGAGATTTTCAGATCTTTAACTGAACTCCCAGCTTCCTTCAGTCTCCGGCAAACTGTTCTGATACTGACTCCAAAATGTCTAGCCAACTCTGGAATTTTTTTTCCAGATTCCAACTGAATGAGCAGGTCAGGAACAGAAATGTTGATTTTCCTCATGAGGATGATGATGGCTTAGTTCTTCGTTCATGGAATAAAATTCATATTAAAAATAACGGCAGGTGCTTCCTAGGCAAAAATATTCACTAGCCAACTAGTTGACTAATCAAAGATTCTCTGAGGGAAAATATCTCTAGTCAACTACCTAGCTGTTATTAGTGATGGAAATTAATAGATTTTAGAATAAATATATAGGCTACACTTCCAAGACAGTAGCCAACTAGCTGGCTAATTTAATGATTTTCTAGAAAAACATTTCACTAGCTAACTAGTTGACAACGTATAGATTTCCTAGAGAAACATTTGCTAGCCAACTAGTTGGCAAAGTTTAGATCTCCGAGAGAAATTTCACTGTCCAACTTATTGGCAAAGTTTAGATTTACTAGAGAAACATTTCACTATCCAACTAGTTGGCAAAGTTTAGACTTACTAGAGAAACATTTTACTAGCAAACAAGTTAGCAAAGTTTAGATTTACTAGAGAAACGTTTCATGGTCCAACTAGTTGACTAATTTCAGATTCCTAGAGAAAAACTAGCCCAATAGTTGGATAAAGTTGAAATTCCTAGAGATAAATATGGCTAGCCAACTGGTTGGCTAACAGACTAAGTGATAAGATAAATTTGGCTATCAAACTAGTTGGCTAAGAGACTCAGTTATGTAGAAATGGCTGGATAATATTGACTTATGTCTATCGATACAAGGAAATTTTAGATTATGCAGTCAGGGGTGTCCCCTTGGTAGTTAAACAAGGAGCATAGAACTAAGTTGCAGGCCAGTACATAGTCCAGTCAAGCTTCTACAGGAGTGTTGCATGGTACCATCTGTATCACGGTATCACCAGTCCCCTGGAAGAGCCACCAAAAGAACAAAACTTGAAATTTTTAACCGCTAGACATATTTAGTAGGTCATCTATTACCATTTGGCATGTTTTGGGCCAGACTTGTTGCAAATTGGCTATGGTACATGATACCACCACCCTGGATCATGGTAGCAACACCCCAGAAAAATTCTGCAAACCTCAAGAAAATAGGAATTCGGTTATTTGCAGTAGATTAAGGAACATCATAGATCAAATGACTGGCCCCTAACATTCATCGTTTAGCAAAATACCAATTTTAGCAAAACTGGTGGTATAGCCTATCTGAGATACTGCACTGAAATTTTTCTCAAGTTTTAATCTTGTTTTCTTAAGTCATTTCTCAGAAATAGGCATTTAGGGTGGTGGTATCATGTAACACTCCTGTAAGCATAGAAACTGTTTTCCCTAACTGGTCAGCAGGTGCTGGATGTGGGGCATAAAAATATCATGGAGCGGGGCATTAGCGGGCATTGGGAAGATAAAATATCTCTGGTCTATCCACTGTACAGGCACTCAGGGATTCTTTCAAACAAGAACAGGTCAACTAATATGCAACCCCCCCAGCTAATACTCAACAGTGTCTTACTGGCTATGCGCTGTCTATTATTTCAAATAGCAACCCCTCTGCTGATGAAGCAGGGGTCCCATTCGAGCAGAGGGGTTAATGTTTTAACCCCTCTGCTAATGAAGCAGGGGTCTCAAAGTGAGCTGGTTCAGGTTCAGGTTCAGGTTCATTTTAATAATAAATTAAATAACAAAATGTCCAGAGCCCGGAGAAATTCGTAATGCACGGGATGGAAAAACTTCTTTAACTAAATACAACATTTATAATTCACTACATGTCATTCATACTAATGGAAATATGCGTGTTCTCCCGTCAGCACCCGGTCTCCAACACCAGCTGTTGACACGTCCAGCGAAACCAACAATAAAAAAAAAAAAAAAAAAAACTGAGGGGTTGATGTTTTAAAAAATACACAGTGTCTAGCCAGTAAGACACTGTTGAGTATTAGCTGGGCAGTTGCATATTAGAGGACCTGTTGTTGTTTAAAAGAATCCCTGAGTGTGTACAGGAGACCTATGGCTATGCAACCTCGGACTGTTCGGACAATAAACTAGTGGTGGATATCAGTGTCAATCTAACCTTGAAACCACAATTTAAGCCTCCTATGTGGCAAAGGGAGGTTGAAAATTACATGGAAGAGCTTAAATTATGGTTTTAGAGCTCAATTGATACTCTTTATTGCCAACATACAAGGTTATACTTGTCCGCGCCAAGAAGTAACCTTAGTTGGAGAAGTTTTTAAGCAAGTTTAGCTAAGTGACGTTGGAGTTATCCAATCCAAGGGATTATAGTGGTCTCAACTGGTCTTTGCTAATTAGTAGAACCACACATTCAAAGAAGTTTGAATCTTTTGCTGTTGCTGTTGAGAACAAAATCAGCCTAAATGGTAATACAAAACGCATCCAGAAGCCAACCAATCACGCGATTGGCACGATTTACTCCATTGTGCGAGATTTTAGTATTTTAGCGCAGCGTTGCCAAACTTTAGCATTAAAAGTGACAGAAATTAGCATTAAAAAAAATGCTAAAATCTGAGAACTAAATGCTAAACTGTAGGATTTAAATGCTAAAATCTGGGAACACAATGCTAAACTCTGGGGGTTAAATGCTAAAAATCTGGGAACTAAATGCTAATCTGTGGGAGTTAAATGCTAAAATCTCGGCTAAAATGCTATTCTGTGGGAGTTAAATGCTAAAATCTCGGCTAAAATGCTATTCTGTGGGAGTTAAATGCTAAAATCTGGGAATTTAAATGCTAAAATTTCGGAATCATTGGCACGATTTGCTCCTTCATACTAGATAGGATACCATCAAAAATAAGATCATATGTCTGATGTAGGGATTGTTTGAAGGAGCTGTCCAGGTTCCTGCAACTGACATTAATCGTACCAAGGCTATTTATCTTGAAAAATACATTCTAGTTCATTTAGATTCCCTATTATCACGGATAAATGTATCGCTCTCATACGCATGTACAGTGCTTCTGCCCCTTTTTCAGATGAATTCTCTAGCGCTGGCATAGACCTAGTCGAAAATCACTACGTAATGCTAAATTCGACCAGAAAATCACTACCGCACTTTCGGTCCTCGAAATCACTACGTTTGGTGATTTATCACTACACCTGGCAACACTGGTTTTGACTTAATTTGACTAGTTTGACCAGGGTTGCCACTTGCCAGGGCCCAGGAGGTGGATTCCAGTGTTGCCACCCTAGCTCGAAAGAATTTACTAAATCTGAATGGGAAAAATTTAAATCGGATCTTTTTATGGCACTTGCAGCTCCGCTCAAGTGCCATATACCGATCACTTTTCGGTCGGTCGGTCTGTCGGTCGGTCTGTCGGTCGGTCGGTCGGGCGGTCGGGCGGTCCACTGTTTTCGAGTTAGGGTACTTCCAGATGTGCTAGGACGATGAAACTTGGCAGGCATATCAGGGACCCGATATAACTAACCTGGAAATAATCTGTTTCACGATCCGACCATCTGGGGGGGAGTGGTGGGCCGGGGAATCCTGAAAATTAAGTACTTTTTGTCGCACTTTTTCGAGTTGGGGTACTTCCAGATGTGCTAGGACAGTGAAACTTGGCAGGCATATCAGGGACCCGATCCGAATAACCTGGAAATAATCAGTTTCCCAATCCGACCACCTGGGGGGGGTGGAGGGCTGGGGAATCTGGAAAATTGGAGTAGTGTGTAACTTTCGAACGGGTGATCGGATTGGAATGAAACTTAATAACTGAATAAATGGCATACCTCTGATGTCCCATTTGAAGTCCGGACCGGACTCGACAGCTATGGGGGAGTTGGGGGGGGGGAGACCGGAAATCTTGAGAAACGGTTAGAATGGAGGGATCGCGGTGAAACTTGCTGGGAAGAACAAGCATCTGCTCTAGATAAATCGTTTGTACAACTGGACTGATCCGGACACTGGGGGGGGGGGGGTGGAGGAGAGTTTCCCGGAATTCCGGTAATGGCGGTTTGGGGCATTTTCACGACGAAACTTGGGAGGCGTATCAGGGACCCGATCAAACTGACTTATAAATAAAATTTACATGATCCGATAGTCGTGGGGGGAGTAGCAGGAGGGGGAATCTGGAATGTTGAGTCATGCTTAACTTTGGAACGGTTGATCGGATTTGAGTGAAATTTGATAATTGAACAGAGGACATGTCTCTGGTGGTCTTTGTCATGTCTTGATCTTTGTACACAACCGGATTGATTCCGGTGACTGTGGGTAGTTTGAGAAGGGGGCCGGAATTCGGGCGATCGCGATTTAAGGTACTTCCATTAGTGCTAGGATGATGAAACTTGGCTGGGATATTAGAGATTCGGCAAGATTAGCTTAGAAACCGCCACTTTCTAAATCCGAACATTCCTTAAAGTACCAATCTTGACTGCAAATTCAGAAAGATACTTTTAAGCAAAATTCACATTTTCATGATCCCCATGAGCCCATTATCATTTTTGACTCAGGGGTTTTGCTTACAAATGAGTTTCTAGCACCCTTAAAGTGCGCATCTTAACCGGAAAGTTAAATAAATACTCTTCACCAAACCATATATATTCATGATCCTAAAGGGCCCAGGATCATTTTTGCCACTAGGGTTTTGATTACAAATGACATTCTAGCGCCCTTAAAGTGCACATCATAACAGCCAGGTGCAAAAAAAAAATACTTTTTTACATAACGATACATTCTCTTGATTTCCAAGGGTCGGTCTTCATACTTATCTCAAGGGTTTTTCTTACAAATGTTCACAACAGACCGACGAATTGGCGAATTCCTACTTTCATACTTTTACCAAGCCTTGCAAGTGCCATATGAGCTTACAGCTCTTGTTTTTACTAAATGTCGAAAAAAAAATTTGGTAACCGTAAAACCATCGTTTTTAGAAAAAATTTATGAAAAACTGCTCTTACGATCTTCTTTCTCTCTTCCTTTTTTTTCTCTTCCACTTTTTTCTTTTTCGTCTCATTCATCTTGCAGTGGCTAATGACTGCTAGTAATAAAAATCTAACAATTTTCCCGAGCTAGTTCCAGTTTTCAAGCCAAACTATGATCTTGCAATCCGTTGATTTTGAAGTGTCGCACAAAAGTAGAACCCAAGTAGGTTGAACTAAGCGTGTTCCAGCTTCGTCGAGAAGTTGAAACAAGAGCTGTAAGCTCATATGGCACTTGCATAAAGGCACTAGAAATTCATCTGCAAGGAAGACCCTTGAGGCAAAAACGATAGCAGGCTCTTAGGGATCATTGATAGATACGTATGATCAAAAGTATTTTTTTTGTCCACTAATGCGGGTAAAATGCGCACTTTAAGGGTGCTAGAATTTTTTTTTTTTTTTTTGCAAAACCCTTGTGGCACAAATGATCATGGGTTGAGATGTATCGTCTGATAAAAAGTACTTTTCGACCTTGCGATTAAGATGCACACTTTAAGGGAGCTAGAACTTCATTTGTAAGCAAAACCCTTGAGGCAAAAATGATCATGGGCTCATGGGGATCATGGAAATGGATATTTTGCTTAAAAGTATTTTTCTTAATTTGCGGTCATGATTGGTTCTTTAAGGAATGGTCGGATTTGAAAAGTGGCGATTTCTCAGCCAATCTTGTCGAATTTCTAATATTCCAGCCAAATTTCATCGTCCTAGCACGTCTGGAAGTACCTTAACTCGCAATCACCGGAATTCCGGACCCACCCCTCAATCTCCCCCCACAGTCGCCGGAGCCAATCCGGTTCGGTTTTGAGGCGCATTATATAAAGTTCCCACAAAGTTGTGGGAACTTTGTTTCCCACAAAGTCCCTTCCCGATCTCTCCAGTCCAATCCGGTGACGTATTACCCCCCCCCCCCGATTGTTGTCGGATCAGGTCCGGACATGAAAAAGATCACCACAGGCACGCCCTCTGTTCAGTTATTAAATTTCACTCGAATCCGATCACCCGTTCCAAAGTTACGCATGGCTAAATATTCCGGATTCTCCCTCCCTCCGATCCCCCCACGACTATCGGATCGAGTGAATTCTTATTTACAAGTCAGTTTGATCGGGTCCCTGATACGCCTCCCAAGTTTCGTCGTGAAAATCCCAAAAACCGTCATCACCAGAATTCCGGGAAACTCCCCTCCACCTCCCCCCCCAAGTGTCCTGGTCCAGTCCAAACGTGTAAACGATTTATCTGGAGCAGATTCTTGTTCTTCCCAGCAAGTTTTACTCCGATCCCTCCATTATAACCGTTTCTCGAGATTTCCGGTCTTCCCCCACCCCAACTCCCCCATAGCTGTCGAATCCGGTTCGGACTTCAAATGGAACATCAGAGATATGTCATTCATTCAGGTATTATAAGTTTCGTCCCAATCCGATCACCCGTTCGAAAGTTACACAACACTCAATTTTCCATATTCCCCCGCACTGCACCACATATACAAACCCCTTTGACCCTCGAATGCACTAGCTCTTTCCGATGTTAACAGAGTGATCCGATGCAAAGCGTGACGTCACGCCGCGCGCCGACCTACTAGTATGAAGAAAGGGGTAGGGGTTTTACAAAAAGTACTAAATTCTCAGGATTCCCCCGCCCTCTACTCCCTCCACGGTGGTCGGATCGGGGAAGTGACTATTTGCAAGTTAGTTTGGTCGGGTCCCTGATATGCCTGCCAAGTTTCATCGTCCTAGCACATCTGCAAGTAAAACCTTGAAAAACTTGAGCGAAGCTGCAAGTGCCATAAAAAGTTACGAAAAAGTCAACTTTTTCGTTCCAGCTGCCGGCGAAGTTTGAGATGGAACACTTCGAAGTTGACTTCGTGGTTAACTTTGAAGTAACTTTTTTCAAAGATACTGAGTGGAAGTGGAGGAGTATCTTTGAAAAGTAACTACCCTCACTTCCATCATCAATTCGGAAATGGGTTTCGAATGTCGGGAATTCGAATTTGTTCATTTCTAAAATGCTCTGAGCAGTAAAATTGGAAGTAGGCGGGGAAGTGGTGTTTCTTTCCGCGACAATCTACAAAAGTGTTCCAGGTCCAAGAGTAACTTCGTATAACGTCGAAACAACTACGAAGTAAGTACGATTTCCGAGATGGAACAGGCAAAGACTCGGCGTCGGTCCGTTGTTCTAATGATGGCGGTTTGCAAGGCGTTGAGACATTTCAGAGAAAAATGAATTTTACCATATTTATCGTTTTTTACTAGCTTTTTCTTACTAGAAACTGAAAAATTTACTAGATTTTCTTCCATTTTACTAAATTTACTAACAAGGTTCGGTTTTTACTAAATTTGGTAAAATTTTACTAAGGGTGGCAACACTGAGTTGGACGCAACTCGACTCTTTTTTAAATCTCGACGTTTTTTGCGCATTCCGCTGTATAATGCGCAAAATGCGAATAAATTGTTATTTAATTAACAGAACTTCTATTGAATATTTTCCAAACATTTCTTAATTGTTAGATCACAGTTCTGAAACCTAATTTAGTAGAGAGATTGCACCATACCCGACGAAAACGGACGGGATTGTAACAAAAAAAAAATAACATTAGGAAGCATAGGACTTTCGACTTTGAGACTACATTACCAGCCTCTGATAGCCACTGTGAGCCTACAAATTGCTGGATCGTTAATCTGGCTCCTTGTTGTTGGAATAATATAACTTTTGTAAACAAATGTTCTTTTTGATGAGAGTTTGAAGATGTCAAAGTTTGTAAACAAAGACGGAGTCTTCGTCCTATTGGTCAGTTTTTTTCAACGCGTTTTTTTCAAGTTCGCGTCATAACCAACCAATAAGACGCGAGACTCCGTCTTTGTTTACGAACTTTGAAGCCTTCTAACTTTCATAAAAAAGAAGACTTTTTTGCAAATGTTTGACTATATCAACAAGAAGAAGCCAGTTAACGAATATAACAATTCACTGGCTCAGAGAGGTTACCAAAGGGCGGTATTAGTTTCAAAGTCGAAAGTCCTATACCTCGTAATGTTAAGGTCGGGCTTCACTATCCAGATTTTTCGCCCGGATTCTGGGTTCCGTTTTTTTCGAAATCGGTATGGGTAGTGAAGACAGGTCTGAAACGGTCTGAAAACACCCCGGACGCGTCCGGGAATCTGGTAGAAAAATCTACCAGATTCCCGGATTCTGGGTGAAAAGAAGCGGGAATTTGAAAGTATAGTTTTCATTTGACTTGGAGAAATTATTGTGCTGAGGTGGTAAAATCTAAGAAAATGACAGAAGTGCTGAAAAATGCCCAAAAGTGGTTTGTTGTGATCCCGACGATGACGGTGTAGAAATATCCGTTTTCTTCGGGTAGGGTGAAATCTCTCTATCGGAAATGAGCTTTATCAGGCTTAAAAAAAAAACTGTTTTGTCCACTAAATCAAAGTTAAAGTATACATTTTTGGGGAGGTAATCCGTACTAAAGAAAAAATGTACGAAAATGTGACATTTCCAGAGAGAAAAAGTGTCAGGATGTCGTCCAGAGGAAATTAGGGGAAAACACCAAAAGTCTCTTCTGGCAACCCCGCACAATGCTACCAGTGTTGCCACTCTTCTATGACGGAACTTGTGACTTTTGGTCGAAGAAACCTGAGACATTCTGGCGCCTACGAAACTGAGTCCTTCTTACTTGAAATCTCAGGTAGCATTCCAGCGAAGTAATATTAGTTACGATCGTTACTAGTCTTGTTATTATTGCCGTTCCAGAGCCCGCCGTAATAAGTAAATTGGCTCCTCCCACTTACTATTTTCGTTCCAGGACTGTTACGATCGTTACGATTTACTTATGATGGTCGCGAGCATCATAAGTGATAATAACTATCGGTTCTGCAGGAAATCCCGTAAGAATGATGACGTATGTACGCGTTGTTACTATTTGCGTTCCAGAGAGCGTGATAACTACCAAAATACGACGATCGCCCCTCCTCTTATCATCGTAACTTGTAATAACTTCACTGGAACGCTACCTCAGTTTATCATATTCATAATTATACAACTAAGGAACCGGTCTCAGATTACTGGTTCTAACCTGCTGGTTCGTTTTGCCGAAGGAAGGAAAGTCTGTGACAAATCGCAGAACCGTACGACCATGGCAACACTGAGTACACTATAAGTAAAGAGTCCAGCGTTGCCAGTTTTTTCTGACCTCTGACCGAGCCTGGTGAGATTTTCCCGCAAAAATTTATGGTATTATGTCACTCAAAAACGTAATTCGAGTGTTTCCACTTCCAACGAAAACCTCGTAGATTTCGGTGGCCAATCACCGTTCCTTCGGGAAGCGATGTCTATCGTTTTCTTTCTGGGAATCGATACTCCGCCCGCTATTGTTCCCCGTTTCTCGGATGTGTGTGTGTCTCGGGTTCTGTGCCTACTCAGGACATAAGCTATTGCTCCCTGGCAGGAAATACATTCTAGTTCATTTAGATTCCCTATTATCACGGATAAATGTATCGCTCTCATACGCATGTACAGTGCTTCTGCCCCTTTTTCAGATGAATTCTCTAGCGCTGGCATAGACCTAGTCGAAAATCACTACGTAATGCTAAATTCGACCAGAAAATCACTACCGCACTTTCGGTCCTCGAAATCACTACGTTTGGTGATTTATCACTACACCTGGCAACACTGGTTTTGACTTAATTTGACTAGTTTGACCAGGGTTGCCACTTGCCAGGGCCCAGGAGGTGGATTCCAGTGTTGCCACCCTAGCTCGAAAGAATTTACTAAATCTGAATGGGAAAAATTTAAATCGGATCTTTTTATGGCACTTGCAGCTCCGCTCAAGTGCCATATACCGATCACTTTTCGGTCGGTCGGTCTGTCGGTCGGTCTGTCGGTCGGTCGGTCGGGCGGTCGGGCGGTCCACTGTTTTCGAGTTAGGGTACTTCCAGATGTGCTAGGACGATGAAACTTGGCAGGCATATCAGGGACCCGATATAACTAACCTGGAAATAATCTGTTTCACGATCCGACCATCTGGGGGGGAGTGGTGGGCCGGGGAATCCTGAAAATTAAGTACTTTTTGTCGCACTTTTTCGAGTTGGGGTACTTCCAGATGTGCTAGGACAGTGAAACTTGGCAGGCATATCAGGGACCCGATCCGAATAACCTGGAAATAATCAGTTTCCCAATCCGACCACCTGGGGGGGGGGTGGAGGGCTGGGGAATCTGGAAAATTGGAGTAGTGTGTAACTTTCGAACGGGTGATCGGATTGGAATGAAACTTAATAACTGAATAAATGGCATACCTCTGATGTCCCATTTGAAGTCCGGACCGGACTCGACAGCTATGGGGGAGTTGGGGGGGGGGGAGACCGGAAATCTTGAGAAACGGTTAGAATGGAGGGATCGCGGTGAAACTTGCTGGGAAGAACAAGCATCTGCTCTAGATAAATCGTTTGTACAACTGGACTGATCCGGACACTGGGGGGGGGGGGGGTGGAGGAGAGTTTCCCGGAATTCCGGTAATGGCGGTTTGGGGCATTTTCACGACGAAACTTGGGAGGCGTATCAGGGACCCGATCAAACTGACTTATAAATAAAATTTACATGATCCGATAGTCGTGGGGGGAGTAGCAGGAGGGGGAATCTGGAATGTTGAGTCATGCTTAACTTTGGAACGGTTGATCGGATTTGAGTGAAATTTGATAATTGAACAGAGGACATGTCTCTGGTGGTCTTTGTCATGTCTTGATCTTTGTACACAACCGGATTGATTCCGGTGACTGTGGGTAGTTTGAGAAGGGGGCCGGAATTCGGGCGATCGCGATTTAAGGTACTTCCATTAGTGCTAGGATGATGAAACTTGGCTGGGATATTAGAGATTCGGCAAGATTAGCTTAGAAACCGCCACTTTCTAAATCCGAACATTCCTTAAAGTACCAATCTTGACTGCAAATTCAGAAAGATACTTTTAAGCAAAATTCACATTTTCATGATCCCCATGAGCCCATTATCATTTTTGACTCAGGGGTTTTGCTTACAAATGAGTTTCTAGCACCCTTAAAGTGCGCATCTTAACCGGAAAGTTAAATAAATACTCTTCACCAAACCATATATATTCATGATCCTAAAGGGCCCAGGATCATTTTTGCCACTAGGGTTTTGATTACAAATGACATTCTAGCGCCCTTAAAGTGCACATCATAACAGCCAGGTGCAAAAAAAAAATACTTTTTTACATAACGATACATTCTCTTGATTTCCAAGGGTCGGTCTTCATACTTATCTCAAGGGTTTTTCTTACAAATGTTCACAACAGACCGACGAATTGGCGAATTCCTACTTTCATACTTTTACCAAGCCTTGCAAGTGCCATATGAGCTTACAGCTCTTGTTTTTACTAAATGTCGAAAAAAAAATTTGGTAACCGTAAAACCATCGTTTTTAGAAAAAATTTATGAAAAACTGCTCTTACGATCTTCTTTCTCTCTTCCTTTTTTTTCTCTTCCACTTTTTTCTTTTTCGTCTCATTCATCTTGCAGTGGCTAATGACTGCTAGTAATAAAAATCTAACAATTTTCCCGAGCTAGTTCCAGTTTTCAAGCCAAACTATGATCTTGCAATCCGTTGATTTTGAAGTGTCGCACAAAAGTAGAACCCAAGTAGGTTGAACTAAGCGTGTTCCAGCTTCGTCGAGAAGTTGAAACAAGAGCTGTAAGCTCATATGGCACTTGCATAAAGGCACTAGAAATTCATCTGCAAGGAAGACCCTTGAGGCAAAAACGATAGCAGGCTCTTAGGGATCATTGATAGATACGTATGATCAAAAGTATTTTTTTTGTCCACTAATGCGGGTAAAATGCGCACTTTAAGGGTGCTAGAATTTTTTTTTTTTTTTTGCAAAACCCTTGTGGCACAAATGATCATGGGTTGAGATGTATCGTCTGATAAAAAGTACTTTTCGACCTTGCGATTAAGATGCACACTTTAAGGGAGCTAGAACTTCATTTGTAAGCAAAACCCTTGAGGCAAAAATGATCATGGGCTCATGGGGATCATGGAAATGGATATTTTGCTTAAAAGTATTTTTCTTAATTTGCGGTCATGATTGGTTCTTTAAGGAATGGTCGGATTTGAAAAGTGGCGATTTCTCAGCCAATCTTGTCGAATTTCTAATATTCCAGCCAAATTTCATCGTCCTAGCACGTCTGGAAGTACCTTAACTCGCAATCACCGGAATTCCGGACCCACCCCTCAATCTCCCCCCACAGTCGCCGGAGCCAATCCGGTTCGGTTTTGAGGCGCATTATATAAAGTTCCCACAAAGTTGTGGGAACTTTGTTTCCCACAAAGTCCCTTCCCGATCTCTCCAGTCCAATCCGGTGACGTATTACCCCCCCCCCCCCCGATTGTTGTCGGATCAGGTCCGGACATGAAAAAGATCACCACAGGCACGCCCTCTGTTCAGTTATTAAATTTCACTCGAATCCGATCACCCGTTCCAAAGTTACGCATGGCTAAATATTCCGGATTCTCCCTCCCTCCGATCCCCCCACGACTATCGGATCGAGTGAATTCTTATTTACAAGTCAGTTTGATCGGGTCCCTGATACGCCTCCCAAGTTTCGTCGTGAAAATCCCAAAAACCGTCATCACCAGAATTCCGGGAAACTCCCCTCCACCTCCCCCCCCAAGTGTCCTGGTCCAGTCCAAACGTGTAAACGATTTATCTGGAGCAGATTCTTGTTCTTCCCAGCAAGTTTTACTCCGATCCCTCCATTATAACCGTTTCTCGAGATTTCCGGTCTTCCCCCACCCCAACTCCCCCATAGCTGTCGAATCCGGTTCGGACTTCAAATGGAACATCAGAGATATGTCATTCATTCAGGTATTATAAGTTTCGTCCCAATCCGATCACCCGTTCGAAAGTTACACAACACTCAATTTTCCATATTCCCCCGCACTGCACCACATATACAAACCCCTTTGACCCTCGAATGCACTAGCTCTTTCCGATGTTAACAGAGTGATCCGATGCAAAGCGTGACGTCACGCCGCGCGCCGACCTACTAGTATGAAGAAAGGGGTAGGGGTTTTACAAAAAGTACTAAATTCTCAGGATTCCCCCGCCCTCTACTCCCTCCACGGTGGTCGGATCGGGGAAGTGACTATTTGCAAGTTAGTTTGGTCGGGTCCCTGATATGCCTGCCAAGTTTCATCGTCCTAGCACATCTGCAAGTAAAACCTTGAAAAACTTGAGCGAAGCTGCAAGTGCCATAAAAAGTTACGAAAAAGTCAACTTTTTCGTTCCAGCTGCCGGCGAAGTTTGAGATGGAACACTTCGAAGTTGACTTCGTGGTTAACTTTGAAGTAACTTTTTTCAAAGATACTGAGTGGAAGTGGAGGAGTATCTTTGAAAAGTAACTACCCTCACTTCCATCATCAATTCGGAAATGGGTTTCGAATGTCGGGAATTCGAATTTGTTCATTTCTAAAATGCTCTGAGCAGTAAAATTGGAAGTAGGCGGGGAAGTGGTGTTTCTTTCCGCGACAATCTACAAAAGTGTTCCAGGTCCAAGAGTAACTTCGTATAACGTCGAAACAACTACGAAGTAAGTACGATTTCCGAGATGGAACAGGCAAAGACTCGGCGTCGGTCCGTTGTTCTAATGATGGCGGTTTGCAAGGCGTTGAGACATTTCAGAGAAAAATGAATTTTACCATATTTATCGTTTTTTACTAGCTTTTTCTTACTAGAAACTGAAAAATTTACTAGATTTTCTTCCATTTTACTAAATTTACTAACAAGGTTCGGTTTTTACTAAATTTGGTAAAATTTTACTAAGGGTGGCAACACTGAGTTGGACGCAACTCGACTCTTTTTTAAATCTCGACGTTTTTTGCGCATTCCGCTGTATAATGCGCAAAATGCGAATAAATTGTTATTTAATTAACAGAACTTCTATTGAATATTTTCCAAACATTTCTTAATTGTTAGATCACAGTTCTGAAACCTAATTTAGTAGAGAGATTGCACCATACCCGACGAAAACGGACGGGATTGTAACAAAAAAAAAATAACATTAGGAAGCATAGGACTTTCGACTTTGAGACTACATTACCAGCCTCTGATAGCCACTGTGAGCCTACAAATTGCTGGATCGTTAATCTGGCTCCTTGTTGTTGGAATAATATAACTTTTGTAAACAAATGTTCTTTTTGATGAGAGTTTGAAGATGTCAAAGTTTGTAAACAAAGACGGAGTCTTCGTCCTATTGGTCAGTTTTTTTCAACGCGTTTTTTTCAAGTTCGCGTCATAACCAACCAATAAGACGCGAGACTCCGTCTTTGTTTACGAACTTTGAAGCCTTCTAACTTTCATAAAAAAGAAGACTTTTTTGCAAATGTTTGACTATATCAACAAGAAGAAGCCAGTTAACGAATATAACAATTCACTGGCTCAGAGAGGTTACCAAAGGGCGGTATTAGTTTCAAAGTCGAAAGTCCTATACCTCGTAATGTTAAGGTCGGGCTTCACTATCCAGATTTTTCGCCCGGATTCTGGGTTCCGTTTTTTTCGAAATCGGTATGGGTAGTGAAGACAGGTCTGAAACGGTCTGAAAACACCCCGGACGCGTCCGGGAATCTGGTAGAAAAATCTACCAGATTCCCGGATTCTGGGTGAAAAGAAGCGGGAATTTGAAAGTACACTGTTAAAAGTTTTACGACATTTCCCTAGAAAATGTCGCCATCACAACACTTTCAAGAAAAATGTCGCTATGCAGACACTTTTTACGGAAAAGAGCGAGATTTTCAACAGATTTTCTTGAAAGTGTTGTGATAGCGACGTTTTCTAGAGAAATGTCGTAAAACTTTTAACAGTGTAGTTTTCATTTGACTTGGAGAAATTATTGTGCTGAGGTGGTAAAATCTAAGAAAATGACAGAAGTGCTGAAAAATGCCCAAAAGTGGTTTGTTGTGATCCCGACGATGACGGTGTAGAAATATCCGTTTTCTTCGGGTAGGGTGAAATCTCTCTATCGGAAATGAGCTTTATCAGGCTTAAAAAAAAAACTGTTTTGTCCACTAAATCAAAGTTAAAGTATACATTTTTGGGGAGGTAATCCGTACTAAAGAAAAAATGTACGAAAATGTGACATTTCCAGAGAGAAAAAGTGTCAGGATGTCGTCCAGAGGAAATTAGGGGAAAACACCAAAAGTCTCTTCTGGCAACCCCGCACAATGCTACCAGTGTTGCCACTCTTCTATGACGGAACTTGTGACTTTTGGTCGAAGAAACCTGAGACATTCTGGCGCCTACGAAACTGAGTCCTTCTTACTTGAAATCTCAGGTAGCATTCCAGCGAAGTAATATTAGTTACGATCGTTACTAGTCTTGTTATTATTGCCGTTCCAGAGCCCGCCGTAATAAGTAAATTGGCTCCTCCCACTTACTATTTTCGTTCCAGGACTGTTACGATCGTTACGATTTACTTATGATGGTCGCGAGCATCATAAGTGATAATAACTATCGGTTCTGCAGGAAATCCCGTAAGAATGATGACGTATGTACGCGTTGTTACTATTTGCGTTCCAGAGAGCGTGATAACTACCAAAATACGACGATCGCCCCTCCTCTTATCATCGTAACTTGTAATAACTTCACTGGAACGCTACCTCAGTTTATCATATTCATAATTATACAACTAAGGAACCGGTCTCAGATTACTGGTTCTAACCTGCTGGTTCGTTTTGCCGAAGGAAGGAAAGTCTGTGACAAATCGCAGAACCGTACGACCATGGCAACACTGAGTACACTATAAGTAAAGAGTCCAGCGTTGCCAGTTTTTTCTGACCTCTGACCGAGCCTGGTGAGATTTTCCCGCAAAAATTTATGGTATTATGTCACTCAAAAACGTAATTCGAGTGTTTCCACTTCCAACGAAAACCTCGTAGATTTCGGTGGCCAATCACCGTTCCTTCGGGAAGCGATGTCTATCGTTTTCTTTCTGGGAATCGATACTCCGCCCGCTATTGTTCCCCGTTTCTCGGATGTGTGTGTGTCTCGGGTTCTGTGCCTACTCAGGACATAAGCTATTGCTCCCTGGCAGGTCGGGGAATCTATTTGCTCAAGGGTAATTGTCATGTGCCCTGGGCTAATATTTCCCGAGTGAAAATCAGTTAAGGTAATTATAGTAGTATGTTAAATAGTACAAGAAATAGTCGCTCAATCAGTCAGTTTTCCACTACACTGGTAGAACAAAATCTAATTGTACTGAATCGTAACGTACTCTGAAAAACGTCCCGAGAAAAAGTGCGATTGTGCCAGTAGAGATAAAGTGTTCCAAAATCGTACAATTGTACCACTATTGGCAACACTGCTCCCGAGCAGGTTCTGGATAGTCCGTATCGGTGGGAGAAAACTCGAAACCCTGAAACGGTTTAAGGTCGGGCTTCACTACCCAGACGCCCCAGAATCTGGGGTCCGGATTATGTGAAGACGGTCCCAAACAGAAATAAAATCAAATTTTTGGGTTTTTTTTCAGCACTTCTGTCATTTTCTTAGATTTTACCACCTCAGCACATAATTTATCCAAATCAAATGAAAATTACTTTCAAATTCCCGTTTCTTTTCACCCAGAATCCGAGAATCTGGTAGATTTTTCTACCAGATTCCCGGACGCGTCCGGGGTGTTTCCAGACCGTTTCAGACCTGTCCTCATTACCCATACCGATATCGAAGAAAACGGAACCCAGAATCCGGGCGAAAAATCTGGGTAGTGAAGCCCGACCTTTAGGCAGCAGCCACTGGTGACCTTTCAGTCTTTGTCAGATGTGACTTTGTATCCAAAACCTGCCGTTGCTTACGCCATGTTTGTACGTTCAATCAGGCGCAATTTCGCCGTTTCCCAGGGCTTCTTGGCGAGTCGAAGGAAGGGAACCGCGAGGTTAGAGGGAGTTACTCCCTGGTGACTCCCGGGGCGGAAGTCAACCGTAACAGGGATAATGCGTGCATATGGATTTTGTTCCAAATAAAAAAATATGCAGGTGATGGAGTTAGTCGTTTAAGGTCATGGTTCCCTTTCTATTCACTGTTTATTTTATTTTATTTAAGTTTCTTTTATCTACCGAAACAATCCTAAACGCTCAATAAGCTAGATATTTTTTTCTCAAAAGCGAATTCGATATTGACCTTAGAAATTCCTTTCAAACATCCTTAACATCTGTTTATAATAACCAGCAACTCGTCGCATCGACTCACCAAATGTGAGAGGTAGATATTTTATTTACCCACGTATCCTATCGTAACAACTTGTCTAAAGAAAAAAAAAATCAGGTTATCAACTATTTGTGCTACGACTCCTCCTCCAATCGGTGACGTTAATATTTTCGATATTAACATCACCTATTCTTTCCTGAACAAAATAATCATACAATTCGTCATATTATTCTAATTTCTAGATTCAAGGGGTTACATACGCACCTGTCAGGTGCCAATACATACTTTAAAGTTTAGCTGAAAAGGGCCGAGATAGGAGAATAGTTGCGTTTTTTGCCTTTTCTCCGTAGGTCGGTTAACCTACCTATTTGCCACTGTTGACCATTTTTTCGTCTCGCCGGTCGGTTCGACTGAGCTCTAGAAAACGGCTTATAAGAAAAAATGGCGTCTTCCCGTCGCCGGCGCCTATCTCTCCAATGAGAATTTTGAATTTCGCGCCGTGCCAAGAGCGTAGGTCGGTTGGATGGAGCTCCCGCCTCAGTCCACAGGTCGGTTAACCGACCGGCGAACGGAGCCAGTAGTTCGGTTAACCAAAGGAAGAAAACGACTTATAGTGGGAAATCTTGTAGGTCGGTTAACTGGATGACGGCAAAAAACGCAACTTATCTAATGACCCATCACTTATTCACTTCAGAGGCTTGAAGGCCCGATTAAATGCGTTACTTCGTTGCTCCGCTATTCACGAAAAATCCATAGATGGCACTTTATACAAGGGACTTTTACCGTGACTAATGAACCAAGAGCAACTTTTTTTGAATTTAGTGTATAGAAGTCTAGGACTCCAATGTTGGAGCCACGTAGACAAACCAGGGCCCACTTGGCGAGGTCTCATGGTGAAAACCAAACAACTCCAAATGTAATTTTGATGGGGAATACGCCATCAAACGGTTGGAGCGCCTGCCTTGTAAGCAGAGGGTCCTGGCCTGGGTTCAAATCCCGGCTGAGGAGCATTTTTGTCTTTCAGTTCACTACTTCTAAAATCACGAATAATCAGTTTTCATATAGTGCAATTTTCCTGTCGGACTTCTGGTACCTCTATGCGCTTGTTGTATGCTTGACGAAAACGATTTACGAAAAATACATATTTGTTTCTAGTGCCTTTTTCAATACGATTTTTCATTATTACCCTTATTTTTCAAATTTTTGATGAAGAAATCACACTTCTTCTTCCTATAAAAATAGTTAAACGTCATCTCAACAGCAAATCTTGAGCGTGTTCCACCCTACTTACCGTAGTTATTACGCATGACGTCACGAATCCTGGCTTTTTGGCATGAAGGCTGGAACACAATTTCTATTTTCACCAAAATAACGTGTCACGGGCTAATCCGGCCAATCACATCACAGAGATTCGTAGTTACCACGTACAGTACGCTCCCGAGCGTGGTAAGCAAATAGTTACTATTTCAAGAAGGTTGAAACCCTCAGCGTAGTAACTTTTCACGAGGTTGGAACAAATATAGTAAAAAATAGTTACTATTGTTATAAGGGTGGAACACGCTCCTCATTTGCCACACAGTGAGCTACCTTCCGCAAGCTGACCTGTGTTAAGATTCAAATTTTCTGCGTCATGGGAGAATTTACGTTGTGGAGACGGCCGTAATATTCTGAACTTCGGTACTAGAACAGATAGTGGGGAAAAAAATCCCTTGGCAGAATCCAAATCATTAGTGCATGCAATTAGAGCACACAAAAATAAATAGGCTTTTCAGGTAAACTTTAAGCTTTGGATCGTTAAAAAAGTATAAACGAATCTGCCCCTCGTCGTATGGTGGAATGCTGAAATAGAATGAAAGAATAACACGACTAAAAGAACAGGGAGTGTTTACGGGAATGATCTGGAACTCCTGTCCAAAAAAGCTTCTAAAACAAGGAACGACGGTGCATTTATCCCCCTTTGAATGGCAGTCTTCCATGTTCTCTGTTCACCTTCAGCATGCCCCTGCCATTCTCAGTTCCGTTCCTGTTTTAGTCCATATCTTTTCTTTAGTCTTTATTTCTGTGAAGAACCTGAGGGCCTGACCTTGCTGTCCACTCTCAGAAACACTTAGTTAAAATAGGAGAATGTATCTCCTAGCCTGTTTGTCCTTAGGCTCAGACTGTTGTTTCCTTACCAAATATTTTCACTCAGCACTCAAATTCCCTTGCATTATTGTCAAAGATTAATGGAACAGCACCATCTAACAGCACCGAACTAAAAACAAACATTACCACAAAATTTCCGTAAGCAGCGTCGGTGTTCCAAACAACCCAATCGGTCCAGTTGATTGGAACCAGGGACCCATAAATTTCCTGTAATGACTCGCCATTCAGGGGGCTTGTCAATAAGAGATTTCTGATACGCTCTTGACCGAACGTCTGATAGTTCGAGAAATACCCACGGGGATAGAATACGCGAATGTCCAGATAGACAAAATTTGGGATTGGCTGCTGGCGCCTTGAGGAGGAGTCTCACGTCCAATGAGGAAAGCAAGAACGCCGATTCGACCCAAGCGGAATTTTTGGAAACTATAGGAGAGGTTCGGGCAACGTAGCAACATAGAAGCATAGGAAATGACAAGCCCCCTGAATGGTGAGTCATTACAGGAAATTTATGGGTGCCTGCTGGAACTGAAAAATAGTCAAAAGCGGTCCCTCGCGGTACAGCAGGGTTGCTTGCTCTTTGGAGTTCCTTCCACTGACGTTGCCTCATCAAGCTGACTAGGAATCTTCTCCAGTGGTGCTAAACGGATTCCGGTAAGCTGATTTGTTGGCTCATTTCAATCTTTACAACAGTACTCAAAGTTTAACTTGAAAGGCAGCTTATTTTTACGTCTGAGATATGAATAAAATGAAATATTTTGAAGGGATTGTGTTTTTTCACCTGGGGCTCTAGTGACAACGTTCAGAATCCACGTTGCTTGTACGACAACCGAAAATTCACCCAGACATCGAAGTTCACCGTTAGCTTAATCAGTGTTTTTACAACTAGAGCGATTCCTGCCTGGTCACCGTTTCATCAACGTTTCAGGTAAACTTCGAACCTGCTAGCTCATCGACGGTCAAAGCTTGAAGAACAAAGAAACTGTTGCCTGGTGAACAAAAACGGTATTTCGAAAGATACCTTTGAGTTCGAAGGTAACTTCAAACTTCGATCAAAAACGCAACTTCTGTTTGGTGACCGGAGGAAGTTGAGTCGTTTACAGGGACACTTGCCGAGTCACAATAAGATAGGTCTAGATGGACTGTTCTCAAGTGAATCCTAAGGGACAACCTAGCAGACAAGAGCCGTCCACTAATAATCGATGTAAGGATATATTTCAAGTATATGTGATAGTAACTTAATGAAACAAATAAAACTCGACTAATATGTTGCAAACTAAGATGCTTAACACTGAAAATTCACTTTCTAACAAAGGGGATATCCTGGTATCCGCAGGGGTGTCACTAGCTTTTTACCTTTGGGGGGGGGACGTCCAGTTTGTGCCGACGGACTCGGAAATGTGCCGGCAACGGCTTAGATTAGTCGTTTAATGTTGTGTAAACAATTTTGTGTAAAACTAACTGTAATACATTCGTTGAGATTATTCCTTTAATGCAAATTCGTATATTTGAATTTATATATTCGGCGTTTCTTTTCACCTTTCGTTAAAAAGCGAAGCTCTTCAGCGATTGAACCCAGAACAAGTTACATCAAGCGCCGCAGGCGAAAAATTTGTTTAATGTCTTTTTTCCGGAAAGTTTTAGGCTATTCTATACCTGTACTTTACAGGTTCTAGCTTTTAATGTGTTTCCAACCCCCAAGGGGTAATGAGATTCCGATCTCCCGAAGGGAATTAAAGTTTCCGGGTGCGCCCGACAAATGATAGAAGAATTCGAATTCTTGCGAAAAAGATATCCCCATGGGCCGACAAGAATACCGACGCCCGACTAAAGCATTCAGAATTCGAACTTCTCTTTGTTTTGCCCGACAAGACTGTAAAGGGCTTTATTTCTTATGTGTAATTAGAAGCTGATGTGCCAACAAAACTTAAACTTTCGGGATGCGCCTGATAAACGTTTACAGAATTTGATTTCTTACGGATAAAAATAACCCGATGTGCCGACGATAATTGGGGATCGAATAAAAGGAGGAAGGGAAGGGAACACGAGAAAAGCAGGAAGACATACTAAAACCAGGAAGGACATACTAAAGTGAGAAAGGCCATCCTAAAACGAAAACGAGGAAGGCTGCATCGTTCCCTTCCTCTGTTTAGTATTCCTTGAGGGGTCGGCAACTATCAACATTCTTAGTTCACCGTTCCCTTCCTCGTTTTAGTATTAAGAGGTGCGTTGGCATCAAGTTCAGTGAGGGGTCGGCAACTATCAAAACTGTAATTCACCGTTCCCTTCCTCGTTTTAGTGCTTTGAGGGGCACTAGTGCTAGAATTCTTAGTCCAGCAAGAGGTTGGCAACTAGGATATTTCTAGTGTACCTCAGAGTACTAAAACGAGGAAGGAGATGGTAGATTTGAAATATCTTCAGTGACCGACACCTCGCTGAACTGAGTATTCTAGTTGCCGACCCTTCAAAGCACTAAAACGAGGAAGGGAACGGTGAACTACGAATATTGAGAGTTGCAGACCACCCAAAGAATTTAGAATTCGCAATTTCTTTCCTCGTTCTGGTACTCTAAGGTACTACCCGTGACAAGCTACTAAAACGAAGAAAGAATTGGTGAACCATTAATTTTGAGAGCTGCCGACCCCTCAAGAAGAATAATTTAAAATTCCCAATTTCCTTCCTCGTTTTAGTACTCTAAGGTACACTAGAAGTATCTTAGCTGCCGACCCCTCATCGAACTTATGCCTACGCATCTCAGGATACTAAAACGAGGAAGGGAACGGTGAACGAAGAATTTTGATAGTTACCGACCCCTCAAGGAATACTAAACAGAGGAAGGGAACGATGCAGCCTTCCTAGTTTTCCCAGACTTGAATTCTGACGACATCATTCTTCGTTTTATGATGGCCTTCTTCGTTTTAGTATGCCCTTCCTGGTTTTAGTATCTTCCTGGTTTTCTCGTGTTCCCTTTCCTTCCTCCTTTTATGTCGATCCCCGACAATTGAGCTTCCCGGGTGCGCCCGACAAATGTTTGCTGAAACTGATTTATCACATATAGACAAAACCCGATGTGCCGACGAGTCGACCGACGCCCGACACAAGCATACAGAAGTCAATTTCTTTTGTGTTTTGCCTGACAAATGTTTGCCGAGTTCAATTTTTTGCGTATAAAAGAACCCAATGTGCCGACGAGTCTACCGACGCCCGACGAAAGCGTACAAAATTTATGTTCTTATGTGTAAAAAGAACCAGATCTGCCGAAGAGAATATCGAGGCCCGACAAAAGGATACAGAATTCGATTTCTCCTAGTGTTCTGCACGACATATGTGTGCAGAATTTGATTTCTTGCGTAGGCTACGACAAAAACCCGATGTGCCGATCAGTTGACCGACGCCCGATAAATGCACGCACATTTTTTTCTTCTTCTGGGTTTGACGGCGCTCCGCGCCGACAAACAAGTGAACTTTCGCTGGGCTTCGCCCGACGAAAGTACTTTCTCAAGATATTTGGGGAGGGAGTCCCCCCCCCATAGTGACGCCCCTGGGTATCCTGCTGAATACCTATATTCCAATCTACTGTTACGGCTGTAAGGACTAGGGTGGCGTGAATTCTCGGTGGTCTTAATTCTCCAAAAGTTGTTTGGTGAAAACAATTTCTAACGAAAATGGATCGTACGTCGTAGTTTGGATTGCATATCTGTAAAGGTACGGATCGAGAGGTAGGCCTGCAGATTGAGAGGACCGAGAGGTACAGATTCGACCGTGAGCTACCCCCTCGGAATTCCCATTTATCTTGATATTGATGATGTCACAATCTTCAGTGCTGGAATTTGACGACTTAATGCGGCAAGACTCCATTCTCCAAGCAACATCACTTCCCAGAGTCTGATTCGGGAAATCCTTTTGCATTACCAGAATACCAAAAGACGTTCCATGGCCGCTGTTCTGCTGAAATACTGTGTAGTCTATAATGCAGATCATCTCTGGAATAACAATGTCTTCATCGGATTCACTTTTTGTCCATTTTACGTCTGCCACACGATACGGGTTACCCACGTAATTCACAGAAGAACCTGTAGCTCTATTCACATGATGTCTCAAGCACCCGTAATTCACCACGTAATCGAGTCTGCCTGCGTATTCTGGATCAAGCAAACTCCACACTTGCTCACGAGAATTATTTTCCTGACTGGTCAAACGAAGCTTTTTTGCCGTAGACGTCCGCAGATGGAAGTAAAGGTTAGCAAGAGAGCTTAACAAGATCCCTTGCTCTTCTGTTGCCAAGTTTTTGCAGTTTACTAAGCTCTTTCCAACCTCAGGTTCCACGCGCTGGACGTTAATCAGCTTCAACAGGGCGACACGCTCTTCTATGGGCTTTTTCGCTTCAACCCATTTATAAAAAAGCACGATGAGCATCGAGTCGGTGCATCCGTTTTCCTCCAGCGACCCAAGAAAACGGGAAGGAATATCTGCAGTGTTTTCCAGCTGGTCTAAGTGTTGAGATGCGAACTTCGAGGAGCGGTCAATTACGGATTCAAGTCGCAATAGATCCCCCAAAAGCCACAAAGATACGCAGTTCTCGCCTGTTATTTGGTCTGCGATGACTCTATCAAGAAATTTGACAAGTGCATCCGCCTTATAGAGATGCGCAGCTCTGACAAGAGGTACGATAGTATCTTCGGAGACCGAAACGGCTCCGGTATACACGTATTCGAGCAACTGCTCAAAAACTGGAAGATCGATATCTTCCAAAATGATTTCATTCGTTTTAGCTTCTTTCATACTGCTAAGCAACGTGGTCTCAAATAGGGGAACCTTCGCACACAGTACCGTCTTGTGAACGGGAAACCTCTCTCCATTAACAATGACTGTCGTATCGCAGAAGACTCCGGATTTTCGCCATACATCGTATTTCAGTTCGTGGTCGGCCGGTTTGTGGACGATATAACTCTGTCTAGTTTTAATAGAATCACAATTGGACGCTCCCGCTCTTTCTGCTGCAGCTATTGAGCCCGATTTCATGTCTTGATTTGGATCTACAAATAAACAAGACCAAAGGTTTCGATGGGATCCCAAAAATTTAATATTTGACCAAGCCAACTAGGTCTTGTCTTCGCCAGGCTAATCATCTGAGAAAATCAAGTTCAGATGTACCTGTATAAGCCATATCTATTTTGACGATACTGATCGAAACTTCCTGCTTTACTTCTGCCAAATTTCCTGTTTCGGCCGAATTCCAAGCGAACTACTTGTCCAGCCAAAAAAAAGATGGTTCAGAAACGATCAGCGTATCTCGTTATCCCTATAAAGAACATCTAATCAACTTCAAATAAAACTTTAACTTATACAAAAAATCCGGTTTAAACCGGATTCCGGACGAACTATATGTCCGGGTAAAAAATAATTGTCATATACAGCTTCAGCGTCTCTTCTTACCCTAAAATCTGTCATCTAATCAACTTCAAATAAAAATTTTACTTTTAACAATTTTCCGGTTTCGGCCGGATTCCGGTCGAACTGCTTGTCCGGCGAGGAAATGGTTTTCACCATCGTGTTCAGCATGTCTTCTTACCCCTAAATCGAACATCTAATAAACTTCAAATAAAACTTTTGCTTCTAACAAATTTTTCGGTTTCGGCCGGATTCCGGGCTAAGTACTTGTCCGGCGAGAAAATGGTTTTGACCATCGTGTTCAGCATGTTTTCTTACCCCTAAATCAAACATCTAATCAACTTCAAATAAAACTTTCACTTTTAACAAACTTTCCGGTTTTGGCCGGATTCCGGGCGAACTACTTGTCCGGCGAGAAAATGGTTTACACCATCGTGTTCAGCATGTCTTCTTACCCCATAATCGACTATCACATTAGCTGTTTCAAAATATTTTGTTTGCCCCTTAATTTAAACCCCCTCCCCCACCCCTAAATGTAGGACTACATAGCCCATCTACGAACTCGACCTTACTCTTGACCCAAAGGATCCTCACACCAAGTTTCATCAAAATATCTCATTCCCTTCGAGAGTTATCGTGCTCACAGACGGACAGACGGACGGACAGACGGACGGACGGACGGACGGACGGACGGACGGACGGACGGACAGACGGACAACTTTTGCGATGTCATAGGTATCCGTCACTAACGTTTTGGGATCCCAAAAACATTGTGGTTTATGTTTAAAGCACAGCTCTTACTAGAAAGCGATTCTTCACGATGAAATTGTGCCAGAAAACTTCGTTTTCCAAAAATACTCATGCTAGCCTCTTGAAATTCAGATCTGGATTCACCATGTCTCCTCGCCGTATATCGACTAATTTCATTGGGTTTCAGACTTCCTGAGAAATTTGGTTCGGCCGTGTTTCCTAAGTCTAAAATAACAAGACCAAAGGTTCCGATGGTATCCCAAAAATTCAATATTTGATCCAGACAATCAGGTTTTGTCTTCGCCAGATGCAATCTTCGCCAGGCCAAACAGCATATCATTAAGAAAACCAAGTTCAGATATGGATTCAGCATGTGTGTTTACCCCTATAAGCAGATCGAAACGATCCTACCTTACTTCTGGGAATTTTGCGGTTTTGGTGAATTCAAGAACTACTTGTCCGGCGAAAAACTAAATATCAAAAACGAATTCAGCGTATCTTCTTACCCCTATATCCAACGTCTAATCAACTTCAAATAAAAATTTAACTTCTCACAAATTTTCCGGTTTCAGCCGGATTCCGGACGTACTATATGTCCGGCTAAAAAATGATTGTCATATACGGATTCAGCATCTCTTCTTACCCCTAAATCTATCATCTAATTAACTTCAAATAAAACTTTCACTTTTAACAAATTTTCCGGTTTTGGCCGGATTCCGGGCGAACTACTTGTCCGGCGAGAAAATGGTTTTCATATTCGTGTTCAGCATGCCTTTTTACCCCTTGATCAAACATCTAATCAACTTCAAATAAAACTTTTACTTTTAACAAACTTTCCGGTTTTGGCCGGATTCCGAACGAACTACCTGTCCGGCGAGAAAATGGTTTTCATATTCGTGTTCAGCGTGTCTTCTCACCCCAAAATCGACTATCACATTAGCTGTTTAAAAATATTTTGCTTGTCCCTTAATTTGAACCCCCTCCCCCACCCCTAAATGTAGGGCTACAGAGCCCATCTACGAACTCGACCTTACTCTTGACCCAAAGAATGCTCACACCAAGTTTCATCAAAATATCTCATTCCCTTCGAGAGTTATCGTGCTTACAGACGGACGGACGGACGGACAGAGGGACGGACGGACGGACAGACGGACGGACGGACGGACGGACAGACGGACGGACAGACGGACGGACGGACGGACGGACAGACGGACAACTTTTGCGATGTCATAGGTATCCCTCCACTTACGTTTTGGGATCCCAAAAACAAAACAGGTTGAGGGATTCTGTCCTATTATTTTCACACCGACAAGAATAACCTGACAAAGCGAACTACTTGTCCGACATGAAAATGCTGCACGTACGGATTCAGCGTATCTTCTTACCTCGAAATCGAACCTTTGATTAACTTCTGATACAAATTTAACTTTTGGTTTTTGCCAGATTCTGGGCGAAATATTTATCCTATGAGAAATAAACTTTCATATACGGTTTCATGATCTCTCCTTACCCGTTTAAAAATATTTTGTTGGCCCCTAATTTGAACACCTGGAGCCCATCTTCGAACACGACCTGTCCTTTGACTCAAAGAATCGTCATTTTTCCATCCCGTGCATTACGAATTTGTCTTCTCAGCCGGGCTCTGGACGTTTTGTTATTTAATTTATTATTAAAAAGAACCTGAACCTGAACCTGAACCGGCGAAAAACTAAAGCTCAAAAACGGATTCACCGTATCTCCTTACCCCTATATCCAACATCTAATCAACTTGAAATAAAAATTTAACTTTTAACAAATTTTCCGGTTTTGGCCGGATTCCGGGCGAACTACTTGTCCGGCGAGAAAATGGTTTTCATATTCTTGTTCGGCATGCCTTCTTACCCCTATATCGAACATCTAATCAACTTCAAATAAGACCTCTACTTTTAACAAACTTTCCGGTTTTGGCCGGATTCCGGACGAACTACTTGTCCGGCGAGAAAATGGTTTTCTTATTCGTGTTCAGCGTGTCTTCTTACCCAATAATCGACTATGACATTAGCTGTTTAAACAAAAATTTCTTGCCCCTTAATTTAAACCCCCTTCCCCACCCCTAACTGTAAAGCTACAGGGCCCATCTACGAACTCGACCTTACTCTTGACCCAAAGAATGCTCACACCAAGTTTCATCAAAATATCTCATTCCCTTCGAGAGTTATCGTGCTTACAGACGGACGGACGGACAACTTTTGCGATGTCATAGGTATCACTCCACTTACGTTTTGGGATCCCAAAAACAGATCAGTCTCTGAAGAAACGAAACACCGTTGCTCTCTCACTAGCTTTACGATAACTAGATAACAAGAATACGATAACTAGGAAAGGATATCGCAAGAAAACATGCCGACAAAGCTTATCTCAATGCATTTGTCAGGGTTTCGCCGTCCGAATGCAAATTTACTTGGAGCGAAATTGTAGCTCTAGAAGTGGTCCTGTTGGTTATTCCAGCTTATTTTTTGTCATTTTGATAATTTGGGGCTGACGAATTTCCTTCTCGGACCAAGTCCACGATGATTCACCCTTACCCCTCCTTAGATACGCCCTATCTGCATCAGAGATGGGCGAATCCGACCATGAAAGGAATCGAATCCGAATCCAGGGCTGGGTACGAGTCCGATTCTGAATCCACCATTTCATGCTGAGGATTCCAATCCGGAATCGAATCCGACCCCAGCAAAAATCAAATCATGTGCATAGGCTATAGTTTAAAAATCAGTGGTGACAAAAAGCACTGATATCTAAGGCAATCTGATAGCGTGATAGATTACTGAGGACCGTTGGTGGTGGAGATTAAATTGGATTGCCTTGGCCCACTGTGTAAAAATTGGGAAACGAAAACTGGAAGAATGTAGACTAGAAATTTGAGCGGATTCATAAGATTGAGGGTTTAGAATCCGAGTCCGAATTGGAAACAATCGGTTTCAATCGTAAAATACAATCGTTAACAACTGTTTACCATCGCAAACGATTGGAAACAATCGCAAACAACTGTTTCCAATCGTAAAAAAAAAAAAATTCTTTACGATCGTTTCCAATCGTTTTCAGTTGTTTACGATTGGAAAAATGTCCCATAATACAATGACTTGAATTATTTCCATACGGGCATATAGCTTCTACTTTTAACAATCTTACCGGTTCGGGCCGGATTTTGGGCGAACTGCTTGTGTGACGAGAAAATTATTTTCATATCAATGTTCAGCATCTCTCCGTACCCCGAAATCTCTTTAGCTGTTAAAAAGTATTTGTTCGACCCCTAATATGAACCCTCTCCCCCACCAATAAAGTAGGGCTACAGAGCCCATCCACGAACTCGCCAGTCCCTTGACCCTCACACCTATTTTCATCAAAGTATCAAATTCCCTTCGAGAGTTTGCCAGTGGATCCTCATACGAAGTTTGAATAACACGTCTCAAGTCTAAACCCCCTGATACGTCAGACAGACTGCACCATGACGCAATGACTACACACCAAACTCACCAAAGCGCTAGCTGAAGATGACGCAGAGCTTTCGCTTGAATGGATTAAGGGATAGGGTAGTTTATCTTGTTTTCCAAAAACTGGTCGACAAATTTTTATTAAATTGTTCACCAGACAGTTACCGGAATGCAATCTGCCTTTTCGACCCAGTAAATGCCGGTTGGGACTCACGAGAACTAAACTGATCGCATACACTTTTTGTTTATCTTTAGTATGTTAGAAAGCTAGCATGACAGCATGTCTTCTCCCTCACCCTATATTATATTAACTATGATGAAGTTGGAAATAGCCACTTCCCCGATCCGAGCATCGTGGGGGGAGTGGAGAGAGGGGGAATCCGAAATATTTCGGAATTTATAAATTTCGAACGGTTGATTGGATCTTAATGAAACTTGATATTTGGAAAGACCTCGTGCCCCAGACGACGTGATTAAAATTTGGACCGGATACGGTGACTTTGGGGGGAGCTGGGGGGGGGGGGAGCCGGAAATCTTGGGAAACGAGTGGAGGGATTGGGATGAAACTTGGTGGGAAGAATAAGCACTAGTCCTAGATATGTGATTGACATAACCGAACCGGATCCGGTCACTGTGGGGGAGTTAGGGGGGATTCGGATTTCTAGTGATCACGTGAGTTCGGTACATCCTGATGTGCTAGGACGATGAAACTTGGCAGGCGTGTCAGGGACCCGAGCAGATTGACTTGAGAATAGTCGTTTACTGATCCGATCATCTGGTGGGGGGGGTGGAGGGAGGGGGAGTCCGAAAAGTGAGTTTTTTTTTTCAACTTACGAACGGCCGGTGATCGGATCTTAATGAAACTTGATATATAGAAAGATCTCGTGTCTCAGATGCCTCATTTTAAATCCGGACCGGATCCGATGACACTGGGGGGAATTGAGCGGAGAACCGGAAATCTCGAGAAACGCTTAGAATCGAGTGTTCGGGATGAAACTTGGTGGGAAGAACAAGCAAAGGTCCCAGATACGTGAATGGAATAACCGGGCCAGATCCGGTCACTGTGGGAGAGTTGCGGGGGGGGGGGTCCGAATTTCTAGTGATCCCGCGAGGTCGGTAGGCTACATCCTGATGTGCTAGAACGATGAAACTTGGCAGGCGTGTCAGGGACCCCAACAGACGGACTTGAGAATAGTGGTTTTCTCGATCCGACCATCTGGGGTGTGTGCAGGGAGGGAAATCCGGAAAATATAAATATTTTTTAACTTTTTAACTGATGACCGGATCTTAATGAAACTTAATATTTAGAGAGACCTCGTGCCTCCGACGTCCCACTTCAAATCCGGTCGGGATTCAGTGACTTTCGAGAGAGTTGGAGGGGGGACCGGAAAAATTGGGAAACTCTTAT
Organism: Branchinecta lindahli; assembly: GCA_023053555.1. Taxonomy (NCBI): domain Eukaryota; kingdom Metazoa; phylum Arthropoda; class Branchiopoda; order Anostraca; family Branchinectidae; genus Branchinecta; species Branchinecta lindahli. The sequence goes on from JAKZAO010000002.1 coordinate 4,733,751, forward strand.
AGAGTGGATGGATCGGGTTGAGATTTGGTCGGAAGAACAATTATAAGTCCTAGATACGTCAATAACATAACCGGACCGGATCCGGGCACTGTGCGAAAGTTGGGGGTCCCGGATTTCTGGCAATCCGCGAGTTCGGTAGCCTACGTCTTGATATACCGTACTAAGGACGATGGAAATTAAACTGACTTGAGAATAGTCCTTTCCCCGATCCGACCAATCCGACCATCGTAGGGGAGTGGAGGGATAGGGAATCCGGAATCTAGTGTCGTGCATAACTTTTGAACGGGTGATGGGATATGAATATAATAGGATCCGATACTTGTGCGGGGGTTGGAGACGGGCACAGGAAATTCGTGAAACACTTGCAGTCGAGGGATTGGATAGGCTACGCTCCGATTCCAGTCGAACCTGCTGGGCGGGAAGAGGAGATGTCAGAGATTCGGATTTTAAGTTTTCAAGTCGTATTCGGCCACAGTAGAGGGAGTCCTGTAAATCTTGTGGCTCGCATAGGGGTCAACGAGTGCAACGATTTAAATGCAACTTGGAATGTAGAGTAAGCATGTGTCCTAGATGGCATATTTTATTGTCTGAACCGGATCCGACCTAGGTGGGGGGGGGGCACCTACCGAAAAACGCCCAGATTCGAGTGAAACTTGGTAGGTGGTGAGTAAAGATAGATGCTTCAGGTGATCCATTCACGAATCGGAGCCGGATCCGGCCGCGGTAGGGGAAGTTGGAGGGAGGTACTGGAAACCGTGGCACGTCTAGGAATCAAACCAGTGGGTTTATTGGGATGATACTTGGAAATTACAACAGTCATTTGCCCCAGATGATCCGAGGCGATGCCAGAAATGATCAGACTAGAGAGAAACTGCATATTCTATTTCTAAGTCCAAACCGCATTTTGGATGGCGGGTTTAGTTCGTGACGTTCTCGTGTACTTTCTTGTACCGCCTACTCGTAACAAGTGCCATATGAGCTCGTAGCTCTTGTTTAAATTCGAATTCTCCGCGTCTGGATGAATTTTGGGTTACTGTGCAAGCAGCGCACATTCTAAATCTTATTACTAGAGCTGTTCAGTGCATTGAAAGGTCAGATATAAAATTCAGCTGCCTTTTCCCTAGCCTTTTCCGCTAAACTTTAACAGACTTTCCTTTCTTAGAGGACTCCAAGCGAACTACTTACGTAGCATAAGACAGCATTTACTTACAAACACAATTTGACATCTTCGAAATATGGGGGACATTTTCGCGTGAACGGCGTTGTTCAAGCCATCATCATGATATGCGTTTCTCGTGGATGGCATCCTCATGATGGTCATTTTCGCGTGAATAGCTGAACGTGTGACGTCAGAGTTGAGCTCAAGACCATCGGTTTGTTCAACAGTGGTCCGGGAGCACTGTTGAACAAAACTGCGCGTAATTGTTGAGCTCAACAAATTGTTGTGAAGATGGCATCATCCAATGACATTTTCGCGTGGATGGCACCTTCTGTCGAGCTCAACAGCTATTCACGCGAAAATGTCCCCTATAGTCAACAGAATAACAAAATCGTAAGCCCTCAGCTTTAGGCATTTGAACAGTACAACGGTAATAACGGGAAGAGTAAAAACTTTGTTGGAATTTTATCTTGTTGGAAAAAAACTTTGTTGGAATTTTATCTTTCACCAATAGGTAGCATTTAAACTGGTCGACAACTTTATCAAATTTTCTTTAGCTAATTGCAAAAAAGTTCGAGTGTATTTAATTTAATGACAGAAATATTACTGAAAAGGTAGCTGTTCCCGATACCAAGTTTGTTGATATCTTTCCTTTCTATTCGACTGTTCATTACCAAAACAATGCCAGGGTACAGAAATTTATCAGCGACAACTGCTTATGAGATCATACTAGTGGCTGATAGTAACATCCCACCTACTATCGGTTACAGTAGACGGGATTTACTGTAGCATCATAGGTATACAGAAACCTTCTTTTTAACAGGTGATTAGCCTAAGTTAAGCTAGAGTTAAGCATCAACTACAGAAGAACTTTACTATGTTTATGTGAACAGCTCCTTAAATATAAACAGTGCAGTTTCGGGCTTGATGGTAGAGTGAAGGTCCAAGATACATATTAAGGTGTTTTTAGTGGCCTTTAGTTTTATCTACTTTGTCTAATAAGTAGTTATCTTTAGTCACAGCAAGCTGACAGCAAGTGCCTGAATAATGGGGAAGTCCAAAGTAAACAAGACCAAAGGCTCCGATGGGATCCCAAAAATTGAATATTTGATCCAGACAAATAGGTTTTGTCTTCGCCAGATTCAGTCTTCGCCAGACTCCTCGAAGATTTTTATTGTTAAACTTTGGCATAAGATTAAGGTCAAACAACTAATCATTAAGAAAACCAAGTTCAGATATGGATTTAGCACTTGCGTTCGATTATGTGTTTCACTCTTGACTGTATCATTATCATCACAGTTTCAGCCGGATTCCAACCGATATATATATATATATCCGTCTAAAAATTATATGATACAACTTTTGTTTTAAAAAAAAATGTCCAGTTCCAGTCGGATTCCGACCTAACCACTTGTCCGACTAAAAAATGCTTTTCATATAACTATTCAGCATGTCTTCTTACCCGTAAATCGAACATCTGATCAACTTCAAATAAAACTTTCACTTTGAACAAATTCTCAATGAATTTATTCTAAATAAATTTTCCGGCTTATGCCGGATTCCGGTTGAACTACTCGTCCGGCCAGAAAATGGTTTACATAATCGTGTTCAGAATGTCTTCTTACCCCATAATCGACTATCCATGTTGGCTGTTTCAAAATATTTGACTTGGCCCTTAATTTAAACCGCCACCCCTAAATGTAGGGCTACAGAGCCCATCTACGAAGTCGACCTTACTCTTGACCCAAAGGATCCTCACACCAAGTTTCATCAAAATATCTCATTGCCTTCGATAGTTATCGTGCTTACAGACAGACGGACGGACGGACAACTTTCCACTTCTGTTTTGGGATCCCAAAAAGCCAGTACCGACTGGTGCCGGGTTAGGGGTGCACAGCAGGTGCCGAGGAGTGGGCAACCCCTCGAGAACAAGCATAAGTTCTAAATACGTCATCTAGAGCTTTCAGATTGAATGAACCTAGATATCCTAATTCTAGGTCCGAACCGCATTTTTGAATGGCGGGGTGTTTATTGTGAAGTTCTCTTCTACTTCCTCGTACCACTACTCGGAACAAGTTCCGTATGAGCTCGTAGCTCTTGTTTATTAGAAATAAGAGGTTTGTAACAGCAATATTCCTCCAGTTCCAAGAAAACGCCCAAAACAAGCCACATTTTAAAACAATAAGCCCACTCTGCCACCCCAAGCCCATCGCAAAAATCTTCCGCCAGAGCCCTCAGAAACAAGCCCATCTTGCAACACTGACTTGGTTCTATTCTTGGCTTCTTGCATTCCGTTTTACTTGTCTGCGTAAGCTCTGCGCTGCGTCACCGCAAGCGCGACGCAGAGGATGCGTAGCTCGGTGAAAGGCTCAACGTGTCATACGAAAGCGGCTTAAATCCTTGTTCAGTAACCCAGCATTCGTTCACTCGTAAATGACCAAAGTCTCTTAGACGGTTTTCGAACGATAAAACACACGTTGCACTTATGATAGTAATCCTAGTTCAGCAGCAGTTCCATCCATTCTCCTTCCTGATATTTCACACTTCATCAACTTCTCCTATCTCCTCTTTTTGCATTTCACTCATTATAGTAGCTTAGCGATCATTGTATGCTCAGAGTTTCGTCCCCTTGTTTGTTCGTCTATACAACTCGGAGCGCATTTGAACGTTCATGTTTATTATTTGTATTTTATTTATTGTAGTTGATTATGCTACTGACCATATTTATGATAAGACCTCGATAAAAATGTCGCAAAGTTGTATGTACATGTACATTTATTTATTTATTTGAATCAACGGCCGACAAGGGCCATATAAATCTACAAACTACAACACATAACAAATTAACAACAACAGACTTAAACTTCACGCACAATCCGGGGAAAAGTTGCAAAACAGCAACTTCCCCCACGACAACCAAATTGGGAGCGTCAGCCTCATATGTGGCCCAGCCAGGACGGCTAGCAACGGGTTCTGAGACTCGAGAATACGCTTCTGCAAAGAAAGGGCAGAAAAGCGCCTAATTTCTGGAAATGAGGGAAGGCCTTCACCAACAAACATTGACGATGCACTGCAGTTCCACTTGAACCCATGCAACCAACGAAAAGAGTTATTGTATAAGACACGAAAGCTACTTTCGCGCCTAACCCTAATGTTAGTAACAAGAGCCACACAATAGAGCTGAGTGCAATACATCCTGAAAAGGAAAGTTTTTACTTGCGAGTCGCAAGCCCCAAATTTTCTAATCAGCAGATTAGCTCGAGCACATAGTGACTGTGATAGGGCAGCTACATGCAGCTCGTCACTCATCGAAGGGGTAAACGTGAACCCTAGGTATTTAAACTCATCCACAAACTGAAGAGTTTGCCCTGAAAGAAAAACCTTTGGAAGGTGATGAAGGCGGATACCCCGAGGGATAAATGCCATGCACAGTGTTTTCTTCGTGTTGAAAATAATGTCGTGCTGTAAGGCAAAATCATCACAGATAGCTAGGAGTCGGTTTAGCGCATGGACTGTCGGGGCCAGAAGCGCAACGTCATCAGCATAGCTAATATTGTTAAAGCAAACACCCTGGATGAAGCAACCTACACCTGCATTAGCAAGAGCACTGTTAAGTTCATCAACATACAGGTTATACAGGATATAGGGGACAAAACTCCACCTTGTCTAACACTGTTGATAACATGAAATGGGCGGCTGAAAACACCATCCCATTTAACACAGAATTTTTGGTTTTTAAACCAGCATGCAAGGGTTACGACTATTCTAGGGTCCACACCTTTTGCTAACATCTTTCTTAGTAACTTAGCCTGGTTAACTCGATCGAACGCAGCTTTAGCGTCGATAAAGCACACAAACACAGGGGACGAGAAAAGCCAAAAATACTCAATCAACGCTTTTAGAATAAAAACACAAAAATCCGTAGAAGATTTTGGCTTAAACCCAAACTGGTATGGCGACGAACGTATCTTAGGTTCGACAATCTCATAAAGAAACTTTTCGAAAACCTTAGAGATAACCGCTGCCATAGAAATAGGCCTATAGTTAGTCAGACTACTTAGATCACCCGTCACCGACTTGGGGATAGGGATAAGACAAACTTCAGTTAGAGAATCAGGTACATATGCATGCGACAGAAAACCATTAAACAGAACAGTTAAAAAGCATGTGAGTGACGTGCCAGCATGCTTTAAGTGGTTCGCAGTTAAACCATCAACACCCCCACTACTGCTACCTGAAAGACCCGCTACCACCTTAGAAACCGCCTCATGTGATATCAGCTGTTCCAAAACAGTAGGAGCTATAGCACTAATCGCCTCACGAACAACGCAATCAAGGTCCGATGGGACTGAAGAACAAGACCAAAGGTGTCGATGGGATCCCAAAAATCTAATATATGATGTTGATAGATCAAAACTTATTTAGAAACAGATAAAAGTTTAAAGTTTCAAGCCCCTCGCGAATGCCTTCTAGCAACCGACTCTTACTTCCAAGTCCATCTCCCCGTGATAGACATGGTACCGTATCGTTCTTACCATGAAATACACTGGCAAAAAATAAAGGGTATACCAACTAGCAAAAGTTGGCAACCCCTCATCATCAAAGATTCTAGCAACCGATTCTTACTTACGAGTCCATGTCCTTGTGATAGACGTGGTACCAAATTGTTCGTACCATATACAGCACAAGAAACAAATTGTTGGTACACCAAGTAGACAAAACTGCTAACCCCTCATTGACGAAGATGATTATGGTCTAACAGCCTATTATTAGACCATGAAACCATTAGAAATCCCCTACTTGTCTCACCATGGGGATCGGTCTATTTTTGGTTTCAGTGTTCACCCTTCTACTGAAGTTGTCAATCCTTCTAAACTTTCCAACTGTTATATAGCCCGCAACCACCTTCTCTTTTACCAACCCCACATACCAACCCCTTCGACCTTCGAAAACAACTAGCTCTTAGGTTCATTGAGTACGCGTTCTGCGCAGAGCTATAGAGAGATTGCACCATACCTGAAGAAAACGGACGGGAGAATAACAAAAAAAATTAACATTAGGAAGCATAGGACTTTCAACTTTGAAACTAAATTACCGGCCTTGGATAGCTGCTGTAAGTCTGAAAGTTGTTGTAATTGTTATCTGGCTTCTTCTTGTTGGAATAATACAACTTTTGCAAATTAATGTTCTTTTTTATGAGAGTTTGAAGGCTTCTAAGTGTGTAAGTAAAGAGGAAGTCGCATCCTATTGGTCGGTTATGACGCGTTCCTTGAAATGCGCGTCACAACCGACCAATAGGACGCGAGCCTTTGTTGAGCTTTTTCTTTGTTGGCAAACTTTGAAGCCTTCAAACTCTCATAAAAAAGAACATTAATTTGCAAAAGTTGTACTGTTCCAACAAGAAGAAGCCAGATAACAATTACAACAACTCTCTGACTCACAGCAGCTATACAAGGCCGGTAATTTAGTCTCAAAGTTGAAAGTCCTATACCTCGTAATGTTAATTTTCTTTGTTATGATCCCGCCGATGACGGTGTAGAAATATCCATCTTCTTCGGGTAGGGTGAAATCTCTCTATATGCTATTATGCAGAGCTTATATACAATTTTGAAGAAAAGGGGTAGCCGAAAACTGGTCGACACATTTTGTGTCCGGTTTTGGCCGGATTCCGGGCGAACTACTTGTCCGGCGAGAAAATGGTTTTCACCATCGTGTTCAGCATGTCTTCTTACCCCATAATCGACTATCACATTAGCTGTTTCAAAATATTTTGTTTGCCCCTTAATTTGAAACCCCTCCCCCACCCTCAAATATAGAGCTACAGAGCCCATCTTCGAACTTGACTTGTACTTTGACCTAAAGGATCCTCCCACCAAGTTTCATCAAAATATCTCAATCCCTTCGAGAGTTATCGTGCGCACAGACGGACGGACGGACGGACGGACGGACGGACAACTTTTGCGATGTCATAGGTATCCGTCACTAACGTTTTGGGATCCCAAAAAGTAGAAGCGAAGTGGCGACCCCATAGCTCAGCTATGGCTGCTGGACCAGATACACCTCCCACATGCTCAGCCGCCTTTGGGGCCATGGACTTGCTACTCCTGGCAACCCTCTTCCAGAACTCCTTGAACTTAGAATTCTTGAGCGAAGCCGCAAGCGCTGAGGCCTTAAGCCGGTCCACATTCTTCCGGCACCAGCGATAAGCTCCCCGAAACCTCTGGTTCAGGCTTGTTCTCAGCAGGTCATATTCATCCCCAGGACATCTGCCGTTAGCCAGCCATTCCGTAAAGGCTTCCTTAGCAGCTGCAAAGTGAACCTTAACATGCCTGGTCCAACCAGGTAAAATTTCTTTTCTACCGGGATTTGTTTTCTTTTCTACAAATGGTAAGTACGCACATGCATTAGCTATGAGTATTGCACAGACAGACATGTACATATATACAAGACTACACCTATGACCAGTATCCGGACAAGAACCACCACCATTACTACACACCACAGGCAGATTTTGCAGTAAGGCCCTCAGTCCGTGTTCAACGCCACCTCTGTAAGCAGTAAGTTGCTCATTAGTTGCATTATCCCAAGCCACCACCGGAGGGGAAAGAGTAGGGAGTGTGGGAACCCGTTCCCGGTCGTCGCGGCTAAGCAGCGATGGGGCAAGCTCAAAAACAACTGGAAAGTGGTCCGAACCAAAAATATCGTACCGAACTTGAACACTTTGTAGCAGATTTCCAAGAGACCATTGTTATGTTAGGACGCTGTGTTCTTACGCAAAAACAACCCATCGGCTTGTCCGTTATGTGTTTTAGATTATGCTAAACTAAACTTAATTTTCACGTTTACTAATTTTTCTCTGTTCACGCGACGTATCAGGCTCCCAATCACTGTATCCGAGAAGCTTCTTGGTCAGAAAGCCGGTTACGCAAATTTTACCCCGTGCATGGCAAGGAACATAAAAAGAGGCTAAAAAAGCCGAAGCCTTCTCTAATTTGCTGTAAGCATTGGCAAGTTTCAAAGCAGTCCAATATCTCAGAGCATCTTAGCTTGGTGGCCGAAGGAAGTTATAATAGGTGAATGAATATATTTCAAGTATATATTGTGATAGTAATATAATGAAACAAATAACACGTTGCAAATGAAGCTGCTAAACACTTTCTAACAAAGGGGATGTACAGGCATCCTGATGAGTGCCTCTACATTCCACTCTCCTCTTACAACTAAGGCTAGGGACTATGTTGGCGGATTCTCGTCGTCTTAATTCTCCGATATTACTCCTTGAAGACTATTTCAAGCGAAAATGAACAGTGCGTCATATTTTGGCTTTCACATCGACCGTAAGCTACCACCTCGGACTTCCCATCTGTCTTGATACTGATCATGTCACAATCTTCAGTGATGTTATTTGAGTACTTTATACGGCAAGACTCCATTCTCCAATTAGCATCACTTCCCCGAGTCTTTTTGGGGAGACGCTTTTGCATTACCAGAATCCCAGAAAACGTGCCGTCATCTGTAACGCAGATCGTCTGTGGAATAGGCCGAACACTGTCTGAATCTGATTCGGTGATCGTCCATTTTATGTCTGCCATACGAAACAGGCTATTCACATACTGCCTATTCACAGAGTGGCCTCCGGTGAAGAAGCCCCCGTAATAATCGTGTCCATTTACATTCTGGCTTCTGGTGCCTCCGAAGCGCTTGTAATTCACCACGTAATCGAGTCTGGCTGTGTATTCTGGCTCAACCGGCCTCCACTTGGTTCTATCCTTACTGGTCAAATGAAGCTTTTTTGATGTTGACGTCTGCATACTGAAGAAAAGCTTAGCAAGAGAGTTTAACAATATCCCCTGCTCTTCTGTTGTCAAATTTGTACTGTTTACTAAGCTCTCTCCAACCTCAGGTTTCACACGCTGGAGATTAATCATCTTCAACAGGGCGATTCGATCTTCAACGGTCTTTTTTTATTCAACCCATTTATAAAAAAGCACGATGAGCATGGAGTCGGTGCATCCGTTTTCCTCCAGCGACCCAAGAAAATGGGAAGGAATATCTGCAGTGTTTTCCAGCTTGTCTAATTGTTGAGATGCGAACTTAGCTGAGCGATCAGTTACAGATTCAAGTTTTAACCGATCCCCAAGAAGCCACAAATGTACGCAGTTCTCTGTAGACACTTCTTCTGCAATGACTTTATCAAGAAATTTGACAAGTGCGTCTGCCTTATAGAGATGCGCAGCTCTGACCAGCGGTACTATAGTATCGTCGGTGACAGGAACGACTCCGGTATACATGTACTCGAGCAACTGCTCGAAAACTGGAAGCTCGATGTCTTTCAGAACGATTTCATTCGTTTTGGCTTCTTTCATGCTGCTTAGCAGCGTGGTCTCAAATAGGGGAGCCTTCGAGCATAGCACCAGCTTATGGACGGAAAACCGCTTTCCGTCTACGATAACGGTCACATCGCAGAAGACACCGGATTTTCGCCAAGTGTCGTATTTCAGTTCGTGGTCGGCCGGTTTGTAGACCGTAAAACTTTTTATAGTTTTAGTAGACACACGATTGGACGTTCCTGCTCTTTCTGCTGCAGCTATTGAGCTCGATCTCATGTCTTGACTGTGATCTACAAAAAAAAAACTGTTTACGTTTAAAGCTTTTACTATGAATGGCTTTTACGTGACAAAATGGCCCAGATTTTTTTTTGAATACTCATACTTTCCTCGTGAATTTGGTATTTTCTTGTTCACGCTTGTCGAATCATGGTCGGGCAACCAGTGCGCGGCGTGGTTAGATGCTATGCATATGATAGTGCAAAAGCAGAAAAGTCCTAGAGAAATCAGGTTTGGCAAAAACTTTCCTTTGAAATTTCAAGACAAACTATAATCTATGGATTCTGCTCCTAGACGACACTGAGCTAGCTTGAAAGAGTCCAGAATACGGCCCTCAGGATCGCAGTTGGGCTACGAAGATCAACCAAAATACAGTTCTTCAGGAAAGAAACAGGATTGAAACCCTACCAGCTCGTCGGGACCTTCTGCTAGCCAGACACACTACGAAGATTGAAGGGTACCCAACACATTCTACACAGCTGGCTTCGACAGCCTCCCCCAGTCTCGCCACAGAGATGACTCTGCTCCAAGCATCTCACCTGATCCCGCCAGCCGATATAATAGTTGCGTTTTTGCGGATACCATGGTATCTGTTACCACGGTAACTGGATTTGCAATCAGTCGTTTTTGCAGTCACCGTGGTATCTGATATACGGTCCACTGCAAAAACAACTATTACCGAAATTAAACTTTTCGAAGTCATCCCAAAAGAAAAACTGATATCCAGTTGCATCACTAAGTGCTGAACTTCTTTCTCACCAGTTTGACAAAATTTGATGAAAGTGAGATGACTTCCCAGATACCACGACCAGATACCACGGTCGGACCGTGATATCTGAATATCTGTTACCACGGTAACGTCGGTAACTGGCCAGATACCACGACAACTGCAAAAACGCCTTTTGACCGTGGTATCAGATACCACGATAACTGCAAAAACGACTTTAGACCGTATATCAGATACCATGGTATCAGCAAAAACGCAACTAATATCAGATCAAGCCTAAAATCAGCAGTTCTCCAGCATTGACCCCCAACAAGCCTCCAGTACGATTCCAATTTGCCAATGTAGAAGAGACTGAGCTCTCTCCAGCACGCCAAAGTGAGGTTATACCCCATACCAGGTTATACCCCATACGCCCAGTTATACCCCAGTTATACGGCATACCATCCACAAAAATCACTTGCCGGTCTTCGTGGAGGGAAGTAAAACATAATCACTGACAGAATGCAGTGCATTAAATAAAGAACTGAACCTTATAGCCCTGGACCCCACCCCCACCTCTGCATTCTATCCGCAGAAATCAGAGCAATAATCCTGTTACGACTTCCCACCACCCCCACAGAGGCAATGATCTAGTCAGACTCGATGTCAGCCTTCCAGTTGTTAGCTACCCCTGTATGCGAAGATAAAGATATTGATGTCCACATTGCAGTCCATCTGACTAATGAACTTTTCAGGAAGGGTTGTTCCCTTTCACTCCAGTATATCCCTAACCACATGGGGATAAGGAGGAATGAAGTAGCCGAGGAAGCGGCTAAGGTAGGGACATTAGCCTATGGCAACTAGGAAATCCCTCAACACCCCATTGAGACGTTTTACGCTTACCGTCCCGAAGCGTTTTGGCATCCCTCATCCACTGTTTTCCCCATTCCGACTTCCGAGGGCCATCCCCTGGCTTTCCCCCTCTGCAGATTCTACAAAACCTTCGACGAAACACTGGACCACATACTCTTCCACTGTACTCAACATCAAATAGATCTGAACATCCATATAACCAGGGACCCATAAATTTCCTTTACAGGGGGCTTGTCAATAAGAGATTTCTGATGCGCTCTTGACCGGTCGGAAGATAGTTCGAGAAATACCCACGGTCCAATCACGTCAAAGGCCAGATAGACAAAATTTGGGATTGGCTGCTGGCGCCTTGAGGGAGGAGTCTCTTTGGCGCTCACGTCCAATGAGGCAAACAAGAATGCTGATTCGACTCAAGTGTGGATTTTTGGAAACTAGATTTGGATCGGTCAACATAGCAATGTAGAAGCGTAGGAAATGACAAGCCCCCTGTAAAGGAAATTTATCGGTCCCTGATAGAACCCAGTTTGTTTCTCTGTTCAAGAAATTCCCCTCAATCTTTCAACTCAATCCATACGGAGCAGATCCCTCCCCCCTATACAACTGAAGGCTCAATCTCCAAGGCAATCATCATCTTTTTTAGGACAACAGACCTACTTGAGTCAGTCAAAGTTGTTGAGTCAGTCAAAGTTGACTACTTGAGTCAGTCAACTGGCAACATCGCCAAGCTGAGAAGAGGCAAAATGGACATCCACCATGGCTCACCCCTAAACCGCAAGTTCAGTTAAGTTTCCTGAAGGCCACTAAACTTGAGATCACTGAGGAGATGGCGAGAGAGCAGTTCTCAAAACTAGTGGCATCAGCTTACGCAAACCACCAACACATATTTGTAGATGGGTCAAAAACAGAATCTTCCTGCGGAAGCGGAGTATACTTCAAAGGCTGGAATCTCAAAGTAATGGATAAGCTGCCAAAACAAGTTTCAATCCTAACCGCTGAGATCAACGCGCTGTTGTTGGCACTGGAGACAGTGAACAAAAGTCAAATCAGCACAGAAAACGTGGTCATATTTTCGGACTCGCTCTCAGCCCTCCAACTGCTTCAACGACGAAGCTTCTCAACAACAGATATTGACCTCCACAACCTTCAGCTCCAAATTACTATCGCATATACGAAAGGGACACAGATCGCCTTCCAGTACATTCCCAGCCACATGGGGATAGAGGGCAACGAAATCGCAGATCAAACAGCAAACCTAGCACGCTGCAACACCAGCGAATCCAACCGACACACCAAATGCGAGATGCAATATCAATACGAATAAACTCAGTAAAAGCCCCAAAACCCCAGCCCCGATACTCACCATTCAGAGAGAAAGAAATGAGCAAGTGGTACCATCGAATCAGAGGAAACGCTTGCAACTTCAACCACGCCGCATTCCTGTACAAGTCAAAAGTCCCTGGGGGCCTCACAGTCCAGTCGGCAAGTTGTAGATCCTGTAAGGTGGCTAATGAAACTTTAGACCACATCATCTTTGTTTGTAAACACCAGGAACTTGAACCCTACCAAGGGAAAGTCCAAGAAGCGTTCTACAGAGCTAAGCTCAACCCATCTACAACAACCCTTGCAAGTGCCACAATCAGCCAAGAGGAAGAGAAAACCATCTTCATGTCCATCTTTGGACTGATCAACTCCCTCAACCTCAGCGAAGGAATCTAACTGCAACCATGGAAGGGCGAAGAATCTACTACTCATAACTGAGTAGAAAATGAAGAAAAGACCGAAGTGGAGCACACCGCTGTTCGAAACGGCCAAAACCCTACCGAAGAAGGAGACAACACTGATCCGATGTTGATGCCGTATCATATCGAAAAGAAGAAGTAAACCACCTACGTCGTCACCGTTTGTAGACTGGAAGACGGGTACTTTAACCTGACAAAACCTAGCTACTGAAAACGGAAGAAGAAAGCACAGAGGACGTCACAAGATGTCACACGCACCCCCCCCCCCCCCCGCTGCCGGATACTGTTCAGACCTAAAATATAATATATACAGCATCTGGGCGTACCATTCATCAAGTTTCGATCGATTAAATTTTTCCTCGACCATACAAACGAAATCCGTAAAGCTGTAAGGTCGAGTAGCCAGTCCCCCGGTGACTAAGAGTGCTCGACCATGTAAAAGGTTAAGTAGGCCGAGCATTCACAGCAATGGCAGCTATTAGTACTCGATATAACAAGAGCTACGAGCTCATATGGCACTTGTATGAGTAGGTGGTGTAAGGAAGTAGATGAGAACGTCACAGAATACCCCCATCAACCCCCCTAGGATCGGACCTAGAAACAGGACATCTAGTTTCACTCGAGTCTGAGCGTTTTTGGCATCGCCTTGGATCATATAGGGCGAATGTTTCATCCCACTAGTTTGATCCCTAGGAGTGCTACTTCTTTCCGGTACCCCTCCTCCTCAAACTCACCTTACAGGGCCGAACCTGGTTCACACACATAAAACAGATAATCTAAAGCATGTTCTCTTACCGGCTATCAAGTTTTAATCGAGTCTGAGGATTTTTCAGGAAACTCCTGTCCCCCCCCCCCGCGCTCAGATCCAGTCCGCACACTAAAATTTGTCGTCTAGGGCATATGGTCTCTCTACTTTCCGAGTTTCATTCAGATACATCCACTCGTTTGGCCCTACGCGAGGCACAACATTTTCGGGACTCCCCCTCGAACTATACCCCCCACAGTGGCTTAAATTGACAAGGACATATTTACTTCACATCTCTGACATCTCCTCTTTTCGTCCTTCAAGTTTGAGTCGAATGGACCAAATCTTCAAATTTGCGGTTCCCGCTTCATCCTCCCCCTGCCCGAACTGAATCCGGTCCAATTTAGGCCGCATAAACTCGGCACTGTCCAACTCGTATCCCATTCGGCCCATCCGTTTGGTTTTATGCATGTCACAAAGTTTCGGACCCCCCCCCTCCAATTCCCCCTATCATGATTGCCGCCTGTGGATCGGAGACATGTTTCGGATGTCAAGGTCATTAATTCTTAACATCCATACAGCTTAACTCGAATCGGACCACCCGTTCGCAATCTACGGAAGTCGGTAATTCCCAGATTCCCCTTCCTTAACTCCCCGAACAATGATCGAAACCAGAAACGGAATTTTTCCTAGGGCATACTGTCAGGTCCTTAAGTCTATTTGGTCGGTCACTAATGTGCCTGCAAAGTTTCATCGTCTTTAGCGCATCTGGAAGTATCCTAACACCGTAACACCTGATCACCGGAATTCCGGGAAACCCTCTTCAACTCCCCTCAAAGAGCCCCGGTCCTATCTGGTTCTGTCTGAACGTATCTAGGGCTTATGCTTGTTGTTAATTCCCACAAAATCCCATCCCGATCTAATTCCGCGATCCTTCGACGCTAAGCGGTGAACCCCTTCACCCCCCACAAGAATCGGATCTGGTCCGGACTTGACACGGAACATCCACGACCCCTTGAGAAGTCGTTTTTAGAAGATCCGTAGGTTTCACGGCCGCTAGATGGCATCTGAATCGCCAAAAAAGTGAAAGACATTGGTAAAAACTGAAATGCTTGGGTCCCAACAGCAGTCATTTTAGTAGGTCTACATGGGTTGCTACTTCACTAAAAATAAAATTCCGTACCCTATATATTAGCGAAAAAGGACAACAAAGGAAGAACAAGTCCTACCTATGAAAAATATTCTGTTCAAAGAAGTTATAATAGTTAACATACCTCCATCTCGTTTCATGTCAGAATAACAACCTCGACGGCCATTTAAAAATATCAACCTCGCCTTCGGCTCGGTAAATATTTTTCATAACCTACCTCGAGTTTGGCTCGGATAGGTTATTTTCAATGGCCGTCTCAGTGTTATTTTTCGACATCAACCTCTATGTCTGAAGTTAACCTTTATTATCACCTCCCACAGCGAAAAAATATTTATCATAATAGGATTCAGCATGTCTTCTTACCCCTTAATCGGCTATCCCATTAGCTTCTAAAATATATTTTTTTCGCCCCTGAATTTGAATCCCCTCCTCCACCCCAAAATATAGGGACACGAAGCCCATCTATGAACTTGGCCTACACTTTGACCCAAAGGATCTTCACACCAAGCTTCAACAAAATATCTCAATTCCTTCCAGAATTACCGTGCTAACAGACGGACGGAGGGACGGACGGACAAACTTTAAGATGTCATAGGTATCTCGTCAACGATGTTGTGGGATCCCAAGAAGGCGGCGGACTAGGAATCGATGCCTCTGAAAAACTGAATTCGCACGAAATTATTGTGCCATGCCTTGAGGATTCTGATGAAATAGTTTGGGTTAACATTATACAAAAAAGGCTGCCCCGTCAATTCAGTGAAATCTTGTTTGCAGTTTCTGGGATCCCAAAACGCAAGTGGAGTACCTATGACTTCATAAAAATTGCCCGTCTGTCCGTCCGTCTTTAAGTAAGACACTCTCGAAGGGAATGAGATATTTTGTTCTATCTTGGTGTTTCTTCGGATCAAAGGACAGGTCAAGTTCGTAGGTGGGCTCCGTAGCTCTATATTTAGGGGTGGGGGTTCAAATTAAGGGAATAACAAAATATTTTTTAAAGCAGATAGTCGATGTAGGGATAAGCAGACATTCTGAATCCGTATGTGATAACTATTTTCTCACCGGACAAACAGTTCGTCCGGAATCCGGCCCAAACTTAAAATTTATTAAAAGTAAAGGTGATTAGAGGTTCGGTACAGGGGTAAGGAGACATGCTGTATCCAGATATGTAAATTATTGACGTTAGTGTGGTGTCTTAGGGCAGATTGTTTACCGCTTGGGAGTAGAAGAATTTACATTGGAAGTTCTTTCGAACGTTCTGGTCAGTATTTCTCCTGTCCAATGTGTGGAGATGAGAATGAAAGTGTGAAGCATGTAACGTGTGAATTTGGAAAATTAAGAGAGCTGAGAAATGAAGTGTTTGCAGAATGTGTGAGAATGTTTGATGAGGAATGGATGTGTAGTATGATTGGTAGCCGTCAGTTTGAAAATGTGAGGAGGCTGGCAAGATTCCTCAGGGTCGCTGTTCAACACCGAAAACTATGTTTAGAGTAATTAAGTTACTGTATAGATTTTTGTTTTTCTTTTTTTGTTTGGTTTTGTTTATTTGGTTGCCATGGCCTTCGAGCTTTTTTGTGCAATAAATCTTATCCTATCCTATCCATACTGTTTGCCCGGAATCCAGCAAAAACCGGAACAATTTTTAAAGTAAAAGTTTAATCCAAAGTTTATTAGAGTTTCGATATAGGGGTAAAGAGTCATCCTAAATCCGCGGATGAAAATTGTTTTCTCGCCGGAAAAATAGTTCACCCGGAATCCGGCCAAAACCAGAACGCCACTACGGTACTACGGTTATCTTCAAACGGACGATTTGTGATAAATAGTAAAATGTTCAAGGAGTCTGGCGAAGACCAGATCTCTAAAAGCCCCGATTGTCTGAATAGAAAAGTCCGATAAAGATTATAGTTTTTGGGATCCCATCGAAAACTTTGGTCTTGTTATTACTCTCCAAAACCAAAGTCACAGGGGGCTGCAAAACTGATGTAGAGATTACATTTCTGGTAAATATGCGAACTTCGTTATTTTCTGCTGATGCAAATGAATTGTGATTACATTTTATTTTTATAGAAATTTGGGGTTAGCCGCTAGTTAGGATCCCTGCTCCAAGGACTGAGATCAAGATTCGACGTTATTTCTACAAACATGTACAAATTACCAATGACGTCCACAAATTCAAATTACCAATACCATCCGCGTTTCATCCCAAGCCCTCCATCCAATTGGCAGGGACGTCCCGAAGCCTTCCTGATAGGGGGGGTGCGGCTTCAGAATTTTACCGGAATTTTTCGAAGTTTTACCGGAATTTTTCGAGGTTTTACGAGGTCTGAGGGATTTTGTATTTTTCCAACCGATGCTCTGGTAATAACGTTTAGAGTGTGCGCTGCTTGCACGACAAACCGAAATTCATCCAGACTCAGAGAATCTGAATTTGCACAAAATCCTGCATTTTCAGGGCTAAAGATGCGACATCGGATATATTACGCCGGTAGGAAAAATCATTTTAGGATGTGTCTAGCAATGAATCTGTTATTTTTATTTTATTTTTCGCCATTTCTTACATTTCTAGTTGGTCAATATTTCAAGCGTAGAGGGACCGGCACATAGAGGTACCACAAATCCGAAAGAATCAGTTCATTCTATGAAGTCGATTATCCCTGGATAACGGAGAAACGAAGTAACGGATTTCTATCGGGTTGTCAGGAATATTTAAGTGAATTGGTGATATGTTACTAGACTGTTGGACCTCGGCCCTATTCGGTTAAACTTTAAGATTGTCAGTTAAACTCAAAAGTCTTCTACCTTCAACTCACCCCGCACATTTATTCCTCGCGTTTTAAGCGTTTTCCATTTGTTCGCAACACATCCAGTGTCACATTCGTCAACTAGATCGGTTTCACATGCGATTAGTAACAGACGCTAGTCGACCATTGTTGAACCCAAAGTATTCTCAACCAAGTTCGTCTTGCTAAAAGTCTTTCCCCTTTTGCTTAGGACTGTCCTGACCAGCTTGAACGCTTTTCATACTAGTGGTAAGACGTCTTTCAATTCGAAAGATATCTTTAAACTACAAAGATATATATCTTTAAACTTCTTGTTTGTTTCGAGGCTCTCCTGGCGACTTTTGAGATCATGTCGGAGTTGGAGGGGGGGGCAAAATTCCGGTGATCGGGACCAAGGTACTTCCAGATGTGCTAGGACGACGAAACTTGGCTTGGAAATTAGACACTTGACAAGATTTGCTTAGAAATTGCCAGTTCCCAGATCTGATCATCCCTTAAAGTAGGCTACTAATACTAACCGCAAAGTACAAAATTACTTTTAAGCTAAAAATAAATTTTCGTGACCCCTACGAGCCTATGATCATTTTTGCCTCAAGGGTTACAAGGGTACGAACAATACTTTCGAGTAAAATATACAGGCTAACACTCAAAATGCCGACGATCACAATGCCCACGACTCAAAACGCCCACTAAAAATGCCAGCAACTCAAAATGCCCACGACCTATAATGCCCACGACTCAAAATGCCCACGGTTCAGAATGCCCACGATTGGATTATTTGAGGTGTTCAGAACGTAGTAAACTTGAATATATATTATATATATAATAGACGGAATATCAGAACGACGATGATCGTATGTTGAACTGGTATAATCTCAATTGTAATACAATTCTGGTAAAATACTTACAAGAAACATGTGGATTGGCTCGTGGTTAGTTGCCGCAGAATCGCTGTGCTTTCTTCTAAGGGCTAACACTCAAAATGCCCACGATCATAATGCCCACGACTCAAAATGCCCACTAAAAATGCCAACAACTCAAAATGCCCACGACTCAAAATGCCCACGACTCAAAATGCCCACGACTCATAATGCCCACTACTTATAATGCCCACGACTCAAAATGCCCACGGTTCAGAATGCCCACGATTGGATTATTTGAGGTGTTCAGAACGTACTAAACTCTAATTAGGGATGAGTGAGCAACGGGAAGAGTATAATAGTATCAGAATGACGATGATCGTATGTTGAACTGGTATAATCTCATTTATAATACAATTCTGGTTAAATACTTACAAGAAACATGTGTATTGGCTCGTGCTTAGTTGCCGCAAAAGCGCTGTGCTTTCTCGAGGAAGCCTCTGCCTGGCCTGATTAGGAACCCCTTTGGAACTTTTCTTTAAGAGCTTTAACTTGCTGGTCTTTTTGGATCGTTCTTCAAGAAACAATAAAATAATTCCTTTCAAAACTTTTCCGTTATGAATCCTACCCCTTGTAATCTTGTTCTCGTAGTCCGCATTCCCAGGATGATGTTGGACAGTTTCAGCCGTCGGCATTTTGAACCAGGACATGTTAGCCTCCCTGTGACCATTTTGAACTGTCGTCATTTGGAAACTGTCGGCCTTTTTAAGCCGCCAGCATTTCGGACGATTTCGATTTCGGGTGTTCCACATCTGAATTGTGGGCATTTTGAGTAGTGGGCATTTTGAGTCGTGGGCATTTTGAGGCGTGGGCATTTTAATCGTGGGCATTTTGATCGTGGGCATTTTGAACCGTGGGCATTTTGATCGTGGGCATTCTGAGCGTGGGCATTGTGAGAGTGGGCAAAAAGATCGTGGTGATTTTGGGAACCACCCCTTCTAAGGAACCCCCTTGGAACTTTTGTTTAAAGGAGATGCATCATAAGCATTCTAGCACTTGCAACGTCTAGAACCCCCCCCCCCCCCACCCAAGACCCAAGATGAAGACACGACTCGATCCGACCGCTGGGTCATCTAGTGGCGCGGGTCGGAAGTTCACGACATGGAGAGGCTGGGATCATAGTTTGACTTTGCATCTAACAAATTGTTTTTATTGTATCAGGCACATGGAAAATGTGTAGAAAAATCAAACTAACTATTTGCATTGTCGATTTCTTTGAGTTTTTTGTTTTCTGTTTTTTTCTTGATAATTCCCGAAGTCCAAAGAATTAAGGATGTAAACCAGATCACATTAAACAAACGCCGTAAATTATACTAAATTCGTTATAACGATTTCTTAGAGATTTTCGAAGTAAGCAAAATAATATTCAGCTTCCGATACCAAAAATTGTCAAACTAGCCGAGGGTTTTTACTTCTGACATATTTAAACGTCCCCAGGGTGATATACATCGTTGTTTTAATCCTCTTACACGCCCCTTGATCTTCTCGGAGATTCTAGTATAGCTCTGAAGCACAACAGGAGATCAGTGAATATTTAATGAGTAATGGCGAGTTGACGAACTTGTTTTCAAGAGTGAAAGTAATTTGTGGATTACCTTGGATAGCATGGAGATTTCGGAGAAACCAAAGGTAACAGTGTGTTCGTAAATATTCGACTCATCGTAAAATGATAGTGTGTCCTACCTTCACGGCCCACATGAATCAACTACTTTAACTCTTCTCGGCTTATCAACGGAAAGGAGCCGAGAAAGCTGTCCAAACCGGAGTAAACGGTACCATGATATTATTCCTGGGACAGTATTTGTAGTTGGAAATGATGGAAATTTCAGTAGGTTGCCTAATTCTCGAAAGCTTCAGAAACCTAAGAGATTACCGGAAATCCCGGTAGATTCCCTGAATTCCTCCTCTAGTCAGTTCCCTGAGATAAGTCCCGATTGATTCCTTGAGAAAGATTTCGGGAATTAGATTCCCTGGCCAGAATTCCGGTAGATTCCCTTGCTGAATTCCGGTAGATTTCAAAATTGTAGTAGAATCGGTGGGGTAAAATCCGGTAGATCCCCTGATTCAGCCTCCAGTAAATTCCCTGGTTGACATTGGAAAGATAAATTCCGGTAGATTCCCTGAGCCAAATTCTGGTAGATTCCGTGATCCAGCCTCCAGTAAATTCCCCGAGACAAGTTCCGATTGATTCCTTAAGAAAGATTTCGGTAGATTCCCTGAGCAAAATTCCGGTAGATTCCGTGGGGCGAAATCCGGTAGATTCCGTGGGGCGAAATCCGGTAGATTCCCTGATCCAACCTCCAGTAAACTCCCTGAGACAAGTTCCGGCAGATTCCTTGAGCAAGATTCCGGTAGATTCCTTGAGCAAGATTCCGGTAGATTCCCGTAGCAAAATTCTGGTAGACTCCCTGAGCAAAATTCCGGTAGGTTCCCTGAGCAATAATCCGGTAGATTCCATAAAAATTACCAAGTTGAGGTGAACTTGACAAATCTTGACTGGCGCGGCTTCGCCGCACCAGTCTGCTGCACCCCCCCTCGGGACGCCCCTGCCAATTGGTCCCTACTAATTTTCCAGAATTGCCAGGCCTCCAACTCCTCCCAAGGTGGTCGAAAGTGGAATGGACACATCAGTGAAATATCTCAAAGAAGGTTTGCCTAGTCAGCATTCGGGTGCATAGCAAGTGCCTGGTATCGGTAGTTATCGGAAGTCCAAAACACGCCAGTGAACCTCGGGAAGAACGCGAAACGTCACCCGAACGATGGCTCAAATTCTGTGACAACCAATCAAGGACGTTCGTTGGGGACAGCTGTGGTGACGCTTCCGTCTCTTTCACTAGGAACACGGCGATTCTCATCGGCACGAAGAGCTAGTCATCAAGAGTATTGTCAATTCGGTAACGATGTTGTGGTGTCTCCTTGTCAATTGTTCAAATAATATTGTACATACCAAAGCGAACTTCTCTTGAATCTTTACTCCTAGAATTCCACTGCACAAATACGAGAAAGGCACAAATTCTCCTCGCACCCAGTATCGTTTTACAGTTGAGAGTCAGCACGTAAATCTCCTAAATGTTTGGTCGTAAATCATTTTAGAAGCTGGGTTGAGTTCGTGAGTGACAACTAGCATTTCTGACTTTTGAAGTCGTGGTTCTAGCTTAGCATATGAGCTCGTTCAAGTGTTGGTACTGGGTCATTTGCTTCTCTTTCAGTCATTTATCCCTTTCCTACCATCGCCCTAATCGAGCAGCAAAAATAGCAGCCGTGTCAACAAGACCAAAGGTTCCGATGGGATCCCAAAAATTGAATATTTGATTCAGACGAATAGGTTTTGTCTTCGCCAGATCTTCCTTATCCCTATAAAGAACATCTAATCAACTTCAAATAAAACTTTAACTTCTAAAAAAAAAAATCCGGTTTCAACCGGATTCCGGACGAACTATATGTCCGGTTAAAAAATGATTGTCATACATAGATTCAGCGTTTTTTCTTACCCTTAAATCTATCATCTAATCTACTTCAAATACAAATTTTGCTTTTAACAAATTTTCCGGTTTTGGCCGGATTCCGGACGAACTCTTTGTTCGGCAAGAAAATGGTTTTCACCATCGTGTTCAGCTCGTTTTCCTACCCCTTAATCGAACATCTAATCAACTTCAAATACAAATTTTGCTTTTATCAAATTTTCCGGTTTGCGCCGGATTCCGGGCGAACTACTTGTCAGGCAAAACAATGGTTTTCACCATCGTATTCAGCATGTCTTCTTACCCCTAAATCAAACATCTAATCAACTTCAAATAAAACTTTTACTTTTAACAAATTTTCCGGTTTTGGCCGGATTCCGGGCGAACTACTTGTCCGGTGAGAAAATAACTTTCATATTCGGATTCAGCGTGTCTCCTTACCCCTAAAACAACTATCTAAACAGCTTTTTGCTCCTTAATTTGAAACCCCTCCCCCACCCTCAAATATAGGGCTACATAGCCCATCTTCGAACTTGATTTGTACTTTGACCCGAAGGATCCTCCCACCAAGTTTCATCAAAGTATCTCAATCCCTTCGAGAGTTATCGTGCTAACAGACGGACAATTTTGCGATGTCATAGGTATCCGTCACTTACGTTTTGGGATCTCAAAAATAAATCTCAGCACTAGTTTTTCCGTACCGTAATATCTGAAAGAAACGGATAAATATGATAACTCTTTATAAGAAAAGTGGAACAGAGTCGGTAATAGAATTAAAAATTTAGCTTCAGTCTTTTATTATTAATGAAACTAAAGTTGACCAAAATGCAAAAGAAAACCTTATCAGCCATCGCCCTACCGTGCAGAGCGAACGAAAAAAGTTATTTCTGCACCGTCAGAAAAAGTGCGCAATACGAACCAAAAGTGTCGATGGGATCCCAAACATCTAATATATGATGTTGATAGATCAATACTCTTCACTTGTAATATTTAGATACAGATCAAAGTTTACTATTGAAGTTGTCAACCCCTGTAAAATTTCCAACTGTTATAGAGCCTACCACCTCCTCTTTTCCCATATATCAACCCCTTCGACCTTCGATCATACTAGCTCTCTCTCTCTCTTACGTTAATTAAGTGTTTTGCGCCTTATCCCGCGCAGAGCTATACTAATTTGAAGAAAAGGGGTAGCCGAAAATTGGTCGACAAATTTTGTGTCCGGTTTTTGCCGGATTCCGGGTGAACTACTCGGATTCAGCATGTCTCCTTAGCCCTAAATCAACTATCTAAACAGCTAAAAACTATCTAAAATCTGAAACCCCTCCCTCACCCTCTAATATAAGGCTATACAGAGCCCATCTTCGAATTTGACCTGTAATTTGACCCAAAGGATCCTCCCATCAAGTTTCATCAAAATATCTCAATCCCTTCGAGAGTTATCGTGCTTAATTACAGACGGACGGGCCCACACCGGACAGACGGACAACTTTTGCGATGTCATAGGTATCCCTCACTTACATTTTGGGATCACAAAAAAACGAATTCAGCAGCATCTCTTACCCTTATGTCGGACCTCTTTTCACCTTTAAAGAAACTTTTGCTTTCAACAAATTTTCCGGTCTAGGCCGGAGACCAGGTGAACTACTTTTCCGACATGAAAATGATCTGCACGTACGGATTCAGCATATCTTCTTACCTCGAAATCGAACCTTTGATTAACTTAAGATACAAACTTTACTTTTGGTTTTGGCCGGAAATCTGGGCGAAGTATTTATCCGACGAGAAATTAACTAAGTAAGTAAGTAAGTAATTTTATTACCCGAAAATTCACATGGAATTAGAACGGAGTATGAAAAGGAAAAAAGAAAAGAAAAGAGAAAAAATCACACTACGGAACATCACCAGAAGTATTTACAACTTACACCAACTTTCATATACGGATTCATGATCTCTCCTTTCCCGTTTAAAAATATTTTGTTGGCCCCTAATTTGAACACCTGGAGCCCATCTTCGAACACGACCTGTCCTTTGACTCAAAGAATCGTCATACCCAGTTTGAACAAATTACATAATTCCCTTCGAGAGTTATCGTACTTTACAGAATCGGAAATCGGAGCCAAAATCGGAAAGGTGGTTAGAAAAAAAGTTCATTCTTAGTTCGCTTAGATGCTCGGCAAGAACAGGATCACGCGACGAACCCAATTGTGAATTTTGCTTTCTTATGAGAAAAGTAATCCTGCCAAAATTTGAAAAACTCGGAAATGGGTGGGCTCGTAAAGTTAAATCTATCAGTCGACTACCGAAATTTATCACTGCAAAGTTGGTAAGTCTGAATGAAGCGCAAAGAAGGCCAGCTCGACTGTACCAGTGTTAGACTTTAGATCGAGAGGTTCTTGGTTCGCCTCTCGGTGCCACCAGCTCTTTTGCCCTGCATACGTTTAGCGAAGTTTCAGGGATGCCAGGCTTCGAACCGAAAAATTGGTTTAAGTTCTATCTAGAGTTGATTAGCGGTATAAACCTCGACTTTTGCTAATTGGATTAGATTATTTTAATCCAATCTTGCTAATTGGTAGTTGACTTTTGTCAGAGCAAGTGCTTGAAAATGGCACCGTTCAATGCCAACAAACGTTCGAATAAGCATAAGTTTACTTGACTCCATGTGATGCACCAATTAAGCACCACCTATATTTTGCGTAACTGACTAACCCTACTAACCCTTCACTCCAAAAAAACAGATCAGTCTCTGAAGAAACGAAACACCGTTGCTCTCTCACTAGCTTTACGATAACTAGATAACAAGAATACGATAACTAGGAAAGGATATCGCAAGAAAACATGCCGACAAAGCTTATCTCAATGCATTTGCCCGGGTTTCGCCGTCCGATACAAATTTACTTGGAGCGAAATTGTGGCTCTAGAAGTGGTCCTGTTGGTTATTCTAGCTGATTTTTTTGTCATTTTGGGCTGACGAATTTTCTTCGCGGACCAAGTCTGCGATGATTCACCCTTACCCCTCCTTAGGTACGCCTCTGTCTGCATAATAGATGGACGAATCCGACCATGAAAGGAATCGAATCCGAATCCAGGGCCAAAGAGAGTACCTATGACTTCATAAAAATTGCCCGTCTGTCCGTCCGTCTTTAAGTAAGACACTCTCGAAGGGAATGAGATATTTTGTTCTATCTTGGTGTTTCTTCGGATCAAAGGACAGGTCAAGTTCGTAGGTGGGCTCCGTAGCTCTATATTTAGGGGTGGGGGTTCAAATTAAGGGAATAACAAAATATTTTTTAAAGCAGATAGTCGATGTAGGGATAAGCAGACATTCTGAATCCGTATGTGATAACTATTTTCTCACCGGACAAACAGTTCGTCCGGAATCCGGCCCAAACTTAAAATTTATTAAAAGTAAAGGTGATTAGAGGTTCGGTACAGGGGTAAGGAGACATGCTGTATCCAGATATGTAAATTATTGACGTTAGTGTGGTGTCTTAGGGCAGATTGTTTACCGCTTGGGAGTAGAAGAATTTACATTGGAAGTTCTTCCGAACGTTCTGGTCAGTATTTCTCCTGTCCAATGTGTGGAGATGAGAATGAAAGTGTGAAGCATGTAACGTGTGAATTTGGAAAATTAAGAGAGCTGAGAAATGAAGTGTTTGCAGAATGTGTGAGAATGTTTGATGAGGAATGGATGTGTAGTATGATTGGTAGCCGTCAGTTTGAAAATGTGAGGAGGCTGGCAAGATTCCTCAGGGTCGCTGTTCAACACCGAAAACTATGTTTAGAGTAATTAAGTTACTGTATAGATTTTTGTTTTTCTTTTTTTGTTTGGTTTTGTTTATTTGGTTGCCATGGCCTTCGAGCTTTTTTGTGCAATAAATCTTATCCTATCCTATCCATACTGTTTGCCCGGAATCCAGCAAAAACCGGAACAATTTTTAAAGTAAAAGTTTAATCCAAAGTTTATTAGAGTTTCGATATAGGGTAAAGAGACATCCTAAATCCGCGTATGAAAATTGTTTTCTCGCCGGAAAAATAGTTCGCCCGGAATCCGGCCAAAACCAGAACGCCACTACGGTACTACGGTTATCTTCAAACGGACGATTTGTGATAAATAGTAAAATGTTCAAGGAGTCTGACGAAGACCAGATCTCTAAAAGCCCCGATTGTCTGGATAGAAAAGTCCGATAAATGTTATAGTTTTTGGGATCCCATCGAAAACTTTGGTCTTGTTATTACTCTCCAAAACCAAAGTCACAGGGGGCTGCAAAACTGATGTAGAGATTACATTTCTGGTTAACATGCGAACTTCGTTATTTTCTGCTGATGCAAATGAATTGTGATTACATTTTATTTTTATAGAAATTTGGGGTTAGCCGCTAGTTAGGATCCCTGCTCCAAGGACTGAGATCAAGATTCGACGTTATTTCTACAAACATGTACAAATTACCAATGACGTCCACAAATCCAAATTACCAATACCATCCGCGTTTCATCCCAAGCCCTCCATCCAATGGTCCCTACTAATTTTCCAGAATTGCCAGGCCTCAAACTCCTCCCAAGGTAGTCGAAAGTGGAATGGACACATCAGTGAAATATCTCAAAGAAGGTTTGCCTAGTCAGCATTCGGGTGCATAGCAAGTGCCTGGTATCGGTAGTTATCGGAAGTCCAAAACACGCCAGTGAACCTCGGGAAGAACGCGAAACGTCACCCAAACGATGGCTCAAATTCTGTGACAACCAATCAAGGACGTTCGTTGGGGACAGCTGTGGTGACGCTTCCGTCTCTTTCACTAGGAACACGGCGATTCTCATCGGCACGAAGAGCTAGTCATCAAGAGTATTGGCAATTCGGTAACGATGTTGTGGTGTCTCCTTGTCAATTGTTCAAATAATATTGTACATACCAAAGCGAACTTCTCTTCAATCTTTACTCCTAGAATTCCACTGCACAAATACGAGAAAGGCACAAATTCTCCTCGCACCCAGTATCGTTTTACAGTTGAGAGTCAGCACGTAAATCTCATAAATGTTTGGTCGTAAATCATTTTAGAAGCTGGGTTGAGTTCGTGAGTGACAACTAGCATTTCTGACTTTGGAAGTCGTGGTTCTAGCTTAGCATATGAGCTCGTTCAAGTGTTGGTACTGGGTCATTTGCTTATCTTTCAGCCATTTATCCCTTTCCTACCATCGCCCTAATCGAGCAGCAAAAATAGCAGCCGTGTCAACAAGACCAAAGGTTCCGATGGGATCCCAAAAATTGAATATTTGATTCAGACGAATAGGTTTTGTCTTCGCCAGATCTTCCTTATCCCTATAAAGAACATCTAATCAACTTCAAATAAAACTTTAACTTCTAAAAAAAAATATCCGGCTTCAACCGGATTCCGGACGAACTATATGTCCGGTTAAAAAATGATTGTCATACATAGATTCAGCGTTTTTTCTTACCCTTAAATCTATCATCTAATCTACTTCAAATACAAATTTTGCTTTTAAAAATGTTTCCGGTTTTGGCCGGATTCCGGACGAACTCTTTGTCTGGCAAGAAAATGGTTTTCACCATCGTGTTCAGCTCTTTTTCCTACTCCTAAATCGAGCATCTAATCAACTTCAAATACAAATTTTGCTTTTATCAAATTTTCCGGTTTGCGCCGGATTCCGGGCGAACTACTTGTCAGGCAAGAAAATGGTTTTCACCATCGTATTCAGCATGTCTTCTTACCCCTAAATCAAACATCTAATCAACTTCAAATAAAACTTTTACTTTTAACAAACTTTCCGGTTTTGGCCGGATTCCGGGCGAACTACTTGTCCGGCCAGAAAATAATTTTTATATTCGGATTCAGCGTGTCTCCTTACCCCTAAATCAACTATCTAAACAGCTTTTTGCTCCTTAATTTGAAACCCCTCCCCCACCCTCAAATATAGGGCTACAGAGCCCATCTTCGAACTTGATTTGTACTTTGACCCGAAGGATCCTCCCACCAAGTTTCATCAAAATATCTCAATCCCTTCGAGAGTTATCGTGCTAACAGACGGACAATTTTGCGATGTCATAGGTATCCGTCACTAACGTTTTGGGATCCCAAAAATTAAATCTCAGCACTAGTTTTTCCGTACCGTAATATCTGAAAGGAACGGATAAATATGATAACTCTTAATAAGAAAAGTGGAACAGAGTCGGTAATAGAATTAAAAATTTAGCTTCAGTCTTTTATTATTAATGAAACTAAAGTTTACCAAAATGCAAAAGAAAACCTTTTCAGCCATCGCCCTACCGTGCAGAGCGAACGAAAAAAGTTATTTCTGCACCGTCAGAAAAAGTGCGCAATACGAACCAGAAGTGTCGATGGGATCCCAAACATCTAATATATGATGTTGATAGATCAATACTCTTCACTTGTAATATTCAGATACAGATCAAAGTTTAAAGGTTCAAGCCACTCGCGAAGGCCTTCTACCAACCGACTCTTACTTATAAGTCCATCTCCCCGTGATAGACACGGTACCGTATCGTTCTTACCATGAAATACACTGGCAAAAAATAAAAGGTATACCAACTAGCAAAGTTGGCAACCCCTCATCACCAAAGATTCTAGCAACCGATTCTTACTTACGAGTCCATGTCCTCGTGATAGACGTGGTACCCAATTGTTCGTACCTTTAAAGCACAGAAAACAAATTGTTGTACACCAAGTAGACAAAACTGCTAACCCCTCATTGCCGAATATGATTATGGTCTAACAGCCTATTATTAGACCATGAGTCCCCTACTTGTTTCACAATTTGGATCGGCCTATTTTTGGTTTCCGTGTGCACCTTACTATTGAAGTTGTCAACCCCTGTAAAATTTCCAACTGTTATAGAGCCTACCACCTCCTCTTTTCCCATATATCAACCCCTTCGACCTTCGATCATACTAGCTCTCTCTCTCTCTCTTACGTTAATTAAGTGTTCTGCGCCTTATCCCGCGCAGAGCTATACTAATTTGAAGAAAAGGGGTAGCCAAAAATTGGTCGACAAATTTTGTGTCCGGTTTTTGCCGGATTCCGGGTGAACTACTCGGATTCAGCATGTCTCCTTAGCCCTAAATCAACTATCTAAACAGCTAAAAACTATCTAAAATTTGAAACCCCTCCCTCACCCTCTAATATAAGACTACAGAGCCCATCTTCGAATTTGACCTGTACTTTGACCCAAAGGATCCTCCCATCAAGTTTCATCAAAATATCTCAATCCCTTCGAGAGTTATCGTGCTTAATTACAGACGGACGGGCCCACACCGGACAGACGGACAACTTTAGCGATGTCATAGGTATCCCTCACTTACATTTTGGGATCACAAAAAACGAATTCAGCAGCATCTCTTACCCTTACGTCGGACCTCTTTTCACCTTTAAAGAAACTTTTGCTTTCAACAAATTTTCCGGTCTAGGCCGGAGACCAGGTGAACTACTTTTCCGACATGAAAATGATCTGCACGTACGGATTCAGCATATCTTCTTACCTCGAAATCGAACCTTTGATTAACTTAAGATACAAACTTTACTTTTGGTTTTGGCCGGAAATCTGGGCGAAGTATTTATCCGACGAGAAATTAACTTTCATATACGGATTCATGATCTCTCCTTTCCCCTTTAAAAATATTTTGATGGCCCCTAATTTGAACACCTGGAGCCCATCTTCGAACACGACCTGTCCTTTGACTCAAAGAATCGTCATACCCAGTTTGAACAAATTACATAATTCCCTTCGAGAGTTATCGTACTTTACAGAATCGGAAATCGGAGCCAAAATCGGAAAGGTGGTTAGAAAAAAAATTCATTCTTAGTTCGCTTAGATGCTCGGCAAGAACAGGATCACGCGACGAACCCAATTGTGAATTTTGCTTTCTTATGAGAAAAGTAATCCTGCCAAAATTTCAAAAACTCGGAAATGGGTGGGCTCGTAAAGTTAAATCTATCAGTCGACTACCGAAATTTATCACTACAAAGTTGGTAATCTGAATGAAACGCAAAGAAGGCCAGCTCGACTGTACCAGTGTTGGACTTTAGATCGAGAGGTTCTTGGTTCGCCTCTCGGTGCCACCAGCTCTTTTGCCCTGCATACGTTTAGCGAAGTTTCAGGGATGCCAGGCTTCGAACCGAAAAATTGGTTTAAGTTCTATCTAGAGTTGATTAGCGGTATAAACCTCGAATTTTGCTAATTGGATTAGATTATTTTAATCCAATCTTGCTAATTGGTAGTTGACTTTTGTCAGAGCAAGTGCTTGAAAATGGCACCGTTCAATGCCAACAAACGTTCGAATAAGCATAAGTTTACTTGACTCCATGTGATGCACCACCTATATTTTGCGTAACTGACTAACCCTACTAACCCTTCACTCCAAAAAAACAGATCAGTCTCTGAAGAAACGAAACACCGTTGCTCTCTCACTAGCTTTACGATAACTAGATAACAAGAATACGATAACTAGGAAAGGATATCGCAAGAAAGCATGCCGACAAAGCTTATCTCAATGCATTTGCCAGGGTTTCGCCGTCCGATACAAATTTACTTGGAGCGAAATTGTGGCTCTAGAAGTGGTCCTGTTGGTTATTCTAGCTGATTTTTTGTCATTTTGGGCTGACAAATTTTCTTCGCGGACCAAGTCTGCGATGATTCACCCTTACCCCTCCTTAGGTACGCCCCTGTCTGCATAAGAGATGGACGAATCCGACCATGAAAGGAATCGAATCCGAATCCAGGGCTACTAGGTACGAATCCGATTCTGAATCCACCATTTCATGCTGAGGATTCCAATCCGGAATCGAATCTGACCCTAACAAAAATCAAATCATGTGCATAGGTTATAGTTTAAAATCAGTGGTGCTAAAAAGCACTGATACCTAAGGCAATCGGAGAGCGTGATAGATTACTGAGTTTGATAGATCAAAAAGTTGGATTGCCTTGGCCCACTATGTAAAAACTAGGAAACGAAAACTGGAAGGATGTAGACTAGACATTTGAGCGGATTCCTAAGATTGAGGGTTTAGAATCCGAGTCCGAATTGGAAACAACGGTTTCAGTCGTAAAAATACAAACTGTTTACCATCGCAAACGATTGGATACAATATTCCAATCGTAAAAAAAAACAATTGTTTACGATCGTTTCCAATTGCTTTCAGTTGTTTACGATTGGAAAAATGTCCCATAATACAATGACTTGAATTATTTCCATCCGGGCATTAAAGCTTCTACTTTTAACAATCTTACCGGTTCGGGCCGGATTTCGGGCGAACTGCTTGTGCGACGAGAAGATTATTTTCATATCAATGTTCAGCATCTCTCCCTACCCCTAAATCTCTTTGGCTGTTAAAAAGTATTTGTTCGACCCCTAATATGACCCCCTCCCCCACCAATAAAGTAGGGCTACAGAGCCCATCACGAACTTGCCAGTCCCTTGACCCTCACACCTATTTTCATCAAACTATCAAATTCCCTTTGAGAGTTTGCCAGTGGATCCTCATACGAAGTTTGAATAACGCGTCTCAACTCTCAAGTCTAAAACCCTGACACGCCAGACAGACTGCCTGCCGCCATCATGACGCAGAGCTTTCGCTCGAATGGATGTAGGGTAGTTTATCTTGTTTTCCGCAAACTGGTCGACAAATTTTTATTAAATTGTTCACCAGACAGTTACCGGATGCAATCTGCTTTTCGACTCACTCAATGTCGGTTGGGACTCATGAGAACTAGACTGATCCCATACACTTTTTGTTTATCTTTAGTATGTTAGAAGGCTAGCATGACAGCATGTCTTCTCCCTCACCCTATATTATATTAACTATGTCATTGGGTTTTAAGCTTCATTCTAAATTTCTTGATTCCGGGAGATCTAGGCGATAAAATAATTTTCATATTAGGATTCAGCATGTCTCCTTACCCCAGAATCGATTCTCTAGTCAACTTCAGATTCAACTTTTACTTTTAGCAAATTTTCCGGTTTTTGCCGGATTCCGGTTGGACTACTTGTCCGGCGGACAATAAATTTCAAATTTGGGTTCAACATGCCTCCTTACCCCTAAATAGACTATCTCATTAGCTTTTAAAAAATATTTTGTTCGTCCCTTAATTTGAAACCCCTCCCCCCTCCCTTAAAAACATAGCTATGGAGTCCCTTTATGAACTCGACCTTTCCCTTGACTCAGAGAATCTTCACACTAAGTTTCATCAAAATATCTCGTTCCCTTCGAGAGTTATCGTGCTGACAGACGGACGGACGGACAACTTTGACTTAAGTTTTGGGATCCCAAAAAATTTCAAGCTCTGCTTAAAAAAAAAGATTTTATTAAAATCAAATGTTTTCGAAGTTTTAGTAGCTCAAACATGTGGTAATGGAAAAATAAAACTATATAGTTTGCTTCAAGTTTTTCAGAGAAAAATGGAATTTAATTAAAGAAAAAAAAGTTAAGAAATTCTCGCTTTTTCTTGCTTCCTAAGACATTTTTAAGAAAATGTGTAGCCTAAGTTTAAAAAATAAGAAATGTACCATTCGATAGACCATACAACGAGAATTCAGAATATTATGTATAGTGTGTCTGATTTAACTTGCGGTCCTGCTAGGAAAATTGCATTTATCAAGTAGGTATTAATCTGCCTTTATAGGCTCAACAGTCGGTGACATCTAATAAATTTTTGTTACGAAGTCCGTAGCAGTAGCAAAATGGACACAACATTTCAACATTTCTTCCGACTCGGCCCTTTTTGAAGAGGAGTAGGCCTATATATTTTTGTCGGCCATCTACTACCGTCTATCATAAAGCGCACTTCCCCTCTCCCGCGATTTTTTTTTTCGTTAAAATAAGATTAAAATGTGTATTCAAATAAGCCATACAAAAAGTCTAATGGACAAAATACAAAGGCCCTACATACAACCAAATATAACCAATGAACACGAGACAGTAAGCAACGAAGAGACGCAGGAATTGTGGTTTGACGTTGTTACTTGTCAGCGACAAATATGTGGGACGAAGAAACAAACATGTCCCATTAGAAGAAAGGTATCCTTAGAAGAAAGGTAACTTAAAGGGGTGGAAGGTCGATCAAGAGATGGAAGTGGTAAACGCAAGCTTACTGAATGTGCGGCACCCGACTATCCCCAAAACGACACCTGAGTAGTCTAACCCGAGGGGTTGCCCACTCTCAAAATCGGTGTACACCGGGTGGCGCGCGTGGCGGATGAGTGGGTGGCGGAAGAGTGGCGCGTGTGGCGGATAAGTGGCGCGCGTGGTGGAAGGGTGGTGCGCGTGGCGGAAGGGTGGCCCGCGTGGCGGAAGGGTGGCGCGCGTGGCGGAAGGGTGGCGCGCGTGGCGGATGGGTGGCGGATGAGTGGCGCGCGTGGCAGATGAGTGGCGGAAGAGTGGCGGAACAGTGGCGCACGTCGCGGATGAGTGGCGCGTGGCGGATGGGTGGCGCGTGACGAAGGGTGGCGCGTGGCGGATGGGTGGGGCGTTGCGGATGAGTGGCGCGCGTGGCGGATGGGTGGCGCATGGGTGCCGCAACATGGTGTACACCAAGTGGCGGAGAGTGGGCAGCCCCTCGGTCTAACCTCTAGATAAAGTCATTCGAGTTACAATGATCGTAGTACAGCGACCGGCGAAGATAAAGGACGTGAAGCGCCAGCAATAACTGGCAATAGCCGGGTTGTTTTACACTACATCAATGGACTAACACCCTGGTATTCTAAAACCGGCGACAGTTACCCGCTCGTATGGAACTGTAAGCCTCACAAACTACCACGCTCCATCATACCATATTTAAAACGGCGGGTATTTGAGCGAAACCTTATCTCGGCTCCTGCGTTTGAAATACAAACTGATTATCTAGGCTATACAGGCCATCTCGTGACTCCTGGATTCATGTTCATATTGACTCCTGGAATTCGGATACTAGAATGAATTAGAGAGCTACTACGCTGTCTGAAGTTTCATAACAGACAACACAAGGATGCGCGGTTTCAACAGACAAAACTCAACAGGTAACAATTTCGGGATGTCATCTGTTGTGTTTGATAACGTTATGCATGTTATGTAATGCAGAACAAGCATTGCCAGGAAGAAGCGAAAAATCGCCAAAAAAATATGAGCTGAATTTTCCGACACCATGACGACAAAAAATAGTCAGCAGATGCTAAGTTGGCTGTTTTTCAGCTCTTCCTGGCAATGCGTGTTATGCATAACGTTTTCAAACCCAACGGATAACATCCCAAATGTTGACATTGTCTGTTGAAACCGCGCATCATTGTGTTGTCTGTTATGAAACTTCTGACTTTGTACGGGCTCCAAAAGCCTAATACGCTGAGCTGCCGGATAGTTCCAATGCACAGTACAAGAGATCTCGCGACAATTCAACTTTTTGATGGTTCAGTAAAAAGTTCAAGGTTTGCTAGATGGGTCAAAGATAAATCAATTTAAACGAGACCAAGCTATGCAGTACGAGAAACAAGCTGCCACATGCTGGCGCATCACTTTCTGAACGGACGCCCTGGCATCTTGCAGAATGCCTAAATTGTACTCTACTCTGAACCTTGAGGCAGTGGTCGATACTAGACTGCTTACTCCTTACTCCTGGGCAACGATCATTTGAATCCAGAAGAATCGGTCTTGTTCTCTAGCATACGGGCTTACCGGAACATTGACGCATGCCATTATGTCAGACTTTGTGTTTGCAACTATGTTAGTCACATTGTTCGCCTGTATACAGATAAAGTCACAAATAGAATCTTGCTGGTCGAGCTCTGACCACTTGATTCGACATGACTCGATTTTCCAGTTAACATCTCTTCTAGGAGTCTCGCCTGGTTGATCTTTCTTGATCAGCAGTATGGTCGTTGGACAGAGATAACAGGTGTCTATCTCGAAAATGCAGATTAACTCGGGAATAACAATATTCGGATCAGACTCATCGCCCTCCCATTCAGTGTTCGTCATGAAATACTGGAAACGTCCGTAGTTGTTGTGTGCTCCAGTGCTCCAGCACTGGAAGAACGTGTTTTCAAAGATTCCTGAAGCGCTCAAACGGTTGACAAGGGCCGTATTTTCTTGATCAAGCTGCATCAACTGCTTATAATCTAAGGACAGTTTTTGACTGGTCAGATGAACCTTTATAGGTGTTATTGATTTACTGGTCACATGAACCTTTATAGTTGTTCTCAATTCGAAGTAAAGCTTGGCAAGAAGGTCGAACATAACGTCTTTCTCTTCCGCTGACAGATTTTGGCTGTTTATTAACTTCTTTCCAACTACAGGGTCCACACACTGGAGATTAATGAGCTTCAATAGGGCGGCACGGTCTGCAGCAGATTTTTTCGCTTCAACCCATTTGTAGAAAAGTACGATGAGCATCGTGTCGGTGCTTCCGTTTTTCTTCAGCGAAGCAAGAAAACGGGAAGGAATTTTGTCAATGTCTTTCACTTGATCTAATTGTTGCGACGTGAACTTAGAGGAGCGGCTAGTTACGGATTTCAGTCGCAACAAATCCCCCAAAAGCCACAAAGATACACAGTTCTCTCCTGTCACTTGGTCCGCGATGACTCCATCAAGAAATTTGACTAGTGCATCCGCCTTATACAGATGCGCAGCCCTGACCAGTGGTACGATAGTATCCTCGGTGACAGAAACGACTCCGGTATACATGTATTCGAGCAACTGCTCAAAAACTGGAAGCTGGATGTCTTTCAAAACGATTTCGTTCGTTTTAGCTTCTTTCATACTGCTAAGCAACGTGGTCTCAAATAGGGGAGCCTTCGCGCACAGTACTATCTTATGAACGGGAAAATTCTTTCCATTTACAGTGACTGTCACATCGCAGAAGACTCCAGATTTTCTCCATGCATCGTATTTCAGTTCGTGGTCGGCCGGTTTGTAGACGGTAAAACTCTTTCTTGTTTTACTAGAATCACGATTAGGCGTTCCCGTACTTTTTGCTGCAGCTTTTGAGCCCGACTTCATTTCTTAGTTTCGATCTAAAAAACAAACAAAAAAACGTTATTATTTACGTTAAATCACAGCATTTACTAGAAATGACTTTTTGCGATGAAATGGTCCAGAAATTTTAATTTTTCAAAAATACTCATAGGCTACTTGCATCGTAAAATTGGGTGCGAATTTATTGGTTGCGGAAATTTGAATGCGAATCACCCATTTGTTCTGAAAAATTTTGTTTCCCTCGAACGTCCCGCACTGAGGTCTGCCCCGGTCCGAACATCAAGAAGGCACATGGCGTACAAACTTTGTCCCGGCCAAGTTCATCCCAATCGCTCCACCATTTGGTAGAGTGAAATAAAACTGGTTACCACCCCCGTGGCCGAAAACGATTCAGAAAAGTTTCACCGGTATTCATCATTGGAATCCAGTGCCCCAACCCAAACTCCCCCTGGGACCGACGCGGTTCGAATCCACGCATGATATATCAAGGACATTTATTCCGCATCAAATTAAAGTAATTTCATCTGGTTAACTCATTTACATCGAAACTTCCGTTTTCCGGAAAGTGTACGCTACCGATTTCCAACTCCGTCAACGGAGGATGGATCGGGCCTGGACTCAAAAGTGGTAAACCTAGTGAAAATGACCTTATTAGCGTCCCATTTGTATTCCTATCGCTCAAACCATTTGGTACGAGGGGCTTCTCACTGAAATGTTTGATCCTACACCAAGAGGTAGATAGGCACGGAGGCAGGCCTGGAGGCACAGAGGCAGGCCCGGAGGCAAGGACGCAGACTCGGAGGCAGACTTGGAGGCAGGGAGGCAGACCCGGTGGCAGGGACCCGTTCACGCCTTGTGACACATGTGAGCAGCATCTCGCTCGTCGTAGTTACAAGAGAGCGTAGTTGAGACGTGGAAAGTGGTTTTCAAAGTGTGACCATAGGTCTCGGAAAGTAAAAATCGAAAAAGAAGCTGAAAACGAATAACTCTAGTACACCGTGCAGTCCCATGATATCAGTCCTATCCTACCCAGTGCCAAAATTTTCTGGTATTCCCTGATGTTAAAAGAAAAAAGTTCCAACCGTGCGATAACAATGGTTATCGCCCTGCGATAACAATGGTTATCGCCCTGCGATAACAACTATTATCGCCCTTGGAAAAAGAGTTTTTAACTTTCCCATGTGTTGCCGTCCAAAAAAGACGGTGTTTTGAAAGCCTGATTTCAGTCACTTTACACCATAATTCAGTCCAGAGTAATCACCTTGCTGGTGAATCAACCTGTTGATTCAGGTTGGTTGTTAACAACCAGAACCATTAGCCTAGGTAAACAGCCATGCCTCACCTCTTAAATCTTGGAAATTCTCTACTTGGAACAGAAGTTGCTTAGCTCACAGCTCATGTGATAAAATCCAACTGGGATTTGGCAAAATCAAACAAAAGCAAAGCACCTTTTCTCTAAACAAAAGCCCACAATGGTTTCTGTGGAATCCAGAACGGCATGCCGGCAGTGCTTTTCGAATATCACGCCAGGCATTACAGTGTTGTCGCTTGCGCTTATTGCGCTGCACAGTGTACTAGTGTTATAATCATTATCGCCCTTACTTTTCTTCGGGCGATAGCGGAAAAATTTGGCCCGCGGGTAGCATGATAGGCTGATATCGCCCGAGTGCAGCGAGGGTGATATCTGCCTCAGGAAGGGCGACAATACATAATATCGTAGGGTACATATTTCCGCCGTTGGGATTAGATTTAGATTAGATTAGATTATTTATTCACACAAAAAAACAATATAATCCCTGGAACAAACTGCATGTCCGCCTACAAAAAAAAGCCATGCGGCCTATGGGAGCGAACATACAAATAAGGAGCTCATTCAATAATACTTATTTTTAAACAAACACAAAAAGGAACATTATTATTTAACTACATTTACAAATACCAACTCTCAACGACTATCACTTGAAAATGCCTTTTTCAGTTGTTTTTTGAAAGACTGAAGGGTTGTTGCATTCCTAATACACAGGGGTATTTCATTCCATAGCGCTACTCCTGCATGTCTTATTGAAAACGCCCCTCTGAACGTTTCCGAAATACAGGCTATACCGACACTAAATTTAAACTATAGTCCACTTCCCTGCCACGATTTCAGATTTATTTCAGCTAGGATTGAAGAAACCCAGCGTAACTGTATCTCAATGGGAAGAAAGTTCGAGTTCTACAAGGATAAGATTTTCGACTTTAAAAAAATAAATAAAATGTTTGCTCTCATATAGTCACAATTTGTGCTCCAAATATAGGGAAGATGAACACAAATGCTAACAAGAGCTGTAAGCTCATATGGCACTTGCATGGGTTGAGATGTAGTGTTTGATCAAAAGTACTTTTAAGGTTACCTTTGCGGTTCAGATGCGCACTTAAGGGAGCTAGAGAAAAAGTATTTTGTTTTAGAACTTGGCTGTAATGATACGAACTTTATAGGCGCTAGAAATTCATCTGCAAAGAAAAACTATTGAGACAAAACGATCACAGGCCCTTAGGGATCATTGATATATACCGTTTGGTAAAAAGTATTTTTTTTGTTCACTTTTCGGTTAAAATGTGCACTTTAAGTGTGAAAAAATAAATTTTTAAGCAAAACCCTTGTGGCACAAATGATCATGGGTTGAGATGTACCGTTTGATAAAAAAAAAGTAGTTTTCGACCTTGCGGTTCACATGCGCACTTTAAGGGAGCTAGAACTTCATTTGTAAGCAAAACCCTTGAGGCAAAAATGATAATGGGCTCATGGGGATCATGGAAATGTATAATTTGCTTAAAAGTATTTTTCTAAATTTACGGTCAAGATTGCTACTTTAAAGGTCATCTGAATGAAGTCTAACACCCTAAATTGCCACTTTTACATACTGCTTACCATTTATCTCTCGAAAACCGGACTAAAATCGGATGAAGTTTCACCGTGCTATAATTTTCAGCCTTTTTTCCGACTTGTCTTGATCGTAACGCTCGCCGTAACAGTTGTAACAGTCCATGCGTAACAGTTCATGTGTAACAGTCCACGCCGTAACAGTCCATGCGTTTATCCATCCATGCGCAGTTTATCCATCCATGCGTTATCAACGTACGTTTATCCATGCGATAATGACAGTTTAAATATTGGCGCTAAATTTGTCTTGGGAGGTCGTAACGAATCGCCATAGGGAGACTTAGAACTTCAAGAGTGGATAGCGCCGAAATCACGGAGCGAAAAAATTCGTCTTCTCTGTACCGGTACTGTGAAGGACGATCTGAGGGGTTCATGGAAGTATGGTAGGATCGTTCAGGCGTCCTTTAAGGAATGTCGGATTTGGAAAGTGGCGATTTCTGAGCCAATCTTGTCAAATCTCTAATATTCCAGCCCAGTTCCATCTTCCTAGCACATCTGGAAGTACCTTAAATCGCGATCACCGGAATTCCGACGTCCCCCCCCCTCTCCCACAGCCGACGGAACCAATCCGGTTCTGTAAGTGATTTATCCAGAGCATCTCTTTATTATTCCCACAAAGTTCCATCCCGATCTCCCCAGTCTGAGCCGGTCACGTATTCCCCCCCCCCCCCATTGTTGTCGAATCCGGTCCGGACATGACAAAGATCACCAGAGACATGTCCTCTGATCAGTTATCAAATTTCACTCTAATCCGATCAACCATTCCAAAGTTACGCATGACTCAATATTCCGGATTCCCCCTCCCGCTTCTCCCCCCACGACTATCGGATCATGTAAATTTGTATTTATAAGTCAGTTTGATCGGGTCCCTGATTCGCCTCCCCAGTTTCGTCGTGAAAATCCCCAAAACCGCCATTACCGGAATTCCGGGAAAATCTCCTCCACCCCCCCCCCCCCCCCCCCAGTGTCCGGATCCAATCCAAATATATAAACGATTTATCT
This sequence comes from Branchinecta lindahli, assembly GCA_023053555.1. Lineage (NCBI taxonomy): Eukaryota > Metazoa > Arthropoda > Branchiopoda > Anostraca > Branchinectidae > Branchinecta > Branchinecta lindahli. The sequence continues at coordinate 4,773,779 of JAKZAO010000002.1, forward strand.
GGAGCAGATGCCTGTTCTTCCCAGCAAGTTTCACTCCGATCCTGCCATTCTAACCGTTTCTCGAGATTTCCAGTCTCCCCCCCCCAACTCCCCCATAACTGTCGAATCCGGTCCGGACTTCAAATGGGACATCAGAGGTGTGTCATTTATTCAGTTATAAAGTTTCATTCCAATCCGATCACCCGTTCGTAAGTTACACACTACTCCAGTTTTCCGGATTCCCCAGCCCTCCACTCCCCCCCAGGTGGTCGGATTGGGAAACTGATTATTTCCAGGTTAGTCCGGTCGGGTCCCTGATGCTCCTGCCAAGTTTCATCGTCCTAGCACATCTGGAAGTACCCCAACTCGAAAAAGTGTGACAAAAACTACTTAATTTTCAGAATTCCCCGGCCCACCACTCCCCCCCAGATGGTCGGGTCGGGAAACTGATTATTTCCAGGTTAGTTTGGTCGGGTCCCTGATTTTCCTGCCAAGTTTCATCGTCCTAGCACATCTGCAAGTACCCTAACTCGCAATCAGCGGACCGACAGACCGACCGACCGACCGACCGACAGACAGACCGACCGACCGACGGAAAAGTGATCGGTATATGGCACTTGAGCGAAGCTGCAAGTGCCATAAAAACTAAGAAAGGCTTAAGGCAACAAACCTTTTTTATGGCACTTGCAGCTTCGCTCAAGTGCCATATACCGATCACTTTTCGGTCTGTCGGTCCGTCGGTCTGTCGGTCCGTCGGTCCGTCGGTCGGTCGGGCGGTCCACTGTTCTCGAGTTAGGGTACTTCCAGAAGTGCTAGGACGATGAAACTTGGCAGGCATATCAGGGACCCGACCAAACTAACCTAGAAATAGTCACTTCCCCGATCCGACCACCGTGGGAGGAGTGGAGGGATGGGGAATCCGGAATTTTGAGGAAAGTATAACTTTCGAACGGGTGATCGGATCTTAATGAAACTTTATATTCGGAAAGACCTTGTGTCTCAGTCGTCACAATTCAACTCCGGAATGAATCCAGTGACTTTGGGGGGAGCTGGAGGGGGGGGGGGCGAAGATCGTGTGACATGCTCAGAGTGGACGGATCGGGATCAAACTTGGTGGGAAGAACAAGCACAAGCCCTAGATACATAGTTGACAAGACTGGACCGGATTCGAGCACTGTGGGGGGAGTTGGAGGGAGGGTTCCGGAATTCCGGTGATCCCGACTAAGATGCTTACACATGAGCTAGGAAGCTGAAACTTGGCAGGCATATTAGGGACCCGACCAAACTAACTTGGAAATAGTCACTTCCCCGAACCGACCGCCGTGGGGGGAGTGGAGGGATGGGGAATCCGGAATCTTGAGGCAAGTATAACTTTCGAACGGGTGATCGGATCTTAATGAAACTTTATATTTGGAAAGACCTCGTGTCTCAGATGTCACACTTCAAGTCCGGAATGGATCCAGTGACTTTGGGGAGAGTTGGAGGGGGGGGACCGGAAACTGTGTGACATGTTCAGAGTGGACGGATCGGGATGAAACTTGATGGGAAGAACACCCACAAGCCTTAGATATATAGTTGACAAGATCGGACCGGATCCGAGTACTGTGGGGGGAGTTCGAGGGAGGGTTCCGGAATTCCGGTGATCCCGACTTAAGATGCTTACACATGTGCTAGGACGACGAAACTTGGCAGGCATATCAGGGACTTTACAATTTTAACTTAAGAATAGTTGTTTCTCCGATGTGCCCATCGTGGGGGAGTGGAGGAGGGGGAATCCAAATCTTGAGGTTGTCCAACTTTTGAACGGGTGATCGGAACTTAATGAAGCTTGATATTCGGAAAGAACTCATGTCTCAAATGTCCAATGACACGCTTAGAATACAGCGATTGGGATGACACTTGGTGAGAAGAACAAGCGTAAGCCCAAAATACATCAGTAACAGAACTGGACCGGATTCGGTAACTCTGCAGTGAGCTGGAAGGGGATCCAGAATTCCGGTTATCGCAATTTAAGGTACTTCAAGATGTGCTAGGAAGATGAAACCTGGCTTGAACATTAGAGACTTGACAAGATTGGCTTATAAATTGTCACTTCCCAGATCCGACCATCCCTTAAAGTACTCATCTTAACCGCAAAGTCAAACAAATAATTTTAAGCAAAACCTACATTTTCATGATCCCCATGAGCCCATGATCATTTTTGCCTCAAGGGTTTTGCTTAGAAATAAATTTCTACCACCCTTAAAGTGCGCATCTTAACCGAAAAGGGCTAAAGGGCCCAGGATCATTTACCAAGCCTTGCAAGTGCCATATGAGCTTACAGCTCTTGTTTTGTTTACTAGGTGAAGCGCATAAATTTCAGAACACTTTGAACACTAATTCAGTTTTAAAAGGGTAAACCATATTTTATTTTGGTATCCTACTATCGTATGCCTCCTTAGCGTTCCTAAGTGTAATTTTCGATGTCTAATTTTTCAAATCAATGGAAATAGCCTATTAAACAATACCAAAGGTTTCGATGGGATCCCAAAAATTCAATATTTGACCCAGACAATTAGGTTTTGTCTTCGCCAGACTCCTTGAACATTTTTACTCTTGAAATTTAGAAACAGATTAAGGCCAAATAGCTAATCATCTGAGAAAACCAAGTTCAGATATGGATTCAGCATGTGTGTTTACCCCTATAAGTCATATCTATTTTGACGAAACCGATCGAAACGATCCTTATAAAAAATTTCCGGTTTCTGCCGGATTCCGGACGAAGTGCTTATCCAGCAAAAAATAGGTTTCATATATGGATTCAGCATGTATTATTGCCCCTCTATGGATGTTTCATATTTCCGGTTTTTGCCGATTACGACCATTCTAGTTATCTGGCGAGACGATACTGTTCAGATATGGATATGGATCAGACATCGATAATCAAATCACTAATCACTCTAATTCACTTCAACCACGTTTCCCTTTTTTTGCCAGGGCTAACTACTTGTCCGGTGAGAGAACAAAGTTCTGCTGTGGATTCGATTCAATGTTTCTTTAACCTTAAATTACTGAGACATTAGCCTGAGAACCTAGCTTGAGCTACGGGGCCCATATGTATACTCCCACCAAGTTAGAACAAATATATCAGACACTTCGATAATTATTGTGCTAACAGTCTGACGGACGGTTAGACTCACCTGCAAACTTTTCGAAGTCACAGGTATATCGTCACTGACGTTGGGGGTCCCAGAAAGATTTTTCCTGAATGAATAAGTAGTCTTCCCTATACTAACAGATCAGCATTCGAACTGATTCTTTTCCGGTTCAAATCCTGAAATTATTTAGCAGTCATAATGTTATTGATTTAATGTTGGATTTTTTGTCTGAACTGAACTCTGAAAAACCTTGAGCCGAATGGAGCCACTAAACCATCGGTTTACATTTAACGAGCTACAGATTCAAAATTGGTTTGTTTTTTGTTTAGTCAGAATAATATTAAAAAAAAAATTGTCCAACTATAGGCTAACTATTTTTTATTATATTTGAAAACCAATTTGTAGCCTATTCACTTCATTTCCGGATAATCTACAGTTACGAAATCCTTTGAATACAAACAAGAGCTGTAAGCTCGTATTGCACTTGCATGGGTTGAGATGTATTGTTTGATAAAAAGTACTTTTCGACTTTGCAGTTAAGATACGCACTTTAAGGGAGCTAGAGAAAAAGTAGTTTTATTTTTGAACTTGGCTGTAACGATGCGCACTTTAAAGGCGCTAGTAGTTCATCTGTAAGCAAAACCCTTGAGGCAAGAACGATAACAGGCCCTTAGGGATCATTTGTCTATATAGGATAGCCTATACCGAATGGTCAAAAGTATTTTTTTTCACTTTTCGGTTAAAATATATATGCACACTTTAAGGGTGATGGAAATAAATTTTTAAGCAAAACCCTTGTGGCACAAACGATCATGGGTTGAGATGTTTCGTTTGATAAAAAGTAATTTTCGGCCTTGCCGCTAAGATGCGCACTTCAAGAGAGCTAGAACTTCATTTGTAAGCAAAACCCTTGAGGCAACACTGGTAATGCGCTCGTGGGGATCATGGAAATGTATATTTTGCTTAAAAGTATTTTCTTAATTTGCGGTCAAGATTGGTACTTTAAGGAATGGTCGGATTTACAAAGTAGTTATTTCTAAGCCAATCTTGTCAAATTTCTATCATTCCAGCCAAGTTTCATGGAAGTACCTTAACTCGTGATCACCGGAATTCCGGACCCCCACTCAAACTCTCCCCACAGTCGCCGGAGCCAATCTGGTTCTGTAAATGATTTATCCAGAGCATCTGTTGTTTGTTATTCCTAGAAAGTTCCATCCGGATCTCTCCGGTCTAAGTCGGTCACGTATCCCCCCCCCCCCCAATTGTTGTCTAATCCAGTCCGGACATGAAAAAGATCACAAGAGACATGTCCTCTGTTCAATTATTAAATTTCATTCAAATCCGACCACCCGTTCCAAAGTTACGCATGACTCAATATTCCGGATTCCCCCTCCCTCTACTCCCCCACGACTATCGGATAGAGTAAATTTTTATTTAAAAGTCACTTTGATCGGGTCTCCCAAGTTTCGTCGTGAAAATCCCCGAAACCGCCATTACCGGAATTCCGGGAAACTCCCCTCCACCCCACCCCCCCAGTGTCCGGATCCAGTCCAATTGTATAAAAGATTTATCTGGAGCAGATGCTTGTTCTTCCCAGCAAGTTTCCCTCCGATCCCTCCATTCTAACCGTTTCTCAAGATTTCCGGTCTCCCCCCCCAACTCCCCCATAGCTGCCGAGTCCGGTTCGGACTTCAAATGGGACATCAAAGATATGTCATTTATTCAGTTATTAAGTTTCATTCCAATCCGATCACCCGTTCGAAAGTTACACACTATTCCAATTTTCCGAATTCCCCAGCCCTCCACTCCCCCAGGTGGTCGGATTGGGAAACTAATTATTTCCAGGTTAGTTCGGCTGGGTCCCTGATGCTCCTGCCGAATTTCATTGTCCTAGCACATCTGGAAGTACCCCAACTCGAAAAAGTGTGACAAAAACTACTCAATTTTCAGGATTCTCCGGCCCTCCACCTCCACCCCCCCCCCAAATCGGATCGGGAAACTTGATTATTTCCAAATTAGTTTGGTCGGGTCCCTGATACGCCCGCCAAGTTTCATCATCCTAGCACATCTGGAAGTACCATAACTCGAAAAAGTGTGACAAAAAAAAACTCGGTCAGACCGACCAACCGATCGACCGACAGACGGAATTGCGACCGGTATATGGCACTTGAGCCAGAGGATAAGAAGAGACGAACTCCCCGGGGTTAAGGGGCTAACCCGTGCCTGTTGCACCATGCCGTGCCTCTTTTCAGTAGCCCCCACTATGGTTGGATATTGTTCGGTCATTTGAATAGCATATTTATAGATCAAAATATAACAAGCGCGTAGAAAACCTTTCATAGAAAACGTGATACTTTTCCTATTCATCCACTTTACAAGGCTAGTTAATACGATGTCTTAATTACTCCATGTGATGCATCACTCAACCACCACCTACACTTCGCGTAACCAAAAACTCTGGCCCTACTCACCTTCACTCTGAAAAAGATCAGTCTCTGAATTAACCAGATTCTCTCACCAGCTTTCTAACAACTTCTATTCTTGACGAATCCTTTTTAACAACTGGCAAAAGTGGCAAATTCGAAGTGATACAGCAGTGTTGCCACCCGACCAAAATTAAGTTTACTAAATTCCGGATAATTTTTTTACTAGATTCTAACAAAATTTACTAACTCAAAACACGTGCATTGCATTTTCTACCTGTTCTACATTTCAGTAATAAAGAAATACATCGAAAGACAGTTTATTATGAGTCACACTGAAAAGAAAGCAGCGAAAATATATCGGTCATCAAGAGCAGATACGTCAAAAATGGGGGCGCCCCCTCCCAACGTTGTCGGCCAATCGGCAAAGAACAAATTACTCGGCGCGAAGCGCCACAATTTTTATAAAAAACAGTCAATTTTTTCTTGAAACAGGCCAAATTCTTATAAAAACTGTCGATTTTTCACAAAGCAATTGGTTCATTTGTTTCTATCAGGGACAAAAGACGGTCAAATCAAAATGGACAAAGAGCTCCGAGTTCCGATCCTTGTTTTGGGTAACAGCCAAAATTAAGAACTCTGGAGTGATAAACAAGAGTGGAGTGGATCCTAATATTTTTGTACATTTCCTGTGAATCTATGAAAAATGACACAACTTCTGGGTTGGACCAACTTTTTTACTAGAAATTGGGATTTTTTACTAGATTAAAATGAAATTTACTAGATCCTCTATTTTTACTAGATTTAATTTCTTTTACTAGATCTAGCAAAAATTTACTGCCGGTGGCAACACTGTGATACAGTGATGTTACAAAACATTACTTACCTTACCCCCGATTCCCGCGAACGCTCGGGATAAACTGCTCTGATTTGTCAATCGGACCGTCGGACGATCACCAAACTATGAGTCACGTCACGACGGAGATCGCGAGGGGTTAGTTCCTTCCGCAAATCGCAAGCAAGACAAGTTGTGCTGGGCACAGGGGCGGTTCGACGTGATTGGGCATGTGGGGGGGGGGGCGACCTCAAAATATACGACCAGGTAACGTCCGGCAATTATGCCTACCGATGCCTACCAGGATCAAGAGACAAAAAAGAAAGGACATTGGCGAAAAAATTAAAGAATTTAAAAAAAAAAATGAATACACTTTTTAGAAAAGTTTAGGCAAAACGTCACTGCAGGAATAAAGTAATAAACACGCAAATAGCATGGGTTCTGTTGGAAAGAGCAAAGCCTTGGCAGCAGGTTTCAACGCGAGCACCCAGCAATGGGTTACCCACTCCCCGACACCTGCTGTACACCTGTTCCCGGCACCGGCCGGCTCCAACCGAAATATGGGGTGCCGGCCCGGTGCCGACAGTTAATTGGGCGATTCATCTTCCTAACGCTTTCAAAAATGCTTATTTTGTTGTTTTAACACGTGACAACCGGTGCCGATAAGTTTCAGCCGGTGCCGGCACCGACCGGGTATCGCGGCACCGGGCACTTGCTGTACACTAAAATTGAGAGTGGGCAACCCCTCGGCACCCAGGACAAAGTTAGGATAAGACAGTGTTGTTTTAATCGGACGAACAGTTTCCCATAAAAATTCTAGCTCTTAATGTGTTCTAAATAAATAGAGAAAAATGGCTACACGAAAGGCATCGCAGTCGAAATTTTTTAAATGTAACTTTGTTCGCTTTACTTCTTAACAAATTTTAGTTTTCAACGTGGCTCAGATTCGAAGTTAAAACCTCACCTAAATAACGCGCCGATCGACTTGATAGGGAAATGGGCTACTATAGAAGACGTTGCAGGCGAATTTTTTGGAAAGTTTTTTTTACAGTAGGCTATCACAAATCTGTCCCTCCCAAAGCAGAGGGGAATGTTTTGCCTAAAATTGATAGGCCTACATGTCAGCACTTCCGTTTCCACTTGAACTTCTCTGAAAATAGGTAGTCGTGATCCAGAATAAAATAGATATGAAGTAGATTTGCGCCGCAGGCAAAAAAATCAGCAAGTTTTCTGCTAAACAAAGGTTTGGGTACAACACCATGCAGTTGGGTACTAAATTCTGCGTCACATGGTAAAAGTCACGATTTGGTAACTGCATAAACGTCGTTCTGAGGAGAAGCGGGAAACATACGACTGTCATTCTACCAAGCTTGAAACATACGATTGTCTCGTTAACATATGACTAGTAAAAAATCGCTACGTAACTTTACGACTAGAAACAGGCTTCCAGGCAGAATTCGCGATACGCAACCGCAACCATACGTCTGATCTTTCGACTGTGCCTTAATATACAACCGAGACAACTATAGAAATCTGTTCGCAAAGACGACAAGAAATAAGTCACTCGCAGGCAAAATTCACACGATTTGGTGTCACTTTGGCAAGCTCAGAATAGACAAGGGAAACTTATAGCACACAATTAGGGGGTAGGGGTGGCAGGGAGGAATGGGTGGATGGGTGGTCGGGGTGGCAGGGAGAGAGTAGGGTTGTCGGGAGGTATACGTTTATTTTGGAGGTGATATGTGAAGGAGTTTGGTCTGTTTTCTTTTTTTTTCTTGTGGTCTGTTTTTTTTTCTTTTTTTTCCTTTTTTTTCTTTTTCTTAATAGTTATTTATTATGTTGTTTGTTGGTGTGTTTGGAAAATGGTTAATTTTTACTAGTGCACGCCAGAAAAAACGTAGGTTTTTGTGATCCCAAAACGTAAGTGGCCACCTATGACATCGCAAAAGTTGTCCGTCTGTCTTTCCGTCTGTTAGCACGATAACTCTCGAAGGGATTGAGATATTTTGATGAAACTTGGTGGGAGGATCCTTCGGGTCAAAGTACAAGTCAAGCTCGAAGACGGGCTCTGTAGCCCTATATTTGAGGGTGGGGGAGGGGTTTCAAATTAAAGGGCAAAAAAAATATTTTTTGAACGCTGTTTAGATAGTTGATTTAGGGGTAAGGAGACACGCTGAATCCGAATATGAAAGTTATTTCCTCGCCGGACAAGTAGTTCGCCCGGAATCCGGCCAAAACCGTAAAGTTTGTTAGAAGTAAAAGTTTTATTTGTAGTTGATTAGATGTTTGATTTAGGGGTAAGAAGACATGCTGAACACGACGGTGAAAACCATTCTCTTGCCGGACAAGTAGTTCGCCCGGAATCCGGCGAAAACCGGAAAATTTGATAAAAGCATAATTTTTATTTGAAGTTGATTAGATGTTTGATTTAGGGCTAAGAAGACATGCTGAGCACGATAATGAAAACCATTTTCTCGCCGGACAAGTAGTTCGTCCGGAATCCGGCCAAAACCGGAAAGTTTGTTAAAAGTAAAAGTTTTATTTGAAGTTGATTAGATGTCCGGTTTAGGGGTAAGAAGAGATGCTGAATCCGTATATGACAATCTTTTTTTTTGCCGGACATATAGTTCGTCCGGAATCCGGCTGAAACCGGAAAATTTGTTATAAGTTAAATTATCATTTGAAGTTGATCAGATTTTGGATGTAGGGGATACACTGAGTTCGTTTTTTAGCTTTATTTTTTCGCCGGACAAGTAGTTCTAGAATTTCGCCGAAACCGGAATATTCGCAGAAGTAAGGCAGGATCGTTTTGATCGGCTTGTAGGGGTAAAGACACATGCTGAATCCATATCTGAGCTTGGTTTTCTTAATGATTAGCTGTTTGGCCTTAATCTGTTTCTAAATTTTAAAAGTAAAAATGTTCAAGAACTCCTATTTGTCTGGATCAAAATATTGAATATTTGGGATCCCATCGGAACCTTTGGTCTTGTTCCATTAGTACAGTAGATGTAAATAGTAAAATTGTGTTTATTGATAAAGTTAGTATAGAAAAATATCAAATTGTGAATTGATCAAGCTCTAAACATACGACTAGAAAATCTCTTCAGTAACATACGACCACAAACAAGTAGAAACAGGGGATTTACCGAAAAAATTCATTTTATGCAACTGCTTATAAGCCAATCTCAAAACGTACGAGTGTCATAAAGTTAAGCTCAAAACATACGACTGAAAGTACGCCTCTCTGAAGTATGGGGGGTGCGTCACCCCCCACCCCCCCAACCGTCTCGAACCGCCCCTGATTGGGCAAAATAAGGGGTTGTTACAACCCCTCACCGTATCAGTTACCCCCCTCCCTTTTGTCCAAATGGTAAATCTATCATCTCATTAGTGGGTTTGGAAATAGATTACGACACTACGATGAGCACTGTAAATATGCAACTGTCGAATGCCGGTTCACTTACCAGAATTTTTTTTTACAACCACTGTTATAACTGCTTCATTTTGTACAAGGATGTGATGCAACATGGTTCCCCAGAACGTCAATTCCTGAATTAGTTTAGTTGGCTCGTCAGTCGTCATTCAGAGAACCTGCTGGTTCGTACACCAGACGGAAAATCGTCAGAATGACATAAAGGCAGTTTGTCGGCCAAACCGTAAATTTCACACTGTGGCGTGTTTTGTGCAAATCTCTGTATTTTAGCAAAAAACATGTTTTTCACATTTCTGCCTGCGGCGAAGAGTTTCCTCCGCACTTGAAACCTAGTTTCCTGCCGAGTAGTCTAAGGTTCGGACCTAAATCGGGAGCTCTGAGAGATGGTAAAATGATGATCATGATGATGCCACAACCAAACTGTATTACTAAATCAGAAAAAAACAACGTTAATCTGGACTAACCTTTTTTGTTCAGCTGAAAAGTAAATAAAACTCCACTTTACATCCGAACGGCCAACAGTGGACCCTCCTGACAGTGCAGAATCCATTTTATTTCCATGAAGAACCAGCGGGCCTGATCTTAGTTGCGTGTTTGCAGATACCGTGGTATCTGTTCCCGAGGAAAAAATATCTCAAAATAGTAGTACGTAAAAGTAGCACGCAATATCAACTGATGCTACTACATGCTTCTATGTCAAGACTACCGTGTTACTGCATGCTACTGCTTAAGATTATCCGACGCTAAATGCAATTATATGAAAGTAGTTATACTACTACATACTACTGAGCTTGTTGAAGCAGTTGCTTAGAGTAGCACTGATAGTATTTCATACTCTTGATAAAGTCGTTGCGGAGTTGCACATACGATTCTTTACTACTACAGACAACTATGTTTTTCGGAGCAATAGCAGTATGAGTGATATTCCGTGGTACTGCATACACTTCGTAAAATTATATACACCTGCGTCTCATTCAGTAATCGTAACAACCCTGGAGATGCTAGAAATTTATTACTGCCTTCCACTGTTTTGCAAATGCCTTTTTTCTGTAAAGTTCGAAATATTTCCTAAGCCGTTTGCGCAATTAAACTCTCTTATATACTAAAGAATTACCACGCAAATTTTGAGAGCGGCTGCCCTTAAACGATACATTTTTTTTAAGAACTAGTCAAGTTTTTACATTAAAAATAATGTAATGCAATATTTATCTAAAGTCATTTATACGACTTATCATGGATTGGAACAGAAGGTGAAGGTAGTAAAACAGTAAATCATGTTAAAATGGTGCAGGTGTGATTTAAAAAAAATGTACCCGGCTGCTGGAGTAATGCGATGCTAGCCACGCTACCCTACCGAGCTTCCAGACAATTCCAGGACTGCCCCAATTCGCACAGAACTGACCTGATCCGATCTTGGACTATGATTAATGGTATTATTGCCCTGCCGGCAAAAATCCACCTGGTAACCGGTTAATTATTTATTAACGACTACTATATTTAACAGCAGTAGTAGCTCGAAACTGTAATGATAACAATAGCATGGAATCGTATGCAAGTGGTATGGAGTACCCTACATAGTACCGCACAGTACCGTGGCGCTTCATGTTAAGAGTATGCAGGAGCACGAAATACTACCTTCGGACTCGGTAGTATCCGAATACTATGAAGTAGTATAGTAGCATAGAAGTCTACGAAAAAGTTGCATTGCTACTACATACTACTACGGGGTAGTAATATCACGCTACTACAGGGTTACCACGGTAACTGGATCTGCAATTAATAGTTTTTATGGCACTTGCAGCTTCGCTCAATTGCCATATACCGATCACTTTTCCGTCGGTCGGTCGGTCCGATGATCGCGAGTTCGGGTACTTGCAGATGTGCTAGGACGATGAAACTTGGCAGGCATATCAGGGACCCGACCAAACTAACTTGCAAATAATCACTTCCCCGATCCGACCACCGTGGAGGGAGTAGAGGGCGAGGGAATCCTGAGAATTTAGTAGTTTTTGTAAAACCCCTACCCCTTTCTTTACACTAGTAGCTCTGCGCGTGGGGTGACGTCACTCTTTGCATCGGATCACTCTGTTAACATCGGAAAGAGCTAGTGCATTCGAGGGTCAAAGGGGTTTGTAGATGTGGTTCAGTGCGGGGGAATATGGAAAATTGAGTGTTGTGTAACTTTCGAACGGGTGATCGGATTGGGATGAAACTTAATACCTGAATGAATGACATATCTCTGATGTCCCATTCGAAGTCCGAACTGGATTCTACGGCTATGGGGGAGTTGGGGGGGAAGAACCGGAAATCTCGAGAAACGGTTATAATGGAGGGATCAGAGTAAAACTTGCTGGGAAGAACAAGAATCTGCTCCTGATAAATCGTTTGCACGTTTGGACTGGACCCGGACACTTGGGGGGGGGAGGTGGAGGGGAGTTTCCCGGAATTCTGGTGATGGCGATTTTTGGGATTTTCACGACGAAACTTGGGAGGCGTATCAGGGACCCGATCAAACTGACTTGTAAATAAAAATTCACTCGATCCGATAGTCGTGGGGGGATCGGAGAGAGGGGGGATCGGAGAAAGGGGGAATCTGGAATATTTAGCCATGCGTAACTTTGGAACGGGTGATCGGATTCGAGTGAAATTTAATAACTGAACAGAGGGCATGTCTGTGGTGATCTTTTTCATGTCCGGACCGGATCCGACAACAATTGGGGGGGGGGAATACGTGACCGCATTGGACTGGAGAGATCGGGATGGAACTTTGTGGGAATAACAAACAAGTCCAAAACCGAACCGGATTGGCTCCGGCGACTGTGGGGGGAGTTTGAGGGGCGGGTCCAGAATTCCGGTGATCGCGAGTTAAGGTACTTCCAGATGTGCTAGGACGATGAAATTTGGCTGGATTATTAGAAATTCAACAAGATTGGCTTAGAAATCGCCACTTTTCAAATCCGACCATTCCTTAAAGTACCAATCATGACCGCAAATTAAGAAAAATACTTCTAAGCAAAATATGCATTTCCCTGATCCCCATGAGCTCATTATCATTTTTGCCTCAAGGGTTTTGCTTACAAATGAAGTTCTAGCTCCCTTAAAGTGTGCATCTTAACCGCAAGGTCGAAAAGTACTTTTTATCAAACGATACATCTCAATTCTCAACCCATGATCATTTGTGCCACAAGGGTTTTGCAAAAAAAAAAATATTTCTAGCACCCTTAAAGTGCGCATTTTACCCGCATTAGTAGAAAAAAAATACTTTTGATCATACGTATGTATCAATGATCCCTAAGAGCCTGCTATCGTTTTTGCCTTAAGGGTCTTGCTGAGGTCTTGCTTGCAGATGAATTTCTAGTGCCTTTAAAGTGCGCATCATCACAGCCAAGTTCAACGATAAATTACTTTTTCTCTAGCTCCCTTGCCTCTCGCCCATACAAGTGCCATATGAGCTTACAGGTCTTGTTGCAGTTACCGTGGTATCTGATATACTGTTGCTATGCAAAAACGACAATTGCCGAAATTGCGCTTTTCGAAGTCATCCCAGAAGAACAAGACAAAAGGTTTCGGTGGGATCCCAAAACAATTGGTACCACGTCTATCACGAGGACATGAACTCGTAAGTAAGAATCGGTTGCTAGAATCTTTGGTGATGAGGGGTTGCCAACTTTTGCTAGTTGGTATACCTTTTATTTTTTGCCAGTGTTTTTCATGGTAAGAACGATACGGTACCATGTCTATCACGGGGAGATGGACTTGTCAGTAAGAGTCGGTTGCTAGAAGGCCTTCGCGAGGGGCTTGAAACTTTAAACTTTGATCTGTTTCTAAATATTACAGTAAAGAGTATTGATCTATCAACATCATATATGAGATTTTTGGGATCCCATCGACACCTTTGGTCTTGTTATTCTACAGTTTCTGAAACTTTATAACAAAGTTTGACAGATTCTTTAAGCGTATTGACGCATGTATTGTATTTTTTTCTGTTTTTATGGCACTTGCAGCCTCTGGCTCAAGTGCCATATACCGATCGCAATTCCGTCCGTCGGTCGGTCCGAATTTTTTTGTCCCACATGTTCGAGTTAGGGTACTTCAGATGTGTTAGGACGATGAAACTTGGCAGGAAAATCAGGGACCCGACCAAATAATCAGTTTCCCGATCCGACCATCTGGGGGGGAGTGGTGGGCCGGAGAATTCTGAAAATTAAGTAGTGTTTTTTACACTTTTTCGAATTGGGGTACTTCCAGATGTGCTAGGACGAGGAAACTTGGCAGGAGCATCACGGACCCGACCGGACTAACCTGGAAATAATCAGTTTCCCAATCCGACCACCTTGGGGGGAGTGGAGGGCTGGGGAATCCGGAAAACTGGAGTAATGTGTAACTTTTGAACGGGTGATCGGATTGGACTGAAACTTAATAACTGAATAAATGGCATACCTTTGATGTCTCATTTGAAGTCCGGACCGGATTCGACAGCTATGGGGGAGTTAAGGGGGGGAGACCGGAAATCTCGAGAAACGGTTAGAATGGAGGGATCGGAGTGAAACTTGCTGGGAAGAACAAGCATCTGCTCCAGATAAATCGTTTATACATTTGGACTGGATCCGGACACTGGGGGGGGGGGGTGGAGGGGAGTTTCCCGGAAATCCGGTAATGGCGGTTTTGGGGATTTTCACGACGAAACTTGGGAGGCGAATCAGGGAGGGACGCGATCAAAATGACTTATAAATTTTTTTTTGCATGGTCCGATAGTCGTGGGGGGAGTAGTGGGAGGGGGAATCCGGAATATTGAGTCATGCGTAACTTTGGAACGGTTGATCGGATTTGAGTGAAATTTGATAATTGATCAGAGGACATGTCTCTGGTGACGTTTGTCACCCGGACCGGATTCGACAACAATGGGGGGGGGGGGCGGAAAATACGTGACCGGCTCAGACTGGGGAGATCGGGATGGAACTTTGTGGGAAAAATAAAGAGATGCTCTGGATAAATCACTTACAGAACCGGATTGGCTCCGGCGACTGTGGGGGAGTTTGAGGGGGGGTCCGGAATTCCGGTGATTGGTGATCGGTGATTCGTGGTTCTTCCAGATGTGCTAGGACGATGGAACTGGGCTGGAATATTAGAGATTCGATAAGATCGGCTCAGAAATCGCCACTTTCCAAATTCGACATTCCTTAAAGTACCAATCTTGACCGTGAATTTAGAAAAATACTTTTAAGCAAAATATACATTTTCATGATCTCCATGAGGCCATTATCATTTTTGCCTCAAGGCTTTTGCTTACAAATGAAGTTCTAGCTCCCTTAAAGTGCGAATCTGAACCGCAAGGTCGGAAACTACTTTTTTTTTTATCAAACGATACATCTCAACCCATGATCATTTGTGCCACAAGGGTTTTGCTTAAAAATTTATTTTATCACCTTTAAAGTGCACATTTTAACCGAAAAAGTGAAAAAAAAATTTTTTACCAAACGGTATATATCAATGATCCCTAAGGGCCTGTGATCGTTTTGTCTCAATAGTTTTTCTTACAGATGAATCTCTAGCGCCTATAAAGTGCGTATCATAACAGCCAAGTTCTAAAAAAAAATACGTTTTCTCTAGCTCCCTTAAAGTGCGCATCTGAACCGCAAAGGTAACCTTAAAAGTACTTTTGATCAAACACTACATCTCAACACACGCAAGTGCCATATGAGCTTACAGCTCTTGTTTTTTTACAGTAGGCTAATCGTAAATTTGGTTGTATAACCACATAAGTCGATTTTTTAATAAACTTTCTATCTCTCTCTCTCATTGACAATGGTTCTCTAGTGAAACTAACAGACAAGAGCCCTCGCAAGAGCCGTCCACTAATAATCGATGTAAGGATATATTTCACGTATATGTGATAGTAACACAATGAAACAAGTAAAACTCGACCAATGCATTGCAAACCAAAATGCTAAACACTGGCGCTTCACTCGCTAACGAAGGGGATGTCCTGGTACCCTGTTGAATGCCTACATTCCAATCTACTGTTACGAATATAGGGACTACAGACTACGGTGGATATATTCTCGGTGGTCTTAATTCTCCGAGGTTATTCGGTGTAAACTATTTCAAACGAAAATGGACCGTACGTCATAATCTGGCTTAATCCGAAAGGGTCACGTTTCTGAGCGAGTCGACCGTAAGCTACCACCTCGGACTTCCCATCTATCTTAATACTGATCATGTGACAGTCTTCAGTGCTGGAATCTGAGGACTTAATACGGCAAGATTCCATTCTCCAAGTAGCATCACTTCTCAGAGTCGATTTTGGGAGAAGCTTTTGCATTACAAGAATGACACAAGACGTTCTGCTGTTATGTATAAATGGTCTGTAATCTATAACACAGATCATTTCCGGAATAGGCCCAACACCACCTGAATCACCGTTCGCCCATACTACGTCTGCCACACGATACTGGCTATTCAAGTAATTCCCACGACAACCTGTTGACCTATTCACATACTGGTTTTTGGTGCCTCCGAAGTACTCGTACTGCACCACGTAATCCAGTCTAGCTGTGTATTCTGGATCAGCCCCCCTCCAAGTTTGATGACGAGAAATTTCCTGACTGGTCCGATGAAGCTTTTTTGCTGTAGACGTTCTCGTGTCGAAGTAATGCTTGGCAAGAAGGTTGAAGATAACATCTTTCTCTTCCGTTGACAGATTTTGGCTGTTTAGCAAATTTGTCCCCACTAGAGAGTCAATACACTGGAGGTTAATGAGCTGCAAAAGGGCTGCACGCTCTTCAGCAGACTTATTCGCTTCAACCCATTTGTCTAAAAGTACGATGAACATCGTATCCGTGCTTCCGTTTTCCTTCAGCGACGCAAGAAAACGGGAAGGAATTTTGTCAGTGTCTTTCACCCGGTCTAATTGTTGCGACGTGAACTTAGAGGAGCGATCAGTTACGGATTCAAGTCGCAACAGATCCCCCAAAAGCCACAAAGATACGCAGTTCTCTACTGTCACTTGTTCTGCGATGACTCCATCAAGAAATTTGACCAGCGCGTCCGCCTTATAGAGATGCGCAGCCCTGACCAGCGGTACGATAGTATTGTCGGTGACGGAAACGGCTCCGGTATACATGTATTCGAGCAACTGCTCAAAAACTAGAATCTCGATGTCTTCCAGAACGATTTCATTCGTTTCAGCTTCTTTCATACTGCTAAGCAGCATGGTCTCAAATAGTGGAGCCTTCGCGCACAGTACTGTCTTATGAACGGGAAAACTCTGTCCATTTACAACGACTGTCACATCGCAGAATACTCCGGATTTCCGCCACGCGTCGCATTTCAGTTCGAGGTCGGCCGGTTGGTGGACGGTATAACTCCTTCTAGTTTTACTAGAATCCCGATTAGACGTTCCCGCTTTCTCTGCTGTAGCTCTTGAGCCCGATTCCATCTCTTGATTTGGATCTGAAAGAAAAAAACAATATGGTTTACGTTGAAAGCATAGCTATTCCGGTTGAACTTCTTGCCCAACGAGAAATTAGTTTTCATATTCGGATTCAGCAAGTTTTCTTATATACCCCTAAATCGTCCAATTAGCTTTTGAAAAACGTTTTGTTTGCCCCTTAATCTGAAACCCCTCCCCCACCCCTAAATATAGGGCTGAAGAGCCCATCTATGAACTTGTACTTTGACCCTAAGGATCCTTACCCCAAGTTTCAAGAAAATTTCTCAATTTCTTCGAAAATTATCGTTAGAGTTGGGCAAACCCGAACCCGGATTCGAATCCAGGATTTGTCATTTTGGCCGGATTTGAATCCGGTTTCGAATCTTCTGATTCTCAGATAGTAGGCTATTCGGATTCGTACTCGGATTTCAAACCCTCAATCTTACGAATTTGATCATTTCTAGTCTACATCCTTCCGTTTTCCCAATTTTTACACAGTGGGCTTAGGCGATCCAAGGACTCCACCACCAGAGGCGTCACTACTGGGGGGGGGGAGAGGGGGGACGCCCCCCCGCAATGTTGTCGGCCAGTCGGTAAAAAATAGCCGAGTCGGTGCGAAGCGCCACGATTTTTAGTAAAACAGTCGATTTTTTTCTTAGAAATAGTCGTTTTTCTTAAAAACAATCAAAAACAGTCAGTTTTTCGTAAAAATAGTCGATTTTTTCTTAAAAATAGTAGTTTTTTCATAAAATCCGCCGATAATAGTCGTTTTTATCCGCAAAAATAGTCGGTAAAAATAACCAGCCAGTCGGTAAATACCTTGTCCCCCCCCCCAAACATTTTCGCTAGTAACGCCTCTGTCCACCACCAACCGTCCTCAGTAATTTATCACGTTATCCAATTACCTTTGATATCAGTGCGTTTTGTCAATCTGTTTTTGAATTATAACCTATGTATATGATTTGATTTTATTTTTGTTATGATTTGGTTTTTGTTAAGGTCGGATTCGAATTCGGATCCAATTCCGGATTCAAATCCTCAGCACGAAATAGTGGATTCGGATTCGGACTTAGCCCTGGATTCGGGTAACCAACTTTGGTTATCGTGCGAACAGACGGGCGGAGGGACAGAGGGTCCCGTCACTTTTGGGATCCCCCAAAAACGGCGGACTAGGAATCGATGCTACGAAAAACTGAATTCGCGCGAAATTAGTGTGTCATGCGTTGAGGAGTCTGATGAAATAAGGTGTGTTACCATAAAACCAAAAAGGTGCCCCGTCAATTCAGTGGAATACTGTTTGCAGGTTTTATTACTTTCCAGGACAAAATTTGCAGAAACGTGCGGATGCGGACATTTATGCTGAAGCAAATGAATTGTGGTTAGATTGTTTGTTTTTCGAAGTTTAGGTCTTAAGCAGTTAGTTAGGATCCCTGCTCCAAGCAGGGGCGAATCCAGCGCTCGAACTCTAGGGGGGTGAATGCTTTGAGAAAATTGTTGTCTCAACCCTTTTTTCGGCCGGCAGGCCGAAAACAATTTGACGTTTTTACAACTTCCCCCCATCATTTTGCGAGCACAAATTCTCTGTTCTGTACCACTAATTCCACATTTTAACGACAAAGAAGTTCCACGTATCTGCATATTCATCTGCGCTTGCTCTAAAACAGCATTAAAACGAGACTTTTTAGTCCGTCTAGGGGGGGCGATCCCCCCTCGGATCCGCCCCTGGCTCCAAGGAGTGACATCAAGTCTATTGATACTGTCAATTACCAATACTGTCAAAAAATCCAAACAACTAATACCGTCAACGTTTTATCTCAGTCCCTCCCCAATGGGTCCCTACACATTTCCCAGAATGTCCATGCCTCCAACTCCTCCCACCGTGGTCAGTGAGGGGTTGCCCAAGCAGCATTAGGGTGCACAGAAAGTGCCTGATACCGGCAGTGTCGACCGGTGCCTCAGTAGGCTACACAGGAAACGGTCTAAGTAGCATTTAGAGGTCGCGTTTTTTGTCACCTATCTACCAAGGCCTTGGTTCGTTTGCTCGTTTTTGGCACCAAGTCCTTACTCCTCCTCACTGCTCTTTTGACCGTTTCTGGACCACGGAGAAAGGAGATTGGCCACTCCGAGGCAGTCATGCACAAATCCTCAATTTTTCGGCATGGTGCCCCAACGTCAGGGCATGCCCGAAGTGCCCTGGAGCATGGGCATGGTACTAGCATGGCACCCCCATGATATTTGATTGAACTGAGATTGATTACAAACCTAAATAGGGCTGTCTTCCTCTCCTAGACCACAAGATACTTGATCTTATGTTCTATCCAACCTCTTTTTCCAATTTTAAAAATATTAGAGAACTTTCAAGAAATTTAGCCTTTAATGAAGACCACTTTTTCCTATTGGTTTACCTATCCATTTCCAGAAAAAAGGGGAATTCATTCATGGCTAAATTTCTTGGAAGTTCTCTAATATTTTAAAATTGGAAAAAGAGGTTAGATAGAACATAAGATCAAGTATCTTGTGGACACTTGTGGTCTAGGAGAGGAAGACAGCCCTATTTAGGTATGTAATCAATCTCAGTTCAACCAAATATCATGGGGGTGCCATGCTAGTACCATGCCCATGCTCCAGGGCATGGTGCCCCAACGTATGGGCACCATGCCCATACCTTAGGGCACCATGCCCAAAAATTGAGGATTTGTGCTTGACTGCTCCGAGGTGAGTTGACCAATCTGCTCAGGAGAACGGCGCCAGACTCCTCCTTAGCAGAAAACGGCCAAATTAGCAGAAAGGACAGAGGACTTGGGAGAGAGGCCTTCGATCTCTTTTGGCAAAACACACGACTATAGTCTACATGACTAGGTCCAAAACACGCCAGCGAACCTCGGGAAGAACGAGAAACGTCACCCAAACGATGACTCAAATCCTGTGCCAACCAATCAACTGCGTTCGTCGGGGACAGATGTGGTGACGCCTCAGTCTCTTTCACTGGGAACACGACGATTCGTCATCGGCACGAAGAGTTGGTCATCAAGTCGAATTCGTCTTCTCAGCCGGGCTCTGGACATTTTGTTTTTAATTTATTATTAAAAGAACCTGAACCTGAAGTGCACTAGCATTAGTAATATACAATAAAGTTGAGAGATGGATTTACCTCGTGATCTTACACTGGATGCCAACCTCAAATCGACTTAAGAAATGAAATTTTATTTTTACCAGATTATCGGTTTCGGCCAGATTTTGGGCGAACTACTTGTCCCGAGTCCCGACAGGAAAATAAAATTCAGAAACGAATTGACTATGTCTCCTTACCCCCATGTTAATCTCTATTGAGCTTCAGATAAAACTTTTCTGTTAACAAAATTTCCGGCTTGGCCGGATTCCGGGTGAATTATTTGTCCGGCGAGAAGATAACTTTTCGATTCGGATTCAGCATGTCTCCTTCACACACATTAATTTTTTAAAATACTTAGTTCCCCCCTTAATTTGAATCCCCCCATCATTTTGCGAGCACAAATTCTCTGTTCTGTACCACTAATTCCACATTTTAACGACAAAGAAGTTCCACGTATCTGCATATTCATCTGCGCTTGCTCTAAAACAGCATTAAAACGAGACTTTTTAGTCCGGCGACTTTTTAGTCCGGGGTGCGGAGCTTATCTACGAACTTGACCTGTCCTTCGACCCAAAGAATCCTATCAACAAGTTTGAACAAAATATCTCATTCCGTTCGAGAGTTATCGTGCTTCGGACGGACGGACAACTTTCACGAAGTCTCCCGGTATCCTGTCACTTACGTTTTGAGATCCCAAAAAGTGATCGTTAACAGTGGTAAACAATAAAAATCCAATTCAAAAATTTGTCAAAATCTGGAAACTCTAGCGATGAATTCTACGTCTCAAGTAGTTCGCCCGGAATTGGCCAAAACAAGGAAATTTGGTAAAAATAAAACTTCATTCTTATTTCGATTAGAGGGTCGCGTTGGAGGTGAGAAAACGGGATGAATCCATTTCTGTACTTTATTTTCTTATCAGAAAAGTAATTCTGCCGGAACTTGTCAAAACCCGAAACGTTCGTGGACTCGGAAAGTTAAATTTTACGCCCACTGCTGAAATTTATCTTGCAAAGTCGGTAAGTCTTTACGAAACGCAGAGACTTCAGATCGAGAGGTTCTTGGTTCGCCTCTCAGCGTCACCAGCTCTTTTCCTCTGCGTCCACTTTGTGAAGTTGTAGGGCTGCTAGGCTTCGATTAAAGGTTCGACGCGTTCGTAAACAAGACCAAAGGTTCCGATGGGATCCCAAAAATTTAATATTTGATCCAGACAAATAGGTTTTGTCTTCGCAAGATCCAGTGTTAAGGTCTGGAAGTGCATCCGATAAAACCAGAAAGGCTATTTGGCTACAATAATCACGACTAGAAACGAAGCATTTATTTAGACCATCCAAAAGTTCCCGGTTTCAGCCGGATTCCAGACGAACTATATATATCCGGCAAAAAAAAAATGTCATATACGAATTCAGCATCTGTTCTTGCCCCCAAATAGGACATCTAATCAACTACAAACACAAATTTTGCTTTCAAAAATTTTCCAGTTTCAGCCGGATTCCGACCTAAACACTTGTCCGAGTAGAAAATGCTTTTCATATACAGATTCAGCATGTTTCTTACCCCTGAAACGAACATCTAATCAACTTCAAATTAAACTTCTACTTTTAACAAACTTTCCGGTTTTGGCCGGATTCCGGACGAACTACTTGTCCGGTAAAAAAAATGATTGTCATATACGGATTCAGCATCTCTTCTTACCCCTAGATCGAACATCTAATCAACTTCAAATAAAACATTTACTTTTAACAAACTTTCCGGTTTCGGCCGGATTCCAGGCGAACTACTTGTCTGGCGAAAAATAACTTTCATATTCGTGTTCAGCACGCCTTCTTACCCCTATATCTAATATCTAGTCAACTTCAAATAAGACTTCTACTTTTAACAAACTTTCCGGTTCTGGCCGGATTCCGGACGAACTACTTGTCCGGCGAGAAAACGGTTTTCATATTCTTGTTCAGCATGCCTTCTTACCTCTATATCGAACATCTAATCAACTTCAAATAAGACTTCTACTTTTAACAAACTTTCCGGTTTTGGCCGGATTCCGGACGAACTACTTGTCCGGCGAGAAAATGGTTTTCATATTCGCGTTCAGCGTGTCTGCTTACCCCATAATCGACTATCACATTAGCTGTTTAAAACATTTTTGCTTGCCCCTTAATTTAAACCCCCTCCCCCACCCCTAAATGTAAAGCTACAGAGCCCATCTACTAACTCGACCTTACTCTTGACCCAAAGAATCTCCACACCAAGTTTCATCAAAATATCTCACTGCCTTCGAGAGTTATCGTGCTTACAGACAGACGGACGGACAGACGGACAACTTTTGCGATGTCATAGGTATCCCTCCAATTACGTTTTGGGATCCCAAAAACACGCTCTGGATCCATATCTGGACCGTGACTATCCACTGTTTCCGTATTTAGCTGATGCTTGAATATATGTTTCCCAGTCAACTTGGGCTCAAGAAGTTTAGACAACTTAAGGTTTCCGGCAAACGAACTACTTCTCCGAAGAGAAAACAAACATCAGATGTGGATTCAGCCGGTACTTTTACCCAGAATGTATTGAATCTATACTGTAGGCTAATGTTTTGCTTCCAGTTTTGGGCCGACTCGTACTACTTTTCTGCAAGAAAATGCGACCTTCCCCCTATATCGAATATCTAACCCTCGATCTGACCAACTTCGGATACAACTTTTAGTTGTAGCCTACCAATTTTCCAATGTTGACCAGACTTCGGGCAAACTACTAGTTCAACAAAGATTTAAAAAAAAAAAAAAAAAATGGATCCAGCGTATCTACTATATCTACTCTATATTCAACTTCTATTGTATCAAATTTTTATTTTTACCACTTTTTCGGTTTCGACTGGATTCCAGGCGAATTATTTCTCCGGCGACAAAAGAAACTCCTCCTCGCATAGAAAATTCCCTATTCATGCACTTAAGTCTACGCTAGTTAATACGCTGTCATGTATGCACCAATTAACCACCACCTACATTTCGCGTAACCGAAAACACTGGCTCTACTAACCTTCTGTCTCTGAATCCACCAGATTCTCTCACCCAAAAAATATGCTCTCACCAGTCCGAATTACTTGACGAATCTTCTTAACAACTCACAAAGATCTTAAAAACCATTACCCCCGACCGTCACTGCTCAGCTTTTGCGCGACACACTCCGCCAATCCCAGAACCAGCCCATATCTCACACCTGTCAGTCATTCCAAACCCCAGAGATTACCTCAACCCCAAACGGCCGGAAGGTCATCTTTGACCTTCAGTTCTACATCAGAAAGTCCCTCCCATGGGATAATCCAACAATTCTAGTTCAGCGGAACCCGTTGCACCACATCCAGTTTTGCCACTGTTCTCTGACGGAACCTGGACGGAACCAACCAGTGACATTTGGCCGCAAAAATCTATGAAATTCTGGCGCCTACAAAATTCGGTCCTTTTTTCGTTTTCAGTCAGAAGTTCGTGGGTTTTGAGGTTCCAGATTAGTCTTATAACAGGAGCTAATATTCGTAAGCAAATAAATCCTTGCTACCGTAAGTGTAGTTTCCTGTGACCAAATGTTCATAGCTGTAAATCTGGAGTGAAGTCAAAACCTGTCACAAATCGCAGAATTCTGCGAAGAGTGGCAACATTGACAACGACCCTGCACAAAATGAAGCTATGTAACAGTGGCTGTAAAAAAAAAAAAAAATCCTGGTCAGTGAACCGGTACACTAGAGTTCCACATTTATAGTGCTAACACTAACACTATAGTGCTACTGATGAGATAGTATAGATTGATCATTTTGACAGGAAGGAGGGCGAGGGGCGATTAACAGTGTGAGGGGTTGACACCTCCAGAGGCGTTACTAGCCAAAATGTTTGGGGGGGGGACAAGGTATTTACCGACTGGCTGGTCATTTTTACCGACTATTTTTGCGGATAAAAATGACTGTTATTGAGAAAAAAACGACTGTGTTGACGAAAAATCGGCTGATTTTAAGATAAAATGACTACTCTTAAGAAAAAATCGACTATTTTCACGAAAAACCGACTGTTTTTTTTATTGTTTTTAAGAAAAAACGACTATTTCCAAGAAAAAAATCCACTGTTTTTACTAAAAATCGCGGAGCTTCGCGTCACAAAGTATCCTTGCACGCTTCACTCGGTTATTTTTTACCGACTGGCCGACAACATTGGGGGGGGGCGTCCCCCCCCCCTCCCCCCCCAGTAGTGACGGCTCTGGACACCTCACAATGGTCCAGGTCCTTGTTGTGCCCAGCAACTTTTGTCTTGCGTGTGAGCTGCGTGTGAGCAACTCACACTGTGAGTTGCAGAAGGCAACAGCCCCTCGCGCTCTCCGCTGACTCATTTTAGTTATGCTTCCATGCCTCCTTCCGGCTCTTTCCCCATCGGACACTTTTCCCGCGGAAAGGAGGGTAGGCCAAGGATAGGATCTAGGTCTGTAGACAAAGTCTGGGCTTGTTCAGGGATTAGCGAATGAACTATCCGTCTACCTTAGCACTATTTAAGATTCAAGGACAGAGCACAGTATCGTTGCGAATAAACCCAATTCGTACATCTTTGTAGACGTTCAATACCTTATGCAAAAAATAAATAGTTGCGTTTATGGTCCGAATTTTCAGTCTAAATTACCGTTTTTGCTCTCCTCGCTTCTCCATTCTCTGACACTAATTTTGCCACCCGCTGAAATTTGTTTATACGGGTTGAACATCCGCCCTTCGTTGACCAATCAGGAAAGAGAACGGAGAAGGAAAATCGAGTATTGCCCGAAATACTTCTAGATTCTGCGGAATCGCGATGCTTTCCCCGTTCTCAATTCTGACAAAAACGCAAAAAAAAAGGAGAGTTGGCTTCACGTCATTAGTCATAAAAAGCGAAACAGTAGAACTGACAGGAGAACCGCGAGGAGAATTTAGATCAAAAATGCAACTTATAAAGAATAACCAGCATTAGTATTAGCTGAAGCTGAGAAAGAATCTTCTCCTGAGGTGCTGAACGGATTCCGGTAAGATGATTTTTGTTTTTACATTTCAATCTTTGCAACAGTACTCTTAAAGTTTAACTGGAAGGGCAGCTTATTTTTACGTCTGATATGGGCTCTAGTGATAACGTTCTGAGTGTGCGTTGCTTGCGCGACAACCAAAAATTCACCCAGACGTCGAAGTTCGCCGTTTGCTTGTTTTTACAACTAGAGCGATTCTTGCCCTGTCGCCGTTTCGTCAACGTTTCAGGCAAACTTCGAACCTGCTAGCTCATCGACAGTCAAAGTCTGAAGAACAAAGAAACTGTGCCTGGCGAGCAAAAATTACATTTCGAAAGATACCCTTGAGTCCGAACTTCGATTAGAAACGCAACTTATGTTTGGTGACCGGAGGGAGTTGAGTTGTTTAATAGTGACACTTGCCGAGTCATACAATAAGACAGGTCTCGACGGACTGTTCTCAAGTGAATCCTAAGGGACAACCTAGGAGACAAGAGCCGTCCACCAATAATCGATGCAAGGATATATTTCAAGTATACGTGATGGCAATGTAATGAAACAAATAAAACTCGACTAATATGTTGCAAACTGAGATGCTTAACACTGAAACTTTACTTTCTAACAAAGGGGATGTCCTGGCATCCTGCTGAATGACTATATTCCAATCTACTGTTACGACTTTCGGGACTATGGTGGCGTAGATTCTCGGTGGTCTTAATTCTCGAATGTTATTCGGTGAAAACTATTTCAAACGAAAATGGACAGTACGTCACAATTGGGGTTGCCCATACACCCAATTCATATACTAGAGGGATTCGACCGTAAGCTACCACCTCGGACTTCCCATCTATCTTGAAATTGATAATGTCACAATCTTCAGTGCTGGCAATACGGCAAGACTCCATTCTCCAAGTAGCATCACTTCCCAGATTCTCTTCCTTTTGCATGACCAGAATGCCAAAAGACGTGCCCTTCTTCTGCGGAAATGCTGCGCAACCTATAATGCAGATCATCTGTGGAATGACAAAGTCTGTATCTGATTCATTGTTTGTCCATTTTACGTCTGCCACATGATACGGGCTATCCTCGTAATTCACATGATAACCTGTAGGCCTATTCACATACTGGTCTTTGGTGTCTCCGAAGTACTTGTAATTCACCACGTAATCGAATCTGTCTCTGTATTCTGGATCAAGCACCCTCCACTCTTGGCAAAGAGAAATTTCCTGACTGGTTAGACGGAGCTTTTTTGCTGTAGATGTCCTCAAATCGAAGTAAAGCTTAGTAATAGAATTTAACAAGATCCCTTGCTCTTGTGTTGTCAAATGTTTGCTGTTTAGTAAGCTCTTTCCAACGTCAGGCTGCAAACGCTGGAGGTTTATCAGCTTCAGCAGGGCGACGCGCTCTTCAACGGGCTTTCGCGCTTCAAACCACTTATAAAAAAGCCCGATGAGCATCGAGTCGGCGCATCCGTTTTCCTCCAACGACTCAAGAAAATGGGAAGGAATATCGGCAGTGTTCTCTAGCTGGTCTAAGTGTTGAGATGCGAATTTAGCTGAGCGGTCAGTTACAGATTCAAGGTTTAACTGATCCCCGAGAAGCCACAAGTGTACGCAGTTGTCTGTAGATACTTCTTCTGCAATGACTCCATCAAGAAATTTGACGAGCGCGTCCGCCTTATACAGATGCGCAGCTCTGATCAAAGGTGTTGCAGTGTCCTCGGTGACAGAAACGATTCCGGTATACATGTATTCGAGCAACTGCTCGAAAACTGGAAGCTCGATGTCTTTCAAAACGATTTCATTCGTTTTGGCTTCTTTCATGCTGCTTAGCAGCGTGGTCTCAAATAGGGGAGCCTTCGAGCATAGCACCAGCTTATGGACGGAAAACCGGATTCCGTCTACGATAACAGTCACATCGCAGAAGACACCGGATTTTCGCCAAGCGTCGTATTTCAGTTCGTGGTCGGCCGGTTTGTAGACGGAATAACTTTTTCTAGTTTTACCAGAAACATGATCTGACGTTCCCGCATTTTCTTCTGTAGCTATTGAGCCCGATTCCATGTCTTGATCTAAAAAAAAATAAGAACTAAAAGCATAGAAACTAGAACTAAAAGTTAGTGTCCGGAAAATTTCGGCTACCGCTGAAAAGTGTAAAAATACAATTAAGGTATATGTTCCCGTCTGAAAAATGGGGCCTTTCGGGCATTCATGCGGCATTCTGCACATGTCTTGGACACACGTGGACCAAAAGTATTGCGAAGGACAGCAACATGTTCAGAATAGATATCTCTAGGGCCGTATCGTTTTGCTTTTTCTATTTTTTATTTTGTTTATACAGATATTTCGGTTCAAAAAAAAATATATTTTTTCACGGAAAACAGCCAATATGGTTTGTGAATCCGCACATGTCTCGAAAGCAGGCTATCCCACGAAAGTCATACTGACACGTATGTGCTCTTAAAGATTGGAGCTAGGGCCGTATCGTTCTAGTTTTTTCGTTTTTCCTTTCACGTCCGAGAAAACCGCCTCTGAAAATCATGAAAAATCGACTAAAATCGAGAAAAAGTGGAATTTAGTCCTTCGAGATAAACGGTAGAAGTCCATGGTATCGCTAGTCCAGAAAGCCCAATTATGTGGGCGTGTCTATCTGAAACGGGTCAGGTCTCCAAATGTTAATACGAAAATTACGCAAGGCCATGAGGCCTACATTTCAGACAGGCCGTTTTAGATTAATCAGATTAAAAGTACCCTTACAAAGATTACGGGTGACGGATGAACTGGTGCGGTCTATAATTGTTCAGATAAGATCCGCGTTTCATCAAGTGATTTTAGAATTCAGACCAGACATGGCGAACTTTAACAAGAGCTGAAAGCTCATATGGCACTTGTAAGAATGGTGGAACTGTAGGCTAGGCGAGAGTTTCTTGCTTGAGAGTTATATACAGAGTCGAAAATCGTGTATTTTACACTTGTTGAAGTTAAAAGAAGTGAAAAAGGCAGTCTACAGCTCCTTTTCTTCCTGGGGAGGTTTGAACCTCCAGGTCCCCCCCCCCTGCCGGATCCAGTCTGGATTTGAAACTGAACATCTGAGACACTTGTCAAGTTTCATGCAGGTCTGATTCCCTGTTCCAAAGTTATGCATGTTACAAGTTTCCGGGTTCCCCATCCCTCCACTCCCCTCACAGTGACCGAATCGGGATTCCAGTTTACTCTGGTGGCCCTGATACGCCTGCCAATTTTCATCGTCCTAGCTTATGTGGAAGCGTTTCACGAGATTTCCGGCTCCCCCTCCAGCCCCCCCCCCAGCTATCGGATCCGGTCCGGATTTGAAACTGAACGTCTGAAGCACGTGTTCTTGCAACTCGTCAATGTTCATGCATGTCGGATTACCCGTTCCAAAGTTTAGTATGTTACTAGTCTCCAGAATCCCCATCCCTCCGCTCTCCCCATGATGGCCGTGTCGGGGAAATGATTATTTCTAAGCTAATTTGTTCGGGTCCCTGAAATGCTTGTCAATTTTCATAGTCCTAGCTTATGAGGATGTGCCCAAACTCGCAAAACCCGGACAGACCGACAGATATTACGATTGCTATATGGCACTTGAAAGCTCAAGTGTCATAAAAGACGGCAACTGGGGGGAATCTTCAAACGGGAGTGAAAGAAACGACCATATATTTTTATTCTTCGGAGAAGTCAAATATAAGTCGAATTGTCCAAAGACGCGTAATTCAATGACCAATTGTACCGAACATTCTTTAAAACAAGTAAATTTCCTGCAATTGCAATTACATCGACGAAATAACCCGACCGCATTTGGGCACTATGGGAGAGTAAGGGGGGGGCCAGGGCGTCACTACGGGGGGAAACTTTGCGTGCTTTTGTCGGGCGTCGGTCGACTCTTCGGCACATCGGGTTCTTTTCATACACAAGAACGTCGTGCAGAACACTAAGAGAAATCGAATTCTGTATCCTTTTGTCGGCCCTCGATATTCTCTTCGACAGATTGGGTTCTTTTATACGCAAGAAATCGATCTCGACAAACATTTGTCAGGCAAAACACAAAAGAAATTGACTTTTGTATGCTTTTGTCAGGCGTCGGTCGACTCGTCGGCACATCGGGTTCTGTTTATATGTGATAAATCAGTTTCAGCAAACATTTGTTGGCGCACTCGGGAAGTTCAATTATCGTCAGCACTCGGGTTCTTTTTATCCGTAAGAAATCAAATTCTGTAAACGTTTATCAGGCGCATCCCGAAAGTTTAAGTTTTGTCTGTACTTTGGCTTCTATTTACAAGTAAGAAATAAAGCCGTTTACAGTCTTGTCGGGCAAAACAAAGAAGAGTTCGACTTCTGAATGTTTTAGTCCAGTCGGTCGTCGGTATTCTTGTCGGCCCATCGGAATATCTTTATTCGCAAGAAATTGAATTCTTTAATCATTTGTGGGGCGCACCCGGAAATTTTAATTCCCTTCGGAAGATCGGAATCTTATTACCCCTTGGGGTTTGGAAACAGATTAAAAGCTAGAACCTGTAAAGTACAGGTATAGAATAGCCTAAAATTTTCTGGAAAAAAAGACAGATTAAAAAAAAAAAATTCGGCTGCGGCGCTTCATGTAACTTGTTCTTGGTTCAGTCGTTGAAAAGCTTCGCTTTTTAGCGAAAGGTGAAAAGAAACACCGAATATATAGATTTAAAGTTTAACCGAAAAGGACTGGGATAGGACAATCTAGTTATTCATCACTTATTCACTTAAACTGGCTTGAAGACCCACTGAAAATGCGTTACTTGGTTGTTGCGCTATTCAGGAATAATCGATTTTCAAATAGTGGAATTTCCGTGTGATTTGTGGTACCTCTAATTTGTTGTATGCCTTACAAGAAAGATTTATGACTTTTTTTTGTTCAGGCATTAAGCAATCTTCACCAATATCGCCACTGCCCACTAAAAAGCCTTGTTTGAGTTTAGATAAAAATTTCCCGCGTCATAGTAGAATTTTCGCTGTGGGGACAGCCGCAGATATTCTGAACGTCATAACTAGAGCAGATAGTGGAAAACAAAAAAATCCCTTTGCAGAATCCAAATAATTCAGTGTATTCAACTAAATAACACACAAATAAGTTGGCTTTTCAGTTAAACTTTAAATATACGAATTCACATTATAGGAATAATCTCAACTAATGTATTACAGTTAGTTTTACACAGAATTTCGCCTGCGGCGTAGTTCGTAGTATCCTTTCCTTAGAAGAACGGTGTTCCATTTAGTTGGCGTTCTAGGATTGAAATTCTTGGGGTTTGAAACACCTTGAAAGCTAGAATTTGTAAGCTAAATTTTTCCAGAAAGAAGGTAGATTTAAAAAACTTCGCCTCCGGCGATTAATTTAACTTGTTCTGGGTACAGCCGTTGGAAGCTTCGAAAATTTGTCCAGTCAAAAAGGCAGATTTAAAACATTTCGCCTGCTTCGAATAATTTCTCGATCTGGGTACAGTTTTTAGCGAAAGCTGCAATGAAAACCCGAATATGTGAATTTAAATTTACGAATTTACATTAAACGACTAATCTACGCCGTTTTCCGGGGTTTACCGGCGTTTTTTGTCGGCACATTTCCGAGTCCGTCGGCACAAACTGGATGTCGCCCCCCCCCCAAAGGTAAAAGGCTAGTGACGCCCCTGTGGGGGGGGTCCGGGATTCCGGTGATCCCGCGAGCTCGCGGTACGTCTTGATGTACTAAGATGACGAAAATTGGCAGGCATATCAGGTACCCGAACAGACTGACCTAAGAATAGTCGTTTGCCCGATTCGATCATCGTTTGGGGAGTGGAGGAATGGGGAATCCGGAATCCAGTAGCATGCATAACGTTGAACGGTGATTGGATTTGAATATTCAGATATTCGATTTCAAGTCTGGACAGGATTCGAGACTTGTGGGGGGGGGAGGGTGGCACCGGAGATCTCGTGAAACGCTTAGAGTCGAAGGAACAGGATTTGGCGGGAAGAAAAAGTATAAAGCCCTAGATACTTTCATGACAGAACCAAGTCGTATCGGGGCTCTTTGGGGTGAGTTGGGGGGGGGGGGTCCCGGAATTCCGGTGATCGCGAGTTAAGATACTTCCAGATGTCCTATTGACTGTGGAACAGGCACATTAGTGACCCAAACAAGGGCCTGACGTGATAGCCCAGGTTAACTTCCGCATAGATTCGACCATTTCCGGGGGAGTTAAGGGAAGAGAAATCCGGAAATTACTGACTTCCGAAGGTTGCGAACTGGTTGTCCGATTCGAGTGAAACCATATAGGTGATAAGAGCTGAGGGCCTAGATATGCAAGACATGTTTCGGTGCCAAATCCGGCCATGGCCGGAAAAGTTTGGGGGGACGGAAATTTTGTGGTACGCACAAAAAGAACAAATAAGCCGAACGGGGTTCAAGTTGGAGAGTTTTGACGGCATAGGTCTGTTATTTGATACCCGGACCGGATCCGACCCCGTGGGAAGCGGAAATTTGCAGAAATGCTCCTATTCGTGTCAAAATTGATAGGCGGGAAGAGGAGATGCCAGAAATGCGAAGGTTATATTTCCCAGTCGCAGCTTATTCCAACACAATGGGGGAGTTGCAGGGGGATAAATTTTGCTGCTCGCGTATTAGTCAATCAGGTGGAGTGATTTGAATGAAATTTGGAAGGTAAATAGATAATATAACCTAGATGATATATTTTAGGATCCGGACTGGATTCAAGCACGGTGGGGGCCGGGTACAGGAATTTCCCGAAGTTCCCGTACATTAGACCATCCATTTCTATTTCTGAACAAGGTTATGCCGCGGTAAGATGATTTGGAGGGGAGTTACGTTACCGGAAATAGTTGGCACGTCTAGGGATCTAAAGAGTTGGGCTAACATACGAAGGAAGAACATTAATTTGCCCTAGATGATCCGAGGCGGTGCTGGAAATGCTCAGTCTCGAGTGAAAATAGAAATCCTATTTCCAGGTCCGATCCTAGGGTTCGGGGGTTGAACGGGGGTATTTTTAGCGTCCTCATATACTTTCTTGCACCACCTAATCGTACCAAGCACCATATGAGCTCGTAGCTCTTGTCTGTAAAACTTAAGGCAAGATGGCTTACAACAACTACCGTTCAGACACTTCAAACCCCAGATCCAGCGCCATAGTTTAGTGGAACTTAGGCTTTAATAGCTTTTGCTACAAGAAAACACTGTTATAAAAATAAAGGGCACGGCCACAGACGCTTTGGATGAGGTTGCCTATGGAAAGGCTGAGGATTTAGAAGTCTGTACTGGGAAATGAATGACAGGCTTGTGTTCGAGTGTTCAGAAGAGAAATTAATTTTAACAGCTGTTTCGGCCATGTAATTTCCTGTTGAATGATACGTTACTCGGATCCATGTATGAAAAAGTCTGCCAACGGGACCCACCCAAATAAAATATGCGATTCTTTGGGAAAAAGACCCACTCCCACCCAGCTAGGATCCTCAGATTTCATACCAATCCCCTCCTGCCCTAGCTCTTACTCCCCACCACGTTTGAATGAGATCCGACAACCCCCTCTGGTAGGTGCACTGAAGACAAGATTCCGGAAAACTCCTTCCCCTGCCTACGGGTAGAACCGCAGCCGGAATCAAGGTTCTGAGCTTCCTATGCATTCTGAGTTTTATATGCATACCAGATTTCATAATTTCAAATTTGATCTGCAACTACCCGAATTGGAGTTCCCGCGGACAGACAGACCTTTTTATTGTCGGTATATGGCTCCGCACTTCTGCCCAAGGCTGCAAGTGCCATAAACATTACGGGTAGCCCAGACGAAATCCCCGGACTAGAAAAAACAGCATTTACCTCTCTGCTACCGTAAATGTTATTTCATATAACATGTGACTAGACGGAATTCCACGCGGATGTCATAAGCTAAAGTCAGATTTCTCTTTCATCCCTGACGTATAGTTTCGCCAATCATTGTCATACCATGCTCGAATCGGGAAAATTGCAAGTGTGCCTAATTACTCTTATCTCCCGCGTGTCCCACGAGACCTACTAAGCTGGCACTAAATAGACCTTCCAGGCATCAGCTGTCACATCCGCTACAAGATTTTTCATCTATGGTAGTTTATCGAAGTTCACCCTCTTTGAGCTTTTCAAGAATGAGCTCATTGGCTAATGGGCGGTGCTCTCTTAGACGAATCAGTAGCTCAGCTACCCGAAGTAAAGCAAAACCTAGTTTGAGCGCTAACAACATCTGGAACTACCGAGAGCGCAAAAATGAGCAAAATATTCGGGAACATATACCTTACAGCGCAACTCTTACTAGAAATAATCTTTTCCCTATGAAATGGATCAGAAAAAAACATTTTCGAAAATACCATTACTTTCCCTCTGAAATTAGCGATTTTCTTGTTAGCGCCTGTCGACTATGTCCAGCCTTCCTGCTCTCCGACGCGGCGGCTGGGCGCAAAACATTTGAAAACTGATCGTGTCGTGGTTAAAATGTGTGAAAACTTAGCAAAAAAAGAAGTAATAAACAAAAGCTTCTCAGATCCTTACGTGTGAAAGAGTTGTCAGCAGACGCTGAAGATCCCGGCAAACGTTTCGCTGTGTGACGGGCAAAACTCGGCAATGTCAAAAGGGCGCTAAAATTTCGTAGGGACAAAACGAAACAATGGAGAAAGGTGGGGATTTTAGAAGCTTATATTTCTGTATGGGAGCTAGATGTATTATAAAAAGCAGAATAAGCAAGAGGGGTCCTTTAAGTGATTCACGAGGATTTTGTAAATAGTATGCTTTCAGATATAAGTAAGCCCAGGGTTGCCACATCAACATAATTTAGTGGGTGAATTTTGGCCCAAAAAAGAAAGTGTGCAACTTTATTTCCATGAGAAGTCAGGAAATGGTCACTTCTGGTCGGAATTGCGGCTGCAAAAATGAGACATTCTGATTTTAATATCACAAAAAAACTGGAATATCTGCTACAAAATGACACTTCGAACGTTTTCTAAAATATAATGAATTTTGGGTCTTCCGTCGGACAAGAGTGACAAAAACAAGACAGGGGGACAATTCATGCTATCCTGCGACATGTGGCAACCCTGGGCAGGGGCGTCACTATCACTATGTGGAGGTGTGATACCACACCCCTCAAAGAAAGAAAAACAAGAGCTGTAAGCTCATATGGCACTTGCATGTGTTGAGATGTTTTGTTTGATCAAAAGTATTTTTCGACTTTGTGGTTAAAATGCGCACTTTAAGGGAGCTAGATAAAAAGTATTTTATTTTTGAACTTGGGTGTAATAATGCGCACTTTAAAGGCGCTAGAAATGCATTTGTATGCAAAACCCTTGAGGCAAAAACGATCACAGGCCCTTAGGGATTCTTGATGTATACCGTTTCGTCAAAAGTTTTTTTTCGCTTTTCATTACAAATGCGCACTTTAAGGATGACAGAAATAAATTTTTAAGCAAAATCCTTGTGGCACAAATGATCATGGGTTGAGGTGTATTGTTTGAAATAGAGTACTTTTCGACCTGGCCGTTCAGATTCACACTTTAAGGGAGCTAGAACGTCATTTGTAAACAAAACCCTTGAGGCAAAAATGATAATGAGCTCATGGGGATCATGAAAATATGACTTTGGTTTAAAAGTATTTTTCTAAATTTGCAGTCAAGATTAGTACTTTAACGAATGGTCGGGTTTGGAAAGTGGCCATTTTGAGTCAATCTTGTCAAATCTCTAATATTACAGCCAAGTTCCATCGTCCTAGATTATCTGGAAGTACCTTAAATCGTGATCACCGGAATCCCCGACCTCCCCCCCTTCAAACTTCCCCACAGTCGCCGGAGCCAATCCTTTTCCGTAAGTGTTTATCCAGAGCATCTGTTTGTTATTCCCACAAAGTTCCATCCCGATCTCACCAGTCTGTCGGTCACGTATTTTCGCCCCCCCCCCCCAATTGCTGTCGGATCTGTCCGGACATGAAAAAGACCAACAGAAACATGTCCTCTCTTCAATTACCAAATTTCACTAAAATCCGATCAGCCGTTTCAAAGTTACGCATGACTCAATATTCCGGATTCCACCTCCCGTTACTCCCCCCACGGCTATCAAATTTTTCTTTATAAGTCAGTTTGATCGGGTCCCTGATTCGCCTCCCAAGATTCGTCGTGAAAATCCCCAAAACCGCCATAACCGGAATCCCGGGAAACTCCCCTCCACCCCCCCCTAATGTCATGATCCATCCCAAATGTATAAACGATTTATCTGGAGCAAATGCTTGTTCTTCCCAGCAAGTTTCACTCCGATTCCTCCATTCTAACCGTTTCCCGATATTTCCGGTCTCCCCCCCCCCGAACTCCCCCATAGCTGTTGAATCCGGTCCGGACTTCAAATGGGACATCAGAGTTATGTCATTTATTCAGTTATTAAGTTTCATTCCAATCCGACCACCCGCTCGAAAGTTACAGAGTGCTCCAATTTTCCGGATTCCCCAGCCCTCCACCCCGCTAGTGTCCGGATCCAGTCCAAATGTATAAACGATTTATCTGGAGCAGATGCTTGTTCCTCCCAGCAAGTTTCACTTCGATCCCTCTATTCTAACCGTTTCTCAAAATTTCCGGTCTCCCCCCCCCCCCCAACTCCCCCATAGCTGTCGAATCCGGTCCGGACTTCAAACGGGACATCAGTAGTGTGCCATTTATTCAGTTATTAAGTTTCATTCCAATCCGATCACCCGTTCGAAAGTTACACACTACTCCAATTTTCCGGATTCCCCAGCCCTCCACTCCCCCCGGGTGGTCGGTCGACCCAGTCCAAATGTATAAACGATTTACCTGGAGCAGATGCTTGTTCTTCCCAGCAAGTTTCACTCCGATCCCTCTATTCTAACCGTTTCTCGAAATTTCCGGTCTCCCCCCCCAACTCCCCCATAGCTGTCGAATCCGGTCCGGACTTCAAACGGGACATCAGAACTATGCCATTTATTCAGTTATTAAGTTTCATTCCAATCCGATCGCCCGTTCTAAAGTTACACACTACTTAAATTTTCCGGATTCCCCAGCCCTCCACTCCCCCCGGGTAGTCGGATTGGGAAACTGAATGTTTCCAAGTTACTCCGATCGGGTCCCTGATGCTCCTGCCAAGTTTCATCGTCCTAGCACATCTGGAAGTACTCCAACTCGAAAAAGTGTGACAAAACTCCTTAATTTTCAGAATTTCCCCGGCCCACCACTCCCCCCCAGATGGTCGGATCGGGAAACTGATTACTTCTAGGTTAGTTTGGTCGGGTCCCTGATTTTCCTGCCAAGTTTCATCGTCCTAGCACATCTGGAAGTACCCTAACTCGAACATGTGGGACAAAAAAATTCGGACAGACCGACCGACAGACCGACCGACGGACGGAATTGCGATCGGTATATGGCACTTGAGCCAGAGGCTGCAAGTGCCATAAAAAAACCTAAAACGGGTGCTCGCAGAGCGCTCGAACACAAAAATTCAGCTACACTGGGCACTCAGCCAGGAAAGCTAAATGGAGGACTGGCAGTACGCCCAATAATGTCAGTGTGGCTAGTTCAGGGATACCAAGAAACTGAGTTGAAATCCAGTTTGGACATCGGCGGACTTGGGTTCTCGAGCGTTTGAGACTTAAGGAATTGCATTATCAGTCGCATGTTTGGAGCTTGCCAGAGTGACGAAGGGGAGGCCGGCTATTTCTAATCGTTCGGATTTTTGTTTATTTCTGAATGATATTTTGTCCGAATCAGAAGTATGATTGTTAGATTTGAGCTTCCAAGATCAGCAAAAGACAGCTGTAAATTTATGAATTTCACCCCGCATTGCACAGTCTGTTTTGTACCGACATCTCTCGATTCAAGTGAAAATCAGGCTGATTTGGCTTGTGGTGTACATTTTCAAGAATTTGTTAGTTTCATGCAAACATTCTTTGAATTTTAACAAAAAAGGATTTGACAATCAGAATTTTCCTCCAGCGACGTTACAGAATAAATTGGCTTCGTGAGCAATGCGAGAAGATGTAACAAACTATGTCAACAATTCATTTGGATTTATTGTTTTTTAACTGTAAATTCAGAACAAGTCTGCTCCGTTTCAAGTTTTTTTCCTGGATCATTGGTACTTCTTTTTCGGAAAGGGTTGAATTATGAAGCACACTATTAACTTCCGGCTAAATTCCTCATATTTTCTAGATTCGTTGTGAACTAAGATAGACTGGAAGCTCCGTGCTAAGTGGCCCTTACTTTCATTCACAAAAGACGTTCTGATCATACAGGATTGCACAAAATTTGCCTGCTGAGAGGCGTCATTTCGCTGAAACCTAGGGGGTGGCAGTGGCGGCGTCCCGCGCCCCCTTCGGGGACCAGTGACGCACGGGCGGTTTGAAGTGCCTGGGCGAGGGGTGAATGACGCAAAATGTACTTGTTGGAAATCCAGCACGGCTGAAGAGCGGAAAACTAACTGGAATTCGCTGGAGAGCAAGCTTCTAACGACTTTTTGGCCAGAAAATGGCAATGAGCGCCGCAGGCAAAAACAATTGTTGAATTTGCATGTTTTCTAACAAAATGTAACTACTTCCTGAACAAATTTTAGGTTCTAAAATGGCCCATCCCCCAAACTGTAAGTCCAAACCTCAAAGTAAACACAGAGCATACTACACGCGGCGCCGCAGGCGAAAATTTTGGAATTCTTTATGATCAGAGGGCCTTTTTGGATCACAAATGAAAGCACGGGCCACGACTCATAATGTTTGGTCACGACACATTTCAAACAATGTGAGACATTAAACTGAAAACTGGTACATGATGGTGCTTCAACTCGACCCTTTCCAAATAAAATGACCTTCCGAAACAAAACTGAAACAGGGTAGCCTTTGCTGCAACACACGTTAAACGCAGATTTAAACTCTTTTTACCATTTTACAAAATAAACAAGCTGGGGTTAAGTGAAAAGGCACTTAGTGTTTGCTGACCCTCTCCCCTTCCTACTCTTACATTTTGTGCTTCGTCGGGGCGGTGCCTCCACCTGAATTTCCAAGGGGGCCCTTAGCTATCCATGAACAAATCATAATATGATACTGAAAGCCCAGTTTACAAATGCCACGTGCCATGTTCGCTCTTCATGTTCAAGAGTTCAGACACACAACTGATCCAGCCTCAACTCAAACGCACCTTGAAGACATTCAATCCTCGAACAATGGGTCATTATCTCGGATTCTACTCCAAAGCGGAGCGCCCTCCTAGCTCCGCTTTCGAGTTAAACTGGGACAGACGTCTCGCAAACGCCTGGGTTGACCGACAATAACACCAGTTGATGTTTTGCTTTCGCCGGGTTTTGACCGAACAAATTTTGAGTGATAAAGAAGAGTTAGTGGTTGGGGTCTTGGATAGTCTATGGATTGTAGATAAGAGAGATTTTCTGTAGAGATGATTGTAGAGTAATTCTACATAGATATAAAGAGATACTATGTGGAGATCTTTCTGAAAACAGTCTATGGATTATCCAAGACCCCAATGACTACAATTTGTGAAGCAGTGTTTTTCCCGAAAAAAGTCATTGCCTACCGTACCTAACAAATTTCGCAGCGGCGCTCATATTGATTCTGACACAGTCATTAGAAACTGCTGCGGGTCGGGCAATTGCGGATGCGAATTCCTTTAATACGAATGAGGTTCAACTTAAGTTTCTTTAAATCCGTACAGTTTACCGCATAGAGTTTCTTGGCAAATTTTCTAACTGGTAGGCTATGCACCTGGTAGGACTT
Source organism: Branchinecta lindahli (assembly GCA_023053555.1). NCBI lineage: Eukaryota > Metazoa > Arthropoda > Branchiopoda > Anostraca > Branchinectidae > Branchinecta > Branchinecta lindahli. The sequence continues at coordinate 4,812,899 of JAKZAO010000002.1, forward strand.
ACCGGACGTCTGCCGATCCTATACCTTGAAGCACGTCCGTATCCAGGAATTTATTTCGGAGGGGGTTTACCCGCGGGTCGGACCTAGTCCCTACCGAAAAGTACCAAAAAGACATAGATCAGAGGTAAAGTGTATAAAAACGATCATTTTTGTATGTTTCAGAGGGCGTTTGAACCCCCTAGCCCCCCCCCCCCCCCGTGGATACGTCTCTGCCTTGAAATAAGGTAAATAACATAGAATCGTGCATATTTAGCATCTATCAGCTTATCGTACAGTTGCCTTATCGATCAGAAGTCATACTTGTAATATGCTTGCCGGATTTCAAATTTTATTCCATTCTGGTCGTAATAAGGCTTTGATAACAACATAAATATGTGGGCAATTCATTGTGATCTTTAATTGGCTTCCAACTTCTATATATTTATATTATCCATAAATATCACCAATATTTCTTGAAAACTGACGATGGTTCCAGTGACCCGCTAGAATTAATCTGAGGAGAGATGCAAGTAAGTTTTCCCCTACCTTCAGCATCAAACCCTACAAAACTGTGCTTATTCAAACGAACTGGGAGCATCACAGGCTCAAAATATGAGTGCGCGCTATGCAAAGTAGCATATCGACCAAGTTAAATGAGTAAATGCTTGGTAAGTAATCGACTTATCGTGGACGCATGCCTGCACGAAAAAAACGTACTTTTTCGTTCTGTCTGATCGATGGTCCATTTGGTATTGTTAGAGCATAAGTTGTGCACAATGCAGCAGCCAAATAAGAGAAATTATGTGCTCAAAATAAAAGGGCATGTGGTAGTTGTGGTTCTATTCTGTTTTAAAAAAAAGCTGCAGTTGCAGTTTCATCGTCCTAGCACATCTGGAAGTACCTTGATTCGCGATCACACACTGCTGTATCTATTCTTCCAACCAAATTTCATCCCAATCGCTCCACTCTAAGCGTGTCACAAGATTTCGGGTTCTCCCCTCCACCTCCCCCCAACATTCATCATCGGATTACATCCGGACTTTAAATAGGACATTTGAGGCATGAGGTCTTTCCAAATATCAAGTTTCATTAAGATCCGACCACCCGTTCAAAGGTTATACATACCTCAAGATTCAGGACTCTCCCTCCCTCCACTCCCCCCACGATGGTCAGATCAGATAAATGGCTATTTTTAAGCCAATCGTGTCAAGTCTCTGATTTTCAGGCGAAGTTTCATCTTCCTAGCACGTCTAGAAGTACCTTAACTAGCGATCACCGGAATTCCGGACCCCCCCCCCTCTAACTCCTCCACAGTGCCCGAATCGGGTGGTTCCCAAAATCACCACGATCTTTTTGCCCACTCTCACAATGCCCACGCTCAGAATGCCCACGATCAAAATGCCCACGGTTCAAAATGCCCACGATCAAAATGCCCACGATTAAAATGCCCACGGCTCAAAATGCCCACGACTCAAAATGCCCACGACTCAAAATGCCCACGACTCGAAATGCCCACAATTCAGAGGTGGAACACCCGAAATCGAAATCGTCCGAAATGCTGGCGGCTTAAAAATGCCGACGGTTTTAAATGCCAATAGTTCAAAATGGTCACAGGAGGCTAACATCGTCTTCGTTCAAAATGCCGACGGCTGAAACTGTCCACAGAGGAGGCCAACATCATCCTGGGAATGCGGACTACGATATTTAAGGGGTAGGATTCATCACGGTAAAGGTTTTGAAAGGAATTATTTTATTGTTTGTTGAAGAACGATCCAAAAAGACCAGCAAGTAAAGCTCTTAAAGAAAAGTTCCAAGAGGGTCCCTAATCAGGCAGTGGCTTCCTCAGGAAAGCACAGCGCTTTTTCGGCAACTAACCACGAGCCAATACACATGTTTCTTGTAAGTATTTTACCAGAATTATATTATAATTGTGATTATACCAGTCAACATAAGATCATCGTCATTCTGATCTATTCTATTATACTCTTCCCGTTGCTCACTCACCCCTAATTCAAGTTTACTACGTTCTGAATACCAGTCAACATAAGATCATCGTCATTCTGATCTATTCTATTATACTCTTCCCGTTGCTCACTCACCCCTAATTCAAGTTTACTACGTTCTGAACACCTCAAATAATCCAATCGTGGGCATTTTGAGTCGTGGGCATTATGAGTCGTGGACATTATGAGTCGTGGGCATTTTGAGTCGTGGGCATTTTGAGTCGTGGGCATTTTAAGTTGTGGGCATTTTGAGTTGTTGGCATTTTTAGTGGGCATTTTGAGTCGTGGGCATTATGATCGTGGGCATTTTGAGTGTTAGCCCCCGAATCTTGTCCGATTCTGTCACTGAGGTACATAGGGCTTGTGCTTGTTCTTCCCGCCAAGTTTCATTCCGATCGCTCCACTCCAAGCGTCTCACAAGGTTTCCGGTTCCCCCACTGTACGTCCGTCCCCACCTTCATCGGATCCGGTCCGGACTTGAAAAGAGTCATCTGAGACATGTGGTCTTTCTACGTATCAAGTTTCATTATGACCCGATCACCCGTTCGGAAGTTATGCATACCTCGAGATTCCGGATTCCACCTCCCTCCACTCCCCCCACGATGGTCGGATCGGGAAGTTGACTATTTCTAGGTTAATCTAGTCGGGTCCCTGATTTGCCTGATTTGCCATTGTCGTAGCCCACCTGGAAGTAACTTAACTCCGTATTACCGGAATTACGAACCCCTCTCCATCTCCCCCCACAGTGAACGAATCCGGTCCGGTTCTGTCAGTGATGTACCTAGGGCTTGTGCTTGTTCCTCCCACCAAGTTTCATCTCGATAGCTCCACTCTAAGCGTGTCATATGATTTCCGGTTCCCCCCTCCGCCCCCCCCATATTCATCGGATTCGGTCCAGACTTGAAATGAGGCATCTGAGACATGGCGTCTTTCCAAATATCAAATTTCATTAAGATCCGATCACCCGTTTGAAAGTTATGCATGCCACTAAATTCCGGATTCTGACTCCCCTCCCTCCCCCCACGATGGCTGGATCGGGCAAGTGACTATTTCCTAGTTAGTTTAGCCGGGTCCCTAATACGCCTGCCAAGTTTCATCGTCCTAGCACATCTGGAAGTACCCTAACTCGCAAACACCGGACAGACCGACCGACCAACGGAAAAGTGGTCGGTATATGGCACTTGGGCGGAAGGCAAGTGCCATAAAAACCAAAGACAAGAGCTGTAAGCTCATATGGCACTTGCAAGGGTTGAGATGTATTATTTCAGTGGTTCCCAACCTTTTCCGTACCGCGTACCCCTAATCAAGGTTCGAAAATGTTGCGTACCCCCTTTTCCAGAACGTTAAAAAGACGATATTTATTATCATAAATGATAAGGCATACATGAGTAGAAATTTATACAAAATCAATGAGACACTTAAGGCTGCTTTTTAGCTAAAATTTTATGAAATCTCGGCTCGACGTCATTTACGGCAATATTAGTTTCACAGTCAGCCTGTTTCTGTGTATGGTTTTGATGTCCTCCGTGATTTCATCAAACTGCATTGCAAACGTTTTCGTTAGCTTAATTCGTAACCTGAATGTCAATAATTATCACTTGTTTTGTTATGTCTTTGGTTCTTCTTGAAACAATATTGTTAGCCACAGGAACAGATTTTACGGCAGTAGGCTAGCTGTATTCAGGGGCGTCACGCACTTGTTGGCAACACCTCTTCCCCAAACAGAAACGAGTCGGCGCGAAGCGCCGCGATTTTTCGTGATAACAGTTATTTTTTTTGAAAAACAGTCGATAAAAATACCTTGCCCCTCAAAATGTTTAGGCTAGTGATGCCTCTGCTGGTAATATTAGGCTTTCGGCAGTCAAAAGTGAGTTAGGCGAGATTTTGAAGTTACGAATTAAAACGATTTTGGTTCCTTCGCGTACCCCTTGCAAGGGTCTCGCGTACCCCTTGGGGTACGCGTACCCCCGGTTGGGAACCACTGTATTATTTGATCAAAAGTAATTTTCGACTGTGCGGTTCAGATGCGCACTTTAGGGAGCTAGAGAAAAAGTATTTTATCGGTGAACTTAGCTGTAATGATGCGCACTTTAAAGGCACTAGAAATTCATCTGTAAGGAAGACCCTTGAGGCAAAAACGATAGCAGGCTCTTAGGGATCATTGATATATACGTATGATCAAAAGTATTTTTTTTCCACTAATGCGGGTAAAATGCGCACTTTAAGGGTGCAAGAAATTATTTTTTGCAAAACCCTTGTGGGACAACTGATCATGGGTTGAGATGTAGGCCTATCGTTTGATAAAAAGTACTTTTCGACCTTGCGGTTAAGATGCACACTTTAAGGGAGCTAGAACTTCATTTGTAAGCAAAACCCTTGAGGCAAAAATGATCACGAGCTCATTTGGATGATGGAAATGCATATTTTGCTTGAAAGTATTTTTCTTAATTTGCGGTCATGATTGGTACTTTAAGGAATGGTCGGATTGGAAAAGTGGCGATTTCTAAGCCAATCTTGTCGAATTTCTAATATTCCAGCCAAATTTCATCGTCCTAGCACATCTGGAAGTACCTTAACTCGCGATCAAGGGAATTCCGGACCCGCCCCTCAAACTCCCCCCACAGTCGCCGGAGCCAATCCGGTTCAGTTTTGGACTTGTTTGTTATTCCCACAAAGTTCCATCCCGATCTCTCCAGTCCAATCCGGTCACGTATTCCCCCCCCCCCCCAATTGTTGTCGGATCCGGTCCGGACATGAAAAAGATCACCACATGCACGCCCTCTGTTCAGTTATTAAATTTCACTCGAATCCGATCACCCGTTCCAAAGTTACGCATGGCTAAATATTCCGGATTCCCCCTCCCTCCGATATCCCCACGACTATCGGATCGAGTGAATTTTTATTTACAAGTCAGTTTGATCGGGTCCCTGATACGCCTCCCAAGTTTCGTCGTGAAAATCCCAAAAACCGTCATCACCAGAATTCCGGGAAACTCCCCTCCACCTCCCCCCCCCAAGTGTCCGGGTCCAGTCCAAACGTGTAAACGATTTATCTGGAGCAGATTCTTGTTCTTCCCAGCAAGTTTTACTCCGATCCCTCCATTATAACCGTTTCTCGAGATTTCCGGTCTTCCCCCACCCCAACTCCCCCATAGCTGTCGAATCCGGTTCGAACTTCAAATGGAACATCAGAGATATGTCATTCATCCAGGTATTAAGTTTCGTCCCAATCCGATCACCCGTTCGAAAGTTACACAACACTCAATTTTCCATATTCCCCCGCACTGCACCACATATACAAACCCCTTTGACCCTCGAATGCACTAGCTCTTTCCAATGTTAACAGAGTGATCCGATGCAAAGAGTGACGTCACGCCGCGCGCAGACCTACTAGTGTGTAGAAAGGGGTAGGGGTTTTACAAAAACTACTAAATTCTCAGGATTCCCCCGCCCTCTACTCCCTCCACGGTGGTCGGATCGCGGAAGTGACAATTTGCAAGTTAGTTTGGTCGGGTCCCTGATATGCCTGCCAAGTTTCATCGTCCTAGCACATCTGCAAGTACCCTAACTCGCGATCACCGGACCGACCGACCGACGGAAAAGTGATCGGTATATGGCACTTGAGCGAAGCTGCAAGTGCCATAAAAAACAGACGAAAACTGTATCAAGTTTCATTAAGATCCGATGACCCGTTCGAAAGTTATGCATCTGTTATGCATGCCACTAATTTCCGGATTCCGCCGTCTCCCCCTCTCCCCACGATGGTCGGATCGGGCAAGAGACTGTTTCCAAGTTAATCTGGTCGAGTCCCTGATGTGCCTATCAAGTTTTATCGTCCTAGCCCACCTGGAAGTACATTAACTGCAGATCACCGGAATTCCGGAACCCCCTCCAACTCCCCCCACAGTGTCCGAATCCGGTCCAGTTTTGTCAGTGATGTACCTAGAACGTGTGCTTGTTCTTCCCACCAAGTTTCATCTCGAATACCTCACTCTGAGAGTGTCACACCATTTCCGGTTCCCCCCCCTCCGACCCCCCCCCAGATTCGTCGGATCCGGTCTGGACTTGAAACGGGACATCTGAGACACGAGATCTTTCCAGATATCAAGTTTCATTAAGATCCGATCACCCGTTCGAAAGTTACACATGCCCCTATTTTCTGGATTCCGCCACCTCCCCCTCCCCCCACGATGGTCGGATCGAGCTAATGACTATTTCCAAGTTAGTTTGGTCGGGTCCCTAATAATCCTGCCAAGTTTCATCGTCCTAGCACTTCTGGAAGTACAATAACTCGCAAACACCGGACAGACCGACCGATCGACGGAAAAGTGATCGGTATATGGCACTTGGCCGGAAGGCAAGTGCCATAAAAACCAAAGAAAAACAGAAGAAAATGGGGTTTTTAACGGCCAACGAAGAAACTGAAATAAAAAGCGAATATTTCGGGAGGGACAACCGTCTCGCTTCTTCGTGTAAAACCCGAGGTAAAGCCGCCTCCCTTCTTTGGGTAAAAAATGTCACTCGCTAGTACCGAGCGAGAACAGTCTTGCAATTGTTATTCGCAGGTATTGGTGAGTAGCATTTGAATTCTTCCAGGTTTGGTTTTCTGTTTCGGTTGTTTGTTGGTTTCCCGCTTTGTTTTGGTTTTATCGTTTGTCAATCCTCATCCACGTTTTGGCATTTTTCCTCGAAATTTTCCGTCTGCGCTCAACGGTTGTCCTCCCGAAATATTCGCTTTTTATTTCAGTATTTTCGTTGGCCTTTAAAAACCCATTTTCGTCTGTTTTTCTTTGGTTTTTGTGCTCTGCGGTCGTACCATCACAAAGTTTCGATTAATGCAAATCAATCATTCGTACTGAAAATTGTGTTTACGGTAGCTGTAGGCTACTTTATGCCCTTGAACGCCCCGCAATTAGATCGGACCCGGCCCGAACCTCAAAAAGCGATATCCATGGCGTAGGCTACAAACTAATAAATCTTTACGCTTTCTTTAAGAAATGGTTATAGCCAGGAGCAACAATTTTGTTGGTTCAAGAACAAAGCATGTCATCTATGTGTGACATACGAGATGATGTATCAATTAATTAAACCACCACCAACACTTCACGTAACCGAAAACTCTGGCCCTACTCACCTTCACTCCAAACAGATTAGTTTCTGAATTCACCAGATTCTCTCAATAGCATTCAAAGTCACTCGATGAATCCTTTTTGACAACTCGCAAATTCGCGATGATCTTGATCTTACACAGATCAGTACGAGTACCCCCTAAACGCTCCGGATGAATTACTCTGATTTGTCAATCCGACCACGACATAACTATGAGTCACGACGGAGAGCGTGAGGGGTTAGTGCCTTCCGCAAATCGCATGCAAGACAAAAGTTGTGCTGGGTATAAGGGCGGGTCGACGTGCTCGGGCATAGGGTGGGGGGGATGACGACCTCAAAATATGCGAGTAGCTAACGTTTGGCAATAATGCCTGCTAGGAACAAAAGGCAAAAAAGACAGAACCATTTGCGAAAGGATTTAAGAATAAAAAAAAATATTAATACCTTTTTATGGCACTTGCCTTCCGGCCAAGTGCTATATACCGATTACTTTTCCGTCGGTCGGTCGGTCCGCTGATCGCGAGTTGGGGTACTTCGGATGTGCTAGGATGATGAAACTTGGCAGGCGTATCAGGGACCCGACCAAACTGACTTGGAAATAGTCACTTCCCCGATTCGACCATCGTGGGGGGAGTGGAGGGATGGGAAATATGGAATATTTAGGCATGTGTAACTGTCGAACGGGTGATAGGATCTAAATGAAACTTGATATGTGGAAAGAACACATGTCTCACATATACCATTTTATGTCCGAACCGGATCCGACAACTGTGGGGATTAGGAGGGGGTTACCGGAAACATCGTGACACGCTTAAAGTGGAGGGATCGGGATGAAACTTGGTGGGAAGAACAAGCACATATCCTTGATACACCTTTGACATAAACGGATCGGATCCGGGCATTGGGGGGTGGATGCTGGATCCCGGATTTCCGGTTATCATGGGTTAAGGTACTTCCAGATGTGCTAGGATGATGAAACTTGTCAGGCATACCAAGGACCCGACCAAACTGACTTGGAAATATTCACGTCCCCGATTCGACCAGTCCTATTTCGCCCAGGGCTGATACTGCTGTTGTCTTTCTCTCCCCTTATCAAATCCCTTGTTGTGTATATTATCGCCCGTTGTCCTTGTTTAGTAACTCAGCATTTGTTCACTTTTAAAAGACCGAAGTCCGTTAGATGTTTCTCGAACGATAAAGGACACATTGCACTTACGATAGTAGGCCTAATTCCATTTCAGTGGCAGTTCCATCCGTTCTCCTTCCTGATATGTAAAACTTCATAAACTTATCCTGTCTCCTCTGTTTGCATTATACTTATTATTATGGTTATTATTGTTATTATTTGGTGTTAGCATTTTGGGTTATTTTGGTACTATTTTTTTTTTGTTTTTCACAAGTTTTCTTTTTCAAAGTTAAGCGGCTTGAGCCTAAAGAGGACCCTTGCCAAGAAGGGCCGACATATAGCTCTAATAAAATTTAACTAACGTATCCGTTTTGCACTGTCAATTATTCGTATTTGATATTAGGTATTGTTATTATTGGGATCCCAAAACGTAAGTGGAGGGATACCTATGACATCGCAAAAGTTGTCCGTCCGTCTGTCCGTCCGTCTGTAAGCACGATAACTCTCGAAGGGAATTAGATATTTTGATGAAACTTGGTGTGACCATTCTTTGGGTCAAGAGTAAGGTCGGGTTCGTAGATGGGCCCTGTAGCTTTACATTTAGGGGTGGGGGAGGGGGTTTAAATTAAGCGACAAGCAATTTTTTTTTTAAACAGCTAATGTGATAGTCGATTATAGGGTAAAAAGACACGCTGAACACGAATATGAAAAACATTTTCTTGCCGGACAAGTAGTTCGTCCGGAATCCGGCCAAAACCGGAAAGTTTGTTAAAAGTAGAAGTCTTATTTGAAGTTGATTAGATGTTCGATATAAAGGTAAGAAGGCATTCTGAACAAGAATATGAAAACCGTTTTCTCGCCGGACAAGTAGTTCGTCCGGAATCCGGCCAAAACCGGAAAGTTTGTTAGAAGTTAAAGTTTTATCTGAAGTTGATTAGATGTTTGATGTAGGGGTAAGAAGGCATGCTGAACAAGAATACGAAAACCGTTTTATCGCCGGACAAGTAGTTCGCCCGGAATCCGGCCGAAACCGGAAAATTTGTTAAAAGTTAAATTTTTATTTCAAGTTGATTAGATGTTGGATATAGGGGTAAGGAGATACGGTGAATCCGTTTTTGAGCTTTAGTTTTTTCGCCGGACAAGTAGTTCTTGAATTTCGCCAGAACCGCAAAATTCACAGAAGTAAGCTAGGATCATTTCGATCGGCTTATAGAGGTAAACGCACATGCTGAATCCATATCTGAGCTTGGATTTCTTTATGATTAGCTGTTTGGCCTGGCGAAGACTGGATCTGGCGAAGACAAAACCTAATTGTCTGGATCAAATATTGAATTTTTGGGATCCCATCGGAACCTTTGGTCTTGTTATTATTATGGTAGCTTTGCGAACAAGTATGCTCAGAGTTTCGTCCCCTGGTTTGTTCGTCATACAGCTGGGAGCGCATTTGAACGTTATTGTTTGTATTTTATGAATTGTGTTCTATTATGTTATTGGCCATTTTGATGATATGACGTCGGTATTAACGTAAAAACAACCCATCGGCTTATCCGTTAAAGGTTTTTTAGATTATAATGAATTGAATTGAACTACCTAGCCAATTTTTCTGTGTTTACGTGATGTATCAGGCTCCCGATCATTTTGTCCGAGAAGCTTCTTGGTCGGAACAACGGTTCTGCGAATTTTGCCACGTTTATCATCCATGTTAAAGGACCCCTCTCGCTTATTCTGCTTTTTATAATATATCTAGCTCCCATACAGAATTATAAGCTTCTAAAATCCCCACCATTCTCCATTGTTTCGTTTTGTGCCTACGAAATTTTAGCTCTTTTTTGGCCTTGCCGAGTTTTGCCGGTCACACAACGAAACGTTTGCCGGGATCATCAACGTCTGCTGACAACTCTTTCACACATAAGGATCCTGAGAAGCTTTTGTTTATTACTTCTTTTATTTGCTCAGTTTTCTCACTTTTGAACCACGGCGCGATCAGTTTTCAAATGTTTTGCGCCCAGCCGCCGAGTCGGAGAGCAGGAAGGCTGGACATTATGAAGGAGCAAATCGTGCCAATGATTCCGAAATTTTAGCATTTAAATTCCCAGATTTTAGCATTTAACTCCCACAGAATAGCATTTTAGCCGAGATTTTAGCATTTAACTCCCACAGAATAGCATTTTAGCCGAGATTTTAGCATTTAACTCCCACAGATTAGCATTTAGTTCCCAGATTTTTAGCATTTAACCCCCAGAGTTTAGCATTGTGTTCCCAGATTTTAGCATTTAAATCCTACAGTTTAGCATTTAGTTCTCAGATTTTAGCATTTTTTTTAATGCTAATTTCTGTCACTTTTAATGCTAAAGTTTGGCAACGCTGCGCTAAAATACTAAAATCTCGCACAATGGAGTAAATCGTGCCAATCGCGTGATTGGTTGGCTTCTGGATGCGTTTTGTATTACCATTTAGGCTGATTTTGTTCTCAACAGCAACAGCAAAAGATTCAAACTTCTTTGAATGTGTGGTTCTACTAATTAGCAAAGACCAGTTGAGACCACTATAATCCCTTGGATTGGATAACTCCAACGTCACTTAGCTAAACTTGCTTAAAAACTTCTCCAACTAAGGTTACTTCTTGGCGCGGACAAGTATAACCTTGTATGTTGGCAATAAAGAGTATCAATTGAGCTCTAAAACCATAATTTAAGCTCTTCCATGTAATTTTCAACCTCCCTTTGCCACATAGGAGGCTTAAATTGTGGTTTCAAGGTTAGATTGACACTGATATCCACCACTAGTTTATTGTCCGAACAGTCCGAGGTTGCATAGCCATAGGTCTCCTGTACACACTCAGGGTAGGGTAGCCACAAAAAAACCTAGTGGCAAAAGTTGGCGATTTTTTTGTAATGAATGCAGGAATTGCTGTGAATTTTCCTTATCAGTTTTACCTATCTAAAACATCTCCAAAAAATATTTTAAAAATACCATTGCATTCAGGACAAAATTGTCTATTTTATAAGGCTAACAGTAAGATGTCCTAGCTATTTAATATTATTTCTTAATATTCAATGTAAATTTAGATGTAAAAAAAGTAGCTGAACTTGCCTACAATAATTTGTTGATACTAAGGAGGAAAAGTCAGCAGCCTATAGCAGCAATAGGTCTATTGGATTGTAACCTTGATGCTCATATTCATATTTTCTGATCTAACTCACTTGCTGGGGCTCCCCATGCACTCAAAATCACCCAGTTTCATAGAATTTCATTGAAGCACATAGTTCCAAGCTGGTCACTAGATGGACAAAACCCTAAAGTAGGGTAGCCACAAAAACACCTAGTGGCAAAAAATGGCAATTTTGTTGTAATGAATGCATGAATTGCTGTGAATTTTCCTTATCAGTTTTACCTATCTAAAACATCTCCAAAAAATATTTTAAAAATACCATTGAATTCAGGACAAAATTGTCTATTTTATAAGGCTAACAGTAAGATGTCCTAGCTATTTAATATTGTTTCTTAATATTCAATGTAAATTTAGATGTAAAAAAAAGTAGTTGAACTTGCCTACAAAAATTTGTTGATATTAAGGAGGAAAAGTCAGCAGCCTATAGCAGCAATAGGCCTATTGGACTATAAACTTGATGATCATATTCATATTTTCTCATCTAACTCACTTACTGGGGCTCCCCATGCACTCAAAACCAGCTCAAAATCACCCAGTTTCATAGAATTTCATTGAATCACATAGTTCCAAGCTGGTCACTAGATGGACAAAACCCTAAAGTCAATGGATGAACATAGGCATTTTCTTATGTAAAATACTGTTTTCTAAAGAAGATTTAAGATGCTTAGAGACAAGATAGAGAGGTGATTTTGGCCTCAAATCAAAGCTAAAAGATAGGAGAATCACAATCTGATCTTCAAAAGCTCAGGTTTGATTAATTTTTTTTTTAGTGGCTACCCTACTCAGGGATTCTTTTAAACAACAACAGGTCCTCTAATATGCAACTGCCCAGCTAATACTCAACAGTGTCTTACTGGCTAGACACTGTGTATTTTTTAAAACATCAACCCCTCAGTTTTTTTTTTTTTTTTTTTTTATTGTTGGTTTCGCTGGACGTGTCAACAGCTGGTGTTGGAGACCGGGTGCTGACGGGAGAACACGCATATTTCCATTAGTATGAATGACATGTAGTGAATTATAAATGTTGTATTTAGTTAAAGAAGTTTTTCCATCCCGTGCATTACGAATTTCTCCGGGCTCTGGACATTTTGTTATTTAATTTATTATTAAAATGAACCTGAACCTGAACCTGAACCAGCTCACTTTGAGACCCCTGCTTCATTAGCAGAGGGGTTAAAACATTAACCCCTCTGCTCGAATGGGACCCCTGCTTCATCAGCAGAGGGGTTGCTATTTGAAATAATAGACAGCGCATAGCCAGTAAGACACTGTTGAGTATTAGCTGGGGGGGTTGCATATTAGTTGACCTGTTCTTGTTTGAAAGAATCCCTGAGTGCCTGTACAGTGGATAGACCAGAGATATTTTATCTTCCCAATGCCCGCTAATGCCCCGCTCCATGATATTTTTATGCCCCACATCCAGCACCTGCTGACCAGTTAGGGAAAACAGTTTCTATGCTTACAGGAGTGTTACATGATACCACCACCCTAAATGCCTATTTCTGAGAAATGACTTAAGAAAACAAGATTAAAACTTGAGAAAAATTTCAGTGCAGTATCTCAGATAGGCTATACCACCAGTTTTGCTAAAATTGGTATTTTGCTAAACGATGAATGTTAGGGGCCAGTCATTTGATCTATGATGTTCCTTAATCTACTGCAAATAACCGAATTCCTATTTTCTTGAGGTTTGCAGAATTTTTCTGGGGTGTTGCTACCATGATCCAGGGTGGTGGTATCATGTACCATAGCCAATTTGCAACAAGTCTGGCCCAAAACATGCCAAATGGTAATAGATGACCTACTAAATATGTCTAGCGGTTAAAAATTTCAAGTTTTGTTCTTTTGGTGGCTCTTCCAGGGGACTGGTGATACCGTGATACAGATGGTACCATGCAACACTCCTGTAGAAGCTTGACTGGACTATGTACTGGCCTGCAACTTAGTTCTATGCTCCTTGTTTAACTACCAAGGGGACACCCCTGACTGCATAATCTAAAATTTCCTTGTATCGATAGACATAAGTCAATATTATCCAGCCATTTCTACATAACTGAGTCTCTTAGCCAACTAGTTTGATAGCCAAATTTATCTTATCACTTAGTCTGTTAGCCAACCAGTTGGCTAGCCATATTTATCTCTAGGAATTTCAACTTTATCCAACTATTGGGCTAGTTTTTCTCTAGGAATCTGAAATTAGTCAACTAGTTGGACCATGAAACGTTTCTCTAGTAAATCTAAACTTTGCTAACTTGTTTGCTAGTAAAATGTTTCTCTAGTAAGTCTAAACTTTGCCAACTAGTTGGATAGTGAAATGTTTCTCTAGTAAATCTAAACTTTGCCAATAAGTTGGACAGTGAAATTTCTCTCGGAGATCTAAACTTTGCCAACTAGTTGGCTAGCAAATGTTTCTCTAGGAAATCTATACGTTGTCAACTAGTTAGCTAGTGAAATGTTTTTCTAGAAAATCATTAAATTAGCCAGCTAGTTGGCTACTGTCTTGGAAGTGTAGCCTATATATTTATTCTAAAATCTATTAATTTCCATCACTAATAACAGCTAGGTAGTTGACTAGAGATATTTTCCCTCAGAGAATCTTTGATTAGTCAACTAGTTGGCTAGTGAATATTTTTGCCTAGGAAGCACCTGCCGTTATTTTTAATATGAATTTTATTCCATGAACGAAGAACTAAGCCATCATCATCCTCATGAGGAAAATCAACATTTCTGTTCCTGACCTGCTCATTCAGTTGGAATCTGGAAAAAAAATTCCAGAGTTGGCTAGACATTTTGGAGTCAGTATCAGAACAGTTTGCCGGAGACTGAAGGAAGCTGGGAGTTCAGTTAAAGATCTGAAAATCTCCGGTTAGTCCCTGTAACTCTATTGGCTAGAAGATTTTTACTAGATAAAGACACCTGAATGGAGATCTGATAATCAGCCTCTAGTGCAAAATCGATACCTAAAGTAATACTTCGCTGAACTTGTTCATCTGGTTACCCATCAGATTTGCAGGCTAGTAGGAACCATTTCTTGCAGCTGTGTCAGTTTGGAAAGTCCAAGAAAATTTGTTTGTCCCTTGTGTTTTTAGTGTCTGTATGTTCACCCACGTGTTTCTGAGTTTGGTTTCAATTTGGTAAATGTAGGCCTATATAGTTCTAAAGAGTTATTTTGTATGTAGCACACCCAAGCACAACGCAGCACTAATAATTCAATACAGTCTGCTTCTTCTGCCCTGTTCATGAGTTGTAAAAATATTCAGAAAAAAATATATCCTCTCTCCATTCGCATAGGTCTTCATCATGTAGTACACCATCCAGGTAGAGTCGCGGACCCCTCAGTTCAGATTCCTAGCACTCGCAAGCAATTTGATATGGCCCAAGCCGCAAAATTCCAAGCAAACCCAAATGAGATGACGCAATGACGCTAAAAAATGCACTGCAGGCAAATTTGTTTGCAGTCCAGTAGGATTAGAACATGTTTTCGAATTCCAAGTGAAAGTAAGGGCCATTTAAGCATGGACCTGCCCGTCTGTCTATGTCCACTTCAAATTTCCACGGAAAAAAAAAAAATTGAAACAGAGCATCAATTTACAGTTAAAAAAACAAAAAAAAAAATCAAATGACAGGTTTTATTAATCAGGCCTGTCATTACATCTTCCTTCATTGCTGACTCACAAAGCCGATTTATTGTTATGTGACGCACTGGAGGAAAATTCTTTTCTGTTAAAACACAAAGCACCTTTGCAATAAATTAACAAATTCTTGAAAATATACACCTCAAGCAAATTCAGCCTGAATTTTCTTGAATCGAGAGATGTTGGTACATAACACATCGTGTCGGTTCAGAAACGTCTTGTTAATCCTGAACTATCCTTACTGACTTTTCCCGGGCGCACTGCCAGCGCCCGCTCTAGCTTAATATTTAGGGTCGGGCGCTCTACGAGCGCCCAGACTAACTCAAAGCTTTTGAGCCCCCTCCCCCCCCCCCCCCTAGTGACGCCCCTGGTAGTGGCATGCTTATTTGAACGTCTGCTGACAGTAAGATGGAACCCTCCACTAATTATGAGCAGGTCATATCGGTCCTACACTGCCTCAGTTCAAACATCAATACACTTACTTACTTAGAGTTACTTAAAGTTGTTCAGCACCATCAGGCAGTTGGCCTGCCTGTTTGATGCCCTCTGTTTGTTTGATGGATTTGTATGTGGTTGATCTTGTAGTTATGTTGACCATTCACTTATTAACTCTGTTTTTGAAGCTGTGTTTGGTGACTGGATGGCATGTTCAGGCAGCTTATTCCAAGTGTCGACTGCTCGCGTTGAGAAAGTTGAAACACATAAATACAAAATTTTTTGAATATAGTTGTTCAGTTCTGCATGAAAAATAGTAAAATCTAAAAAAATAAACAAAAAAATTTGAATGTCAAAGATGTAATTGGCTTCTTGCAGAACCAAAGGAGAATATCTGGGCCAAGGGATATATATGGGTTCTCCTTTTAACAATGGTAATGTCAGGAATATAGGTTTTCTAGTTAACAACCATTTGGTAAGCAGCAAACTCAGCATAATTTTACCAAATATTTGTTTTATTATGTTTACAAATTTCTGTGAGCGAGATATTGTCTCTATATTTCTAGCAGTCGTCCGTCAAAATTGAAATTTCGTTAACCATGACTAACGCATATGCATGTGTACTATCACCGCCATATGAATGGTTTTGTCAATTACAGATCAATGCCTTGATGCGCTGGTTTCATCAGTTGGAGAGCAATACCCCCTGTGGGGTCGTAGGATGGTTGAGGGCCATATGCGAAGCAACTTCGGACTTTCGGTCTCAGTTAAGAGGATACAAGAATCCTTAAAACGGGCACAGCCGATACTTTCTGCTCGCCGTTCTCGGCGTCGTTTGCGCAGGCGTGTCTACCATGTTCCCCATGCAATGTCGCTGTGTCATATTGATGGCAACCACAAACTTATCAGGTTAGAATCTCGACTGCAATTAAGATCAATTTTGTTATAATTATACTCTGATTATACTGTTTAATTCTGACATTACTTAAAGCATAAAATCGGATCTTCATGTATTTGGAACCATGAGGTGCTTCAAAGTTGAAACCATGCAGAAGATTATCAGTATAATAAGCCTTTTTGCTTAAATCTGTAATAACTGTTATCCGATATATGCTATAGTAAGTGATAAGGTCTAAACATAGCTGAAGATCACCGTCATGCATATATACTAGATGTGTAGAGGTGTTACTAGCCAAAATGTTGGGGTGGGGTTACCGACTGGCTAGTCATTGTTCAGACTGTTTTTGCAGAAAAAAAGACTGCTGGAAGAAGAAACGACTGTCATGACCAAAATTCGACTGATTTTAAGAACAAGAGCTACGAGCTCATATGGCACTTGTTACGAGTAGAGGGTTCAGGAAAGTGGATAAGAAGCTCACAATACACACGCCATCCAAAAATACGGTTCGGACCTACTAATAATATAGGTTAATTCACTCAAGTCTGAACGTTCCGGCATGCCCTCCGATCACGTGGGGTAAATGAATGTTCTAACCTCCAAGTTTCTCGGCATAATAAATCCACTCGCTTGATATTTAGACGTGCCGCAAGATTTCCGGTACCTCCCTCCAACTCTCCTTACCACGGCTGAATCTGGTTCGGACTCTTGAAGTCTTGAATGGACCATCTGACGCATCTTCTCTTACCACCTCTTTCACTTTTTCACCTCTTTCACTTTAAACATCTCATTGACAACAGCTTCAGTTGAATGCGGGTGTTTGTGTTCACTTTAGCAATTAGTCTGTCACCATCAACCGGGCCTCACCTTTGCCTTACACTCCCTTTGTTTATCATTGCTTTGCCTTCGTTTCAAGAACTGAAAACTAAGAATACCTCCAGCAAGCACTCTTTGCTTTACATACACATAACCTTTGTGCTTATTCTTAGACAGTTAGACTTGATTGATCCCCACTGTACTTCAGACATACTGTAGCGTCAAGTTTGTGAAATAAGTTTATTCTACTCTTACTCTCTACCTAACAGTTACTCTACTCTTATATACCCGTCTTTTTCATTATGCGGGGGGGGGTTTCGCTGGGGGGGTTTTCGCCTAGACCCAGACAGACATTGCGATCTTGTAGGGATCTTAGAGCTTACGCATAGGATCCCAAAAAGCTTACGCATGAGACCCCAAACAGGGTAAAATTCTTGCCGATTCAATCTATCTTACTTTATTTCAGATGGAAGTTCGTTATCCATGGCATGATTGATGGTTACTCTCGAATGTTTGTCTTTATCAAGTGCAGCGACAACAATCGCAGCCAGACGGTTTATGACGCCTTCAGGGCCAGTTGCCAGTGTTACGGATTGCCAGATAGAGTTAGGGGTGATCACGGAGGAGAAAATGCCCGTGTTGCAGAGGCGATGCAGTTCTTTCAGTCGCCGTCAGCATTTCTGAGGGGAACTAGCCAGCAGAATCAGCGAATAGAAAGGTAGGCAGTACAGATCTTTAGGTTGTTATTTGTCATATTTAAAGGGGGGTAGAGGTGTTAGTGTGTCTGTCATACTAGCATTTTGCGGAAAGCTCTGAATGGAAAGGCTAAAAAAAGAGTCGAAACTGATATACTCACATCTCTGCCGGCGTTGTTTTTGGGGGATCCCAAAACGTAAGTGACGGATACCTATGATTTCGTAAAATTTGTCCGTCTGTTAGTACGATAACTCTCGAAGGGATATTTTGTTCAAACTTGGTGTGAGGATCCTTTGGGTCAAAGTACAGGTCAAGTTCGTGGATGGGCCCCCTAGCCCTATATTTAGGGGTAAGGGGGTTTCAAATTAAGGGGCGAAACAAAATGTTTTTTAAATGCTAATAAGATAGTCGATTTACTGAATCCAAATCTGAAATTTATTTTTTCGCCGGAAATTTTTTTGTCCGGAATCTAGCCAAAACCGGAAATTTGTGGAAGGTAAATGTTGTTCCTGGATCGATGTAGGGGTAAAGAGACATATTGAACCCGTTTTTCAACTTCGCTTTCTTACCAGAGATGTAGTTCGACCGGGAAACGGCCAAAACCGGAAATTTGGCGGAAAGTAAAGGTTGTTCCTGAAGCTGATCAGAGTGTCGATATTGGGGTGAGGAGACATGATAAATCCGTTTTTCAACTTATATTTTCTTACCGGACAAGCAGTTCACCCGGAATCCAGCCAAGACCGGAAATTTGGCAGAAGCAGAAGTTTTCTCTGAAGTTGATTAGGGGTTCGATTTGGGACGTCAAATCCATCTACCTGCTTTGTCTTCCGCTTGGTTGATACTACCGACGGAATATGGTGAAAACTGGAAATTCGGGAGGCATCATGTTATGTCGATCTTCGCATATAAAAGTTAAATTCAATTTTGAAGTCGTATAGAGCTTTGATTTGCATTGCGATGTAGAAGTACATTTTCAAGAGGTTATTAGGGATGTATGTTACCATGTTTACGGAGTCTAGCGTAGATTGGAAACCTACAAGACCCGATTATCTGGACCAAGAAGTCCAAGAAACATTTCATTCTTTGGGATCACATCGAACCTTTGGTCTTGTTTTTAAACCAGGGAGGGGCGATGGGAGCGATCCCATCCTAGGCGGGCTTAGAAGTCCTGTTTTAGCTCTGTTTGACAGTAAGTATGCATGAATTTGCCAACACCTCAAACTAAAACCATTCCAAGATGAACACTGCATTCTATGAGCAGTGTCTGATCTATTGAAGCGTTTTGCCTGGGCTAAGTTTGGCCGTAGACATTGATTTTTTGGTACGTATGAGAGAATTTATGAGCTTTAAATATTGGAGGAGATAGAAGAAGCGTCAACAAATTACCGCTTGATCCGCGCCTATTTGTATCGAAGGTAGTGCTTGCGCTGGTGCAGTGGCTGAATCTGAACTCGATGCAAACGCTGTTTTTTTTAGGGCCTGGTTGGACATCAACAATGTGACCTCTTGGGTGAAGGAGAGGCTTCTCGCGCTCGAAGAAAATGGCCAGTTAGATGCTGAACTATGTTCCGACTTGGTTGCTGTCCATACAGTTTACACGCCTGTTATCAACCGAATGCTTGACGAAGCAAGGCATGCTTGGAACGAGCACAAAATATCTGGCACTCGTGGACAATCTCCCAGTAGCCTGTACAGCTCTTCTCTTGAAGCGAGAACTTCTCCAATTTCTTATCCTACTGAGGTATGTATGTTTACATAAAAAGGTTGCATATTGGACTGAGACTGATCTTTTTTGGGTGGGGAGATCAACACGATCCCACATTTTTTATTCAATCCGATAGCTGCTTGAAGCGAACGCCAGACGAGCTTTTAGCTCTTGATATTATCACTTTCGCACATTGCAAAATCCTCTGTATGGATACAGCTTATCCTATTATTACATTAACTGGAGTAGATTATTAACCTGATTACAACAAACCGCCAGAAAGGCGTTGGACAGTATTGTATTATGCTTGATTGTTGCGATTTTGGGAAGACTATATACGAGTAGCAGAATCTGATGATTTACCCCTCCTACTCCATAGCTACCTTCTGTCTTTCTTTCAGGAGGATTTTAGAGTTTTTGAAGCCGACAATCCGCACTTCGACCCAACAGCTCAGGGTGTCTTTGTTGAAGTCCCCCGCATGCACCTCACGACAGAACAGAAACTTGCCATTGAAGGGATTCTGAAATGTTATAGTGACGGCGAAGTATCTGATTATGAGGCCTACATTGCGGTTCGCGAGCTGCTTTAGCTATTTAATGTCTAAATTTAATGTAGATGCCATCGCATTCAAGGACACCTGAATGAAGAGTACCAAGTATCATCCCTATCTGTAAGACTTCTGTTAACATTGCCAAGCTATGATTTTTGCTCCATTTTGCATCTGTCCTTATTTCATTACCGAACAATTTTAGAAATGAATAAATGTCTCCAATCAACCCTTCTTCTGGAATATTTTTTAACCAGTTAAGCCCTAACATATATCTAGAAAAAATTCCAATACGATCCGGCCAGCGCTGTACAAGATTTGAATGAACTGCGCTTTTTGTCTTGGAGTGAACATGTGCAAACCTCCAGAAACGAACATCCCTATTTTGAAAACGTCACGCTCAGGAGAAGAATGTTCTCCTTGGCCATGTCTGTAAAAGCATTCTCCATGGTATGTTCAAGTATGGTTTCATTGTTCAGGTGTCCTTTAAAGTATACAAACACTGACAGCCAAACGACAACTGATATTTAGATATCGTACATCGCTCGTTCTGCGTTGTTCGGAGGTTTTTGCTGATAACGGTCACGTTGGTTCGAATTGAAGTTTTTCTAGTAAAACCACAAGTTGTAAATTTGCCTTATTTTTGTAATTTTAGTGTCGAAATGGGCGCAAATGGCTATGTTTGAAAAAAAACAGGATCTCGTTGTTCTTGCAGGCAAAAAAATTCTCCGCTGTGGAAGTCTCATATGGTTTAATAATAAAGATTAGTTTAGAGACGACGGTTTCTTTGGTTGAAATTTGACTAAGTCCAAAGTCGGGTCAGGATCCCGGTTTCTTTGGTGAAATTTAACAAAGTCCAAGAAGGCCGATGATGGGCTCTTGGGCTGATTGCTCCGCCTTGCTGGCGGAGTTAGGGCGACAAGTGACAGGTTTTGCTTGGCCCCGCCCTGTGGGAGGAGCTACACGGTCAAACGGCGAAAAAACCGAAAGCAAGCGAAGGGCACGGCAAACACGATCTTTATTCTCCATAAATCAACATTTAACTAACGGTGAAGTAAATCGATGGAGATTTTTTCTTTTGGGACAGATCAATGGGTCTTTGTGCAACCTTTCCCCGGCTTCTTTTCCGGTTTGGAGTCATCGAGGGGTTGCCCACTCTCGATTTGAGTGTACAGCAAGTGTCCGGTCGGTGCCGGCACCGGCTAAAACAAGCCGGCACCGGTTGTCACGTGTCAAAACATAAAAATAAGCATTTTTAGAAGCGTCTGAAAGATGAATCACCTAATTTATTGTCGGCACCGCCTATTTCGGCTGGTGCCGGCCGGTGCCGGGATGGGGTGTACAGCAGGTGCCGGGGAGTGGGTATCCCCTCGGGAGTTATAAGCGAGTGGGACCAATATTTTACACCAGGTACTGTCCATTGCTGGAATGAATTTAATTAGCTAGCACTCTGGAATTCTCTAAGAACTAACCTTTCAGAGTCTGATAGAAGTCTTCGTCTTCAAGCACTTGCCGAAAATAAGCCTGTGCTGTCGATTCCGCTTCGGACGATGGCGGATCAAAAAGAAACAATTAAAGATTCTTCCTTCTTTCCGATTGTGTGAGCTTCTTCTCCGAAAATCGATCGGAGTTAAAGCTGGTGATGTGATTTTATTCTGGACGCGGCTGCTTCTGTTCGATTGGGTCGTCGAAAGAATACAGAAGAAGTTCCCACAAATCAGATATTTAAGGAAGAATCTTTACATTTTTTTCACCAAGTTCATCTTCCAGCTTGAGCGGCTTGAGCCTAAAGAGGATTCTTGCCAAGAAGGGCCGAAATTTTGCTCTAATAAAATGTAGTTGACGTATCCGTTTTGCATCGTCAGATGAACATAGTATGTTTGGTAATAATACTAACGGCCTTTGGGGGGTGGGGCTAAAACGTCGATTGACAACGGTAATGAAATTCATTTCGAGAATAAAAATGATAGTGCAGTTCTTCCCTTGGCATTGGCTGTCTTGTCTGTAAAAAAGATGTTATAAGAACACACAATCATTTCAATATTTATTCATCAAAATGTATTGGTAAAAAATCAGGTAGCATCGAATCAACTGGAAAAACTTCAGGTAGCTTCTTCGAATCAATTACGCAAAAGCACATATGCACCAGGTTATGGTCAAACCGGCAACAAAAGAACATAACAGACAAATACTATGCATCAGTAAATCTTTTGCAACTAAGGGCCGAAACAAACGAGTCGCGAAAAGCGTCATATGAATCGCACTTCAAAGGGAGCTCCAGCTCCTTATTGCATGTCCCTGCAAAAGGGTAATCACTATCACTGTACCCGACACTGACTTGCCCAGTGGGGAAGAATGAGCCGGTTAAGAAAAACAACAGTTCGGCATATGCTTTGTCACGACCTGTAATATAAAGGCTAAAATAGTTTCTCTATGTACCCAAGTGTCTCTATGTACTGTATGTCTAGTTTCTCTATGTACTCAAACTGTCAAACAGCAGTGCCGAATTTACTAGCTTTGGCATGCTAACGTGTGGTAGCACTCCAACATATGCAACCGAGAAATGAAGACTTTTCCACAGGGGCGTCGCAAGGGGGGGGGGGTCCCTAATTCTTGTGGCACGCATAAGTGCTCAAGGGCTTAGCAGATCTGGATGAAATTTTACAGGTAGGGTAAGTATGTGTGCCCTAAATATGTCATTTTGTGGTCCGAGTCCGATCCGACAACAGTGGGAGGGAGGGGAGGGGGTTCCCCTAATTCCTGTGGCAGGCATGAGTGCTCAGGGACCTGGCAGATCTTGATAAAATTTAACAGGTAGTAAGTACGGGTGCCCTAGATGTGCCATTTTCGGGCCCGACCTCGATTCGTCCATAATGGGGGGAGGGGGGCTCCTACAATTCTTCTGGTATGCACAAGTGCCCAAGCACTAGGCGGATCTGGATGAATTTTTACAGGTAGTGAGGAAGTGTGTCCTAGATATGCTGTTTTGTGGTCCGAGCTCGATCCGACCATAATGGGGGGAGCTGGAGGGGGTGACCTACAATTCTTGTAGCATGCTTAAGTGCCCAAGGACTACGCAGATCTGGATGAATCTTTACAGGTAGTAAGTACAGGTGACCTAGATGTGCCATTTCGTGGCCCGAGCTCGATCCGACCATAATGGGGGAGGAGGAGGGGGGCCCCTACAATTCTTGTGACATGCATAAGTGCTCATGAAGTTGGTGGATCTGGATGGAATTTGACTGGTAGTAAGTACGGGTGCGCTATACTGCGCTACCTAGACACTAGCGTATATTAGGGGGAGGGGGCCACAGGGGCGATGTCCCCCCCCCACCCCCCCGAAATTCTTGAAAAAGGGGTTTTTAACGGGAAAAACGTAATGTTTTGCCATAGGACTGAAGAGAAGAGGATGCAGCCTGAACGTTTCTAATTCGGCGTCTGTTCTTCAATCATACGGGTCTTGTTGCACAAAAATACATGAATAAAGGTACCGAAGACGGGCGGGAGAACTTCATCTCCGAATATATATTCTATATTAGTTTTTATTCGCTAGCGTGAAATGCAGACTCGGATCCCAAGAAGCCTTATTATGCGAGTTGGTAGCAATAATTTGTGGCAGAAATAGTATATTTCCGGAAGTGAGTTCTAATTAGCCAGCATTCTCTACAAATTTTACTAACTCACCTTTCAGAGTCTGAAAAAAATCTTCATCACCAAGTATCTGTTTGAAATAAACCTGGGCTCTTGACTCGGCTTCGGTTGACGGGGCATCGAACAGGAACAATGCTTCAATTTCACTCTGTGAAATAGACTTCGGGGATAGCCATTGGACTGCCTTTTCACGGAAACTCTACAAATACGAAAGAGAGATGTGACGTACAAACTATCAAGATTGGACGGTGCACTGTTTTGTATAGTTAATTCAAAAGACAGTTTGGTTTCAAGGGTAATTTCAGCCCCTGGGGATAAATTCAACAGCTTTTCCATTAACAAATAAACGGTCTTCACTATCTCACCCACGTCGCAGTAGTGTGACACTGCGCCGGAAGGTGGTTAGAAGAAACAACGCTTTTGATAGGAAAACTGGTTGAACGTCCATTCTTCCATTGAGATATTGTTGATATACCGGAGATATACCGGAAGAAACAGGGACCTTTTGTCGAAAGCCCCCCCCCCCCCCCCCCCCCCCTGCACCCCTATATAGAGCAGAAGGCTCGATCCACCCCTGGGTGAAATATGCTAACTGAATTCTGAACTGCAAAGAAATACTAAAGAGAGCATTAATAGAGTTCAGGCAAATCACGAAAACTGAAGAGAAACAGCATATACTTTCAAACGCAGATTGGCTTCAATACGTCGAATTCCTCCGCATAATTCGAACCAGGATTATATTTTCAGTGATCGATCGTATCGTGGTAAGAATCAAGCTCCAAAACACTCGGTGAGCCTACAGACAGATTCAGCACAGTTGATTACACTTGCTAACACTACCAGTTAACTTACTTGAAGAAAATCCAAGACTTTTGTTCGCTTCAACCCATTCAAAAATCCTCTAATGGCTTTATGCTTCGAGGTAAACAAAATGTGTTCTACCATCTCATCTACGATGTCAACACGCCGCTCCTCTAGGATTTTATCACGCGATACTCCACACAGTTGGATGATCTAAAAGGATACATTCTGAAATGACTGATCCAGAGTTAAGAACTAAAAACATCACCGGTACAATAGGGATACACCTCCCAAGGGGCGTCACTAGCCAGATTCCCAGGGGGGTGCGAGGGCTCCCACCCACTTATGCTTTTCTTCTGTATAATCAAAAATTGCGACCGTCTTCATGATACGCTTTGAAAACGTGCGAATTTCCAAGCGTGAACATTTTTAAGTAGCGCTTTATAGCCTAACTGTTTTCGTTGGACATAGAAAAAAAGTCTATAGAGCGATGACCGTTTGCGCCCAGTATTCGGCCGAAGGGCGGATTTTTTTGCATGCTTTTTGGTCCTTTGAGGGATTTTTAGCACTGCAGTCAGAATTAGGCATAGGCCGTGAGGTGGAAATTTTTTCGTGATGTTAAATTAAATTTTATGCCATAAGACTGAAGAAAAGAGGATGCTGCCTTAACGTTTCGAATTCGGCGTCTTTTCTTCAATCATATGGGTCTTGTTGCACAAAAATACATGAATAAAGGTACCGAAGACGGGCGGGAGAACTTCATCTCCGAATATGTATTCTATATTAGTTTTTATTCGCTAGCGTGAAATGCCTACTTGGATCCCAACAAGCCAAGCATCCGATCCGCTGATCGAATGTTAAATTGACCTAAGTACCTAAGCAATCGGTACTATCGTGCTATCAATCTGGAGGCCCAAACCTGTGGAATATGGGGAGAAACTGAATTTTCTTTGTTTTCCCCCGAATTTGGTAGGAGACGCCGCCCGACTACGCTATAGTAGCTTTCAGATTGACGCTTCAGATTTCACTGGAACAGTATTTCCAGTAAAGTAAGTGCCATATGCCGGTTTGCAAAAAGTCGGTCGGTGTTGCCTTTTCGGTACTTTAAGGTTGGCTAGTTCAATAATGCGAGGTAAGCTCGCACAAGCTACTAGACACTACTGACAATTCCCGTGGAAATACATTCGTGTGGCACAGATTTAGTTTTTCTTGCTGTTAGAACTCAGGCTTGAATTAAGTGCCAAGAAAGAACAAGAGGGCGAGCTTCCGATTCGCGTTCGAACCAATTATCATAACAACCCTCATGTACCAGGAAAGTAAAACAATAAAAAACAGCAACCAAAGCTTCCGATTTCACTCCCACTTTTCATTCACCTAACCTAATTTCACCTAGCCTAACCTAACGAACGTGCTACCGGGCGCTCACAGGGAGGACAGCGCCCTGTTAGCTCCCTTCATCACTTGTTTGATTGACTGGCCACTCTGCTAGCGTCTTCTTTGCCTTTTTTTTTACTTGGCCAGTCGGCGGGGCTTTGGCGGAGACCTTCACAGGGGCAAAATATTTGAAAGGTGTTTATAATCAAAATAATTATCTACAATTAGCATGATTATGAGTGGAGCAGGTCATTTTTACGCTACTGACAGCTAAGACGACTCTTGTGTCACTTTCGAGAGGACTTGCACGGGTGCCGTTGCCAAACCTTTACTCAAGGATTTACCTTGTTTATCGGACGTTCCGACTTAAACTGCCCCTACGTCCATTCAGCCAGAAGCGACTCCCATATTAAGTTCTTACTCCTGTTATTTTTTCTTGGGGAAGCTTTTAGCAGACAAAACTTTTACGATCTCTAGTGCCGTTCTGAGGTAAAGTATAGGCCTACGCAAAGTGCGTAAAAGTATGGACTTCAAAAGTGCACTTGTCAAGTTTCCAGTCTACAAAAGAAAAAAATGCAGTATCATGGTAGAAAACTATTCTTACCTTTAAAGCATCTTCATCTTCGTAAAGGAAGATACTATCGTAGTCACGCGGATCATCGGAGAGTAGCCTCTTCATCGCTACTGTTTCACTCGTTTCAGGCAAGTAATGCAGTAGCTTGACATAGTCGGAATCGACTGGATTCTCTGCTCCCTCACGAGTCAAAATCCGGTTCGCTGTTCCCTTACTGAGGTAATGGAATGGAGGACCGTCGTGTATGAGAGAATACCCAACTGATATACCGACCGCCTCCATCAAGTGTTCATCGGTCGTCATAAAGGTGTAACCGTCCAGCGTCGGTTGGAAATATCTCTTCACAGCTTCCATATAAAACTCAGAAATGAATTCTCTGAGCGGACCACCAGCATCAATTCCAGGTTCATCTTGAAATCGTAGAAATGGGCTACTGAACATGGCAACCTGGTCTTTTTTAATTTTTTTAAAAAAAGCGAGACCCATGTCAAACAACAAGTCCCTTTCTATTGTAAGACGATGGGTGCGATGTAGCAGTGTCTTGTCTCTCAGCGATTCTAGAACTGAGTCCCAAGTAAGAGTAGATGGGTCTAGTGTTATAACAGTAGAGGGTGCAAGTCTTTGAACTTGGCAATTTTGAGAATGAGCTATCAACTCAATTATTTCAAACACTGTGCCACATTGTGGACATTCGTCCATGTCATCTGGTAATGTGGGAGGATTTGATACTCTGCTATTTGTGCTAGTACCTGCAACTGAGGTAAGTATTGACACAGCATTAGTCTGCTGTGCAGCACTATTCGACACTAAGATAGCTGGAACAGGAATAGGAGACACCGACAAGGTACTGCCAGTGAGGTGTCCTACAGTCAGAATCGGACTTTGATAGTCCTCCATATCATCTTCGGGGATGCAGTCAGCAATATGCTGTCTAAGCGCAGTAACAGCGATTTCTGAATTGCAATGGATGCACTTTTCTTTTGGCTGCTTTACACTAGGTTCGACACTAAGGGGAACCAATGACAGCTTATTTTGAATCGGTCTGATATAGATGGTGCTACAACATTGCTCTTTTAGAAGTCGAGTTGTCCATCCATCGGGAGAACGACATAACATCCAACATAAATCCGAATTTCGGCCTTTTCCAAGTCGGCCGAATTCATACCCACCAGCTCCTTGTAGCTGCGGATATGCACTTTTTAGAACCTGATCTAGTTCAAAAGCATCCGCATTGGCATCTATGTCCAAATCCCGGAATCCCAGGCCAGCACTCTGATACAGGTCTCTCCTGGACGGTGCCTTGCAATCGGTCTTTTTTGCCAGAAGAAAAAAGTTCAGTCGGAGGGTTGTCTTCCTCCGTTTCGAATCCATAATCTGAAAAAAGAACCGGTTGAAAATCCATCCTCCAAATTTTGTCAAGGGGGCACGCTTGTGCCCTTTTTAAAGATGCGTAGGCCTACCACGACAATGTTAACCGATCTCCAGTTTTAGTGGTCCAAGAGGGAAGCAAGCAGAATTTCATCCCCATCCGACTTTTCCTTCATTGGGAAAATCTGGCGTCAAGTTTCGACCACCTTTAACGTAGTCCGACCAGGTTCAAATTCACAACTTAATATCCCATAGGTTCCAGGATCTTATCCTCGATTCGATAACCCTTCCCTATTTTCCAGAAAACGTGCATAGCCACTTAAACCTTGAATTCCCCATGTTAAATTTTGGAAATGGGGCGAGTGAATGGATTGAGACAATCTTCTACATAAAAATGATCATCTTCATGGGGAGAAACTGATTTAGCATGTGCTAGAAATTTTCCTGTTAGAATATTCAATGGCAACAAAAGTTCTGAGTCAGTAAATCAGTGAATTGTAAATAACAAACGTCGTCTATGAATTTTCATCTAACTAGAAATGTATATCCGCTCTAAAAATCCCGAAAGAGTGGGAGAATTCGTATTTTTTTTCAGCTATGACTAGATCTTCATTTGCCATGTCGCCCTTTCCACAACAATCGAGTCAAACATACTATATTATACAGGAATTGAGTTGTGCTCGACCGAAAACAGCATCTGGATGAAACGTTTGGAAGAATTGGCCCTGACAAAATTCCACAATGCAACAGACGTACTATGCTGCCTCTATTCAGTCTTTGCCTAGAAAATGCAGTGAAGTCAGTCAAGTCAGAAATCGGTTGAGACTATCGGATGTCCGAAATTTGGTAGTGTCACAGTTCTGAGATTTTGTAAAAATCTGTCAAAAGTCCGAAGATAGGCTGAGTCCCTCTGAGGACCAAAATTCTGCAAGTCAGTAAGTAGTAGTAGTAGTAGTAGTAGTAGACAGGTTTAATAGAAAAACTTGGCAGCTCCGTAAAGTTCAGAGCATAGTAGAGTAGGCCTAACTGAATTCAGAATCAGGCTCTGAGTTAAGTTTACACCAGCTGCGTTCGTTGCCCGGTGACTTCTCACCGGTGCTTCTTATAACGCGTTTTTGCACTCACCGGTGACTACTCCCCGATCTTAAAACCCGTTTTCGGACTAACCAGTGTCTGGTTAGTGCCCACCGGTGCGGACTAACCAGAACCTGCTCGTGAGCCCCGCTGTAGCGAGGAGTTAGCAAGTTTTCATCAACTCACTGATGAACGAAAAAACGCGTTATAAGCAAAGAACCGGACACTGGTGACTAAACACCAGAACCAGACCGGAGTGCAACGAACGCAACTACCATTGCAGGTTAAAAGTGTTTTTCACGCATCTTAAAGGGGAACTCCAGAATTAAACCAAAAATTCGTCAGAGACCCGAACTAGGTCAAGAAAATCCATTCCTGAAGTCACGAGCCGATCCATCGATTATTAGAGGAGTTACAGGCGACGAAAGCGGACTCGAGTGGCAACCTTGCTAGGACCACTTGGCGGTGTTGGCCAAACGCTCTGGGGGCATAAAATCTAAAGTCCTTCAAAACGTGTTGGACTCCATGCGAATTCGGTTGGGATCTTATCTTGCAAACCTTTATAATTTGCACAGTACATTAATACTATCAGTAGCGCCAAGACTTCAAAGAAGTGACACACACTCGAATATGAGCAGATGCGGTAATTCGGATCCCTACTGAAACTTGATTCCAATAGTCCTTTGCTCTGATTGGTTGTTAACCAGCGCTGGCTCTGTTTTCTAAACCCGCCACTGCGTAATTTACAGACGACTAAGGCCCGTTTCTGAAACATGGGAAGTATAGCTCTTGTCTCTACTGTCAGTATTTATGTACTGTGATAATTTGATTCTGAAGTTGTCTCGCTCAAAGTGATATTTATCTATGAACAAATCGTTGAATCGGAATATTTGACGACTGACTACTTTGCTTTTACTATTTATAAAATTCTCTACCAAAATAAACGGAATGATTCATCTGCACATCACTTTAAGTACACTTGCAAATAATAATGCACTAATTCATTATTTTATAACGTTACTAATTCACGACTTATTTCTGTTTCTATGTCATTTCAAGCGATTAATTTGAATAAATAAATCTACTGGTGGACCATTGTTTTCTAGAGAAAAAAGTAAATTGCGATGCAATTTTAAGCAGTAATATGGACTCTCCTATTCATTCTCTATTAGAACAAGACCAAAGGTTTCGATGGGATCCCAAAGGTGAATATTTAATAGACTTCCTGATAAAGATCATAGGGCAATATTATGTATTTACACATATATATATATATCTATCAAATATAGAAATTTTCTGGCTGGATTCCGGGTGAACTAATTGTCCGGCGTCAAAACAAATTTCAGATTTGGATTCAGCATGTCTCCCTACATCTAAATCGACTATCTTATTGGCATTAAAAACATATTTTTTTCGTCCCTTAATTTGAAACCCCCTCCTTCACCCCTAAACATAGAGCTAAGGGGCCCATCTATGAACTTGACCTGTACTTTGACCCAAAGGACCCTCACAACAAGTTTGAACAAAATATCTCAACCCCTTTGAGAGTTATTGTGCTAACAGACGGACGGACGGACAGACAGACAAATTTTATGAAGTCATAGGTATCTGTCACTTATGGTTTGGGATTCATTCATTCATTTATTTTTTACTACACATTTAATACACAGATGTAATAAGAGACAGGGTCCCCTGAATGTTTCAATCTCTGAAGAAGAAATGGTGTATAAATAATAATTACCGTCTTTGATTTCTCTAATTTATGATAGTATTTTCAAGCCTCTCTAAGCTGCAGTGTACAGGGAACCTATGCAACCTCTGACATGTATAACCTCGTACGTTGGTGATAAAAAGTATCAATCCAGCTTTCAAACCATAGTTTCTAAGCTCTTCTGTGGGATTTTCAACCTCCTTTGCCACATAGGAGGCTGAAATTATTATTTTTAAGTAGGGTAGCCACAAAAACACCTAGTGGCAAAAATTGGCGATTTTTTTGTAATGAATGCATGAATTGCTGTGAATTTTCCTTGTCAGTTTTACTTATCTAAAACATCTCCAAAAAATATTTTAAAAATACCATTGCATTCAGGACAAAATTGTCTATTTTATAAGGCTAACAGTAAGATGTCCTAGCTATTTAATATTATTTCTTAATATTCAATGTAAATTTAGATGTAAAAAAAAGTAGCTGAACTTGCCTACAAAAATATGTTGATACTAAGGAGGAAAAGTCAGCAGCCTATAGCAGCAATAGGTCTATTGGACTATAACCTTGATGATCATATTCATATTTTCTCATCTAACTCACTTGCTGGGGCTCCCCATGCACTCAAAACCAGTTCAAAATCACCCAGTTTCATAGAATTTCATTGAAGCACATAGTTCCAAGCTGGTCACTAGATGGACAAAACCCTAAAGTCAATGGATGAACATAGGCATTTCCTTATGTAAAATACTGTTTTCTAAAGAAGATTTAAGATGCTTAGAGACAAGATAGAGAGGTGATTTTGGCCTCAAATCAAAGCTAAAAGATAGGAGAATCACATTCTGATCTTCAAAAGCTCAGGTTTGATTATTTTTTTTTTTAGTGGCTACCCTATTTTAAGGTAAGATTGACACTTTTATCACCACCAGTTTCTTGTCAGAACTGTTAGAGGTTGCACAGGTCCCCTGTATACTCAAATCCATGCACCATGCATGAAATCCCAGGTACAGTACTCAAACGTCTAGCACCAAGGCATGGTGCTAGACGTTTGTGCACCGTGACTGAAAAGGGGCTAGTGTCCTAGACTGGTCGCCCGTGTTTCACACCCGTTTTCCCATTAAAAACCCCGTTTTCAAGAATTTTTTTGGGAATCATCACCCCTGACACCCCCCCCCCAATATACACTACTGACCTTAGGAGAAGAACTGGAACTGCTGCTGCCACTTGCAGCTGTTCTCTGTGAGGACACTTCCAATAATGCAGCTGCCTTCAGGCGGGCAGCCTGGCTAAGGGACATCCCACCACCTACAGCAATGATCTGGGGAGGCGACATTCTGCCTACCATTTGAACAGTCGTATCTTCGCTGAATGCGCATGGCACATTAAGCCTTAGGCAAATTGCTCTCAAAGCCATGTTCAACGCTCACTTTGAATCATTTGCTAGTTGCTGATGTAGCTGATACATAGCAGCCGATTCTCACAAAACGCATCCAGAAGCCGACCAATCACGCGATTGGCACGATTTACTCCATTGTGCGAGATTTTAGTATTTTAGAGCAGCGTTGCCAAACTTTAGCATTAAAAGTGACAGAAATTAGCATTAAAAAAAATGCTAAAATCTGAGAACTAAATGCTAAACTGTAGGATTTAAATGCTAAAATCTGGGAACAAAATGCTAAACTGTGGGGGTTAAATGCTAAAAATCTGGGAACTAAATGCTAATCTGTGGGAGTTAAATGCTAAAATCTCGGCTAAAATGCTATTCTGTGGGAGTTAAATGCTAAAATCTGGGAATTTAAATGCTAAAATTTCGGAATCATTGGCACGATTTGCTCCTTCATAATCTAGTACATTTCATTTTGTGATTACTTCGCACATATCAAGTTGGGAGATTCAGTACCCCGACCGAGTTTCTGTAAACCAAATAGATAGGCAAGACCAGTTAGACTAGACAACCCTATCGTTGCCCCAGGAACCCTTAATTTCTATGTGCTGCTAAAATACTGCGCTTTGTCATAGCAGCAGTTTGTAAAAATCAACCGTGAATTCTGTATATTTTATTCAAGAATCGGGAAAAAAATTGCGTAGTGATTTTTGGCACCCAAAAGTGCTTTTTTGGGTCAACTAAAGTGCTTTTGGGTCTCGGCGACCTGGCAACACTGGTCAAAACTTCAAAGTCAAAACAAAAGTGTGATAGATAAGTAACTGAGAAGTCAGGAAGGAAGGAGTGGTCCTAAGGCTCAAGAAGAAGCAGAAAGGACCTAATCCGACGACGGAAAGAAGGGGCTTTACCAAATCTTTCTTATCAAATTAAAAACAAAAATGGCAAATTGCTTCACCTGTGATTTCAGCCACTCTCGTTGCAGACCAAGTAGTTTCTGTTTACTCACCGTTGTCAGCCGCTTACAATGCTTATCCCCTTTACCATCTCACGCAGATTGAAACAGATCATTGTAAGTATTTTTTGTATGTTAAATGATTATATTGAATTATCTCGTTTCGGTTTTGAAATGAAACCCACCTTCAATTTCGGTGTTGACTAAGCTTGGGCTGATTATCTACGAGTGTGATGTTTACGTGACGTCATGAAAGAAATAGGAAAATTCGATTAAGTTGATATTGCAGAATATATATTTGTATCTTTATATCTGCTTTATATGTAGAGCCAAGCGGCCAGCGAGGCGCCGGACGCGTTTACACTTATAAACCGTTCTAGGGACAATCTTGTCTTGTCTTGTCGGGTGTGAATGCGCTCGGCTTTCGCCCTAAACGCCGCCAAATATAAACTGTCAGTCAATCGTCCAACGTTATAGTCTCCTACTAAAAATTAACACTGAATTATCACATTCCTTAACTCACAGTCTTGAGGTAAGGCCCGAAGAGCAAACAAATTTGCATAATGCCTCAAGCACTTGTAAATCCTTGTCTTTTCCTATTGTCGCATATCCAAGTACTAAATCCGTAGATGGGGCCAGGGGCGTCGCGAGGGGGGGGTGTGGGGGGGGTGCTGCACCCCCCCCAGAAGGCCCGTGGGGAAAAATTCCGGTAAATTGTGACTGGTGCGTGACTGGTTTCACCTGAACTTGACGATTTTTAGGGAATCTACCGGATTATTGTTCAGGGAACCTACCGGATTTCGCTCAGGGAATCTACTGAAACCTTTCACAAGGAATCTACCGGAACTTGACTTAGGGAATCTGTCGGAACGTGTCTCAGGGGATCTACCGGAATTTGCCCCACAGAATCTTCCAGAATTCGGCTGAGGGAATCTAGCCTACCAGAATTTTCGCTCAGGG
This sequence comes from Branchinecta lindahli, assembly GCA_023053555.1. Taxonomy (NCBI): domain Eukaryota; kingdom Metazoa; phylum Arthropoda; class Branchiopoda; order Anostraca; family Branchinectidae; genus Branchinecta; species Branchinecta lindahli. The sequence continues at coordinate 4,846,863 of JAKZAO010000002.1, forward strand.
AATCTAACGAAACCTTTCACAAGGAATCTACCGGAACTTGACTTAGGGAATCTGTTGGAACGTGTTTCAGGGGATCTACCGGAATATGCCGCGCGGAATCTTCCAAAATTCGGCTCAGGGAATCTACCGGAATTTTGCTGCTTACCGCTTACAGGGATGACCGCGAAGCACAACTTATCAGAGTGAATCGTGCAGACGGACAAAACATCGAACCTGGACGTTCACCGGGTGATTCCGGTAATCTCCAAAATTTCTGTAGCTTTCAAAAATTAGGCAACCTACCAAAATTTACACCATTTCCAGCTACAAATATTGTTCCAGGAATAAAATCACAGTACCATCTACTCTAGATTCGACAGCCTTCTCGACTCACAAGTTAGCCTTGTTCCGACATGATCTCGGAAGTCCCCAGGACAGGTTCGGAACAAAAAAAAGTTTGAAGAAATATGGTATTCGAATTCTTTCGTGAATTTTAGTTAAAATTTAACGTTCGTCAACTAGATCGGTTTCACATGCGATTAGTAACAGACTCTCATGAAAGAGTCAGAATATTTCAGTGTTTTCAAATATCAGAAGTAAAAATAATCTATGCCCTTGCAGTTAAACTTCAACGAGCCTGTCTTTGTTTACCGTCGTTTGTAACACACAATCTAAGTCAGAACACAACAGTATTCTAGAGTTCCTGCAGACAGAGGCGTTACTAGCCAAAATGTTTGAGGGGGACAAGGTATTTACCGACTGGCTGGTCATTTTTACCGACGGTTTTTGCAGATAAAAACGACTATTATTGAGAAAAAAAACGACTGTGCTGACGAAAAATCGGCTGATTTTAAGAAAAAACGACTATTTTTAAGAAAAAACGACTCTATTTCTAAGAGAAAAATTGACTGCGTTTTTACTAAAAATCGCGGCGCTTTGCGCCGACTCGGCTATTTTTTACCGACTGGCCGAAAACATTGGGGGTGTCGACCCCCCCCCCCCCCTAGTAGTGACGCCTGTGCCTGCAGAGATATTCACTATGGAAAATCTGCGGCAAAATCTTGAAAAATTCCGGTAAAATCCCGAAAAATTCCGGTAAAATTCCGAAGCAGCACCCCCCCCATCAGGAAGGTGGTCGCGACGCCCCTGGATGGGGCTAGCTTGTGTGATTCCAGCTTACGAATCAGCTGGCTCCTTTGGGAACTATATCTTGGGATATAGTTCCAGACAATCAATTCCATTAGTAAATGGAAAATATGGACGTTTCGTGTGACGTCACGAATCGTAGTAGATAATCGGCCCAAGCTTATTCAACACCTCAATTTCCAATGAAGTTTCTTTTTTTGATTTTGTGAATAAGCTTATAGATAATGAGCATCAGACTGTTGACAAAAATGTTGCACATTGAGTTGATAGGATAGGGGACGCCCTCCCAATTGCGTCGGCAAATTGGTAAAACATTACCCATGGCCATACGGCAGATTGCACGTCCATCAGTTGATTTTTTTCTTAGAAACAGTCCGTTTTTCTTGTATGTGTGAGTATGTGTGATAAGCAAGGCCGTATTCAGAGGGGGGTTAGGGGGTTAGAACCCCCCCCCGAAACCCACAAAATCAATAGTTTTTTTGTAGGCTTTAAAATCTGATCTATGTATTTTCGGTACTTTTTGGTCCGACCCGCGGGCAAACCCCCCCTGATGGGCACCCCCCCCCCAAAATAAATTCCTGGATACGGGCCTGGTGATAAGCCTAGGATTGGGGTCAAGAATTGATCTTATACCCTCTCCTAGCTTCTGAAATGGTGCCACAGCAAAATAGTAGTTTTTTTTCTTAAAAACAGCTGGTAAAATTAGCAAGTAATCTGTAAATACCTTGCCCCCCACCACTACATTTGGCTAGTAACACCTCTGGCTGTATATGGTATGGTTGCTGTCTGCTCCCAAGTCAAGGGCTTTCTTCTTAAATGCATTAGAGGTAGGCTATGTTTATTTGACAGTGCCCCCCCCCCCACCAAAAACAAACAAACATACCAATACCATACCAGTCAACCTTTCTTGCAAAATACTTGCCAAAAATGTATAATTTGCATCCAATTTCCCCACTTGTGTGCCATTGATTTCCACTGATTCTTCTTTTAGGTTTTCTGCCATTGGTATAAGCTAATAACAATAACACTTAACAGTTTAAATAAAAAACTCAATAGGGGACACTCAGGAACTTTGCCTTAAATCTTAAATTTACCTAAAATTTAGCTTCTTTATTTTTTTTTTATTAAAATCCCACCTCCACTCCTCTCAGTGACGCAACTTACTTTATTATTACAAATCAAATTTCTTATCTTTATACGTCCCCTACACTTTACTCATACACTAAAATCAAATTATCACTTATTTCCTACTTAAAAAAATTATCAATCTTTTAATTTTATTTGAGCAGTTAAAAACCTAATGTAGCTTCAGAGCAATCTAAGATATTAGTAGCCCATGAACCCTGTTGCAATGCTCCTACAGTGGATGATGCTTGTTATTAATTTAATTTAATTATTGGTACCATACTGGATTTAGGTACACCCCAGTACGGCTTCCAGGGTTCCTAAAATTTAACTTCAGAGCAATCTAAGATTCTATAGTAGCCTATGAACCCTGTTGCAATGCTCCTAGAGTGGATGATGCTTGTTATTGTTTAATTTAAGTATTGGTACCATACTGGATTTAGGTACATCCCAGTACGGCTTCCAGGGTTGTTTGCCATTTCGTGTAGCCGACACAAAACGATTGGAAGCAACTGCAGTCTTAGATGTTACAGGCTCCTCCATTTTTATATTTCAAGGAGATGGCAAAACAAACAGAAGACGTCTCTACCCGAAAATTCGTTACCTTACGGCTAGATTATTCAGTCCAGTTTGTCGGGAAAAGAAGATTATTTACGATTCTGAGAATTCATTCAAACACAACCTGATCAGTTATATCAGGGACTCATAAATTTCCTGTAATGCCTCGCCATTCAGGGGGCTTGTCAATAAGAGATTTCTGATGCGCTCTTGACCAACCGTCCGGTAGTTCGAGAAATACCCACGGGGACAGAATAGGTTACTATCTAGATAGACAAAATTTGGGATTGCTGCTGCCGCCTTGAGGGAGGAGTCTCTTTGGCGGTCACGTCCAATGAGGCAGACAAGAACGCCGATTCGACCCAAGCGGAATGTTTGGAAAGTAAGAGTTGGCTGGGCAACATAGAAACATAGGAAATGACAAGCCCCCTGAATGGCAGGTCATTACAGGAAAGTTATGGGTCCCTGGTTATATTAAGGTACCAAAAAGATTGTTTAAACAGTTAGTTCACTGATGTTATTTTTCTTGTTTCCCCTTTCTGTTTGACTGTATTTTTTGGAAGCAAGAAACAGTACCAAGGTGTGGAAATATTGAGAGAGGCTTTCAAACAAGCATACCTCTATAGGCTACTGTCAGCATATTTTATCTGTGAAAACAAAAGTGCTTCAGAACCTAAATTACATCATATCAAGTTAAAAGCAAACAATATGTAGACAACTAATTGTGTCCACAAATATTTTTTTGTAACAAAAACAGGCCTATGCATATTCAGATCTGTGACTCACCAGCCAGGTATTACAATGAAAACAGCTAGGCAGAACAGTCATACTCCTAAGTCCTAGAGTAGGAATGCCCATTGTTGATCCAGGCATTGTTTGGGTAGTTGGGGGGGGGGGGTCCGGAAATCTCAAAGTACCAAATGGGTTGAAGGTTTATGGAAAACTTAGTGGGGGGGGGGGGGGGAAGCATAAGTTCTAGGCTTGTGTCCGAGCTCGACTGGGATACGGAGAATTGTGTCGCTTATGCTACGAAAGTGTTAACTGACTGAGGGAGATCCCCCCAAAAATTGTGGCCACGTACTTGCCGAGCTGGTGAACTTGCTAGATGGAAAGCATATGCATGGCCCATACAAGTCTTTTATGGGTCAAGACCGAACCCCTACCCCTCCCCGTGACGAATCGCCATACGAACAGATCGCAGTCTGCAGTACCTCATGTTGGACCTCCAGTAGAGAGACTAGCGTAAAACTTTTCTTAGCCTTATGCCATCTAAACGTAGCTGTGGCTGCGTGGAATATTGGCCTTATTCTCTTTCAGTTTTGGTATTTTTATTTTGTGGTCATGACAACTAGGAGCAGTGTATCCCTGACATTCCGAGGAATTCCCTCAGCTAACAGGAAAAAAATCACGAAATGACACTCGGTGCCATATATGATGATCTTTCTCTTGTCTGTTCCGACACACACACATTATCCGTTTAGAGCCACTTTCTTCTATCAAATATTTATGTTTATTTTTGGCGGTTGTCATACTAGCCTACTTATTATGAAAAGTTTTTTTCGTTTATTCAGACTAAGACATGGCATCAGGCCGTGAAGCTGGAGCACAAGCAGCAGGAACGTCGGATGGAGTTGTTGGTTGGATTGCTCCCAGCCAGGCCCATACCATCCTTATCTACAAACCGTCAGAATACGAATTGAAGTACGATGCGTGGCGAAAATCCGGAGACTTTTGCGATGTGACAGTCATTGTAAACGGACAGCGCTTTCCCGTTCACAAAATAGTACTAAGCTCAAAGGCTCCTCTATTTAAGAAAATGCTGCATAGCGGTATGAGGGAAGCTATTACAAGTGAAATCTTTGTGGGAGGCATTGAGGTCCCAGTTTTTGAGCAGTTGCTCGAATACATGTATACCGGAGTCGTTTCTGTCACTGAGGATACTATAGTGCCTCTTGTTCAAGTTGCACACCTTTATGCAGTGGATGAACTAGTCAGAGCTCTTGATGAAGTCATTGCAGACCAAGTAACTAAAGAGAACTGCATACATATGTGGCTTTTTGGAGAACAGTTTCAACTTGAGTCTGTTACTGGTAGTTGTGCCAAGTTCGCGTCGCTACACTTAGATCAGTTGGACGACACTGTAGACATTCCTTCCCGTTTTCTTCGATCGCTAAAGGAAAATGGATGCTGCAACACGATGCTCATGTGGCTCTTCCATGAATGGGTTGAATGTGAGAAGCCCTTTGAAGAGCGCTTTGTCCTTTTAAAGCTCATCAACTTCCAGCGTGTGAATCCTCAGGTTGGACTGAACTTGGTAAAAGGCGAAAATCTTTCAGCAGAAGAGAAAGATTTTATCCTAGATCTTTTTTCCAAGCTTTATTTCGAATTGAGAAAAGTTAAAATGGGTCCAGACGTCGTCGACACGAAGCTCGTGGAGCTGTTTTTTAAGTGGGTTGAATCGGAGAGGCCCGTTGAACAGCGCTTCGTCCTTTTGCAGATTCTTCGCCTACAGCATGTGAATCCTCAGTTTGGAATGATTGTGGTAAACAGTCAAAATCTGCTAACAATGAAAGAGAAAGATCTAATTTTCAATTATATTTCGAAGTTGTACTTCATACAACTAAAAAGGCTAGAGAGAAAAAGGATACAACCAAAAAGGTTCGTTCGTTCCCGCGGACGTCGCAACACTTAGACCAGGCGGAGAGACACTGCAAATATCCATTCCCGTTTTGTTTCGCTAAAGGAAAATTGATGCACTGATACGGTGCTCATGGATATATTTTATAAATTGGCTGAATCGGAGAAGCCTTTCAAAGAGCGCGTCGCCCTTTTCAAGCTTGTTAACCTACAGCGTGTGGATCCTCAGTTTGGAATGAACTTGATTAACAGTTAGTATGTGCTAACAACGGAAGAGAAGGATCTCATCCTCGATCGTCTTTCCAAGTTTTACTTCGAAGTGAGAACAACTAAAAAGGTTCGTCCGTGCCCAAATGGATGCAGCGACACGAAGCTGATGGAGCTGTTCCAGACGTGGGTCGAAACGGAGAAGCCTGCTGAAGAATGCGCCGCCCTTTTGAAGCTTGTTGACCTGCAGCCTTCGGATTCTCAGTTTGCACCGAACGTCCTAAATTGCCAAAATTTGCCAACAATAGAAGAGAAAGATTTCACCGTCAATCGTCTTTACAAGTTTGACGTGGACATGAGAACAACTAAAAAGGTTCATCCGTGTCAGTATGGATGCAGCGACACGATGCTAATGGAGTTCTTCTGTAAGTGGGTTCAAACCGAGAAGCCCGTTGAAGAGCGCGTCGCCCTTTTGAAGCTTGTTAACCTACAGCGTGTGGATCCTCAATTTGCAATGAACGTGGTAAATAGCCAAAATCTGCCAACAATGGAAGAGAAAGTTCTCATCCTCAATTGTCTTTCTAAGTTGTACTTCGAAATAAAAGCAACTAAAAAGGTTCGTTCGTGCTCCCACGTTAATGGCGGATAATATGGAAGACAAATATATAATATTCGGCCATCCTCAGATACATGCCAAACGATCCACAATCCGGTTAGCACATAGTAGACCTAATAGTCAATGAATCAGACCCAGGTGTTATTATTCCAGAGATTGACAACCAACTTACAAACACAAAACAATCATTCAATCAATCATCCATACCAAACTGATCGTCCCATTGATCAAAAATAAAGTTCATGAGTTTGAATGCAACGATGAATGAAAGAGCCTATTGTTAAAAAAACACAAATATTTGCAACAGAATCAAAATTTGAATGTAACGTACAAAAATTAGTTATTTTTCAGTTAAACTTCAATGTTGATAGCCATTTCTGAATGGTTGCACCGATTCCTGTAGTAACTGCGTCATAGTTCCGGACGGCGATGGTGGATTTTTAGTACCTGTTTGTAGAAATGTGTACGCCATCGTTGGTGACGCCAGACATTCATTCTAGCAAAATTTTTGCGGTTTTTGATTGTGGTCTTATTCAGGCTGTAGCTACAGGAAAGTGCAGCTGCTGTCATATAGAGCGTGTTCTACCCTTCTAACAGTAGTAACTATTTTCGTTCCAACCTTGAGAAAAGTTATTACGCTGACCGTTCCAACCTTATTGAAATAGTAATTAAAAGTAGCCTAACTATTTGCTTACCAAGCTCGGAAGCGTAGTAAGCGTATTGGCCTGATTAGTCCGTGGCGTGATATTTTGCCGAAAATAGAAAAATGCGTTCCAGCCTTGACGCCGAGAAGCCAAAATCCGTGACGTCATGCATAGTAACTACGTAAGTAGGGTGGAACACGCTCATAGTTTCGGTTCTTATGCAGCCGGATGAGGACCCGTGCCAAAATGGGCCAAAATTGCTTGAATAACCTCAGTTGACGTTTAGCGATAAATGTACAAAAAATAGGTTAATTAAATCATAATAATCAGAAGTACTACTTTTGTTGCAGCAAGAACGACATGGCACTGTTCAAAGTTAAAGTAACGTAACTGTTCAAAAAAACTTACCTCTACTGTAAGGACATACGAAAGATACCGTCGTACCTGTACTGCCAGTGCAACCTATTTTCGTAATCACTCCATCCATTTCTTAAACCTGGAGATCCGAATTCAATGCGATATGTTCTAACCAACGACAACTCAGTGACTTTCACACGTGGCTTGTTTTACTATTTTCGATGCGTGACACTTGACATGCTTCCGACGCGATCGTCCAGGACAATCCGAAAAAAGGCCATGAGAATTTTTCCGTGCCGTGGATGATTTGTTAAAAGCAGAGCCTGGTTTCAAAGGGTTGAACTATTTTAGAATAGTGGCACCTAAACAGTAAATAGTGCGGGATGTGCTTTTAACGGAATCGGCTAACCGTAAGAAGCTAGTTGTCAAGTGAGTTATTGTTGGAAACTTTCATTTGGTCGTGGTGTTTTTTTAACAAGACTGAATTTTTGTGTTTGCCATAAATGGTGCAACTAAATGCCATTATTTCCAGTGTACCACAAATTTCTGATTCGGATAGGCTAATACCCCCTAGAATACCCGCACACTCTACCCTGCAGTAAAGCAATGAAAATAATTCTAATATTTTTTTTATAAAATTGACTCGGATCATAATTTTATTTTTTGGGCAGGGTGGGGGTACAAGCGTTTGAAATACTGAATGTGGCGTGAGCCTATCCAAAATCAGTGATGTGTAATAGAGAGAATTCGAGGGATTATCTGAGATCTTGAGAAGGTCAAAGCCTTTCGTCTGCAGTAAAGGCAATGCACGAAGTACAAGGGACTGCAATGCAAGGGACACATTGCATGACTCACGCATATCTCGGTGCTGGTCGACATTGGCTGTTGGATTTGGAGTAAGTGCTTCCCACTTGTCGGTGCCTTGGTTTGCTCAAAACCGTGATCGTATGCTGTGATTTTGTTAACTAACATTTAGATGGACTCTGGAACAATTGTTATCTACTTACCGGTGCGTTAATGCTCTGGTTTGCGGTGATGGTAGGTTGTGATATTGTTAACTAACATTTAGATGGACTCTGGAAACGTTGCTTTCTACTTACCGGTGATTGCCCATGACGGTGATGAAACCTTAAAAATTTATATGATTTGTTAATTAGCGTTTAGATGCTCTAGTTTGCTCAAAACGGTGATGGTACGTTGTGATTTTTTGAACTAGCATTTAGATGGACTACGGAACATTTGTTTTCTACTAACCGGTCCTATAGTTCATTTGAAATTTTATGAGTTGTGAATTAGCGTTTAAACGCACCAGCAAAAACATTTTCCTTTGCCATTTTTGTTGTAATTGTTCCAAGGTTTGTCATTGATCCGGTGTCCATTCATGCTACGCTATTGTAAATGCTAAGTTGTAGCGGTAAAATTAAGTAGGAAATTTTACCGTGATCGGACAGCCGTTAAATTGCATTTTCGTTTTTATCAGTTTTACCATTTTATGTAATTTACGAGTGTTTCTTCACGTGATTTACCGAATGATCCCGCGCAAAACTACCCCAAGTGGCTCCAGAAACATGTTTGACCGGGATCTAAGGCGTTTTTCCATAACAATCTGGATCGAAGTTTCACAATCCGTATTTCTCCGAAATGTGTCTTCTCCGATAATCCAGATTATGAAAAATCGTATTCTTTGACACTGTACAATCCGGATTCGTCAGAAACATGTTTGACCGGGATCTACGGCGTTTTTCCATAACAATCTGGATCGAAGATTCACAATCCGTATTTTTCCGAAATGTGTTTTCTCCGATAATCCAGATTATGAAAATGTGTGTTCTTTGACATGCTGACAATCAGGATTCATTCTTGGATCGTCAGTTCGTGAATCATGGAACGGAGTGAGATTCAGGATTCAGTATTGTTGGTTTGTCGTTTTGTAGGCCTAATCTGAGATTAACTTAAGTGGGTCCTTCACTGGCAATCGTAAGTCCGTCGCAACCGTGCTCGTCTGGAACCGGCGTGTTTTCATTGGCTGAAAACCGCCACAATGGCCTCTTACGACGCATTACGATCGCTTCCCACAGCTTACGATTGCCAGTGGAGGACCCACTTTGTCTTGGACATCTGGGGTTGTCGCAGAAAAACGCCTCTATTTGCTGCAGTAATTGCAGGAGTTTATTTGAAAGCCTTCTTGCCCTTAATATGTCCACATATCCCACATTCAAGTCGCCAGTTGGAACCTGAGTTCAGTACAACTGCCATCTGTGGCACCCTGTGGAAGGATGCCCGAGTGCTGTCAAAAAAGCCCCAGCAGAAAAAAAGAAAGATAAAAAAGAAAAGGTTTGCCAACTAAAATCATTGAATGTTATCAGACTTACTAAGTGGTGGATGTTGATGATGGGGCGATTCTGGCGGTCTGGAAAGCTCCGCGAACTTATGCGCCGGTTGTTCTTCGCTTTCCAGAGCTGTTCTCGCGCTCCGCTAGTTTCCACGAGCACTTGGAAAGCGAATCCGCTTCGCGAGTGGAAAGTGATTTCGGCAAGTCAGCGAGAAGTTGTAAATGTGCAACTGAGGCGCAACGACTTTCCGTGTGTTCTTGCGCTCGGCGGATTCTGGATTTGCTTTGCTTTCCGGGAAGCGAATCCAAGAGATCGCCAGAATCGCCCTTTCTTAGTTGCGTTTTTGCTGTTACCATGGTATCTGATATACGGTCTAAAGTCGTTTTTGCAGTTATCGTGGTGTCTGATACCACGGTCAAAAGGCGTTTTTGCGGTTGTCGTGGTAACTGGCCAGTTACCGTGGTAACGGATATTCAGATATCACGGTCCGACCGTGATATCTGGTCGTGGTATCTGGAAAATGCATCTCACTTTCATCAAATTTTGTCAAATTGGTGAAAAAGAAGTTCAGCACTTTGTGATGTAACTGGATATCAGTTTTTATTTGGGATGACTTCAAAAGGTGCAATTTCTGGAACAGTCGTTTTTGCAGTGGACCGTATATCAGAAACCACGGTAACTGCAAAAACGACTAATTGCAGATCCAGTTACCGTGGTAACAGATACCATGGTATCCGCAAAAACGCAACTATTGCTTCAGTAGGTTACGCGATGATTAGCGTGTGCATCAGAGCAAAATAACCCCAGGGAGTAGCGCCAAGACCTATGCTTTCCATGCTTCGCAAATGGGCCATATACTCGTAGCGCCGCCCATTACGCTTGCGGCATTTAAAGCGGGACAGACTTGTGGATGTGGGCTTGGAAATTTCTAGTAAAGCTAAGATGCGGTCTGCACACATCGACGAAACAACTGAGGTTTTGTCTTTGTTTGTTCAGAATGTTCAGAATATGAAGTTACCCAGAGCCAGCGCTGGTGCACGACTGAATGAGTTTCAGTACTGAGGTTCTCTATCGCTAGTGGTGCTAGTATCGCTGCTATTCTATTCCCTAGTGTTATTTTGCTCTTATGTGTATTTTCTATTCTTCTACAGTGTTTGCTATGTTCAGACCAGGATAGCCTTTGAAATTCATTTACGTGTACCAACTTACTTGCCACTGTTACTTTCACAAAACAAATAGCAGCTTGTGTTACCTCTGCCGGGACTGCTTGAATAAAGACGAGCCGACAAGGCGGCATAGATTATTTACGCTAAAGATTTAGTTTTCTTTGGTATTTAATTCGTCGTAAATCAGACGTCGAGTTTGTCTTGTATATCCTGTTTGGGGAACACCTTATTTTTTTCCAATATTACTTATTTGACCAGTTTTAGCAGTTTTACTTGCCAAGTGTTTCAATTACGGTTATTTACAGCATCTGTAGCTTATTGTTGCGTTTATTATTAAATTCTTTTGGTCTCTGCTAAAGGTATTTATCAGGTCAAAGTTTTAAGCCAATATTTCGACCCTTATTGGCAAGGATCCCCTTCCGCGTGCAGCAGTTGACCATCTTAACTTGTGATAAAACCCACAAATTTTATAGCAACTTTCAAATCAAGAATATGTGAAAAAAATCTCCCATCTAAACGACCCACTAAGCGCCAAGCGAAAAAGCAACTATGTCCAAAATTAAATCTCAGCAGGCCGTTAAACTACATCAAATCTTATATTTGAATTTTCCTAGAAATTTTTTTTTCGCAAGTTTACACATTAAATGATGGTGCGGAAAATCCTTGCAGGGATTCCGGGGCCCGACCCTGGTCCTGGTCATCTAACACACCATCTTAACTTGTCGGCCGGATTTTCAAAACTTTCATCATAAAGTTGAAAAATTCTTATAGCCCAGTCACACATGGCTCAAAAACCGGCCTATTCGACAAACAACTGAAAACCCCAAGGGGACGTGAGATTTGATGGGCTTTGTGGCAGCTTCGGAACATTGGGAATAATCAGCAGACTGCAATAAGGGGGCAGTTAGGGTTCCTGTATCATAAATTATACACTGTGTTTCGCTCACGTTGATCTCCTGAATTTAAAACGACAACATTCAGAATTATATGTATTTTGTTCCTTTTCTTTTTTCTACTTTTGCAATCCAAAAAGCCAGGAAATGAGCCATGTGTGACTGGGCTCTTAACTCTTCCATATAGAACTGACGATGGTGAAGAAAATTCGGGCAGGAATTTCAGTCCGGGAACACCCGACCCGGATCGTGCATCCAAGACCCGGATCATCTATTCGCAGCACAAATAGTGCGAACACACCATCCTTTAAAGCCAGGCTTCACCTTCCAGGTTCCCGGACGTCCTGGGCTTCCGCATAGTCAAGCCAACCCTTCCAGATTTTCATGATAATGATGACAGCTAAATTTGCTGTTTTTCAGTAATTCCTAGATGTACATTTCAAATAATATATCTTGCATCCCAATCACAACTGTCAATCACTTTCCCTTTTCTTCCTTCATCTGCATATTTGTTGTGTCTCTCGAACGGGTTGACTCTATGCCACCTTCAAGACATCCAGAATCTGGCGTGTCCAGCACGCCGGACTTCCAGACGTTTTTGGTCTGGCTTCACCTTCCAGATCATTCTCGACGAAAACGGCTGTCTGGGATCCGGAAGAAAAAACTGGAAGGTGAAGCCTGGCTTTTAATTTGTCGGCCGGATTTAATCACTTTCATCGTAAAGTTGAAAAAATGTCAACTTTTCCATGTGGAAGTGATGATTGTGACGAAAATCCGGACAGGAATTATAGAGCTGAGCGCACAAAGGTGATAACTCACTTTTTGCCAGTTTCGAGATAATCTCGTTCAAAGTTTGGGAAGTCAGTATATCGAAAGCTAGTTATCACCTTTGTCGACTAATTTTCGCTGTAGGGAGTGATCTGGCGAAGATTCTGATAGCACAGGGAGAAAGAGCGTAAAAATGTGTACCAGATGGTGCTCTTAACTCAATTTGCCCAAAAAGGCGAGTTATCACCTTTGTGCGCTCAGCTCTTCATATTTCCAGTCTGGGAACACCCGACCCTTATCGTATGTCCACGACTTAAAGCAAGGGAGTAACTAAGGGGGATAACTACCGTCTCCCTAGTCCCCGAAGCCTCAGCGGGCCACTATCTATATGTTAGCTCCACAAACCGCGTAAACGAAGTCAAAGAGCGATCGTAGCCTACTGTCTGTCGGTCCGTCCCTCTGCCCAGCTTTTGCCAGCTCAACTCAGACACTTCCGAACAATCTAGAACGGTGAAACTTCTATATCCTTCTTATCAGAAGTGAAATTTCAATGAATGCTGTCTAGACGCTGGCAATCGCTCCAACTACCTTTGAGATCATCTCGATTGCTAGAGTTCCGGGGCCTCCCCTTTCGCCCGCCACCGAAGTCGGATGCGATTCGGGGACCAGTAAAGGTCGTATCTAGAGCATTTGCTTCTAACATACACCAGATTACTTCCGGAAAAATTCAGGTACCCCCTTCCCACTCCCCCTACCGAGTCTGGATCCGACCCAAACCTTAAGATAATCCGATGATCTTTTTATCGTCCAACCAAGTTTCATCTTGATCCCTCCATTGATAAGGTCCCTCTGTGTGTTCCAAAATTTCTGGAGTCACAACTCGAACTCCCCCTTCTGTGGTCGGATACGGTTTGGACATGTAATCTGCATCAGCAACCCATCTATTTTCATTCGGATGGAATCAACCAATTGTGACATACGCTGGTCACAAGATTCCACACACGGATGATCGGACCTAGGAATGCTACGGTGTTCGGCATTTAGTCGTGTCCTTCGTGGGCCTGTGAAGTTTCATCGTCCTAACTTACGTAGAAGTGCACGATCTGTAGAGAAAGTGAGACACATGGGCCGACAGTACGATCTTATATGGCACGTCTTGATCCCAAGACTGCAACTGTAACGTAAGCATTTTTGGGAAAAGTTACACGAATGTAGCATGTTTTCGTCAGGTGAGATGACACCTCTCCGTGGATCTACTGTAATCTCCTGTGGCGGGTACTGAGACGAGGGAGAGGTGGCGCCGGCGGTGAGAGAGGGATTCACAACTGCCGAGGAGACGGCCTGTAAAAGAGTTGGAAGCGTTCTTGCTCTGGACATTGCATTCGTTGCTAGTAGATTTCTAGAGTTTCACATTTCCATGAGCTATCGTCGTAGATCCAAGTTCGGTTCGGACTGTATGGAAGAGTTCCGTTTTTTTTTTTTTTACGAAAAGCGCTTTTTGGTCAGGAGTTCTGAAACTTTCAAGAGTCAGGCTTGGCAACTCTGGATGTATAATGGGAGAAAACGGGTAGAATCAATAGCCTAGAGCAAAAGAATGGGACACTGAGTTTGAATTCATAGGTCCAGGCTCTGTCTACCTAGGCTTAGGCCTCCTCCTGCTTGTCAGCCAAGCCTGTTGTAAGTCTTCTCATGTTTTTGGGTTGGATAGCCGCCACTGGCATAGAGAAATAAATGGCACAAAAAGTAAGCTACAAAAACAAGCAAGGATCAGAATACCCGGGTATTTTTCAGTGGAGAGTACTGTCATGTGTGAATAGATTCAAATAATACAAAAGATTTCTTCACATTTCAAATATATCTTGCATCCCAGTCACGACTGTCAATCACTTTCACTTTTTTTCCTTCAATTGCATATTTTGTTGTTGCTGACGTCGAAGAATACCCTTCGACAAACAGATCCCCGGGTAAAATGTTCGCGAAATTGAAGTCTAAAATACCCGGGTATTTGTTGCTGTTGCGGAGGAAAATACCCACGGAGGACGGGTAAATACCCATCGTGTAAACGAGGCTTTGCTTTGTACAGCTGTGTGTCTGTATGATGGTTTGTCTTGTGATGAATTCAGACATTGGTACCGTACAGTACAGGTATGCTTATGTGAACAGTTACTTTAATGTGAACACTGCAGTTTTGGGCTAAGCTAAATAATGGTAGACTGGTCTGAAGAGTGAAGACCGAAAATACCTGTACAGCCACAGGTGTTTTCATCTGGCCTTCTCTGGACCGTCTTACCTGCGTCTTACCTACTTTGGCTAACTGGCAGTAATCTTTAGAAACAGCAAGTGCATGAAAATGGCAAAGTCGGAAGTCAACAAACGTTCACATAAGCATAACTCTACTGTAGCTAGGGTAGCCAGTAAATTTTTTTTTAATCAAACCTGAGCTGTTGAAGATCAGAATGTGATTCTCCTATCTTTCAGCTTTGATTTGAGGCCAAAATCACCTCTCTATCTTGCCTCTAAGCATCTTAAATCTTCTTTAGAAAACAGTATTTTACATAAGAAAATGCCTATGTCCATCCATTGACTTTAGGGTTTTGTCCATCTAGTGGCCAGCTTGGAACTATGTGCTTCAATGAAATTCTATGAAACTGGGTATTTTGAGCTGGTTTTGAGTGCATGGGGAGCCCCAGCAAGTGAGTTAGATGAGAAAATATGAATAAGATCATTAAGGTTATTGTCCAATAGACCTATTGCTGCTATAGGCTGCTGACTTTCCTCCTTAGTATCAACAAATTTTTGTAGGCAAGTTCAGCTACTTTTTTTTACATCTAAATTTACATTTTTGAAGATGTTTTAGATAGGTAAAACTGATCAGTAAAATTCACAGCAATTCCTGCATTAATTACAAAAAAATCGCCAATTTTCGCCACTAGGTGTTTTTGTGGCCACCCTACTGTAGCCTACTGGTACAGTATCAAGAGTATGTTTCAGCTCCTCCTCTAAATCTAACACCTTCGGC
The DNA here is from genome assembly GCA_023053555.1 of Branchinecta lindahli. Taxonomy (NCBI): domain Eukaryota; kingdom Metazoa; phylum Arthropoda; class Branchiopoda; order Anostraca; family Branchinectidae; genus Branchinecta; species Branchinecta lindahli. The sequence goes on from JAKZAO010000002.1 coordinate 4,862,311, forward strand.
GAGTACATTACAAAGCAACTGGAATGTAAGAATTGATCTTGTCTGGTTGGGTGTGAATGCACTCGGCTTTTGCCCCTAACATTCAAAAACTAATGTCTAATTCTTAGTGGCGTTTTTGATTGCCGATGAAATTTCCCCGGTAGACGAAGGAAGTTTGCCGATTCGTGCTTATTTACTGTTTTCGATAGCCTATAGCCTAAGCCATTGGAGGCAACGTCTATCGCCTGTCGGCGAGTCCTAGGCCGATAGGCGATGGACTGGAATTTAGGCGATAGACGTTAGCCGTTGAGCACAAAAACAGAACAACTGCCATCGGCTATAGGCTTCCGGCGAACATCAAAAACGCCAAAAAGTCAAACGGCTACGCTATCGCCAAACTCATCGGCAATCAAAAACGCCACTCTTGTTGAAACATAGGGCCTTGGATTCTTCTATGGTCTCCATGCATTTTAGTGGCTGGGTATGGCAAGAAGACTGGCTAGATTGAAGAAATAATGAGAGTTTATGATAGATAGTAAAATTCTAATATAAGGCATTAACAACTGAACACAGAGGAAAACACAAAAAAATGAGAATTTTAATACAAGAAATCTACCAAGTAGGAATGATAGTGTTTTCTGGTGGATATACCCAGGTGTTTGGTATAGGGTATAGAAAAATCAAGGGTTTGCGGTACAGTAGACTGTTTCAGTATCTTTGCTATCTTTAGGCTAGGCTAGCAAAGCAACAACAGTACTAAAAGTTGTGATGTCAAGTGTAATAGGTCTGAAATTGGGGAGCTTCCTTTGGTCTGATTCAGAGGCAGATGGGTCCGGGGTAGTTTGGAATGCTTCAAGAGTAAACAGACTTCTGGGTTTGTCCTTTGTTCTGATTCAGACACGGGTCATACACACTTGCTACACTCTTTTCCTCTCAAATGAACAGCAACTAAGAGGGAAGTAAACAGAGTGAAGTCAAAGCTCTGCTCAGTTTATCTGCATATCCATAGTCCGTGTGTGGGACCAAAGACAGAGGTTCTACTTGGCTTATTTATTCTTGGTGATGCCTTATCAACTTACCCAATAAGACATTCATATTGACCTCCCTCCCCCATCAGAGGCGTTACTAGCCAAAATGTTTGGGGGGGGGGCAAGGTATTTACCGACTTGGTGGTAATTTTTACTGACTGTTTTTGCAGAAAAAACTACTGTTTCCAAGAAAAAAAGTTTTGACAAAAAATCGACTGATTTTCAGAAAAAAATGACTGTTTTCATAAAAAAAATCAGCTGTTTTGAAGAAAAATCGCGGTGCTTCGCACCGACTCGGTTATTTTTTACTGACTGGCCGACAACATTGGGGGGGGGGGCATCCCCCCCTTCACTTGTGATGCCCCTGTCCCACATATTAGCTCTGGCATAAAATCCTAAACATAAATTCCTTTTTGCAGGTGTGGCAAATGAATGGGTGACCTGCAGGCGACAGTTGAATTTTGTCTAGAATTGGGAAAGTTCTATAATGTGGACCTTTTTCAGAGGGGGTAAGACTTTCACTTATTTATGCTGTTGACTTTTCTTTGGGGAGGAGAAAATAAGAGTTTTAGGCTTCAGTAAAATTAGTCTGCAAAGCTGAATATATAGAAGAGGGAACAAACCGCTCCGTCCCATTTATGTGTGGATAAGAGTTTGTTGATGTTATCCTAGCGAAATAGACTAGCCTATGTAGAGGGCATTTTAAGTTTGCCGGCTCTGTTCTCCCATTACCACTATTCAGGCTACATCCCAATATCAGTGACTTGTGATGCTTTGATCATAGCGAGCCATAATGGCCTTCCACTCATAATCTCTTGATCTTCTTCCTCCCATATGTCTTTTTGTGGTTTCTGCTTGATGATGACGAAACAGAGACGGTACTGTGTACATTATACTTTGGGGAAATGGAAAACTGACATGACTTCAGAAGCTCAGTATGCGTGGAAGAGGGAAAAACCAACGCAGTTCCATTTGTTTGTGGACATGAATGTATTTTGTGTAATCCTGGTTGTACGAAAGTTGTACGAAAAAGTAGCATACAGTACCAACAGATGCTACTACATGCTACTATAGCAAGACTGGATGCTACTGGAGCAAGGGGGGATGCTATTGAATACTACTGCTTAAGATTAGCACAGTGTGAGGCACATTAAATTAAAGTATTCTGTACAACTACACAGGCTACAAATTTTTCATGGGGATGTTAAGCTAGCCGATTCTATTCTTCCTGTAACATTTATTTAAGCTATGTCCCCGCTATCAGGGGGTTGTGAATTTTGTGATGACCGTTTCTTAGCAAGCCATAATAGCTCTCCACATTCGTGATTTCTAGGCAAACTTGTTCCCTTTTAAAACTTTCGGGGCTTCTGATCAGTGATGACAATAAATGGAGATTTATAAATGGATATAATCTGATACATAATGCAGATTTTTCTTGGCGGCTGCAGTAGGCTATAGTGGCGTTTTTGATTGCCGATGAAATTTCCCCGGTAGACGAAGGAAGTTTGCGGATTCGTGCTTATTTACTGTTTTCGATAGCCGATAGCCGATAGCCGTTGGAGGCAACGTCTATCGCCTATCGGCGAGTCCGAGGCCGATAGGCGATGTACGGGAATTTAAGCGATAGACGTTAGCCGTTGAGCACAAAAACAGAACAACGGCTATCGGCCATCGGCTTCCGGTGAACGTCAAAAACGCCAAAAAGTCAAACGGCTACGCTATCGCCGAACTTCGGCAATAAAAAACGCCACTAATGTTTCGTGTACAGTAGAGGTATGCTTATGTGAACAGTTACTTTAATGTGAACACTGCAGTTTTGAGCTAAATGGTAGACTGAAGATCTAAAATACATGTTGGCTACAGGTGTTTTCAGCTGCCTTTCTTGCCTACACAGCAAGTGCATGAAAAGGGCAAAGTCCGAAGTCAACAAACGTTCACATAAGCATACCTCTACTGTATATCTAGCGGAAAAATGGAAAGCAGTGTGCGGAATCGAATTCCACAGTTTTCGCGATATGCTTTATTCCCAGGATAGGGATTCTGGAGTCTCGCGGAAACCCTCCTACAGTTTCAAGCCCGAAACTTCAAACCTAAATAGCTCCATTAAATTTGGACAAGTCCCATAAACCAACTAGAGTTTCATGTGAAGGTGGAACAACGATCACGTTCGGACTGAAGCGGCAGGTTACTGTAGTAACGTTGATATTATCTCTTCTTTAGGATATACCAAGTTCGAGCCTCCATCAGGACTCCAACAAAAGTATCCTCGAGATGTGACGTCACCCTAAAAACGCGCCCGATCACCACTCAGGTCACCAGCAAAAGGACAAGTTCTGTCAACTCCATCTTGTATCCATCAGTAGTTTCAGCTGGCTATTTGATTTCAAAAACGTTCCAAATACTGTACAAATCGGAGGATATCATCTTGAATGATATAGCTAATTTTCGGCTGAACATTTTAGTGGATAGTGGTAAGGTAGGTTGCTGTTTCTTACCTTTTGTCAGGATCCTGTGCAGAGAGGACTGTGAAGGCTTCGCCAGGCGCTTGAAGTTCGTGCAAAATCTGTGAAAAGTGAACATCGAGTAGTGGGACATATAGGGGACGATAAGTAAATATGATATTTGTCAATGGCCTACTTTTGATCTTAAAAAAAAAAAACTTGCGGGCCTTAGCAATACACAAAATAAACACCAGACAAAAAAAAGCTTAAAACTACCATCTCATACAGTAATCTTTCACAATGTGCCATACCTACACTTATGTATTTATTTTTATTTATTTATTTATAACCCGCTTTTTGGTAATAGCGGAGTAAAGTTAACAAAATAAAACTTACATGTTAAAACACTGAACAAAACAAATAAATAAACATGGCTGCAATCTTCACATACACTTTTAAAAACACTTAATACACTTAAAATTTTGACACTGACACTAAACGGTTTCAGGAACAAAAAACTGGCTAATGATGTCGTGGGCAGGCAGGGCAGGATGTTGGTGGAGGGTGAGCAGATTTGAATGACAATGAAATGTACCTAGCTCAACTCTTTGTAGTTACAGAAATCCTACTGTCCAAGATCCCCATAAACGGACATAGGAAGATATGCGTTTCGAGAAAAGTTATTTCTGTTCATATATAATTTGACCTCTATAAGGATAAAGTAACTACAACTAATTACGTAAATTGAAGACCCACGACCACGAGGGAGGGGGCGGGTCAGGCCCCTTGGATGTAAGTTAATTGAGTATATAAACAGGATGGAGTATACTCCAGAAATCAGTTCACGTAATTTAGGCTATCGTGTATCCTCTAGTGATATCCCAGCTTAGTGGTAACGATGTTGGGGCAGAATAGTATGGTAGAAAAAGCATAAGTGACAGTTAGCTGGTCTTTCGTAAAAGAAATATTTTATTTCTGTAAACATAAAAGCCCTTCTTTTTACTTTCGTTCCATAGTTATTTTTAACTTTTTGGTCCACCTTTTACCCTTTCAGCCTAGTGCTATTGAGGCGTACTGGGTAGTAAATTGGCTGTTTTTATTTTTTAGGTCGAAGAAAGCATTGTGAAGGCTGATTTCAGTCTCGTAATCGAACTGTGGTTCACGGATCAGGGGTACGACGTTCACGACCCCCAGGCCATCTGTTGTGTGTCCCAAAGAACTCTTCAGATTAGCTACTGCCCAAGCAAAGGCCTCTACTACCATCTACCGGTTTTATTTGATAGTTTCCACCTTGGTGCCGTGACGGTGTCCATTTACGGAGCTTTGACGTCCGTACACCAGCCACACTTTAAGTAAGTGCTTGCTACTTTAGTATTTAAATATTCCTTGAGCCCAGAGATGGGTGAACCCGATCATGAAAGGATTCGAATCCGAATCCAGGGTTAGGTATACGAATCCGATTCCGAATCCGAATCCACCATTTTATGCTGAAGATTCAAATCCGGAATCGAATCCGGATTTGAGTTTGACCTTAACAAAACTCAAATCATGTACATAGGTTGTAGTTTGAAAATCAGAGGTGACAACGTGATATGTTACTGAGGATTGTTGGTGGTGGAGATCAAAAAGTTGGATTGCCTAGGCCCACTATGTGAAAATAGGTAAAATAAACGTAATCTCCAGAAACTAAAACATCGTCATTCGCAGTCGCAGTGATTGTTGTTAATATTTTGATTAGCCCAAGGGCCGCTGAATGTTGCGTTGTTCGAAATGAAGTTACAAAAGGAAAAAAAAACTCGGATGAAAACAGCAATAATTAACAGTCATAATTTGATGTCACGGTCACGTGCTATCCAATGGACAATTTGGTATAAACAAATGGTTGATTGATTGATTGAACACGGTAGCATGGATGCCCTAATATTTTCTTATCCTCCAATAGGCTACAATGTATATAATATTCAATATGACCAGTCCGATCGAATACGCCGGTGATCCTAGGGAAGAACATGAAACACCACCCGAACACATCCTCAGCTTTGAGTCAAAACCGATCAACAACGTTTGTTGTGGTGACGTTTTTTGGCTCTTCGCGAGGCACACGACGATTCTTCCTCGGCGCGAAGAGTTGGTCTTCAAGAGTGTTACGTCAGTACGCTGTCGAAACAGTTTGTTAACAGTAAAGCAAAGGTAAGAATTGCCACAGGAAAATATGGAATAACGATTTAATTTTTTTTTTAATTTTTTTCGTGCGTTGTTGTCAGTTCTTGATCTACACTTCTTGTATGAGCGGCATAAATTTGACATGGTCCTGGTGTAGGTAGATGGCTCCCATTTTTGGAAAAAGTAAGCAAGTATAGCAACACAATTCAAGGCCTATTTTTTTTTTGCTGCGTAGGAAAGGAATTTTAAGCGTTGTTCAAAGCTGGTAAGCTAGAGTTCTTAGTTAATTGTTCGTTTTTCTCGTAACTTCCTCCTTCCTTTCGGGATAGAAAAAATTATAAAGTAGAAATTTGCCTCTTTAGACATTAGTTAAGATGGACGATTCTGTTCTCATCCACTTGCTGTTATAAAAGTCAGCTGATCGGCGCGTGAGTTTCGGCGCGTGAGTTTCTTTCCAACTTCATTCCCTCCGTTCTAATTAGTACCGATAGCCTTTGTTAAATTCCTCCTTTTCTACCCCTTTGGTACAAAATTGGACAACTGATGTCGCGTTCCAAGATCCCAAACATATCGTTAAGATTCTCCGCAGTAAGCTAGCAAAAATTTCAATCCTCTTATCCTAGCTTCCTCGCACATTACGGCCTGTTCCATCTTTTTTAGTCAATTTGGTGTTTTTAGTGATTTAGTCCATTTTGTTATTCTTTGTTTGTACTCAGCTGTTATATATGTTGTAGCGGGTTTAAAAAATAGATAAAGTAGTTTTAATGATTCCAAGATCATCTGCGTTGGTATATATCTCTACTAGCTGCGTCCTTTATAGCCACTCGAATGCTCACTGATGGTCTCTGTTTATTTCTAATAAGGCCATTTTAAATTCACTGGTGGATGCTCCCTATTCTAACACGTTTTCGGCCTCACCAGTGTCTGGTTTTGCCTCACCACTTCGGACCAACTAGAACCTGGTTGGGACACAGGGCCTGGTGAGGAGTCACTGGGAGATGGAGAGGCAAAAACACTCCTTATAGAGGAAACACCAGACAATAGTGAGTAAACAACAGAAACTAGCAGCATTGCGATGAATACGGCTAATGTGCAGTCCTTCCACAAATCCAAGATCGGGTAAGCCTTTGAGGTGAACAGAAGTAGCCCCCCCCCCCGCTGAAGCAAGAAACTGCACCGCCCTTCTGAAAAAATAGACAGAGTAAGGTTTAAAAGAAAAGCCATTGGAAACTCGGATAGTAGCTGTTGTTCTTCCTCTATTTGTAACTTTCGGGAATTTTTCGCGTTCTGAGACGATAAGATTATAAGGAGTTAATATTTCAAGTATTAACTTCATCGGCGTTCTAGGAACTCCCGCATTACTGCAAAATTTCTGCTTCTTGACCTTCGTGCGAAGATATAGTTTATCGAACCTTCACATTTCTGCTTTTGACCTTTTTCCTGCTTACCGCCTTAGAAGTTTTAGGCCCGATTAAAACTTTTTTTTTATATATCTTGCTCATCTACCTCATTACCGAAAGCTCAGTGTGATTTTTCTTCCCATATCCAGTGAGTAATAACACTTTATCATCTTCGTCAGCGAATAAAAAGTAAAAAAAAATCATTCCCCGTAGCATGATAGTGTATTTTACGACCACTAATTACATGGCTTCCTACAAGCTAAAGTAACCAAACGTACGTTTTCTTTCGTGAGGAGGATTATGTATTGCAGAGCCTGGCTTTCACATTTAATTAATTTGGTTTGAAATAGCAGCACAGATTCAAGCAGCAAGAGAAATTCAGGGGAAATCCATCTACCCTTGCTCCCGACCGACCCCCCCCCCTTTAATGCCTTGATCAGGGTCGGACTGTTGGGTACCGGAATTACCAGGATTTCCTGCACCATATCATTTCCGTACGGAAAAGTTTAGATTTTTCAACTTTATGATGAAAGTGCAAACCTGATCGGAAAACCTGATCGTCCGCTCGCAGCGTAAACCCTGGATAGGAGTGTCATCAGCTGCTTTTTTTATTTCCTTTTCGAACCCTTTGTTAAGTGTTAAACTTTCAGCTGGCAACATAGCATGACTGTTGTTTTGCAGTACATGTAAATAAGCTCTGAGAAAGGGGGGGGGGGTCTTACAAGGTATCGTCGTTGGACAACACTTTTTCATCCTTAAGATTTGTTCCTTTGTTAGTGTGAAATGCCGTACGGATAAATCGTCAAAGATTCATTCATTCATTCATATATTCAATTCTTTCGTTATCACGATATTAAGGTTTTGGCAGAGAAATTTGAGGAGGATGGGCCAATTCTTAACGGACATACTTTTTTCGCGGTAGTTAAAAATTTAGCCAGGTTCGTTCGTAGAAATACATGTTTTTTTGTTATTTGATTACGTGATTTGTTTTTTTTTCTATGTATCTGTTGTTGCTGTGTAAAATACCTTACCATATCGTTGATTATTGGGACTTAGGTAGTCTTTTGTAGCGCCCCGAAGAACACCAAGACTTGGAATGGGTCCAAAACACTGCCGGCTTCGCGGTTTGTCGACTCTACTATGGAATCAGTCCTCTTCGGATCCATTGTAAGTACTTATTTTTTATTTTATTTTTAAACACCCAGACAGCCCAGATAGCAGCCACACAAAAAATTTCGTACTTTAACTAATATACCGTAGTGATATTAGAAAAAAAAAAAATCATAAATGAAGAAAAACATCACGACCGACCAAGTGATTAATTATAGCCTATCATAATTATATCACAATAATATATACTTACCAACCTGTATAAATAGTTTAGATTCGTTGTAAGTTACCATCAGGTTACTTTTTCCCAAAGAGTGAGTGCCGAATGTCTACTCCCCATGCCTAAAAAAAATCTCTGGCGAAAACGCCGTTTCCAAAATGAGTAAGAGCTGGAGGCTCATATGACTCTTGTAGAGCTCCTGCCTATATGTACGGATCTGTTCAGAATTTCGCACGAACCCTCTCATTCATTCATTCATTCATTTATTTGATTCCTTCAAAACTGAAGAGTATATAAAAAAAGAGAACAACATGTCACAAACACTTCAGAGATAGTACGCAAACAATTAACTGACCGTTAAAAACAAACTATCATTCTAAAATACAAATGATAACACAAAATCAAAATAAATAAACTAATCATGGCACTTTTTTAGTGAAGAAAGGAAAAAGGTTGTGATGGACAAGAATGTTTTCAGCCTTTTTATGAAAGTTCTGAATTTTTCTGTTCAGAGTTTCCAGAGGATTCTTCACTTTAAAACTGGAAGTTAGGTGAGAATTACTCGCAGAAATAGGGAAACCAAGAAGGAATTTTGAAAATTTGTAATAAGTAACTTTTAACGCAGAAAGTTCAGAAGGACGGAAAGAAGAAAAGAAAGCAGACGGAAAAAGAATATGAGGGAGTGCAACAGCCGTATAAATCGAACCGAGAACATCTCTGCGATACATACCCCGTAAACGAATAACAGCACCAAATGCTCTTCTTATTTTATCTTGCACATGTTGAATAAGGATAAGTTTCCATTCCCTGGTATTGGAAGAATAAGGGATTCCAAGATACGTAACTTTCTCAACAGGGCTGAAACAATCCCCCCACCACAATCCAGAGGGGCATTCAGTGTCGGCAAACTACTAATCACAAAATAATTACATTTTTCAAACTAATTATTAGACCCTTCTTCCCCAGTTTAGACACTAGAATGTTAAAATTTTCAATTAACTTTTCTTTTGACCGGCTTAAAATAATAATATCATCAGCATAAGCTAAAAACGTTACATCACGCGCGAAATGAATCAAAGAAGTTTTAAGCGACCGAAGACAGTCTGCCAAACATGCATTAAAAATATATGGATATAAAATTCCACCTTGTCTAACGCCTTTTCCCACTGAAATTAAATTGGACAGAATTTTTGGGGAACGAATTGCCACTTGAACATTAAGTCCATTGTACCACGACCTTAAAACACGCACAACAGAACGAGGAATACCATTATACACAAGTGATAAAAGAGCAGCCGCATGAGAAACGTTGTCAAAAGCACCTTTTATGTCTATCAGAAGCGTATACAGCGGTTGTCCACTCACTCGCGCATCATTGATTAAAGTGGAAAAAGTAGCGTGCGCATGATCGCAACCCATACCCCTTTGAAATCCAACCTGGTTTAACCCAACATCAAGGCCTTCAAACATATTTTTAAAACACATTTCAAAAAGTTTACTGATAATACAACCCTTGGTTATTGGCCGATAAGAACCACAAGATTTTAAATCCTTCTTTCCATAAAATCCTTCTTTCCATAATTCTGCTGCTGCCACAGAAGAATATCTCGATCCATGCACCAAAATGGCACATTTAGGGCATGAATAATAACCTTTCGACTACCGGGTTTTGTCATGATCCTTGCCGTAAGGAACTGTGATCAGGCCAGCCATTCGGGAGCTAAGCCTGCCATATAATCCTGGATCCCCCTCCTTTCATCCCCCAATGATGTTAAAAGTATAGGTGTTTGTCTGAGGCATATTTGTTTCCCAACGGTATTTGTCACTGAAACGGAAGTATGTGCCACACACTCGATCCACAAGTTGAAATTCAGGGAAAAATTGTGGTATTTTCCGTTTCAAATGCCTGAAAATAAAAATAGAATCCAGATAAAATCTCACTTAATAGAACATCAGGTTTATACCTTTACCATTCTGGGCTAGAAGGATCCTCAGTTTTGTATCTACTGCTTGCCAATTTGCCCATTTTGTTATTTGGACTTTAATTTGCCACTGAATTTGAATTTCGCGCGAAATTTTTAGCCACAAAGAGCGTGTTCCACGGTGGAACACGCTCTCTACCCCTCTACCCCTCTCTACCCGCTCTTCCACCCCTCTACCAATAGTAACTATTAGTTACTATTTCCGTTCCAGCCTCACGAAAAGTTACTACGCTGACCGTTCCAACCTTCTCCAAATAATAACTATCTGCCTACCACGCTCGAGAGCGTAGTAAGCGTGGTAACTGCGCATCTCTGTAACGTGATTGGCTGGATTGCCCCGTGGAGTGATATTTTACGGAAAATTTAAAAAAGCGTTCCAGCCTTGACGCCAAGAAGCCAGAATTCGTGACGTCATGCGTAGTAACTACGGTAAGTAGGGTGGAACACGCTCAAAATCGAAACTCAGCTCGAGAGACGTTTCTCAAATCTGAGCCACAGTCTCGAGCCAGGAAAATTTTTTTGGTAGCAGAAACAGACTTCTGGGCTACACAAACGATCGCGGAAACACTCTTTTTGAGCCACGGCCTGTGTGGGATCGCCGAAAATGAAGATGATGATGATGAAATGTTACGCACGTAAGATTCAGGATTCAACAACTTTGCTAAAAAAAAATCATGCCGGCTTGACGACCGGTTACAAACAAAGCACATTTACTACCATATTATTTAACTAATCAAACCTTCACAGAAGTTTTGATTAGTTTTATTAGAAGAGGAAAATAGCGCAGTACAGACAAAGGTAGCGTTCCAGCGACTTATTATTAGTTACGATTGTTACTACTCTTGTTATTAATGCCGTTTCAGAGCCCGCCGTAGTAAGTAAATTGGCTCCTCCCACTTACTATTTTCGTTCCACGATTGTTACGATCGTTCCAATTTACTTATGATGGTCGCGAGCATCATAAGTGAGAATAACTATCGGTTCTGCAGGAACTCCCGTAAGAGTGATGACGTATGGTCGCGTTGTTATTGTGATAACTACCACAATACGGGACTTGCCCCTCCTTTTATCATCGTAACTTGTAGCTTCACTGGAACGCTACCAAAGAAAAGGAAAAAATACATTGAGCTTTCAAAAATGTAGTAAATGCACAAGATCAAAAAATAAACATTAAAAAAAGAAAAGGGACTAATCGGGTCTAAAAAATCTTCTTCCTAGATGCAATGCGGAGAAATGGCCAAGGGCAGAAACGTGAAGGTCCCGGGCAATTGAAGATAACTTTGCACAAGGGTCAGAGGGCAAAGAAGTTGCAGTTATACGGGAATTCCTATAATGTCGATCGTCGTGAAATCGCCTCGTGTGTCTGCATATTTTACATATTTGCTTTATTTTTCAGAGTAACATCAAATGCAGCGGCTCTCAGTCCTCCTTCGCCATGCGCTTTGCGCATGCGAGGCAGATTCACCGAAACGTCTGCCTGTTGCTACTGTCGGCTGCTGACGCCTTGCGCTCCCAGATGCGGCAGCTCGCGCCACTGTTGCCACCGAAGCAGAGGCCTTCCATTCCGCCCTGCGACGCCCCGCAGCTGAGGCTTACTAAGATGTGTGACGAAGCAGAGGTTAGTATTTCTTTTTTTTTAATAATAATATATCGCAAAAACAATAGTTGTGTTTTTCCAGATACCATGGTATCTGTTACCACGGTAGCTGGATCTACAAATAGTCATTTTTGCAGTTACCGTGGTATCTGATACACGGTTTCTCTGCAAAAACGACTATTGCCGAAATTACGCTTTTCGAAGTCATCCCAAAAGAAAAACTGATATCCAGTTACATCACTAAGTGCTAAACTTCTCTCTCTCCAGTTTGACAAAATTTGATGAATGTGAGATTACTTTTCAGATACCACGATCAGTTACCACGGTTTTCGCAGCGAAAACTAAGGTCGAAGGAAATCCGCCTAAACACGATAGCGAACGCGAGATCTCCCTCTCCTTCGCCTTCATATTCGCAGCGAAATTTGGGTCGAAGTAGAATTCGCCATCAGTATTCGTCCTCGCTATACGTTCGACCGCATTTCGCTACCAAAAATTCCGTTTCGTCCTCGATTCGAGGTGTAAAATGGCATTCGACATGGAGATTTTCCGTACGGGCTCCAGTACCTTGAAAGTTTGTAGTGTATGTATGTAGTAGTTGATAAATGGAATGAAATGGAAACCAAACACGAAATCACAGGAGCTTATTTAATTCTTTTGTCAAATTTGGCTCCTATAGCTGATACCAATTGGCCCACTGTCCTCTCCAGCTTTAAGCTATTTGCCGAAATAAATTTGTTGATAAGTTAATAAATGGAATGAAATGGAGAAGTAAACAAGAAATCACTTATTTTTAAATTCTTAATTAGAATTTGGCTCATAGTTGATACTGATTAGGTCACCGACTTATCTAGCGTTAAGCTATTTGGCGAAACAAATTTATCGGTAAATTTATTTGTTCTCAATTTGTTATTTCCTTAGGCTGTATCAGGAGCAAAATGCAAAACCAAGGGCTCTAAAATGCAGACGAGTGGTCAAAGGAACATACCTCTACTGTACCGCCACTTTACTCTTAATTGACTTAATTTTAATTAATTATCTTGCAGAGTGTCGACACGGAGGAAGACTTCATTCTCCTGGCAAACAGTGACATCACCCGGATGTGTGCGGAGAATATTGTACTCTGGCGGCTGTTTCAGGAATCATTTGTTGGGAGTGAGGTGGTCCGCATATATTTGGCCAAACAGCACTACCAACAAAGGGTAAGTGGTGTGGTTCCTTTAGTTCGGTTGGCGCATTCACAGCGAGTTTTACCTAACACCCGATCTCAACCAGTTCTGAAAATTCTTCTGACACTTGATTTACGCCGCAATTCAATTTCAATTCAATTTAATTTATTTGTAAAACCATTCACGGACAAGCCGAATTTTCGGTTTTTGTCAACAAAAATAACTGTGACTGACGTCCAACATAAAACGAACAAGTACAACAAAAATTACTGTATCAAGATAAACTGACGTCCAACATAAAACGCACAAATACAACAACATCAACAAAAAAGCTCGGACCGCAATATAAGTTAATTAAAATTTAAAGAACAAAAGAAAATTTAAGACAAATATTAATATACTAATAGATGGAGACTGACCTGCCTTAAGTACCAGCTGAGCCTGAGCCCGCAGTTCAAACTAATCCAGCCTTCACGAACCTTAGCCAGTAAGATTATTAGTTGCGTTTTTGCAGATACTATGGTATCTGTTACCACGGTAACTGGATCTGCAATTAGTCGTTTTTGCAGTTACCGTGGTATCTGATATACGGTCCACTGCAAAAACGACCATTGCCGAAATTGCACTTTTCGAAGTCATCCCCAAAGAAAACCTGATATCCAGTTACTTCACTAAGTGCTGAACTTCTTTCTCACCAATTTGATGAAAGGAGATGACTTTTCGGATACCACGGTCGGACCGTGATATCTGAATATCTGTTACCACGGTAACTGGCCAGATACCACGACAACTGCAAACATGCCTTTTGACCGTGGTATTAGATACCACGATAACTGCAAAAACGACTTTAGACCGTATAGCAGATACCATGGTATCTGCAAAAACGCAACTATTTTGTATACTATTCTCATCCAAGTGCCCTTAGGCTACCGTCTCTGAGTTTGAAGTCGCTGAATCGTTTAGGATCCAGCAGATCATTTCGTGTTGTTTCAGGTAAAGCGCTTTTCTGAAGGTTTTTATTATTTGGCGATCCACAAGGCCATAGTTATAAACGATAGGCAATATTGTAGACAGTTACTGTAGTAATGACTCGAAAAGGGGCACTATAATTAAATAAATCTTGTGAAAAAATATCAGCATGTTTTATTTCTTCAAACTCATCAAAAAATGATGTAAATTTGAACTAACAAAAGAAAAAAAATTAAACGGGAACTTAAGCAGGGGAAAAATCAGAAAAAAGTAAATTCCCCAACACCATTCTAATTGGGACTGTAATATGCGGCCCAGCCAGAACAATAAGCAACGGGTTCGAAGGCTGTAGAAAACACATCTGCAGAGAAAAAGCAGAAAACGCCCATTCTCTAGAAAGGAGGGAAGACCTTCACCAACGAACATCAACGACACACTACAGTTCCTAAACCTATGCAACCAACGAATGTTGGTTGTTGGAATACTGTAGAGGACGCGAAAGCTGTTTTCGCTCGGCACTCTAATGTTAGTAACAGGAGCAGAGCAATACAGTAAAGCTATAGAGATATTTCACCCTACCCGAAGAAAACGGATATTTCCACACTATCATCGTCGGGATCATAACAAAGAAAATTAACATTACGAGGTATAGGACTTTCAACTTTGAGACTAATTACCGGCCTTGGATAGCTGCTGTGAGTCAGAGAGTTGTTCGAATCATTATCTGGCTTCCTCTTGTTGGAATAATTCAACTTTTGCAATTTAATGTTCTTTTTTTATGAGAGTTTGAAGGCTTCAAAGTTTCTAAACAAAGACGGAGGCTCGCGTCCTATTGGTCGGTTATGACGCGTACTTCAAGGAACGCGTCATAGCTGACCAGTAGGAAGCTCCATTAAACAACACAAACAACAACAACATTAATTTGCAAAAGTTGTACTATTCTAACAAGAAGAAGCCAGATAATGATTCGAACAACTCTCTGACTCACAGCAGCTATCCAAGGCCGGTAATTTATTCTCAAAGTCGAAAGTCCTATACTTCCTAATGTTAAATTTTTTCGTTATTCTCCCGCCGTTTTCGTCGGATATGGTGCAATCTCTCTATAGTAGTAAAGTTACAGTAAAGTATATGAAGATAAGTACAATACAGTAAAGCTTACAGTACAGTAAAGCTATGTGCAGTGCAGTAAATCTCTACTCGCTAGTCGCATTACCAGAACTTCTTATAGTCAGCAGACTAGCATGAGCGCATAGCGATCGTGACAGGGCATCTAGACATTAGACATTTTTTTAATTTCATCCAAAACATATAAATTAAACAAACAGTTTACCATTAACGGCCACTTTTAAGACAAAAATTAAACAAACAATTTACCATTAACGGCCACTTTTAAGACAAAAGAATCCTGATTGTGGCCGCAATTCTAACCACCATGAATCCGCTAGATCGTTCCTTCCTTTCTCCCCCCCCCAAAAAAAAAAGAAAAGAAAAAAAGACCCTTGGGGTCTTATATTTGGGGTCTATAAAAAAAAAATAAAGAAATAAAGAAGTACCCTTTCCTCTTATCACACTTCTTTCCTTTTAAAAAATGGGATTTGACCATTCTCTTGAATGACTTAGAGCCGCTCTTACCGATTCTGGAAGGTCATTCCAGACCCTTTCCTAAATTCCCTTTCCTCTTATCACTCTTCTTTCCTTTTCAAAAAATGGGATTTAACCATTCTCTTGAATGATGCCAGACTTACAGCCGCTCTGACCGATTCTGGAAGGTCATTCCAGACGCTCACACCTATGTCCCTGAGAACAAATCCTGCTCTTGTTGTATTTCTTCTCTGGTGAGCTAAATCCTCCGAATGTCGGGTAAAATAAGGGTGATAAAACGAGTCTACTTGCAGCTCCTCACTTAGCGATGGGGTAAACGAGAACCCAAGGTAGCCTACTTAAATACTTCCACGAAATGAAGAATTTTACGAAGGTGCTTTTCGGGATCCAGCAAAATATTTTTCAATTGTTTCAGGTTAAGCGCTTTTCGGAAGGTTTCTACGTTATCGACAACCCTCGAAAGTCCGCCTCTGGTTGCTACGACGCGAACAGTCAAAGTTACCAATACATTTCCGACATGTTACGGAAGTCTCGTTATCTGACGTTACTCCCCGCCCTACCTGTACACTGCCTGGATAGTAACGGTGACGTTACGTCGCTACCAATTATCTTCGAGGACCGGTATCAGGAGACTGGGGAGTTTGCAAGGAGAAGGAGCTTAGCCACTAGGCAGGGTAATTAATTGGAATTGATTTAAAACCATATTAATTCTCAATATTCCAGTTCAGAGTTCCTGGACGTGTCCGAAAGCTCCGAAACGAACGAGAATGCTGAATTAATTCAGGATTTTACGCAGCATTTCGCTTTCGGACTTAAATTTTCGCTCAATTAATGCAGCATTAATTCAGCATGAGATTCATCGAAAAATTCAGCAAAGATGCTAAATTTTACGCTGAATTCTCAGGAAGAAACTGTGGAGCAGGCGATTAAGGCTAAATTTCGGTATTCTAGAAGTGTCAGAGAAGAAATAAAGGTAACAGCTTTCGGACAAAAAAATAAATAGGTGCAGCATTCAATGCAGCATTTACAGCACTAGAAAGCTTTCGGACACGTTCCCTGTTAGTCGCCCCATGGTCCTATTAACCGTCATCAACGTCGAACTGAAATTCTTCTAGTATGTGTATTTACTTGTATTGCTTCAGCGGAAAAAAGGTTGCGAACCTTCCAGACGATGAGAGCCTTGCAGTACCCTTCAGTTAAAAAAGTGAAAGCTTCTGCGCTGTTCGTTAACTTCTGGATTTGATTGATTGATTGATTTTATTTGTGACCAGTCAAAATAAACACAAGGCACAAAGACGGAGTAAATAAAAAGGAAAAAGAGAAAAAGAAAGGAAAACACGAAAAAGAATGAACTTACAAAACACAAAATATAACTTTTACCCTAAAACTAAACCAAGAGGGTTTTCCAGTCGTGGTCAGTATTTGGCTATAAGTTTCTATTTGTTTCTCCACTGATGTTAGTGGATCACTAATTTGATAACGAATGGAAATTTTCGAGTTTCTCGTCCAGGGGGGGGGGGGCGTAATATGTATTTAGCAAAACGATAGAATATTGACCGGGTTTGTTTTTTGTCCTATTTGGTGAGAAGTGTCCAAAAAGGTGCAGTATACAGGACGTGAGGAAGGGCGATTGAATTGTTGATGGCCGCGAGGACGGGACGTGGAAAACGTAGCTTATTAGATACCACAGATCCGTATGCACCTGCAATTCTGTTGTGTTATCGCTGTGGTTGATGCTGATAATGAGGCGAAGGCTGAAAAAGAGACGCTTGGGGTGCTGATAACCGCTGAGATGCGCAGCCGTCTGCTGTCTTGATCTGTAACTAATTGAACGCTCCGAGTTCAGTTGGAAACTTAAATCTGGTCTTCACCTCCCGGAACTTCCGGAATCTTGGCTTCCAGATTATTCTTTGACGTCTTCTGTAAATTGCATCTGGAATATGAACCGGTCCAGAAAAAGGGGCTTTTGAACTTCCAGATTTCCGGAATTTTTAAGTATCGCAGAAGAAATTCAAAAAAAATCTCGGAAAATCTGGGAACCCAGATTCCGGATGGTGAAGACTCGACTTTACATCTCAGAATTGACGAAAACATGCTGAGATTATTGTAGAAAAGATTGCCTACCGACAAAAGAGTTATTGGTATAATTTCCATAGCCTATTGTATAATCCCCGATATATTTTTTAGTCGCCATATTCCAGTTCAACGCTTCCAAGCCGACCATTTTCTTCAAGTCGCCCATTGCCTCGTAATCCACACGTTTGACAGATTTAGTCAAATAGATTCACAGGCTGATAAGTAGAAAATCTGCTTCCCTATGAATGGAAATTTTGCACTAGTGGCGTTTTTGATCGCCGATTAGTTCGGCGATAGCGTAGCCGTTTGACTTTTTGACGTTTGCCGGAAGCCGATAGCCGTAGCTGTTTCTTCTAATTTCTGTTTTTGTGCTCAACAGCTAACATCCCAATTCCTGTCCATCGCCTATCGGCCTAGGACTCGCCGATAGGTGATGGACGTTGCCTCCAACGGCTATCAGCTATCGAAAACAGTAAATAAGCACGAATTGGTAAACTTTCTTCGTCTACCGGGGAAATTTCATCGGCAATCAAAAACGCCACTACTGTCTTTGGAGTCAAAAGTGGAAGCGATTTTGGTTTGGAAGCTTCCAAGCGGACGATAAGTTTCTAGAAGTCCTCCATTGCCTCATTGAACGTGTCCGAAAGCTTTTTAGTGCTGTATATGCTGCATTCAATGCTGCATTTATTTATTTTTTGTCCGAAAGCTGTTACCTTTATTTCTTCTCTGACACTTCTAGAATACCGAAATTTAGCCTTAATCGCCTGCTCCCCAGTTTCTTCTTGAAAATTCAGCGTAAAATTTAGCATCTTTGCTGAATTTTTCGATGAATTTCATGCTGAATTAATGCTGCATTAATTGAGCGAAAATTTAAGTCCGAAAGCGAAATGCTGCATAAAATCCTGAATTAATTCAGCATTCTCGTTGGTTTCGGAGCTTTCGGACACGTTCATTATCAACAGTTGTGACAGATATCGTGAAATAGATTCGCGAGCGGATGAGTAGAAAATCTGCAATCTGCTTCCCGAGCAATGTGTCTTCGGAGTAAAAAGTGAAAGCTATTATGTTCTGCTCATTACCTAAAGAATCCATATTTTACTATCTCTCTATCACTGGTGTTGATAATGAGGCAATGAAGGATTTTCAGAAACTAGTTCGCTTGGAGCGGTGAACTGGAATGAGGCGAATTTCCCCATTGCGAGCGTGTTCCACCCCTCTACCAGTAGTAGCTATCTCTTACTATTTCCGTTCCAGCCTCACGAAAAGTTACCACGCTGACCGTTCCAACCTTCTCAAAATAGTAATTAGTAGTAACTATTTGCTTACCACGCTCGGGAGCGTAGTAACTACGCATCTCTGTTACGTGATTGGTCCGATCAGCCCGCGGCCTGATATTTGACCGAAAAAAAGTGTTCCAGCCTATAGCGTAGTAACTACGGTGACTGGCGTAGTAACTACGGTAAGTAGGGTGGAACACGCTCTGCGTAGTCCTCGGAATATTTATTATGTTGTATCTCACTCCAAGCAAAGGGAGAGAAAAACATGTTGTGCGAAGCGGCTTCATACATCTTTTGGCCACCTCTCTATACATAATCAGATTTTTAGAACATGGTAGTATTGTGCTCTTGTTTCTGATTTATGTTACCATTCTGTGATGCCCTTTCGAAAATGACCAACTCGCGGACCTGGGTTACTGTTTTGACGAAGAAGTTTATGTCGAGAAGACGGGTTCAGTGAACCTTTAAGGGCTGATGCATAGTATAGAGGAGTGAGTAACGTTTAATTTTTTTTTTTTTTAGATACCATCTCAGCCAGTTGTGTGGACATCTGGCTAGCGAGTCTAACAAATGAGGACGAGCCCCGCGACCCAGTCTACCCCGACCCGCCCAAGAAACCAGCTCTAAAACCTCTCATTTTCAACACAAACACCACTCAAGGTCTCCAGCTGAAATCTCCCTCTTTTGATTCTCAGCCTGTCTATGATACTGTAGTGGAACAGCTGAAAGTGAGATCAAATTCGGTTTCCGACGTGGTAAACCGGAATCCATCTGCAAATCCGATTGAATCTGCCCCAGTGCTGAGGCGTGACAGCCGGAGTCTAGCGGCTTTAAACCAAACAGGTCCGAGTGACCTAATTGGGCCGAAACCTGGATCTAGGAAAAGCAGTGACGAGAAGCGAGCCTCTGTTCCGGAAAAGAATCCGGAAAATATATACACCTCCTTGAGTGAATGTATCAGTGACTCGCGGAAATTGGGCAAAACTTGCGAGTTACGTACAGAGAGGTCAATAGTGAAGAGCCCCTTGAAGCTTTCTTTTTTTCGTGAGAATTCCTTTGCACGACTTCCGACGTTTAATTCGACTCCGACCCTAAAAAACTACACCACATTCCGAGCTTCGAAGGTGGTTGAAACAGTGCCGAAACCGAATACTCGAAAAGACCGACAGAGGCCGTTGAAAGACGTTCGCTGCGCCTCTAGCGTGTCTTTGAAAAACAGATCGTACAGGCTTGCCGACCGCGAGAAAACGTGTCAGCGGCCGTTTTTTCGGCGCCGGAAATTGAATCCCTTCCCGAAACCGGAACCGAATGTTGTACTGCTGAGCTACAAGAAGGTGGAAACCCCTCAGCCTAAACCTTTCCTAAAGGGGAAGCTTAGCGTCAGTGAATCGATGCCAAACATAAAAGGGACATGTAACTTGCGTAATGTACCCGCGCATAGCCTCTCCGACCCCTCGCTAGAGAGGAGGGGTTGCCCTAGCCCTACCCAAAGTGGGGGAATGGCATCAACATCAGGGCTAGGATCCATGGGTGATTCTGAGACCAGCTCCCACCGAATTCGGAAACGGCATAGCTCGGATTCAAGCTCAAATAGTATATTTACGGCCGGATCCAAATCCGGTTCCGAACGCCGGCGTTGGCACCGAAAAACGAACTTGCTGAAGCTGGAACCCCCCGCCCGGAATAGCTCGAGTGATATTTCGAGCGAGTGCAGCGGCTGGGTGTCAAACTGCTCGGCCCATTCCTCGAGCGACTTATCCAGCCGCATCACAAGCCCTGTAGAGACTAAGTCTCTCGACATCAAGCCGCTTTCGACAGTGCAAGAATCTAGTCAAACAACGATCAAAGAAACGATGAAGTCTTGCGAGCTAAGTAACACGAAGAACAAAGTCAAAGCGCTTGTCGTCTCTAAGTCGGTCGGGAATATTGGCCGCGTCAGCAGCGAGGAGTCAGAAAAGAGTGAGAATGCCCTTGCTCCCCCCGTTGAGTTCCGTGATCCACCGCTGAACCGCTCACGAACATTCCACCATACTCTGACCGTCCAGACCGTCTCCCTTTGCTCACCCGATAACCCAGAAGCCCCCGCTCCCCCCAGGAACAACTATCCTGGCTCCCTGCATCGGCATCAGAGGAGCAAGTCATCACCGGGTTTTGTATTTGAGCGGAAACAGAACAACCTTGAAAAAGAACGGGAGATGCAGATTTTAGCCACCATGCGCCGGAAAAGACCACCACAACCACCGGAAATAGAACTTCTACCTTTAAAGGTGGACGGACTGAAAATTACGAACTTGCAGCGAGCAGCCGTGACGCCGCCCGTTGCGCGGCCAACTCCTTCTGCTGTGTCTACTAGCGATCCTGGCGGCGAGTTGGATATGCAGGTGCTTGAGAGGATTCTTCACGATTTGGCGAAGAATCGGCGGAGGTCAGGTCGAGCAGTCACGCCAGTCGATGAGAACCGGAGCCTAGTTTCGCCAGCCTCGGGTAGGGCTATGTCGGCAAGGTAAGAGCATCCCTTTTTCCGTTTCTAATGGAGGGTGGGCGCGTCGATAGAGGGATTAAAAAATATGCTTTTAAACCGTCGGTTAACCATTATTGTAATTTTAAAATCAGCTGAATTAAATCCCTTTTAACCTTATTATAACCTCCCTACTAGCCACTAACCCTCCTCCTACTTCTGGATTTTAGTTTCTTACTTTTTTTTTTTTTTTTTTTTTATTAAAGGACGCCTGAACGATCCTACCATACTTCCATGAACCCCTCAGATCGTCCTTCACAGTACCGGTACAGAGAAGAAGAATTTTTTCGCTCCGTGATTTCGGCGCTATCCACTCTTGAAGTTCCAAGTCTCCCTATGGCGATTCGTTACGACCTCCCAAGACAAATTTAGCGCCAATATTTAAACTGTCATTATCGCATGGATAAACGTACGTTGATAAGGCATGGATGGATAAACAGCGCATGGATGGATAAACGCATGGACTGTTACGGCGTGGACTGTTACAACATGAACTGTTACGCATTGACTGTTAAAACTGTTACGGCGAGCGTTACGATCAAGACAAGTCGGAAAAAAGGCTGAAAATTATAGCACGGTGAAACTTCATCCGATTTTAGTCCGGTTTTCGAGAGATAAATGGTAAGCAGTAGGTAAAAGTGGCAATTTAGGGTGTTAGACTTCATTCAGATGACCTTTAAGGATAAATAAGCGGATACAACATTTCATGCGCGAGCAATTTGGTAGATCTTTGTCACTGTACATACAAAACAAGGACAACCAATACATAAACTTGTAAACAACCGATAACGTATTACATCAGCTGATTGTACTTTTCCAAAAATCGAGGTACGAAACTATTGCGGTATCGCTCGGTTCTACAAGAGATAGGCGCGAGCTTTGGAACTTTCGTAGCCACATCTCGTTCGGGTCGCTTCTTTCGGGAACATGAGGAGGAGGCAGGAAATGGCGATAAGTGGGATTACCAAGGAGTTTCAGTCCAAAATTTGTACAAAGGTGTTCCCTGCGAGCCGATAGGGTAGGAAGATTAAATTCATTCAGAAGGAATGATTACGGCAATTTACACCCACTGTAAATAATTTGAAGGGATCGCTTTTGAACCCTCTCGATCTTATCTGATTCACACTTAGTTAGCCCATAATGCCAGGCTGGACAAGCGTATTCCAGTAGAGGACGAGTAAACATACAGTAGAGTAATATCATCTTTTTTTTTTGGCACTTTAAACTTTTTCAGTACTTTGAGCATATAAATCGCCGAATTAGCCTTTTTTATAATATTCGAAGTGTTTTTATGCCAAGTTAGGTCTGAAGAAATAATTAGTCCAAGGAGTGTAATTGAATCAGTAAGAATATGGGGTGGAATGGGAGGGTTGTACTGAGGCTGTGACTTCAGAAAGGAGAAGGGGATAATTGCTGACTTATCGTTATTAACAACCATATTATGAGACCTTGCCTCAGAGGCAATCTCTTGGATTGTGGAGACAGCCTGGCTTTTGAAATTCCTCAAAAGAACTTCAACTAAAGACAGGTCGTCTACGTATTTCCACCTTTCCTCATGATCTTCGGCGATATCATTAATCATAATCAAGAAACACAGTGGACCAAGAACCGTACCTTGCGGAACACCACAAAACACTTGTTGTGGATCAGAATAATTTTACAACTTGTTCTCTATTAGTCAAAAAACTCGCAATAATATTTACAATAAATTCAGGGATATTTGTTTCTTTCATTTTCTTTAGCAGAATTTCATGGTCAATTAAATCAAAAGCTTTTTTAAAATCAATTGCGAGTAAGTTAACCCACTTACCCGGTTCATCAAGATTTTTTAGTATAAAATCCAGTAAACTGACCAAATAATGGGTTGTTGATGCTTTCAGGATGTTCCCAAACTGTTTACTATCAATTATATGTTTTATATGTTCTTTTAGCCAACAAGCGACGTATCCCTCATAAACCCTGCTAAAAATTGACGTTACGGTTATTGGTCTTACCCCCAAAAATCATTAGACCCACCCTTTTTAGGTATTGGGGTTATAAATCCCATCTTCCATTTTTTGGGGTATTGTCCAAGGTGAGTATTTTATTGTAGATATTCCTAAGAGGAACAGACAGCTCCGGAGAGAATACTTTAATCAACTGAACAGGGATGTCAAAAGGGGTTACTGACGTTCTTTTAAGTTTAGACAATCGAGTTCTTACATCTGACATACTTATTAGAGGGATTTCGTAATTACCATCACCGGGACTAGGTGTTTTATTATCCTGGGTATTTGACACGTGAGATTCAGTCACTGGATGGGATAGGGGAGGATAAGTTTGCACTATAGAAGAAAAATGGGAATTTAATTCATTTGCTGTGACTGTGGGTGTTTCATCTCTCATAAATTCAACTGCGGGGGTATATTTTCCACTAATTTTTTTAATTCTTTGAAAAAAATGAGCTGGTTTTGATTCTAACAAATGATCAATTTCATTTTCATAATATTTGCTCTGGGCATCTTTAATCCTTTTTCTCACTTCATTACGCAGCTGAATTGCCTCTTCGCGGTTCCCTTCCTTAAACAACCTCATTCTTTTCTTAATAAGAAGTTTAATTTCCGAATTAATATATGGCTTATCGGTAGAACAAAATTTTCGTTTTCTTTCAGGGAAACACAGTTCAAAATGTGCCCTGAATTTTTCGTGGAACCTTTCAACTTGTGAATCTAAATCCTGAACCGAAAGAAAGACTTACTTTCGTTTCCATAAGGAGAATAACTTATTTTCAGTTCAACCGCATGCAGTATAGGGAATTCTGGGGAATCAGTGAATTAGGTGTTGGGTATCAGAAGCATTTTTATTTACCCAATATCTTTACACAAGGTAAAAAATAACCTGGGAGGTCAACAATTTGTACGCGTCATGAAATACATAAAATAACACTTAATATATACAATTAATTCATATCGAGTCAAAATGCTTCATTGTCTTCTTTTCCTTCTATTCTCAAGGTGTGATGACGGATGAAATATGGCACAAACGACTTTGTGTAGCATTGACTTGATTTTGTCGGTGGTGGTTGAAGGAGTGGATCGAGTCCCTTAAGTTTTTCGGCTCGACGTGTTCGATTGTTGGGAAGGGGGGTGAATTCCGGTAGGATGTCACGATGGTGCTCAGATCTAAGACATTTAGTGCCAAATGTCATGGTAAAATCGTGGCGTCTCTTCGAAAGTGTTGGGATGTTGAGTTTGCTTATGCTATCCTCGTATGACACATACGACACTCCGAGGATTATCTTAGAGGCTCTTTTTTGTAGAG
Organism: Branchinecta lindahli; assembly: GCA_023053555.1. Taxonomy (NCBI): domain Eukaryota; kingdom Metazoa; phylum Arthropoda; class Branchiopoda; order Anostraca; family Branchinectidae; genus Branchinecta; species Branchinecta lindahli. The sequence continues at coordinate 4,887,139 of JAKZAO010000002.1, forward strand.
ACTCTAGCCTCGAACTCTGGTTCTGTGATAGCATAGGATGCCAAGCTGCGCAGGCGTACTCGGTGGTAGGTCTAATGTATGTTTTGTAGCACGTTACCATTGTGTCGTTGGGGATGGCGAACCTTCGTAGTTTTGCGAAAAACTTGAGTGGGTACGATGTTTTCGAGACTATTTTCGACACATGCGTCTCCATGCTTAGATTCTCGCCCAGATGACGTCCCAGGATCTTGATGGTTTTGCTCGAACCGAGGACATCATCGGTAGCAGGTATATCTTATTTCAGAAAGTTAAATCTGATGAGCGTGCTTTTTTCTGAGCTGACCGTCAGTTTCAGTTGCTCAGCCTCATTGGAAAGAGTATCAAATGCCTCTCTGACAGGGCATTTATCAGGTACGTCGTTTATTGACCGGAGGATGGAAAGGGTCAGATCGTCTGCAAACTTGAGCCTTTCCATGATCTTGATGATCAAAGAGTTGATGACGATTGTGAAGCAGGAAGGCCCAAGTTTGCCTCCTTGGGGGGCTCCACATGTGATTGGAAGAAAATCGGAGATTTCGCCATCCTCCAGCAGCACACATTGGAGTCTCTGAGATAGGTAGCTGGCGACCACCTAAGGACAATTTGTCTGGCTCCCATCAGCTCTGCCTCTTCTACAACAACATTGTGACAAAGGTCAGTTTGGGCTGAAGGAATACTAATACGTTGTACTTTTATTCACTTTAAAAAAAACGTTGCAAAAACTTTCCATCAGTCAACATTGGTCTGGGTAAAAGAACATGCCAACACAGTCCGATGTACGCAGTCGGATGCGACTCTCCTGTTTCGCTCCGGAGTTCGACTGCTCGCATCCAGGTTTCTCCAGGTGATACGAATTCCGCATGCGTATTTTCGTATGCGAAATCTTATCACTCTTAAGTGTGCACGGAACTTAATGACCCAGCATTTTTTCCTGAAAACAGTCTACTATTTCTGAAAATCAGTCGATTTTTCATCCAAAACAGTAGGTGTTTTTTAAAACAGTCTGTGTTCTTAAAACCAGTCGATTTTTCGTCAAAATTGTCGTTTTTCTTGAAAACAATGATTTTCTGCAAAAACATCGGTAAAAATGACCAGCCAGTCGGTAAATACCTCCTCCCCCCCAAAAAAAAACATTTTGGCTAGTAAGGCCTCTGGTCATAAGTACGACGTGTCTTTGAATGCGGTTCGGCTAAGACCTAACGTCTGCTCGCGAACTGACGCGGACTTTCTCTCGTTTCACATCAAAATCTCCTAAAGGCCCGTGGTGTATCTAGCGTGTATCTCTTCCAGCACCTCAATCGAGCAGAATTCCGTCCACTCCACCCTGACTCCCTCAACGCTGTCCTGCGACAAAAGTCGTAGTCATGCGGAATTATTCCCACAGTCGGAAGTCCGGGAAATATCCTGCGATCGCTACATCAGCGCCGACGGGGAAAAACGGCTGAAGGAGAAACTAGCGGCAGTCATTGGTGATGATGTGCTGAGTTTTATCAAAGCCAAGGAGGATTTTAAGAGGCAGGCGAATATATCCGGCGTTTTATACAGGTAATAAAAATGTTCATTATTTTTTTTTTTGCTTTATTTCAGTCCCGAATGAGGATTTAATCTCTCTTAGTTGGCAATAAACGGTTAGGTTGGCAAAAACAACAAAAATGTAGGGCCCTTGTAGGCTACCAACAAAAAACAACAATATTTACAAGAGACAAAACAAAGATACATTGCAAGCAGAACTGAACATAAAACCGAGTGTTCTCTTAAAAGACCGGTCGTACTTATTCTGCCTTTTGTATCATCCCTGGCCTCCCTGTGACATTATAAGCTTCAGAAACCGTTTTCGTGATAAGATCGTTTCTGGTATAGGAGTTGTGCTATAGACAATAGACGATCAGACCGGACCCTAATTTTGGGCTATGACCTTCATATCAAATTTTTTTGCAGTGATATGCCCCGGTTGGCTGCAGGGGGACTCCCCTACTTCTCCATACCCGATGACCAAAGATCTCTCTCCCCAGAGGGTTTACACCTCGTGGTTTGCGTTCATGGGCTGGACGGAAACTCCTCTGACCTCAGACTCGTACGGACATTCCTGGAACTGGCCCTCCCGGGTTCGAACCTGGAATTCCTGATGTCGGAAAGAAACCAGGTAAAAACCAGGCATTTGCAGCGCAATTTAGACCGATGTGCATACAGGACACGTGCTTGGGTTGTTTTAATAAATAAATAAGATAGATAAGATAAGATAGGATAAGCTTTTATTTTCACCAAAATTTTCATGGCACTGCCAAATTTCTTTGGTATAGTCACATTAAAAAACGATCAATCCTCCTGATTTTCGTTATACATTTTTACAAAACTAGGTATAAAACTCTTCGCGAACCGCTGATGGGCACAGCGTACCGGCTGAAGTTTCTCAACAGGCACTGCAACCCTGCGCGGGAGTCGTTTTGTTGTGGATTGAGGGGGGAAAAGGGATTTGTGGATTGGGTGGATCAGAGATTTTCTTCCGAAATCCATGCAGAGTTTCTCTCTTCTTTTTTTCAGAGTTTGCATTTTAAACTTTGTCAGCAGCTCTTCATACGACATTTCTGCCTGCTTCGATACTATCATTAGAGCTCTTTTCTGAACTCTTTCGAGCCTGGCGCTTTGCTCAGCCGTCAGTGCAAAATGCCATACAGAGCTGCATATTCCAGAATTGGGCGAATAAAAGATGTAAATATTCGGAGGAGGTGATCTGGAGGGGCGCTATGTTTCGACATAAGCTTGAGCATCTGCAGCCCAGCATTACCCCTTTTTACTAGACTAGTTGTGTTCGCTTCCCATTTTAAATCACTGGTAATAATAACTCCCAAGAGTTTAATCTTACTGACTTTGAGAGAATCAGAGATAATTGGTAGAAAATTTGGTTCAGAAGAATTTAAAAATGAAATAGTTAAAATAGAAGATTTACTGTCATTTACTGTCATATTTGAAACGGAAGCTTTAGTCTTCACGTTATCAATTAAAATTTGAGCTTTGCTACATTCATTTGCTTCACAAATTTCTCCAAGGGTAAGGTCGTCAACATATTTCCAGCGGTCTTCACAATCATTAGCAATATCATTAATCATAACTAGAAAAAGAATAGGACCCAGGATGGTACCTTGAGGTACACCACAAAAAACTGGCTCAGGTTCAGAGAAAGACTTCTTATATTTTAAAATTTGGAACCTATTTATTAAAAAACTCTGAATGATTTTCACAACAGCAGGGTTCACTCTAAAATCAATTAAAAGCTTAGAAATTAAAATGTTATGATCAATCAGATCGAAACCCTTTTTAAAATCAATTGTTATTAAGTTTAGCCATTTACCAGGCTCATCAACATGCTTAAAAATAAAATGTAAAAGACTGACTAGATAATGGGATGTTGATGTATTCTTTCTGTTACCGTACTGATGGGGATCAAGTAGGGGTTCAACTTCAGCTTTTAGCCAGTTTGCTACAAAACTTTCGTACATTTTGCTGAACAAGGGGGTCAAAGTGATTGGCCTCACGCCATCGAAATTAAGTTCAGTATCTTTTTTAGGGATTGGAGTAACATACCCCGTTTTCCATATCTGTGGGTAAACTGAAGAAGTTGAAATGCAATTAAAAATTTGTGTTAGTGGCTTAGTCAATTTGTGCTTGTTGAATGCTTGAATGCTTTTATAAGTTCAATCGGAATATCTATGGGAGTTATACTAGTTCGTTTAAGTTTCTTTATTTTACTAAAAACTTGATCCTCAGAAATAGTAGGTAAAGGTACGTCATCATGTGGAATTTTCTGATACTCTTGGTTCGTTTTATTTGCATCAAGAGGCGGCAAAGACTGGATTATTTTGGCCAAATGACCATTTAACTGGTTAGCAACTGTTTCATCATTAGAATCTGAACAAAAATCAACACCACTAGGGGATTTTCCACAAATTCGTTTTATTTCCTTATACCACATGCCATCCTGGGTTCAAAAAGGTTATCAATTTTTTTGTAGTAATACTCAGCTGCAGCTTTTCTTGTCATTTTACGTACTTTGTTGCGGAGTATATTAGCATTTCCTATTTTCCCTTCTTTTCTTAGTTGAATTTTATACTGAATCAAATCTTTAATTTCTTGGGTTATGTAAGGACGATCTGTGTTGCACCGCTTGGAAGTTTTCTCAGGAAAGCATTCTTCATATTTGTTTCTTAACTTATCTTGCAAAACTTTAGCTTTTTCATCGGAGGACTCTAAAATTGTTACCTCATCCCAGGACTCGGATGTAATCCAATTTCCAAATTCTAAGAGACCCCTGTCCGAAAGGGGTCGGTAGGAAACTTTCTCAACTACATATTTTACTTTATACGAAGGTAGCGGAGCCCACTTTATCATGTAGTGGTAGCTACCACCAAGGGGAGGTAGGTCTTGAGGTTCATTATAATATTCTGACAAATTTGTGCAAATTACGTCGAGTTTAGTATTACCTTTAGTAGTCGGAAACTTTACTATCTGCTTGAGTCCTTGACTTCTAAGGAAGCTTTCAGTTCTTAGATCGTTTTTATCACCAGTAACGCAAATTCCAACATTCGGGTACTTAGAAGTAATAAAATCAACACACAAATCTAACTTTTCAGCAAAGACCTTTTTTTGGAAAGATGCCATACTAGGTGAGCAATAAAACACTCCAATAACAATACCAGTTACAGATCTCGGAAGCTTTTTTGGTCGAATCATAATCCAAATCATTTCATCATCGTCATCAATATGGGGAATCTGTAGAAGCCGCGGCGCCAACTGCTCACGTACGAAACACGCTACGCCGCCACCTTTCTTACCTAGCGGATGATTCTGATGTCTTAGTTTAATAAATTGTTTGTAACCTTGTATTGTAAGATGTTCAGGACTTTGTTTATGTACTTCTGTAACTGTAATAATATCAGCTCCGGTTACTTGAACATAACCCTCAAGTTCACCCATTTTATCAACGTTGAGACTTTCCGCATTTAAAGTTAAAAAAGAAGGAAATTGAAAATGTGATTGAGGGACTTCTTTTTCAACAACTTTACGTTTGTTTACTTTTGTCAGTTTTGGGGAGGTCTGTTTAGGCGGGAGAAAAACTTCAGGCTCATCTAATTCAATAACTAGGCTATCTGATTCATCGTGAAGGGCTGCAAAGCGGTTACGAGACGAAAACGGTGACAAAGGAGCAGAAAATATATTAGCGTTCGTCTCACTATTTGAAGTTTTGGAAACTCTGCATGGAGCTAATACGCGTGGATCATTCTGCTTGCTATCTGAAAATTTCGAAAATGGTTATGCCAGGGCATGGTGGGAAAAGGTGGGGGAAAAGTGCGTATGGGAGGGGGAGGGAAACTGAAAGGGGATACTAAAGTAGGGGTATTCAGGGAGGGAGGGCTTTGGGGATTGCATTCTGGTGATTGGAAGCTTGGCAGAGATTCGAAACTATTTTTTGCCTGATATTCGCAATGTTGCCGCTGACACCGGTAAGCGTGTCCATCAGGGAGCGATAATGGCGTGCTCGTAGGCGCACGCCCACTTGTTTTCCGACGGTCAGAAGTGACATGAGCGAAAACGCATTCTCTGTCGGTACAAGTTAAAACACTACACAAATCTACGTGGTCAAAACTGCAATCATTTTTGTTGCAACATTTTGATCTAAACTTTAAAGGACACCTGAACGATCCTACCATACTTCCATGAGCCCCTCAGATCGTCCTTCACAGTACCGGTACAGAGAAGAAGAATTTTTTCGCTCCGTGATTTCGGCGCTATCCACTCTTGAAGTTCTAAGTCTCCCTATGGCGATTCGTTACGACCTCCCAAGACAAATTTAGCGCCAATATTTAAACTGTCATTGTCGCATGGATAAACGTACGTTGGTAACGCATGGATGGATAAACAGCGCATGGATGGATAAACGCATGGACTGTTACGGCGTGGACTGTTACGGCGTGGACTGTTACAACATTAACTGTTACGCATGTACTGTTACAACTGTTACGGCGAGCGTTACGATCAAGACAAGTCGGAAAAAAGGCTGAAAATTATAGCACGGTGAAACTTCATCCGATTTTAGTCCGGTTTTCGAGAGATAAATGGTAAGCAGTATGTAAAAGTGGCAATTTAGGGTGTTAGACTTCATTCAGATGACCTTTAAGCAAAAACCGACACTTTTTCTTTCGTCTGCAAAACCCTCGTTCAAAGAACCGGCAAAGCGTGTTGTATTTACGAGTGGTACTGTCCGTTTTACTGTCGTACGTTCTTACGTCACTTTTCTCTGCGAGCGTCGGAGCGGGTGCATTTGCACTAGCTGATGACGTATCATCAGGATTCATTTCGTCTGATAAGATCACACGGTCGTGGGCTACGCTTGGGCTAGATGTTATGTTTTGCACTTCATTATCAGGGGGTGCATTTCGGTTAGCAACAGCGATATCTTTGTCCGTTTGCGTTGACAAGGTAACTTGGTCACGGGAGGTTTGCGAAGGGTCACAAGGGCGGGTTTCGATAGCCACCGAGAGTTCTTGTTTCAGCTGGACTATAAGAAAGTCTTTAACCTCCAAATGACCTGTCAACAGTTTAATTTGATTGTTCTTTTCCTCCATTTCTGACAGAAACGTTGAGTGCCTTGTCCGGATTTCTAGATTTTCTGCTTGACATGCCGATAAACTTGCTTCCAGGGTCTTAATTTTCTCACTTAGACGGATTGTTTCGGATTCATAGTTAGGAGTGTCTACACTTACCGCAGACGGCTTAGTCCCTTTCGGTAGTTCAGAGTTGGTTTTAGGTCCCGTAGCAATTTGTGGTGAAGAGGTGCCGATTCCGCTTCCTCTTACAGGTCTCTTCGCACTAGGCTTTTGTGGGGGTTGAGATGCTTGCGACTTCGGAGTCACGGGAATTTTTTTTGCAAGACAGTCCATGCATAACCATTCGCCGGAATGGTCCTTTAAGCTAAGTTCCCACTGCCCAGTTATTTTTGCTGGCCAGATTTAAAATCTGGCCAGTTTTAAAAGCTGCCGTTTTTTTTGGTTCTCACTGCAAAATCTGGTGTGAACAACAAAAACCCGGAGATTCTGCTAGGATAGAGTTTAAGAACTGGAAATTCTGCCAGATAGAGTTTAATCTTGAAATTGATCATGGATGACAATGATGCATTACTATTGTTGTGTTTACTTAGAAAAAGAAAGAGAAAAAATGAAGCAACTGAGTCCACAACTGTTTCCAAGAAAAGGAAGATATGGGTTAGGGACTTCCTGAAATTGCGACACCAAAGTGGTGCATCAAATGTGATGGTTAGAGACCTGAGAGAAAAAGACCCTGATTGGTTCTACGACTACTTCAGACTGTCTCCAAAGCAGTTCGATCATCTTTTGAGTCTGGTAGGGCCACTCATTTCAAAAAAGGACACAAATTTCAGAATGGCTGTTTCTGCCAAAGAAAGATTGGAGGTGACACTGCGTTTTCTAGCTGCCGGTGGTACTCAGAGGGCACAAACCTACCCACATTACCTTGGAAGATCTACAGTGAATAAAATCGTGTGGAGTACTATGGATGCTTTGTGTGGTGTCCTGTCCTCAGAATACCTTTGTTTTCCCAGAAATCATTCTGACTGGAAGAAAATTGCCCACGAATTTGCAGTTAAGTGGAATTTCCCCCATTGTGTAGGTGCTATCGACGGCAAACATGTCAGAATTCAGGCTCCTCCCAACTCTGGCTCTCAGTTCTTTAACTACAAACAGTTTCACAGCATTGTGCTGATGGCTATGTGTGATGCAGACTACCGTTTCACATATGTTGACATCGGGGGGTATGGTAGACAGAGTGATGGGTCAGTTTTTGGCAATTCGACATTAGGCCAAAAAGTTAGCAATGGTACGCTTGACTTACCAAGCAGTGATGCAACAGACACAGGTGATGGCACAACTTTGCCTTATGTCATTGTTGGCGACGCAGCATTTCCCTTGAAAGTGAATCTGCTGAGACCATACCCTGGTGATCACTTGCCTGTACCAGAAGATATTTTCAACTACCGACTTTCAAGGGCAAGAAGAGTCATTGAAAATACATTTGGAATACTAGGAGCCAAATGGAGAATTTTCAGGGACGCTATTGTTGCCAAACCAGAGAATGTTGACAAAATAATCAGAACCTGCGTATGTCTCCATAACTATCTGCGCACTGAAGATCTGATCTCTCCCAGAGCTCACAAAAATAGGACACGCAGGTACTTTGATCCTAACTATGTTGACCAGGAAACAGATGGCACCCTCACACTAGGCCAGTGGCGTCAGGATCCGTCAACTGCTTTTGCTAATGTGGCACCCACAGCAGCAAGAAATGCAGCAGAGGCTGCAAAGAATGTCAGAGACCAGTATCGAGACTACTTTATGAGTCCAAGTGGAAGTGTTCCGTGGCAGCTTAACAGAGTGAATGAGGGACGCCAGCCTGAATAAATTTTGTTGAATATAGTTGGAGGCTGCAAAGACATGTTATAGGTATATTTGTAAAGATGCTTTTGAAACTTAAAGTAAAGATAACGAAAAAAAAATGTCTTTTAGTGGTAGGCTATTACCTGCAGGGAATTGAATGGGTTTTAATGGGATTTTGACCACAATTTCCATCGATTCTTATCTGACTACTGGACAATCATAGAAAGTAACAAGTGTTTTCAACCTGGCCTTCTACTGGAAAAACTTGATGTCAGTAAAGCTCAAATTTAAATTAAAAAAAATCCATAATCTTTTGCCTTCTGATTGATAAGGAACTGTACGATAAGCATGATAGATAGAAAATCTGCACACTATGTCATTTACGCTAGTTGAAAACTTTATTTACAAACCTACTTTAAAAAAAGAGAAATAAGACATCCATTCGGGAGGATCTTCTATTCACTATCACCATCTTCAAACTTGCGAAGAACCTCTGAAATTTCGAAACGGGCCTTAGCTTGCTTTGTCTTTGGCAGGCTATCTAGCACACTGCACATGTACTGACAAAAGTTAAAATTTTGAGTTTTTTTTTCTTTCATAGTAGATAGCATTTTCATGATTTCAGTGTCGACATCAAATTTTTCACTTTCAGGGTCAGCTTGATCCTTTGAACTTCTGGCTCTGTTACCCTTTACTGAGTTTGGTGAAACTGGTCTTTTCCTAGTATTACCAGGCACAGAACTTGGTGGAGTTTTATCACTTTCAGTAGATTCCTTTGAGCTGCTGGTGCTACCTCTCCTGAAATAGTTCGGCGAAAATGTACTGGCTGCAGAGCATGGGGAAGTTTGTGGTTTTGTATGTCCACTTCCCTTGGCAACCTGAGTTTCCTCTCTGTCATTACCATCCATCTCAAACAGGATTTCCTCTGTGTAGTTGATTTCCACTGTGTAGTCATTGCTTGCTGCCTGTGTGCTACTACTCTCACCTACAACTGACACAGTTGAATCCGTCAGAGGATTTTCGCTATTGATGTTGTCCATTGTTTTGCGGATCTCTGTTGATTTTGCCATGAAATCAAACAAGTTGAGGAACTTCCATGGCTTTTTAGTTGGTTTGGCTCCATCACCACTTTTCCCTTGGTCCTGTCGTTTCTCACGAATATAAGAGTCTTTCAGAGAGTCAAATTTTCTTTTTAAAAAATTTGCTAGTTCCTCCTTTGAAATACCGAGCCCTGCGTGTAAAAGTCCACTTTCTGCAAGAACTAGGTATGAGTTTTTCTTTTTCCGCTGATCTTTGTAGTCCGCCCTGGATGAATCCCAGAGCCAAGGGTAGCTCATACAACTGTTAACTAGCAGTTCGACATCACTATCGCTCCACTTTGTCTTGTCAGTCATCTGATTGATCTGAAATTTTGAGTGTCGGATAAGCTTGTTATCGTGTATTGGTTGAAATTTTATTGGTTCACTTCCGGCTTTTGGTTTGCAAAATATATGGTTTTTCGGGCAGGCTTGAGTAAATTTATTCAAAAGTTCTAGCAATTTTTGGAATCGCGGTTCTAGCAATAGCGACTATAGTTGGGGGTTTATTCTTGTGAAATTTTGAGGGTCCGATCAGTCATGCACAAATCCTCAATTTTTGGGCATGGTGCCCCAACGTCAGGGCATGCCCCAAGGTATGGGCATGGTGCCCATACGTTGGGGCACCATGCCCTGGAGCATGGGCATGGTACTAGCATGGCACCCCCATGATATTTGGTTGAACTGAGATTGATTAGATACCTAAATAGGGCTGTCTTCCTGTCCTAGACCACAAGATACTTGATCTTATGTTCTATCTAACCTCTTTTTCCAAGTTTAAAAATATTAGAGAACTTCCAAGAAATTTAGCCTTTAATGAAGGCCACTTTTTCCTATTGGTTTACCTATCCATTTCCAGGGAACAAGGGGAATTCATTCATGGCTAAATTTCGGATGTACCGATTGATATTCTGTTAGTTCACTTCTAACTTTCGGTTCGCAAAATACTCTTGAACTATTTCTTGTGTTTTTAAGATTCACCCGCTTGCCCGTGGTGCAAAACATAATAAAACTAAAAATATATATTTTAGTTAAATAATGAATATTGTATATGTTGATACTTGATAAGATCCGACAGCTTGTTGAGCTTTGAAAAAAGGAAAACTAGGCAAATGGCTTAAAATGTGCAGTTTCTTCCGTCGTTCTTCGGTTAAAAAAATATGCAACAGCGGCACTCTTATTTATATATGCGTTATATTTACATTGCCCGAAGTACCGAATTATTCCTGGCACATACGGTTCCCACATTTCTACTCTGGGCACTCTATGAACCTATATTGACGTCATTTCCTAGTTAGAAAAAGTTCGATCCATTTTAAAATAGCTCCCCAGGTAGGCCTACTAGATACTCATAAAAATACTGCTTACCTTCGAAACACGTAAAATAACGTTATTCAATTTATAGTAAAAAATAAGTCACAACCAACCTTCTTGAACCAAAGTCATGAGTCAATTGAAACTGTATGTGCTCGCAGCCACTATCTGAACTTAACTCCGTGACCTGAGAATAAATTTCAAACCGGTTTAATTTTATTCTCAGGTCAATACAATCCAATGAATTCAGTTTTTCCCAGTGCAATTCAGTTCAAAAGAATTGAAACACGAAGACTAAATGAAGAAAACTGGCCAGCGTTTTTCGCTGGCCAGTAAATATCAAACTCAGTTTGATCAGAAAAACTGGCCAGCAAAACGAAAAACTGGGAGAAAATGCTGGCCAGCGAAAAAAACTGGCCAATAACTGGGCAGTGGGAACAGCAAACTGGGCAGTGGGAACTTAGCTTTAGCCCGATTTGGGCGCATTTATTAACGCCTGCGTGGTACCAGCGGCCGCATCCTGACACGCATTGGACAGAATTTGTGGTTACCAGCAGTCGGCACTCGGGACAATAGTTCTTTGGTTTCGACATATCACAGAGTGGATGCGGGGCAAACTTATATCATAGACGAAACAAGCCAAAATTCAAAATATAGTGCTTTTAGGAAATGGGATCTTCAACCTCGATTACCGTGGCAAGCGATAATCGGGCACTGGTTCTTGATACAGAAAAGTCTTAGCACTATATTCGCGTAAACACACTGGGCAGGCTGTTGTGGTGATATTAAAATCAGAGATAGATTCTCACCGATAATGTCTTCACGTTCATTTTAATCCGTTAAGTAGAACGTGGAACTCATATTATCGCACTTGCGACTGCTCGTCACGAAACCCAGGTGAGAACTGATAAATAAACTTTCATTTTAAACTTTTAACTAGTTCATATAACTACACGCTTGAAGCGGATCGCCATACAGTGTAACTTAGTAAGCATACAAACCTTTTGGAAAAATGACTCTGAAAGATCCACAATTTACGATTTATATGTGTATTAACAATTTACTTTATTAATTAATTAGATTAGATTAGATTATGTTTAATACAAAACAAACGCACAATATTTGTCTGCATTAGGTAAGTCACAGCATGGAATTGAAGTATGTACGAAGGAGGGAACGTATGACTTAAGGCTGTGGTCTGTTAAATGCCTGTTCGTACAGTTTATAGTTTCATCTTTGCACCTTTGGGAATACAGAGTTCCGGGGGCTCTCCTTCCGTCCGTGAAGTCCCGGCATATGTCAGTTTTATATATTGTTTTTTTAATATGACTGTTGTTAATTTTACACTGAAAATTAAGCGGTATTAGTCATTGTAACTTGTAATTTGACAATCTATTTACTTTGACATTTGGTTTCTTCGAATTGTGCATATAAGATTACCCTGTAAATTTAGTTACAAGTTATTTGACTCTTGAAATAATGACTTGGCAGTCTGATGGACCTACTATTACTTATTTGGGGACGTGATATCAACTGGTCAGCTCACCCCCTTTTCAAGATTTCTGTTGAGTAAACAAAATTGAATAGAGTTGCAGGTCCGTCTATTGGTGGTTCCCTTCGTCCTTGGGGAATGGTGAAGGTTACGTCTATATCTTATTGTCTTGTTTCTAGGGAGGCACCTTCTCCAGCTTTGAAGCGATGACAGACCGCCTGGTGTCCGAAATCCTTTACCATATCGAAGCATACTCTCTCAATCCCACCCGCATCAGCTTTATAGGCCACTCCCTTGGAGCAGTTCTTATACGATCGGCTATTACGAGGAATCAGCTTAAGCATCTGTGGCCAAAGTTTCATACATATCTCTCACTATCAGGACCTCATTTGGGGACGTTGTACAACAACAGCGGGCTGGTGAATGCAGGTACTTACACTATCCTTTTTTATAATGACAATGATAAGTAGGCCATGGGCGTTTACGGTGTCCACTAAACTTTGACGGAATATTGGAGTGCGTTCTATCGTTATTGAGGCGTGAGGCCAGGGATTCGCTACGCTCTTCTGATAATTTGAACCATATGTATAATATTCATCCGCTTTTTATCTAGTTGTTATCTTGTTATTTATCGTATCCGCTTGCTGTCTAGTAATTCTTGACGTTTAGTAGTGTAAGTTGAGCGTCCAGTGTCCAGTATTTCGACTAAGTCCGGTTGAAAATGCCCCTGAAAGGTTCGTCAGAAACACTGTTTACGACGCTGTCAGAAGTTTCGTAACAGATAATACAAGGATGCGCAGTTTCAACAGACTTGGGATGTTATCTGTTATGATTTTGCAAACTTTATGCATAACATTGCCAGGAAGAGTCGAAAAAGCATCTGCTGACTTTTCCGATATCGATGGCAAACAAAAAAGTCGGCAGAGGCGGTGTTTCGGTTCTTCTTGTATGAATAACGTTTTAACGCATAACGTTTGAAAAACATAACTGCTAACATTTTAAGTGTTATCGGTTGAAACCGCGCATCCTTATGTTATCTGTTATGAAACTCCTGACAGTGTAAACGCTATTTTAGATTTTTTCGTAAATGGAGAATCGTAGATTTCTCCAAGATTTCTTTTAACTCTGTAAAGGTTGATCAAATCACGATTTTATTTTCGTTTTCTTCGTTTATTTTCTTTTAGTCAGAATGTTTTGTATTAGGCTAGAGAAATCATGAAAACTAGCACTTACAATTTCTTCGTCCCGACCATGTTGTTTACTGTGAACATCAAGTAGACATGTAAAGAAACAAAGCCAGTAACTGTATTGCCCTTTTAAATTATTCTTCGAGTTCGAAATAATTCGAAATAACAGTTTGTGCGAAAGATTTCGCATATTTTCTGCTTTCGGTTTACATATTCGTTCTCAACGTAAAACAGTGCAACAAATGTTAGTTTCCGTATTTTGTAAGTTTAGTCTTATTTCCAAATTTAACCCTATAGGGCTCAGACACTACAATAGGGAAAACCGCAATTCCAAGACAGTCACTCAAAACTGCTTGATTCATTGGTGTATATTGGACACCAGCGTTGCCTCCGTGAGTTAAAATCTGCTAGATCTAGTAAACAAAAATCCAATCTAGTAAATTTTGAGGATGCGGTAAAATTTGATTGAAATCTAGTAAAAATCCCGATGTTTAGTAAATAAAATGGTTCAAGCTGTATAATTTGTCATCTTTCATGAAGTCAGGGAAAAGGTAAATACAAACATATTAGGATCAGCTCTTCTTTTTAACTCTCAACATTTTTTGAGTTGATAAATTTTGGGGAAAAATTGCTTCCGAGTTTAGTAAACTAATTTTTGTCGGCTGGCAAGACTGTTGGACACCTAAGTTGAAAATCTGGTGGCAGTGCTTTAATTGGTCTGGTCGTCGAGAGTGCGATTGAACCTGAGATGATCACACTCGGTTCGCTCCTACTGCTTCGCGTGGCAACTTCCTTCGCCTGTGAGATAAAAGTGACGAACTACGTGATTGACGCAACCTACGTTCACTATGAAAAGCTCGGTCCCCTACCTGGACGAAACTTCTTTTCCCTGGACCTGAGCATCGACATCGGAGTATTGGACGACACCCTCCTCGAACCTTTGCACTTCAGGGTTGACCCTGCGTTTGATTTCTTTGCCCGAAACGTTTTCTATGGTGTCATTGGCAAAGGCAGAGGTAGGCGGTTCGATCTTTCGACGTGGCGGTTTATGGCGGGTCGCGATCCGGCGGATTCCCGCTCGTCTGCCGTTCTGTATTTTAGCCACACCGGGGCTTGTTATGGGGAGTTCGAGACACGACGGGGGGTGTTTCATCTCTACCCGGAGGGGGGAAGGAACGTTAACGTGACGGCGTACGTTCTGCGACGTTCCTACTGCGAAGTGTTGCGTGAGAAGAGATCAGTTGCGCCAGAGACGAAGACCAAACCGGTGCGGAACAGTCTTCCAATACGCCTGGTCATTGAGCAGTCAGTGAAATCTTCTCTCCAAAACAGCTGGGTACATTTTCCGGTTGTAACCGTAGTTCTCGCTTTCCTCCGAGTCCATGAGGTTTTCAAGAGTACTGAGCTGTACCAGGAGAACAAAGACCCATTCAGCTCCGTAAGCGAGTTTGGACTGATGATTACGGAGATCATTGTTTACGAAATCCCGAGCCAAAACATCAAAATCGAGGAGAGATTCGGAAGCGATTACGAAAAACGCCCCGGAAAACGCCTAACCATTTCGGTCGGAAAGAAGGCCAAATCCGACGGACAGTCGGAAATGTGTCAGGATGCCGAGCTCCGGCTTGGCAGTAACGACAACAATCCTCGGTTCGAGTTTGACGCCGTCCTGCACGTCCAGCACCGCGCTATTTTAGAATCGCTCATTGGAAAGCCGTGTCTAAAGCGTAGCGGATACTTTGGACACCCCGGGACACCCTACCCTGTCCAAACCGTGTTCGAGCTTTCTCTGTGCGACCGGATCCGACTTTACGAAGAATTCAAAAAGCAAAAGTGTGGCATCGACCGGAAATCGAACCAGTGGCTAGCGCCCGCTCGGTGGGCAAACCGGGATGGTCGCATTACGATGAAAAAGCTGGAATACTTTCACGAGCGGGAAGTTGAGGACCACTATGAACTGGAGGAAGGTGAGGAGCTGAGGATTGGAGTCGTGAACCCTTCGCCGGTCTATTTGGCTTCGGGTGGCTGTAGGAAGATTTTCGCCTCATTTGTGGTTTTTGTGTCGATAGCAAGCTGCTTATAAGATGACCCTTGTCAAGAATTCAGCTGACGTATCCGTGTAGCTCTGTCATTTCTTAGTTACTTATGATTGGTTGTTCAGTAGCTAGGCCTTAAAGGGGCAAAATCAAGACTATGCTATGTATATTATATGTTGTATGATGTATTATGTATGTAGTATATTATTGATATGCAATAGATATCTTATATTATATTGGAGACTACATATATTCGTGCCCTCGTACGAATACAATGGGTGTAAATACTAAAAGACTTATACATCGAGTTGGTATCATATGTGGCTTGCGCAAATGTTTATCCATTTGGAGTCATCTTTTCCGTGCGGAAATGCTTTTCATTTGTGTGATGAAAGTGTAGAACATTGTAAGTTCAGTACGGAATTGATGACAAGGCACACAATTCCGCAGTAGAAACCTGTTTCTTCCGTTTGTTTAAAAATACAACCTAGTATAAAAATATACGAGTTGACTGCTCTGTTATGAGTAATTTATATATAAAAACACAACCAAAAATTCCGCGACACAATTGAGGTCCACATGTGAGGTCCAGTATCGATTTTGTGGCTAAGTTGTTTGTCGTACTGGAGACACACAAATCTTGTTGGTCGCGGAATCACACTTGTAGGCCGAACAACAGACCGCGGAATCGCTCTTTTCGAGCCACACCCGATGAAAAATTTTCGAGAATTATAGTCGTATGGAGATGTACGAAAAAGTAGCATGCAGTAGTAACTGCTGCCACTGCATGCTGCTACTAGCAAACTGGGTGCTACTACAGCAAGATTGGATGCTATCGGATATTACTACTTAAGATTAACCCAGTCGGAGTCATATTAAATCAATTGTTACACACTGCTACATATCAATACATGCAACTTTTTCGTACAACTACCATACAACTACACAGTCAAAGAATTTTTCATCGGGCAATTGACTTTTTATAGGAGCACGGACAAACGCCTATATGGTATTGTGAAAGAAGATTAAAGGACACCTGAAGGAAGAGTACCAAGTATCATCCCTATCTGTATGACTTCCGTTACCATTGCCTGCAGAAAACCCAATCCAAATACGAAATAGTGTTTCCAAGCTATGATTTTTGCTTCATTTTGCATCTGTCCTTATTTCAGTACCGAACAATTTTGGAAATGAACAAATGTCTCCAATCAACCCTTCTTCTCGAATATTTTTTAACCAGATAAGCCCAAACGTATATCTAGAAGAAATTCCAATACTATCCGGCCAGCGCTGTACAAGATTTGAATGAATTGCGCTTTTTGTCTTGGAGTCTGCATGTGCAAACCTTCAGAAACGAACATCCCTATTTTGAAAACGTCACGCTCAGGAGAAGAATGCTCTCCGTGGCCATGTCTGTAAATGCATTCTCCATGGTGGGTTCAAGTATGGTTTCATTGTTCAGGTGTCCTTTAATGTACTCTTCTCTTGGTGTGACTCCCAACAACTACCATACAATCATGCTACCTTTAACTATCTTAAAAATATTTTATTACAAATATATAAAAATCAGTTTTGATCCTTTCGTTCTTCGTCGCTGACTCTCTCCGTTCTTTTCAGGAATGTGGATAATGCAGCGGCTGAAGAAATCCGGCTCTCTGTACCAGCTTTCTATGAAAGACTCTGACGATATCCGCCAAACGTTCCTTTTCCGCCTAGCGCGGAACAGCCAGCTCCACCTGTTCAAGAACGTCGTCCTCTGCGGATCCGCACAGGATCGCTACGTTCCGCTACATTCCGCGCGGATTGAATTATGTCGAGCGGCGGTCCGTGACGCGACAATTATGGGTGAGAACCTTTTACTACATACTCAAGTTCCTCATCTTAGATATTGGACCACCAGAGGGATCCCCAACGTCTGGATCCGTAAACATGTCATCGCGGAAGATGCCCGCGCGGTCTTACAGCCGATTCTTACTTACGAGTCCCTCTCTTGTCTCTAATTTTTTATCAGCGTGAACATTGGAAGTTCTCAACCCCTTGAAACCTTTAAATGGTATATCTCGAAAAGGAAAAAAATCAACGTTGAAATAAAAATAAAAATGATGAAAACGAGATTTTCGGGGTTTCTTTCTGATCAGCTAATTATCCCGCTAAGATGATGTGCGAGGGATAAATAAAAATTCCGCATCGTTTCTTTCTGGTTTTTGAGTTTCATGCCGTTTTATTGTTGTTGGTTTTGCATCGTTGTCCTGTTGGTATTGTTGTGGATTTTACGATTTAGTTTTTGCTGTTTTTCGCTGAGGACGGTTTGTCGGAAGTGCAGCCGAAATATCCGAAATTTTTATTTATCCCTCGCACATCACCTTAGAGGGATAATTAGCTGATCAAAAAGAAACCCCGAAAATCTAATTTTCATCATTTTGTTTACAATGAGTGGTCAGCTTGGCTTCAAACCTTATATTAATAAAAAAAACTTATTACACAGAAATTACGGGAATGGAAAGGGGACAAAACAGGGAAAAACAAAACAGGGGACAAAACAGGGAAAGGGGAAAAAACAGGGGACTTGTACCGTGACAACCAAACCAGAAATAAATTTGATTTCAATTTAGACGTCTAGGGCCCCAGTGCCTTGTAAACAAACCGGGGCCCACATAGCGGGGCCTCGTGATGAAAACCAAACAAATCTAAAAGGCGTATTCGTGCCGTTCCCCGAGGACTCCATTTGAGGAGTCCCCGCGTTTTGTTTGTCCCGGGGACTCACTCCCTGTATTCTCGCGAGTCCCCACATACGGGGAATGCTCCAGTTATCATCCCCATCATCAAAAAGGACTCCCTTTCAGACTCGGAGGGGAATCAGTTTTTGCTGGTGTTGGTGCATTGTAAAATTAATAAAAAACAGTCAAAACAAAAGAAATTAAAGTAGATCCAGACTGATTTCGTCAACTGCATATTTTTTCGAACAAAATCCGTTTTGGAAACATTCCCCGTATTCTCGCTGTTTCTGTACGCGGAGTCCGCTTGGAATGACTCCCTCTATTCTCGCCGTTCCCTTCGACTCCCCGAGGAGTCCGGGGGGAACGGCGAGAATACGCCTAAAGATTTAATTTGATGTGTAAGCTTAAAGCGTGTTCCATCCTACTTACCGTAGTTACTACGCATGACGTAACGAATTTGGCTTCTTGGCGTCAAGGCTGGAACGCATTTTTCCGCAAAACATCACTCCACGGGGTAATCCAGCCAATCAAGTTACAGAGGTCCGTAGTTACCACGCTTACTACCCTCCCGAGCATAGTAAGCAAATAGTTACTATTAGCAAGAACAAATAATCAGATAGAACTTCTATTTTTAGTCGCATCCAACGACTATGAAAACCCCGACACAACTGAGCGGACCTAGAGGTATTTACTCTAGCTTTGAGCTGATGTTAATACCCGTTCGCTCCTCTTCCGTCTTCGCCGTTGCTAATCGCACAAGAAATAGTGAAGGAGGCTGGCAGGAGGCGTACTCCGCGCGCTGACCCGCTCGCGTCCGTAAAACCAATCAGCTTTGACTCCTACTTTTCCTCACCAGCGATTTAACAGCGATTTAGCTTAACGAAACGTGATGTGGCGCGAAGCTAGTAACCTTCGCTCGTTCGTAGCGGACAAGGCATGGGGAAATATTCGACTCCGCATAGTCGTATTAAAAAGATAGGGAGACGAGGTTCTGTCAGATTATTTGTTCTTGCTATTATCGAGAAGGTTGGAACAGTCAGCGTAGTAACTTTTGGTGAGGTTGGAACGGAAACAGTAGCTAATAGTTACTATTGTTAGAAGGGTGGAACATGCTCTTAGTGGTAGAGCACTGTCCAAGAAAGCCAAAGGTCCCTGGTTCAAACTCCGACCAGGGACCCATAGACTTCCTTACAGGGGGCCTGTCATTTCCTATGCTTCTATATTGATATGATGACCGAACCCTCCAGTTTCCAAAAATCCCCGCTTGAGTAGATCGGCATTCTTGTTGCCTTATTGGACGTGCGCGCCAAAGAGACTTCTCCCTCAAGGTGCCAGCAGCCAATCCCAAATTTTGTCTGTCTGGTCTTGAACGTCATTGGACCGTGGGTGTTTTTCGAACTACATTCCGTGCGCTCAAGATAGCATCATAAATCTCTTATTGACAGGCCCCCTGTAAAGGAAATGTATGGGTCCCTGCCCCGACTGAGGAGCATTTTCGTCTTTCAGTTCACTACTTATCAACTGATGACACGTTCCTTGGAACAGCTCGTGAAGGGCTATCGCTCAGCGGTGAAAACAAAGTCTAACTCTCATCTAATAGTTAAAAGTTCATTATCTTTCCGTATGCCAACTTTCCAATGATCACCACTTAGAAATTAGCAGAAGCTCCAGAGAACTTTAAACGCCCAGCAGACACACATGTCTTCTTGGAATATTTTTTGTCGCTCATATTGCCCAATTCCGTGAATAATGTTTCCCTCCAGTCAATCAATCAATCAGTAGTTTTATTAACCCGTACAAGAAATGCCACAAGGCGTGCCCATACGGAGTATTCTAAAAACAATAAAAGAAGGAGAAAGAAAAGGACCAGACTAAACTAAAGTAAATGCGCTATAAAACGGGCGGCTCCTGTTTAGAGAAGGATCAAACTCAGCACACAGACACAAATGGATCAGTAACACCGTCCAGTGGTCTAACTTTGCGGTTACGAGCCCATGTAGGAAGACCTAGTAGGTACTTGGCATACAGGAGGGATACCTAACCTCGTTTTTACACTACCTCGATTTTTGCCGCGAAAATGTTAAAATGAAATGTACAAGCTGTCCTGACAGTCAAGAGGCAAAATATGACTTTTTCAAAGTCATGTGTCCAAAAATATTCAAATTCTGTGCCTTTTTCTCCATTTTGTAACTGTTTTAAAAAGCTGTTTTCTGTCTTTTGACTTTGCTAACTCTTCCTTTTTCATCATTTTTAAGTAAATCGAGGTAGGGTTACAATGAAGTAATCTTGTTTGAAAAGAAAAATATGTTTAACTAGAAATATTGAAGCAATATTTATTTATCCAATATGTAAACCGTTCAGTTAGCTTCAGTCTGGTATTTTTGTCATATTTGTTGGTTCCTTTTTAAGCCAGATGGATTATTCTGAAGGAAAGACTTCACTGGAAATTTGAAATCTTGTCTGAGGTTGGATGTGTTGGAGTCCTGTACTTGTAAAACAATTTGTACTTGAATCACCTTAGTCAAATGATTCAAGAGTGTCCAGTCGAGTGTAGATGGCTTCCGTATTCGCAACGCTTCAGATGAGTCGCGAGACACAAGTTGCGTTTTTACAGATACCATGGTATCTGTTACCACGGTAACTGGATTGCAATTAGTCGTTTTTGCAGTTACCGTGGTATCTGATATACGGTGGCTCTGCAAAAATTGACAGTTGCCGAAATTGGAAGTCATCAAAAAAAAAAACGATATCCGGTCACATCACTAAGTGCCAAACTTCTTTCCCACCAAATTGATGAAAGTGAGATGACTTTTCCAGATACCACGATCAGTTACCACGGTCGGAACGTGGTATCTGAACTGCGGACCTTGGTATCTGCAAAAACGCAACTACTGGTACGTTGCTTCCTTTGGTAATTGCTTCCCGCCTTTCCAGGATTGGCTTACCAAGATATGGTAAGGAGCATCATTCAGCCAATCATAGAGAGACCTGAGGTAAACCTAGTTCGATTCGATATCCATCACTGCCTACCCAGTGGCACCAACACAATCATTGGCCGCGCAGCTCACATTGCGGTTCTCGATTCTGAACTATTTCTGGAAAAGTTTTTCCTCGTCGCCGGCGCTAAATACTTTCATTAAAACGATCAAATATTATTTAATCTTAATTTATATATTTTACAATCATTGCCTCCATTTAAACTTTATTCTGTTTGCTATGTTTTTGTTCAGTCAGTGCACTTTCGGAATTTTCGTAGCCGATAACACAAGGATGCGCGGTTTCAACAGCTAACACTTGTTTTTGAAATGTTATGTTTTTGAAATGTTACGCAGTAAAAAGTTATGCATACAGAAAGAGCCGAAACATCGCCGAAAAAGATCTGCCGACTTTTGTGTTTATCATCATGTTATCGGAAAAGTCAGCAGATGCTGACTTTTCAGATTCCGAAACACTGACGTGTTTCGGCTCTTCCTGGCAATTCTTGTTATGATGACGTTTTAATACGTAACGTTTGAAAAACATAACAACTAACATCCTAAGTGTAATCTGTTGGAACCGCGCATCCTTATGTTGTCTTTCATGGAACTTCTGACGGTGTGTAGCGCTTTTAAATTTCCAGGAATCTTACGTTTTTTCGAGGAATCTCTAGTTTCTGGATCTTAGTTAAATTCTTTATAAATTGTACGATTTTTTGCTTGAGTGTTTCCCCAGTAGCGAATCTGCTGTAAAGTTAAAACCCGTCTAGATTTCGACTTTTTTAAATGTAGTGTGTTGTTACTAGTCATATATCCCCCCCCCCCCCCCCCCCCCCCCCCCCGGTACGTGTTTGGTCCACTACCCTGCCCTGCTTAATTATATTTGACAATGCAAAACGGATACGTCAGCTACATTTTATTAGAGCTATGTTTCGGCCCTTCTTGGCAAGGGTCATCTCGCCAAGAAGGGCCGAAATATAGCTCTAAAAAATGTAGCTGACGTATCCGCTTTGCATTGTCAGACATTATTCGCAGTCAGATTCGGCTGAAGGAATATCTACCTGCTTAATTGTTTTGCTGACAATCATTTTAAGATGTTGCCAAATTAAAGGAAGAACAAGTTATTTTTGTTTGATTGGGGTGAGGGGACTACCAAAATTCCGTTTTAATAGCTATTTAACAGGCAGTGTTCGATATTCTCCTTTATATTGTACCGCAAATTAGAGAAAAAATCATGGTTGTCTAATGCCGTACACATTTTTAAATTATAATCAAGAACATGAACCTCAGTTAATATATTATCCACACTTAGCTTCAAATTGTTGATCTCATTCGAAACAGTTTGCATTTTTTTTCTCAATCAAGTGTATTGACCGTCCAATATTTGTTTGTGATTTGATGTTTTTGTGCCAGAGAATAAAATCTGCGACTTCTTCCAAAAGTGTGTTGAAATACCCTATGGCGTGAATCCTTCCCTTCTCTCCAGTGTTCTTTATGTCTCATAGTACAGTATAATCATACATTTATGAACAATCGAAAGAAAACCGACGTAGCCGTTTTGCACTGTCAAATACGAAAAAAAATCTTATTACGTTAAAGCACAGCTCTTACTGGAAATGATCTTTTCCCTATGAAAGGGATCGGAAGAAAACGTTTTTCAAAAATGGTATTACTTTCCACCTGAAATTAGTGGTTTTCTTGTTAGCGCTTGTCGATACTACCCAGCCGTCCTGCTCTCCGACGGCTGGCAGCAAAATAACAATCAATCAATCAATCACATTTATTTCCAAATAGCTCAAAAATAAAGCTAGAGTAGGAAAAAAAAAAAAAATATTTACAAAACACAAAAGCGGAACAATTTACTAATACACTTACAAAATTTTACCAGAAATAAATGACGGAACGAAACTATGAAAAAATTGGGAAGAGGAATTAGACGTGGAATAACGCGCTGTGGAACGCGCCGTGGTTAAAAAGTGGGGAAACTAAGCAAATAAAACAAGTTAAAAACAGAAGATTCTCATATCCTTATGCGTGAAAGAATTTTATTGTCAGCGGACATTGAAAATTCCGGCAAACTTTTTGTTGTGTGACGGGCAGAACTCGGCATGGCCGAAAAAGTGCTAAAAATTCGTAGGCACAAAACGAAACAATGGAGAGAGGTAGGGATTTTATAAACTTGTAATTCCACAAGGGAGCTAGGTATATTATAAAACGCAGAACTTCAGAAATCACCAAATTTTGTGACAAATCAATCAACGGCTGACGAGCTGGTTGTTTTTTGTTAGGGTAAAAAAAAAAGTTGGTTATGGCAAAAATTCGTAGGCACAAAACGAAACAGTGGAGAGAGGTAGGGATTTTATAAACTTGTAATTCCACAAGGGAGCTAGGTATATTATAAAACGCAGAACTTCAGAAATCACCAAATTTTGTGACAAATCAATCAACGGCTGACGAGCTGGTTGTTTTTTGTTAGGGTAAAAAAAAAATAATTGGTTTTGGTAAAAATTCGTAGGCACAAAACGAAACAGTGGAGAGAGGTAGGGATTGTATAAACTTGTAATTCCACAAGGGAGCTAGGTATATTATAAAACGCAGAACTTCAGAAATCACCAAATTTTGTGACAAATCAATCAACGGCTGACGAGCTGGTTGTTTTTTGTTAGGGTAAAAAAAAAAATAATTGGTTTTGGTAAAAATTCGTAGGCACAAAACGAAACAGTGGAGAGAGGTAGGGATTTTATAAACTTGTAATTCCACAAGGGAGCTAGGTATGTTATAAAACGCAGAACTTCAGAAATCACCAAATTTTGTGACAAATCAATCAACCCTGACGAGCTGATTGTTTCTTGTTTAGAAAAATGGCCATCGTGCCACGAAAGCAGAATCTACACTATGATCAAGTCATTCAGAACGAATTTAATCTTCACTAGATTAACCATAAATCATCACTATACGATCAGTATGCAGATGACTTTTCGTACTTCATAAATCCAGACTGGCGCGTTAGGGGGCCCGATCAGCGTGGTCTAATGAGGCCCTCAATTAAATTGGGCCCGACCGGGGGCGCTGTAGATAACAGCACTTTACACAGCCCGGGTTAAAGGGCAAGCTAGTAGGTGCGCCGCGATTGCTTTAACTTGAAGCATGCGATTCTTAATGAAATAGTGCGTCTGGCGTAGCAGAAGTGTGGGGGGAGTAGTAACAGTAGTAACCTAACAGTAAATTCAGTTCAGTTCAATTCGATACTTTTTGTTCCGGTGACAAAGACCATAGTTAAGCACTGAAAATTGATTAAAAATAATAAAATACGCAAAAATACATTAACCGGTCTCGATGGGCTTGTTCAGTTTTTACAAAACTGGAAATGACAAACCGCTATAACGGAGAACGGAGCGCCAATAGTTGCGTTTTGATCGAAGTTTCGTTCGCCGTTGGCTTAGCCACTTGCTTAATTTCCGTTTTCGAACTCCGTCGAAGTTCACCGTTTGCTTAATACACTATATGACTATCTCTCCTTGCCGCTGCGAAATCTCCGGCCTCTCCGGGTATCTAGCGGGAGAAAGGCAGAAGTGGTGTCACAGCTGCTCCCAAAGATCTTCGTGATTGCTTGACACAGGATGTGAGTCGTTGAGTTTGAGTCGTTACGGACGCGCTTACTCCTTCTTCCTGAGGATCACTGGCGTGTTTTGGACTTAGTCATATAGAGTATTTAAGACAATAAATTGGTATATTTTTACGACTCCGGCGATCCTAGCCCGGTCGGCGTTTCTTCGACGATTCAAGCAAACTTTGAACTTGTTAGCTGACGAAGTTCGACGGTCAGAGTTGGAAGGACAAAGGAACTGTGACCGGTGACCAAAAACGGTATTTAAATAGAGACCTTTGAGTTTTAAGGTAATTTCAGCTTCAGTCAAAAACGCAACTAATATCAACGGGTTTCAAATGGTAGAAGCCATTCTCGCAGAGACACTCCGTTAGCGTAATGCAGCTGATGACGCGGGTTTCTCGCTTGAGTGAAATCCCCCAATATTCCAGTTCAGAGCCGCTATGATCATCGCCATCATCAGCGTTTAACCAAGGCTGTACTAGGATATGTGTTTAACTATATTCCTTCAGCTGTAACAAGGGGCGTGCCTCTCTGACGCGTTTAAAAAGTGAGAGCCTCTTTTCTGTTCATTCACTTACGGATCTATTATACTATCTCAGTGTGATGGATGCTGATAGTGAGTCGAGGAAGGACAAACACCCACTTGGAGCGATGAACTGTTATGAATGAATGAATCACTTTATTTCAGCAAAAGCCATATATCTACACGCTAAAAAAAACAAAAACAAAAAAAAAACAACAACACAAAAAGTAACTACGGTTTGGCCAGGGCCGTCCGGTAGATGATTTTCCATGATGGTAAGTCATGGAACATGAAGCAATCAGATCATTTTCCGACTCAATCACTCTTAGGTAAAGCGACGCTTTGGCCTTTCGAAGAATCATGAGGCCAGTCGTAATAAGATGGATGAATATCAGCCCAGATGAACCAGGCTGATTGTAGGTCTCCCACTGTTCGGATGGTTTACGTTTTGCTCATCAGCGTTTCTATTTATTTTTTTGTACGACCCTTTCCGTCCGGGTCCGTCGGTCCGACTTCGTCAGCAATGAGAAGCTGCTGCAGCTCACTAAGCAGTCTCGGTTTTCGACTCAAGCAGCCGAGCGAACCTTACGATGGTTTGGGCACCTGCTTCGAATGCCTCCACATCTACCCGCAAAGACGATCTACGACTTCGACCCGATCAAAGCCGGCTGGAAGCGACCTCGCGGCCGACCGAAGAAACGATGGTCCGACAGCCTGTCCGAGTTCATGACGATTGCAAACATCAGACCCAGCGAAGCCCAAACGCTCCCAATGGACCGAAACGGGTGGAGTGGAGGAGGCAGACGTCACTCTCTACGCCGAGCAGCGCCCGGCAGGAGACATAAGTAAGTAAGTCAATAAGACCCTTTCCACTTCTTGCCTCTTTTTCAAACAAACATGTGAACCGATTACAGGATCGTTGTTCTGGCTTGAGCCTGAAGAGGACTCTTGCCAAAAATGGCCGAAATATCCTTCGAATGAAATTAAGCTGACGTTATATATTAAGCAAGGGCGATAATGATTATAACACCAGGGGCCCTGTTGTCGCAGGGCAATAACAGTTGTCAGCGGGCAATAAAAGTTGTCAGTGGGCGACAACAGTTGTCAGCGGGCGATAACAGTTGTCAGCGGGCGATAACAGTTGTCGCAGGGCGATAATAGTTGTTGTTATCGCCCTCTGGAACTTTTTTCTTTTAACATCATGGCAGTACCAGAAAATTTTGGCACTAGGTAGGATAGGACTGATATCATGGGACTGCACGGTGTACTGGTGTTATATCCGTTTATCGTAGTCAAATATGATTCGCGTCCAGCTTCGACTGAAGGAATACTTGTCATAATTAATAGCCTACTGTGTGTATAATGATGTTACAAGAATATTCCATCAGTTGTTTCTATCTTGTGTATTTTTCCTTTCCATCATGATATTTACAGTAGAGGTATGCTTATGTGAACAGTTACTTTAATGTGAACACTGCAGTTTTGGGCTAAATGGTAGACTGAAGATCCAAAATACAGGTGTTTTCAGCTGCCCTTCTTGCCTACTTTGGCTAACTGACACAGCAAGTGCATGAAAATGGCAAAATCCGAAGTCAACAAACGTTCACATAAGCATACCTCTACTGTACATTGTTATTGAAAGGTGATTTAACTATACTGATGGAGAACAGGGATAGAGATAAATAAATATAGCCTAAGAGCCTGTTCCACCCCTCTACCAATAGTAGCCATTAGTTACTATTTCCGTTCCAGCCTCACGAAAAGTTACTACGCTGACCGTTCCAGCCTTCTCAAAATAAAATAGTAACTATTTGCTTACCACGCTCGGGAGCGTAGTAACTACGCATCTCTGTAACTTGATTGGTCCGATCAGCCCTCGGCCTGATATTTGACCGAAAAAAGAAAAATGCGTTCCAGCCTAGCGTAGTAACTACGGTGACTATCGTAGTAACTACGGTAAGTGGGGTGGAACACGCTCTAAGTATCGGTTCATGGCCCGGCCCTTCAGCGCTATAAACGGACTAGGTAAAGAGCAGAACATAATAGCTGTCACCTTCTACTCCAAAGTCAGTTCACAGCTTCTACTAATCAACGTGTGGATTTATTTTACGATTTCTGTCACATGTGTTGATAATAAGACAATAGGAGACTTTACTTGACACGTCGTACTTATGATAGTAATTCATACTACTTCCGTAGTATTCCATCCATTCTCGTTCCCGAGATTCTTCACTAGCTTCGGAAGTGTATCCTATCTCCTCTGTTAACAATACACTGATTATCACGCTTGCCACGTTTGTTCTCTTTACGTGACATATTATGCACCCAATCATTGTTTCCGAGGAGCTTATTAGTCCGGAAACCGGTTCTGCAAATTCTGCCAAGATGTTCATCCAAGACAAGAGATATGGAAAGAGGCTAAAAACAGCCGAAGCTGTGTGTAATATTCTGTAAGCATAGCTTAGTTGTAGAGCAGAGCAAAATAACACTAGGGAGTAGAGTCAAGACCTATGCTTTCCTTGTTTTGCAAACGGGCCATAGTCATAGCGCCGCCCACTACGCTTGCTGCATTTAAAGCGAAACAAACTAGTGGGTTGAGAAGTTTATAGTAAAACCAAGATGGCGTCTGCACAAATCGAGGAAACAGGAGAGGTTGTATCTTTTTTTTTTTGCTGTGTTCAGAATAAGAAGTTATTGGAGCCAGAGCTGGTGCACGACCGACTGAGTTTGAGTAGGGACGTTCACTATCGCTAGTGACGCTAGTGTTTCTGCTATTCCAGTGTGTGTCACTTCTTTCAAGTCTTGGCGCTATACTCCCTAGTGTTATTTTGCTCTGTTGTAAAGTGGTGAACTATCTCAGATCGTCTGAGCAGAAACACAATGTAGTGCGAGGGGTCCTTTAAGGAACTAGTCCGCTTGGAAACGCTGAATTTTAAAGATGCTCTCTGTTATTTTGTTTCTTTGCTAAGGGCGACCTCCGTTGAGTGTTTAGTAGGTGCACTGGTGGTCGAGTATTTACTATGTAAATGCGGCGCTGGGCACTGTGGGCGACCGTTGCACTGTGATTCTGTCCAAAGTTGCTTTATGCGCTACTAGACCGCCTTCTCAACGGCAGGGGCACTGAATAAAACTAAAAAAAAATGCTCCCAGACATTGTTCGAATATGAATCACGTTTGGCCAGTTAGACACGGTTTCAGCCACGCGTATCTCACCGGCAGTGTTTGGACAAGTATTACACATTGATACTTGAGTATTAAGTATCAAGTACTTCTAGTTTTGTACTTAAAGTTTAACTGAAAACTCAACTTATTGTTGTATCGTTTTATTGAATACCCTGAATTATTTGGATTCTGCTAACGGATTTTTTGATTTTCCACTATCTACTTCAGAATATCCACGGCCGTCCACACAACGCAAATTCTACTATGACGCGGGAAAGTTGAATCTCGACACAAACGCGGCTTTTCAGTGGGCAGTGGGTAGCTTGGTGAAGACTGCTTAGCGTCTGAACGAAATTTTTTTTATAAATATTTCTCGTAAGACATGCAACACAGATACAAGTGCATAGAGGTACCACTAATCGCACCGAAATTCCACGATTTGAAAATCGATTATTCGTGAATAGCGGAGCAACGAAGTAACGCATTTTCATCAGGTCTTCAAGCCTATTTAAGTGATGGTAACTAGGTTGTCCTATCTCAGCGTTAAGCTTTAACATCAAATATTAGTACCTGACAAAATGTTACTTCTATCAAACAACAATAGTTCAGCCCGATGAAAAATACTTTGACTGTGTAGTAGTATGGTAGTTGAACGAAAAAGTTGCATGGAATGGTATGTAGTAGTATGGAATAGTATGATTAGTGATATGTAGTGGTATGGTTGTGGCATCGAAAGTTGCAAGAGGCCTTGGAATCATACGTCGGCTGAAGCACTTCGTACCAGCTCGGGTGCTGATACTTCTTTATCATGCGATTATTAGCCCCTATATATCTTATGGTTGTGTGTTATGGGCTAGCAATTTTATTAGTAATTTTAAGCGTGTACAGATTTTACAGAATAAGGCAGTCCGTTTGATTGGTGGATACGTAAAAGATACTAATAATACAGTAGCATGTTTTAGGAAATTAAAGGTGATGGATGTGGGCCAAGTTCGTGATTACCAGGCTGCGGTTTTTACTTACCAGTGTTTGCATGAAGTATGTCCGTCTGTGTTTTTAGATTTGAATAGACAAAATAATGATTTCCATGATTATTTTACAAGGAATGCTACTAACCTGGTGACGGAGTATAGGAGTGGTAGACGAGCTGGTTTTTTAATTAAACATTTGGGCCAGGCGGTATGGAATTCACTCCCAGAGAGTGTTAAGGTGGCTGAACACCAACAATTGTTTAAAACAAGATTAAAGAAATTTTTGTTGGAGGGGTGAGGAGCCACGATTCAGAGGATGAAGTGATAAGTTAATATTTATTCATTTTTATTATTACATTTTTTTTTTCTTATTAAAAAAAATTTATTTTGATTAATTAGTGTTGAATGAAATAAAGTTAAGTTGAAGTAGTTAAGTTGAAGTAGTTTGTGGTAGCCGCCCAGTGCCAGTGCATTTATGTCTTCTCATGGGCGGTTACCTATCATGATGGATTATTATGTAATTTAGCAATAAATAAAATCTAATCTAATCTAATGGAGTACTTTGATAAACATGCCTCCGACTGGGTTAATCTTATGTAGTAGTATCCAATAGCATCCTGTTTGCTAGTAGTGGCAACAGTTGCTACTGCATGCTTTTTTTTCGTACTATACTCCATACGACTAATTCTCGGATATTTTTCACTGGGATTTGAAGTAAATTATCCGTCCAGCTTGGTCGAATTTTTCAGTAAGCTACTGATTACATTTACTATATCATATTTAATAACAAGCATTGTCACTGATTGTGATTGCAAGAAAACGGATTACTTCCGCTCAGTTTTTGCCTTCCTAAAATCTAGTCGTTTAACGGATTTTAGATTAAATGTGGTTTCGTTGTGAATTGCCGCAGTTCGCATCCGCGTTTTGTCATTTAGTTTGCAAAGGGAAGCAGTAAAAGAGACAGAAGGGAAAAAAGAAAGTTACGAACCCTCGTACGAACCCAGTATTGCAAATTCGCAAAGTTCCTACTTCGCCTCCCTTTGTGGGAATCAAATAGACAAATTAGATGATGGTTCAGTATTGTATCTCAATAGACGGTGGGTTTGTATGATGCAAAAGATTAGGATCGACCAGTACAGGTTTGGAAAATGGACTTTAATCGCGTCAGGTTTTGTAAAGGCATTCGGTAGACGGGCAAGCTATTAATTACCGACACGGTAGATGCGATAATTAGCCTCCTTCCCCAGAAGATGTTCCTTTCGCACATTCTCACTTTGGTGTTTGAGTTATTGTTTTTTGTTGACTTTAGGTGGTGGGAAGCCGGAAGCCAAGGTAGATAAGTTACACGCACCGAACTCTCGATCTTTACCGTTCCTGTCAATTATGATTAGCGTCTTTAATGATTCTAGATAATTAAAGCGGAAAGTCAAGTGCGAAAATTTTGAAATTGAGAGCTTGTGAATTGCGTGCTATAGTCTGCGCGTGAACACATAACCATTTTTTTTTTCAAAAGCTCATTTTCCAGCTTAAGTGTCTGGAGCCTGAAGAGGACCCTTGCCAAGAAGGGGCGAAATATAGCTCTAATAAAATTCAGCTGACTTATCCGTTTTGCACTGTCAAATATGACAGTACAAGTGCGAAATTTTGAAATTGAGAGCTTGTGAATTGCGTGATGTAATCTGCATGTAAACACATAACCATTTTTTTTTTCAAAAGCTCATTTTCTAGCTTAAGCGGCTTCAGTTTGAAGAGGACCCTTGCCAAGAAGGGGCGAAAAATAGCTCTAATAAAATTCAGTTGACTTATCCGTTTTGCACTGTCAAATATGATATCCGCACTCAGCTTGGGCTGAAGGAATATTTATCCACGTTGTAGGTCGTCGGAATCCCAAGCATCCCTTGGGGCCGTAGGATTAAACTGATCAAGTTGCTAAGGTGTGATCTTGATCACAGACGGGCGGACATCATGACATGTGTAGGCTATGCAATTAAGGCTCAAAATCCCAAAACAAAAACTACAGGACCTTTTTTGGGTGATTGGTCAATGTGCACCTTCTGGAATCCGAAATATAAAAATGTGCATGAGCTTCTCTGTTTGTTCCTACGCAAGAAACTATCTAAGGAGAAAAAAAAATACTTACAACTTTTCCTTAACTAATTATTGCTAACAGTGACAGACGAATGAAAGAAGGAGTAAAATAAATACGAAGTGTCT
This sequence comes from Branchinecta lindahli, assembly GCA_023053555.1. NCBI lineage: Eukaryota > Metazoa > Arthropoda > Branchiopoda > Anostraca > Branchinectidae > Branchinecta > Branchinecta lindahli. The sequence goes on from JAKZAO010000002.1 coordinate 4,918,878, forward strand.
GTAATGTCCAACTTTATTACTAAGTCAGTGTACTTTAGTCGAGTCAAGAGAATTTGTCATTTTGTCTCAAAATATTGTAGGTTTTCCCCGTTTGCCCCTTCGTATTTTAGGTCGGATCTACTCAACTTCATGTAATACGATAATCGACTCCATTTACTTTTTGTCGCAAAGAAATCAGGTTGCGTCGACCTTGTATGATTGGGGGAGCCACTTGACGAAGTGAAACGGGGCAGATAACATCGGAGTCGTTCCTGTGAGTAATGTAAAAACAGGGCAGAAGCGAAGATGCACATGCAAGCCTTGATGAGTTATTTTATCAGCTCGATACCCCAGGGTTTCACACCTGATGACAGCTAAGCGGCTTTGAATTCCGAATTTCCCCCATTTTTCAAACCGGCACACTCGCACTGGGGCTTCACATTTTACAATAATTGTCACTGATTATTAAAATTCTCATCACAGGGGGGAGTGGTGGGTCATTTTTCACAATAAGCGAAATGAAGTCATCGGCTCAAATCGTTTTCCGAGCGGCGCTGTAACATTTGTCAATCGGCGGGTGGCCGGTAGGTGTCAGACTAAATGCAGAGAGCCAATAGCAGCCAGGCTCTGAATTTCTGGTAGGTTTGGGGTTAGAGGTCTTCAGATGAGTCTGGGAGGGCTGATGAGTTTATGCGTCTATTGTTTTGGGCATTAAGGCTTGCCGTTAATGCATTTACCATATTCAATATTCTCTGTGTGGAGGCATACCCCCCACCCGTGAGATGACAGGGTGCTTATAAGAAACATTGATTGAACCAGGTTGTACGCACCATGGTTCTGGCGTTACTGGCTGTTCATTACAACTCATACACGACTTTATACCAGTCATGTTTTCAACTGATCGGTAGTCATCTAAGCAGTATATGTTTCAATGAAACACACTTCAATGGAAAAGCTGTCAACCCCTTGGCCAATCCTTTTTGGACCAAGCCTCCCTGGTTTCCCCCAAAGAAAGTTACAGTAGAACCGCGATTCTGTCTAAGTGTAGGCACCGGGTTGTCTTGCAAGCAGCGCACATTCTGAACATTATTATAGAGCTCCGATGAAAGAAAACGAAATCCCTTATATGCTTTAAAATGATTCAGTGTATTCAAATATCATATGTAAACATCAGCTGCCTTTTCAGTGAAACTTTAGATGAGCAAAACGACAAAGCAGAGGTTGGTAAACGTACTTGATGCGGGAAGCTTATCCAGTAGAGCTGAACTCTCTTAGCAATTACTTCGGATATATGTCACTTTCGCACATTTTCTTGACACATACGCAGGAAAAACTAATCACGCATTGAAAACCGTCCATCTGCGTATGACTCATATATGACTAAACCCACAACAATAGAGCATTTAGCGAGAGTTCCAAACCTACAAATCAGATCCCCATATTACGGCGATCATTAGAATATTCATCCAGAGCTTGTTATGAAAATATGTTGCCGCATTGCATTTTTATGCATTCGGTTTCGAATATTTTTAATAGTCAACTACTTTCGCGGCTACTAATTGCCTCTAAGTTTGCGCATAGTTCACGTTTAGTACGAGTTTATTCGGCGGCGCACCCACTTGTTTAATTGATAGGCTAATTAAGGCTAAAGATGGGAGCCCTTCACTTTGATGACTACATCTATAAGCTTCAATTTATATCTCGACAGTTTCACGTGTCCTAACGTAGGGTTTTCCTAAGCAAACGTCTTTCATTTCCTATAGGGATGCAACGAAAGTATCAAACTGTGTTTCAAACTGTCATCAAGTTGTTAGTGCTAATATCCTGTTTTTTTTTTTTTTTCAAAGTTTCGCGAAAAGAAAAATTCGAGAGAGCCTTGAAAAGACGCCCGACAGAAATACAAATTATTTGGAATATTTTTTTTTTTTTTCGGTAGCCTCCACTTCCGTGTGAGATTTCCAGTAACGCCCAATCAAGCTATTATTGTTTATAATGAAACAGTTAAATATTAAAACACAAAATGTCAGCCGTGCAACTTAATAATCCAGACGGCCACACAACACATTCCACAAAAAAAACATTTGTCGAGAAGAGTAGAATTTAATTTAAAAATGGCTTTCACAGCAATAATGCCGAATTTGCATTTCATGTCAACATAGTCGTTAACAAAAGCGTCGTCACTTCAACATTTTCCACAGATGTACAGAGACAAAATATATATAGAATTTAAAACACAGCCAAGGTTATCTGATTTCCAATGAATTTTTTAGTACCAAATAGTAACCAAAACGAAAAATTTGTGCCGAAATACTCCCGCGATAATCATTCCCCAGCACTGCATTAACTTTTGTTTAGCTGAAACTAAAAAAAAAGTTCGTGTGAACAATATTTTTATTACAGTATGGTTAGGGAAATCCAATAAGTCCTTTTGAAGGCCTGTCTGACTGTCGATGTTCGACATCATTCATTTTAATGACAAAAAACAGGTGCTAATTCTGATTGCGGTGTTCGTTAACTGCCCGCTGAGCCCCTAGAGTTCTGCATTTGACAGTGGCAAATGTTATTTTTCATAAATGGACATCTACTGAAAGATTAAGTCTAAATTAGCATTTGCAAAACAAAATAAATAAAATACATGCCTCAAAATTGTTTCGACAAAGGCTGAAGAAAGGTAGGTTGACCCCTCCTCCACTACTCAGGTTTTGAAATCACAGTTTAGTTGGTGCTTTCTTTTGGGGGAACAGTCCCGGAGCAAAAGAAGAATAAATACCTTTCCCAAAATTTTGCCGGCGAAGACTGAATGAAGTCTGATCGTTTTATCTCTTCCTCTGCCAGGATTTGACACCGTGACACCAGACACGGTGTCTGCAATATTTGGATAAACTGGAATAACTGTCCGCGGCGTTTCGGGTTGAAATTCGAAAATTCAAATACTGCTTGAGCCAAGCTTACTGAAAAATCTGCATTTTGTAGGATCGTTTCTTCCAGTCCCCGGCATTGTCCCTGACGTTCAACTTCCTGACGAGGACCATTGCCAATAGGGGCCGAAATATCGCTGCAATCTTCGCTGACGTATCCGTTTATGGCCATAGTTCGTGAAGGGGGGGGGGTGACACTGACGCCTTTAGGATTAATCGTTTTGAAACCTAACATGTGCACACATACAGAGGCGTTACTAGCCAAAATGTTTGGGGGGGGGCAAGGTATTTACCGACTGGCTGGTGATTTTTGCCGACAAAAAACGACTAATTTTCAGAAAAAACGACTGTTTTCATAAACATAATCAACAGTTTTGACGAAAAATCACGGCGCTTCACGCCGACTCGGATATTTTTTACCGACTGGCCGACAACATTGGAGGGGGCGTCCCCCCTCCCCCCAGTCGTGACGCCCCTGCACACATATTCCTTCCTGTTTAAAAAATTAGAACGTTTCTGGGATTATACATGAACCCTTGGTTTTGAGTTTGAATGAAGTTCTCATTCAAAGCCTTACCCGGATCTTGGTTACGAAACACTTAAATTTTCCTTGAAAACTTAGTTTTGCTGTTTTTTTGTCGCCAATCGTGGTCGGACCAGCACGCGTAGGTAGACTTGCTAAAACTATGTTCTAGTTTTGGTGACCGTAGGTACTGTTTGCGTGTTGATTATATCCTTCATTCACAAAAACTGATCTTAAGCAACGAAGGTTGATACCACGCCAGTGAACCTCGAGAAGAACGAGAAACGTCACCCAAACAATGGTTCAAACCTTATGCCAACCAATCAATAGTGTTTGTTGGGGACAGCTCTGGTGACGCTTTCTGCTCTTCGCTAGGCACACGGCGATTCTTAATCGGCAGGAGGAGTTGGTCATCAAAAGTGTTATTTTTCGCCATTGCAAATTCCTCGTGTACCTGCTCAGATCAGTCTGAAACCGAAGCCTTGTAGACTGTGGGGCTACCGAAATCAAGAACAAATAATCTGATAGAACCTCCGTCTCCCTATCTCTGTGATACGACCATGTAGAGTCGAATATATTCTGATACCCTACCCGATGTAAACGAGCGGAGGAGGAGCTACGCCATCATAATTGTTATCTCTACAAACAGCTTAATCGCGGTACAACTCCGCAGAAGAATCCGAACGCCGTCTGAGTCGTCCTTTACAGCTGATTGGTTGTCTGCCATACTGACGTCACTTGTGACGCGCTTTAGAGCAGGCTCTCCACGCCTGCAAGGCATCCTACGGTTTTTCACCTCGTATGAGCAACGGCGTATAGAGAAGTAGACGGGTATCAACTCAAACCTCACAGCATTTACCTGTAGCTCAGTTTTATCGGGATATCCATAGTCGCTGCATGGGACCAAAGACGGAGGTTCTGTCAGATTATTTGTTCTTGTCGAAATGTTATGTTCGTTCGATACTTCTTCAGACTGAAATTGGTGCTGACGTTGGTTTCCGACCTGGTGCGGTCCACGGCCTCATCCGACTTTTTCATTGAGTGTTTTTTAGTTGTTAATTGTTATGTTTAGTATTTTAATTATTTCTTATTTAGTCAAATAAATTATTATTATTTGCCAGCCAACAAATCTATTTTTCGCACAAAACTTAGCCGGATATCTGGATTTGTGCATGAAGTGATCGGGAAAAGACATCTGGCATTGAATTGTTTTTAATTAACAGAACATTATCCTGAAAATTAAAACATATCACTAACTTCCCTAGCGTAGGCTAGGGAATGTTGGCCAGACCCTAGCTCTCAAAGGAGCTCTCTCTAGCTCTCTTGTCCGTTGTCACGTTAGCAGGGTTACAAAGTTGGTTTCCCAGGTTTCTTATCGCGCTTTAAAAATGTCGCAAAAGACAACTCTTTCCTGGAAAAGGGTTCATTACCTCGTCTTATAAGTTTATTTTTGAAACCATTTTTTTATCATGTGACGTGTTTCGTCTCTTCTCGAATTTTCGCTCGTTCAGTTTTCAGTTGATGTCTACGGCACTTAAAGTCTTTGATTCTTGTGGGCGGAAAAGGTGGGAGACATCATCATTTTTCGATGGGTCGGATTTTTAGGAACACACTGTTACCTTTGTTTTCTTAAAAATCCTCACGGTAGCCAACGTTATCAACAAATTACTTGAACACTTTCTTACAGGTCAGATAAATTAAGTAAATTAAGTTAAATAAATTATGTAGTTGTTGTTATTATAGTAAAAATTTTACAAGCCCTGCATGTTCGAATGTTTGTTCTCCACAGTGCTTGTATAGTGTATTTAAATTCTTGTGTAAAATTAAAAATACTTGAACTTGAACACAATTCACTCTTGAAAGCAAGGTCGCCATTGGCTCATTAAGTATTTACTGATACCCCGCCGGAGTTCGAAAGAGCTACTAAACCTTCGAGAAGATTGAGTAGCGTGTAAGAGGATTATTACAATTAAGTATATCACAATTTGATCGTTTAGATACGTCGGAAGAGGAAATCATCGGCCAGTTTGACATTTTATGGTCTCGGAAGCTGAATATTATTTAGCTCAGTTTCAGATCTTCAAGAAATCACTATAACGAATTTAGTATAATTTTGGCGTTTCTTTTGTTGTGATCTAGTTTACATCCTTTCTTCTTTGGACTTGTGGGAATTAACATGAAGAAACAGAAAACAAAATACTAAAAGAAATCGATAAAGCTAATAATTATTTTAATTTTTCTACACATTTTCCATATACCTGCCAAAATAAAAACATTTTGTTAGATCCATAGTCAAACTATGATCCCAGCCTCCCCATGTCGGGCGCTTCTGACCCGCGCCACTAGATGACCCAGCGGTTGGACCGAGTCGTGAACTCATCTTGGCTCTTGGGTGGGGGTGTTCTAGACGTTGCAAGTGCTAGAATGCTTCCGATGCAACTTCTTTACAAAACAGAAATTATGAAACTTTCAATCGGTTTTACTGTAAAGACTGGCCGTTTAAAAACGCACCCCTAGTCAGCCTTGAAATCTTCGACTTTTTCAAAAAAAAGGATCGAATTTCGTAGACACCAGAATATCACAAGATTTTGCGGCCAAATGTCACAGGTTCCGTCAGGGAAAAGTGGCAACGCCGCCAGACGTCACATCGGCAGAAGTACTGGATCCAGGTGCAATGTTGTTTGTACGAATGATCGGCTCCAGTTTTCGTGACATTGTCTAATAAAACGACAACGGTCGACAAATACCTGATATAAACAGATTCCGAAGGTGGGAGGACGCTAAAATATTCAACGGATGTCCTAGAAAAACAGTTATTTTATTTACGAATAGATATCCAACAGTTCAACAATATTTTTCTTCAAAAATACATAGTCGGACCCACAGTATTATGTTGACTCGTTCCTCCATTCACAAGGGCCAGCCACGATGTAAACAAGAACTTAAAGCAACACTGATGACAAAAACTCTCGTCGTCCCTCAAGTAAATCAGTTGTGGAGCAACACAAAAATGTTTTCACCCACCCGCGAAATAGTGAACTAACTAGTGACTTAGTGCGGCTTGGGCCGGTATTGTAATAATAGTATACAGTTTTTTGAATATCTACTACAAATGTATGTGGTTAATTTTTCAAATTATTGAAATCCATCTCTTTTAAGCCATAAGCTGTGCCTTGGTGCGATTTTCAAAAAAAAAAATTTTTTTTTTTTTTTTCTATTAGGAGTTATTCATCGAAGCTGCTGAAAGGTGGATACATAAGTTGGCTAACCGATATAAGTGCGGGTCTGCCAAAATATTTTCGCCGGACCCCCATCCCACCGAAGCAAGAAAATGTGACAGATGTTCGATGGCGTAGGCGAAATTCTTCGTCAAACTGTGATGACATATCCAGCACTAGACTTTCTTATCCCACAAAGTATTCGGTATAAAAAGAATTTTTTTTTTGCAACGGGAGAGTACTTGTAACCAAATGTTTCCATCAAACCCGCATGTTTACCATGTGACTAGCCCCACAGAGGAAATGAGCCGGGCAAATACTGTGGGCCATGTAACCGAGATACGCATAGACACTGGACGGCATAGGACTGGAATGACGTTGTTTGTAACACTTTCGAACTCGCTAACCCCTGCTATACTTGAAGCAGACTTTTTTTGTTTGAACAGTAAAATAAACTGACTTTCAGAAACACGCATGTAACAGTTAGTGAGTTAATCAAGAAAATGATAGAAAAAGTGCAAGAAACTCAAAAACAAGAACAAGCGTTAGTTAGGGTCATATGCAGTTTTTTTTTCGTTCCAGCGGTGAGAAGGGTTCGTTTCCAGGATTATTTCGAATTGGGTTATGTCTTTTGAAAAGTCACCTGTTGACAGAGCTATGTAAAATTCGGACATTTTACAACCCCCCCAGCTCACAACACATACACGAGAACAATGGCGAGTGCATTATTTCTTATGTGTTGCCTTAAGCCATCAAAGCACATCCCAACCCCTTGGCTATCCTCTATATATGTGTATGGCTACCTATATATACAGAGGATAGCCAAAATGTATGCTATCAGTATCTAAGGAGATAGACACCTCTCGGGTCCATACAATATAACTCCTCTACGGTGACATTTGAGGGGGCGAGGGTGGCACGTATCTTCAGCCAGACTTCAGTACAGGTGTAATGGAAAAAACGTAGGATGTTCATTTTTTGTGCGTTGGTGAGCTGAGTCGAATTTCGTCCCCTTAGCTCCTCTGAAGACTACCTCAAGGCGAAAATAGGTTGAAGAAGATAACTACAACTTGAAAGTTAAAGCAGAAAAGAATAAATAAAGAAATAAATTAATTAAAATTAGTCATTGAAAGATGACAACAGTGGTAGGCAATTAAAACACTAAGCTAATTATAAAACTATTTAAACGTCATATCACGAGCGATCAAAGACTGATTGATCCTACCTAACTCTTTGGAAGGACGCTGTATTTCTGTTAGTGAAATACACTACGCGAGTTTTACTACGACAGAAAAACGTTGTACTGAGAGGAAGGCACCACGGGCGTTGCATGATGAAATCATTGCTGTTATTACACGCTAAAGAAATAATAAAAAAAAAAGAAACAAAAGTTACTTCCAAGACGAGAATGGCATTCTCCGGAACTAAATTTTGACAATAACAGTGAAATCCGGCCGTGAAAATCCGGCAAGAAAAAAATCCGGAACGGAGCCTATTTGGAGCAAAATCCATAGATTAGGAACCAAGAGATTCCGGTCGGAAATATGCTTTCTGGATTCGGAAGTATCTTATCCGGATGTGAAACATACATGCTATAGTAACGTAGCCTGGACATTTTCTGAAAACCGGGAAGTGTAATCGAAATTTTCGGCCGTTGGAAGTTAAATCGAATCACAGATATGGACGGAAATATTCAGTTTCAATATGTTAAAAAACCTTGTCATCTTCAGGGTGGATACGCAGTCTAACCACTACTCTTGGTCAGAAGACCAATACCCTCACGTCTCAACTAGCCCGCTCATAAGGTGGCATCTTCTTTACCCCCAAGCACTAAATCACGTCACTAAACCAGTAAAAATCACATTACTATGAGGATACATCAGCCGTCGAAGTATCTAACCCCTGTCAAGGCCGAAATCATATTCGAATCGGCGTTCGCTTGTTCTTCATTCCCTTCCCACTTGTAAGCTCCATAGCGGCACTCTGCAAAGTTATTCATCTCCTCTTTAATTTTCTCACATTCACCATATTCCTCACTACGCTCGTAGTTTAAATTTGGTGCCAGTTGCTGTTGTTGGAAATAACTTTCTGGGAGGGAGCTGGCGGCGCTGTAGTAGGAGTAATCTGGAAAAGAAAGGAATGACTGTTCTGTGGCGTCTGGTAGTGAGAGTTTGATAGGAAGCCCGTCGCCTTGAGCGTGGCCCACAGCAGACGGTTGGTGTGTATCCAGTATCCAAACGTCCAGTTTGGATACGGGCTTTAAAAACGGCCGCTCGTAAAACAAGACCAAAGGTTTCGATGGGATCCCAAAAATCTAACATTTGATTCAAACAATTGGGTCATGTCTTCTTCCTTGAACATTTTTACTCCTTGCCCCGATACCGATTCTCTAATCGATAACTTTGAGCTTCAACCAAATTTCCAGTTTCGGCCGAATTCGTGATGAACCATTTGTCCAACAAGAAAACTAAGTTCAGATATAATTCAGCGAACCTCCTTACCCCCTCGATGAATATCTTATTAGCTTATAAAACAAACATGTTTTTACAGTAAATTCGAAACCCCTCCTCTGCCTCTAAAGATAGGACTAAAGGACCCATCTACGACCTTGACCTGTACTTTACCAGCGAATCCTCATTGAATAACATCCTCGCTTGAACAACATATTTGCTCGTTTGAACAATATATATCAACCCCTTCGACCTTCGATTAACACTAGACCTCTCCGACGTCCATAGAATAAACACAGAATTACGTCATCCACGCGCAGAGCTATACAGGTTTGAGAATAAATGGGTAGGGACTGCTGAAGCCAAAAATTGGTCGACAAATTTTGTGTCCGGTTTTCGCCGGATTCCAAGTAGTTACTTGTCCGGCGGGAAAATAACTTTCATATTCGGATTCAGCATGTCTCCTGATTCAACTCCTGAATCAACTATCTCAATAGCTCTTGAAAAAAAAATGTTTGCCCCTTAATTTGAAACCCCTCCCCCACCCCTAAATGTAGGGCTACAGAGCCCATATACGAACTCGACCTTTCCCTTGACCCAAACAATCCTCCCACCAAGTTTCATCGAAATATCTCGTTCGTTTCGAGAGTTTTGTGCTCACAGACAGACAGACGGACGGACAGACTTGTGATGTCATAGGTAGCCTATCCCTCCACTTACGTTTTGGGATCCCAATAATCCAATGTTGCGAGTGCTCACGAGTCGCGTCAGAAGTTGTTCGCGTCAGAAGTTGTTCGCACCATCGTACCGAGTCCGGATTTGAAGTCGTGACGTGGATGGGGTTGATCTAGGCATTGGAAATGCTGGAATGCTTCTACTTTAATTCCTTTAAAGGACCTGTCTTGGCCTACCTGTACTACTAATTCAACCTACTTCTGTAAACCGTTCCTTGCGTTCCTAAAGCGGAGACCCGAATTTCATGCGGTTCATTCTAACCCCCCTAACGACACCTCACTGGTCTTCTTTTTATTTGCCTTGTTTCGCCACTTTCGATGTAGCTGTTCGGTTGTTCGCATGAAGTAACCGGTCTAAAGGCGCTCATCCCACAGGTTGTGGGTCGATTGTGGCTCGAAAGGAGCGTTTCCGCGGCCTTTTGTGCGGCCCACAAGTGTGTTTCCGCGACCAACAAGATTTTCGTGGCTCGCTTTGTGGCTCAAATTCGACAAACAACTGCCGAGGCGATTGTCGATTTTGTGGCTCGATTTTGGCGGGAAATTCAAATTTAGCAGCAAAATAACGTCAAAACAATAAAATGAAAACTTTCTCAAGTATGTAGACATAAAACTGAAGATCCTAATGATAAGGACGAAAGCCTGGAGATCTATTTATTGAAATTTTTACATGATTATTATTTATATATTCCTTACATTTGAAATTACCGCCAAAAAATGGACAAAACGGCGTTTCCGCGGGTTTCAACTTGTGGCTCAACTGTGTGGCCCACAATTGTGTTTCCGCGAAAAACAGTCAGAAGTGTGTGGCCCACAATTGTGTCACCGAAAAACGCCTTAATGGTAAGGACGGCACTGTGGAGATGTGAACTGCTTAGACGAATTTGGCATCGGCGGGATCACTGTTCCTATAGCCCACTTCTGTCTGACTATTGTAGAGGTTTGCAAACTATGTAGCCCAGTGGTGGAGCAGCCTTGTAAACCGAAGGTCGTGGGTTCAAATCCCACCTGATAGGCCTTTTGTCTTTCAGTTCACTGCTTGTAACATATATGTAGGAAACCATGCAGCTAGTAGTTCTAGGGGTTCTCCAGGTGGTTTACGGGGAAACCATGGAAATACCAGTGCCAGCGCGAGGGGAGCCCCAAACGGTGGACGTGGTGATTCCGGATCCGGGCAGAGTTTCCGAAACCCTAGGCCGCGTAGCCCTTTTCAGACTGACGAATAGGAGAATGGCCATATACAGAAAATTCGGTTAAAGTCATGGAACATTCAAGGATTGGCGAGTAAAAGAAATGAGTGCCTTAGTAGTAGCACATTAGAGTGTGAAATTACTGGTTTTGTAGAGACTTGGTTATCAGAAGAAGAAAATATTTCAGTACCAGGGCATAGTGTATTTAGAACAGAAAGGAAAAAGTCAAAGAATAATCGATGTTTCGGAGGAGTTATGGTTCTGGTAAAAAATGATGTGTTCCGTAGTTGTGTAAGAGTACCTAGTTCGTCTGAGAATTTAATTTGGTTGAGAATCCGATGTATGGGAGGTGAAACTTTTCTTGTGGGATGCGTTTATTGCGCCCCCCAAAATAGTTGTTATGTAAAAGAGGATACGTGGACGATATTGGAGGAGGATTTAGGGCGGTTGCGAGGGGAATATACGGGGGATTATTTTGTGTTGATGGGGGATTTTAACGGTTATACTTCGGCAGTACCAGAACTATCGGTTGAATTTTTTTCAGGTGGTGATTTTGCGTATTTGAATATCCCAGATGCGTATAAGATCCAGAGAAGAAGCCAGGACGAGAAAAGAAAAGTCAATGCTTGGGGTAAGAGGCTACTGGCACTGTGCGGTGAGTTTGGCTTGGCAATTGGGAACGGGAGATTTGGGTTGGATGCAGACCGGGGTGAGTTCACTTGCACTTCAGGGGTAAGTTTTAGCGTTATTGACTATATTTTGGTAGACACTAAACTCGCACCTGCATCCCTTAATGTTGAAATTGATCATAGGTCAGAATCAGACCATTTTCCGGTTAGTTTGAGTATTACGTTTTTGAATAAGGCTCCCCCGTGTCCGAGGAAAGTATCCCAGTGGCGGGAACAAAGGCAGAAACCCCCACCGAGAATAAAGAGTGATTGGACAAAAGACGAGGTAAACACAATCCAAGAAATATTAACGACAGAAGAAATGGAAAGTTCTATTTGTAGAATAAAGCAAAGTATAGTTGCTCGACAAGAAACAACTGACGTAATTTCATCAGTATTAACAACTACACTCAGGGAAAACCTAGAAGGGCCGCTTTCTAAACAGACGCTTAAGCCAACAGGGTTTTTCGATGCTGATTGTGAAGCAGAAAGAAAGAACCTTGCAAGAGTCCTGGCAAAGGTGAAAACTGCGGACACGGAAACCCGGAAAATCGAATGGCTTAGTAAATACCGCGAAGAAAGAAAAAGGTATAAGTCTCATATAAAGAAAAAGAAAAAACTGTTTGAGCTAAAACAACAAGCAGAAGTTGCTAAGGCTTTTAAGAGTACGAACAAAAAAGAATTTTGGAAAAAAATTCGCGAACCCGGCACGAAAAATAAAACCGAGAACGAGACCCCAGAACCCGAGGAATGGCCTGCCTACTTCGAGTCATTGCAACATGATTTCGCCCAGAATTCTACTCTACTGGTCCCTGATTACGACGAAATGGCAGCGGAAATAGGAATAATCGCCGAAAGTCACACTGAGTACCCCCTAAACCAAGAAGATTACTTGTTATGTGATCCTGTTCGGGAGGAGGAGTTAGAATTAGCACTAAGGAATTCACCAGGTGGGTCAGCTCCAGGGCCTGACGGCCTTCCTCTACGTTTGTATAAAGTTGCGACATCTATATTACTCCCAGTCCTTCTGGGAATTTTTAATCTAGTCCTTAGCACACAGAAGTGGCCGGAGGCTTGGAAAACGTCCCTTATTTTCCCTCTTTATAAAAAAGGGAACCCGCGTGCGTTTGAAAATTATAGGCCAATTAGTTTAATGGATAGTTTAGGAAAAATTTTGGAAAAGATTATAGATAAGAGATTAAGTCAATGGTTGGACCAAAGAAAAGTTATTAGAGAGGAGCAAGGAGGTTTTCGGAAGGGGTATTCGACGTCGGATAGGTTATTTATTTTAAATGCTTTGATGAATAAATATTGTAAAGGTAAAGGGAAGTTATACATAGCTTTCCTAGACCTTAGCAGAGCATTTGATAATGTGGATCGAGTGATATTGTTTAAGATATTGGTAAAATTAGGCCTTCCCCTATTATTTATAAGGATGATATTATGTATGTATTGCGAAACTAAAAACTTCGTAAAGGTGGCGGGGAAAGGTATATCGAGGATGTTTTTCAATATAAAAGGAGTGAGGCAGGGAAGCGCACTTTCCCCGAAATTATTCGCGATATTTGTTAATGATATAGTTTCTTTTTTGGAAAGTAGGTGGGCACCAACAGTACGGCTTGGTGAGAAAGTTTTCTCGCTGCTCATGTTCGCAGATGACATCGCACTAGTCGGTAAAACAGCAGCTGAATTACAGATATTGCTGGATCTAACAGGAGTATACTTGGAGGAAAAGAAATTGCAGCTCAACATCAAGAAGACTGAAGTAATAGTTTTTGGACGCCAGCCAAAAGGGGAACAGCAAGAGAGTTTCTTCTTCAAGGGACAACAGATTAAGATTGTCACGGAAGCTAAATACCTTGGTTTTCATCTTTCTTCGAACGGTAGCTGGAAAAAACACATTTCAGTAGCAGCCTCAAGAGCCAAAGCAGCATTGTTTACTTTGTATAGAAACAACCTACTCACCGGGATTGGCGACCTCAAGATGCACAAACAACTGTTTTGTTCGAAAATTGAATCAATAGTTCATTACGGAGCCGAAATATGGGGGTACGAAAGCGGAAAAAACCTAGAAACGTTACAGCTTCAATATTACAAGAGGATATACGGGTTACATATCACCACGCACAGCCTGGTTATAAGAGGCGATCTTGGATTATTTTCAATGCGAAGTAAGAGGGAAGTCCATATCATCAAATATTGGTTAAAGCTACTGGATTACCCCAACCACAGGCTGGAATCATCTGCATATAATGAACTACTAGAAATTGGGACAAAGAAAGCTTGGCCTTTCCAGGTTAAAAAGTTATTGGATAAAAAGGGATTCTCGTACATATGGAATATGGGTCGTGGACCAGGAAAGGAAGGGAAAAAATTCCTGGGAGAATTTAAAGCGAGGCTAAAAGACCAGGAAATCCAGCAGTGGTGGCTGGACATTAAGTCATCTAAAAGTCTACAATTTTATAGTCAAGTGAAGGAAACGTATGGTGAGGAATATTATTTTAAGTTGGATATCCCCAAAAGGTTTATGAAGGTTTGGTTGCAGGTGCGAGCTAATTGTCTACCTTTCGGGAAAGTTTGGGAAAGAAAGAAGAACCCGGAAATGCATAGGTCTTGCCCGGTTTGTGGGGAAGGTGAGTCTGGGCTTGGCCATATTCTCCTGCGGTGTCGTAGCCTCTCACATTTGAGGGGAAGTATATTTGAAAAGGGGAATGATGGCTTTCTCCCTGGGATTTTGAAATCAACGTCGCCGAGGTATATTATCGCAGTAGGGAATTTTGTTGGAAGGGCTTTAGAGTTTAGTAAGATTGATGAAAGAGATAGAGAAAGTGCGCCGTAGAAACTATAGTAGTGTTGAATGAATGTTGGGTGTATTTATGTATGTTGTTTGTTACTGTATATGGCCATACGGCTTTCAAATACAGATTATCTTATCTTATACCTCAGTCGTCGCTTCCGTAGCAGTTGCTTAGAGGGCGAGTAACTAGAACTTACCATGAACTGGCAGACTAGATGCTGAGGAGCTGCTAACCCCTTCCGTCGTCGGTACCCAGGTCCTGCCAGCCTGGAGGCCTGAGTTCATCGTTGAATAAAATGTCGGAACGAACCGGGGTTCTGCAGGGTTGTACGAGGGATACCCATACCCCTGGAAGGCGCAGTCGGGGTAGCTACCCCAAGTGCTTGTACTGCTTGTTGATTGATAGGCGTTTCGATTCCAGTGAGAGTAGATAGATGGGTTGACGATTGAGTCGGAGTCTCTGGAATATAACACGATAAAAGACATTGTTCTGACCTTATTTCCGCAAGCCTGATTAGAAGCAAGCCTGACGGGGGTAGCTGATCATGCGGCGGGTCCGGAGGTCGGAGGTTTAAAAAAAAAATCTTCTTGTTCTTTCTTATTAACCAAACCGGCGTCAAATACTTTTTAACTGGGCGATCAGTTTGAGCTAAAACAAAATTTCAGAGCGCGAAATTATCTCGTTTTTTTGGAATGAGAATTTTTAGGGACGATTAGCTAATTTAAGTAAATGAACAATCGGTCCTTTTTTTCATGAAAAACTCGTAGATATCTGTGGTTGACCGGATATGCGTTTTTTCATTACCTTTTATTTACAGCTAAACCAGTAGCAGATTTCATATTTTTTTATTTTAAGTGACGTGTTGACCTGTGACAAACCTGCAACTAGTGGCTACAGTGTATAGCGCACACTGAAAAGTGGGTTTTTAATCCGAGTTTTTTATTGCCTTAATTTGCACATTCGCATCATGAAACCTAATATTTTCGCAAACATCTGCTCCCTAATTTGCAATCGAGTCAGAAAATTCCGCAAATGCCACCCTCAAAAGAGCGGAAGCCGTAAAACATAAAACACAAATGTTATCACGAGAAAATTTCATATCCTTAACCAGCGGGTACTTATTAGCGTTTTTCACCCGCTTTGGTTTATGGTGAACGATTTACTAATCGTCGGTTTTTAGTCATTTTCTCGTACGGCGGGATGACAGTGGCGGACCCGCCCACCCTCCGATTTTGCGACGCGGCGGGTTTTTGCGCCGCGGTCGCGTTATGGCTTTTTGGTGACTTTTGAGCCACCAACTGAGGCGGGGTATTGTCGTTTCGAAAAGTGGAAAAGACTCCAGTGTTTGTCATAAATGTCAAGTCGAAACGACCTGAATACTCAAATAGGAAAGAAAATCGGTAGCTTGTTAAAACTCAACGATGGGTCGTAATAGCGGTTTTGACAAATTTTAATAGCTCCCCCGCAAAGATACCCTTCGAAGTGGTCCAGTTATACAGCGCTGGAATTTAGTGGCAGACGGTCGTAATTTTTAGGTCTCAGTTTTCAGGCGTTCCTAGACCTAGAGTGTTGAGAGAATTTTTATCTCCTTATCTAATCTGTGTTACCTAATAAGCTATGGCGTCCTGTACGGCTGTACTCGTGGTAATCAATTAATCAATCGCCCTCATTCCTATCATATATATACTGCACGATTTCAGAGGCTTCTCGCAGATGCGGACGAGAAACAAATCCAGTTCTCCTAAACACATTTCCCGTATTTGCCGTTTTGCTAAATACACCCCCCCCCCCCCATCGAACGAGAAACTCAAAAACTTCCAAATCAGTAACTCGCTAACAGCAGCGGAGAAACAAATATAAACACATAGTCAACATATTGGTCATGAACTGGAAAATCTTTTAAGGTAGATATTCTTTTCTGTATTTTAAAAGTTATTTCTCTTTTCTTCTCTTTTTTCTCCGTACATTTACTCCATTTTTGCCGTTATTTTGACGGGTTACAAATAAAATCATCATCCACTTTTGAAACTGAAAGGAGATAGTTATTGAAGAAGGTGGATGGTGTCATCGAAAACTTTGGATTCTCACCTTTCATGCTCCAACTTCCCTTCGACCACCGACGGAGACATCTGAGGGGTGGGTAGGGGGTTCGAATCATCCGTATCCACTTTTGCCACTGAGTCATTCCTCTTGTCCGCACAGGGTTGGTACCCGGCACAACCCGGCTCCGGGCTGCCATTGGGGGTTGATTCAGGGGTTTCCGACTTCGGTCCTTGGTAAATGTGGAAGTTCACGAAAAAGTTCTGCTGGCTGTTGATGTTCTGATTGTAGTTGAAGGTGGTGTTATTCGTTTCTTTATGGGTCGCGTTTCCGTATGAAAAGTCGCTCTCGGGTTGAGGTTCTTTTGGCGGTTTTTCGTCTGCTCTTTTCCGTTTTTGCTGCTGGGCAACGCTCGTGACTATGCCGCGTTTTACCGCTGGCTTTTTTCGCCGCGGGCGGTATTTGTAGTTAGGGTATTTCTGAAGGTGGGTGATTCGGAGATGTTCGGCTTCTTCTACGAATGGGCGCCGCTCCTGTGGTAAGAGGCTCTTCCATTTAGTCCCTGCAAATATAAATCAGTCTCAAAGCTCTGTGCAGATTTACGGACTGAAAATACTGCATTTTCGTATTATTTCAAATACTAATGTAGCAAAATCAATACAAAAGTAGACCCTGCAGTTCAACTCATGAGTTGTACATTATAAAATCAAACCAGACTCCGGATCCTTATAGCTGCATCGTAAGAGCGATGCCACTACCTTATGGCATCTGGCTTATAAACAGTAGTCTAGACAGGTCGTGAGGTTGGCCGGTCCTTACTCAAGTCCAGGACCGTATCATGCAGGAGGGGTTTAAGGGGTTCGACCTCCCACAGAAACGTACAAAAATTATCTGTTTGTGTAGGCTTTAACCTCTAATCGTTCTTGTTTTACTGTCAGATACGGATTAGGTCCGACCCGCGGGGAGAATTTTAACTACCCCCAGCCCCGAAATAACCCCTGGATACATGAATCAGAAAATAATTATAATAATAATCAAGACGGCAAATAATAATAGTGCATTTGGTTTGTGAATGTGAAAGTTTGAGTGAAAGTAAGTATAAGTATTTGACAAGCTGGAAACGGATCCGTCAGTGATCAGCTACATGTTATTAGAGCTGTATTTCTTTTTACAGGACTTCTTATAGTATTTTTTAATCTAGCCTGAAGAGGGCCCTTGCCAAGAAGAGCCGAAATATAGCTGTAATAAAATGTAGCTTACATATCCGTTTTGTAGTGTCAAATATGATTCGCAGTCAATTTGGGCTGAACGAATCTGTAGATATATATATTTGGAGGGAAAGGAAGGAGAGTGAAGGAAGAAAGGATGAGCAGCACCATGAGGAAGAGTTCTTTCTAGCACAGTCACTCAAGGTAGACCCGAAGGTAGGCTTATTTTGTGTACGGCCCTTCGGTTTTAGTGCAAAACTACTACTGATACTACTGATACTTTATTGTAAAACGAAACTTTCACAGCATTGGGTTGCCGAACTTGCCGTTTTTTGTCAGGTACATCATAATAAAACAATAGTAAAAAAACGATCAAACAGAATAAAACCCTAGACAATTAAAACATGGGGAAAGCGTTGATCAGTTGTTCAAAACTTCGACAAAAGATGGTATAAAGCTCTTTCTGTAGCGTTCGGTTCTTGTACAGACGGGATTAAGAACCGTAACTTTTTGTGCTTTACCTCGAGGAAGTCCAGGTTTTGACGGGCAATATGGGGTTGGAAATAGGCGTTCGAAACTTGAGTGGGAACGCAGACTGTTCCCGAAACTAGTACAAAGAGTAAGACGTCGGGCTGCTAAAGTAGGGACGCGGAATTCATTAAGGAGGGGGATATAAGGCACTTTGCCCTGGCGGTAGATGATTCTCAAGGCCCTCTTCTGAATAATAACATTAGTATGTTCTTATCTTATCTAAACAGTATAAAGTTAACCGAAAACGTATATATGAGAAAGATACAGACTAAAATTTGTACTGCGACAAATACAGCCGGAAATGAAGCAAAGAAACAGTGACTGATCCACATTTCACCAATCAGGTAGGAATCAGAAGACGCGTGTGAAAGAATTACAGACTGATTGTCTTCCACTGGAATTTTGACGTTAATAAATTGGAGGACATGTCACGCGGAAAATTGGTCTCTCTGTCGGTCTTTCAGCGGCATGTCATGACCACTCGTGAGATAACGAAACTATTAGTGCAGCATGCGGCGGGAGTTGCGGGACCAGAATTTTAGTTAACCGCTGACAGGTCATCAGTCGAAAATTCTTTCAGACTTTGCTACTCTTTTATTCTCTCAGACAAATGAATGTCAAGCCTTTTGATTAAGAAAAAAATATATTCCTCCATGCGCGAGATGTGAGACACAAGTAGCTCGCAGCCTGCGAGTCGCAGGTGTACAGAGTGACGGTTCCTCAGTTTTTGGTTTCCTTAAAGGACCGGTCGTACTTATTATACCAATACAACCTACTTCCGTAATTGTATTCATTAAAAGCGGAGGCCCGATTTTCATATGTTACATTCTGAACCCGCTTACGACACCTCACTAATCTTTGTACTTGCCAAGATTCATTAGTTTCCAGGCGCAAAAGTTCCCGTATCATGCCATATCATGCTATTGACGTGTAAAACCTGTTTTCTGAATCGTGACAAGCTTTTTTCTAGAATCAATGGGTCTGTGAAAAGGCTTAAACCAGCCAAAGTCGTGGTTGGTTTGTCGAAAGCAGAGCCTAGTTTTATAGTATTCAAATAGTTTTGAATACTGGAACACAAAAAGTAAATACTGCGAGGTGTGCTTTAAAGGAAACCTTGCACCAAATAGATGTTCTAAGATAATTTTCACTGTTTTAAAACTCAGCCCTGCCTACAGTAAATTACACAAGGCCATGGACCACCACAGACCCAAAATACGCGACTTTCAGGTAAATACAACGTATCCGACACCTTTATTATTGCTGCGAAACGCCAGTGTCGTTTGGCTTCTTCGCTGGATAGCCAGCATAGCCCTTCCTCAGCTATCAGCCAGCGTCTGCTAATGTAAAATCTTTGTCTTCATTGTTCAGATTATTCAAGCTTGTTAGTTGTTTTTGTTGGCAGGATTTGTTATTACGCAGAGGCACTTATTTTTTTTTCATTTTACGAACACCATTTTGCAATATTTTAAGTCTATTTACAACTGGAAATAAACTATTCATTCAATCTTTCAATCTAGACAGTCTCCCAAAGTCTGAGCACCAAACCCAGTCACCAAAACGCGTGGACACAGCAGAAGAATCCAAAAACCCCATGCTTCGTTAAGAATTAGACATCAGTTCTTCTCTATCAGAGAAATACCCCCTTTGGAATGCCCTCTCCAAAAAACAGGAAACTGCGACTGTCCTGATTGGATCCCGCTCGCAAGCCATTTTATTCCATAATCGAAACAATATCGGAAGGTGTTCCAGAACCACAACCAGATCCACAAGGTAATCTTTTCCGTCTCAAATCTCGAAATAGCACAGATTACGACCGGAGCATGAATCAAAAACCACAAATACCCCGATTCACCTTTAGTAGCCTACTGTCTTATCAGAAATTGTTTTCTTTCAGAAATGTCCGGTTCACTCTTATAGTGTTGTTGCTTTTCTTAAGTTTATTCTGTTTCTTTCTTTTTCTACTCCACCATCCTCACATTGTTTTTGTCCAGTGGGTTATAAATAAATTATTATTATTATTAAATTCCGATGGTACTTTCAATCCGGTAGGAAAACAAAGCACGAAGCTTTAATGACAGCTAGAATTACTAGGAGATCGTTTTGCCACCCGTAAAAATATGGGTTCATCAAATTAGGCCTCGGAAAATACAGCGCCGATTAAAAAGAAATAAAATCAGGGATTTACAGCCGAAAAGGTATTATAACCGTAAAGCCGTAAACTTCAACTGCCTCCCACCGTGATGAAAATTCAGTATTTTTTATTCTTTTTTCTTATGACACGGAAAAAAAAACGTATTAGACTAATCCCAAATTTAGAATTTCAAAGGAAGAGTCACATTGCACAGACAATCCGACAATACTAGCCGTCCCTAAAGCTATCCGCTTAATTTCCCTACCGAATAAAAAGCACATTGCACTAAACTGCAAAACACATTGCACAACTGGAACCTGGTGTGGAAATAGTACAGTTTCGTTGCACAGAAATCGCGACGATACATATTCGCGAAGGTTTGCCCACTCTCTATTTTAGTGTACAGCAAGTGTCCGGTGCCAGGACCGGCTTACACGAGCCGGCACCGGTTACATTGCGTGAACATTAAAATCCGCATGTTTAGAAGCGTAAATCGCCTAAATTATGTCCGGCACCGGTGCCAGTACCGCTGGTTTCGGTCGGTGTCCGGAAAGAGTGAACAGTAGCTGCCGGGGAGCGTGTAGCCTCCTAAGAGAAACGCGTTCCAAGAATACTGTAGAAAATCAAGTATAACAAACAAGAGCTGTAAGCTCATATGGCACTTGCAAGGGTTGAGATGTATTATTTGATCAAAAGTAATTTTCGACTGTGCGGTTCAGATGCGCACTTTAAGGGAGCTAGAGAAAAAGTATTTTATCGTTGAACTTGGCTGTAATGATGCGCACTTTAAAGGCACTAGAAATTCATCTGTAAGGAAGACCCTTGAGGCAAAAACGATAGCAGGCTCTTAGGGATCATTGATATATACGTATGATCAAAAGTATTTTTTTTTCCACTAATGCGGGTAAATGCGCACTTTAAGGGTGCAAGGAATTATTTTTTGCAAAACCCTTGTGGGACAACTGATCATGGGTTGAGATGTATCGTTTGATAAAAAGTACTTTTCGACCTTGCGGTTAAGATGCACACTTTAAGGGAGCTAGAACTTCATTTGTAAGCAAAACCCTTGAGGCAAAAATGATCATGAGCTCATTTGGATGATGGAAATGCATATTTTGCTTAAAAGTATTTTTCTTAATTTGCGGTCATGATTGGTACTTTAAGGAATGGTCGGATTTGAAAAGTGGCGATTTCTAAGCCAATCTTGTCGAATTTCTAATATTCCAGCCAAATTATCAAATCACCGGAATTCCGGACCCGCCCCTCAAACTCCCACCACAGTCGCCGGAGCCAATCCGGTTCAGCTTTGGACTTGTTTGTTATTCCCACAAAGTTCCATCCCGATCTCTCCAGTCCAATCCGGTCACGTATTCCCCCCCCCAATTGTTGTCGGATCCGGTCCGGACATGAAAAAGATCACCACATGCACGCCCTCTGTTCAGTTATTAAATTTCACTCGAATCCGATCACCCGTTCCAAAGTTACGCATGGCTAAATATTCTGGATTCCCCCTCCCTCCGATCCCCCCACGACTATCGGATCGAGTGAATTTTTATTTACAAGTCAGTCTGATCGGGTCCCTGATACGCTCCCAAGTTTCGTCGTGAAAATCCCATAAACCGTCATCACCAGAATTCCGGGAAACTCCCCTCCACCTCCCCCCCCCCAAGTGTCCGGGTCCAGTCCAAACGTGTAAACGATTTATCTGGAGCAGATTCTTGTTCTTCCCAGCAAGTTTTACTCCGATCCCTCCATTATAACCGTTTCTCGAGATTTCCGGTCTTCCCCCACCCCAACTCCCCCATAGTTGTCGAATCCGGTTCGAACTTCAAATGGAACATCAGAGATAAGTCATTCATTCAGGTATTAAGTTTCGTCCCAATCCGATCACCCGTTCGAAAGTTACACAACACTCAATTTTCCATATTCCCCCGCACTGTACCACATATACAAACCCCTTTGACCCTCGAATGCACTAGCTCTTTCCAATGTTAACAGAGTGATCCGATGCAAAGAGTGACGTCACGCCGCGCGCAGACCTACTAGTGTGTAGAAAGGGGTAGGGGTTTTACAAAAACTACTAAATTCTCAGGATTCCCCCGCCCTCTACTCCCTCCACGGTGGTCGGATCGGGGAAGTGACAATTTGCAAGTTAGTTTGCTCGGGTCCCTGATATGCCTGCCAAGTTTCATCGTCCTAGCACATCTGCAAGTACCCTAACTCGCGATCACCGGACCGACCGACCGACCGACCGACCGACAGACCGACCGACGGAAAAGTGATCGGTATATGGCACTTGAGCGAAGCTGCAAGTGCCATAAAAAGGATCAGGCTCAATACAGGCGAGCAGGGCAGTATCCAGGGAGTTAGGGGTTTCACCCCCCCCCCCCCCCCCCCCGAAACACACACAAGTTATCATTTTGTATGGGTTTTAACCTCCGATCCTTGTCTTTTTTGTGCTTTCTCCCCGAAACACACAAAAGTTATCGTTTTTTTATAGGCTTCTGTCTCTGATCCTTGTCTTTTTTGTGCTTTCTGGTCCGACCCCGGGGGCACCCCCCCCCCCCCTCCCCAAATTAATTCCTGGATACGGACCTGCATGCGAGGTTGTCTTCCATTCCCTTAGGGGCTTTAACACGAGAAATATGACATCGCAAATGAAGAAGCTTATCAGTAAACTTAAATTTCCCAAGTTAAGCGACTGGCGGAAAACACCGGATCAGAAGTACAAGAAATTATGTGTGTCGATATTATTCCGTGCGTTTTCCATTGGTAAATGATTAGGCCTACTATAATCTGCCATGTCACTTGTGTAAGGTTTCACTGAGTACTGTCTTTCATCACCTAAGAGATCTTAGGATAATCTCATTGGGATAACCTATCAGCAGTGGAAGAAATCATGAGCGCGTATGCTCTAAAAAGTTCAATTTTTTTTTAATATGAACCTAACTAATTAAAGTCGGAGCTAATTTTGACAGATAGTAATAGATAGATAGACAGATAAGTGTATTTCAAAAGCCCAAGGGCCATATACACAAAAAAACAACAACAAAATATAACTTACACTCAGACCTTCTTAACTCTAACATTTATCTATATACACGCCCAGTCGAGTAATTACGGTAGGGTTGGGGAGGGGGGAGGGAGAGTTGAGTTTTGATGAGTGAGAGAGATTGGATTTATTATTATAGGTAAGTAAATATGTGGACTTTCGCGCGAATGCAAACCCTCATAGGTTTTTCCTCCAGCGCGAAAGTGTTGTTTTTTATTTTTATTTATTTGTGAATGTGAAAATAAAACTTGAACTTGAACTTGTTGATAATAGTCAAAATTTCAGAAGTGACAAATTTATACCATCTAGATACATTTGTCGTAACTCAGAAAGCTTCGGGCATCTGCCGGTGGCAAATGCTTCGGTGGCAAATGGCACACATTTATACACACACAAGTGTCAATAATATAACTAGTAATAATAACCGGTCCATGCACATCCGTGATTAATGTGATATCATCCATACATCCAGATCAACCGACGGGTTGCCCACTCTCGATTTTAGTGTACAGCAAGCACCCGGTGCCACGATGCCTGGTCGGTGCCGGCACCGGCTGAAACCTGTCGGCACCGGTTGTCACGTGTTAAAACATCAAAATAAGCATTTTTCGAAGCGTTTGAAAGACGAATCGCCCACATTATAGTCGGCACCGCCTCTTTCGGTTGGTGCAGCCCGGTGCCGGGAAAAGGTGCACAGAAGGTGCCGGGGAGTTGGCAACCCCTCGAGATCAACAGACCAAATTGAGTGGGATTATTTTTTAGAAGCAACGGGATAAAAAGTACAAGAAATTGTGAGCGCTGATACAATTCCGTGCGCTTTTCTGCTGGTAAATGATTACTTATCTGGCCAGTCACTTTCGTAAGCGTTGAGACTCGGCCACCCATTCGTATCAGCGGGACAGCGCGCGTGATAGTGAGCGATCAAGCATGGCGGCGGTGTCGGTAATAATCTGGTTGATCTCATCAAGATCATAGTCATGGGAACTTGGGACATTTAAAGACCAAACGTGAGCCACACAGCTAGGAGTCTGACTTGATTAAAGCTTCCACGACTCTTATTCCCCACGCAATTCAGCGCCGGATTAAACCATGTGATCAGGCCCGTATCCAGGAATTTATTTCGGGGGGGGGGGGGTTGCCCTTCGGGGGAGAGGGTTTTCCAGCGGGTCGGACCAAAAAGTACAAAAAATACATAGATCAGATTTTAAAGCCTACAAAAAAACAATTAAATTTGTGGATTTCGCCGGGGGGGGGGTCGAACCCCCTAACCCCCCCTGGATACGGCCTAGCATGTGATGCACCTAAGAAGCCACTATTTCGGAATCCCTGTCGCAAATCCTCACAAGAATTGTTATTAAGCTTATCTCTTTTAATTTTAAGTCTAGATCAAAACCCGCGCTTTAGTATTCAGCTTTTACCTTCTACAAACCCACCTCTGCTATGGTCCACAGTAACATTTAAATGGCAACTAACTTCAAACAAGGAAGATGGTAAAAATTAAAAAAGAAATTGAAATACTCTTCAGGATCCCTCTTGCAAATTAATACCATGGTTGTAACAACCAGCTCTTTTCTGAAACCCACTTTATTGCACAAGAGTTGTCATTGTTTTTTGCTTTTTTTAATAAAAAGTCCACACCCATGCTTATGAATCCTAACCCATATTCAGCTTCTGCTTTACACAAAGTCACCCTCTGCTATGGTCCAACAAGAGACAAGATTTCAGACGTAGTTACCATCCTAAATGACAACTAATTCGAGTTGAAAATTAAAGAAGAAATATTCGTCGCTACTTTTCTCACGAATAAAAGCCTAATATACTTTTTTTTTTGCAAACAGGAATGTTCAGAAACAACTTTGTCACACATCAATTGATCTTAGAGCTTGTTTCCGCATCCAATCCCGAACTTATCTGTCCTAACCCCATACTTAGCTTTTACTTAAAAAAAAAAAACTATGTTGTGGTCCACAGTAAACAACAGACGAAATTCATATCATTATATATTATCGCCCTTCTGAGGGTGATACCTCAGGCCTAGCGCCCTTCTGCGCTCGGGCGATATCAGCCTATCATGCTACCCGCGGGCAAATTTTCCGCTATCGCCCGAAGAAAAGCAAGGGCGATAGCCTAATGATTATAACACTAGTAGGCTACACTTGTTTTAATTTTCTGGTATTCCCCTGATGTTAAAAGAAAAAAGTTCCAACCGTGCGATATCACTTGTTATAGCATGGCTGGCTGTGCGACAACAATTGTTATCGAACGGTTGGAACTATTTTTTTTTTTAAATCAGGGGAATACAAGAAAATTTTGGCACTGGGTAGGATAGGACTGGTATCATGGGACTGCACAGTGTACTGGTGTTATAATTCATTATGTTTTTCTGTTACTGTTTTTAACCATTAGTTTAAAAACGAAAAAAGGGAAGAACAATAATATTATATGTTCATATATAATGATATCTATATTTTTTCATCTTTTATGGCATAGTAATAGTAAATTCACAAACGAATGAAAATAAATTCCGCACAGAAACTTCTTTTCCGACTGTAAAAATACCGGGTAGAAACCCATGATTTGGATCTAGCGACTCTCAATTTAATCCTGGATTCATAGAATCACTTATATTATTGGAACTTACTTCTCCAAAGATGATGTTTAGAAGATTTTGTTGTTGAAACGTTATATATAGCCTATTTTGAAATACAATTTTTTTGTACTATTAAATAGTATCCAAAAGGACGAAGTGGAATCACATGAGGATTCGCTAGAACACTTAAAGGCTGCCATTGATCCTTCTATCATACTTTACGCCACAACGTACTAAATACAGACACCTGCATTAATTGTTTTGGTTTCGAAACGGCAAAAACAAGTGTGCGAAAAATTCCAAGAGATCTCTCACCGTAAGTTCAGGGGTCAAAGCTTTTTTTTATTTACACGCAAGGGAGCTTAATTGCAAACTATATAAAACGCAAAAAACATGTGCATGCATGTCCTGTCGTTACTGATTTTGCAACAAAAACAAGACTTCCTAACGCTAGTTTTCACTTGTGGCATGGGGAAACCCGGGAAATCATTTCATTAAAGCACAACTGAAACCCTTAAACAGTTCCCTTAGTTTAATATATATTATAGCCCTTCCTGAGGGTGATAGCGAACCTCGCTGCACTCGGGCGGTATCAGCCTATCATGCTAACCGCGGGCCAAATTTTCCGCTATCACCCGAAGAAAAGCAAGGGCGATAATGATTATAACACTAGTACACTTGTTTTTATTTTCTGCTATTCCCCTGATGTTAAAAGAAATAAGTTCCAACCGTGCGATATCACTTGTTATCGCATGGCTGGCTGTGTAGGATAGGGCTGGTATCATGGGACTGCACAGTGTACTGGTGTTATTTCGAAGTATTTAAAGTCATAACATAACTGCTTACTCCCTGCATCCCATGCCCAGCAGATAATCCAGCATTAACTATGAGGTCACAGTGACGGAGCCGGTACCGACAGCCTCGAAAACATGGTATCCTAGCTACTGATTTCCCCATCTCGACGATCGACCTAGGATGCTTTTTTTCCACAAGAGCACAATAGTAAGAAAATAAAAAAAAATAATGAGTAAATAATTCTAATTAACACATGACATCGTTTGTAATGCAGTTTTAACAAGCCTCGTCATTTTGGCTGAATAAAACCTTTCATTCATTCAGATTAATTTAAAGTGAAGATTTTTTTTACTACCCTCACACGCCCATTCGGTTTTTCCTGCAGTCAGAGGTACCGACTACATGTGTCAAGAATAGTAATAGTGTTTTAAAATGTTTGTTCATGTAGTTTAGTTTGCAATAGTTGGTTTATATAATACAAATTATACTGTATGCCACCGAATGCCACCTTTCATTTTTATTCCTGTTCTTGCTCGAAAGGTGTTGCGAGACACAAAAAGGTCATGCCTGGGATCTTGATTGGCACTGATGGTGTCCCAAAGAAGAGAGCGAGTTTGTATAAAGCGATTTCAGGCTCATTTATTGTCATCACTAATTCCGCAAAATAAATATTTACACAAATCCAGCACATAACCTAACACGAAAAGGCCGGACTTTTAGATTAGGTCAAGTACACTTTAAAAAGTCTCTCCTACATCGGGCTTTAATAATTGTGCATCACCGAATTCGGATATTTTTTATTCCGAGCTCGGAAAATACTGCATATTAAGTTATCTGAAAGCGGATAATTTTTCACAGTTTAGGCCATATCTGGGCTGTGGTAAGGACTTGAATTGCCAAACTCTGAGCGGAAGCGCTTTATCATTACCAAAAATGTTTTCAATTAGGAAAAAAGTTTTAATTTTTCAGACAGTTATTAGACTGGCCTAAATGATTTGGTTCCAACTTCCACGCCTCCAGGGGATTGTCTGGGTGGCCCAAGCAGCGTTAATTGGAATGCGGAATTTATGAAAATTTATTGGGAATCTGCTGCGATCTGAAAGTCCGTGTGAACCGAGCGGCGAACCGCGCGATTACCGTTTTCTCTCTGAAACCGAGTTCGCCGCAGGCGTAGAATTCAAATCACGTAATCATGTGAACCGTATAAAGCACCCCCTCCCACTGCCCTCCCCGTTGTAAACCAAGGAAAGTTGTACCGTAAAAAAGTACGAAGTCGAACTTATTTCAACTCAAATCCAAACATTATGAGATACGGAGATTCAACTTATTCGAACTTTACAAGCTACTTTTTGATACCTCCTGGAGAAAGGTCGAATTTTTCCACGGAAAAGCCCAATCTCAAAAATTTTAGATTTGAAGTTCAAAAAGTACATATTAGAGACAAGCTACCTGAGGGGTGGAGACGTACTTTACTTGTTACAAACTTCCGAACGACGTCACCAAGAGTGATCGCGTCTTTTGGGAGTTTTGTGAGTTGAGAACTATTTATTGAGAACTACTTTTAGTCTCTAGTTTTCTCTGTTAGCTTTTATACGGTATATGGCCTTCAAATTTTTCAATGCAGATATTATTGTTATTATATTATCTGCTACTTCCTGGAGAGGGGTCAACAATAATAAAATTCAATCAGTTCGAAACTGTATAGTCTTACTGTTTTCATGCCCCAGTAACAACGTACGTGGCCTCCGAAATCTCCTCGTGAGTATCTTTATTTGAAATTTTTGCTTTTTGCTTTTCAGTGCTAGCCGAGATTTTCAGGGTTGCCAGACAATAAATTTTGTCTTGTCTTGAGACGTCATCGAAGAGGCGTTCCCAAACCTGACATCTCTGATTTTTTTCGCCAGAAAAAATGAATATTTGTGCGCGAAGACCGGCAGAGTCTGCAAGCGACAACAAGATAATCCCTAATTTCACGAAGCAAGTATTTTTTATTTATTTTTTAATATAACATAAAATATCCTTATTTTGTAGTGAACTAGACTGAATAACCATTGAATTTCTAACAAATAAATTCCCGTAGCATACTTTGTAATTTGACTTATTTTTGTGTTATTTAAAAAAAAAATAAGCAAGTTTGAGTATATTTGAGGAACAATAATCCCGGGCCATTTTATCGCAAAAAAGCCTATTCTAGTGAGAGCTGTCCTTTAATCATAAAATGTAAGAATTGTATAGTCTTCGATACTTCTTGGAGAGGCGTCGTATTTTTGCCACAGAAAGTCGATTATTTATTTCTGGTAAGATCTGTCACCATTTGCAGGCCAGCGTGGGGTTCACAAGCGACTCTAGGTTTCATTCGTATGATGTAAGGTGAAAAAATCGTGTTCACATCAAACTTACAAACCAAACATGTCAGGACGTAGATTGCTAATTAGTGTAAGTGTCGAAAAAGTACTAAGATTCAACTGATAGGTCCACGACTTCGACCGGAGCAAAGTGGCACGTAAGTTACTCTCTGTTTAATTGATTCTAGATCGTATGCATAACTGCCATACTTCGGACGACCTCCAATATCCATTTGAGAGCTAAAACAGATCTAATGATCGAGATAACGAAGATACTCCAATCTAATTTACGAGTTTCGTTAACAACCCGGAGGGGTTGGATAATTTTAGGTTTTTTAGTTTTATTTATTGCACACCAAACCAGAAAGACAGAACAGCCAGAAGTGACGACAAACGTAGTCAGAAAAGCATCTTCCCATCACTTGTTCCATACCCCAGCTGTTGGGATCCTAAAACGGGGCTGACGGGATTCCTATGACTTTCGCAAAATTCGCCCCTCCTTTTGTCCGTCAGTTAGTTACATAACTCTCGAAGGAGTTGAGGGCATGGGGCAACACTGCCCTTACGAGGGTCCTTTGGACCAACGTTCGAAGACAGGCTGCACGGCGGGGGGGGGGGGGTTTATTCGAGTTAATGAGGCGTAAGCTTTTTCTCGAAGGGGGCTAATACTGTAAATGGAAAAAAAGTCAAAGCACACATTTCCACATATCCACAAACCGAATTCCAAAGCTGTTTGGCAAACATCCACTGAGGTTTCGTAGCTTGTTTTAATACTGTCTGCGGTGCGTCTGCTCTGGGAATTTTAGTTAATTTATTGAATACTTCGAGTTGCTTATTAAGAACAAGATAATTGGGGGAGGGGCGTGTGAGATATCGAATCTTAGGATTTAATCGGTGGTTGCTTGCTTGTGAAAAAACGATATTTTTCATCTTAGTTAGTCATGCAACCTTAAACAAGCTAGAGAGAAGAAGAGCGACTGTCTGGTTTGTAAATAACAAACCTAATGTTCAATTCGTCCGTCTCCATTTGAACTGCTACATCAAATTATGTCACATTTCCGTGCAATATTTATTTTTTTCATCGTGTTTCAACACATTTCGAGCAAGACAGAAAATAATAATTAAAAAAGGTACTAAAAATATTTGCGCTGAACTGTTTAAACACCTCATACCTAAACTCACAAATACGCTCTGCTAATATTGCCCAAGGATGATACATTATGGAGTTTAGGATTCCCGGCGTCGCGAAATCGGCGAAAGTAGTGACATGGGATTACAAAACGGGTTTAGAGACTCTCGAATTCTCAACCAAAAGTGCATAGGCTACAGGTACAGTCTTGTCGTATTAACTGACGCCTGGGTAGTGGGTACAAGCAATAACAAATGTACAAGTTAATGTCAGAGTTGTCAAGAAATAGTGAATAGAGTTGGTTTAAAGGTTCACTGAGATACGGTGAAATACAAAAGTCTAGTTACGAATCGCTTATTAAATTGTATCGGCTTGAATGAAAATATGTTAATCCGTCCTCTGCTGTACCCGAATAACGACCGCTTATTTGTGCGAAAGATCTTCCAAAGTTGTGGTACCTCTGTGTAGTTTCAAATATTCATGAATGGTCTGCTGTCAACAAACAAACTTGTTAAGCTGCCAGTCTGGGACTGTTCTCAACTTTGTTTGCATCCAGGCATTTAGCTGTCATTTGATCTTCTCTCCGTAATTTCTGTAACCGTAATGTGTCCTTACAGATAAATATGCGGTTTATTGATCTTCGGGGTTCGGACATGGTTACCTTATGGTTTTACAACGCAAAAACTCTTAAGTGTGTTAAAAAAAAAGTAAATCCATGTCGTCTCGGATGACGCTTTAGTACAGCACACCCATAAACTACGAAATGCCTAGAATATTAAAACCTGGGGTAACCCGGCTCGTTGCGTTTATGTTCCGTTTTAATTACTGGTTACTAAACGCTTTGTTCGTTTCAAAAATGCCGCGTCGGAGTGTTACGATCGCGATAGTCGCTATTTCACAACTTTGTCAAAGGTTCCGATATGCAGAACAGGAAGCAAAAAGTCTCTACCGTAAAATCGTTCTCACACAATATTATGTTTTCATAAAGGCATAAAAATAAAAGTTTGAATTTAAAAAAGAGGCGGGGAGATATGGAAGGTATTGCGAAGAGTTGGTGGGAAGACCGTTAAGTGCTTTCGTTGGTACTTAAGTGGGTGATTACTGTATAAAAATATTAAGTACAGAAGAAAAAAAAACGCTCTGTCCATACAGAAAAGATTTACGTCCTTTAAAACGGTACTGACGTACAGTACGCTCTGTTGGGCAGTTGTCCCAGAAACTCCTTTGTTTTACAGACTTACGCAAATATGACGTATTTTTTCTCTATCCATATTAGCAGTCAGGTACAGGCGAAAATTATTATTATTCGGTTTTTATTCGTTCCCTCACTCGTTCAAACTCACGCTCTAGCAACCCAGAAATGAGTTTCTCATGGGAAGACGAACTTAGAACGAACAAGGGCCCGCAGTGGTTATTACAACCGAGGTTAGAACTTGTCGCAAGCTCTCGAGTTTTACAAGGGATGGACTCGTGGGGGGGGGGTTTGTTTTAGCCGTGTAAATCTCATTCAAGATCAGGAGTCCAATCCTCAAAGACCGGAAGCGTGTTTTAAAGGTTTTGGGAAGAAACCAACGCCGGTTTTGGCCGCCCGATTTTTTTTAGAAACTTATCGTGATGTTTTAGTATCTTACCAGTGGATCTGACATTATTTAGTGAAAGTCAAACCCGCCAATGAGAGTCGAGATAAGATACGCATGCGTCGAGCCACAGGACACTCATGCGGGCATCAATCAACCAGTTAGTGGTATTTCAAACCTGTCAGCATCGTGACGGATGGGTGCGCTCTCGCGCACGGGATTGGTGGGTCGGTTTCAGATGAGTGGACGCGATTGGTGGGTGGCGAGCTTGTCGATAAGTAGAGATTACTCCCGTGATTCTCATCGTGATGCAAAAAACGATTTTCTTGTCACGTGCAGGATCAGTGATGAACTTCTGCTCATGCCCCAGCCTTGAACGGGGCCCCGGCAAAAGGTCAAAGTGGCAAATGTAAAAAGAGTAATGTTTACAAAGTATAGTTTGTAAACTATGACACGGGGACTCCGTTATGGGAGTCGCCAGGGAACGGCGAGAATCCCCATTACGCTTTGCATTATTGATTGATCTATTGCTTCACTAAGTCTGTCTTTTTTAAAATCAAAGTAGCTCACGTGCAATAAATGTTTTTTTTTTTAATTAAATAACCTTTTTTTAGATAAAAAATTTAGGCGATCAGTCCACCTTACCTTCACTTTGTTTATTCTGATTTGCTCCATTTATTACAGCCTTGAGAGAATAGATGCCTTTGTCTTAGAATTAGTCAGAAATGTGTTTGTCTTTTT
Organism: Branchinecta lindahli; assembly: GCA_023053555.1. NCBI lineage: Eukaryota > Metazoa > Arthropoda > Branchiopoda > Anostraca > Branchinectidae > Branchinecta > Branchinecta lindahli. The sequence continues at coordinate 4,951,492 of JAKZAO010000002.1, forward strand.
TTTATGGCACTTGCAGCTTCGCTCAAGTGCCATATACCGATCACTTTTCCGTTGGTCGGTCTGTCGGTCGGTCGGTCGGTCCGGTGATCGCGAGTTAGGGTACTTGCAGATGTGCTAGGACGATGAAACTTGGCAGGCATATCAGGGACCCGACCAATAGTCACTTCCCCGATCCGACCACCGCGGAGGGAGTAGAGGGCGGGGGAATCCTGAGAATTTAGTAGTTTTTGTACAACCCCTACCCCTTTCTACACACTAGTAGGTCTGCGCACGGCGTGACGTCACTCTTTGCATCTGATCACTCTGTTAACATTGGAAAGAGCTAGTGCAGTCGAGGGTCAAAGGGGTTTGTATATGTGGTTCAGTGCGGGGGAATATGGAAAATTGAGTGTTGTGTAACTTTCGAACGGGTGATCGGATTGGGACGAAACTTAATACCTGAATGAATGACATATCTCTGATGTTCCATTTGAAGTCCGAACCGGATTCGACAGCTATGGGGGAGTTGGGGTGGGGGAAGATAAACGGTTATAATGGAGGGATCGGAGTAAAACTTGCTGGGAAGAACAAGAATCTGCTCCAGATAAATCGTTTACACGTTTGGACTGGACCCGGACACTTGGGGGGGGGGGTGGAGGTGAGTTTCCCGGAATTCTGGTGATGACAAAATACTTTTGATCATACGTATATATCAATGATCCCTAAGAGCCTGCTATCGTTTTTGCCTCAAGGGTCTTCCTTACAGATGAATTTCTAGTGCCTTTAAAGTGCGCATCGTTACAGCCAAGTTCAACGATAAAATAATTATTCTCTAGCTCCCTTAAAGTGCGCATCTGAACCGCACAGTCGAAAATTACTTTTGATCAAATAGTACATCTCAACCCTTGCAAGTGCCATATGAGCTTACAGCTCTTGTTCCAAAAACCAACAACACTAGCAACTCCTCAAATCGACCCCTCGCCGAATCAGAAAGGGATTCCGTTTCTGTTAGATGATAATCGCAGGCCGCAGCATTCCCCGTTAGAGGGGACCAGAGAGAACACGGGGTATGAGTCCCTGGGACAAACTGAAACAAGGGGACTCCGTTATGGGAGTCCCCGGGGAACGGCGAGAATACGCTGCGCCTGATTGATTGATCTTTAGAAAAAGTTAATCAAATAAAGTAGATATACAACCCGGACCGCCTGCGTTTTTACCTCCCTATGAGTAATTTTGTACGGAAACTGATCTTCTACTCAAAAAATTCAGAGGCACGTCCGACTGGGGATTAGATAAATTTTTACTGCCGGAAACCAGAAATTCGGAACGTGAGGAAGACTAGGATAGAACGGATAAATAATCCTAAGACCTTCCCCTCGCATATTCATAGGTGGCTTCGACTAAAGGTACGCGGGTGTTGCGTATCACTACTGACTTAGAATATGATCGCTATCGGGGTATCAAACAAAATTTATGTTGGTAAATGAATATATGGGACAATGGGGGGAAAGTAGTTGAGATCCAGTTGTGCTCTCTAAGCTTCAGAATGAGTCGTATTTATTTTTAAGAGCAAATTACAAATTTGCTCTTTTTCGGCCGCCAAATTCGTAATTTTAAATTTTGTACTATGTCGGTGAGAATTCTTTTATTTAAGACGTATTGCACGCAACTATATTGTCTCCCACTTTTTGATAACTATCTTGAGACGACGATACGTAAATTAAAAGTTTGTTTTAACAATGCATTCCGTCATCTCCTTTCATACAATCGACGTTACTCTGCTAGTCAAATGTTCTTAGAAAATGAAATTGAATCTTTTGATGTTATGAGACGGAAAGCGATAGTTAGTTTTGTCGCAAGGTTAGAAGCCTCCGAAAACCCACTTTTAAAGGCAATTCGCGAGAATGCAGAGTGCCGTTCCGGCCATTTCTACAGCCTTTTCCGTCGACTGTGATTTTGCCCGAGCCACCGAATGGATGAAATGATTGTATATATTTATTAGTTAAGAATAGTCTGTTTTAGTGTAATGTGATATGTAATGTCACGAAATAATAAACTGATTGATTTGTTGGGAGGTGAGTAGTGTCGCGGGGGATTCCGGGAGAGATTTGGAGTGGGGGAGGGGGTATCAGAGAGGGAGTGGGTAAATATTGTGACGAGAGAAGGTTGTCAGTGAAAGGTGAAAAAAAATCACTCTGCACCGGCCAAGAGGTAAATAATCCTAAGGCCTTCCCGTCGCATATTCATAGGTGGCTTCGACTAAAGGTGTTGCGTATCACTTCTGACTTTGAATGTGGTCTCTTAGGAGGATCATACCGAGGGGTTGTCCACTCTAGACTTTCGTGCACAGCTGGTGCCCGCTGCCGGAACCAGCCTAGATCAGCCAGCACACTGTCAGAAGTTTCATAACAGATCGCACATAACACTTTCAAGAATAACACCTTTTCACTTTGAAATAAAGTGTTATGACCAATTATGTTTACACTATTTCGTGCCTAGATCTCCAACAACACCATCAATTGGTAAAAATACTACACTGTCAGAAGTTACATAACGATAACAGAAGGATGCCCGGTTTCAACAGATAACACTTTGGGATGTTATCTGTTATGTTTCTTTCGTTCCCGTTAGGTATTTTTACCAATCGAAGGTATTGTTGAATATCTAGGAACGAAATAGTGTAAACTTAATTGGTCATATCATATCACTTTATTTCTAAGTGAAAATGTGTTATTCTTGAAAGTGTTATGCGCTATCTGTTATGAAACTTCTGACAGTGCACCGGTTGCCACGTGACCATCAAAATCGTTGTTTAGAAACGTCTAAAATATGAATTGCCTAATTTATGGAGGGCACCGGTGCCCGCGCCGCTGATTCTGGCCGATGCCAGCCGGGGATAGAGTCAATCAATCAATCAGTTTACAGCGCCGTAATAATATAAAAATAGTATTGGCAGGAGTGGGAAACCCTTCGGATCAAATAAAATTCATGTTAGTAAATAAACTACATGTGACACTCACGAGGAACTGTGTCACTTCAATTTATGCTCGTAATGAAATTTGTCTGTAACTGTAGATGCCGGAGGCAATCCTAGTTTTCTGTTTCACTCCTGACTTGGAAAATTAACTCTACACGCTGTTTCGACACGAATATTCTTCTATAAAATTTGTTTATGGAATAATCAATCAAAAATTCGGTGGCTTTCATGCGTTAGTGGATCAGTATATAGCCTACCAAAATTCCAGCACAAACATAGAAGATTATTAGGTAACCAATTAAACAGAATCATTTTTTAAACATGCTCCATGGGGTGGGGTCCAGTGGAAGGTAGAAAAACGGGTATAGTCCCGGCCAAAAACCGTGGTGCTGCTGTGCATAAGCTATCCGACAAACGACCACGACAGGGAAGCTATTTCAGCAGTCGAAAAATGGAAGCCAAAATCAATGGAGATACCACCAAACCAAAGACTTGAAGGTTTGCCAAAAACAGTAAAATTGGAGAGCCTTGCGCCGAAAGGCACTGCGCAATGTGCCGCAACTGAACCACCAATTTTCTGTCGAAAATATGTCACACAGTCAAACCGCCGGAGGGGATTCGGCGCAAGGATTAATTTGCACCGTTCAACCCACTAATAGCCTAATATTTTCTCGCCCGATTTGACATAAATTGATTTCCCTTCGGGCCAAAAATTCAAACCCGCAACTAAACCATGCCACCTTGATAGAATCCAAGGCAAAGACTCAAGCTGTGAGAAGTTGAAATAGTCGAGATTCTTGTGTTTTACTCGTCTTATTTATTTAGATTTCAAAGTCCGTGCCAGTATCTGGACTAGTCTTAATCCAACCTTTAATTTCTCGTTGACACAAATCTACCCTCCCTTATAGGTCACGATCAATGTCAGACATGTTTAGAGATAAAAAACGAAAGGAGAAATTGAAAATTCTCGCTTTCTGAGGGGTAATGGGCCTTTCCTCGGTATTTCTACGGCTGATAAAAATAAAACTATTGTTTGCTGGCAGAGCATGTGGATAATTTAAACAGGCCGCAGTTTTTGTTCAGGTTTACTAGAAAGTGACATTAGAGATTTTCGCAAAACGTACCGACCTCGGTACCGTCATCACTTCCGTACGGAAGAGCTGAGATTTATCCACTTTTCCACAGTCGGTCCGGGAAATCCTGATCATGCGTTCGCACTATAACAGGTGATACTACGTTTTGTATCTTGTAAACCGTAGGCCTAAGCATTTACTAGTGATGAATATCACCTTTGTATAACTTATCGTTCGTAAACGGGAAAATTGCGACGGAGCTTCGTCACTGAGCGGTTAGTCTATCAGCTCTTACTAATAATACTGAAATAAATAAATAGGCAAATCTTACCCAACATCTTGCTAAGGTCGGCATTATGCAGGTCTGGATTTTCATTGGCCAGTCTCTTCCTTTCTTCCTTGGACCAGACCATGAACGCGTTCATCGGTCTCCGCACGCGTGGCTCCTTCGCTGAACGCCGGTCGTCCTGCACTCCCGCGTACGCCATGCGTCCAATCCCGTACGCGTACTGTCCGGACACCCACGGGTTTTCCTGATACGTTTGTCCGATGGGGGACTGACGACTGTTGTACAGGAAGCCTAGGTGTTGGTGGACCGGCGTAGGGGGCGTATGAGCGTAATAGTCGGTAGGGGAGGGGGAGTTGACAAAATTTTGATTGTTATCCATTGGGCTAAAAGAAAACTTCATAATTAGTACCCAAGCAATAATAGTTGTGAACTGTACAACAAAAATGGGATATACTAATATTTTTTGACAGTGCAAAACGGATACGTCAGCTGAATTTTATTAGAGCGTATCCGTTTCGCACTGTCAAATATGATTCGCAGTCAGCTTGGGCTGAAGGAATCTTTTTCACTAAGTCGGAACTTCCATAGCTCAGACAAGTATTCCATCTTAGCTGGAAAGAAGGGACAGGTGATACCAAAATCAAAATGTGGAAGAATCTTTACCGTCTCAACGACATAATCGAGCAGCAAAAACAGCTGCCGTGTCCGAAAGGAAATTGCAAGCATTCAAAAAGGCACTGGAAAGAGTGGGGCATCTCTTCCTCATCATTCTGATCCTCCTCATCCTAATCAGCTTGGGGGCGAATTTTAGCAGATCCTAATTTGCATTGCAGAGCAAAATAACACTAGAGAGTAGCGCCAAGACTTGAAAAAAGTGACACACACTCGAATAGCAGCGACACTAGTACTACTGGCGATAGTGAACGTCCCTATACTGAAACTCAACCCGACGTTCACCAGCGCTGGCTCGAATAAGCTCATATTCTGAACACTGCAAAAAAACAAAGATACAACCTCCCCTGTTTCCTCGATGTGTGCAGACCGCACCTTAGCTTTAATAGAAATTCCGCAAGTTTGTCTCGCTTTAAATGCAGCAAACGTAGTTGGCGGCGCTATGAGTATGGCGAGTATGGCCCGTTTGCGAAGCAAGGAAAGCATAGGTTTGACGCTACTCCCTAGTGTTATTTTGCTCTGTTGCATTGCTGGGTTACTGTGAGATGCGGAACTGAAGCCGTCAAACTAACCCAAAAGCTTCTTCAGTCGAAACAAACTTCCGTGATAATCCTGCCCTAAAATTTCGCCGAATCCTTTATCTGAAACGCAGTCAAGTTCCAACCGTGGAAATCGTCGTGCGATCGTGGATGATGTCACAAAATCACTCTACTGTGGAAGATGAGAAAGGAGGGCCGTAACTACATCACGGAAAAGGCTATCTCATTAAACCGTAGTCGAGAAAGTGCCGTTAATTATATAAAGTACAAAAATTGTACCTCAAAAAGTCCTGTAGCGTGTTATCAATTGCAAACACCGGCCCTGACAAACTTGTACTTGTACTTGTGGCGGGAGGGCCCAAAGAAAGACCCTGATACCAGGGACCCATAAATTTCCTGCAATGACTCGCCATTCAGGGGGCTTGTCAATAAGAGATTTATGATGCGCTCTTGACCGAGCGTCAGATAGTTCGAGAAATACCCACGGGGATAAAATATTGCCTTGGGGGAGGAGTCTCTTTGGTCTCACGTCCAAGGAGGCCCGGGATTGGCTCTATCTGAGCAAGAACACCGATTCGACCCAAGTGGAATTTTTGGAAACTAGGTGAGGCTCGGGCAACATAGAAGCATAGGAAATGACAAGCCCCCTGAATGGCGAGTCAATACAGGAAATTTATGGGTCCCTGCTGATACCTGTAAACTTGTCTTCCGACCAGCGTCACAGAAAACTGGGCATGCATTCCCTTGTTTCTGGTTGTATAATGCCGAGTCTCTAACCCCTTTTGCTCAACGCCTAAAACACTTTTCTCCAGATTCCGAACTGCCAGAATTCCTCAAAATGGTGCTGTTTCTTTTTTTTTCGCTTGTGTATTTACCGGATCCGGATGCAGGAATTTATTTCAGGGGGGGGTACAAAAAATAAATAGATCAGAGGTTAAAGCCGTAAAAAACGATTATTTGTGTATGCATCGGGAGGGGGTTTAAACCCCCTAGCCCCTCCCTCCCCTGGATACGTCCCTGGCATTTACACTGTTGACTCTTTGCCTTTTACGGTGTGCGGACAGAAACAGAGTGGTAATAACAGTGATAGTGATCATAAGTGATGAGAAATCAAAACGCGCAAAAATGGGCGACCAGAAAATTAACCAAATATTTGACGAATTAACCGGATAATGCTTACCTCTCGTCGCCACTCTCTTCCAGCTTTTTTAGACCTTTCGCGCAGCGTTCTAACCGCTGGAATTTTTCCTCCAGATTTTCTAAATCCAAACATTCTTCCTTCAGATCAGGAAATTGGTGTTTGTCAAAACTCAACGCCACACCGACAAGACTAGTATCCTCTTTTCCGCTCAGAAATCCTTCGTTATTCTCAAGTTTCACGGAAAGAACATTCATTTCACAACAAAATGAAAGGAGCTTGCCAATGGCAGAAACAGACTGAATGAGAGTCCAACAAACCAAACGCGTTTGACCCAATCGGATTAAAAATGGAGAACGATAACCCAAGCGGGGAATTTCTCAAATATTTCCGGGGATAATTAGCAGAGGATAATCGTTGGACCCCAGGGAACAGACAGAAAAGGGGGAGAGCTAAAAGCAAGAGGCTTTGATAGTTGATTGATTTATTCTTCTCAACGTCAAAATAAATTCTCCTCGAAAAGTGAAAAAAAATCGGCTGGACAAGGAGGAAATATTTAACAACAGAAAAAAAATAGGTAATATGTATTCGGACACTCGAACCAAACTAATTTCTTCATCAACCGTTATTTAATGTCTAATTTCTTCATCAACCTTTATTTGCTGGATTTTATTAGAGCAACATTTCGGCCCTCCTTGTCAAGGGTTCTCTTCAAGCTCAAGCTGGAAAGTGAACTCCCCCCCCCCCTGTCCAAAAAAAAAATGAAAAATAAGACTTTACCCAATTGTTAATTCTTTGTCTTACTTTCAAATATTAAAAATGTTTAGTTATGTTCAAGGCTAATATCAAGAACTTATAAATAATATCATTGTGCAGATGAATGTCAAAAATGTATCCCTGCTCCGACTGGCCGAATTTGATTATCATGACTGACAGGCTTCCGAGACTGTACCGTAATTTGTCCGGGGTGGGTTGGTTTCGCTTTCCAGTATCCCGAAATCTACGAATCCCAACTTTATCGTAGAAGTTTCAAATTTACTGAAAGCTTTTACACTTAGGACCGAAAGTTTAGCTTAGTTTATGCGACAGTTTTAGTAACAGGTGTAACAGTTTCTTTGTGTGGTGAGTGGTGACATGTGTTCAAATTTGTATGGTCTTTTGGCTGAATAAACAAACGTTATTGTTATTATTATTATTATGGAGAATTCCCACTATATCTCTTGAAACTTCGGATCCGTTTCCTACTATCCCTTCCCGTTTTTGCTATGCCCCTGGGGTGGACTTTGCAGTTGATATGTTATAGTTTAGTTTCAGAGGGAACGCAGTTTTTTTGGTTTACATTGTAAAGTTATTAGACCTGTACGAAACACGCTTCTCTGCAGAGGAGTTTTAATTTATGTGATCATTTGTCGAAAAAGATTTAACAGTTTGGTGTTTCGGTATAGCCCTGTTCACAAGCATGCCTAGCCAAGCACAGATGTCTACACGTGCCTAGCATCACCGTTCACACCCATGCCTAGGCACAGATTTTGGGCCAAGCACGGAGTTCCAGGCTCTAGAACTCGGTGCCTGACTACGCCTGAACACGTGCCTTAGCATCTGTGCTTGTCTAGGCATGCTTGTGAACGCGGGTTATGGCTCTTGTTGTATCTCTATCGGGTCTTCGGAGTTTTGTCCAATGGTAAGAAGACCTAGAAAATCGATGCTCCAGCTTCGTTTTCTCGTCAGGTCGATAGCTCGACCCGACACGGATTTACCGTGATCTGGCGAAGACGGACACAAACCAAACGTATCGAGGTACATTCAGTGTAAAAAGTACGTCACAAAGCAAAACTGAGATAAGGATAAGAAGACTTATCCATGGGGAAAGATCAGAAATAAATAAATAGTATGGTTGATGAAGCTTCTACTATATTTCGAGCGACTTGCAACAAACTTCGAATTTTTCTTATACCATCATTAAATGAACTGTCGCACCTGTATTACTGATTAATTCTACGTCTCTAGCATTCCATCATCATTTCTGAGAGTTTAAGCTTCCGACGTCATTTGTATCTACCCTAGACCCGTTTTGCATCTGCTGTCTGGTTCTTTCGAAGCGGATCAGGCTCCCACTTATTGCTTACGAGGAGCTCATTGGTCTGAAAGACCGGCTATGTATGGCAGTATGGGTCTGTATGGGTATGGGTCTGTATTTTTTTTTTTTACCACAGCACTGTTTCAAGAGATTCAGGTGCGCTTGAATGTCGGAACAAAATCTATATCTACTGCGAGTTTTGCTTTTAATGCTCAGAACAGAAATTGCAGAAAAAAATGACGAACTACCAAGCCAAAATTCGCTAGAGTTGGCAAAAGTCTCAACTCCGAATTTGGAAGACCTCCGTGTCGCATACTGTTGCTTGAATGTTTTGCAGAGTGTGTTTGACACATTGGGTCCGCTTTTTGAAAAAAAGTTGACCGGAGTGCAATTTTTATCCATCAGAAAACTTCGTACAGTCTTAATCAAGCCACAAAACAAAAGTAACAAGGTACATGCATTGTAAAAAGCACGTCGCAAAGCCAAACTGATTCAGATGTTTTTGCTGATTCCGATTGTTACTATAAGGTTTTCATGTTGAAGCTATGTTCAGAGTGACTGTCGTTCGATATCGATCAAGTCGATGACCCAGTATCTTGCTCTACCTGAGTAACTGCACGTTTAGCCTCGTTCAGACTGTCCTGAGTTCTTCAAAAACCAAGCCTGACGTTTCTTTTGTAACGCCAAATCACCAAATCTTCCCTATTTCTAGAAAAACGTCCGTAAACATTTATCGTTTCTTTAACTGCGTATCTACGATTTTCGGCAAAACCCTTTGAGAACACGTACCTCGCGCTCTGACTATTAATTTTTGTTTTATATTTTGTTATTGTTGACTCTTTCTTTGTGTTTGTTTACTCCTCCTTTATCTTTGAAGTGGGTTATGAGTTAAGATGTCAGTAACAGTGCTCAGTTTTCCGGTTGAATCTTCTGCACTAATCGAAAAGCTGACCAAATTTGAGCTTTTCCGCCCGGAACTGACAATAGAGCAGAAAATCGTACGTTTTGGACGAACGGTAATAAAAGATAGCTTCCAAAGAGTTATGAGTAGCTTAATGATATCAGTAACGGTGCGGCTACACCATGTTTCTACACTAGTACTTTCCACATTGGTAGAAGCATGTCTGCACCATCCAACATCCGTCCCCCCCCCCCGTAGTGACGCCTCTGGCCTACCATACTGTACGAAACTTTGAGGGAGACGAGTCTTATTAATTTCGTGTGTGGTTGTGAAGATTTAGGGAGGGAATTCTAAACGGGGGGGGGGTCACGGGAGGGTCTGCACGGTTGGTGAAAATTATGCGGAGTAGATCTTTTATGAGTTTGAGGTTCCTTGGACTAGCTAGTCTACACAGGGAAAGGTGTTTGCGTTGTGTTCAGTGTGACGTCATTGTGTGCTAGTTTCTGTATTTACATTTATTTATTTTGTCTGCTATGGCCCCTGGCCTTTAAGGTAAATAAATGATTAGATTAGATTAGATTTTATTTATTGCTAAATTACATAATAACCCATCATGATAGATGAGAAGACATAAATGCACTGGCACTGGGCGGCTACCACAAACTACTTGAACTTAACTACTTCAACTTAACTTTCTTTCATTCAACACTAATTAATCAAAAAAAAATTTTTTTAATAAGAACAAAATAAGAAAAAAAAAAAATGTAATAAGAAAAATGAATAAATATTAACTTATCACTTCATCTTCTGAATCGTGGCTCCTCACTCCTCCAAAAAAAAATTCTTTAGTCTTGTTTTAAACAATACCATATCATTTGACACTATATGATGCGTAATTTCAACAGACAAATACTTAGGATGTTATCTGCACGTGCTACAGGATATTCCGACTATAATTTAAGTGTTGGTCTGTTGGTTAAAAACAACATTGCAAACCATGTTTAGCAGCCTAAGTACTTTTTCAGCCCAAGCTTACTTCGAATCATATTTGATGGAGCTAAACAAGTCAGCTGAGATTTGTTCTAGAGATGATTCGGCCCTTCTTGGCAAGGGTCCTCATAAAGTGTGGCTTAGAAGAAACGAACATGGAATACACATTTAGAGATATGGTTCCCGGCAACAACACTTGGAACCTCATTATGAACATGTCGGGGATTCTTGCCCCAGCGTTATCTGTTGGAGTTGCGCATCCTTGGGTTAAATTTAAATGAAAAGCCAACTTATTTTTGTATCATTTAACTGAATACACCGTATATTTGGATTGTGCTAATGGATTTTTGTTTTCACTATTTGCTCAAGTATGCCGTTCAGAATATCTACGGCCGTCCTCACAACGCAAAACTGTACTAAGACGCGGAAAATTTGAATCTCAAGGCAAACGCGGTTTTTGAGTGGCCAGTAATCATCTTCCGGAGGGTGACTCACTGCCGAGGGGTTGCCCACTCCCTGGCACATGCTGTGCACCCATTCCCGGCACCGGCAGGCACCGACCGAAATTGACGGTGTCGGCACCGGTGCCGGTCACAAATTAGGCGACTCTTCTTTCAAACGCTTCTAAAAATGCTTATTTTGATGTTTTAACACGTGACAACCGGTGCCGGCACCAACCGGGCACAGCGGCACCGGGCACTTGCTGTACAGTAAAAGTGAGAGTGGGCAACCTCTCGCTCACTGCGTGAACACTTACTAGGCTATTTAGTAAATCGTTTTCGTCAAGCATACAACACAGGTAAGCGCATAAGGGGACCAATCCAACAGGGAAATTCCACTACATGAAAATCGATTATTCGTGCATAGCGGAGCAACAAAGAGCGTGTTCCACCCTACTTACCGTAGTTACTACGCTATTCGTCGTGGTTACTACGCTAGGCTGGAACGCTTTTTGAATTTTTTTCGGTCAAATATCAGGCTCGGGGTGAACCGACCAATCGCGTTACAGAGATGCGTAGTTACTACGCTTACTACGCTCCCGAGCATGGTAAGCAAATAGTTACTATTAGTTACTATTTTGTGAAGGTTGGAACGGTCAGCGTAGTAACTTTTCGTGAGGCTGGAACGGAAATAGTAACTAATAGTTACTATTGGTGGAGGGGTGGAACACGCTCAAAGTAACGCATTTTCATCAGGTCTTCAAGCCTCTTTAGGTTAATACGTGATGGGTAATTACACTGTCCTATCTCAGGCCTTTTCGGCTAAACTTTAATGAATTACCCTTTTTTGCGTATCCACGATTTTCGATAATCCTTTTACAGCAGATATCAACGCACAAGCACTTCAGAGCTAGGAGGTATACGATGCACTGTGCGATCCGTGCCTAAAGTTACGAGAATTCAGACGAAGGGGAGGTCCCTATCGCAAAGGTTCTTAAGCGCTCCAGTTACACACGCTCTGATGGTCCGGTCTAGTAAATTTATTGTTTTCCACGTAAGGAGCTAAGAAGCTTTTCAGTTCAGCAAGACAAGTGTAGGCAATGCCGTATCCAGGGGGGTGTTAGGGGGTTCGACCCCCCCCCCGAAACCCACAAAAGTAATAGTTTTTTGTAGGCTTTAACCTCTGATCTATGTATTTTTTGTACTTTTAGGTCCGACCCGTGGGCAACCCCCCCCCCCCCCCCCCCGAAATAAATTCCTGGATACGGACCTGAGTTTAGGTATTATATAAATACTAATTTTGAAATAACTATAAGCTGTTTCTTTAACGAATGAGTTGCCGTTTGAAAAACAAGAATAAATCTTGTATGTGCCGATACTTAAAGTTTAACTGAAAAGCCAACTTATGTTTGTGTCATTTAGTCGAATTCACTGAATTATTTGGATTGTGCAAAGGGATTTTTTTTTTCCACTATCTGCTCTAGTTATGACGTTCAGAATCTCTGTGGCCGTCCCCACAGCATAAATTCTACTATGACGCGCTAAATTTTCATCTCAACACAAGCGCGGCTTTTCAGTGGGCAGTGGTGATATTGGTTTTAAGATTGTTTAGTGCCTGAACAAAAAAAGTCATAAATCTTTCTTGTAAAGCATACAACAAAAATACAAGCGCATAGAGGTACCACAAATCACATGGAAATTCCACTATTTGGAAATTGATCATTCGTAAATAGCGGAACAACCCAGTAACGCATTAGCGGATCTTCAAGCCAATTTTAGTGAATAAATGATAGGTAACTAGATTGTCCTATCCCAGTCCTTTTCGGTTAAAATTTAAAGATCACAGAACACTCCTATGGAAGGAAGTTAAGAGGGCCGTTGTCGCCGAACCGCATAAAGTTAATGAGAAAAAGGGTTAGCCACTTGCGAGTGACAACCTTTAGTAAGTTTAACTATTATACGTGCGGTTTTTAGTGTTTGTGACACTTCCGCGGAAGGGAAGTGCTGCTGGTATAACAATAGACACGAGAGGAGTTGGTTTTAAGCAACAACAGCAACGCACTTTGAGGCCCTCTTTAATGTTCTTCACTTTCAAGGTTTATGAAAATGACAATAAACTGTCACGTATAATAGGCAAGCACTGAAGAGAAATGAATTTCGCAACAATAAACAGTAATCGCATTCGCTATCTAATAATCATGCAAAAGGTACCTCCCCCCCCCCCGCAAAGCTAAATAAATAAAACTCAGATAATCAATCAATCAATAATACCATTATTTTTATAACGCAGAAAGTTCCGAAACATTTTAAAAGCAAAAGTACTGTACTATGTATGTCACCAACAGTTTTCAGGATCTCCTTTTCTTTTATATTTCTTTTCTTGCTCGACGTTGGTTGCTCTGTTGGGCAAGAATTTTTCATGCCGGAAATCTTGCCTGGTGGCCCACAAGGTTTGTGTCAAGCAGGAGCTGAAGGCTAGAACAGGACTAGCTGCTCAGATTTTGCAACCGACTTTAATCTGGATGATTTCAGGGACCCATAAATTTCCTTACAGGGGGCCTGTCATTTCCTATGCTTCTATATTGATATGATGACCGAACCATCCAGTTTCCAATCCCCGCTTGAGTCGATCGACATTCTTGTTTGCCTCATTGGACGTGCGCCTCATCCCTCAAGGCGCCAGCAGCCAATCCCAAATTCTGTTTTGAACGTCATTGGACCGTGGGTATTTCTCGAACTACATTCCTTGCGCTCAAGATAGCATCAGAAATCTCTTATTGACAGGCCCCCTGTAAAGGAAATGTATGGGTCCCTGATGATATGAAGCTGTATTTGATGCTGCTGGATCATCGATAGACTCCTTGCCCTGTTCTTCGTTTGGGAATTCGCTGGCTCTCACCTAATCGAGATTTACTTTACAGACATGCACATGCCAACAGTTCTAACATCTATTCACCTATTAAGAACTTATTATCTTTAACTTGAACGAAGGGGACAAAGTTGTTAAAATAACTTAAAGGACCCCTCTTGCTTATTCTGCTTTTTATAATATATCTAGCTCCCATACAGAATTATAAGCTTCTAAAATCCCCACCTTTCTCCAATGTTTCGTTTTGTGCCTACGAAATTTTAGCGCTTTTTTGGCCTTGCCGAGTTTTGCCCGTCACACAACGAAACGTTTGCCGGAATCATCAACGCCTGCTGACAACTCTTTCACACATAAGGATCTGAGAAGCTTTTGTTCATTACTTCTTTTATTTGCTTAGTTTTCATACTTTTTAACCACGGCGCGATCAGTTTTCAAATTTTTTGCGACCAGCTGCGGCGTCGGAGAGCAGGAAGGCTGGACGTAGTCGACAGGCGCTAACAAGAAAATCGCTAATTTCAGGTGGAAAGTAATGTTATTTTCGAAAATGTTTCTTTCTGATCCATTTCATAGGGAAAAGAATATTTCTAGTAAGAGTTGTGCTTTAAGCTTTATGTGTCGAAGGGGAGTCTGTGGCTAATATTAAAATTCCTTCCCCCCTCTAGCTAGTTGAAGGTAATGAGTAGTAGCTTGATATTATCTTCTGAAATAGTCCTATAAATGAAGTATGGAAGAGGAAAGTTACTGGAATGGAATTACGTGTTTGAAGAGTCAAGAAGTGTCACAGAGGAAAATTTCCTTTAGGAGTTTTCCTTTAGTGTTTTCTTTTTGTTACCATTTTTGCAATAACCTCAGGGTTTTGTGCAATAAATTAAATTATCTTTCAGCGTCTTGCAGCCTTACGTTGGATTAGTTCAGGATTCGTTTTTTCCCTCGGGGGAAAACGTCAAACTAGGACACAACAAGGCATCTCATTGGATTCAGGCTCGAACAAACTAATGGCACGTAGAGCGAGACGGCTGAGAAATCTCAGCCATAACTCCCGGTGAAATATGCGGCCGAAACGGTCTTTTCGCCACAGTGTTAACCAAGCGTAAGATGCGCTCGACCCGCACGCGTATTGCGGTTTTACGGAGCTGCGAGCAGGAAACCCAAACCCTTTGGCTTTCCAAGAAATCACTTCTGATTTTTAATTCGTCGACAACTTCTTCTCGAACCGAGTTGTTCCCTTATGGAATTCCCTTAGGTCGGTCAGCTGCTTTCAAGAGAATAGTAGGCTAGACCGTGACTGGAAAGACATGACCTTAAAGGACCCCTCTTGCTTATTCTGGATCTTATGATATACCTAGCTCCCTTGTGGAATTACAAGTTTCTAAAATCCCCATCTTTCTCCATAGTTTCGTTTTGTCCCTACGAACTTTTAACGCTTTTTCGGCCATGCCGAGTTTTGCCCATCACACAACACAAAGTTTGCCGGAATTCTCAATATCCGCTGACAACTTTTTCACGCATAAAGATATGAGAACCTTCTGTTTTATACTTCTCTTATTTGCTTCGTCTCCCAACTTTTAACCACGGCGCGTTTAATTTTCAAACCTTTTGCTCCCAGCCGCCGCGTCGGAGAGCAGGAAGACTGGATACTGTCGAGAAGTGCTAACAAGAAAATCACTAATCTCAGCTAGAAAGTAACAGCATTTTTGAAAAATGTTTTTTCTAACCCCTTATAATTTCTAGTACGAGCTGTGCTTTAAAAACTATTTAACTTCCAGAGCGTCAAATTCCAGTACTGGAACGTATATTTAGCAAGATAGGAAAATGAAAAAAAAAGATACTTGAACTTACACAGCTTGGCGGTATCAAATGACAACGGAAGGTCGGAAAGGAACTGCTGTCAAGTTGAAAACAAAACATTTTAACATGTGCCTCGAAAAATCATCTTTCTTGTGTTTTTTATACTGCAAAATTTCCATTTTCCTCTGACAAATATTGTGAGCGAAAAAGTATAAATGACAAAACTAGGCTACTACCTACAGTCTGAGCGATCTCTGGATCTATTGTTCCTATTTATCATTTTACATTCTTATTTCACGGTGAATTTGCCATCGCTGATTTTTGACAGGAAAATACTTTTTAACGTGCTTAGAAAACGCTGAAGAATAAGGACTGCCCTTTAGCAGCACCAGAGGGAACTCATCTCCCAGTGAATCAATTATTTTAAACATTTTTCACAACCTCAACCCTTATGATCAACCAGACACCCAGCCCTGTTTCAATCAATTAGTTCAGCCTTAAAGTTAATGAAAGACTTTACAACTAAGAGCAATTATCCGATAATCATCCCAGATTTACAATCGAGCTTGTTACCAATTTTACTAGTTTTTCAGGAAAAAAAAAATGAAAGGAAAACTGGTCGGCCTGCTGGGCTAGGGACTAGATTTTTCGGGTTTGTAACTAATTTTTAATTAGTTCTTATTAGGTATTTAGTGTGAAATATGATTCACCACACACACCATATCAGCAGTCTGATTAGTGTTTTTCGGATTTCAATTAACTCTTAAGGTATAAAAAGGCAGACCGTGTTTATCTCGTGGTATGAGGGAAGTTCCCACAATCGTTTAACACCATAACTCCAGTAGGTCTCTTTGACAAGGTTCTGGATCCGAGTAGCAAACCATGGTAGATACCTGGTAGATAGCCCCCCTCCACATAGTGCCCGTTAACTGCGGTAAGGATAGAAGGTGACACTGGCTCAAGGAGACAGCCCCCTTAAATCTCGAGCAAAATTAAAGCCGAATTTCTTGTTGAACCCGAATACGTTCCGGGAAAGGTCATTCAAGTTCAAATATACAATCCATTAAAAAATAAACGGACACATTATTAAAAAAAAACATAAGCAAATTAAGCCATTGCCGAGCAAAACAAGAAAATCGCGATTTGATGAATATGTTCCGCAAGAACAATCCAATATGTGCTATATTCAAAATTTAAACTGACACCCATGAAAATATTTCCGACTCACAATACTGCAAATCGAAGGGGGAGTGGCACCAGAATGCCGATTAAGTATTGAGTAAGAATGATAACAGTGAACCAAGAGACAGTGATCTAATTCGTAAACGGCAGTGACAAACTAACGAACATAGATTGGTAATATCTTTAAAGCACGACTCTTACTAGAAATAATCTTTTCCCTATGAAATGGATCAGGAAAAAACCTTTTCGGAAATACCATTACTTTCCATCTGAAATTAGCGATTTTCGTGTTAGCGCCTGTCGACTACGTCCAGCCTTCCTGCTCTCCGACGCGGCGGCTGGGCGCAAACCATTTGAAAACTGATCGTGCCGTGGTTAAAAAGTGTGAAAACTAAGCAAATAAAAGAAGTAATAAACAAGTAATAAACGGATCCTTATGTGTGAAAGAGTTGTCAGCAGACGCTGATGATCCCGGCAAACGTTTCGTTGTGTGACGGGCAAAACTCGGCAAGGCCAAAAAAGCACTAAAATTTCGTAGGCACAAAACGAAACAATGCAGAAAGGTGGTGATTTTAGAAGCTTATAATTCTGTATGGGAGCTAGATATAATATGAAAAGCAGAATAAGAAAGAGGGGTCCTTTAAGTTTTACTGAATAGCTGGCTTCAATGTCACGTTTTCTCACTTACTTACAACACTTACGGGCGTTATCTACAAGTGTTGTAGAATACATCTAGGTGTCTTTTTTTTGTTAAAAGTAACATTGCAAACCATGTTCACTGTTTTGTTTGACGGAACGGATATACCTATTTTATATAAGAATACACATAGTACATAATTTGAATATTAAATTAGAGTATAGTTTGAATATTACATTAAAGTATAATTTGAATATTATATTAACGTATAATATTCAAATCGTTGCCTGTTGAAACTGCGCATCCTCGTCTTAAACGTTCTGACAGTGTACGATCAGGTATTAAGTTCCAAAACCCCACGTGGAATCCAAAGTTTCTTCTTCGCCTGTTTCCAAGACACATTTCACTCACTGCGAAAATCAACTATCAACCCTCTCAAAATCCGGTAAAGATTGGTAGGCCTATAGATGTAGCCTATCAGGGAGAGGTACCCTAGGCCCTTAAAAGTTTTTCACGCAACCATACATAACCGTTCATAGTTTTTAAACCTTTCGCGTCACCTGTGTTAGCCAAGGGGTTGCCCACTCCCCGACACTTGCTATACACTCGGGATTTCCCGGCATCGGCCGAAACCAGCGGTTCCGGGCATAAATTAGGTGATTCCCGCTTCCAAACATGCTGGTTGTAACGTTCTAACACGTGGAAACCGATGCCGGCTGGTGCAACACCGGCCGGTCACCGCGACACCAGGCATTTGCTGTTAACTCAAATCCGGAGTGGGCAACCCCTCAATGTTAGCTGTCCATGGAGGAGGAAATGCAACTAGAACGGTCCAGATCAGAGCAAAACAACACTAGAGAGTAGCCCCAAGACTTGACAAAATTGACACAAACTCTAATAGCAGCGATACTAGCATCCCTGGCGATAGAGAACGTCTCTACTGAAATTCATTCAGCCGTTCACCAGAGCTGGCTCCGACAACATCATATCCTGAACATAGCAAAAAAATTATATAGCCTCCATTGTTTTCTTGGTGTGTGCAGACCGCACCTTGCTTTACTAGAAATTTCCAAGCCCGTTAGTTTGTCTCAATTTAAATGCGGCAAACGCAGCGGGCGGCGCTAGAAATATGGCCCGTTTGCAAAGCATGGAAAGCGTATGGGGTCCAGATTTCTCTGGTCCAGATTTCTTTAGACGACCAAGAAATAATCGTTTTCTTAGACATCGGAAACAAGTGAACCCTTAAATCTTAGGGTTCGTGCATGAATATAAATTAACTGTCAATAAACTTGTCAAGAAAGAAAACAGCAAAAGCTTTGCCGGCCCCGGGGCTTGATCCCATTCGCCCTAAGTCGATTAATGTTTAACCGACTTTCGACTTGGCTGGGACCCACGGGTCGACTAGCACACGGGTATAGGAAATTGCGGGACGCCGTGAAACCCCGTCATTTGTCGACATCATTGCCCCCTGACCCGTGTATTAGGATGTGAATTATCTGTGGGAGTTGGGCCGACTGCATTAGCTCTACTTACTCGCTCTGTACACTATCCTTAACTTTTTTTCCCAAGGAGATACGGACTTACAACAATGTCAATGAAGCACGTTAGTTACGTTTTTTCAGAACGGGTTTATGTCGCCGCAGAAGTGTTACAGGATTCAAGTTGAATAGTTCCGACGAGAATGCGACCAGGGCAGAAGATTTAGTATGCCCCCCCCCCCCCGTATTCGAACAGCAAAGAACTTGATCGTAGCTTCCTATTCACCCCACACGAGGAAACCAAAGCTAAGGCATGAATCTTATATTATTGCACACTTGACTTGGACTTGGATCTTTTTATTTGCAATCGACACAACATAAAACAAGACATTACCAAAGAGAACATTCATCTTCTCGAGGTGGTGGAGCATTCGCAGTTTGCATCACATCAGATCCAGGCCACAGCATAAACTACATATCATTCAATTGCATGAACTTAAAGTTTAACCGAAAAGGGCTGAGACAGGACAGTCTACTTACCCATCACTTATTCACTTAATGGGCTTGAAGACCCAGAAAATGCGTTAATTCGTTTGTCCGCTATTTACGAATAATCAATTTTTATATAGTGGAATTTACCTGTCGGATCTGTGGTACCTCTATGCGCTTGTAGCTGTGCTGTATGCTTGACGAAAAATTTACAAAAAAATTCTGTCCAGGCAATATGCAGTCTTCACCAAGCTCACCACTGCACACTGAAAAGCAGCGTTTGTGTTAAGGTTCAAATTTTCTGCATCATAGTAGAATTTGCGCTGTGGGGACGGCTGTAGATATATTTGACAGTGCAAAAACGGAAACGTCAGCTAAATTTTTTGGCTGTAGATATTCTGAACGTCATTACTAGAGCAGATAGTGGAAGATCAAAGAATCCCTTAGCAGGTTCCAAATAATTCAGTGCATTCAATTAAGTGATACAAACATAAGTTGGCTTTTCAGTTAAACTTTAACAAGATATTTTATCTCAAAATAAACTTGTTTCAAGTGACAAATTATCGAGTAAAAACTTTTAACCTTGTTCCTGAAGGATTTTAGATTGTTGGCTAATCGATGGGCCTCCGCAAATTTGATCAATCCATTTTTGTATTCTATTCCAGTTCATGCTTTTCTCAAAATTCCAGCCACATCATCCATCCGATCCAAAAACTAACAGCATGTCCAGATTTAGTACCTTGTTTTGACCTGACATGGATCTGCTAATCAGATCAACCGGTCTTTGACCGGACTCCCGCCGAACTATTCATCCGACGTAAAGTAATGACAGTTTTGATTCGGATGTTGTTTTACGCTAAATGAACACTCCAGTCAATCTGGTCGGTCAACTTTTTCCGTCCATGAATGTCCAACTCTTCCCCGACCTCTACATGTTGAAGTGCCAAGCCCATCTATGAACTCGTTCTCCCTCCTAACACGAAAAGGGATTATACGCCTATTGTCCTCGAAATATCTCTATCAGGTCGAGAATTATTGAGGTCAAGGGCAGACGGACGGACAAACAGGCGGGGGACAGATTTCTCTTGTGATAGGTAGGCGGGTAGGCTACTCCTCATCCTCAGTTCCGGTTGAAATCCCAAGAAGTTCTAGTATGTTAAAGGACGCCTGAACAATGAAACCATACTTGAACACACCATGGAGAATGCATTTGCAGACATATATGGCCACGGAGAGCATTCTTCTCCTGAGCGTGACGTTTTCAAAATAGGGATGTTCGTTTCTGGAGGTTTGCGCATGTAGATTCCAAGACAAAAAGCGCAATTCTTTCAAATTTTGTAAAGCGCTGGCCGGATCGTATTGGAATTTCTTCTGGATATACGTTTGGGCTTAACTGGTTAAAAAATATTCCAGAAGAAGGGTTGATTGAAGACATTTGTTCATTTCTAAAATTGTTCGGTACTGAAATAAGGACAGATGCAAAATGGAGCAAAAATCATAGCTTGGAAACACTATTTCGTATTTGGATTGGGTTTTCTGCAGGCAATGTTAACGGAAGTCATACAGATAGGGATGATACTTGGTACTCTTGATTCAGGTGTTCTTTAACACAACGTTAAATTTGAAGAAAATGCGGTTAGAAAGCCTGCCCCCTCACACCCGAAGTTCCTAAACGAGCCAAAACCGCCACGCGAATTTCTTTGATGACGATAATCGTTTGCGGCTTTGCCCCAACCTTGCCACCCCCATCCCTCCCAAATTTCTGCCCGGTTCGAAAATGGGTTGAGTCCATTTGTGTGGCCTGCCATTGGGTTTGCGGTTTCATACCTTCCCATTTGTTTGTGTGTTTCGCATACGTTGTTTAGATATGTGTTAGTTCAATCACTCCATAACGCAGTTTATTTTTTTGGGATACCAAAACGTAAGTGACGGATACCTATGACATCGTAAAAGTTGTCTGTCTTTCCGTCCGTCCGTTCGTCTGTCCGTCTGTGAGCACGATAACTCTCGAAGGGAATGAGATATTTTGATGAAACTTGGTGTGAGGATTCCTTGGATCAAGAATAAGGTCGAGTTCGTAGACGGGCTCTGTAGCCCTACATTTAGGGGTGGGGGAGGGGATTTAAATTTAGTGGCATATACAATATTTCGAAAAAGCTAATGTGATAGTCGATTATGGGGTAACAAGACATGCTGAACACGATGGTGAAAACCATTCTCTCCCCGGACAAGTAGTTCGCCCGGAATCCGGCCAAAACCGGAAAATTTGTTAAAAGTAAATTTTTTATTTGAAGTTGATTAGATGACAGATTTAAGGGTAAGAAGAGACGCTGAATCTGCATATGACAATCATTTTTTACCCGGGCATATAGTTCGTCCGGAATCCGGTTGAAACCGGGTTTTTTTAATTTAAAGTTTTATTTGAAGTTGATTAGATGTTCTTTATAGGGATAAGGAGATACGCTGGATTCGTTTCTGAACTATCTTTTTTTTTGCTGGACAAGTAGTTCGCTCGGAATTCGGCCGAAACCAGAAATTTGGCAGAAGTAAAGCAGGAAGTTTCGATGAGTATCGTCAAAATAGATATGGCTTATACAGGTATATCTGAACTTGATTTTCTCAGATGATTAACCTGGCGAAGACTGGATCTGGCGAAGACAAGACGTAGTTGTCTGGATCAATTATTAAATTTTTGGGATCCCATCGAAACCTTTGGTCTTGTTTTTGTCGTTGTTGTCGTTCGTGTTTTTTCTTTTACAAACACAACTCTTACTTATGTCTTACCGTATGTGTAAAGTTCTGACTATGATGAAAGATAAATCAATAATAATAATGTAGTTTTGTTTTATTTTTAGTATGGGTATACCTGCCATTTACTGAGAATAAACAAAGAAACTTAACTTGCGTTCTCGCCACCTAAAACTAACTAAGAAAGCTGCTACCCCATCAGGTGTTCTTCAACTCATCGCATTCGCTCTGCAATTCATAAAATTTCAAAACAAATAATTACTTGGAATTACGACACCCTGATGATATGTTATTACAGGGTCTCATCTGACTAGGTGTAGATGTTAGTAGTGCGGATACACTCATCTCCAAACATGAAATGCGCGCGCGGCTATGTACAAGATCACGCCGATTTTTATCAAACAGATTTAAAGTTTAACCGAAAAGGGATGGGATAAGACAATCTAGTTACCCATCACTTATTCACTAAAACTGGCTTGAAGACCCGCTGAAAATGCGTTACTTCGTTCTTCCGCTATTCACGAATAGTCGGTTTTCAAATAGTGGAATTTCCGTGTGATTTGTGGTACTTCTATGCGTTTGTATTTTTGTTGTAGGCCTTACGAGAAAGATTTATGATTTATTCTTGTTTAGGCACTAAGCCATCTTCACCAATCTCACCACTGCCCACTGAAAAGCAGCGTTTGTGTTGAGATTAAAATTTCCCGCGTCATAGTAGAATTTTCGTTGTGGGGACGGTTGCAGATATTCTGAATAACTAGAGTAGATAGTGGAAAAAGAAGTAGAAGTAGAAGTAGATAGTGGAAAAGAAACAGCTTATCGTTATTTAAAAATTAGTATTTATATAATACCTACACTTGTCTTGCTGAACTGAAAAGCTTCTTAGCTCCTTACGAACATATAGACATGTCGAGGGACATAACGTTCCAGAGAAGATGCGCTTCAGCAAGCTAGTAGACCGAAATAGACAAAACGGGATAGAGTAATAACAAGAACAAATAATCTGATAGAACTTCTGTCTTTAGTCCCCCCATGTAGCTGGAAGAAACGAACTTGCGTCCCCACATATCTCCAGGTATCTGTTTTACGACTGGGTATTCCATGGCCAGTCTAATAGAACCAGCCACCGCTACCCGAGGGGTTGCCCACTCCCCGGCACCTGCTGTACATCCTTTTCCGGCACCGGCCGGCACCAGCCGAAATAGGCGGTGCCGGCACCGGTGCCGACAGTAAATTAGGCGATTCATCTTTCAAACGCTTCTAAAAGTGCTTATTTTGATGTTTTAACTCGTGAAAACCGGTGCCGGCTTGTTTCAGCCGGTGCCGGCACCGACCGGGCATCGCGGCACCGGGCACTTGCTGACACTTGCTGTACACTAAAATCGAGAGTGGGCAACCCCTCGCCGCTACCATAGCCCCAAATTGCGTCAAAACCAGCTGAAAAATATTCCAAAAATTCCTAATCACACTCGACCCTCAAGTCAAGTGTCCCTAATCTGTCGCATCACCAAAAATATCACCTAACCAACTCGCAAACGACCTCAATAATTTAGCGGCAGCCCTAAAGTTGTTTACATGGAGGAGATGACCACTCCTTGAAGGTATACATCAAGAGCAGGGGAAACAAGTAGGCATACGCAGTTACTGTGTGTTTAGACACCATCAGTTGGTGAGCTGTTAATCTGTGACAGTCTAGTTACCCATCACTTACTCACTGAAATAGGCTTGAAGGCCAAATCTGGAATTCAATCAATCAATCAATCGTTTATTACCAAATCACCCACTGGATAGCATAGGCTGACGACAAGATAATCGCAACCTACACTACGAAAGAAACAATTAGAATAGTTATATACAGGAGGGGTATCCAACCTCAGACAAGATTTCGAATTTCCAGAGAAGTCTTTACTTCAAAATAATCCATCTGGCTTAAAAAGGAACCAACAAATATGACAAACATACCAGACTGAAGCTAACTGAATGGTTTACATATTGGATAAATAAACATTGCTTCAATATTTCTAGTTAAACATATTTTTCTTTTCAAACAAGATTACTTCATTCTAACCTCACCTCGATTGACTTAAAAATGATGAAAAAGGAAGAGTTAGCAAAGTCAATAGGCAGAACACAGCTTTTCAAAACAATTACAAAATGGAGAAAAAGGTACAGAATTTGAATATTTTTGGACACATGACTTTGAAAAAGTCATGTTTTGCCTCTTGACTCTCAGAACAGCTTGTACATTTCATTTTAACATTTTCGCGGCTACTTATGATAGTAGTTCATTCTACTTCAGTAGTGTTTCCGTCCATTCTCGTTCCCGACATTCTTCCCTTCTTAAGTATATCCTATCCAGGGGCGTCACGACGGGGGGGGGGGGGGATGGGGGGACGCCCCCCCCCCCCAATTTTGTCGGCCAGTCGGTAAAAAATAGCCGAGTCGGCGTCAAAACAGTCAAAACAGTTGACTTTGTTCATGAAAACAGTCGTTTTACCTGGAAATCAGTCGATTTTTCGTCAAAACTGTCGGTTTTCAGAAAATCAGTCGATTTTTTTTCCAAAACTGTCGTTTTTTCTGCATAAAACTACCAGTTAGTCGGTAAATATCTTGCCCCCCCCCCAAACATTTTGGCTAGTAATGCCCTCCCCTCCTGTATAGTCAATTTGTCAAATTAATAAAAAAAAAAATCAACGTACCATGAGCTTCGCTTCGATAGCCGTTGAAATCTACGTTTGTTGAAATTCAGATTCTCCTCGTCGGGGGGAACTTTGTCTTTTCGGGCCAGCAGTGCATATGATATGACACAATATGATCATATCCTGTAGGTCACCGCCAAAATTAAAAAAAAAAAACTTATCAGAGTCAAAATAATCCAGTGTAATCAAATCCAAGATGCGAAACTAAACTGGCTTTTCAGTTATACTTTAAGAGTTCCTTAGGAGTATTCAATAGGTGTTTTGAGGATTATTTGACAATTTAGCAAGAAACAACCGAACGAAAATACCTCTACTGTATTAATAAACAGAAAGAACAACAAACTCCCATTCCGTCTGCAATTAACGAGGCAATTAAGAGTGTACAATCCCTCAGCTTTATGCTCAGTGCTGATAGTAATCTTGTCAACCTCTGTTATCAGAACATTAAGCACACAGGGTTGGCTTATCTGTCCCGCAATGATTGACTTAAGGCCTCTGATCCCAGGGTGGGCCGGGCCCCGCAGGGGCCCCGGTGCCCCCCGGTCAGTTTCTTGTCAAACTGGCTTATAATTGATCTTGGTTATGTCCTTTTATCCAAAGACCATCAAGTGGACGATGTTATGTGATTACTTACGCGAATACCACGTCAGTGTCACATTACGACGTGTTCCAACCCAAAGATAATGAGAGCAGGGACCTCCTATTTAACGATCTTTGTTCCAACCGTCTACCGATGGTTACTAAAACCGTCGTTTGATCGCCGTCGTCGTCGACCGTCGTTCAAACCCGGAATGCTCACGACAGACGACCAGGGTCAGGCGGTCGTAGACTGGAATACGCCTTATGAATATCTCTCCTTGCCGAGGCTAAATCTCCGGGTACCAGCGGAAGAAAGAAAGAAACGGTGTGTCACAGCTGCTCCCAAAGAGCGCCATTGTTTGACGCAGGATTTGAGTCGTTGAGTCTGAGTCATTACGGAAACGTTTACTCCTTCTTCCTGAGGATCACTGGCGTGTAGGGTTCTATAAGGCCACAGAATGCGAACTTTTCCGCTTTCGAATTAATACACGATGTGGTGGCTTTTGGGGCCAACAACACGCACGCCTTCACAAGACGATACCCGGTTATCAAACGGTCGTATCTCCACTTTTGCTTTTGGGGCAAACTGAGTTACCCTCCTTGGTAAGATTCTCCAGCCGAAACTACGCATCTCCGTGTTTTTGTCAACAATATACGACGATCTAAGAGTCATCTAGAGTCTCTGATAAAAAAGATTTTATCATTAGAGAGATAGGATTTTCCGATCTTAATTTGCGTCTCCTATAAAACTGACAAATGTGGAGATACGACCTTTTGATAACCGAGTATCGAAGAGCTGTCTTGTCGGTAGTTCACTGATCTTTGGCGTATTTTGAACAACCACTTGACATTTCAAAATTATTCAAAGTAAGAACTTCTGAACCTCCACTCTGAAATCTTGAGTGATAATTTTGAAATGTCGAATGTTCCAGTAGATCAATGAACTGCGACAAGACAGCGCTTAGGAAGGAGTGTGTATTTTTGGCCCCAAAAGGCCATCATAAATGTAGCGTCTTCTCAAGAGATGTCTTGTCGATAGATCACTGATTTTTTGGCGTATTCTGGAACAACCACTTGACATTTCAAAATAATTCTGAAATGTCGAATAGTTGTTCCAATAGATCAATGAACTACGACAAGGCAGCGCTTTGGAAGGAGCGAGGGGTTACCCACTACCCGGCACCTGCTGTACACCCTTTCCCGGCACTGGCCGGAACCGCTGGTTCTAAGCGATTTCAGTTTCTAAACACGCTGATTTTCATGTTCTGACACGTGAAAACCGGTGCCGGCACCGGCCGATAACCGCTGCACCGGGCACTTGCTGTACACTCAAATCGAGAGTGGACAACCCTCGCGAAGGAGTGTGTATTTTTGGCTCCAAAAGGCCACCATAACGCGACGTGAAGAAAATTCGACTTGCGAGTTGAAAACGGCATGCAGGGAGCGAATTTCGAGGCCTGACGACGCGTATGTTTCCGATCGCGATGATCGCCTGGCGTTAAGTCAGCTGAGATTTGTTACACCGATATTTCGGCCCTTCTTGGCAAGGGTCCTCTTCAGGCTGTAACCACAGTTTCTCTGGCTTTACCATTTAAGGACACGTCGTACTTATGATAGTAGTTCATTCTACTTCAGTAGTGTTTCCGTCCATTCTCGTTCCCAACATTCTTCCCTTCTTAAGTGTATCCTATCCAGGGGCGTCACGACGGGGGGGGGGGGGATGGGGGGACGCCCCCCAATTTTGTCGGCCAGTCGGTAAAAAATAGCCGAGTCGGCGTCAAAACAGTCAAAACAGTTGACTTTGTTCATGAAAACAGTCGTTTTACCTGGAAATCAGTCGATTTTCGTCAAAACTGTCGGTTTTTCAGAAAATCAGTCGATTTTTTTTTTCCAAAACTGTCGTTTTTTCTGCATAAAACTACCAGTCAGTCGGTAAATATCTTGCCCCCCCCCCCAAACATTTTGGCTAGTAATGCCTCTGATCCTATCTACTCTATTGCAATATACCGATTGCCACGATTGCTATCTTTACGTGGCGTATCATGTGCCCGCTCATGGTTTCCGAGAGCTTATTCGTCCGGAGACCTGCAAATTTGCCAAGATTGCCAGCCCTTAAGCCAAGGGACATGGAAAGTGGCCACAGACAGCCGAAACCGTGTGGAATTTTCCGTGTGCATAGCTTAGTTGTAAAGTGGTCAACTATCTTAAAACATCTTAGCAGAAAGACTATCTATAGTGCAAGGTGTCCTTTAAAGGGATTTGTGCCAAACCGGCAGTATCAAATGGAACGGCTACGCATAACCCACAGTCCAAGCTAGATTTAAATTAGTCAACCCGCAGTAACGAAGCCGCCTTCCTTTCCTTACCCACCCCCAGAACAAAGCAACCAAATATCAAACCAAAAATATTCACACTTCAGGAACCACCCCCAATTAATCCAATCAATATGTTTGTGTCTGTAATTGGGTATCATTAGCTTAATTTGGATAAATATTTCTACGAATTCAGGAATTCAAATTGGTTGAGAGGAATGTCAGTATAGGAATGCCTGAGTATTTTAGTTCCTTAGCACAGCACCTTCAGAGCATCTTTTGGCGGTCCTTGCATAATCATACTGAGGGAATAAGCAGTCTAACGCTGCAAACACACGATTAGGGTTGGACGCTCTAGGACAGGAATTCCTACCCGAATTTTTGGCACCATCATCACTTCTTTATGGAAAAGTTGAGATTTTTTCAACTTTATGATGAAAGTGAAGAAAATCCGGCCGAAAAATCTTTATCGTGTGTTCGCACTGTAAAACTAAAATAGTAGCAGCGTAAATTGCGTAAACTCCTTAGCTCACCACCTGGAGCGCTTCGGCGACGCCGGGATTCTTAATTTCCTTCCATGAGCATACCTGATCAATAGTTAGCAATGTAAAACCTGATTTTTTTTAATTCAGCATGTACATCCTTGCGAATAATTTCCACGTCTCTTATCACGTTTATTTATATTCTTACTTGAAACTGATTGCTGTGTAGGCGAGTGTTTAATGCCTGGAATTTTGGCTGGCAATAATAGTGACCCGCAAGAAAAGGTGGGTCTGTGTCAAACAGAAGATGAAGATCGGGTTAGTACTAGTACGCCCAGGCTTTGATAAAGACTTTAAGATTAAACTTGTGTTCAACGCCTGGTATGGTAAGACGGGATATAAGTATATTCAACTGCTCCAAACGAAGTCAGCTAATATAACAAATACGAACAAATAACCGAGCAAATAACTTGGGCTGAAGGAATACCTAGCATAAAAGCTGAATAAAAGTACTTCATTCAGGAATGTCTATTTTTATGGGAGCCAAAAATTATCCGAAAGTATAAAGCTCCTAATATAACTGCGAAACTCCAGGAGAATCCTTTTAAATTATCCAACCAAATAAAGGTTATCTCCGCATCACGGTCTCATTCGTTTGTTTTATTTATGTTTGTTTCTCTTGCCTATTTTGTCGTTTTAGTGTTTTTTCAGTTGAGTTTATTTTTATTTTTTTTGCTCACCTCTATACTCACCTTGTTTATGTACAGTGGGTAATGAATAAACTATCACTATCGTTACTTACGACAAAAACATATTTCGATCTGTTCGAAGCAGAGAGCGCGGACCACCAACTACGTTCTTCTGTCGTAGCTGCGTGTCATCTAGCGGTAACCGACGAAACTTATTATGTGCGAAGAAGATCGCCAACAAATCATGCTAGTGAATGGTCGTTGTCAATAACTATGAACAACACATCATGGGCCCATGGTTCAACATTACAAACAAACTGGTCAATTCCAAACAGTTTAATAATCCTTCGCGAATTTAGGATTGCTCACAAGCCATAGGAATTTTCGTGATCTAGCCGTCGATCCTAAAAGCAAAAAAGACAACACCAGTGCCATCTATCTAAGATACTTCTTGTGTAATATCCACTTAACATTAATACATAAGAGATGCCGCGTGTGGCCACAAAGTCCTAGAGAAAAGCTTGGCACTATCACCATTGTTTTATTGTTACAATTAAAAAAGTAAATCAAAGGCGCTCTCCATTTTCACCGTCCGGAGTTTCGTTTTCAGACAACAACGAGTTTAACACCAATGTGCAAATACCCATTTTCTAACGTCTAAATACGTAACGCTACATGCTATTCGGGGGAGTTGCGTGTTCTGGATAATCGGTCTTAAACCCACGCATAACACGGAGGCTTAAAACGCTTTTAAACATAAACACAGTGTTTGAGATCATCCCATTGGAGCCATTAGTTCAGACTCGCTACGACATATTTTCAAGAAGAAAAGGTGCTCAACCATGCTCTCAAGCCCACTGAAAAATTACTATGCCAGCAAACGTTGCACTAAAGGGTTTGTTCGTTTATGTCATTTTTGAATGAATGTCGGCTGGTGTGTGCTTTTATATCCCTTCTCCTTAATAACCTGCCCTATTTTCACAAAGAAAGGGTGTGTTCAATGATAAACAATGAGATTAATTTCCTTAAAGGACCCCTCTCGCTTAGTCTACCTTTTATATTATCCCTGGATCATGGGATTGTAAGCTTCTGGAAGCCCCGTCTTTCGCCGTTGGTTCGTTTTGTACCTACGACTTTTAGCGACTAGCTGAGTTTTGACAGTCACGCAACGCAAACTACGCTGAAAGCTTCAAGTTCCGCCGACAACTCCCTCACACATATGGGCATGAGAACCTTCAAATATTGTTTTCATTTTGGAAGACATGGTTAGACCACCACCTCTACCAAGAACAAATAATATGGTAGTACCTCCGTCTTTTCTTTGGTCCCATGCAGCGACTACGGATACCCCGATAAAGCTGAGCGGAGCTAGAGGTATTTGCTGCGAGGTCGAAGCTGATACACCCGTCAATTTCCCTCTCCCCCCTTCTAACAGAAGAAGGGTGACTGAAGGGGTGGAGAACCCGGTCTGCAGCGAGTTAGACGTGACGTCACAATGGTAGACAACCAACCATGTGTAAAGGACAACTCAGACCAAAGACAATAATAGTGGGAAAGACCGGCGACTCCCGTAAGCCCCATGAGTCGCAACAATCAGCGCCGTTTAGTGGTTGGTCTTTCGTTAAAAAATTGTTCTGTTGACATTTATCCTCCATCTTCAGCAGAATTATCGTCAGAGCGCGTTTTGTTGATTTTTGTCAGAATACAGAAGCTTGGAATAGAGCTTATCTTTCTAACCGAATAATAAAAATATGTAGTTTGCTGGAAGTTTTTCCGAGATAAATGACAATTTAGTTAAAAAAAGTTAAATAATTTTCGCTTTTTCTTGGTTTCTAAGACATTTCTAAGAAAAGTATGTAAGTTTAAAAAAATAAAAAATATACCATTTGATAGATGATAAAAAGAGGATTCAGAATATGTATAGTTTGTTTGATTTAGTTGATGCGGTCCTGCTAGGAAAATTGTTTTTATAGTGTTGGTCTTTATAGGCCTAATCTGCCTTTATAGGCTAAAAAGTCTGTGCGGAGTGGTGCGGTAGGATTTTCGTTCTCAGCACAAACAGTTGTTCTAGAAAAGTTCTTCAAACCTTCTGCAGCTCGTCTGCTACCCCCCCCCTGTTTTTGAACGGTATCGCGGTCTGGATCCCGGACTATACCATGAGCGTCCACTCTCCATTCAGATTTCCTCTTTAATTGGAATAAAAAGCAAGCAGAAACACAATCAGTTACTTTTTTTTAATGGAACAAAAGTGTTGAATTCATTTCACAGCAAATAATCACAGCGCCAATCAACGCCATCTTGCCTTGATTACGTCAAACGTGCCGTTTGAAATTGGACAAAGACCAAACGCTAGGAAGCAGCACGATCGATTTTCAACGACGCGATTTTGGCCGAGTCGCCGGTCTTTCCCACTATTACTGTCTTTGACTCAGACGCCGTTCGTATTCTTCTGCGGAATTAGCGATAGCTGTTTGTAGAGGTAACAAATTATGATGATCTGCGTAGCTCCTCCTCCACTCCTTTGTATTGGGTAGGGTATCAGAATACATTTGTCGTGGTCGTATTACAGAGATAGGGAGACGGAGGTTCTTGCAGATTATTTGTTCTAGCTTTTACCTTCTGTTTTTCCCACTTGTTAACTACTGCGTATTCAGTTTTCAAATATTATGCATCCAGGCGCCGGGTCAGAGACTAACAAGAAAATCGCTCATTTCACGTGGCAACCCGATGAAAAATATCTGAGAATTAGTAGTATGGAATAGTACGAAAAAGTAGCATGCAGTTTGACCTCCGATGGCGCTAGTCGTTAGCGCGTCGGGCTCTTAACCGGAAGGCTGAGGGTTCGAGTCCCCACGGGGACTAGGGACATTTGTCCTGAAAAACATCGGCAGAGCCTTGGGCAACGTCTGGATAAAAACGGTTAGCCAACGTATGTCCTGCGGCAAACTGGACAACAGCTTCAGCGTGCGTAGTACCACATCTATGGCTGCGGGGCACGGCACAATTTAGCGTAAGCTATGATGTCCGTAGCGTATATACCTATACCTATAACTGTTGCTACTACATGCTACTACTAGCTAACTGGATGCTATCGGATACTACTACGCAAGATTAACCCAGTCGGAGGCATTTTTATCAAACTATTCCATACTACTACATACCATTCCATGCAACTTTTTCGTACAACTACCATACTACTACACAGTCAAAGAATTTTTCATCGGAAACTAATGGTATTTTCCAAACCGATATTTCTGATCCAAACCATCGTGAAAAGATCATTGATATTTCTGATCCAAACCATCGTGAAAAGATCATTCCTAGTATGAGTAGTGCTTTAAAGGGTTGATTCGTTTTTTTGTTTGAACAATGTTGGATGGTGTTAGGATTTTGAAGAACGAAAAAGCACAGCTTTATTCACAGTAATAATTCCTATCGGCAGGTGATGGCCTCACCTCCATTTCCCGCCATATCTACCATCTCTTCCAACGGACAACATCGCTTCTGGATCATTAGCTGCCTTTTGCACGATACCATGGTATACCGCGGTAACTCGATCTAGTCGTTTTTGCAGTTACGTTGTATCTGATACCACGGCTTCTCTGCAAAAACAATTGCCGAAATTGTGCGTTTCGAAGTCATCCCAAAAGAAAAACTGATATTCAGTCGCATCACCAAGTGCCAAACTTCTTTCCAACCAATTTGACAAAATCCTAGGCTCTATTGTTGGTGATGATGAAAGTGAGATGACTTTGTCAGATACCACGATCAGTTACCATGGTCGGACCGTGGTATATGAATATCAGATACCGTGGTATCTGATATTCATATACCACGATAACTGCA
This sequence comes from Branchinecta lindahli, assembly GCA_023053555.1. Classification (NCBI taxonomy): domain Eukaryota; kingdom Metazoa; phylum Arthropoda; class Branchiopoda; order Anostraca; family Branchinectidae; genus Branchinecta; species Branchinecta lindahli. The sequence continues at coordinate 4,984,365 of JAKZAO010000002.1, forward strand.
AAAACACCTTTTGACCGTGGCATCTGATACCACGGTAATGAGAAAAATTATTAATATTTATTGTAAAACTTAAACATCCATTCTCGCTTTCTTGACTTCTGGCTCCCCCACATCTTCTTCCTCCTTTACTTCTTTTGGTATTAACCTCACAAAACAGAATCCCTTACCAGTCTTCCTTACCAGAGAATTCATGAGGACATTTTTAGTGTTTGTGGCATTTGAGGCTTTGGCCTGTGCCTCAGTGAGGTTCAGTAAGAATCCCATATGGTGTACGTCATGGGGGCTTCGCAACTCTGTTGGGTTGTCACTGCCGCTTGAAAGTATGATGTTCTGGAAAAAAAAAAATAATTAAAGAGTTTTAATCTGCCAAAATGACGAGACAAATAAAGTTAGTTCTCAATTCCATTTGAACAGAGCCCATCTTGCAAGGATGTACAATAGCGTCACCCTTACCTTACCTTACCCTGTCACATACTCTGTATTTAATCTCAATTCCATTTGAACAGAGACCATCTTGCAAGGATGTACAATAGCGTCACCCTTACCTTACCTTACCCTGCCACATATTCTGTATTTGATATCCATAATAATATAAAAGCAACAGAAAAGGCTTCGCCTCTAAATAACTCTGAGGAATTTTGAGTGATGGTACTGAACATAGTTAAAAAATCCCATCAACAATGCACTTCAAACTACTGATCGTTTCATCGCATCTTCGGCAAAGCTGTTCCAAGGATCAACAATTCTGTTACCAAAGCTCCAATTATACATGTCCGGAACAGTGATTTTTCAAGCTTGAACGCATGCCCCCTACCAAGAACAAATAACGAGACAGAACTGCTGTCTCCCTGTCACGGTCATGCAAACATGCAGAGTCGAGTAGCATACGACCTACTCCCGACGCAAATGAGCGGAGGTTACTAGCTTCGCGCCACATCACGTTTCGTTCCCTCTACAAATAGCTATATCGCTGTTGAGTCCCTGAAGAGGAAATCTAGCAGTCAAAGCTGACTGGTTCTACGGACGCGCTCCAGAGCAGGTCAGCGCGCGGAGTGCACATCCTGCTAGCCTCCCTCAACATTTCTTGTGCGAGAATCAACGGTGAAGACGGAAGAGGAGTAAACGGGTATCAACATCAGCTCAAAGCTAGAGTAAATACTTCCAGGCCCGCTCAATTTTGTCGGGGTTTTCATAGTCACTGCATGCGATTAAAGACATAAGTTCTATCTGATTATTTGTTCTTGCCCCTACGGCAACGGTTAACGCTGGATCTTATTAAATCGGTCACGTCAAAGTTGTCATAACTTCCATGGATTAACTTGAATGTCTCAATCAAGTCTTCTCTAAAAAATCCATACGCGATCCAACTTGGCTAATCTCACTTGGTAGGGCAAATCGCGTAGATCTGGTACGAACTTGGTGAGCGTGTTCCACCCTACTTACCGTCGTTACTACGCTAGTCACCGTAGTTACTACGCTAGGCTGGAATGCTTTTTAATTTTTTCGGTAATATGTCAGGCCGCGGGCTGATCGGACCAATCACGTTACAGAGATGTGTAGTTACTACGCTTACTACGCTCCCGAGCGTGGTAAGCAAATAGTTACTATTAGTTACTATTTCGAGAAGGCTGGATCGGTCAGCGAGGTAACTTTTCGTGAGGCAGGAACGGAAATAGTAACTAATAGTTACTATTGGTAGAGGGGTGGAACACGCTTGGTAGCTCTCCTTCGGATTCTTTCGTAATCCTCAATATCACAATTGTAATATGGCCTCACTGTGGTATGGCCATATTTAACGATCGGGCGAACCATCGACTTGATCAGAAGCGGGAACAAACTCCCTGCTTAAAGTTTAACTGAAAAGCCAACTTATTTTTGCATCATTTAACCGAATACACTGCATTATCTAGATTGTTTAAAGGGATTTTTTTATTTTTCACTATTTGCTCTAGAACAACGTTCAGAACATCTACGGCTGTCCTCACAACGCAAAATTCTACTATGACGCAGGAAATTTGAATCTCAATCGAAACATGGCTTTTCAGTGGCTATAGATCATCTTGAGGAAGGTAGCTCACGGCGCGAACACTCATTTTTAGTAAATCGTTTAAATCAGGCATGTAACAAGCACAAGCGCATACAGGTACCACAAATCCAACAGGGAAATTCCACTATTTGAAAATCAATTATTCGTGAATAGTGGAACAAGGAAGTAAGGCATTTTCATCTGATCTTCAAGCCTCTTCAAGTGAATAAGTGATAGGTAACTAGAATGTCCTATCTCAGCCCTTTTCAGTTAAACTTTAAATGTAAAGGTTCTTCGGATTGAACCAAGGATTCAATAACACCTTTTTATTGTGAGGTTGTAATGTTGAGAGAGAAACGCAGATCCCCATCAATCAGGAAACCTGTATCCGGTTGGGTCATGCATTTTGGGATCATAAGGCAGTTGAAAGTATACTTTTAAAGTGTGAGGGTCACAGTCAAAGATAATGGCTTTTTTCCATCAGCCACACTTGCATCCGAATTTCAATGTTGTGAAGGTCATTTTGGAGTATCTGTGAATCTCGGGAACTCCTGATTACCCTGCAGTTCTTGGTGAAATCAGCATACAATATTATATAATATAATACAAGATGAGAACCCGTTTCAAAACAAATTTTAATTTCAGATTATGAATTCAACCCATTATTATGAGGGTATTGTGACTTTGTTCCAGGGCATGGTGCCCCAACGTTGGGGCACTGTGATGCCACTGTGCCCAAAAAATGAGCATTTTTGTATGATGGAAAGTTCCAAATGAAAAACGCGATACTTCTAGCACCCCCCCCCCCCAATTTACACATACTCGGACGTGAGATAATAAGCTTACCTTAGACTTGCCCATGGTGTTGAGCGTATTTGACACGTGAATCAAATCCTTCCGAAGACTGTGATGTCGGATCAAGTTCGAATATCGAAGTTCGAAATGTAACCCTCGATTTATGGCTAAGCCGTAGTTGTTCCGGGCAAATTTGGGAATTCCAACAGAGGTGTCGAAGCTAATAATGTCTATGTCCATCTGATGGCAGGCGAACTGAAAAAAAGAAGATTTTATGTATTTCATGATTTTTTTTTCCCAACGACTCGGCCAATTTCTAACTAGGTTTAAAGGAACCTCTTCACCAAGAGCTCGGTCAAATGAGTAGTTGCGGTTTTTGCAGTTACCGTGGTATCTGATATACGGTCTACTGCAAAAACGAATATTGCCGAAATGCACTTTCCGAAGTCATCCCAAAAGAAAAACTGATATCCAGTTACATCACTAGGTGCTGAACTTCTTTCTCACCAATTTGACAAAACTTGATGAAAGTGAGATGACTTTTCAGATACTACGACCAGATACCACGGTCGGAGCGTGATATCTGAATATCAGTTACCACGGTAACTGGCCAGATACCGCGACAACTGCAAAGACGCCTTTTGACCGTGGTATCAGATACCACGATAACTGCAAAAACGACTTTAGAGGGTATATCAGATACAATGGTATCTGCAAAAACGCAACTAGTAATATGTATTGGTAACTGGGTAAAATCGTTTCCGCCTTCCAAATCTTCATTCTTCAAAAACATTTCTCACGGTAGAAAAACAACTAAATACTTTTTGACATACAATAAAATGGCGTTTACAGATTATCAGTGCCCGGAATCCGGCCAAAACCGGAAAGTCTGTTAAAAGTAAAAGTTTTATTTGAAGTTGATTAGATGTTCGATTTATGGGTAAGATGACATGCTGAACACGATGGTGAAAATCATTTTCTCGCCAGACAAGTAGTTCACCCGAAATCCGGCCAAAACCAGAAAGTTTGTTAAAAATAGAAGTTTTATTTGAAGTTGATTAGAGGTTTGATTTAGGTGTAAGAAGACATGCTGAACACGATGGTGAAAACCATTTTCTTGCCGGGCAAGTAGTTCGCCCAGAATCCGGTCAAAACCGAAAAGTTTGTTAAAAGTAACAGTTTTATTGGAAGTTGATTAGACGTTCGATTTAGGGATAAGAAGAACACATTTTCTACCCGGCCAACTTGTTCGCCCGGAATCCGGCCAAAACCGGAAATTTGGCAGAAGTAAAGCAGGAAGTTTCGATCAGTATCGTCAAAATAGATATGGCTTATACCGGTATATCTGAACTTGGTTTTCTCAGATGATTAGCCTGGCGAAGACTGGATCTGGCGAAGACAAGACCCGACTGTCTGGATCAAACATTACATTTTCGGGATCCCATCGAAACCTTTGGTCTTGTCTTCTTTCCGTCCTGAGCTTTCTGCGTTAAAAGTTACTTATTATAAATTCTCTAAATTCCTTCTTGGTTTCCCTATTTCTGCGAGTACCTCTTTTTTATTTTTTTTATTCGTTTAATTCCATGTTATCTTTTTACAAAAATAGTGGTGGATCGTTATACATGGTCATAAATAATCCCATCAGAATCACATATGTGTTACAATTTTAAAATACAATCCGATAACAAACGTATACAAAGCATGTCAATTTAAATTAAAAGAACTCTTTGGAAACTTTGAACAGTAAAATCCAAAACTTTCATAAAAGGCTGACAACGTTGTTGATCACTGGAACCTTTTTCCTTTTTTTCACTAAAAAAGCACCCTGATGAGTCTGTTTATTTTGATCTTTGTTTTTTCGTTTGTATTTCATGGTAGATTTCGTAGACTAATTTGTTTTTAATGGTCAGCTGTTTATTTGTATGTAAGTGCGTGTGAGTTTGATTGATATGTTGTTGTTTCTTTTTATATATTATTCTTCAGTTTCGAAGGATTCAAATAAATAATAATAACATTGATATATATATAATACTGATGATAATAATACAGATGTCGGTTAGCTACGTCCCAGAGCAGGCACACCAGAAAATATAATATTTCGGCTTTCTTACTTGCATTGCTTGTGGAGTAGTTGGAATCACTGACAAAATATCATACTCCTTCAGCCCTGGGTCTTTTGCCTAGAAATAAATAAATTATTAGTCTCTTGAAGCATCCGTAGTCTAACTGTGAATTACACTAGTTATATCCATACTTAATATCGTAACATCAGAGAGAAACAGCTTTTAAGTCGGCCCACTACACATCCACACCTCACATACTACAGGGCGATACTCTATATATGACCAGGGACCCATAAATTTCCTGTAATGCCTCGCCATTCAGGGGGCTTGTCAATAAGAGATTTCTGATGCTATGTTGACCGACCGGTAGATAGTTCGAGAAATACCCACGGTCCAATCACGTCCAAGGCCAGATAGACAAAATTTGGGATTGGCTGCTGGCGCCTTGAGGGAGGAGTCTCTTTGGCCCGCACGTCCAATGAGGCAAACAAGAATGCCGATTCGACCCAAGTGGGATTTTTGGAAAGTAGGCATGGGTCGGGCAACATAGCAACATAGAAGCACAGGAAATAACAAGCCCCCTGTAAAAGAAATTTATGGGTCCCTGATATGACTAATCACATCAGTGAACCTCGGGAAGAACAAGAAACGTCACCCAAACGAATCCTCAAAACTGATTCAAATCCTGTGTAGATCAATCAACGACGTTTGTTGTCGCGACATTTGTTGTCACCCAAAACGAACCCTCAAAATTGATTCAGATCCTGTGTAGACTAAGTCACACCAGTGAACCTCGGGTAAGAACAAGAAACGTCACCCAAACGAATCCTCAAAATTGATTCAAATCCTGTGTAGATCAATCAACGACGTTTGTTGTCGCGACATTTGTTGTCACCCAAACGAATCCTCGAAATTGATTCAAATCCTGTGTAGATCAATCAACGACGTTTGTTGTCGCGACATTTGTTGTCACCCAAAACGAATCCTCAAAATTGATTCAGATCCTGTGTAGACTAAGTCACACCAGTGAAACTCGGGTAAGAACAAGAAACGTCACCCAAACGAATCCTCAAAACTGATTCAAATCCTGTGTAGATCAATCAACGACGTTTGTTGTCGCGACATTTGTTGTCACCCAAACGAATCCTCGAAATTGATTCAAATCCTGTGTATATCAATCAACGACGTTTGTTGTCGCGACATGCGCTCGACATACTTCAGATATCTGAGATTTCTTCTCTACCTACCACGGCGCACGCGGAACCGCTACCTAATCCGACGTTTGCTAATTTCTGACCCTTTGTTGACGCTTGAAGCCCTCTCTTCTAATTTGTGTTCTCCGATTGGAAATTTACCTGTCCACGATCCTATCAATGTGATTCTTTTTTAGTGAACCTTTATAGAAATTAGTTTTGAGTGTTTTGCGACTATTTTATATTTCTTTGTCTTTTTTTTACTGCATTTACGCCCTTGGGCAGTGCGTCATAAATCCTTCATTCATTCATTTCTGGCTCTTCAATGGGCACACAGCGATTCTTCATCGGAACGAGGAATTAGTTATCAAGACTATTCTGGTGATCTCACGGATTCGCTTTCAAAAAGCAAAGCGAGAACCCGCCAAGCGCAGAAGGACACTAGAATCTGACACCGCGAGGTCCTTAAAAGATAAATCTCTAGGGATAAAAAAATATGTACCATCCAAGGATAAAAATCGCTAGTTTGATCGTATCATTGGAGGATGTAAAACACGAAAAATTGTAGTTTATTCCTATCGGTGAATATGCTTGATTCTATATATATAGAGCCGAGCGGCCAGCGAGGCGCCGGTCGCGTTTACATTTATAAACCGTCCTAGGGACAATCAAATCCTATGTTAGGTCCTCATCTTATGACGTTACCATGTGTCATGACAGTATCGTATTCCGACATACTTTATACGACACCGCATATTGTTGAAGTTTTAGTTTATTTTAGGTTAGCACAGCTCAGTTTAGCTAACCCTAACTTAGAATAAGCCTAGCTAAAGGCCTAGGCCACAAAATCTCCTGTGACGTCACAAAAGATACGAAGATACGTATCACTGGAGTTATTCTATCCTCAGATGGCGCGTATCTTTTGAGGATCTCTTATGCAGCGTTTACAAGTGGAGGAAAACTTGATCAGAATCCGGTCTTGGTGACAAGATTGACATCTTTCAAGTCGACCGGAATTCTTTTCTACTCGACGGGATTTCTTGTCCGTGTAAACGCTGTATTATCCTGAGATTTGTGTCAGTCCTTGCTGAGAAGGAACGGAAAGTCGTTGCATCTTTATAACTTCTCGCTGACTTTCGAAAGGGCGATTCTGGCAGTTTGGAAAGTTCCGCTGCTTATCCGCCGTGTGTTTTCGCTTATGAACACTTATGAAGTGTAGAATCTCGGGAACGAGAACGGATGGAAATACTACAGAAGTAGAATGAATTACCATGATAAGTACGACGTGTCCTTTAACAACCGACCCATATTTTGAATATAAGAGTGATGGGTGGGGTTTATTTTGAGGGATACACATTTTTGGGTGATAAAGAATTTGGGAAGGTTGGTTAGTTCAGGTTTAGCACAAAGAGAAAAACAGATTTTTTGTAAGGTGGGCCAGGAAGAAAGGGTTGTTTATTGGATTATATCACTGAATTTTATTCATTTATTAGATTTATTTGAAATTTATTTATTGGAAAAGTGTTTTTTTGCATATTCGTACTAATCATTGCGTAAGCCTTAGCGTTAGGTATTAAATATCACATCATATAAAGTTAATGAACAAATCTTGCAATCTGCATGACAGAGCAAACGAGGTAAGAAATAATAATTTCCTGTGTCCCTTGTGCTTTAAGTAAACTACACATACTTAAAAACCGACCCAATTGTATATAAAGTAGCTAAATGAATAAGTCTTGAGCTGGTTCTGAAACACGCAAAAGGTTCCACCAAGAACAAATAATCTGATAGAACTTCTGTCTTTAGCCCCATGCATCGACTACCAATACCCCGACAAAACTGAGCGGACCTAGAGATATTTATTCTAGCTTTGAGCTAATGTTGATACCCATTTACTATCTTCCATTTCACCGTTACTTATCGCAGAAAAAATAGTGCAGGAGCCTGGCAGGAGGCGTAGTTCGCGCGCTGACCCGCTCTGGAGCGCGTCCATAGAACCAATCAGCTTTTACTTCTAATTTTCCTCACCGGGGGTTCAAAGCGATTTAGCTGTTCGTAGAGGTAATGAAACGTTAGTAGCGCGAAGCTACTAACCTCCGCACGTTCGTAGCGGACAGGGTATGTGGAAATATTTTACTCCGCATAGTCATATTACAGAGATAGGGAGACGGAGGCTCTGTCAGATTATTTGTTCCTGGTTCCACTTATCACACACACATCATTGGCGTCTCTGCAGAAGCTAGGGACTTGATGATGACCAATGAGATTATATGGTGTCGAAAGTACTAGAAATAAGCCTTCCTCTGTGGAACCCTTGTAAAAAAAAGGATACAATAAAAATAGGACTTACCAGAGTATTTTGCCAGTGTCCAACATCCGCAAGGTAGACTGTAAGTCGATGAAAAATCGAAGGCGCCTTCTTGTCGGTCTAAATTAAGAAAGAGCATTAAAAATCCATGTCAAGTGTCAGAGGCGTGGCCGGAGAACCAGTTCACAATGAAAGCCACTGCGCTAGCGGTGCCAGGTTATGAATCCGATCTGAATCCGAAGTTTCAACTACACCAGAAAAGAGGAGACAACTACGAGACGAAAGTGAAAAAGTCACGTGAATACAAAGACATATGTGAAGAAATGCGTAAACTTGAAATATTGCAAATTTCTCCTTGGTTTCCGCGTCAGCTTTAGTGACATAAACTGATAAGTAAACTTAAGGTCAAAGATCCGACGACGACGCTTTAGAAGAAACTTGGCAGTGAATACCATCGTGGCCGTATCCAGGGGGGGGGATGGGGTTAGGGGGTTCAACCCCCCAAAAAACATACAATTTTGTTTTTATAGGCTTTAACCTCTGATCTTTGTCTTTTTTGTACTTTTCGGTCCGACCAACGGGCAACCCCCCCCCGAAATAAATTCCTGGATACGAACCTGCATGCCATTTTTGTTTCTCCTTCCTTAAACAGCAATAATTTTATCCGAAATAATAATTTTATCTAGTTTTTGTTTTGTTTTATGAAGTTGATATGTCGCCATTTTAATCCTTTTTAAAATAACAAGAGCTGTAAGCTCATATGGCACTTGCATGGGTTGAGATGTATTATTTGATTAAAAGTAATTTTCGACTGCGCGGTTCAGATGCGCACTTTAAGGAAGCTAGAGAAAAAGTATTTTGTCGTAGAACTTGGCTGTAATGATGCACACTTTAAATGCACTGGAAATTCATCTGTAAGGAAGACCCTTGAGGGTCTCGATATCAGGCTCTTAGGGATCATTGATATATACGTATGATCAAAAGTATTTTTTTTTTCCGCTAATGCGGGTAAAATGCGCACTTTAAGGGTGCTAGAAATTTTTTTTTTTTTGCAAAACCCTTGTGGCACAAATGATCATAGGTTGAGATGTATCGTTTGATAAAAAGTACTTTTCGACCTTGCGGTTAAGATGCACACTTTAAGGGAGCTAGAACTTCATTTGTAAGCAAAACCCTTGAGGCAAAAATGATCATGGACTCATGCGGATCATGGAAATGCATATTTTGCTTAAAAGCATTTTTCTTAATTTGCGGTCATGATTGGTACTTTAGGGAATGGTCGGATTTGAAAAGTGGCGATTTCTAAGCCAATCTTGTCGAATTTCTAATATTCCAGCCAAATTTCATCGTCCTAGCAAATCTGGAAGTACCTTAACTCGCGATCACCGGAATTCCGGACCCGCCCCTCAAACTCCCCCCACAGTCGCCGGAGCCAATCCGGTTCGGTTTTGGACTTGTTTGTTATTCCCACAAAGTTCCATCCCGATCTCTCCAGTCCAATCCGGTTACGTATTCCCCCCCCCCAATTGTTGTCGGATCCGGTCCGGACATGAAAAAGATCACCACAGGCCCTCTGTTCAGTTATTAAATTTCACTCGAATCCGATCACCCGTTCTAAAGTTACGCATGGCTAAATATTCCGGATTCCCCCTCCCTCCGATCCCCCCACGACTATCGGATCGAGTGAATTTTTATTTACAAGTTAGTTTGATCGGGTCCCTGATACCTGATACGCCTCCCAAGTTTCGTCGTGAAAATCCCAAAAACTGTCATCACCAGAATTCCGGGAAACTCCGCTCCACCTCCCCCCCCCCAAGTGTCCGGGTCCAGTCCAAACGTGTAATCGATTTATATGGAGCAGATTCTTGTTCTTCCCAGCAAATTTTACTCCAATCCCTCCACTATAACCGTCTCTCGAGATTTCCGGTCTTCCCCCCCCCCCCCCAACTCCCCATAGCTGTCGAATCCGGTTCGGAATTCAAATGGAAGATCAGAGATATGTCATTCATTCAGGTATTAAGTTTCGTCCCAATCCGATCCCCCGTTCGAAAGTTACACAACACTCAATTTTCCATATTCCCCCGCACTGAATCACATATACAAACCCCTTTGACCCTCGAATGCACTAGCTCTTTCCGATGTTAACAGAGTGATCCGATGCAAAGAGTGACGTCACGCCGTGCGCAGACCTACTAGTGAGAAGAAAGGGGTAGGGGTTTTACAAAAACTACTAAATTCTCAGGATTCCACGGCCCACCACTCCCCCCCAGATGGTCGGATCGTGAAACTGATTATTTCCGGGTTAGTTATATCGGGTCCCTGATATGCCTGCCAAGTTTCATCGTCCTAGGACATCTGGAAGTACCCTAACTCGAAAACAGTGGACCGCCCGACCGACCGACCGACCGACCGACCGACAGACCGACCGACCGACCGACCGAAAAGCGATCGGTATATGGCACTTGAGCGGAGCTGCAAGTGCCATAAAAATTAGTAATTAATAAGCGTTAATTTAAATCAAATGGACAACAGTTTGAGAAAGAGTGTTGAACATCTGCAAAAAAGGTGGAAATGGACATTTATAATCTGTAGCTAATTTTTTTGAAACAAAGAACCAATGACCCAGCGAGACCCGCGAAATGTGGTAATAGGAAATAACATCTTCTTCTTCATGCCAAGCTGACTGCGAATCATATACAAAATGACACTAAGCGGGTAAGCGGGTGTCTGAAGACAGGAAAGTTTTTAAAAGAACCATCAAAAAGTATATGTTATTTAGCAGTTATACTTCTTCTGTTGAGTGATTTTTCTGATTGATTTTTGATTATTCGAGAAAGCTAAGACTGCTGCTGCACACAAAATTTCTTTCTTTCGTTCTACGTCTATTGTCCTAAAATTCTCGTATTGGTCGTATTCGTATTTGTGATTGTTTTAGTTGTTAATTACCTTGTCTAAAAAAATTCGAGCTGATGTTGTTAGTTGTTTGTTTCATTTTATTTAGGCTAGCGTTTTAGTATTTTTTTCATAAATCAGTGAATTAACGAAGCGTCATTTTGTATGCCACTGGCATGTTTGTCGCTTTTATCTTATTGCAGTTATACTAAAGGAGGGTTTTCGCGAAATCTCGGAATCACTTTCCGGCGAGCGAAGCGTATCGTGAAAACTGTGGGAAAGCGATTTCTGGAATCACTTTCCACTTTCCCGCTAGACTGATCGCGAAGACGCATGGAAAGCTGACGTCGCCGGTAAAATATTGAATTACAAGCTCTTTCGAATAAATATGGTTCACTTTAGTACTTCTTTGAATCTCATACAATTCACCGAAGTCATCCTAACAACGCTTGCAATTTTTCTTTATTTATTAGTGATACTTCCACTGTTTTTTTCCATACTTTCGAAATTCCCGCCGAAAAAATTAACTTTCCGCGGAGCTTTCCACTAACTTCGTGGAATCACTTTCCAGGAAAGCTGCTTCGGTTTCCAAAGCGCGAAAACCGGGTGGGAAAGCTCGGCAACTTTCCGACGTAGCACGAATACCACTGGAAAGTGATTCCGACTTTGCTTTCCAAGTCGCGAAAACCCTCCTTGAAGTTGTCAATAAAATTGTACCTTACCTTACCTTACCTTAAGCAGTACACTAATAAGTAGTAATAAGGAAGGTTAGCTCAAGCGATATTTCGGCCGAAATATCGCCGAAGAAAACCTTAGCTGACTTATACGTTTTGCGTCATTTTTATATGACTCGCAGTCAGCTTGGGCAGAAGGACCATTTTAGATGATTTTTATTTTATGATACCATGATATTTTAGCTTATCTGTTTAGCATCATTTTTATATATGGTAGGGTAGCCTATACAGACAGCTATTTGTCTTTTCACTAAAAGACGGTGATCTACTATGAGATGACAGCTACTGATACGTCCTTGGTTGAAACGAAGGTATAAGGGTTCGTTCCAGCTCTTCTTCGTAGTTACTTCGGAGTAACTACGTGTGACGTCACAAATTAACTACTACCTGGAACGGTCGAAGTTACTACTTGGTTACTACTGGACGAGATAATGCGCGTTGTCTCTCATTGCTGCCCCGAGTTCCCTTCTCAAGACGGCTCTTTTAGCTACTATCGTCGGGTACTATCTTTACAAAAAGTTACTTCGAAGTGACGGTCTTCCTTGTGCTCCCCGTAACTTTTTGACAAGCTGGAACGGTGGAAGTGACTGAAAAGTAACTATTTAGTAACTTTCGGGCAGAGCTGGAACGAACCCTAAGACACCAGAGATGGAATTACCTCACAAAAAAAAATAAAAATAAAAAACGGAAGAATTTCCGAAAACCGGCCTCGTTCCGTCAGCACAGCGAGCCTAGTAGCCTACTGAAAAAGGTAACAAGTGACAAAGTCTTCGGGTAAGAGTGATGGTGTTATTTTCCTGCTAAAGCAAAAAAAAGGCACAAAGGGCAAAGGGCTCCTACTAGGGTAGTCTACATACTGTGAGTGCAGATAGTTCATTTGCTGATAATCTGAGAGCAGGAGGCTTCGGTATGCCTGGACGTGGCTCTTCTCCAATTTCCTTTTGTTTCTGTCTTTGCTTTTTCTTCTGTCCCTTACTCCTGACAAGGGACTTGAAGTATTCTTCATCTAAGATAGTCTCAATTGCAAAAGATGTATAGCCCACTAGAAGGAAAGTTCAAAATGTTAGCCTGTTAGTAAAATTCTGTCAAAGCCTGGCCTACTGATATAAAGGCGGCCTGGTTCAAAATCAACAGATTTCAGACAATCTTAAACTTTATTGCATTTGAATAGCACTGCAGGCTAATCCAGTGATTTGAAAGCAAAAGCTCCTTGTCAAAACTTTCTTTCAAAATAGGTTACAAGTGAACTACCAACTTCCATATAACCAAACTGAACTTCAGATTTTCACTTTGTCTATCACCGGTATGAATTCTTGAAAACAAGGAAGGGTACGAAACCATTAACCATAACCATTTACGACTGGAACCATCCATGTGATTTGACTTGATGATTAATTTGACAAAAACTAAAACTTTTGGGCCATTTTTATTTGAAAGCTTATTTTATGCTTTCAAAAAACAACAAAACTGGGCACAGCAAGCATGGACCCTTTTGCAAAAGCATTAGGTGCGAACCAGGGTAATTCCGGACGTGGGGTAATCCCGGACATCGCAAATATCTCGGTAAAAGCACGTAAAACTTTCAAAAAAATTCAGTATTCATATTTGACAGTGCAAAAACGATTCGTCAGCTGAATTTTATTAGAGCTATATTTCAGCCCTTCTTGGCAAGGGTCCTCTTAAGGCGCAAACCGCTCAAGCTGGAAAATGAATTTGTGGAACTGGAAAATGAAATTTTGAACTGAAAATTAAAGTTCATTTTCCAGATTTAGCAGTTTGAGCCTGAAGAGGACCCTTGCCAAGAAGGACTGAAATATAGCTACAATAAAATTCAGCTGACATATCCATTTTACACTGTCAAATATGATTTACAGTCAGCTTGGGCTGAAGGAATATTTATTTGTTAGTAACCAGAAAGTTTGCATGTGGGCCAAGGTGTTTACCAACTGCCTGGTAATTTTTACTGACTGACTTTAAGAAAAACAGCTACTTAATTGCAGCACTCTCCCCCCCCCCCATATGTGATGCAATCTGGACCACATCCTCCTCCTGCAGCAAGGAGACTAGCCAAGTAAAGAGACTGTCCTCCATCAAAAAGGATTCTGCTGGTAAGAAGCTCCCAATCGCAAAGAATTTCACCATCTCAATGCATGCACCGGGCCAAGGAATCTCTCAGCAAATGGAATACATAGGTGAAATTGCTGAGAGATACTCGGGCCTGGTGGATCCTTTAAAATGGAGAATCTCCGGCCAGCATAATCCTTCTTGATGGAGTAATGTGATCCTTCCAGAATTTTCACAGTAGCCAACATGGTCCAGGCTTACTGAGTGGTGATTTAGATCTTCGAAAGGGTAAAGATCCTTCTGCACTTTGGTTTTGGAGTCACCTGTTTCTTCTTCTTCTTTCCAGCAAAGATGGATTCTTCAGCCCCAGCCAGGCCCCAGCTGACTGCGAAAGATCTTCACTACAGAATAACAGGAGAGGTGGGGGGGGGGAGAGACAAATGAGCATAAATAACTGATTTGATAGAGGCAAGGGATAGACTCACTCTAGACCAGTCCCAGACTGACCCAGTCATACACAAATCCTCAATTTTAAGGCATGGTGCTCATACATTGCCGCACCATTCCATGCAGCAAGGGCATGGTACCCTTATAATATTCTGTCTGAAAAGCTAATTTCCATTTCAGATTTTCAATTCAACAGATTTTCATGGGGGTATCATGCCCTCCCTGCGGGGCATGGTGCCCCAACGTATTAGCACCATGACCTTACGTTGAGGCAGGCCCAGACGTTCAGGCACCATGCCCAAAAAATGAGGATCTGTGCATGACTGGACTGACCTAATCTATTATACTAGACTAGGGCAACTATGTCTTAGTCTCTAAGCTATTTTTGATAACCATCCTCAAATATTGCAACTGGACAAGAAGTGTAAAGACAAGGAATTGCAAATTTGACAGGGAATAGGGTCTTGTAGAGCAGTATGAAAACTTTGATTATCCTCTCCGGTTTAAGGCTAGGCCCTACATTTTAGGACACAATTCAATGATTGTCAGCCAGTCTAGACCACTCTTGTAATCTCCCGATTGTGCCGTTTCGCCTGCGTTGGCCGTCTGGTAGTCTCCTGAACTTGCCGTTTCGCTCGTTACAGTCAAAACTCTTATCTCTGCCTTTTCCACCGATCCGGCTATCCTGGCCGTCTGGTAGTCTCCTGAACTTGCCGTTTCGCTCCTTACAGTCAAAACTCTTATCTCTGCCTTTTCCACCGATCCGGCTATCCACAGTTCGCCTGAGAGTGCCGTTCCGCCTTGACTGGCGGTTCAGGGATGTCTTAGATCGGAGTAAACTCCGTACTTAACCGTTCGGCTCTGATGATGGCATTGAGCTGTGTCATCTATTGGTCGTTTTACTCTTTAGAGGCTGCTGTGCTAATTTGCGTCAGGTGCCAGCGCAATAGATCTAGCAAGGGGATAACGACTTCTTTTTGTTCTGGGTGTACGTCTGCAAATTTCGATCGCTGTTATTACGCAAGGAAGAAAAATGATTTAACGCGGAAAGAGAAAACAGTGGCTTTTTATTGTGGATGTATCATTAAAAGTTTATCGATTTTCGAGCCGCCGAGTTTGACGAGTTATTAGCGTTCGGAAGAGGAAAGCTGTTTAATAAGTAAACTCCCGTTATTAACTTGAAGCGGTACGTTTCGTCCGTAACAGAATACTTATGAACAGGCCGGTATCCAGGAATTTATTCTGGAGGGGGTTGTACCCGCTTGTCCAACATGGTCCATACCAAAATGTTCAAAAACAGCATCATAGTCTCCAAAAGCGTCGCTGCCTAAACTGGACATGGCTTCCAGCGCCGGACCAGACAACACAGGGCACAGGTGAGGTGCCCACTGATTTCCAGGAATGTGGCAAGTGACTCGCGTCTTGGCTCCTCCTCGAGCTGACTGTCAGGATATGGTTTCGTTCTGACCTACTTTAGTACGCAAAACACCGAGAAAAACGCAAGGCCCCGAATCATCACATGTCCACCTGCCTTGAACTTCTACAAGGCACTAAAGTCTAATTTCTGACACCAAAACAAACATATTACCAATACGCCTCAGGGTAGGCAGGCACGCGCCGAGCACGCGCGGCGCGGGTGGCCTCGTCGGTAAACAGGTCAAAGTCAAAGGACTACTGTGCGATGTTTATCTGAGTCCCACAGGTCATCAGAGGGAATTGGGTTGTGACGCTGACTTCAAATTGCATTTGCATTACGTCGGGTGCTTCTTTTTTGCATCCTTGAAGTGGCTGAAGCAGCAAGCTTGCAAATTATTGGTCTCGTCGAGCCACACAATTTCCGGGACTCACCCTCCAACTCCCCCCACTCAGACCGAAAACGACTAGGACACATAAACTTCGCATTTCTGACATCTTCTCTTCTCGCCCTTCAAGTTTGGCTCGAATCAGAGCATATCTGCAAATTTGCGGTTTCCGTTTCATCCTCCTCCTACCATGGCCGGATTAGGTCCGGAAGCCAAATAACAAACGAGGGGTTACTCACTATCCGGCACCCGGTGTACACTCATTCCCGGCACATCGAATCCGGTCCGGACTTGACATGAAACATCTGAGCCGCCACCTTCTTTCCACTTGCCAAGTTTCATTCAAATCCAATCGCCTGACTTTAAAATAGCCTAACGACTATTTTAAAGTCAGTTTGTTCGAGTTCCTGACATGCCAGCCCGGTTTCATCGTCCTAGTGCATCAGGATGTAACGAACCAGGGGGGGGGGGGCTCGGGTCGGATCAAAAAGCACAAAAATGACAGATCAGTCTCACTAAAGACTCGGTCGCCATATATAATTGTATCGGTTACTCGGATATAATTGGCTATAATAATCGCGATAACCCGAATTCCGCCCCCGACTCCTCCAAATAGCCCCGATATGATCTGTTTCTGTCAAGAACGGATCTAGGGTTTATGCTTGTTCTTTCCACCAAATTCCATCCCACCCTCGACGCTAAACGTTTCACGACAGTTCCCGGTCCCCCCCCCCTCAACCAGGGGCGGATCCAGCGCTCGACTCTAGGGTGGGCGATTGGTTAGAGAAAATTGTTGTCGCAACCCTTTTTTTTCTGCCGGCAGGCCGAAAAAAAATTTGACGTTTTTACAACTTCCCCCATCATTTTGCGAGCACAAATTCTCTGTTCTGTACCACCAATTCCACATTTTAAAGACAAAGCAGTTCCACGTATCTTTAAATTCATCTGCGCTTGCTCTGAAACAGCATTAAAACGAGACTTTTTATTCCGTCTAGGGGGGGCGATCGCCCCCCTCGCCCCCCCCCTGGATCCGCCCCTGCCCTCAACGGCCTCAACTTTCCCAGCAAGAATCGAATCCGGTCCGGACTTGACATGAAACATCTGAGCCGACACCTTCTTTCCACTTGCCAAGTTTCATTCAAATCCAATCGCCCGTTCAAAAGTTATGAATGCCACAAGATTCCGGATTCCCAAACCCTCCACTCCCGCCTCCCACCACGAAAATCGGATTATGCGCTTAATCCGTCAGACTGACTTAAAAATAGTCGTTTGCCTAACGACTATTCTAAAGTCAGTTTGTTCGATTTCCTGACATGCCAGCCTGGTTTCATCGTCGTAAAATGGAATTTGCGAAGAAATTGTAATAGGTAGGCAAACGCGATTCTACAAAGTAATAATAATAGCTAACAATTGGTTCTATCAGTCGGAAAAAAACTGAAGGCCCCGAATCAACACATGTCCACCTGCCTTGAACTTCTGCAAAGCACTAAAGTCTAATTTCTATTTTAATCAGTGCTTCCACTCGACCATCTCTGAAAAAAAGTAGCAGCCCTCCAAAATAAAGTAGAAAAAAGTAGATTTGTTCTGAATCAATGTAAAAAAAAAGTAGTTTTATATCGAAAGACGAGCTTAATGCAGGAGTAATGCAATCACCAGGACCGTCGTTTCATATGTGAATGCTTAATTAGCTGATTCATTTTCAACGTTCCCCTTCATAAATAGTTTTTGAAAGCAAACAAAAACTTTCTTTTTGTTCTATAAACCAAATTTTGTTTAAACTGTGCGCCGTAGGAAATTAAAAAAAAAATTCATCCTGTTTTCCCAACAAATTCAGATGTTTTTGTTCAAACCAGATGGTGTTAAAACTGCGACACAGGCAAGAATTCAGAAAAAAATTCCTGTTTCTTACTAAAATACAGAAACTTTGGTACAAAACGAAGTTCTATGCAAATTGTTCACAACAGGCAAAAACTTCAAAAATCAGACTGTTTTGTGCTAAAATACAGATCTTTTGGTTCAAAACCAGTTTCTGTTCAAAATGTGCGCCACAGGCAAAAAATTATCCTTTTTAGTGCTAAAGTACCGAGATTTGGGCAGAAAAACAAACTGTGCGCTGACTGTTACAACAGGCAGGGGGAATCAGCCTGTTTTCTGTTTAATTAAATATATTTAGAACAGAACCAGACTGAGCCGCCACCTTCTTTCCACTTGCCAAGTTTCATTCAAATCCAATCGCCCGTTCAGAAGTTACGAATGCCCAAGATTCAGGATTCCCAAACCCTCCACTCCCTATCCACCACGATGGTCCGATTATGCGCATAAACCGACAAACTGACTTTAAAATAGTCGTTTGCCTAACGACTATTTTAAAGTCAGTTTGTTTGAGTTCCTGACATGCCCGGTTTCATCGTCCTAGTGCATCAGGATGTAACTAACCAGGGGGGGGGCTCGGGTCGGATCAAAAAGCACAAAAAAGACAGATCAGTCTCACTAAATACTCGGTCGCCATCACCGTTCGTACTGTGTGACACCGCCTTAAGCTTCGCTGATTTGCATTCGCCGATGTATTCTTGATTTCCTGCCATACTTTTGACTCACGATCGGCCTAGACTTTTTAACCAGGGTGGAAGCCGCTTCTACGAGTATCTAGATCGTCTTGCCTCCTCCTCGAATTGGCTATAAGGATACGGTTTCGGTTTCGCCTACTTTAGTAAACAAAACACTCGACGAACCAAATCGTATCGGCGCTCTTATCGCAACTGCTCTCCACCCGTTTGATCGCAAACCGGACTTGTTCTTTCCCTTCAACAAACTTCTCCGCTGTAATTAACCCATAACCCTTTAACAAATTAAAGATAACGCAATTCCCGAGGCAATTCCTTGGACAACCGTAATCTAATCCACCCAGTTAGGCTATCATCGTGTGAAAAATTCCGCTCTCGTGAGAATTCGTTGAGGGACGCTAGTCTAAACCCATTATGGCATATTCGAAAAGGGTTTTGGCGAGTTTTTGTCGGTGAATTGGTCAAGTCAAAGGACTCCTACTTTGCGATGTTTATCTGAGTTTCGCAGGTCATCAGAGGGAATTGGGTTGTGACGCTGACTTCGAGTCGCATTTGCATTACGTTTAGGGTGATTCTTTTTTGCATCCTTGAAATGCCTGAAGCAGCAAGCTTGCTAATTACTGACTCGTCGAGTAAGGGCGCTTGGACAACACACGAACTTGCGAGAAAGCGTGTCGTTTCTAGTAACAAGGCTAAAAGTTTCCATGGGATCCCCGAACGCAAACGGGCATTGGATTTATAAGAGAATCTATCTTGAAAATTTGCGGTCTTCGCCAAATGCCGCAGAGATATCGCTTTAACTCCTTACCAGGTCCATCCGGTAGTACTTTGTGTCCTGAACTGAAACTGAATTGGAATCGGAGCATACCCATCTGCAAATTTCCGGTTCCACCCCCACCCCCCTACCTTGGCCGAATCCGTCCGGACGCCAAATAACAAATCTAGGCCGTATAAACTCGGCACTGTCGAAATTGCATCCCATTTGGTCCATGCGTTTGGTTTTTCTGCATGTCGAAAGTTTCCAGACCCCCTCCCACCCCTCAATTCCCACAACCGTGGTCGCATGTAGTTCGAACGCATGTTCTGCATGTCTAGGTCATCAGGACCCGTTATGCAGATATGCTCCGGTTCGAGTCAAACTTGGTGGACGGGAAGAGGAAATGTCAGAGATGCGAAGTTTATGTATCCGAGTCGTATATTCGGCCACAGTGGGGGAAGTTGAAGGGGGAGTCCCGGAAATTCTGTGGCTCGCATAGGGATCAAACGAGAGGAACGATTTTAATGAAACTTGAAACGCTTTTCCGGCCGTGCCGAGTTTTACCCGTCACACAACGCAAAGTTTGCCGGAATCTTCAACGTCCGCTCACAAGTCTGTCACACATAAGGATATGAGAATCTTCTGTTTTTTATTACTTCTTGTGTTTGCTTAGTTTTCCCACTTTTTAACCACGGCACGTTCAGTTTTCAAATGTTTTGCGCCCAGCCGCCGCGTCAGAGAGCAGGAAGGCTGGATAGAGTCGACATGCGCTATCAAGAAAATCGCTAATTTTAGGTGGAAAGTAGGCTAATGGTATTTTCGGAAAACTTTTTTTGTGACCCATTTCACAGTGAGAAGATCATTTCTAGTAAGAGTTGTGCTTTAAGGGTGCTAGAAACAATTTTTTTTTTGCAAAACCCTTGTGGCACAGATGATCATGGGTTGAGATGTATCGTTTGATAAAAAGTACTTTCCGACCTTGCGGTTAAGATGCGCACTTTAAGGGAGCTAGAAAGAAAGTAAGTAAAAAGAAAGAAAGTGTAAGCAAAACCCTTAAGGCAAAAATGATAATGGGGTCATGGGGATTATGAAAATGTATATTTTACTTAAAAGTATTTTTCTTAGTTTGCGGTAATGATTGGCCACTTTAAGGAATGGTCGGATTTGGAAAGTGGCGAGTTGCAAGCCAATCTTGTCGAATTTCTAATATTCAAGTCAAGTTTCCAGTCCAAATGTGTAAACGATTTATCTGGAGCAGATGCTTGTTCTTCCCAGTAGCCTAAGTTTTACTCCGATCCCTCCATTCTAACCGTTTCTCGAGATTTCCGGTCACCCCCCCCCCAACTCCACCATAGCTGTCGAATCTGGTTCAGACTTCAAACGGAACATCAGAGATACGTCATTCATTCAGGTATCAAGTTTCATTCCAATCCGATCACCCGTTCGAAAGTTACACAACACTCAATTTTACGGATTCCCCCGCACTCCACTCCCCCCAGATGGTCGGATCGGGAAACTGACTATTTCCAGGTTGGTTTGGTCGGGTCCCTGACATGCCTGCCAAGTTTCATCGTCCTAGCACATCTGGAAGTACCCTAATTCGAAAAAGCACCCTTGAATGAGAGGCTCCTTCTTCTTTGAAGAAGTCCCAAATATTTTGTAGAAGATTTGTTTTTTTCTCTAGTTTTCATGTTGCCTTGCCCAAGGCCGTATCCAGGGGGGGTTAGGGGGTTCAACCCCCCCCCCCCGAAACCCACAAAAGTAATAGTTTTTGCAGGTTTTAACCTCTGATCTATGAATTTTTGTACTTTTTGGTCCGACCCGTGGACACCCCCCCCCCCGAAATAAATTCCGGGAGCAAACCCCCCCTGGATACGGCCCTGGCTTGCCTGACTGATTTTTCCTCAACTACCCTTGTCCCTTGCCCAAATCTGAAAAATACTGTCCCTTGCGAATCTGAAAATACAATTCATTGCGGCGATGCCCGTTGTTGTCAACAGCTTGAGGCTACCAGACTCGTAGACCGACTCACGACGCGCTGACTGAGCTGACTCCCTTGCCTGCTTTGCTTTGTTTTGTCACCCCTTTTATCTTCGCCCGGCTCTGTTGAATAATTTAACAGTCAAGACGAAAGGTCAAGAGTCAATACAGTCTCTGATGACTCGAATGTCAGGAGGAGCTCGTATGAGGGTAGTCAAAAGAGCAGTGGCGGAAAACAGATTTGTGCACCTTCTTTTAGAGCGAACTCGCGTGTCACGCACCGATTATATGTACAGGTGGAGGGCTGGGTAATGCAGAAAATTATGATCCATGTAAATTGAGAATAGGTGATCCGATTCGATTGAAACCTGATGGATGGTAGGGGAAAAGCCTGAGGTAGACTGTTTCTTTTTTTATAAACCGCATGAGACCACAGTTAGGGGAGCTTGATGGTGGGGACAGGAACATTTCTAATATGTGTCGGGACAGTACAGACGAAGAAGGGATTGTGATAAAACTTGAAAAACAGAAAGTACATGTGTCATTCCTGGTAACTGAGAGGAACCCCTAAACATATTGGGAAAACAAATGAAAACTTATAAATGTGGTTACTGCACCAGGCGGTTTGGGTGTGGTTAGTCAGTGTGGCTGGGGACTTCACACTAGTATAGCTCAGCGCGTGGATGAGTCATTCTTTGCTCAAATCTATAAATGTTCGGAGAGAGCTTGTCTGTCTAATCGCAGGTCGAAGGGGTTGGTATATGTTGTTGAAGATTAGTAGGGGTTGATAGATTAGGGGACGCTAGGACGATGAAACTTGGCAGGCGTATCAGGGACCCGACCAAACCATCCTTGAAATAATCAGTTTCCTGATCCTACCGGGAATCCGGAAAATAATAATATTCATAACTTAGGAATGGATAATCGGGCGTACATTAAACTTGACAGGTATCAAGAACAAGTGTCTTGGATGTTCATTGACAAATTCGGATCGGATCCGAATATTGGGGGGGGGGGGCCTGGAGGGGGAACCGGAAATCTCGTGAAACGCTTCCACAGAAGCTGGGGAGTTATAGAAAATGGGGGGAGTGGAGGGATGGAGAATCTGGAAACTAGTAACATGTATAACTTTGGAACGGGTGAACGGATATGCATGAAACTTGACAAGTGTCAAGAACAAGTGTCTCAGATGTTCAGTTTCAAATCCGGGGGGGGGGGACCTAGAGGTTCGAACCTCCCCAGGAAGAAGAGTTGTAGACCTGCCTTTTTTAGTTCTTTTTACTTCAGCAAGTGTAAAATAAAATGATATTCGACTCTGTATATAACTCTCAAGAAAAAAACTCCAGCCTACATTTCACCTATTCTTACAAGTGCCATATAGCTTTCAGCTCTTGTTATCTTTTAAGTATAGATCCACTCGTTTCATCACTAAACGTGCCACACTATTTCCGGTACCCCCCCCCTCCAACTCCCCCTGCCGCGGCCGAATCTGGTTCGGACACATAAATGAATCATCTAAAGCATCTTCTCTTACCGTTTATCAAGTTTCACTCGAATCTGAGCATTTTTGGGGAAATTCTGGTATCCCCTCCCCCACCGTGCTCGGATTCGGTTCGGACCCTAATCTCATCTAGGGCATACGATCTCTCTACTTTCCAAGTTTAATTAAAATCGTTCCTCTCGTTTGATCCCTATGCGAGCCACAGAATTTCCGGGACTCCCCCTTCAACTTCCCCCACTGTGGCCGAATACTTCGGCCATCTCTGACATTTCCTCTTCCCGTCCACCAAGGGGCACCAAGTTTGACTCGAACCAGAGCATATCTGCATAACGGGTACTGATGACCTAGACATGCAGAACATGCGTTCGAACTACATGCGACCACGGTTGTGGGAATTGGGGGGTGGGAGGGGGCCCGGATACTTTTGACATGCAGAAAAACCAAACGGATGGACCGAATGGGATGCAATTTCGACAGTGCCGAGTTTATACGGCCTAGATTTGTTATTTAACGTCCGGGCGCATTCGGCCAAGGTAGGGGGGTGGGGGTGGAACCGGAAATTTGCAGATGGGTATGCTCCGATTTCAATTCAGGACACAAAGGACTACCGGATGGACCTGGTAAGGAGTAAAAGCGATATCTCTGCGGCATTTGGCGAAGACCGCAAATTTTCAAGATAGATTCTCTGATAAATCCAATGCCTGTTTGCGTTCGGGGATCCCAAAGAAACTTTTAGCCTTGTTGCTAGATATGACACGCTTTCTCGCAAGTTCGTGTGTTCTACAAGCGCTCTTACTCTACGAGCCAGTAATTAGCAAGCTTGCTGCTTCAGGTGCTTCAAGGATGCAAAAAAGAATCACCCTAAACGTAATGCAAATGCGATCGAAGTCAGCGTCACAACCCAATTTTCCTCTGATGACCTGCGAAATTCAGATAAACATCGCACAGTAGTAGTCCTTTGACTTTGACCTGTTCACCGACCAAAACCTTTTCCGAATATACCAGAGTGGGTTTAGACTAGCGTCCCTCAACTAATTCTCACGAGAGCGAAATTTTTCACACGGTGATAGCCTAACTGGGTGAATTTGACTACGGTTGTCCAAGGAATTGCCTCGGGAATTGCGTAATCTTTAATTTGTTAAAGGGTTATGGGTTAATTACAGCGGAAAGTTCGTTGAAGGGGAAGAACAAGTCTGAGTATTGTTTGCGATCAAACGGGTGGGAGAGCAGTTGCGATAAGAGCCGAGATAAGAGCGCCGATACGATTTTGGTTCGTCGAGTGTTCTACTTACTAAAGTAGGCGAGACCGAAACCGTATCCTTATAGCCAATTCGAGGAGGAGGCAAGACGATCTAGATACTCCACGAAGCGGCTTCCATCCTGATTAAAAAGTCTAGGCCGATCGTGAGTCAAAAGTATGGCAGGAAATCAAGAATGCAGCGCGGATGCAAATCAGCGAAGCTTAAGGCGGCGTCACACAGTACGAACAGTGACGGCGACCGAGTATTTAGTGAGACTGATCTGTATTTTTTGTGCTTTTTGATCCGACCCGAGGCCCCCCCCCTGGTTCGGTACATCCTGATGCACAAGGACGATGAAACCAGGCTGGCATGTCAGGAAATCGAACAAACTGACTTTAGAATAGTCGTTAGGCAAACGACTATTTTTAAGTCAGTCTGACGGATTAAGCGCATAATCCGATTTTCGTGGTGGGAGGCGGGAGTGGAGGGTTTGGGAATCCGGAATCTTGTGGCATTCATAACTTTTGAACGGGCGATTGGATTTGAATGAAACTTGGCAAGTGGAAAGAAGGTGTCGGCTCAGATGTTTCATGTCAAGTCCGGACCGGATTCGATTCTTGCTGGGAAAGTTGAGGCCGTTGAGGGGGGGGACCGGGAACTGTCGTGAAACGTTTAGCGTCGAGGGTGGGATGGAATTTGGTGGAAAGAACAAGCATAAACCCTAGATCCGTTCTTGACAGAAACAGATCATATCGGGGCTATTTGGAGGAGTCGGGGGCGGAATTCGGGTTATCGCGATTATTATAGCCAATTATATCCGAGTAGCCGATACAATTATATATGGCGACCGAGTATTTAGTGAGACTGATCTGTCATTTTTGTGCTTTTTGATCCGACCCGAGCCCCCCCCCCCCTGGTACGTTACATCCTGATGCACTAGGACGATGAAACCGGGCTGGCATGTCAGGAACTCGAACAAACTGACTTTAAAATAGTCGTTAGGCTATTTTAAAGTCAGGCGATTGGATTTGAATGAAACTTGGCAAGTGGAAAGAAGGTGGCGGCTCAGATGTTTCATGTCAAGTCCGGACCGGATTCGATGTGCCGGGAATGAGTGTACACCGGGTGCCGGATAGTGAGTAACCCCTCGTTTGTTATTTGGCTTCCGGACCTAATCCGGCCATGGTAGGAGGAGGATGAAACGGAAACCGGAAATTCGCAGATATGCTCTGATTCGAGCCAATCTTGAAGGGCGAGAAGAGAAGATGTCAGAAATGCGAAGTTTATGTGTCCTGCAGGGCCGTATCCAGGAATTTATTTCGGGAGGGGGGGGTTTTGCTCGCGGAATTTATTTCAGGGGGGTTTTGTCCACGGGTCGGACCAAAAAGTACAAAAAATACATAGATAAGAGGTTAAAACCTGCAAAAAACTATTACTTTTGTGGGTTTCGGGGGGGTTCGAACCCCCTAAACCCCCCCCCCCCCTGGATACGGCCTTGTGTCCTAGTCGTTTTCGGCCTGAGTGGGGGGAGTTGGAGGGTGAGTCCCGGAAATTGTGTGGCTCGACGAGACCAATAATTAGCAAGCTTGCTGCTTCAGCCACTTCAAGGATGCAAAAAACAAGCACCCGTCGTAATGCAAATGCAATTTGAAGTCAGCGTCACAACCCAATTCCCTCTGATGACCTGTGGGACTCAGATAAACATCGCACAGTGGGATTCCTTTGACTTTGACCTGTTTACCGACGAGGCCACCCGCGCCGCGCGTGCTCGGCGTGTGCCTGCCTACCCTGAGGCGTATTGGTAATATGTTTGTTTTGGTGTCAGAAATTAGACTTTTAGTGCCTTGTAGAAGTTCAAGGCAGGTGGACATGTGATGATTCGGGGCCTTGCGTTTTTCTCGGTGTTTTGCGTACTAAAGTAGGTCAGAACGAAACCATATCCTGACAGTCAACTCGAGGAGGAGCCAAGACGCGAGTCACTTGCCACATTCCTGGAAATCAGTGGGCAACTCACCTGTGCCCCGTGTTGTCTGGTCCGGCGCTGGAAGCCATGTCCAGTTTAGGCAGCGACGCTTTTGGAGACTATGATGCTGTTTTTGAACATTTTGGTATGTACCAAGTTGGACAAGCGGGTACAACCCCCTCCGAAATAAATTCCTGGATACCGGCCTGTTCATAAGTATTCCGTTACGGACGAAACGTACCGCTCTAAGTTAATAACGGGAGTTTACTTATTAAACAGCTTTCCTCTTCCGAACGCTAATAACTCGTCAAACTCGGCGGCTCGAAAATCGATAAACTTTTAATGATACATCCACAATAAAAAGCCACTGTTTTCTCTTTCCGCGTTAAATCATTTTTCTTCCTTGCGTAATAACAGCGATCGAAATTTGCAGACGTACACCCAGAACAAAAAGAAGTCGTTATCCCCTTGCTAGATCTATTGCGCTGGCACCTGACGCAAATTAGCACAGCAGCCTCTAAAGAGTAAAACGACCAATAGATGACACAGCTCAATGCCATCATCAGAGCCGAACGGTTAAGTACGGAGTTTACTCCGATCTAAGACATCCCTGAACCGCCAGTCAAGGCGGAACGGCACTCTCAGGCGAACTGTGGATAGCCGGATCGGTGGAAAAGGCAGAGATAAGAGTTTTGACTGTAAGGAGCGAAACGGCAAGTTCAGGAGACTACCAGACGGCCAGGATAGCCGGATCGGTGGAAAAGGCAGAGATAAGAGTTTTGACTGTAACGAGCGAAACGGCAAGTTCAGGAGACTACCAGACGGCCAACGCAGGCGAAACGGCACAATCGGGAGATTACAAGAGTGGTCTAGACTGTTGTCAGCCTTGAATTTTTACAATTTAACTCGTACTGACAGCAAGCTTGTCATTTTCCCCAAACTATTTACAGCAGTGACAGAATAAAGTCTTTACAATGTAAACTTCGCTTGACAAGATCTACCAGGGTGGTAGTCGGTGAAACCTTAGCAGGCAGTGCAAGATCATAAAATCCTCTTCCAATGTCCATGTTAAAAACTGTTTGAATCCACCGCTAAGGGTGCTAACACGTTAAGCAGAAACAAGGCCTGTTTTGTACGACACGCAGTTTCTACGCAGCTCTGAAATGCAAAAAATACCAGAAAATTACTTGAAAAAGCGAGGAAGAAACTTTGAAACTTTAACCCGAACGGAATAAATGCTTACAGTATGTTTTTTGATAGTTAACACTGCGAGTTATTTTATTTATATTTTTCTGCTGAAGCTTTTCGTATCCGAAAGCTCCTTTACATTTGTTGACTGCGCTAGCTTATCCTCAAACCGGCTAACCGGCATAGCTGTTTGTTTTGTTGATTTTTATGATTCTAGATTTTGCTGTAACCTATGCAGTTTAGAGTTTAGACTAGCTCTTCATCAAAATTTACCCAGATTTAAGATGGCGGCATTTGAAGGTAGGTTCAGCCTAGCTAGATTGGAGTCATCAGGAATGTCAAGGCATCAGCCTGTTTTCAGCAGTTTGGAGGGCTTTGTGTCATACCATTTTTTTTGGTTCCTTCTTACCACATTCACCCAAGACCACATGGTGCCCCTCTTCCCCTGATTTCTTCTATTATAAAATCACCAGTTATGATTTTATAATGCCAGTATGTTATAGGATAGGCGTATTCTAGCCGTTCCCGGAGGACTCCACTTGAGGAGTGCTCCAGTTATCATCACCATCATCAAGATTCGGAGGGGAATCAGTTTTTGGTGGTGCTGGTGCAATTTAAAATAATTAAAAATAATCAGAATGAACAAAACCAAAAATAAAGTAGATGCAGACTAATTTTGTCAACTGCATATTTGAATAAAATCCGCCTTGGAAGCAGTCCCTGTGTTCTCGCTGTTTCCTGTATGTGGAGTCCGCGTGGAGTGAGTCCCTTTTCTATTCCCCGAGGAGTCCTCGGGGAATGGCGAGAATAAGCCTTATGGGCAGGCTAAGCCACAAATCAGACAAAGCCTATGCAAGCCTGGACACATTCTCCTCCTGCAGCAAGGAGAGTAGCCAAGTAAAGTGACTGTACTCCATCAAAAAGGATTCTGCTGCCGTAGATTCCATTGCAAAGGATGCTAGAGGCTGGAGAATCTACAAACTACTGAGAGATCTTCTGCGTAACCATAAGAGAGTTTTGGGGGAAAAATTGGTGTGTCAAGGACACACTGTTTCTGAAGTAGCCAGGGGGCTAGCAGTTACATTATCCCTAGTGGTTCATGACAATTTTTCTTTCATTGGTAACAGTTCTCCTGTACAAATCTCGGGTTTGTGGTTGAGTGCGGCCAGGTGGCTGGCACTGATAGTAACCCAAATGATTCATGGTGATTTTTCCTTTCTGTCAATTAATTTAGTTTGATGATGGCAGGTAATGCAATCTGATTCAGTTATAATGCTGTTCAAGTTTCTGTCCTGTTATGTAGAGGTACGAACTGAGGCTAGCCATAAGGAACCAGAAAAAAAAAATAGGTGGTGCTGTTTGTAACTCCTGCTCTGCAACATTTTTTGAGCATATATACTACAACTGAATCAGATTCTTTGGGCTAAATTTTCTAGCCTGGTTATACTTTCTCCCAAGAGAGAGGTTCATATTAAATTTGTCTTTTCTTTTTTTTTCCTTACAGAAATGGGTGTGCTTCAGGAGATTGCCAAACGGGTGGAAGAAATTGACTGGATGTAAGTATGGAAATCTTTAGTTTTTTCTTAAAGTGACTGGAGGTATTGGATTATTATAATGCTACTGTAAAGGGATAATGAGATCAATTTGAGCTGATTTTGGCATTGGATTTGATGGATATGATTTGAGGATTGACTGCCAGCTTTTCCCAAAATATTGGTCATCTGTTTTGGCAGTCCACTAATTGACTGGTAATAATACTAGCCTAGTTCTTTAGATTTAAAATAATGTAATTCTGCCAGCCTTCACTTGGGCCTTAGCTTTCACAAGCCTTGGCTTAGCTTGGCTGTAAATGTATTTTTGATCTAATTAAGGTCACTCTCGTTGAATTTGTTTTAGTTTTGGATTGTTACCAAATTTTTAAAAATTGTACACAAGGTTAATTATAGATGTTCCTTCAGCCCAAGCTGACTACGAATCATATTTGTCGATGCAAAATGGATAGGCTGTGTCAGCCACATTTTATTAGAGCTATATTTCAGCCCTTCTTGGCAAGAGTCCTCTTCAGGCTCAAGCTGGAAAAATGGACTTGTGGAAAAACAGTTAAAGATTCTTCCTTAGTTAGCAAAGTACCAATATAGTTACCCAAAAATAGTTACCAAACTTTGAATAGTCTGGTTTCTTACCGAAATCTTTTTGTCGGATAGCAGAAAGAGGCCGATTTTTGTGGGGCAAGGTTTTGACATGAATAGGATTTGTGAGCAATGAGAAGAGGTCAAGTGAAGCACTGATCACACCCAAAAGGACTGATTCATGACTTCAGTAGTCCTTACTTTTATTTTGGAACCCCAAAAGATGCTCTAATCATAAGTGTTTCCAAAAATTCAGCCTGTGCTGCCTTTCGTAATATTCTCTATTTGTGGAAAAGCGCGTCATTTCGCTGGGATTAAACCAATTTTTAGGCTTGGGTTAGAATCTGCATGGAAAAAGTTAAATCTGGCAGGAAAAAGCGATAAAGTCTCGCTTGCTTCGCTCTCTTTATGTGATCGTGGGTAAATATTCCTTCAGCCCAAGCTGAATGCGAATCATACTTGACAGTGCAAAAATCGTGGGTAGCCTAGTATTAGCTAGCCTGTAGTAGCTAAAAGCTGCTGCCGGGACGTCGCTCCATCCGGTTTAAATGTTTCTGTAAATTCTTTGGATCCTGGTGTTTCATCCACAGCAAAAGATAGAATTCATATGGGAAGCAGTTAAACTCTGCAGGAAAAAGACAAATTGACCCCTACTGCACCCCCCCCCCAAACGACAATGCAGTTGCGACGCACCTTGATATGAGTTTGGGGGAATGAGACAATGGGCCCATTATGACCTGAGTTTTGACCACGCGTAGTCTACCCCACAATAATAATAACAACCGTTCTAAGGTTACCAACAGATGTCCAGGCTGAAGCTATACCCCTGATTCTCGGCGGTGGCGATGTACTAATGGCAGCAGAGACGGGAAGTGGCAAGACTGGTGCATTTTGTCTACCTGTTCTGCAGATTGTATGGGAAAGTCTGAAGGATATTCAGGCCGGAAAAGGCACGAAAGCAGCTGGGAAGAATCTGGGTAAGCTTGCCTGTCTTGAGACTGTATATGGATTAAGTACCTGATTTTCTCTTATATAGGCAGGACATTTTTTAACACCTTTTGTATGCTTTATCAAAGCTTTTAAGTCTGTCCCGATGAAAAATTTGTAGCCTGCGTAGTTGTGCATGTATTGATATGTAATAGTACAGAATACTATCATTTAATGTGCCTCAGACTGGGCCAATCTTAAGCAGTAGCATCCAGTAGCATCCTGTCTTGCTATAGTAGCATCCAGTCTTGCTAATAGTAGCGTGCAGTAGAATGCAGTAACACGGTAGCCTTGACATAGAAGCATGTAGTAGCATCAGTTCTACTGCATGCTACTTTTTCGTACAACTTAATACAACTAATTTTGAGATAATTTTTCATCGGGGTAGGCTATACAATTGTTGTATTACCTGCAGGATCACAGTATCAGTCGACTTCTGAAAATACATAGTGAAACCTCCTCGCATCCATGTACATTTCGGCAAGCTACGGCGTGGTTTAGTATGGATTAATGGGTTTTGCCTCAATCGGCGGGAATACACGACGCATGCGTGGGCCAATTGGATTGGACTTGCTTAAAGAATTTGATTCATGTGGGCGGAGAAGGGGGGAGACACCATTCTCTTTCGATGGGTCATATTTTTACGAACACACTTTTACCTTTGTTTTCTTCAAAATCCTCTCGGTGGCCAACGTTATTCACAAATTCCTTGAACACAATTCACTCTTCAAAGCAAGGTGGCCATTTTAATTATTGAGTGATCTCCCGCTGGAACTAGGTTGAACAGGTTACTAAACCTTCGGAAAGATCGAGTGGCCAGTAAGAGGATAAATTTAATACAACCAAGTGAATCACCACGTGAACGTTTAAAGGAACAGTAAACTTGACTACGCAACTTTCGGCCATCGAATCGCCCGGGGGGCTTAGATAAATAGACAGGGTCTTATTGTCGACAGGCCCCCCCTTCTTTGTTATCTCGAACCCTCTCGAACCCCCTCCTTAGTGTTCCCAAAGCTAGCTGGCAGGCCCTTGCCCCTTATGCACTGTAATTATGCACTTATATACTGTAAAAGTTCGCCTTTTTACAGTGGACTACAGACTAACTACCTCCCTGACAAGACGGCCGGGGTTCGATTCCTAGTCGCGGCACACAAACCTTTTGCTTTTGCAAACCTTTTGCTCAAAAGTCGAATTCTCGGAAACTGCCCGGAAACTGCAATGGTCGTAACGATAATTTTTCTTACTCTCAATATCGACTCAGGGTACATTCTTGATATGTTAGCTAGCTTCCCGAGTCAAATTGAGTCAAGTTTTCTGTTCCTTCAAATATGTCGGAAGAGGAAATCATCGGCCAGTTTGACATTTTTTTGTCTTGGAAGCTTTATATCACTATAACGAATTTAGTATTATTTACGGCGTTTGTTTATTGTGATCCAGTTTACATCCTTTCTTTTTTGGACTTGCGGGAATTAGGCTAACAAGAAAAAACACAAAATAAAAAAGAAATCGATAAAGCTAGTATTCTACACATTTTCAAAAAAACATTTTGTTAGATCAGTAGTCAAACTATGATCCCAGCCTCCCATGTCGGGTGCTTCCAAACCGCGCCACTAGATGACCCAGCGGTCGGATCGAGTCGTTTTTTCACCTTGGGTGTGTGTTTGGGGGGGGGGGGTGTAGACGTTGCAACTGCTAGAATGCTTACGATTAATAATTACTCCTTTAAAGAGTAAATTCGCGCAAAGGAAACTCAAGGAAAACACTTTTCGTGGATAAAAATTAGAATACTGAGAAACTAGAAATCAACAAGAAAACGTCATCGTCACAGATGTCGAATAGCTTTAAAGGAACAGTAAACTTGACTAGGCAACTTTCGGCCATCAAACCGGCCTGGGGGGCTTAGATAAATGTACAGGGACTTATTGTCGACAGGACCCCCCATCTTTGTTATCTCGAAACCCCTCCTTATTGTTCCCAGAGCTAGCTGGCAGGGCCTTGCCCCTTATGCACTGTAGTTACGCACTCATGCACTGTAAAAGTTCGCGATTGTCTGTGTTATCAACATACAGGGTTGCCACTTTACTAAAATAAATTCACTATGCAAAAGGAAACAAGAGCTGTAAGCTCATATGGCACTTGCAAGGCTTGGTAAGAGGATGAAAGTAAGAATTCGTCAATTCGTGGGTTTGTTGTGATCACTTGTAAGCAAAACCCTTGCGGCAAAAATTATCATGGGCTCTTGGGGATCATTAAAATGTGGGTTTTGCTTAAAATTATTTTTTTTACTTTGCGGTTAAGATGAGTAGGCCTACTTTAAGGGATGGTCGGATCTGGGAAGTGACAATTTATAAGCCAATCTTGTCAAGTCTCTAATGTTCAAGCCAAGTTTCATCGTCCTAGCACATCTTGAAGTAGCCTACCTTAAATTGCGATCACCGGTATTCTGGATCCCCCTCCAGCTCACCCCAGAGTTACCGAATCCGTTCCGGTTCTGTTACTGATGTACCTAGGACTTACGCTTGTTCTTCCCACTAAGTGTCATCCCAATCGCTGTATTCTAAGCGTGTCACAAAATCCCCCCCCCCCCCCCCGACCCATATTGATCGGATCCTATCCGATCAGTCCCACTTGAAATTGGACATCTGAGACATGAGTTCTTTCTGAATATCAAGCTTCATTAAGTTCCGATCACCCGTTCAAAAGTTGGACAAGCTCAAGATTCGATTTCCCCCTCCTCTACTCCCCCACGATGGTCAAATTGCAGAAACAACTGTGTAAAGTCCCTGATATTCCTGCCAAGTTTCGTCGTCCTAGCACATGTGTAAGCATCTTGAGTCGGGATCACCGGAATTCTGGAACCCTCCTCTAACTCCCCCCACAGTACTCGGATCCGGTCCGATCTTGTCATCTATGTATCTAAGGGTTGTGATTGTTCTTCCCACCAAGTTTCATCCCGATCCGTCCACTCTGAACATGTCTCACAGTTTCCGGTTTCCCCCTCCAACTCCCCCCAAAGTCACTGGATCCATTCCGGACTTGAAGTGCGACATCTGAGACACTAGGTCTTTCCAAATGTAAAGTTTCATTAAGATCCGATCACCCGTTCGAAGGTTATACTTGCCTCAAGATTCCGGATTCCCCATCCCTCCACTCCCCCCCACGTTGGTCGGTTCGGGGAAGTGACTATTTCTAAAGTTAGTTTGGTCGGGTCCCTAATATGCCTGCCAAGTTTCATCTCCCTAGCTCCTGCGTAAGCATCTTAGTCAGGATCACCGGAATTCCCTAACCCTCCCTCCAACTCCCCCCACAGTGCTCGAATCCGGTCCGGTCTTGTCAACTATGTATCTAGGGCTTGTGCTTATTCTTCCCACCAAGTTTCATCCCGATCCGTCCACTCTGAGCATGTCACACGATTTTCGGTCCCCCCCCCTCCAGCTCCCCCCAAAGTCACCGGATTCATTCCGGAGTTGAAGTGTGACGTCTGAGACACGAGGTCTTTCCAAATATAAAGTTTCATTAAGATCCGATCACCCGTTCGAAAGTTATACTTTCCTCAAGATTCCGGATTCCCCATCCCTCCACTCCCCCCACGGTGGTCGGATCGGGGAAGTGACTATTTCTAGGTTAGTTGGTCGGGTCGCTGATATGCCTGCCAAGTTTCATCGTCCTAGCACTTCTGGAAGTACCCTAACTCGAGAACAGTGGACAGCCCGACCGACCGACAGACCGACCGACAGACCGAAAAGTGATCGGTATATGGCACTTGAGCGAAGCTGCAAGTGCCATAAAAAGTAGTACCAAACAGAAAAGTACTCAGAACAGACTCAGAACGTGTTGCTGGGTCATAGCCACATTGGAAATAACCTGACAACTACTTTTTTCTTAAAATCTGCTGCCAAAGTAAAAAGAAAGTTCTACTGTGAGCACAATTGTACTACCGGTGGCAACACTGTTGACATACATTGTATTACTTTGTTTCAAAAGGCCATTGAGGCAAAGATCGTGGGTTCGAGTCCTACTCCCGGCACACAAACCTTTTGATTTTTTTTTTTTTGTTCTACTAACTCAAAAGTCGAACTCTCGGAAACAGCCCGGAAACTGCAATGGTCGTAACAAGAATTTTTCTAACTCTCAATATCGACTCAGGGTACATTCTTGATATGTCAGCTAGCTCCCTGAGCCAAGTTTGAGTCAAGTTTTCTGTTCCTTTAAAGAACAACTCTTACTAGAAATGATCTTTTCGCTATGAAATGGCCCAAAACATCGTTTTTCGAAAATCATTACTTTCTCGTCTAATTAGCGATTTTCTTGTTAGCGCTTGCCGACTCTTTCCGGCCCTCCCGCTTTCCGACGCGGCGGCTGGACGCAGACTATTCGAAAATCTAACTCGTCGTGGGTAAAAAGTGAGAAAACCAAGCAAAAAAAGAAGTCCAAAACAGAATGTAGACATGATTGCCTACCATGTCTGCCAAAATGAAAAATAACACTTCGAAGCTTCTCTTGTCCCTATATGTGAAAGAATTATCGTTGGACATTGAAACTTTCGCCGAAGTTCACGTTATGTGACTGGCAAAATTCGGCTCAGCCGAAAAGCACTTAAAAGTCTTAGGTACAAGTTAGAAAACGAAACAGTGGCGAAAAGCGGGGATTTGATAAGCTTACAATTAGAAAAGGGAGCTAGGGATAATATCGAAGGCAGAAAAAGCAAGAGGGGTCCTTTAAAGTTTAACTGAATATCGAGCATATTTTTATATCTTCGAGTGGACAGTGAATTCTTTTGACTCTGCTAAGGGATATTAATTTTTCACATTAGGCTCCAGTAGTGACGTTCACTGCTGGTCCGACAAGACAAAATTCATCCAGACGCGGAGAATTTAAATTTCAACCAAAGCGTACATTTCGACGGTTAATGAAGCGAAGCGTAGGAAATGTTCAGTTCCACATTGTAAGGTCACTTCTGAAGAAAGCCCGAATTGCGTGTGATCCAAACAAGATTTATTTTTCGGCAGTTATTTACCGTTGCAGTTTCTAAATATTTCAAGCATAGTTACAAGCACAAAGAGGTACCAGAGATCCGAGAGAAAAAGCTCATTTGATGAAAATCGATTGTATGAGTAGTGGAGAAACGAAGTAATGCATTTTTATCGGTTCTTCAGTGCTATTGAAGCGACTAAGTGATGGGTAACTGAACTGTTGCCTCTCAGCCCGTTCGGTTAAGCTTTAAAGTTTAACCGAAAAGGAAAGTAATAGCAGAATCTAGGTACCCATGACTTATTCATTTAAAGAGGCTTGAAGACCCGATGAAAATGCGTCACTTCGTTCTTTAGCTATTCACGAATAATCGATTTTCAAATAGTTGAATTTCCCTCTGATTTGTGGTAGTACCTCTATCTACTTGTTTGCTTCACGAAATTTGTTTACTAAAAACAAGTGTTCAAGCAGTGAGTCACCTTCTTCGAGCTGATCACTGACCACTGAAAAACCGCGTTTGTATTGATATTCAGTTTTTTTGCGTCATAGTAGAATTTTGCGTTGTGATGACGGCCGTAGATATTACATTACATTACATCATAACAGAGCAAATAATGAAAAAAAAATCCCTTAAAGTTTAACCGAAAAGGACTGGGATAGGACAATCTAGTTACCCATCACTTACTCACTTAAATTGGCTTGAAGACCCGCTGAAAATGTGTTACTTCGTTGTTTCGCTGTTCACGAATAATCGATTTTCAAATAGTGGAATTTCCTTGTGATTTGTAGTACTGAATTTTTGTTGTATGCTTCACGAGAAAGATTTATGATTTTTTTTTGTTCAGGCACTAAGTAGTCTTCACCAATCTCACCACTGCCCACTGAAAAGCCGCATTTGTGTTGAGATTAAATTTTCCCGCGTCATAGTAGAATTTACGCTGTGGGGACGGCTGAAGATATTCTGAGCCTCATAACTAGAGCAGATAGTTGTAAATCAAAAAATCCCTTTGCAGAATCCAAAAAATCAGTGTATCCAATTAAATGACACACAAATGAGTTGGCTTTTCAGTTAAACTTTAAGTACCGAATATTTCTGACGTTGGTCATTTTCTAGTTCCAAATAACTGGGCAGTGAGCCTGTTTGATCGCACTGAGAAACTCGCTGTGACTCCAGATGGGCTGCGTTGCCAGTCAAGGGACTTCAAGGAATGGCATGGAGCACGTGGAAACCGTGGCGTTACAGGGAAGGGGAAGTACTTTTACGAAGCTACCATCTGTGATGAGGGGCTATGCAGAGTTGGCTGGTCCACAGCTGAAGTAAGTGGATTGGTTGAGGGGTCAGGTTTGTGCTGTCCTTAGCGATCCTGACCTGCTTCGTATTTTTATCAGAGTGGCCTGGGTAAACAGCTAACTGGAGACACTCGTAACATCTGTTTAGAGGAGGGTTTTCGCGAGATCTCGGAATCACTTTCCGGCGAGCGAAGCCCATCGCGAAAACTGTGGGAAAGCAGTTTCTGGAATAACTTTCCACTTTTCCGCGGAACTGATCGCGAAAACACATGGAAAGCTGATATCGCCGTAAAAATATTTGATTACAAACTATTTTGGATAAATATGGTTCACTTAACGGTTCTTTCATCCTCATACATTCCATCGAAGTCACCCCAATAATGCTTGCCATTTTTCTTTGTCTATTATTGATACTTGCACCGTTTTTTTCCACACATTTGAAATTCCCGCCAAAACATTCAACTTTCCGCGGAGCTTTCCGCTAGCCTCGTGGAATCACTTTCCGGGAAAGCTGCTTCGGTTTCCAAAGCGCGAAAACCCGGTGGGAAAGTTCGGCAACTTTCCGATGTAGCGCGAAAACCATTGGAAAGTGATTCCGACTTTGCTTTCCAGCTCGCGAAAACCCTCCTTAGGTTTATGATCCCGCATCCGTAATTTTTGAACCAAAATTACCACCTTGGCTCCCAAACTGACTTTACGCAGAATTCGCTTGTGAGAAAAGCTTGGTAAATATTGTGCACTTGTGTGATCAGCGCTTAACGCAAGCGGTCCATTCAGCGCGGTCTTGCGTGGCGTCTAAATGAAGAGAAATCAAATATTATTTGCAGTTGGTGCAAAATTGCAACATTTATCCAACCGTAATGCAAGCCGTTGATTCAGCGAGAACTTGCTTTCGTCTTGATCAGGAGTGAGGAAACAGGATTTCTTTTACAACTCGTTCAGAGTTCACAAACTCCTACTGTAATGTGATGCTGTAGATGCCTGGAGTAGAATCACATCGCAACTGAACTCAAGAACTGAGTTGAATGCTTTCATTGTGGGGGGGGAGGGAGGACACAATCCATGCATTTCCACTCCAGTCCAAGTGTGCTATCGTGCAAGTGTAGCCTATATGAGTAGAATCACATCGCAACTGAACTCAAGAACTGAGTTGAATGCTTTCATTGTGGGGGGGGGGGGAGGGAGGATACAATCCATGCATTTCCACTCCAGTCCAAGTGTGCTATTTGTTTTGACCTTAAAGGAACAGTAAACTTGACTACGCAACTCTCGGCCATCGAATCGCCCGGGGGGGGGCTTAGATAAATATACAGGGTCTTGTTGTCGACAGGCCCCCCTTCTTTGTTATCTCGAACCGTCTCGAACCCCCTCCTTAGTGTTCCCAAAGCTAGCTGGCAGGCCCTTGCCTCTTATGCACTGTAATTATGCACTTATGTACTGTAAAAGTTCGCCTTTTTACGTGTGGACTACAGGCAAACGACCTCCCCGACAAGACGACCTGGGTTCGATTCCTAGTCGCGGCACACAAACCTTTTGCCTTTGCAAACCTTTTGCTCAAAAGTCGAATTCTCGGAAACTGCCCGGAAACTGCAATGGTCGTAACGAGAATTTTTCTTACTCTCAATATTGACTCAGGGTACATTCTTGATATGTCAGCTAGCACCCCGAGTCAAGTTTGAGTCAAGTTTTCTGTTCCTTTAAGAACACGATCGAAAATATAGGGACAAGTGCTAGGATCTTGAAACCTTATAAACCTAGCAGATAACCGTGGATGCTTTAGTCGCTTATTAATTTACTTAAATTTACTTAAATCTTTTTTTCTCAAGGCTTGTCTCGACCTCGGAACGGACCGTTTAGGATTCGGTTTTGGCGGAACCGGAAAGAAATCGAACAATAAACAGTTCGATACGTACGGCGAGCCCTTTGGTATGAATGACATCATTGGTTTATATTTGAACTTGGACGATGGCGAAATCAGCTATACCAAGAATGGACAGGATTTGGGTGTAGCATTCCGTCTGCAAAAGCCGATGACGACCCAGGTTCTGTACCCGACTGTTTGCTTGAAGGTGAGGTGTAGTATTAGGCCTTTCTTCGAACTTCTGTCATTTATGATGCTTGTCTGTACCGAGGGTCCATATTATCAAGAATAAATGAGGGAGAGAATTGAGAAGACTCGACTCAACCTAGTTTCCTTTCCACCCGCTTCTAAAAAACCGGGGGTGGAGCCTGGGTGGGGCTTCGCGTGTTGCCTCTTGCAGCATTAGGTGTTACCTCCAGAGCAAAAGTGATGAGGCAGTCAGAAAAGGCGGGAATTTTCAAACACTGCTGATTTCCGAGGATTATACCAAGAATAAAGAAGGGGAGAATTTAGAAGACAAAAATAAAGGCACAAAAGGACCGTCAGCAATTTGGACTGAAAGTTATAATTAAAGAAAGTCAGTTATGATATCCGTCGCTGGAGAAGTGAGAAGAACAACTCACCCTTTTTTTTTTCATCCACAAATAATCATTTAATCTCTCTGGTAGATCCTGAGTGTGCGTGTACGTATCGTTTCCAGTAATCAGTTATTAGTGTAAGACTAGAATGTATTGTTTTTCGCAACTATCCGAGAAAATGATATGAACTAAATTTTGTGTAGTGAATACAACTTAAAACATAACAGAATAAATCTTTGAGTACATTTCGCCATTTATGCCTAAAATTCAAATTTGAATGATGAAAAAACATGATATTGAAAAAAAAAACGATGATGAAATAACAGACTAATAACAGCATAGATAATGACATTATAATAGCATAGATAAACCACCCGAGATAATCATATACATTTTGATCAAGAATAATAAGTTATTATCACAAATGGGGACGTTTTGGATTTCTTATAATCAGCAAATGCAAATTTGAAAAAATTTACAGTCAACAGTTTTTTGCAACTATACGAGAAAGTGATATGAGCTAAATTTTGTGTCGAGACTAGAGAGCACAATTTAAAAACAAAACATAATAACTCATTTGTACATTTTTGCCAGCTAAATAACTTAAGTCCATACCTTTTCTAGAAGCGATGCTTTACAGTCCTGAGAAGACTAAAATTTTTTTTACTAATGTTCACACCAATCCATCAGACCATCACCAATCCTGTTGATCTGGACCAAAGACGCGTGTTAGGTCTTTGCCTCAACTCCTCAAGTGCATCAACGCTTGCTCCTAATTGCTCCCTGAGTCATCAAATGCCGCACTCCCTTGGGCTTCATAGTCTTTGTGAAAGGTCGCGATAAAATAAGCATCTTATTGGAAATCTGACCCGAGATTGAAAGTCGTTTTCATTTGTATAATCCGCAGAAATCAGTACTGTTTAAACTTCCCGCCTTTTCTGGCTGCTTCATCACTTTTGCTCAGGAGGTAACGCTTAATACTGCAAGAGGCAACACGCGAAGCTCCACCCAGTCTCCACCTCCGCTAAAATATTTCCGGGCAGAAGTCAACTTAGGTTGCTGACATCAAGGTTATGCGAGTTCTCAATTCTCTCCCTTATTTATTCTTGATATTATCTATGTTATAGCGCCACGCGATATCTCTTCTTTGATTGAGGGATCTTCTTCTTCCTGTGATAGTATGACTTTTATCTAATGCCTGGCATTTGTTAAAGTTTAACTGAAAAGCCATCTCATTTGTGTGTCATTTAACTGGATACACCGAATTATTTGGATTCTGCGAAGGGATTTTTTGATTTTCCACTATCTGCTCTAGTTATGAGGCTCAGAATATCTACAGCCGTCCCCACAGCGGAAATTCTACTATGACACGGGAAATTTTAATCTCATAACAAATGCGGCTTTTCAGTGGGCAGTGGTGAGATTGGTGAAGATTACTTAGTGCCTGAACAAAAAAAAATTGACAAATCTTTCTCGTAAGGCATACAGCAAAAATTCAAGCGCATAGAGGCACCACAAATCGCATGGAAATTCCACTATTTGAAAATCGATTATTCGTGAATAGCGGAACAACGAAGTAACTCATTTTCAGCGGGTCTTCAAGCCAATTTAAGTGAATAAGTGATGGGTAACTAGATTGTCCTATCCTTGCCCTTTTCGGTTGAACTTTAAGAAAGTTTTCCTCGTCCTAAATTCAAGTACTGACTCATTAATACCCGTATCTTCGGACTAAATTCCTTCCACAAATCTAATGAATCATAAATGGGTCAGTGTAGTGGCATAGTAGTGATTTCCAAATACCAACCCCTGTGAATACCTTGCGTCGATGCTCGTTTTTTGGGGGGATCCCAAAACGTTAGTGACGGATACTTATGACATCGCAAAAGTTGTCTGTCTGTCCGTCCGTCTGTCCGTCTGTCTGTGAGCACGATAACTCTCGAAGGTAATGAGATATTTTGATGAAACTTGGTGTGAGCATTCTTTGGGTCAAGAGTAAGTTCGAGTTCGTAGATGGGCCCTGTAGCCCTACATTTAGGGGTGGGAGAGGGGGTTCAAATTAAGGGACAAGCAAAATATTTTGAAACAGCTAATGTGATAGTCGATTATGGGGTAAGAAGACATGCTGAACAAGAATATGAAAACCATTTTCGCGCCGGACAAGTAGTTCGCCCGGAATCCGGCCAAAAACGGAAAGTTTGTTAAAAGTAAAAGTTTTATTTGAAGTTGATTAGATGTTTGATTTTGGGGTAAGAAGCCATGCTGAACACGAATATGAAAACCATTTTCTCGCCGGACAAGTAGTTCGCCCGGAATCCGGCCAAAACCGGAAAGTTTGTTAGAAGTTAAAGTTTTATCTGAAGCTGATTAGATGTTTGATGTAGGGGTAAGAAGACATGCTGAACGAAAACCATTTTATCGCCGGACAAGTAGTTCGCCCGGAATCCGGCCAAAACCGGAAAATTTGTTAAAAGTACTAAACGTTTTATTTGAAGTTGATTAGATGATAGATTTAGGGGTAAGAAGAGATGCAGAATCCCTATATGACAATCATGCTGAATCCATATCTGAGCTTGGATTTCTTAATGATTAGCTGTTTGGCCTGGCGAAGACAAAACCTAATTGTCTGGATCAGATATTGAATTTTTGGGATCCCATCGGAACCTTTGGTCTTGTTTCATTTTATTTTATTCCTCACTCTAAACTCGTTACTTAACAGGATAGAAATGTTCAATGCCTGAAAGATTGTCTTGTTTTGGCGGTGGTTTAGGATCAACGCCAGACTTTTAAAAACTGAATGTCAGAACCTTTAGATTTTTATTGGGGCTTTAAAGTAGACCTTTGAATAGCGATCACGAGTCGACCTAGCGTCTATCCTATTTTGACAATCGCTCTCGTACATTAGCCCTAGTCGAATATTATTTTTTGCGCTTGCCTTGTAGGTATACTGTAGAGGTATGCTTATGTGAACTTTTGTTGACAGTTGACTTTTCCATTTTCATGCACCGTAACAGTTGTGGGACGAAAATAATAAGAGGGAGGAGCAAATTTAATTATTTGGCGGTCATTGGAACGTAAAAAAAAAGGTAAAGGTATCAGCACTAGCCTTGACAGGCCATGTTGGCGGTGGTGATCTCCGACTTTCGGCCCTCAGCCAGGAAGTGCAATGGGGGGTTGGGGGCCAGCCATCCTGTGCTTTCGCACACCCTTCCTGTCACCTTCCCCGGATTTCTCCAGGTACCCATTTGAAGCTGGGTGGACTTGGCTCGTCTTACAGGGTTACGTCACTAACCCCCTCTCGAAACCAAACAGTAGGCACAACCGAGACTCGAACAAGGGACCCTTCCCTTGCGAGTTCGGCGCTAACCATTCGGCAACGGACAAGAATAGTATTCTCAAGAATAGTATTCTCAAGAATAGTATAATAGTAACAAGAATAGTAACGATCGTAACTAATGTCGCTGGAATGCTGCCTAAATATCATTCGTGAAGAATTTATAATTCCCACAGAACGCCGAAGTCCTCGTCAACTTTGGTGACCAGCCGTTCAAGCATGCTCCACGAGCTGGCTTTGTTTCCCTGGTTCAAGCACCAACTTCGAACGTTGTCACGAACGGTGCGACTGGCGGAGGGGGAGCACATGAGAAAGCCACCCCGAAGGCCAACGCCCCCCAAGCTATCATCATTGAGGTAAGTTATTGTTGGATTTCGCGAGAAAAATGATATTCATTTTTGAGC
The DNA here is from genome assembly GCA_023053555.1 of Branchinecta lindahli. Taxonomy (NCBI): domain Eukaryota; kingdom Metazoa; phylum Arthropoda; class Branchiopoda; order Anostraca; family Branchinectidae; genus Branchinecta; species Branchinecta lindahli. The sequence continues at coordinate 5,027,434 of JAKZAO010000002.1, forward strand.
TCATGATATCCCGATCGTATTGTCGCGAAAGCAAAAGCTCGGGATTGGCCTATACGGCCTACCACAAACCCCTGATATCTGGATATCCTATGCCAAACGCGTAGGGTATCTGGGTATGTCTAGCGTTTGGCATAGCCTATGCCTAATGCTGAATACCCTATGCCAAACGCTGGATAGCTGTTGACACCCTAACCCACCTCACTATAGATGAATTCTTATTGGCTGATTTCTGAGCTTCACTCAAGTCATCAGTATTTCATTGGGTCCCAGTATCCAGCATTTCGCATAGTGTATCCAGCGTTAGGCATAGGTTATACCAAATGCTTGATATACCCAGCGTTTGGCATAGGCTTTCCCAAAACCATTACCCAGTTTATCTTATAGATTTCTACGAGGTGATTTGATCGAAACTTTTAAAATTTGCCATAGTTATTATGACAACAAAACGCCTGATGATGTGCTCACTTTCAATCACAACGGTCTCAGAAGACACAACTTGAAACTGAGTGATACAAAATTTCGAAAAGACATTTAGAAACCGAATCAGAACCGGAATAATCTCCAAGAAAGTGTTGTAAATGCCGAAAATATCAACCAATTGATATTGGTTGATATTTTCTGATACAGGTGTCGACTACCACTTGGCTGAAATTCAATTTAGTGTGTATATAGTGTCCCGAGGAATTTATAGGGGCGAAAGCCTTATTATTGCAATTTTATATTATTATCATTATTATTATAAGATCAGGGGTTTGTGGTCTTCACAATTTGTTCTGTGTTGACACATTTTGTTGTTTCTGATTTATGTCTGACGTTACTACCTGCTATTCGGCTTGTCTTTTTTTACATTGGCTTGTCTTTTTTGACATTGGGTTGACATTGTCTTTTTTGAATTGATGATAAAATAAATTGAATTGAAACTGGGCCTATAGCCTAGCAAGTTTGAGCTAAAAAAAATAAACTGGACTGAGAGTAATCCGGAAATCTGTGGCTAAGGACGCATCCAAGGTGATTGGGAAACATAGATTCAAACAACGCATAAACGGATACGTTACGTCAGCTACAATCCTGTGGCAGCAATGTTTTGGCGATTTTTGGCAAGGGTCCTCGTCTGTAATAATATTGCAAGTTCTTTCCATCCCCAACGTTGTCCCTGTATTTTGACAGCCTGACGAGGACCCTTGCCAAGAAGAACTCATCCACACGGCAATCTCCAAAGAATCTCTGAGCAATGCTGCTACAGGATAGAAAACCTCAATGGACTTTTGCTCAAACAGCCAAAGCCCTGGATAATTTGTTAAAGCACAACTCTTACTAGAAATAATCTTTTCCCTATGAAATGGATCAGAAAAAAACATTTTCGAAAATACCATTACTTTCCATCTGAAATTAGCGATTTTCTTGATAGCGCCTGTCGACTATGTCCAGCCTTTCTGCTCTCCGACGCGGCGGCTGGGCGCAAAACATTTGAAAACTGATCGCGCCGTGGTTAGAAAGTGTGAAAACTAAGCAAATAAAAGAAGTATCAACAGAAGCTTCTCAGATCATTATATGTGAAAGAGTTGTCAGCAGACGATGATGATCCCGGCAAATGTTTCGTTGCGTGACGGGCAAAACTCGGCAAGTTAAAAAAAAGCGCTAAAATTGCGTAGACACAAAACGAAACAATGGAGAAAGGTGGGGATTTTAGAAGCTTATAATTCTGTATGCGAGCTAGATATATTATAAAAAGCAGAATAAGCAAGAGGGGTCCTTTAAAAGAGGAGCCTAATTTTACAGTGGTCAAACAGTTTTGAATATTGGAACAAACAGTAAGTAGTGCGAGGTATGCTTTAAGACTTTCAACTCCGCTGTTACAACTGTTTTGAGTTTCTGCTGAGGTGAAAGCCAGTTATGGTGCAGATATTATTGTACTGATGTTAGTAGTATTGTATATTTTGAATAATGGAATATATTATTGTATTATAAATATTGTTATTGAATATTTTGCCAGTGAAAGAACTCTACTTTTGACGAAAACCTTTCGTCACTGTGATATAGTAGGTGGGAGGGGGAGCGAGGCTGGGAAGCTAAATTATCATCAATTTCATCGATAATTTCCCTTTTATGCAGCCCTCAAGAGAATTGGCACTACAGACAGCAAAAGAAATCGACAATTTCTCGAAGTATCTGGAAAACCCGAAGGTTCGAATGATGACCGCGGTTGGAGGTATTCCCGTGAAAGACCAAATCAGAGACCTTGAAAGTGGGGTAAGAGAAGATTTTTTTTGTTGTGGTTTACGGAATAGGGTAAAAAAGCACTAACATGTCCTATGTGGAGTAACTTATCTGCTTCTTAGGAAATTAGCGCTTTGAATGAACGAATAACTTTGTGTTGTGTAGGAGACTCACAAATACTTGGTAAAGCCAGAAGTTATTCAGATGTAAAAGCAAGGATACAAGAGTGTTGTGCTGCACCGGCAACGAAAAATGCTGTTGAAGGGGCCAGTCAATCAGTTTGTTTAAAGGACCCCTCGTCGTACATATTCTGCCTTTTGTATTGTCGCTAGCTCCCCTATGGAAATATGAGCTTAAGAAATACCCGGTCGTCACCATGTTTTGTTGTTGCGCCTCAGTGATGGGTGAATTCCAATCCAGTATTCCTCCTTTTGGCCGGATTCGGCTCCGGGTTGGAATCTTCTGCTTGCCAGGCTGGATTCGGATTCGGACTTGGATCCCAAACTCGCAGTCTTACGAATCAGCTCAATTGTCTAGTCTACATCCTTCCAGTTTCCGTTTCCCAATTTTTACACAGTGGGTGTAGGCAATCCAACTTTTTATCTCCACAACTAACCATCCTCAGTAATTTATCACTTTTTCCGATTACCTTAAATATCAGTGCTGATCACCTCTGATTTTTAAACCATAACCTATGGATATGATTTGATTTTCGTTAAGGTCGTTTCGGGAATCGGGCTCGTACCTAAGAAGACCGTCTGGGACAGATTCCTTCCAGTTTCCGTTTCCCAACTTTTACACAGTGGGTGTAGGCAATCCAACTTTTTGTCTCCACAACCAACCATCCTCAGTAATTTATCACTTTTTCCGATTACCTTAGATATCAGTGCTGATCACCTCTGATTTTTAAACCATAACCTATGGATATGATTTGATTTTCGTTAAGGTCGTTTCGGGAATCGGGCTCGTACCTAAGAAGACCGTCTGGGACAGATTCCTTCCAGTTTCCGTTTCCCAACTTTTACACAGTGGGTGTAGGCAATCCAACTTTTTGTCTCCACAACCAACCATCCTCAGTAATTTATCACTTTTTCCGATTACCTTAGATATCAGTGCTGATCACCTCTGATTTTTAAACCATAACCTATGGATATGATTTGATTTTCGTTAAGGTCGTTTCGGGAATCGGGCTCATACCTAGCCCTGGATTCGGATTCGAATCCTTTCATGGTCGAATTCGCCCATCTCTCTTGCGTCTACGATTATCGCTTTTCGACCGAGCACGATTTTGTCAGTCTAGCAGTGCAAACCTCGGCAGAAATTCCTGAGTCAGTCTTGCTTCTTTGCGTCAAGGCTTGAACGAATTTTCCTCATTTCGGCAAAATATCGTGCCGCGGGCTGATCGGGCCAATCACGACACAGAGATCATAGTTAACACGCTAACGGTCCTGGACGTGGTAAGTACATAGTTAATATTAATTTGATATTTCGAGGAGGTTGAAACCGTCAGCGTAGTAACCTTTTCCGGAGGCTGGAACGAAAATAGCAACTGATTGCAACTCTTGTTAGCAGGGTGGGCAGAGCAACTCTTGTTAGAAGGGTGGGACACGCTCATAAAAAAAACATTTTTATCAAAATTAGCTGTAAACCATAATCGAACTCAATATTGATCTCAGAAATCCTTATTAATCATCTCTAACATCTGTTTTTAAAGAAAACAAGAACACCAGTAAATACCAAAATCGATTTTCCATCGAATCTGAAAGGGAGTCCTTTTTTTATGATGGTGAGGGTAAATCGGAGCATTCTCCGTCCGTAGGGACTCGCGAGGATACGGGAGTGAGTCCCTGGGAGTCTGGGACAAACAAAAACACGAGGACTCCTGAAAAGATGTCCTCGAGGAACGGCGAGAATACGCATTAAAAGGCTTTTAGGGTTGTTAGTCACTAAATCTCTCACAATCTTTTAACAGGTGGACATTGTGATAGCCACTCCAGGTCGTCTCGAAGAACTCATATCCTCCGGTGTGATGTCCCTCTCTCAGATTCGCTTCTTCATTCTCGACGAAGCCGACGGCCTTCTTCAACAGGGGCATGGTGAACTTATCAATCGTCTTTATAATAAAATGCCGAAATCGTCGCCTGAGGGGAAACGGCTTCAGATGGTGGTGTGCTCGGCAACGTTGCATTCATTTGATGTGAAGAAAATGGCGGTAAGTTATTTATTCGTTTCAAAACATAGCCAACTTAGCCAACTTTGTCTGCTACGTATAGCTCAATTTACATACGCTGTAAAAAAGGAGAAGGAAAATATGTGGAAGGCAAGAAGTAGACAAACCTCAATCAAGATGGGTCGAACCCACTGTAAACATCTTCCCCCAAGCTCACCGAATTCCATCACCGAAAGGGGCAAGGCATTTAGACATAGAGCATGTCCCACCCTACTTACCGTAGTTACCACGCTAGTTACCGTAGCTACTACGCTAGGCTGGAACGCTTTTTTATTTTTTCGGTCAAATATCAGGCCGCGAGCTGATCGGACCAATCACGTTGCAGAGATGCGTAGTTACTACGCTCCCGAGCGTGGTAAGCAAATAGTTACTTATATTAGTTACTATTTTGAGAAGGTTGGAACGGTCAGCGTAATAACTTTTCGTGAGGCTGGAACCGAAATAGTAACTAATAGTTGCTATTGGTAGAGGGGTGGAACACGCTCATAGTAGTTATTATAATAGTTGCGTTTTTTGTCTGAATTCTCAGTTTTTGCTCTTCTCGCTTTTGCCGAAAGTACCAATTAAAGTACAATGGGCACTAGTTATGCTTTGTTTTTCATATAATGCTTCACAGATAAAAATATTGTGGCTTCCCCGAAATGGCGCTTCGAAAATAAACCGTTTTCTGTTATCGCTTGTCATTACCTGTTCTGCGTCTTGGCGGAGACGATTTCGGAGATTCCACTTGCAAGGCGCAGAATTTCAAAAACTCTAGGTCACGCATGAAAGCCAATCATTTTATAGAGCTGGGTGATAAAGAGTGTTGTGGCTGTTAAAATAAACCGTCTCTGTAGCTGGCAGACTGCTCAAATGCTATCTGATTAGACTTCAGTATGTAACCAAGGTGTACTTTCACAAGGGAGTTCACGACACCTTGGTTTCTGTAAGTTAATTCCGCCACGTAACAACAGGTTCCTGGCAATGAATAACCTGATGAACTTTGATTCGTGGATGTGGAGTGATAAAAGTGCCAATAAATGTACAAATATAGCAGACTTACCTGAAGCTGAGCTGAGTCCAGAATTTACAAGGAATTCTCAGTGAATATTATGATTATAATTATTTGTCAGTAGTAGAGATAAGTTGGAGTGTATAATAGCCTACCAAGGAATTGATAAAAAAAAAGAAACTGTGCTTATATTTGTCAAACCTATAGTAAGTTGAAGGATGGCAGGCAGCAAAATACGCCGGAATGATATACTGGCGGAAATGAATTGTCTAGGAATCGGCTGATTTCTGACGAAAAATTATATTCTAGACGGCGGTAATATATGACATAATTTTAGTTTGATCCGCCCATTGTGCTTTAAGAAGGGATGGAGAACGAGAATCGAGAAGTGACCATCGAAGCAACTGCAGAATTGCGAAGCTTTCCCCGTTCTCATTTCTGACAAATTCATTTCAATAGTAAAAAAGTGTGAAATAAGAAAATGGTGAGGAAAATCGCTAGAAGAATTGACTGGAGCTAATCCAGAAAGGAGCAATTAAAATTATCCTGGGTACCTTAGTTATGAAGAGATCCTTTCAAGTCTCGGCCTCCCTTCCCTCGACCAACGTAGGCACGATTTAAAATTAGCCAGTAGGTGCAACTGAAAGAGATGTAAACTCGTTTATGCCGTACTTTATTCGTTCCTTTAATAGTTCTTATTCGTTTTTATCTGGTGATATTTGCCATTGGCCTTTTTCTACATCTTGTTGAAAGTGCTAGGTTGACTTTCCTTTGCTAGCTTTTTTTGATGTTTTGGTCAATAAACGATATATATATAATCTATATATGTATATTATTATTGATGCTTGGTGAAATTGTTTGTCTGTTTTCAGGAGCGGCTGATGCACTTCCCGACCTGGGTGGATCTCAAAGGTCAAGATTCGGTGCCCGACACCGTTCACCATGTGGTTGTAATGGTGGACCCGCGAAAGGATAAATGGTGGCAGAATCTGCGACGACGGATCAGGACGGATGGAGTTCATGCTAATGACAACCTGAACCCAAGCTATCTCACTCCAGGTACAGTCAGTTTAAAAAAGATACCAGCACCCAGCCCATGCTGCGCTATTAAGCATTAGCTGAAGAGTTTGCCTCGTGGCTTCCCGGGCATGGGTATTACCTAGACTGTAAAGTTAACAATAAAGAGCTGAACTCTCACTTCGCCAGTGCTCTCCTATGATTTTTCCTACGATTTTTTCTTTGCTGTTCAGACGTGCGACATAATCGCACGGATGTTCTCACCACCACCAAGCCACCACGCAGACGCAAAAGGAAAACGAAATTTTTCGTCGAGAGTAATCTGCAAACGGACAAAGGAGCCCTTGGGAAACGACCTCTGAAGATGTGGGGAGGTTACACTTCTAAATACCACCCAGCATTAGGAAATTTTCAGTCAAAACCTATAGGTCATCTTGTTCAAAACAGGTTAATAAAATTTTATTCAGAAGATATTTTGCATTCAGCCATCCTAGGATTACAATCAGAACAAGGTAGAGCAATTTTTAGTCTTGAAAATTAACTAATCTTTGTTCTTTCTTTTCTTTCCCTCAAAAAATCGCATGCGTTATGTCGGATGAGTTGAAATTTTTCAACGCATACGACACTGCGACAAAACGCACAGTTCTGCGTCACTTGTCGTACGATTTGTGTCGTATGTCGGATGACGCAGAACTTTGCGCGAAATCGCAGCAGTGTGAACCATAGGTAAAACTACATTTGCTTTGCCGTTGATGCAATCTTTCGTTTCGTTTCTTCGCTACCGTGCAGCCTCTTTTACCTTTAGCTTCTGTGGTTGGAACAAAGCTGTTTTTCCAACTTCATGACTAAGGGAGAAAAGTTTGTGCGTTATAGGAAAGTAAAGGTGAGAAGGCATATCGTGGAGCGTCATCAGATTCGCATATATTTGCCTCAAGACCGTTGACACATTTTTCTTTCCTTCCTTTCTTTCCTTGTCGTCCATCGTTTTTTTTCGGCAATAAAATTTACGTACTTACTTCTTTTAATAATAGTTTAACTTTTTTTCAAGAAATGTTGTCCGAAGCTGTGAAGCTGCTGAAAGGGGAATACTGCGTTCGTGCTATCGACGAACATCAGATGGACCAGGCTCTCATATTTTGCAGAACGAAGCTAGACTGTGATCACCTCGAGATCTTCTTCAAGTCGATCGGTGAGTTTCATATAGGTAACACAAGGATGCGCAGTTCCAGCAGATAACTCTTAGGTGTTAGCTGTTATGATTTTCAAACGTTACGCGTGAAAACGTTATGTACTTACTTGTACTTGGAACAGGACACAAGCTATGTAGCTCTCCCTGGCGACAGGGTCTGGCAGACTGTTGAGTTCCACAGGTTACGGTCTTGGGTTAATGGGGCGACGATTTCGAGCCATGAAGAGTCCCATCTGCGACCATGTCTCCGGAAACCGCCGATCGGCTCGAGGTCAGATTTAACAGTGATGAGCCAGGTTTTGACTTGTCCTCCTTGACGTTTCCTCCGATCAGGAGCTGGTTTGCAGCGTAGGCTTTGATTTATAACACCAGTACACCGTGTAGTCCCATGATATCAATCATATCCTAGCCAGTGCCAAAATTTCCTGGTATTGCCTGATGTTAAAAGAAAAAAGTTCCAGAGGGCGGTAACAACAACAAATAACGCCCCTTGACAACTGTTAACGCCCTGCACAACAATTAACGCCCTGCGACAACTATTAACGCCCTGCGACAGCTATTAACGCCCTGCGACAACTATTATCTCCCTTCGGCAACTATAACCCTATATATAACCATTGGAAATAGAGTTTTTAACTTTCCCATGTTTTGCCGTCAAAAAAAGACAGTGTTTTGAAAGCCTAATTTCAGCCACTTTACACCATAATTCAGTCCAGAGGAATCACCTTGCTGATGAATCAACCTGTTGATTCAGGTTGGTTGTTAACAACAACCTGCTAACAATCAGGAAGCATTAGCATATGTAAACAGCCATGCCTCACCTCTTAGATCTTGGAAATTCTCATCTTGTAACAAATCTGGCTTAGCTCGCAGCTCATGTGATAAAATCCAACTGGATTTTTGCAAAACCAAACAAATGCAAATCATTTTTTTATCTAAACAGAAGTACGCTGCTTTGTTGAACACATGCCATGCAAAACATGCCGGCAGAGCTTTTCAAATAGCACGCCAGATATTACAGTGTTGTCAAACAAAAAAAAGCAAACTTTCGCATGCAAACCGGTTAAGGTTCGCGTAGCGCAGGTGCCGATCTCCTGATACCCCGCTTTCGGCCGGGGTGCAATGCGTGGTTGGGGGCAGATCATCCGACGCTTTCCCGTACTTTTCCCTAGATTTCTCTAGGTAGCCTACCCATTTGAAGCTGGGTGGACTTTTGGCTTGACTTACGGGGAAATGACTAACCCTCGCCCTAAACCAAACGGTCGGCACAACCGAGACTCGAACCAGCGACCTTTCGCTCGTGAGTTCGGCACGTTAACCATTCGTCCACGGACATTACATTGTTGTCGCTTGCGCTTATTTCGATTTTTCAAGTGTACTGGTGTTATAATCATCATCGCCCTTGCTTTTCTTCGGGCGATAGCGGAAAAATTTTGCCCGCGGGCAGCATGATAGGCTGATATCGCCCGAGCGCAGCGAGGTTGATATCTGGAAGGAAGGAATCTATCAGGAAGGGCGATAATTAAGACTCGGTCGGTCTTCGGCAGACATGGTCGAACCAGGACAAGCGGCGGCGGCGAATGAGAGTTGCAATGTCGTACTTCTGGTCACATCGTGAATGGTAGATGACCGAGTTTGGGACTCGGTCGCTGAGACGTATCCCCAGATGCTCCTCAGGCATCTGTGGTCGAAAGTATTGAGGGCGTTGTGCCTCGGCGGCTTTTAAGGGCCATGTCCAGCAGCCGTACAGTAAGACAGATCGGACTAGGGCATTGTAAATACGGATTTTTGTTCTCCGGTGGATTTCCAACCTTTTCCAAAGCGGCTTTCGCAGCTGTGCGAAGACAGCGGAAGCTGATGCAATGCGACATTGGATTTCTTCGCTACATCCGCCGTTAATTTCGATGTATGATCTAATCCCCCGACCCCTCCATATCTAAATCCCCCGGCCGGGCTGACCAGAATTCGGATTAACTAAGCCGAGTACTGGGAGGCCAGACCGGGTTAGTCTAAGGTAAGTCGCCCTATTTTGACATCAGAAAAGTCAGCAAATGCTTTTAAGGCAGTTTTTCGGCTCTTCCTGCCAATGCTTCTGAAAAAAGAAAAGTTAAAGGTATCAGCCTATGCAAGCCTAACTGGCGGTGCTGATCTCCGATTCTCTGTCCTCAGCCAGGAAGTGCAAATGGGCGGTTGGGGGCTAGCCATCCTGGTGCTTTCGCACACCCTTCCTGTCACCTTCCCCAGATTTCTTCAGGTACCTATTTGAAAAGCTGCGTGGACTTTGGCTTGTCTTACAGGGTTATGCCAGAAACCCCGCCCCAAACCGAGCGGTAGGCACCATCAAGACTCGAACCAGCGACCCTTCGCTTACGAGTTTTGCGTGCTAACCGTTCTGTCAGGACGGACGTGTGCCAGTGCTTATGCATAATTTTTATTGCATAACGCTTGCAAAATCATAACATATAACATCAGAGGTGTCACGTATGAGGGGGGGGGGCGGAGGTCTTTACCAAATTTTGGCCACTCGGTAAAAAATCGAGTTGGTAACAATGACCAGCCGTAGTTGGTTAAACAACTTGGTTCCCCCCAAACATTTTGGTTATTAACGCTTCTGAGAAGCAGCAGTTACCCAGCGAAATAAAGTCCCTACTCGTCTGATGTTTCGAAGCATGAATGAAAACCTAAAAACCTTTGATGTGTGAATGTAAAAATTTGAGTGAACTTGAGGTTAGAAATATTTGGAGTGAATGGAAGGGGGACGAATGAAGTATGGATGTGCTGTGTCATAGGAAGAGTTATTTGGTTCATATAAAACTGTTGGCGAGGTTCCTTGGGGTAGCCCTAGCCCATAGGGATAAGTGACTGTATTTGTTCTGGACTTTGTTTGTTTTATATGCATTTGCCATGACAGTTGGTTCTCAGAGGAGATAAATCGTATCTTATCTATTGTAGAAGGGGGTGGGAGACGCTCCTATAACTGCGTTTCTAGGAGCTATGGGGCCCTCATTTCTTTCATTTGCGCTTTAAAGGACCCATCTTGCTTCTTCTGCCTTTCATATTTGGAATTAGAAGCTTCGGAAATCCCCGCCTTTCGCCAATGTTTCGTTTTTTACCGACGACTTTTTAGCACTTTTTTCGGCCGAGCGGACCTTTGCCGGTCGTGAAATGTAAAACTTTGCGAAAGCTCCTAAAGACAGGAGAAGCTTCGAAACGTTGATTTTCATTTTGGAAGAAACGATAGGTCATCAGGTCAATCTTCTGTTTTGGACTGTTTTCCGAGTTGAAGAGTTGTGTTTTAATGTTTCAGATGGCAGGGGAAACCCAAACCCCAAGTATACCTGTGTCTGCCTCCACGCCGACCGGAAACCAGAAGAAAGATCTCAGAATTTGGCCAAGTTTAAAAATAAAGAAGTCAAGTTTCTCATTTGCACCGATGTGGCTGCGCGAGGACTGGATATCAGCGGATTACCGTTCAGTAAGTAGCCCCCCCCCCTCCAACCAGTGAGTTTACCTAAATCCCGGTTTTGGGAATAGGTTTATAATGTAGTCCCGAAGACCCCTCCCCCATGGTTACACCTAAATCCAGGTTATAGGACGGTTCAATTAGTCCCAAGGCCCCCCCCCCCCCCGCCCTCAACGAATAGGAGTAGGTTCATTCAGTAGTTCAAAATACTCAACAGCACTGAATTTTAAATCAATTAAAGTTTCACCTGTATTCAGGTTTTGCGTAAACTACATCGTCTGAAGTTGCTTTCACACTGTATCCGTAAGAGGTTTTACCTTGAAGGAACAGAAACTTGACTCAAACTTGACTTGGGGGGCTAGCTGACATATCACGAATGTACCCTGAATCGATATTGAGAGTAAGAAAAATTCTCGTTACGACCACTGCAGTTTCCGGGCAGTTTCCGAGAATTCGACTTTTGAGTTAGTTGGAAAAGAAAAGCAAAAGCCGGGAGTAGGAATCGAACGCACGACCTGTTGACTACTATCCCAATGTGTTAGCCAACACGGCCAAAGGTGAACTTTTACAGTGCAAAAGTGCATAATTACAGTGCATAAGGGGCAAGGGCCTGCCAGCTAGCTTTGGGAACACTAAGGAGGGGGTTCGAGATAGCAAAGAAGGGGGGTCCTGTCGACAATAAGTCCCTGTATATTTATCTGAGCCCCCCAAGTCGGTTTGATGGCCGAAAGTTGCGTAGTCAAGTTTTCTGTGCCTTTAAGGATGCGAAGTTTATTGCGTTGCAGGAACTTTTCACACGGGATTTGGCTATCGCCAATTCAAGCCTAAATTCGCGGGTTCAAATCCTACCCGAGGAGCATTTATATTTTTCAGTTCACGAATTATAATAACCCTTCTATGGTGGATCGTTTGATTTATGTATTGTTATTTACTTTTGTACTTATCATTAGTTGCGTTTTTGCAGTTATTGTGGTAATTGATGCCACGGTCAGAAGATTTTTTGCAGTTACTGAGTGTTACATATGGCCAGTTCTGATATATCTGGCGCTCAAATACCACGGTCCCGACGACAGTAACTGAACGTGGTATCTGAAAGGGTCAATTCACTTTCATCCAACACCAGAGCCTAGAGCCTTAAGAAGTACTTTTCAAATTAAAGAACCTGAACCTAGGTCTGTGTCAAATTGGTGGGACAGGATTTTGGAACTACTGATGAGAGTGGATATAAGCTTTTTGGGGGGCGAGTTCTCACACGTGTCATTTTTATGGCACTTGCAGCTTCGCTCAAGTGCCATATACCGATCACTTTTCCGTCGGTCGGTCTGTCTGTCGGTCTGTCGGTCGGTCGGTCGGTCGGTCCGGTGATCGCGAGTTAGGGTACTTGCAGATGTGCTAGGACGATGAAACTTGGCAGGCATATCGGGGACCCGACCAAACTAACTTGCAAATAATCACTTCCCCGATCCGACCTCCGTGGAGGGAGTAGAGGGCGGGGGAATCCGGAAAATTTAGTAGTTTTTGTAAAACCCCTACCCCTTTCTTTACACTAGTAGGTCTGCGCGCGGCGTGACGTCACTCTTTGCATCGCATCACTCTGTTAACATTGGAAAGAGCTAGTGCATTCGAGGGTCAAAGGGGTTTGTATCTGTGGTGCAGTGCGGGGGAATATGGAAAATTGAGTGTTGTGTAACTTTCGAACGGGTGATCGGATTGGGACGAAACTTAATATCTGAATGAATGACATATCTCTGATGTTCCATTTGAAGTCCGAACCGGATTCGACATCTATGGGGGAATTGGGGTGGGGGAAGACCGGAAACCTCGAGAAACGGTTATAATGGATGGATCGGAGTAAAACTTGCTGGGTAGAACAAGAATCTGCTCCAGATAATTTGTTTACACGTTTGGACTGGACCCGGACACTTGGGGGGGGGGGAGATGGAGGGGAGTTTCACGGAATTCTGGTGATGACAGTTTTTGGGATTTTCACGACGAAACTTGGGAGGTGTATCAGGGACCCGATCAAACTGACTTGTCAATAAAAAATCACTCGATCCGATAGTCGTGGGGGGATCGGAGGGAGGGGGAATCCGGAATATTTAGCCATGCGTAACTTTGGAACGGGTGATCGGGTTCGAGTGAAATTTAATAACTGAACAGAGCCTGTGGTGATCTTTTTCATGTCCGGACCGGATCCGACAACAATTGGGGGGGGGGAATACGTGACCGGATTGGACTGGAGAGATCGGGATGGAACTTTGTGGGAATAACAAACAAGTCCAAACTGAACCGGATTGGCTCCGGCGACTGTGGGGGGAGTTTGAGGGGCGGGTCCGGAATTCCGGTGATCGCGAATTAAGGTACTTCCAGATGTGCTAGGGCGATGAAATTTGGCTGGAATATTAGAAATTCGACAAGATTGGCTTAGAAATCGCCACTTTTCAAATCCGACCATTCCCTAAAGTACCAATCATGACCGCAAATTAAGAAAAATACTTTTAAGCAAAATATGCATTTCCATGATCCCCATGAGCTCATGATCATTTTTGCCTCAAGGGTTTTGCTTACAAATGAAGTTCTAGCTCCCTTAAAGTGTGCATCTTAACCGCAAGGTCGAAAAGTACTTTTTATCAAACGATACATATGAACCCATGATCAGTTGTCCCACAAGGGTTTTGCAAAAAAAATTATTTCTTGCACCCTTAAAGTGCGCAAATTAGTGGGAAAAAAAAATACTTCTGATCATACGTATATATCAATGATCCCTAAGAGCCTGCTATCGTTTTTGCCTCAAGGGTCTTCCTTACAGATGAATTTCTAGTGCCTTTAAAGTGCGCATCATTACAGCCAAGTTCAACGATAATATACTTTTTCTCTAGCTCCCTTAAGGTGCGCATCTGAACCGCACAGTCGAAAATTACTTTTGATCAAATAATACATCTCAACCCTTGCAAGTGCCATATGAGCTTACAGCTCTTGTTTTCAAAGCAACCGTAGTATCAAATACCATTGTAACTGCAAAAACGACAAAAATGCATATTCATTTACCTTCGTATCAGATACCATCTGCAAAAACGCAATTATTAGCTTTGTATAATGGCAGAAATAGTATTTTCCTTCAGTGATCAACATGACCCTGCCCGATGAGAAATCGAACTACGTTCACCGGATCGGCCGAGTGGGGCGGGCAGAACGGATGGGATTAGCCATCTCCCTGGTATCTGCCGTTCCAGAAAAGGTGTGGTACCACGGACAGTGGTGCCAGTCTAGGGGCAAAAACTGTAACAACACGAAACTAACAGATCAGAGAGGATGCTGTGTCTGGTACAATGAGCCAAATGTAAGTTGTTCCTTTTTCAGAGAAAAGTCTTTGTATTTGCCAACAAAAGTGCTGGATTAACCCTATCTCACCTTCTTCAAAACGTATCTCACCTTGATATCCTCCCGTGATTTTTCCCCTCCCGAATTTTATTTGTTGTGCCTCGTTTGGAGCCGGTCGTGGCCTTTCGTCCTCTAGTTTGTATAACTTGGAGCCTACATGACTGTTTATTATTTTCTTAGTTTTTCATTAAAGTTTAACCGAAAAGGACTGGGATAGGACAATCTAGTTACCCATCACTTATTCACTTAAATTGGCTTGAAGACCCGCTGAAAATGCGTTACTTGGTTGTTCCGCTATTCAGGAATAATCGATTTTCAAATAGTGGAATTTCCGTGTGATTTGTGGTACCTCTTATTTGTTGTATGCCTTACAAGAAAGATTTATGACTTTTTTTTTGTTCAGGCACTAAGCAATCTTCACCAATATCGCCACTGCCCACTGAAGAGCCTTGTTTGTGTTTAGATAAAAATTTCTAGCGTCATAGTAGAGTTTTCGCTGTGGGGACGGCTGCAGATATTCTGAACGTCATAACTAGAGCAGATAGTGGAAAACAAAAAAAATCCCTTTGCAGAATCCAAATAATTCAGTATATTCAACTAAATGACACAAAAATAAGTTGGCTTTTCAGTTAAACTTTAAGTTATATTGATTTTATATAAGATGTCGTTGGCAAATGGCGCAAGATTGTATATTATTTATACACATATATAATCAAATCAGAGATCCTGGCTCAGAAAAGGGATTCTGATTTAAGGAAGAAGAAGAAGAAAACCACCTAAATCCGAGAAAATCATGGAGCGTGTCCGAAAGCTCGGCAACGAACGAAAATGCTGAATTAATTCAGCATTTTATGCAGCATTTCGCTTTCGGACTTAAATTTTCGCTCAGTTAATGCAGCATTAATTAAGCATAAAGTTCATCGAAAAATTCAGCGAAGATGCTAAATTTTACGCTGAATTTTCAAGAAATAAAGAACGTGTCCGAAAGCTTTTGGTGCTGTAAATGCTGCATTTAAGGTAAGAGCTTTTGGACGAAAACAAAAATAAAAATGCAGCATTAAATGCAGCATTTACAGCCCTGAAAGCTTTCGGACACGCTCATGATGATCCCTGTTCTTTCGGTTCTCTTCTTCTTCCTCCTCAAGTCAGGGTCCCGGATTGGTTTCAGTCAACTCCGATGTTGTGAGTCAGTAACGTATGTAAGACGGGGGCTTTAATGACCCGATTGTATTCTTTTAGTGTTTGGCTGAGATCGAGGACCACCTTGGGGTGACGATTCCCCAGGTCGACCCGGATATTAAAGTTCCCGTGGATGAGTTCGAAGGGAAAGTGACCTATGGAAAGAAACGCACTGGGACAGGTTAGTAACTTTTCCAAATGTCCTTAAAGCACTAGTGACGTAAGAATTGAGTTTTGTTTACCAACGCCTTGGGAATCTCTGCAACCATTCCCCGAATCACTAAAGTTGCAATATCGCATGTATTCTTGTCACAGGAACTTACGGTGCTCAGCTATCTCCGGTAAATTCGGTGGCTTTGTGCTTGTACAGTGTCGTGCTTAGGCATTCCGTCTGCACAAGCTGAGTGCAAATCACGGTTGAAGTCGCTATACGGATAAGTTGTCGAAGATTGGTTCCGGCGATATTTCGGCCCTTCTTGGCAAGGGTCATATTCAGGCTATAATTAGAACAAGACTAAAGGTTTCGATGGGATCCAAAAAATTTAATAATTGATCCAGACAATTACGTCTTGTAGATTGTTAAAATTTAGAAACAGATTAAAGCCAATGAGGGTATGGATTCAGCGTATATGTTTTCCCCTATACGTCACATCTACATTGAAGAAGTTGAACAAAACTTCCTGCCATAGTTCTGCCAAATATCCGGTTGAAACAAATTCAGCATATCTCCTTACCCCTATATCGAACCTCTAATCAACTTCAAATAAACTCTAACTTTTAAGATAATTTCAGATTTTGGCCAGATTCCGGGCAAACTATTTGTCCGGCGAGAAAATAATTTTTATGTGTGGATTCAGCATGTCTTCTTAACCCTAAATCGAACATTTAATCAACCTTAAATAATACTTTTACTTTTAACAAATTTTCTGGTTTTGGCCGGATTCCGGACGAACTAATTGTCCGGCGAGAAAACGAGTTTCAGATATGGCTTCAGAATGTCTCCTTACCCTTAGGTCGACTATTTTTTAGGCTTTTTTAAACATTTTTTCGTCTCTTAATTTGAAATTAAGAGACTCCCCATCCTTAAAGGACCCCTCTTGCTTTTTCTGCCTTTTATAATATACCTAGCTCCCATACAGAATTATAAGCTTCTAAAATCACTACATTTCTCCATTCTCCCGTTTTGTGCCTACGAAATTTTAGCGCTTTTTTGGTCTTGCCGAGTTTTGCCCGTCACACAACGAAACGTTTGCCGGGATCTTGGACGTCTGCTGACAACTCTTTCACACATAAGGATCTGAGAATCTTTTGTTTATTAACTCTTTTATTTGCTTAGTTTTCACACTTTTAACAACGGCGCGATCAGTTTTCAAATGTTTTGCGCCCAGCCGCCGCGTTGGAGAGCAGGAAGGCTGGACATAGCCGACAAGCGCTAACAAGAAAATCGCTAATTTCAGGTGGAAAGTAATGGTATTTTCGAAAATGTTTTTTTCTGATGCATTTCATAGGGAAAAGATCATTTCTAGTAAGAGTTGTGCTTTAAATGTATAGCTACAGAGTCTCTTGACCCAAAGAATTCTCACACCAAATTTCATCAAAATATATCGTTCCCTTCGAGAGTTATCGTGCTCACAGGCACACATTGTGCCGAACCGTTCGAGATATAGCAGACCTGGGCTTGGGAAGTTATATACTGCCTTTTGCGCACCGTATGTAAACTTCCTTGCTGGACTATATCCTACTATGAGAAAAAAGGACCTTCGACGCATACGCTCGACTTACTTCAAATATCTGAGATTTCTGCTATTCCTAACACGGCGCACGCGGAACCGCCGTCTGTCAATTTCCGACCCATTGTTGACGCTTGAAGCCCTCTCCTCTAATTTATGTTCTCCGATTGGAAATTTACCTGTCCACGATCCCATCAATGTGATTCTAAATTAGTGAACCTTTATGGAAATTAGTTTTGAGTTTTTTGCGACTATTTTATATTTCTTTGTCCTTTTTTACTGCACTTACGCCCTTGGACAGTGCGTCATAAATCCTTCATTCGTTCATTCACAGACGGACAATAGGTATCCCTTCACTTACGTTTTGGGACCCCAAATCGAACCTGCAATAATTGTCTGTTCGTTGAGCAACATCATCCAACTTGAAACGATTTCACGTGAACAATGATCTTGTGGCAGCGATTCAGTGTTTTTGGGATCCCGAAAACGTAAGTGGGGGGCCTATGACATCGCAAAGTTGCCCGTCTGTGAGCACGATAACTCTCGAAGGGAATGATATATTTTGAATAATTTTGATGAAACTTGGTGTGAGGATTCTTTGGGTCAAGGGAAAGGTCGAGTTTGTAGATGGGCTCTGTAGCCCTACATTTAGGGGTGGGGGTTCAAATTAAGGGGCAAACAAAATATTTTTAAAAAGATAATGAGATAGTCGATAAAGGGGTAAAAAGACGTGTTGAACACGAGTATGAAAACCATTTTCTCGCCGGACAAGTAGTTCGCCCAGAATTCGGCCGAAACCGGAAAATTTGTTAAAATTAACAGTTTTATTTGAAGTTGATTAGATCTTCGATCAGAGGTAGGAAGGTATACTGAACACTGAGTGAAAATCATTTTCTATCTGGACAAGTAGTTCGCCCGGAATCCTTCCAGAACCGGATAATTTGTAAAATGCAAAAGCTTCATTTGAAGTTGATTAGATGCCGATTTAGGAGTAAGAAGAGATGCTGAATCCGAATATGACAGTAGTTTTTTTTTTATCCGGACGTAGAGTTCGCCCGGAATCCGGCTGAAACCGGAAATATTGTTATAAGTTGAAATTTTATTTGAAGTTGATTGGATGTTCGACCAATGTTGCCAACATTACATTACGGTAGTGAAGTATGGGGATTTAGGGATTTTAAAAAGTTAGAAAGTATTCAGTCTAGGTATTTTAAGAGGATGTTAGGTCTATCGGATAGATTCAGTAATATAGTATTGAAAGGTGATTTAGGTATTTATAGGTTAAGGATTGATAGGTGGGTAAGAATAATAAAATTTTGGGAAAAAATAATAAATATGCCTCGGGTAAGACCACTAAAGGCAGCATACCTGGAGGCACTGAAAGATAGACGCCAAGATTCTTGGCCTTACCAAGTGAAGAAGATCCTCGAACAATGCGGCCTACCCGGATACTGGAGAGAGGGACTTGGACCACAGTCTTCAGAACCAGGGATCCATGAAATGGTTCGAAGAGTGCTTCAGGATCAGGAAATCCAGTCATGGCACGAGGAAAAGGATCAGACAGAATCGTTATGTTTTTACGCCAAGGCAAAAGAAAGTTGGGGTGAAGAGATTTACCTCAAGTGTGGTCTGTCTCACGAGGAACTTGTGTTATTTATGGGTATGAGAGGGGATGGTTTACCTCTTGGGAAAAGAAGAAAATATTTGGGTAAAGTTAGGGTTAAAACTGGTCCTTACTCCTGCCCTATGTGTGGATGCGAGAAAGAAAGTATGAGTCATTTTGTGGGAGAGTGTGAGGAATTGAATGGGTTGAGATTAGAGTTGTTTGGAGTGAGAGCGTGTGGGAGTGAGTGGATAATTCAGAGAATGAAAGAGAAAAGTTTCCAGGGTATTCGACTGTTTGGAAAGTTCCTCCGGATAGGGCTAGCACACAGGGAAAATTGTATATCCTTGTAGTAGTAAATATTAGCATAGTGTTCATGTTTCTTACATATATATTTTTTTTTTTTTTTTGTTGTATTGGTGCGATGGCCCTTGTTGGCTTTTATGCATTAAATTCTATTCTATTCTATTCTATTCTATAGGGGTAAGGAGATACGCTGAATTCGTTTTTGAGCTTTATTAACCGGAAATTTGGCAGAAGTAAAGGCAGGAAGTTTCGATCAGTTTCGTCAAAATAGATATGACTTATAGGGGGGTAAACATACCTGCTGAATCCATATCTGAACTTGGTTTTCTCAGATGATTAGCTATTAATCTGTTTCTAAGTTTTAACAGTAACATATTCAAGGAGTCTGGCGAAGACTAAGACTCAGTTTCTGGATCAAATATTAAATTGTTGGGATCCCATCAAAACCTTTGGTCTTGTTGCTTTCGATCTGAAACGCGTATATGGAGGGTCTTGAGGAGAACAAGACCAAAGGTTCCGATGGGATCCCAAAAATCCAATATTTGATCCAGACAATTAGGTTTTGTCTTCGCCAGATCCAGTCTTCGCCAGGCCAAACAGCTAATCATTAAGAAATCCAAGCTCAGATATGGATTCAGCATGTGCGTTTACCTCTATAAGCCGATCGAAACGATCCTAGCTTACTTCTGTGAATTTTGCGGTTCTGGCGAAATCCAAGAACTACTTGTCCGGCGAAAAACTAAAGCTCAAAAATGGATTCACCGTATCTCCTTACCCCTATATCCAACATCTAATTAACCTGAAATAAAAATTTAACTTTTAAAGCACAACTCTTACTAGAAATAATCTTTTCCCTATGAAACGGATCAGAAAAAAACATTTTCGAAATTACCGTTACTTTCCATCTGAAATTAGCGATTTTCTTGTTAGCGCCTGTCGACTACGTCCAGCCTTCCTGCTCTCCGACGCGGCGGCTGGGCGCAAAACATTTGAAAACTGATCGCGCCGTGGTTAAAAAGTGTGAAAACTAAGCAAATAAAAGAAGTAATAAATAAAAGCTTCTCAGATCCTGATGTGGGAAAGAGCTGTCAGCAGATGTTGATGATCCTGGCAAACGTTTCGTTGTGTGACGGGCAAAACTCGGCAAGGCCAAAAAAGCGCTAAAATTTCGTAGGCACAAAACGAAACAATGGAGAAAGGTGGGTATTTTAGAAGCTTATAATTCTGTATGGGAGCTAGATATATTATAAAAAGCAGAATAAGCAAGAGGGGTCCTTTAACAAATTTTCCGGTTTTGGCCGGAAATCCGGGCGAACTACTTGTCCGGCGATAAAACGGTTTTCGTATTCTTGTTCAGCATGCCTTCTTACCCCTACATCGAACATTTAATCAACTTCAGATAAAACTTTAACTTCTAACAAACTTTCCGGTTTTGGCCGGATTCCGGACGAACTACTTGTCTGGCGAGAAAATGGTTTTCATATTCTTGTTCAGCATGCCTTCTTACCCCTATCTCGAACATCTAATCAACTTCAAATAAGACTTCTACTTTTAACAAACTTTCCGGTTTTGGCCGGATTCCGGACGAACTACTTGTCCGGAGAGAAAATGGTTTTCATATTCGTGTTCAGCGTGTCTTCTTACCCCATAATCGACTATCACATTAGCTGTTTTAAAAAAATTTGCTTGCCCCTTAATTTGAACCCCCTCCCCCACCCCTAAATATAAAGCTACAGTGCCCATCTACGAACTCGACCTTACTCTTGACCCAAAGAATGCTCACACCAAGTTTCATCAAAATATCTCATTCCCTTCGAGAGTTATCGTGCTTACAGACGGACGGACAGACGGACGGACGGACAGACGGACAGACGGACGGACAACTTTTGCGATGTCATAGGTATCCCTCCACTTACGTTTTGGGATCCCAAAAATAGCTGGCAACCCCCCCCCCCTGACCCCACCCCAATGCAGATACAGGCTTATTGAAACTGCAGTTTGACCACAATCATTTTGGGATTCTTCCTAGACAGGCGATTTAAGTGTAGGCCTAATGCGTGACGGTGGCTCGTTGGTCGCTTTTTTCTGTACATCTTCTGAAAAATATATATTTTTCTTTCAGAATTCCGATAATGGACTATACTGACTGTGGAGGGGGGGTGGGCTGGAATTTGAATATGGTCAAACCGCGTTAATACCTGTTTCTCTAGAGTAGTTAGCGTGTGGAAAATATTATGCAGCCGAATTCGTTTCACGAGCGTCACCTGGTTAAGGAATGGATCGCCGTTACCATCTCCTTTGCCTTAATTCGCCTTTGCCCTCCACATTCAACCTTTACATAATAAGAAGATGCACGATTTGACTAACGATTGATTTTATATATTTTTGTTTTTCTAATTGTTGCGCTGCCATGTCAATTTTCCATGCTGTACTTCGTCAACTTTTTCTTCTCGTCTAGCGTATTTTAAGGTTAAATAAACAGCAAATAAATAATACAAACACATAGAATAGACTGCACCTAACCGCCAACATTTGTCGATTTTAGGGACGAGTTACCAGACCCATGTCGCGCAGCTTGCCCCAGCAGTTCAGGAACTGGCGGCCTTGGAGTCTCAGTCACAGATACTCTACCTCAAGCGAAGGTACGCACTGAAAATGCGCTAAGTGGAGTCCACTAAGAAGAGGAAGAGTAAAACGGGCCTCATAACAAAGCAAACGTGTAGGGTAGTATCAGCCACTCTAGTATTCCAGCCAAGGCAGGGAACCCATCACAAAGTGCGTGGATATGTTTGCTATAGGGAACTTCACTGTGCGTTATGAGGCAATAAAGGGAGTGCACTCTATCCAACGAAAACGGATCGGAAGCCAGGCTTTGACTCGAATGTGCAAAGTTCGATATTGCGGCTTATTTATGTTTTAAAAATTTCCAAACCTTCTAATTTCTCGTTGCACTTTGATCCAAGGTGGTCATAGTCGGCTTTTCTTAAAAACAGTAAAAAATAGTCGGTTTTTCGTTAAATAGTAGGTTTTTTCTTAAAAATAGTCGTTTCTTCTTAAAATCAGCCGATTTTTCGTTAACACAGTCGTTTTTTTCTCAATAATAGTCGTTTTTATCCGCAAAAATAGTCGGTAAAATGACCAGCCAGTCGGTAAATACCTTGTCCCCCCCCCCCCCCAAACACACTAATTCGTTTTCGTCGGGTAGGTTATGCTGCAATCTTTATGGAAGATAAGGATTTGTGGATCCTCTTTTATGCTCTCAGTTTGTGATGATATGTGATAATAGGTGTATCTTAAAATGTTTCGCTTTGTAAATAAAAGGTAACATGCTTTATTGCTCCGATCCACGAATTCATCCCACTTCATAGACTCAACATTTCTAAACTAGGTCAACAGTTTCAGCAAACCCTAGCAACATACATTGACGAATAAGTTACTAGTATATTACAACAGTAAAAAGTAGCTGCGCTTTTGGTTAAAGTCTGAGGTTTACTTCAGATTCGAAGGTCTCTTTTCAAATTTTGTTATCGCTGTATCTGGTTAACGTTAGTTTTTGGCAAAACTGAAATTTAGTGTCTTGTTACTAAATCTAATCTTCTTTTCAGTACTAATCTTTTTCGTCTAACGGTTAAATTCAAATCTGTACGTTTATCGACAATCGTCCGCCATTATTTTTCACACTTCTGTTTATGGCACTTGCAGCTCAAGTGGCAGCTCAGGTGCCATCTACCGATCACTTTTCGGCCGGTCTTTCAGGTCACTGTTCTCGAGTTATCCCTGGTTCACACTGCTGCGATTTCGCGCAAAATTCTGCGTCATGCGATATACGACACAAATCGTGCGACAAGCAACGCAGAACTTTGCGTTTTGTTGCAGTGTCGGATGCGCTGAAATATTTCAACTGATCCGACATAGCGCATGCGATTTTCTGAGGGAAAGAAAGAAAAAACAAAGATTATAGTTAATTTTAAAGACTAAAAATTGCTCTACCTTGTCTGACTGTCTGACCAGCATCTTCAGAGGTCGTTTCCTCAAGGGCTTCTTTGTCCTTTTGCAGAATAATCTCGACGAAAAATTTCGTTTCGATTCTGTCGCACGTAGGAACATCAAAAAAAAAAATCGTGTCACATACGAAGGGTTCACACAGGGTCCAGAAGTACACAGAAGAAGTCAGTGAAGAAGTCAAGAAGTCACAGGGTCCAGAAGTACTAGGATGATGAAACTTGGCAGGCGTATCAGGGACCCGACCAAACTAACTTGGAAATAGTCACTTCCCGATCCGATCACCGTGGGGGGAGGAGGAATCCTGAGGTATCTATAAATTTCGAACGGGTGATCGGATCTTAATGAAACTTAGTATTTAGAAAGACTAAGAATAAATAATTACATAGAATTTCTGTCTTTTGTAGCGACTATGATTACCCCGACAGAACTGAGCGGACCTAGGGTATTCACTCTAGCTTTGAGCTGATGTTGATACCCGTTTACTTATCTTCCGTCTTTGCCGTTGTCTATCGCAGAAAAAATGGTGCATGAAGCTGGCCGGAGGCTGACCCGCTCTGGAGCGCGTCCATATAGCCAGTCAGCTTTGACTTCTACATTTCCTCACGGGCGGCATAACAGCGATTATATAACAGGCTACTAACCTACGCTCGTTCGTAGCAGACAGGGTATGTGGAAATATTCGACTCCGCATGGTCATATTACAGAGATAGGGAGACGGAGGTTCTGTCAGATTGTTTTTTCTTGGAAAGACCTCGTGTCTCAGATGTCACACATAAAGTCCGGAATGGATCCGGTGACTTTGGTGGGGGGGGGGGGCGTAAATCGTGTGACATGTTCAAAGTGGACGGATCGGGATGAAACTTGGTGGGAAGAACAAGCACAAGCCCTAGATAATTTTCCGACGACCAAAGGTGAAACTTCTCTGGATGTGATCCTGACAAACCTTTCTAAATATTATCAAAATCCGAGTAAACTAGCACCACTTGGTGGTAGCTACCATTATATGCTCCAGTGGAACCCTCTTGAGAGAGTAAAGATTCAATATTCGGTAACTGAGGTTACTTCTAGACCAATTACAGACACTGGTCTGTTGCAGTTCGGAAACTGGATTACGGAGGAGAACTGGACTTTGGTTTCTGCAGCGAAGGATTTGGATTCCCAAGTTGAGGAATTTCATGGTAAAATCAATGAAAAATTTCTTGAGTGTTTTCCTGAGCGTAAAAGTAAATTTTGTTCTAGTGACAAACCGTATGTAAATTCAAAAATAAAGCGACTAATTAAGCGCAAGTTATACCTCATTCGAAATGACCAAAAAGAGCAAGCAAAAAAATTGGCAAATGAAATTAAGTGGAAAATAAAAGAAGCACAGGCTACTTATTATAAAAATGAGGTGGATCATCTTTTGGAGTCCAAGCCGTCGCAGTTCTTCAGTAAAGTTAAAAGTCTGACTGGAAAAAGTTCTTAACCAGTTGATTTCATGAAGGAGGAGCCACCAGAGAAAACTGCGAATGATTTAAATTCCCATTTCGCTGCAGTTGTGCAGTCTTATCCACCTCTTCCACCTGAAGACCCTCCACAAAATTTAACTGCTCCTTCAAACGATAATTTAATGCCTGATATTTCTTTGTCAAGTGTAACCCGTAAGCTTTCTAAGTTAAAAAGAACTTCTGTTGCTCCTTTTGATATTCCAGTTGTTCTCGTTAAAGCATTTGCTAAAGAATTAGCTTTCCCCCTTCAGATAATCTACAATAACATAACGCGAACAGGTTATTTCCCAAAGAAATGGAAGAAAGGTTTTATCACCCCTATTCCAAAGAAAGGAGCACCTAATGATTTCTCTGGTGTACGGCCGATCACAGTTACATCAATTTTCAGCAGAGTTTACGAAAGTTTTGTTGCCTCATGGCTTAAAGAATATCTCTTAAAAGTAACTGATCGAAAGCAGTTTGGTAACATTCCTAAGTGTTCGACAGTCCATTACCTAGTTAATTTGATCGATTTTATTTTAAAACATCTAGATGAACCTGGCAAATGGATAAATTTAATTGCAATTGATTTTAAAAAGGCATTTGACCCAGAGGCGTCATTTGGGGGGGGCAGGGGGGGGCAGCTGCCACCCCTTGACCCCCAGAGCTACCCAGGAAAATAGCCTGAAAAAGTCAGTTTTTCATCACAACTGTGACATCTCGTTGCGCCATACCAGTAGATCTTAAGTCACTGATGAAAATTGAACCTTTTTTAATCCGAGATAATGACCCATTGTTCGAGGATCGAATGTCTTCAAGGCGCGTTTGAGGCTGGATCAGTTGTGTGTCTGAACTCTGAACATGAAGAGCGAGACATTATTTTTGTAACATGGCATTCAGTATCATATTGTGATTTGTTCCTGGATAGCTGAGGCCCCCCTTGGAAATTCAGGTGGGGGCACCTTCCCGACGGAGCACAAAATGTAAGAGTAGGAAGGGGAGAGGGTCATCAAACACTAAGTGCCTTTTCACTTAACCCCAGCTTGTTTATTTTGTAAAATGGTAAAAAGAGTTTTAAATCTGCGTTTAACGTGTGTTGCAGCAAAGGCTAACCTGTTTTATTTTTTTTTCGGACGGTCATTTTATTTGGAAAGGGTCGAGTTGAAGCACCATCATGTACCAGTTTTCAGTTTAATGTCTCACGTTGTTTGAAATGTGTCGTGACCAAACATTATGAGTCGTGGCCCCTGCTTTCATTTGTGATCCAAAAAGGCCCTCTGATCATAAAGAAATCCAAAATTTTCGCCTGCGCCGCTTGTAGTATGCTCTGTTTACTTTGAGGTTTGGACTTGCAGTTTGGGGGAGGGCCATTTTAGAACCTAAAATTTGTTCAGGAAGTAGTTAAATTTTGTTAGAAAACATGCAAATTCAACATTTTTTTTGCCTGCGGCGCTCATTGCCATTTTCTGGCCAAAAAAATCGTTAGAAGCTAGCTCTCCAGCGAGTTCTAGTTAGTTTCCGCTCTTCAGCCGTGGTCTTACCTATGTAGTTCCGAACATGAAAATAGCAAGGGGGGCCCAGAAGGATGTCACTGCCACCCCCTAGATTTGTCACTGCCACCCCTTAGATTTTCGCGAAATGACGCCTCTGATTTGACCTTGTTGACCATAAAATTCTTTTAGAAAAAATGGCTGAAAAAAATATACCCAATTTTATCGTAAAAATCATCAAAAGCTTCTTGACAAACAGAGAGCAAACTGTAAAGTATAAAGGCCATTTATCTACTTCTTTACCAGTTTTTTGTGGAGTTCCACAAGGAACTGTGATCGGTCCGCTGTGCTTCCTCCTCATGATAAATGAAATTGCTGCTGGGCTGGAGGACAGATGGAAATACGTTGACGATTTGTCCCTAGCGGAAGTCGTATCTGAGGATTTGAAAAGCAACGCTGCCGGTTTCATCGACCAGATTACCTCAGAGGCGACTCAACTAAATATGATCGTGAATAAAGATAAGTGCTCTGTTACGACTTTTTCTTTTCTTCGGAAAACTCGGCCGTCTTTCGAACCTCCTATCGACCCTGGGCTCATCAGTGATAAAACTACGCTACTAGGTGTAGTGATCTCTTCTGACCTTTCATGGCACGAAAATACTAAGACAGTTGTAAAGAAAGCTAACAGCGCAATTCAAATGCTAAAAACACTGAAAAAGTTTCGAGTTCCTAAGGACAAGCTAAAGCTAATGTTTTGCTCTTTCATTCGACCCTTAGTCGAATATGCTTGTCTGGTTTGGCACTTTGCTCTTACCCAAAGTGAAATTGATAAAATAGAGCGAGTTCAGAAGAGATCGCTCCAAATTATCTATGGCGGTTCCCCCCTACCATACTCCTTTTACCTCAAAGAATTTAAAATTGAATCCCTTTCTTCCCGCCGCGAAAAACTATGCCGCAACTTCGGTTCCTCCCTTCTCCAGCACCCCATGTACCGTTCATTCCTTCCCCCACCCTTTGTTCCTGCAAGATCTCGTCCCCCCCGAGAAGTGGCTGAGAAGGTTCTCAAACTGACCCCAATCTACTGTAACACTATGCGTTACAGTAGAAGCTTTGTGCCGAGCTTCGTAAAGCAATATAATGATGTTTAGCATTTTTCTGTTTTGTTGACAATATATGTTTGACAACTTTATTTATGACTAAAAAACATCGTATTTGGGCTCTGCCCACGAGAGATATGTTTTGTTTATTATTAAATGAATTGAATTGAATTGAAATTGAATACACTGTTGATAAGATCGGACCTGATTCGAGCACTGTGGGGGGAGTTGGAGGGAGGGTTACGAGATTCCGGTGATCCCGATTCGAGCGCTAGGACGATGAAAATTGGCAGGCTTGTCAGGGACTCAACAGTTTTAACTTAAGAACGGATCTTGGGGGAGTGGAGGAAGGGAAAATCCGGACTCTTGAGGTATTTACAACTTTTGAACGGGTGATCGGATCTTAATGAATCTTGATATTCGAAGAAGACCTTGTGTCTCAGATGTCACACTTCAAGTCCGGAATGGATCCGGTGATTTTGGGGGGAGTTGGAGGGGGGAACTGGAAATCGTGTGATATGTTCAGAGTGGACGGATCGGGATGAAACTTTGTGGGAAGAACAAGGACAAGCCGTAGATACGTAGTTGACAAGACCGGATCCGAGCACTGTGGGGGGAGTTGGAGGGAGAGTTCCGGAATTCTGATTAATGCCTTCATGTCAGGGAACAAGGAATACAAACAAAAATTTCTCCGATTTTAGGCCCCTTTTTTAATTTGGGGGGGGGGGGCATGGCTCCCGCCTTCCCTCGCAAATGGTGCCAAATCATGAGTTTGCGAAAGAGTCCGGTTGTTTGGTAATCTGTTCTGTTACCTACTGACTCAGGTTTGGAAGTCTGTTAGCATGATAATAAATGTTCAACCAAGACCCGTAAAGCCGTCCAGTAAATATTTACCTTTCGGGATCCCGTCGAAGCCTTTCGTCTTGTTCGAGCTATCTGCTGATTGCTCGTCTTGGATCTCAAAACAATCCTTTGTCAATAACCGAGATTGACACCCAGCGAGCCCTTTCGGCGGTCATCTTTACAACACAGCAGGTAAAAGCTTATTTTATGGCCTGCTTTATTGGTTTGCCGAAAGTCCAATTTGAAATCTGGAGCCTTGGACATCTGGAGACAATGGTGGGAAGGGTATTATCCCTTTTTGTTGTTTCGTGCAGTAAGCTGTCAACTCCCATCGGGTGAGCTAGTGTTAACTTTACCGGAACTTTGGTAAGTGTTTTAGTTGTAGCATGGTTCTTCGGCAATGTTCATGCCAAGTTGTTTTTATGGCACTTGCAGCCTCTGGCTCAAGTGCCATATACCGATCGCAATTCCGTCTGTCGGTCGGTCTGTCCGAATTTTTTTGTCCCACATGTTCGAGTTAGAGTACTTCCAGATGTGCTAGGACGATGAAACTTGGCAGGAGCATCAGGGATCCGATCGGACTACTTTGGAAACATTCTGTTTCCCAATCCGACCACTCGGGGGGGGGGGAGTGGAGGGCTGGGGAATCCGGAAAATTGGAGTAGTGTGTAACTTTAGAACGGGTGATCGGATTGGAATGAAACTTAATAACTGAATAAATGGCATACTTCTGATGTCCCGTTTGAAGTCCGGACCGGATTCGATAGCTATGGGGGAGTTGGGGGGGGGGGAGACCGGAAATTTCGAGAAACGGTTAGAATAGAGGGGTCGGAGTGAAACTTGCTGGGAAGAACAAGCATCTTGGGAGGCGAATCAGGGACCCGATCAAACTGACTTATAAAGAAAAATTTACATGATCTGATAGCCGTGGGGGGAGTAACGGGAGGGGGAATCCGGAATATTGAGTCATGCGTAACTTTGAAACGGCTGATCGGATTTGAGTGAAATTTGGTAATTGAAGAGAGGACATGTTTCTGTTGATCTTTTTTATGTCCGGACAGATCCGACAGCAATCGGGGGGGGGGGGGAATACGTGACCGACTTAGACTGGTGAGATCGGGATGGAACTTTGTGGGAATAACAAACAGATGCTCTGGATAAACACTTACGGAACCGGATTGGCTCCGGCGACTGTGGGCCCCCCCCATGGGGGGGGGCTACCCCCTGGCCTTCCAAGGGGACCCAGAGCTACCCAGGAAAAATAGACCGAAAAATCATCAGAATTGTGACATCTGGTTGCGCCATATCAGTTGACCAAGGTCACTCATGAAAATTGAACTTTTTTTGTGGCACTTGCCATTCGGCCAAGTGCCATATAGCGATCGCAATTTCTGTCGGTCGGTCTGTCGGTCCAGGTTTTGCTAGTTCGGGCACTTCCACATAAGCTAGGACGATGAAACTTGGCACGCCTATCAGGGACCCGACCGGATTAAGTTGGAAATAACCACTTCCTCGATCCGACCGTCTGGGGGGAGGAGTGGAGGGAGGGAGAAATGGAGAATTGCGAAAATTGAGAAGTTTTTAACTTACGAACGAGTAATCGAATCTTAATGAAACTCGATATTTGGAAAGACCTCGTGTCTCTGACGTCCCATTCAAAATACGGAGCGGATCCGGTGACTTTCGGGGGAGTTGGAGGGTGGAACCGGAAATCTGAGGGAACGCTTAGAGTGGTTGGATCGGGATGAAACTTGGTGAAAAGAACAAGCACAAGTCCTAGATACATTATTCACATAACCGGACCTGATTCGGGCACTGTGGGGGAGTTGGGAGGGAGGTCGGATTTCAAGTAATACCGCAAGTTCGGTACTTCCTGATGTGTTAGGACGATGAAACTGGGCAGGCGTGCGAGGGACCCGAACGGACTGACTTGATAGTTCCGTTTTGCACAGTCAAATACGAACTAGGTCTTCTCCGATTATTACCATTGGTCTTAATCTGTTTATTAAAAGTTAAAATATTTAAGAGGTCTGTTGAAGACTGAATATCTACAAGACCAAATTGTCTAGGGCAAATATTTAAATTCTGGGATCCCATCGAAACCTTTGGTCTTGCTTTCCTACTTTTGTTCCGTTTGTTTTGTTTATTCACCTCGTTACTGAAAGCTCAGTAGCCTAAAGCCGCATCCGATCCGGCAATTTGTATCTGTTACTGTCAACGACCAGCCGTAGATGCCATTTAAAGCCTCTTGGCTTTTGCAGTATGATGATATGCAGTATCGTATCATATTCATCGATCTGATCCATGCACTTGATCGCTGTTTCCCCGTTTTCTGGAGGATGAACTGCTCCGAGAGCAAGAACGACTCCTTGAGTCTGACATTTGAGGACTCCTCGACCTTGAACTTCGTTCCAGAAATTCCAATTCCATTTCAATATCCGACATAATTTCCACTCCACACAATCCAAGTGCTACACGACAACTGGTATGCCTTTGTGCACTACGCCGTGTAATCAATGAAATGACCCCCCCCCCCACAAAAAGTGGCCGTAGCGGGAAAAAATCATTTTTTTTTAAGCAGTCCAATCAAAGAAAAAAGCTAATACAAACCAGAAATCATTATAAAAATTAATAATTCACGTTGAGAGCAGCTACTAGTGACCTATACCCAATCTTCGGAGGTCACACAAAAATATACTTCCCAAACTTGAAACCAAGTCCCCGAAAAAACTGTCGGATAATATCCCTAATTCCGTACGATTACTGTCGAAATACAGCCAACGGAATGAAAACCGTTCGTCTCTTGTCATTCGATTCGCTGTACAAAAATAAATTTTAGTCGTTAGTAATGTCATTAATCGCGAACAGAACGACTATATTCAAGTTTAGGATGACACAGATTGATAACTGTAGGCAACCTCGACCCCCCCGCCACCTTCATCAGATCCGACCCGGACTTGAAACGGGACATCTGAGACGTCTGACCTTTCTAAATGTCAAGTTTCATTATGATCCGATCACCCGTTCAGAAGTTATACATACCTCAAGATTCCGGATTCCCCCTCCCTTCACTCCCCCCACGATGATCGGATCAGGAAGTTGACTATTACTAGGTTAATGATCGCTCCAATCCAAGCGTGTCACAAGGTTTCTGGTTCCCCCCCGACCCCCCACCTTCATCGGATCCGATCTGGACTTGAAAAATGTCCCATCTGAGACGTCTGACCTGTCTACGTATCAAGTTTCATGATGATCCGATCACCCGTTCGGAAGTTATACATACCTCAAGATTCCGGGTTCCCCCCTCCAACTCCCCCCACACCACAGTGCACGAATCTGGTCCGGTTATGTCAATGATGTACCTAGGGCTTGTGCTTGTTCCTCCCGCCAAGTTTCATCCCGATCCCTCCACTGAAAAGTAAAGAAATGTGGATCCCTCCACATGAAAAGTAAAGAATGGGTGTGACCCCCTATTTCAACGACTCTTGGATCGTAATAGACGACTCGAACGTACCGACAAAAATGAACTGGTGGCACTTCGCAGCAACGGCACACATTCCCCGCCAACAAACAAATTAATGAAATTATTCTTCAAATCAAGATTTGTTTCTTCATACATTCACCACAACCTCAGACTTGCATTTCATCTTTCGCTAAGAGGAAAGCTTCCAACGCCTGTACCCAGGACAAATTATATAGATAGGCTAAAGCAAGCGCCGCAGGCAAAATTTAGTTTGGGCCTTTGTCTGGCAAGGTTTAACTACTAACCATACACATTCTAGACTTTACTGTGTGTCAAATCTCAAAAAGTCTAAGCTTAATCGCCAAATAAATGAGACACCTTTCTTCTAAATAGAGAATACTATGAATTGCGCCACAGGCGAAATTTTATGAAACACTTTTTCGCGATCCCAATGAAAAGTAAAGAATAGCTATGAAATCACAAATCTGTCCGTCGAAAAAGTTACACAATATTGGTCATTGAAACAAAGTAGACACTGACTAGGTTTGGTCTGAATCAACAGCAAAAAAAAATTTCACGTTAGAGACACGCTTACTCAGAAACAAAA
Organism: Branchinecta lindahli; assembly: GCA_023053555.1. Taxonomy (NCBI): domain Eukaryota; kingdom Metazoa; phylum Arthropoda; class Branchiopoda; order Anostraca; family Branchinectidae; genus Branchinecta; species Branchinecta lindahli. The sequence continues at coordinate 5,059,711 of JAKZAO010000002.1, forward strand.
GGAGGAAAACAGGTATGCTAATGCATTAAAAAAAAAAAAAAAAAAGTCCGGATTTACGGACATAACAAACTGTTAGTCTTTGCCCGACAGTAGTTTGCAGATTCGGACTTTACTTTTTATGTTCAAAAAGATGCTGGTTCGCCGACGAGACTTAAGTTGCATTTTTTTTTCTGGTGTAATTTATTTGTCCACTGGACACGCTGTACTTTCGTAACTAAAACGAAAGTACGTCAAACTGCAGTGAACTACGTCCGAAAAACTGCAACTTTTAACTGGGTCTAACTGGTAAAAAAAAAGATTCATTGACGAAAAAATATTTCGCCCGCTAGTTGCATTATATCTTTCCCCAATGCAGCATATTAAAGCACATCGGAGAGGTTTCTATCTGCCTCAATCTTCATCTTTGTTCTAAACACCAAATTAGTCCCGAGGGAGGACCCCACTCTCCGGGGTCCCTGCGCCCCCCGCCCCCGAAATGTTGTAGCCCAGTCGGTAAAAAATAGCTGAGTCGGCGCGAAGCGCCGCGATTTTTTGTAAGAACAGTCAATTTTTTCTTTTAAACAGTCAATTTTTCTTAAAAACAGTCGGTTTTTCAAAAAAAATAGTTGTTTTTTTAAATGGTCTTTTTCCTTAAATTCAGTCGATTTTTCGTAAACACAGTCGTTTTTTGTCATTTTTAGTCGTTTTTATCCGCAAAAACAGTCAGACTTCACTTGGCTTTGATCGGGACGGATTTACGGCTAACACTCAAAATGCCCACGATCATAATGCCCACGACTCAAAATGCCCACTAAAAATGCCAACAACTCAAAATGCCCACGACTCAAAATGCCCACGACTCAAAATGCCCACGACTCATAATGCCCACGACCCATGATGCCCACGACTCAAAATGCCCACGGTTCAGAATGCCCACGATTGGATTATTTGAGGTTTTCAGAACGTAGTAAACTTATGTTAGGGGTGAGTGAACAACGGGAAGAGTATAATAGACGGAGTATCTGAATGACGATGATCATATGTTGAACTGGTATAACCTCAGTTATAATATAATTCTGGTAAAATACTAACAAGAAACATGTGAATTGGCTCGTGGTTAGTTGCCGCAAAAGCGCTGTGCTTTCTTGAGGGAAGCCTCTGCCTGATAAGGAACTTTTCTTTAAGAGCTTTAACTTGCTGGTCTTTTTGGATCGTTCTTCAAGAAACAATAAAATAATTCCAAAACCTTTTCAGTAATTAACCCTACCCCATGTAAGCTCGTAGTCCGCATTCCCAGAATGATGTTGGCTTCCCCTGTGGACAGTTTCAGCCGTCGGCATTTCGAACCAAGACGACATTAGCCTCCCCTGTGACCATTTTGAACTGTTGGCATTTGGAAACTCTCGGCACTTTTAAGCCGCCAGCATTTCGGACGATGTCGATTTCGGGTGTTCGACATCTGCATTGTGGGCATTTTGAGTCGTGAGCATTTTGAGTCGTGGGCATTTTTAGTCGTGGGCATTTTAATCGTGGGCATTTTGATCGTGGGCATTTTGAACCGTGGGCATTTTGATCGTGGGCATTCTGAGCGTGGGCATTGTGAGAGTGGGCAAAAAGATCGTGGTGATTTTGGGAACCACCCGGATTTACGACTGAAATTTGGCAGTGCCAATTTTGTTTAATTTTTTTTTAACGAGTCGGATTTTCTTTGATTAAAATGAGTGCCCGGAACCTCGGCGAGGCCAAAATAAACGACTGATACTACTAGCAAAAGGCAGGGGGGTGAATCACCCCCCCCCCTTCGGGCCATCCTTGAACCTGACCGGTGGAAATATGATGACGACCTCTCAGCTCTTGAGGTTCGTCGGCGAAATACCTAGAGCTCAGCAAAGAACATTCGGGATGACATTGACCCAGGAAGCTGCTCTGTCGCAAATGAAAGTCAACTCCAATAAATCTTCAGTTGTGACAATTAACTTTTAAAACCCCAGCTTTTATTGACCCCATTTACTTTTCCAAATGATCTAAAAATGGGATGCCCCGTCACGGGGCCCCCGGGCACACGGGGCCCCCGTGTAGTGCTGTTTAGAAACTACTTATGATATTTTCTTGCCCTTCTAAAGACCTCCCCCAAATTTACATTAGTTTCATCGGACCTGAATAAACTCCTGAGGTAGTGCCTTAGAGTTACCTACTAAAAGGTTTAAGCTGGCTACCCTGGAAGAGAGACGAACCCGCCTTGGCATTGATTTCGGTATTGAGACCCTCTCTGTTCCCCGATTACGTAATATTCTCCCCCCCCCCTCATTCTCCTTTACGTATTAGACCTCAGCGAGAGAAATCCCAGAAAATTCCCAAACTAGCACCTGTGGCCCCTCTTCGTGAAAGATATGGAAGGGTATTCCAGTATTTGTTAAGTTGCACAGTAACCGATAAGTTAGTCCTTTTTAGTGTTAGTTTGTGTGACATAACTATACTGTGATAGAGTGTTACGTTATTTATTTATTTCATATGGCGAAAAGGTCAAATTAGGTGGTAACGCAGTGAAAGGTGCTTTTGAAAAATAAAATTATATTTTATATTCCGTTCTATTCTATTCTATTCTATTCTATATAGTTCTGTTAACAGCGCCTATAAAAGGGCATTCAGCAAGATCAGTTTGCCCCTCTGAAGGAGAGCCCGTAGGCTCTAGTGCTCAAGTAAATGTCGCAAGAACTCTAGCTTTTGGCAACGAACAAAAGAGAATTGTTTAAAGGCAGTCTCAATCTTTATTTCCTGAAACCTGCATCGGTACTTTTCCTGTCGCCAAATTAATATAATGCAATAATTTTTTTTTGCAGAAGGTCAAAATGTCAGAAGAAGTGGAGCCCAGAAAATACAACCTTCGCCCGAGATCTCGTCATGTACCAATCGACAGACTGCGAGGCAATGCTCGGTTGAAGAGTGTTACGGCTCAGCGATTGACAGGGTAAAATATGCATCAAATTATTCATTTATTTTTGTAATGTATTTTATCAGTGGTATCTTACCCGTACTTGACGTAGTTTAACCGTACTTTCAATACATCCTTATAGCAAGCTTTACACTTGTTTATTTAGTTTTGTCGTAAATTTTGAGGGCTCTGTCGACTGGTGAGATAACTACTCCTCATTACACATAATCTGGCTGATACGAATCGTAAGGGAGGTAGTCCCCGAAGCCGCGCCGCCGAAAACAACTCAGCGGGGCGCCGCCGAAAACATTCTCGTGCCGCCGTGGGGGTCGGCGGCGGCGACCCGCCGATGAATAACTGCCGCCGAATCTTGTTTGGTCCTATAGCCTCTTCTATAGTTTCCGTTTCTCAATTTTTACACAGTGGGCTTAAGCAATCCAGCTTTTGATCTCCACCTTTAAAGCCGCCTTGTCGTCAGAATCATGGACCGAACTATACAGGATGGATGACGCAAACAACATAGCAAATGCATTCACAAATAAAAGCAACGAGTTGTTCGAAGACTTCTTTCCTACCAAGAAGAAATGTGTGAAAGAACAAATTAAACCTTGGGTCGACACGTGGTTTTGTTTATTTACATTTACTTCCACGACCCCTAGCGGAGTCGTTTTTAGAAGATCTGTTGTAGGTTTCACGGCCGCTAGATGGCATCTCAATCGCGAAAAATGTGTAAGACAAAGAATGAGGTAGTAGTGCCGATAGAGGATAAATTATTGGTAGAAACTGAAGTACAGAATAACAACCTCGACTGAGGTTGAAACTGAATAACAACCTCGACGGCCATTGAAACTGAAGTACAGAATAACAACCTCGACTGAGGTTGAAACTGAATAACAACCTCGACGGCCATTTAAAAATATCAACCTCGCCTTCGGCTCGGTAGATATTTTTCATAACCTACCTCGCCTTCGGCTCGGATAGGTTATTTTCAATGGCCGTCTCAGTGTTATTTCCGATATCAACCTCGATGTCTGAAGTTAATCTTTAATATATATTTCTGTTAACAGCGCCTATAAAAGGGCATTCAGCAAGATCAATTTCCCCCTTTGAAGGAGAGCCCGTAGGCTCTAGTGCTCAAGTAAACGTCGCAAGAAAGAAAAAACAATTAAAGAACGAACAAAAGAGAATTGTTTAAAGGCAGTCTTAAGATTTGATGTTTGTCTTAAAACCAAACTCAATCTTTATTTCCTGAAACCTGCAACGGTACTTTTCCTGTCGCCAAATTAATATAATGCAATAATTTTTTTTGCAGAAGGTCAAACCTGCGTACAAGATCCCGTTTTGTACCGATGTACAGACGGGAATACAACGTACGTGGGAGATGTTCGGGGAAAGAATGCTGTGGCTGGGATATCGAAAAGGTAAAATATGCATCAAATTAATCATTTATTTTTGTAATGTATGTATTTTATCGGTGGTATCTTACCCGTACTTAACGTAGTTTAACCGTACTTTTCTTACATCCTTATAGCAAGCTTTACACTTTTTTTTATTTAGTTTCGTCGCAAATTTTGAGGGCTCTGTCGACTAGTGAGATAACTACTCCTCATTACACATAATCTGGCTGATACGAATCGTATGGGAGGTAGTCCCCGAAGCCGCGCCGCCGAAAACAACTCGGCGGGCCGCCGCCGAAAACAACTCGGCGGGCCGCCGTGGGGGTCGGCGGCGGCGGCCCGCCGATGAGTAACTGCCGCCGAATCTTGTTTGGTCCTATTGCCTCTTCTATAGTTTCCGTTTCTCAATTTTTACACAGTGTCTCCACCTTTAAAGCCGCCTTGTCGTCAGAATCATGGGCCGAACTATACAGGATGGATAACGCAATCAACATAGCAAATGCATTCACAAATAAAAGTAACGAGTTGTTCGAAGACTTCTTTCCTACCAAGAAGAAATGTGTGAAAGAACGAATTAAACCTTGGGTCGACACTGAAATCAAAGAACGGATCAAAAAGAGAGATTCTCTGTTCCTCACTGGCAAAAGTAATGAATGGAAAGCATTGCGAAATCTTGTGGTTCGAAAAATCAAAACAGCTCGAAAATCCTATATGCGAAAAATGCCTATCTTCCTATATCCCACAGGAAAGTATATTATGACAATACAGAGATGCTGATGCGATATCATATCATCCTCCAGAGGGACTGATACGCAGATGTTCTATGGCAAAAAGTCTCTAGAACGACTTCTCAAGTCTGAACCCAAGAAATTCCACAAAAACGTCCAAGAGCTACTCGGAAAAGGACGCAAAAGGACATAAAAACCGATTGTTGCTTACAAGTCCCCAACATGTCTAACAATTGGGATGGCTTATTTTGGGTTTCGGTGTTACCTTACTACTGGAGTTTTCAGCCCCTCCAAACTTTCAAACTGTTGTGTCTCATGAAGGAATATTTATTCAAAAAAATGGATGACATATACTTTGATCAGCTCATCAAGGTCTATCGATTGCCGTTGAAAAAAAAAATTCTATCTGTATTAGTTCAAAAGTTAACTTTTTTGCCGTAGGCCAACTTTCTAATATCACCACTTAGGAATATAAAAAAAATAAAATTGAATGTAGAGATAGAGGAAAGTGTAGGTGACGCTAAATATATAGGTCGGTCATTGAAAAATAATTTAAAATATTAGATGTTAGGACCGTTGGCGTCACCGAGGGAAAGTGGAAGCGTAGTCACCTGGCCAAATCTTTTTGGACAGGAAGAACTGAAAAGATACTACGCGGCAATTATTAAAAAAAAAAAAAAAAAAAAAAAAAAAAATCCGTCTCGTTTGACCATAAAGCTGAAAAGTGACGTTTTGTCTGTTCTGTTGGCTAACACTCAAAATGCCCACTAAAAATGCCAACAACTCAAAATGCCCACGACCCATAATGCCCACGGTTCAAAATGCCCACGATCGGATTATTTGAGGTTTTCAGAACGTAGTAAACTTATGTTAGGGGTGAGGAGTAACAGGAAGAGTATAATAGACGGAGTATCAGAATGACGATGGTCATATGTTGAACAGGTATAATCTCAGTTATAATAAAATTCTGGTAAAATACTGACAAGAAACATGTGTATTGGCTCGTGGTTAGTTGCTGCAAAAGCGCTGTGCTTTCTTGAGGGAAGCCTCTGCCTGATAAGGAACTTTTCTTTAAGAGCTCGTAATCTCGTAGTCCGCACTCCCAGGATGATGTTGACCTCCCCTGTGGACAGTTTCAGCCGTTGGCATTTTGAACCAAGACGATATTAGCCTACCTTGTGACCATTTTGAACTGTTGGCATTTGGAAACTGTCGGCATTGGGAACCACCCGTTCTGTTCCTGTTTAACAGCTATTCCCGTTTTAGATGTCATCATTTGGGAAGATGATTTTTCAAGGCCGGATTAGTCCCTTTTTTGTGTTTTGTTTGTTTGTTCAGCTTACTGTAATTGCGTTAATAAAATGTTCCCCTAGTAAGTTCGAAGTTTGCCTGCAATGCAGATGAAACGGCGACCGGGCAAAGATCAAGGATCTTTATTTTTGTGGGTCTGGCCGAGCCTCCTGAACGGCGGGAACTAGATGTATCGCTAGAAATATATGTGTGTTGTTACTGTTGTATGTAATATTCTTGATGTAATGTAACTTGCATCTGAGTAAACCGGGTTCACCCCTCTGCTCAGTGCTGATTTTTTTTTAAGTAACACTGAAAAATTAAAAGAAACTGAACTTGATCACCGGGATCGAAACAAGAGCTGTAAGCTCATATGGCACTTGCATGGGTTGAGATGTACTGTTTGATCAAACGTACTTTTAAGGTTACCTTTGCGGTTCAGATGCGCACTTTATATTTTGTTTTAGAACTTGGCTGTAATGATACGCACTTTATAGGCGCTAGAAATTCATCTGTAAGAAAAACTATTGAGACAAAACGATCACAGGCCCTTAGGGATCATTTTGATATATACCGTTTGGTAAAAAGTATTTTTTTTTCACTTTTCGGTTAAAATGTGCACTTTAAGAATGATAAAATAAATTTTTAATTTTTAAGCAAAACCCTTGCGGCACAAATGATCATGGGTTGAGATGTATCGTTTGATGAAAAAAAGTAGTTTTCGACCTTGCGGTTCAGATGCGCACTTTCAGGGAGCTAAAACTTCATTTGTAAGCAAAACCCTTGAGGCAAAAATGATAATGTGCTCATGGGGATCATGAAAATGTATAATTTGCTTAAAAGTATTTTTCTAAATTTGCGGTCAAGATTGGTACTTTAAGGAATGTCGGATTTGGAAAGTGGCGATTTCTGAGCCAATCTTGTCGAATCTCTAATATTCCAGCCCAGTTCGATCGTCCTAGCACATCTGGAACTATCTGGAAGTACCTTAAATCGCGATCGCCGGAATTCCGGCCCCCTCAAACTCCCCCACAGTCGCCGGAGCCAATCCGGTTCTGTAAGTGATTTATCCAGAGCATCTCTTTATTATTCCCACAAAGTTCGATCCCGATCTCCCCAGTCTGAGCCGGTCACGTATTTCCCCCCCCCCCCATTGTTGTCGAATCCGGACCGGACATGACAAAGGTCACCAGAGACATGTCCTCTGATCAATTATCAAATTTCATTCAAATAGCGATCAACCGTTCCAAAGTTACGCATGACTCAGTATTCCGGATTCCCCCTCCCGCTACTCCCCCCACGACTATCGGATCATGTAAATTTTTATTTATAAGTCAGTTTGATCGGGTCCCTGATTCGCCTCCCAAGTTTCATCGTGAAAATCCCCATAACCGCCATTACCGGAATTCCGGGAAACTCCCCTCCACCCCCCCCCTAGTGTCCGGATCCAATCCAAATGTATAAAGGATTTATCTGGAGCAGATGCTTGTTCTTCCCAGCAAGTTTCACTCCGATCCCTCCATTCTAACCGTTTCTCAAGATTTCCGGTCTCCCCCCCCCCAACTCCCCCATAGCTGTTGAATCCGGTCCGGACTTCAAATGGGACATCAGAGGTATGCCATTTATTCAGTTATTAAGTTTCATTCAAATCCGATCATCCGTTCGAAAGTTACACACTACTCCAGTTTTCCGGATTCCCCAGCCCTCCACTCCCCCCCCAGGTGGTCGGATTGGGAAACTGATTATTTCCAGGCTAGTCCAGTCGGGTCCCTGATGCTCGTGCCAAGTTTCATCGTCCTAACACATCTGGAAGTACCCAAACTCGAAAAAGTGTGACAAAAACTACTTAATTCTCAGAATTCCCCGGCCCACCACTCCCCCCCAGATGGTCGGATCGGGAAACTGATTATTTCCAGGTTAGTTTGGTCGGGTCCCTGATTTTCCTGCCAAGTTTCATCGTCCTAACACATCTGGAAGTACCCTAACTCGAACATGTGGGACAAAAAAATTCGGACAGACCGACCGACCGACAGACGGAATTGCGATCGGTATATGGCACTTGAGCCAGAGGCTGCAAGTGCCATAAAAACGCTAATTGAGCCAACGGTGAATTTCGACAACGTTTGAAAAAGGAAACTAGAGGCGTATTCTGGCCGTTCCCCGAGGACTCCTGGGAATCGACGGCGAGAATATAGGGAGTCACTCCAGGCGGACTCAGCGTACGGAAAACAGCGAGAACACGGGGAATGCTTCTAAAATGGATTTTGTTCGAAAAAAAATATGAAGTCGACGAAACTTGTCTGGATCCACTTTATTTTTGGTTTTGTTTATCCTGATTGTTTTTAATTAATTTTACATTGCGCCAACACCAGTAAAAATTGATTCCTTTCCGAATCTGAAAGGGAGTCCTTTTTGATGATGATGCTGATAATTGGAGCATTCCCCGTCCGTGGGGACTCGCGAGAATACGGGGAGTGAGTCCCCGGGACAAACAAAAACCCGGGGACTCCTCAAGTGGACTCATCGGGGAACGGCGAGAATACGCCTTAAGGCAACCGACCAAGCCAACGGCGAACTTCGACCAAAAATGCAACCAGTGACGATGTTCAAGGGATTTTGCTTGTATCACGACTTTCCTGTCCCACCACTCTTTGTTCATGATTCGACGATGGAGCAGAGTTCTGGTGATCTAGAAAGCTCCGCCGGCTTCTCCGCCATGTGTTCTTGCGACTGCGGCTGAAACTCGCTTCGCTTTCCAAGGCTGTTCTGCCGCTCCTTTGGAAATGAGTTGGAAAGTGAATCCACCCCGTACATGTAAAGTGGCTTCGGGAAACAAATGAAAAGTTGTAAATGTGCAACGACTTTCCATTTGTTCTGGCGCTCGGCGGATTCTCGCTTTACTTTTTGGAAAGCAAATCTGCAAGATCGCCCGTAAACCAGTTATACGCCCCTCACAAAAACCGATGACGAAATACCGCCAGATGCGCTAGAGAAACAATAAAGGTCGGGCTTCACTACCCAGATTTTTCGCCCGGATTCTGGGTTCCGTTTTCTTCGACATCGGTATGGGTAGTGAAGACAGGTCTGAAACTGGTCCGAAAACACCCCGGATGCGTCCGGGAATCTGGTCGAAAAATCTACCAGATTCCCGGATTCTGGGTGAAAAGAAATGGGAATTTGAAAGTAGTTTTCATGCTGAGGTGATAAACTCTAAGAAAATGACACAAGTGCTGAACCCAAATGTGGACTGTTGAAAAGACATTTGATTTGATTTCTGTTTGGGACCGTCTTCACATAAACCGGAACCCAAATTCTGGGGCGTCTGGGTAGTGAAACCCGACCTTAACTATCACACATGATATCTTGGAATAAGTTATCTGAAGGGTGAATGAGCGATTAGGCTTTCGCTTTATACCGAGTCGCGCATTAGTCCCTGTGAAAAAGTCAACCAGCACTCAGCACTTAGTCACAAATAGAGGCTGAGGAATTAAAAAGTTTTGAACATGGCTATAGGCCTAAGAGGAATTGAAAATAGCAAAAAAAAAACAGGATAAGTGTACACCAAGAGTAGAGTAGAGTAGAGAGTAGAGTAGAGTAGAGATACGTTTATTAAAAAGACAGACACTATTCGCCTTTCGCCTGCCAAGAAAGGCAATGAAGCTTGGAAGGTGAAAGAAGTAAGGTGTGGTTGTTTACTTTATACTGGCGTACATAGCGCAAAAAAAAGAACTAATCCGGAAGGAAATCTATGAAGGGCGTATTCTACAAGCAAAGGTCGCTGGTGAATACTATATCCGACCAAGTCCGAAACACACCAGTGATCCTACCGAAGAACAAGAAATGTCACCCAAACGAACACTCAAATTGACCAAAATCCTACGTAATGGTTAACCAACCAACAGTATTTGTCGTGGTGAAATTTCTGGCTTTTCGCTCGGCATCACGGCGATTCATCACGGTAGCAGGGACCCATAAATTTCCTGTAATGCCTCGCCATTCAGGGGGCTTGTCAATACGAGATTTCTGATGCGCTCTTGACCGACCGTCCGGTAGTACGAGAAATTCCCACGGGGATAGAATACGCGACTATCCAGATAGACAAAATTTGGTATTGGCTGCTGGCGCCTTGGGGGAGGAGTCTCTTTGGCGCTCACGTCCAATGAGGCAAACAAGAACGCCGATTCGACCCTAGCGGGATTTTTGGAAAGTAGGAGAGGGTCGGGCAACATAGCAACATAGAAGCATAGGAAATGACAAGCCCCCTGAATGGCGATAGGCATTACAGGAAATTTATGGGTCCTTGCCGGTACCAAGAACAAATTATCTAATAGAACCGCTCGTATCCCTATCTCTGCGATAAAACTACGTGGAGTCGAATATATTCTGATACCCTACCCGATGCAAACGAGCGGAGGAGAAGCTACGCAGAACATTTGTTACCTCTACAAACAGCTATCGCAGTAGAATCCCGCAAAAGGATACGAACTCCGTCTGAGTCGTCCTCAAAAGCTGATTGGTGTCTAACACTTTGACGTAACGTCTAACTCGCTGCAGACCGGACTCTCCGCCCCTGCAGGCATCCTACGGTTTTTCATCTGGTATGCGCAGCGGCAAAGAGGGAAGTAGACGGGTATCAACTCACACCTCACAGCAATTACCTTTAGCTCCGCTCAGTTTTATCGGGTTACCCACAGCACTGCATGAGACCAAAGACGGAGGTTCTATTAGATTATTTGTTCTTGCTGGCCCGAATAGTTAGTCACCAAGAGTATTTCTGAAGGACAGGCGATCAGGTTCGGAGCTCGCAGACTGGAATTCCTGCCGGAATTTTTTGTCACCATCATCAGTTCCACCAGGGACCCATAAATTTCCTTACAGGCCGAACCATGCAGTTTCCAAAAATCCCCGCTTGAGTCGATCGGCATTCTTGTTTGCCTCATTGGACGTGAGCGCCAAAGAGACTCCTCCCTCAAGGCGCCAGCAACCAATCCCAAATTTTGTCTATCTGGTTTTGAACGTCATTGGACCGTGGGTATTTCTCGAACTACATTCCGTGCGCTCAAGATAGCATCAGAAATCTCTTATTGACAGGCCCCCTGTAAAGGAAATGTATGGGTCCCTGGTTCCACCGAGAGGTTTTCATCTTCATGATGAAAGTGGAAGAAATCTGACCGGGAACTCCTGAGCCTCGTTTTTGTTGCACGCTGCAGGTCAACTTTTCGGCCGCTTCCGGACTGATTCTTTCTACATCCGTTTTTGCACTGCAGTTCTTCCGAAGAAGACGGCAGCGCATCCCGAGAATCGCGGACTTGCTCACCGCCCAAGTCCGTGCTTCCCTGCGAGATGCTGCTGCTGCCGACGAAACAGTGAACACAAAAACGCACTTTGTGCAAAAGCAAGGAAGTGCTGCAGCAGCGATTCGGCAGCGCTATTTCAAGAAAACGAGGCTCTGATCGTGTGCCCGCAGTACAAGGCTTAAATAAATAAATAAAATATCAGCCCTGCTACACTAACAAGTAGCCTATGCTCGATCGAAAAACGTCTGACGAAAAGGAGAACTTTCTGATATCGAAATCTAGCAATTTTTACTATTCAGCGGTAGGATAGGCCTGTACTGATCGACCAACGCTAGACGTATTCAAAACTGGCTGATCCTTTTTACACATAATCACAATGTGAACTTGGCTAAAGCTAAATTAAAGTCCACGGTGTTTGTCTAATTTTATTAGTGACCAAAAAAATATCATTCACGAACTCACTAGCCATTCAGAGTGTTCCACCCTTCTTACAATAGTAAGTTACTACGCTGACCGTCCATAACTAATTGTAACTATTTGCTTACCAACCTTGGGAGCTTAGTAAGCACGGTAAATGCGATCTTTAAGGCGCGGTTGGTAGGATCAGCGAAAGGCGCGACATCTTGCCGAAAATAGAAAAAAATCGTCCCAACTTGATGCCAAGAAACCGTAAAGTCGTGCGTAGTTCCTACGGTAGGTAGGGTGGATCGCGACCTCAGTGTCATGTTACCTCTGATGTTGAGAACCTCCTATTTAAAGTCATATCGAAGGAAGCAGCCGCGATTTCCGAAAGGACGTGAGCGCAGGATCTGACCACCGGCATCTTTAAATGAATTGGTTGGTACTAGCAAGAACAAATAACGAGACAGAACTGCTGTCTCCCTATCTCGGTCGTACAAACATGCTGAGTCGAGTAAAATTCGACCGACTCCCGATGCAAACGAGCGGCTTCGCGCCACATCACGTTTCGTTACCTCTACAAATAGCTAGATCGCCGGTAAGTTGCTAAAGAGGAAATCTAGAAGTCAACGCTGATGGGTTCTATGGAGGCGCTCCAGAGAGGATCAGCGCGCAGAGTACGCACCTGCTCGCCTCTTTCGATATTTCTTGTGCGATAGGCAACGCTGAAGACGGAAGAGAAGTAAACGGGTATCAACATCAGCTCAAAGCTAGAGTAAATATCTCCAGGTCTGCTCAGATTTGTCGGGGTTTTCATAGTCGCTGCATGCGACTAAAGACAGAAGTTCTTACTGATTATTTGTTCTTGATACTAGGCTACTGATTCTTTGTTCGGCGACTTACTCCCGGTTCAAATCCCAGGCAATTTTGTCTTCCTTGAACTCTCCCAGTCAAAACTGCTTCTGAATTTCGGCCCATTCCACAAATATTTCAGCAAATATTCAGTCAAGGCACCCAAAGAATATACTTTCGGCTTGGAAAATAGCCCTTTTACAGTATGTATTTTTTTTTATGAAATAGGCCTACCTACTGAACATTTAGTGAGTGATCTTGTAGCGAGTAAAACTGAATGAACACCTGGATCAGGGGTACTGACAGCTAACAAAGAAGGTCGCTTGTCAATGGTCTTTTGCAAGGACACATGCGAAATTCAGTTCAAATTTCATTTCTGTTCATGCTCTAAGTGTCACTATCCAGCCATGCAAAAGGTTAAAAGTACCCTAGAAGAATTTAACCAGAAGTGATAGTAACGCCTACAACTCAATGATTTCCTTGCGAAGACCAGAACATTGGTAAACCCTTTAAATGTTCCATCCATTTTCCTGGCTTGGTCTGCATGATTTGCTTATAACGGTACTGGTAGGTATCCATCAAAGGCAATATGACACTCTACAATGACTTGGTCTGGATCAGACATTAATTGAACCAAAGAGTAACAAAAATCAGAACAAATTTTGATACTATAAATCAGGCCACCAATGTCATGCAAACAAGATTTTGATAAACAAACCTCACTGAACAATAATTGTATCTCAAGGCCAACTCACACATATTATGTATACATCATTTCGGCCATTTGAGACATTTTCTTCGGTATATAAACAAAAGTATCAAAGTAGGCAGCTAGTTCTTCTATAGACGTGTCCTCTGCAACATACTTTAGAGCCTGCTGTGCGCAGGTACTGGGCGAACTTTCACGATCAGACTGTGATTCTTTCAACTCACTTTCACGAATTGCAGGGGCACTGGTGGTACGTTTTCTTCTCTTAAATGGCTTTGTCTTCTTTAGTTTATGACTAATTTCTTCCACTTCTGTGTCAAAAAGTCTTCTGGGAGTGCAAAAATTAGGTCTTGTAGTAGAATCCCTGTCAGACATGGGAAGCGACTCTAGTAGGTCGCTAAAATTCACAAAATCACTACTGTTGCCAAAGTTTGACTCAGTTGCTCTTGCTGGGTTAACAGTCTGAAGATTGCTTATAAGGCAGCTTGTTCGAACTTTGGACAAAGCCTCACTTGATGCTTCTTTGGAAGCAGCAAGCACTGCAGGTCGTAATATAGGTGGTTGGAAGAAACTCAATTTGCTTTTACAGAGAATACGAGTTCTTCTTTTGAACACTGGTGGACAGCTTAGTGAATTCACTGTAGATCGTCTATGTGGTGTTTCTGAGGCAGTGAGGGAGTCAAACTTCTTCAGCAGATCAATTTCTGTATCTGGCTTCACAGGGCTCATTGTTACCTTAGGAACTCTGAAACAATATCCGGTTAGTACGCTCTGCCTGATGACAGCTTTCAGCAGTCTAGGAAAAACTCAGTCCCTAAAGTACATGCATCCACAATCCATTATCGAAGAAAGATTCAATTTTCCTCCTTCGCTCCATATTGGACTATCACCTGCATGCTTCTGTCAGAAAACTTCAGTCAGATTTGAGTAGAAAATATTTTACTTTTATCTGAGCGAATTTTAAACGCATGTTAAAATTGTCTTCCATATCCAGAATTACTATCGACAGTTATTTTTAAGACATGAATGAAAAAAATTGTCATAATGATGCAGATATCGCAGGTGAGTTTTCACATGCAAAATCTTATCAGACCATTTGTGCACATATCTTAAAAGTTTCCATGATGTATCAGATAGCCTACATTTTTAATTTTACAGAACCAACCTCTCACTAGCTTACAAGCAGACGACCATTTTCTTGCAGGCTGCAATGGGCCATTGGGTGAGACCCTGTAACTTCAAGTAAGACTGAACCTGATAACCTAATTGAAGGCAGATCAAAGGAGGAGCTACTCTTGACAGTCTGAACTACCCAATAAAATATAGATGGTTTCACACATAATTCACAAAATATAATGTGCTAAAGATTTCTTTTTTATCATTTTGTGTCCTATTTGTCACAGAAACAGAAGTGTGTGCTACACACATAATTCACAAAATATAATGTGCTAAAGATTTCTTTTTTATCATTTTGTGTCCTATTTGTCACAGAAACAGAAGTGTGTGCTACACACCCGACCTACAAGTTGAAACTCACATAAAACGTTATTTTGTCAATTTCTCTGGAGGTACACAGTAATTTTGAATGCCGGAATGTAAAAATCGCAACAAATAACATCAGGCTTACGCCCCTTACCATCTTTTACCAAAAGCATCCTCCAGTTTTATGTCTATCTGCTTGATATAACAGCTAATTTTAATCATTTGGACTTTTATTTGCCAATAAATTCGAATTTCCCCCAAACCAGAGCCATACAATCAAAAATCATCTTGAGATATGCCACAAAACCTTCTTAGTGTCAGAAACAGACTTGTGGGCCATTAGGATCACAAATGATACATGATACCTTGCTATTTTCGCCACCCCTCGTAAACTTGTGTAAAAAAAAGACTAAATTACAAGGATTGTGCATGGAACATCAAAATATATCCATCCTGACCAAATTAATCAATATCAAATGTCATCCACTAACTTCTATTCCTTCTTTGACGAATTGCTTGGCACAAAACAAAGCCCAAAAGGTGCAAATACATGCAACAGAAAAACATATTCCTTCAGCCCAAGCTGAAAAATAGTCGGCGCAAATAGTCACGCTCAAGCTATTTGGGTTAACCTGGTATCGTAAATACATCCACCTAACGTGCAAGAGAAAATTTAAAACGGAAGATGGCGCAAAAACAATTTTGCCATGGTCAGCAGGTTTTGGAAGAAAGGCATTTGGCAATGCATCTTTAGTAACGAAAATCTTCGTCAAATTCGTTCCATTTTCTTTCGGTTTTCCAAATACTTGCTATGCCTCCCCCCATGGACAAGGAATAGCCATCTCATCGAAAAGTTCTGTATAGCTGATCCGTCTGCGGCTGTCCTAAGATCCATCAAGAGGATGAAGGACAGTTGTAACCACCCATGGAGCTCCATGATGTTCCGGTTTACTGAAGATTAATTATTTTGGTTGCTGTTGTTGTTTTGTTTCTCTCTTTTTTTTTTTTTCATCTTTACCATACTCCGTCTTTACCTAGACGGGTTATAAATAAAATTTAATTAATTTAATGCTGCAACTTCGTTCAATGAAAACAGAAAAAGTATTACGGGATAGAGAATAACTAGAAGTTTTAATCAAGGCTCAATTTCACACATCTGGTAAGTGTAGAGGCTGGAAAGAAACAGTGGGAATTGCATGCATATATTTCATTCACAGGGGGCGGGGGCGAAAACGCGAAAACAGCAAGGTATCCTGTATTTGACACTACAAAACTGATATGTCAGCTACATTTTACTGAAGCTATATTTCATCCCTTCTTGGCAAGGGTCCTCTTGAGGCTCAAGATGGAAAATGAACTTCTGGAAAACAACTAAAAATAAATGTTCCTTCAGTCTAAGCTGACTGCGAATCATATTTGAAAGTGCAAATAGATATGTCAGCTAAATTTTATTCGAGTTATATTTCGGCCCTTCTTGGCAAGGATCCTCTCCAGGCTCAAAACCGCTCAAGTTGGAAAAGCAAACAAAGTAAAGATTCTAGCTTGGCAAAATATAGCTCTAATAAAATTAAGCTGACATATCCGTTTTGCACTGTCAAATACAACTAAAAATTGATTTTGTGAATTTCTTTGTGAGAACTGCTTGGAGTCAAAGCTGGAGCTGCGATTTCATTTTGGATACTGATGCTGTTTTTGCTGCTTGATTGGGTTGTTGAGAGGGTAGAAATTTTGCTGCATACTGGTTTTACACGTTGCCACGTTGGCATGTCTGGGCAATTACAAGTCCCTGACTCTGTTGATAAATATTCCTTCCGCCCAAGCTGACTGCAAATCACATTTGACACTGCAAAACGGATAGCAGCTTAAGCGTGAAGAGTACCCTTGCCAAGAAGGGCTGAAAAACAGCTCCAATAAAATGTAGCTCCCATATCTGTTTTGCAGTGTCAAATATGATTTGCAGTCAGCTTGGGCCAGGCTTGGGCTGTAGAAAATGAGGCAGAGAAATCCCTGATAACAGTCAGTCCTGCTCGAAAGACAACTGAATCCATACTACAGGAGGGGTACCTGACCTCGTTTTTACACTACCTCGATTTTTGCCGGGAAAATGTTAAAACGAAATGTACAAGCTGTGCTGACAGTCCAGAGGCAAGACATGACTTTTTCCAGAGTAATGTGACCAAAAATATTCAAATTCTGTGCCTTTTCTCCATTTAGTAGCAGTTTTGAAAAGCTGTTTTCTGGCTATTGACTTTGCTAACTCTTCCTTTTTCATCATTTTTATGTAAATCGAGATGAGGTTAGAATGAAGTAATCTTGTTTGAAAAGAAAAATAAATTTAACTAGAAATATTGAAGCAATATTTATTTATCTAATATGTAAACCATTCGATTAGCTTCAGTCTAGTATTTTTGTCATATTTGTTGGTTCCTTTTTAAGCCGAATGGATTATTCTGAAGGAAAGACTTGTCTGGAAATTTGAAATCTTGTCTGAGGTTGGATACCCCTCCTGTATGTCATAGATAGGGTTTAAATGTAAACAGAGAGCAGAGTGGAACCCAAGTGCCAGTCATTTGAAGGATTACCTGATTTAGCGTAAATTATAAGCTAAATAGACTAGCTGAAAAAATGTAGGCTAAGGAACTTGATGATGAGTCACAGTTTCATGCTCTTCAGTCTTCAGTGAAACTGAAATGACACAAAACTTTTCTTCTCTTTCTTGTTTAAAGTTGGTTTCTTGCCAGTGTTGCCAAGTTGTATTTTGTGGACACTAGCGTATAAACATTTTTGCAACTGGCGTGTGGCGTAATACCAGTAAAAACTTGGACTGCCTGAAACTGCCCTATTTTTTGCGTGGTATAATTTTATCGAGAGAATTTGTTTTAATCATATTGTAGATAATATTTCAAAACTCCCCTTATTCACAATAGATCACAGCTCATATTTTCTTTATTTTCATGATGGTGAATTATCATTCCATGAAATCATCATGGTCGGGACAGTGTACGTGGACATACTCAAAGAAACATCAACAGTATATGACGGTCTTTTCTTGTTACTTTTCATTTTCAAAAGACACAGTGGCAACAATGAAAAGTATTTTCGGCGGCGGCGCGCCGATAAACGGCGTGGCTTCGGGGTCTACTCGAGACGAGTCCGGACTCCGAGTCCACCAACTCTGTTCCTCGCTGTGACTCCTTCCTTCTCACACTATTTTCCAGTCCCGATTTCAATTATGAGTCTATAATTATATATAACACTTTCATTAAAATATTCACACCTCTGGGCAGGGGCGTCACTAGCCTTTTACTTTTGGGGGGGGACGTCCAGTTTGTACCGACGGACTGAAAAAATGTGCCGACAAAAAACGCCGTTGCCGCTTTGCGGCAACCGCGTATATTAGTCCTTATTAAGGTGTTTCAAACCCAATAATTTCAATCCTAAAACGCAAACTAAACGAAACACCGTTCTTCCAAATAAAGAATTCTACAAACTGCGCCGCAGGCGAAATTTCGTGTAAACCGTAATGCCTTAGTGGAGGTTATTCCTTGAATGTAAATTCGTATATTTAAATTTACATATTCTGTTTTTCTTAATATCACCTTTCGCTAAAAAGCAAAGCTTTCCAACGACTGAACCTAGAACAAGTTAAATCGAGCGCCGCAGGCGAATTTTTTTTGTATCTGTCTTTATTTCCGAAAAATTTTAGGCTATTCTGTACCTATACTTTACGGCGTATATTAGTCCTTATTAAAGTGTTTCAAACCCAAGAATTTAAATCCTAAAACGCCAACTAAATGAAACACCATTCTTTCCAACAGAAAATACTACGAAATGCACCGCAGGCGAAATTTTGTGGAAACGCTGATGAGCGATCCCAAATAAAAGTAAGGCTACCTGTCGAGTCACGGTCTTTCCGCCAAAAAAATAGTGGCCATCCATAAGAAAGTAGGCACAAAGTTAGTTCTTGTGTGTGAAAATCTCAATGACGGATTTGATTTATTACGTCTAATGAGATTCCGATCTTCCGAAGGGAATAAAACTTTCCGGGTGCGCCCGACGAATGTTTGAAGAATTCGATTTCTTGCGAATAAAAATATCCCGATGGGCCGACAAGAATACCGACGCCCAACTAAAGCATTCAGAATTCGAATTCTTCTTTGTTTTGGCCGACAAGACTGTATAGGACTTTTCTTACCTTATAATACCAGGGAATGGAAACTTATCCTTATTCAACATGTGCAAGATAAAATAAGAAGAGCATTTGGTGCTGTTATTCGTTTACGGGGTATGTATCGCAGAGATGTTCTCGGTTCGATTTATACGGCTGTTGCACTCCCTCATATTCTTTTTCCGTCTGCTTTCTTTTCTTCTTTCCGTCCCTCTGAACTTTCTGCCTTAAAAGTTACTTATTACAAATTTTCAAAATTCCTTCTTGGTTTCCCTATTTCTGCGAGTAATTCTCACCTAACTTCCAGTTTTAAAGTGAAGAATCCTCTGGAAACTCTGAACAGAAAAATTCAGAACTTTCATAAAAAGGCTGAAAACATTCTTGTCCATCACAACCTTTTTCCTTTCTTCACTAAAAAAGTGCCATGATTAGTTTATTTATTTTGATTTTGTGTTATCATTTGTATTTTACTGTAGATATAGAATGATAGTTTGTTTTTAACGGTCAGTTAATTGTTTGTGTACTATCTCTGAAGTCTTTGTGACATGTTGTTCTCTTTGTTTATATACTCTTCAGTTTTGAAGGAATCAAATAAATGAATGAATGAATGAAATAGAACGGGATACGCCTGATAAATGTTTACAGAATTTGATTTCTTACGTATAAAAAGAGCCCGATGTGCCGACGATACTTGAACTTCCCCGGTGCGCCCAACAAATGTTTGCTGAAATTGATTCATCACATATAAACAGAACACGATGTGCTGACGAGTCCACCGACGCCCGACGAAAACATACAAAATCGAACTTATGTATAAAAAGAACCCGATGTGCCGAGGAGAATATCGAGGCCCGACAGAAAGACAAATGTGTGCAGAATTTGATTTCTTGCGTATGAAAAGAACCCGATGTGCCGACGAGTCGACCAACACCCGACAAAAGCATGCAAAATTTTATTTCTTCTGGGTTTGCCCAACAAAAAAAGGGAACTTTCGCCGGGCTTCACCCGACGAAAGTACTTTCTCAGGACCTTTTGGGGGGAGTTCCCCCCTCTCCCCCCCCATAGTGACGCCCTTGCCTCTGGGTCTGGCTGGGTCGTAAACTCGTCACAAATTAATATTTCGTATTTACCTTACTAAAGTCCTATATAATTTAGTACTTCTTATACAATTTCGCATATATCACAGGTAATTTTCTAATCAAATAATTTGAAATAATCTTAGTGATAAATCCGTGCAATTTTTGTGAGGTTTCTTGGAAATTTGGTACGAAAAACAATCGCGTAGTTTGGGCGTATTTTTTCAAAGATCGTGAATTATTTCTTTGAGGATGGTCTGGCAACACCGCAAAATAGGCAATAGATTCAAAATTCTGACTGAGCGTTGTTTTATGAGATTGAGATTCGAAGTCATTTGCAACTACATTTTTGATAAAGAATAGAGATTCCCGGAGGCATCAGAAGGTTTGGACATTTACACCGCTTTTACGTATTTGACTGCTCTAAATGGATGTGTCAGCAGAGTTTTATACTATCCTCCTAGCAGTAGTGGCAAGGTGGCAAGAAGGGTCAAATTATCGCCTGAATTTGGCTGAATATTGCCAATATTCAGCCAAATTCAGGCGATAATTTGACCCTTCTTGCCACCTTGCCACTACTGGCACTACTACTAGGCATGCTACTAGGCAAGGGGCCTCTTGGTAGTCTTGGCTCTTCAGAGTTTAGGCTCTAGCTTTATACAGGAGGGGTACGTAATCTCGTTTTACACTACCTCGATTTCTTCGAAAATCTTTAAATGAAATGTACAAGCTGTCCTGACGGTCAAGAGGCAAAATATGACTTTTCAAAGTCACATGTCCCAAAATGTTCAAATTCTGTGCCTTTTTTTATCCATTTTGTAATGTTTTAAAAACCTGTTTTCTGCCTATTGGCTTTGCTAACTCTCCTTTTTCGTCATTTTTGAATGATCGAGATGAGATTAGAATGAAGTGATCTTGTTTGAAAAGAAAAATATGTTTAACTAGAAAAATTGAAGCAATATTTATTTATCCAATATGTAAACCAATTCAGTTAGCTTTTGTCTGGTATGTTTGTCATATTTGTTGGTTCCTTTTTAAGCCAGATGGATTTTTCTGAAGGAAAGACTTCACTGGAAATTTGAAATCTTGTCTGAGGTTGGATACCCCTCCTGTAACTGAACCCACAGGCTGCCCACAGGTTTGGTTTTATAGCTTGAACCTGTAGACAGTCTGGGACTCGTTCAAATTCGCTGGTCTGTTTCCTTGCCAAACTCATTTTAGTGATGAAACAAAATTAGTCTGTAAAAGGTAAATGGAAATGGAAATATCTCACAGAAACTTCATCGTACCAGCGCCCGATCCAGTACCCTCACAGAGTTAAGTACGCAGAACCTAGAGCACTGGTAGCTGATACCGGAAACTGTTTTATTGGAGCTTGTATACTGGTAGTGTCTTAATGGAATATGGAACTTACCGAATATTTTGGCTGAGAGCTAGGATTCCAGAATTTTCACTGACTTAGAGAAAATAACATGGGGAAGAATCAGCTACTGGAACCCACATGTGGAGAGCTAAGGTACCAGTAGAAACCAACTATTTGGTTGAAAATGACCAACTCATGGACATAACGACCATGGGCTAGGGTTGCGGTACGGTAGTGCCAAAATTTAAAATTTTTGAACCCACAGGCCTATGTCAGTGCAGACTAGGAGTCCAGGAGTGAATTTTTTTAACTCACGGAACGCAACTCCTGTAGGCTAGGGTTCTGGTAGTGCAAAAAATTAAAATTACAAGCTTGCAGACACGTGTCAATATGGACTTGGAGTCCGGTAGCAAATATTATCAACTCACAGAAACCAATTTCCATGGGCTAGGGTTCCCGTACTGTGTGATTATACTTATTAATACTTTTTACACAATGAGTGGATAAGTCCACATTGACATGTGTGCGGAACCGTAGCCCATGAGAGTTGGGTTCTGTGAGTTAAAAATATTAATTCCCAGATTCCTGGTCTGCACTGACATGTGCCCGAGATTTCATTTTTATTTTTAGCTACCGGAACCCTAGCCCATCGGAGTTGGTCCCATGAGTTAATAATATTTGCCACCGGACTCTTAAGTCATACTAACACATATCTGTGTGCTTGTAATTTTAATTTTTGTCTCTGCCGGAACCCTAGCCCACAGAAGTTGGGTTCGTGATTTAAAAATATTCAGTCCCAGACTCCTAGTCTGAACTGACACAGGTCCGTGAGTTCAAAAATTTTAATTTTTGACACTACTGGAACCCTAGCCTATGGTCGTTTGTGTTCGTGAGTTGGTCATTTTCAACCAATAGTTGTTGCTACCGGTACCGTAGCTCTCATTATATGGGTTCCGGTAGTGGATTTTTTCCCATGTAATTTCTCTAGGCCTATGTCAGTGAAAATCCCGGTATCCTAGCTCTCATCCAAACTATTCCGTGAGTTCTATATTCCATGTAGGCACTACCGGAACACAAGCTCCAATTATATAGTTTCTGGGATCACCTACCGGCTCCCTAGCTTCTGAGTAGGTACATGATTCGGTGAGACTACCGGACGAGAGCTGGTACGATGAAGTTTCTGTGAACTATTTCCGTTTACTACTGGAACGAGAGCCAGCACATACAAGTTTCCGTTAGTCAATGACGTCAGATGCCGGAATTGCAGTTCATATGGTTTGGTTTCCATGAGAACTACCGGTACCGTAGTCCGTACGACATAAAGTACGGCTCCCAGTTCCCTAGACAGTGCCAGAACCAGTTTGTCCTTAAAATTAGAAGACCCCTGCATCCAAGTTAAGTGTATGCCCCCCCCCCTCTCCTGTTCTTCTATAGCAGTAAGGTGAAATGAGTGAACTAATCCTTTATTCCGTGATTAATAGACATATAACTAGTACGGTAATATGCACCTGGAGTAGTCCAGCAAGGTGAGGCTAGGTTTGCTATCCTAGTTTCTTCTAAAAAATCAGTAACATTTATTTTTTTGACAGAATCTTGCTAAACTCTTACAGTATAACACTTTTATATTAGAGGCTACAAGGTTTTTTAGCAAACTTAATTTTTTCGTTTTATCTCAGACTGCAGTGTCATCTTTGAAATGGAGGAGAGTGCTCTTCTAAGCTTCAGGAAGATCAACTATACCCCCACAAGTCCAGTGGTGGATGTTGCTGCTGGTTCAGGATACCTTGCAATTGGACTACGGAATAAGACCTTGCTGAAGATTGATCCAACAAGAAATGATGAGTCTATGCCAGGTATAATTATTGTTACTTTGTTGCTTTCATAGATTCTGGTAATTCTTCCCTTGCTACCCAGTGCGCATAACCAATATCCTGGTAAGAACAACAAATTTGACAAATGAAGTGCTGAATTTGAGAGGTTTGGGGTGGTTTCCTTTCCTGTTGAGTGTAGAGTGTAGAGTGTAGAGATACGTTTATTAAAAAAACAGACACTATTCGCCTTTCGCATGCCAAGAAAGGCAATGAAGCTTGGAAGGGCAAGCGAGGTTATTCCTTTATAGTTAGCTATTCACTACACTCATACCGAGCTACTCAGACACTAAAAAGTCAACTAATGAATGATAAAGATGAAAAGACAATAAGAAGATGAGACACAACAAATAAAGAAAAATCGGAGAACAATACCTTGAACAGAATGGACAACCTGGATCGGGTTTCTCACCAATTTCAATTTCAATCCCGAGACAAAAGGAACTTCTTTGCCCGTGACTTGAAAGCAGGAAGACTAGGCGCATTTTTCACACACTCGGGCAATATATTCCAAACAAGGACCATAATGGCGAATTACCAAAGATGCCCGAGTCGTGCTTCTAAACTCATGACTTAAATTATCCGCATTTCTTGTATTATGATAATGACGATCTCTATTGTAAGTAAAAAGATTTTCAAAAGCAGGGGTAAGCATCTGATTCAAATATTCATACGAGAAAATTGCAACTTGATAGTCGCGAATTTGGGATACATACATTAATTTATTCTTTTTAAAATGCTCATGAGCAGGAACCTCATCAGAATCAACAAATTCCGATAATAATTTTACAGCTTTATTCTGAAGTTTTTGTACTCTTTTGAAACACGTTACAAAATTGCTTGCCCAAATTGAGCATCCGTAGCTAATGTATGGAGAAAATATAGAAAAATAAATCATTTTAAGGATCTTTTTTGGGACCACATTTTTAATTCTTCGCATTACCCCAAGGGCTCTGCTTAATTTTTCAGCTATCGCACTTGAATGATTTTTCCACGATAGGTTTTCATCAATTAAAAATCCCAAGTATTTTGTTGTTGTTACTCTTTTTATCACATTTCCTTGCACTGTGATTTGATCATTACCTTCGCTCGACGAAAGTCTAGAAAATACCATGAAAAAAGTTTTTGAAAAATTTATGGTTAACAGATTTTGTTGAGAAAATGTTAAAAATTCAGAAACTGCATTGTCAATTTTGTTATACAAAATATCGAGTGAAGGCGCTGCCAGAAAGAGCAAGGTGTCATCCGCAAACATGATGACACCAGCCTCTGACAGGTCAATAAAACTCACTCGATCAATAAAAATAATGAAAAGGAGGGGTCCCAGGATTGACCCTTGTGGGACGCCGCACTCTATTTTCTTTTTTCTTGATAAAAAAGAACCATTCTGAACCACATGATATCGGTTGCGTAGATACGATGAAAACCACTCCAGGCTTGAGCCTTTAACCCCAATTGAGTCAAGAGCTTGAATAAGCTCTGAGTGGTCTACCGTATCAAACGCTTTTTTCATGTCCAAAAACACAGCTGCGGGTATTAGACCAGCTTCAAATGCATCATTAATCCAATCAACCAATTTTAGAACTGCCATATCTGTAGATAGCCCTTTTCTGAACCCAATTTGGGTTTCCATTAGAATTTTATTTGTTTCCATATAATGGCTTAACTGGGCGTGTACCACTTTCTCGTATAATTTGGAAAAAAACGGGAGAATGTTGGTGTTTTAGACTCCCTTAAAGCAGCTGGCTCCGCAGCTGGTTCCTGACCAGTTGCCGTTGTTTTCAAATCTTGCCAGCCTTTATTCTTACCCATAGTTCTGACTTGAACCCCTCTGAAACCACAGTCACTTATTTGAACTGATCTTGTCTTCAAAAAGTGGATGGTCTGATTTCAGCTAAGAACTTCTGCCTTAAAACTGTGGGAAAATTTTGGCGAAGTTGAGCCGCGTTTTATGACATCACAGTCATGTCATACACACATTGTCTTTGTTTAAGTCTTTTGTGCACGAGTGCGTTTTGTTTGCTCAGTTTTAGAAATGGACTTCATGTCCTAACTAGGACTAAGGCGAGACAGAAATGTTAATGAGAAATGAACTAGAAACAAAGAAAGTACGTCTTTGACGTGATATAATTATCGACATGATTGAATGCCCGTTAATTTCGAAATGGTTATCGCATCCACTCTTCCTAACCTAAATGCAGAGCTGTGATGATGGACTTTGTTGTGAGTCCAGCTACAATTGTTTTGCGTAGAAAAAATACTTTTGAAAATTCTAAAAAGTACAAGATTCTGACCCTTCTCTGGCAATATTCACATGCGACTTTTTTCTTTCAGAAATCGACCTTGGGAAGACTAACCTCAACACGGCGGTCCACAGTATTTTTATGGATCCTTCTGGTAGCCACTTGCTAATATCCCTTGCTCCAAAGGAAACTTCTGCGCCAGTTCCTGCTGAACTCATTTATCTGAAGAATAGGACGTCAAGCCTTGAAAAGCCAGCAAAACCTCGACTGGTAAACATTTTTAAGCCCAGTGAATGAAAGGCAGAGGTTCCTGTAATTGTCCTACAATTCACAAACAGCTGAGTGATTGACAGAGCTTCCGGAACGATTGTTAAAGTTTAACCGAAAAGGGCTAGGATAGGACAATCTAGTTACCCGTCACTTATTTACTTAAATTGTCTTGAAGACCCGCTAAAAATGAGTTACTTGGTTGTTCTCACGAATTACCGATTAGTTACTATGGAAGAAAATGGTGAAACAATTTTCGTCCACGATTTCATCGGGCTTTTTAGTTTTGACCAGTGGCGAAACTAGCCCATTTTCGTGGGGGGGCAAGCCCAGATTTTACCGACGTGGTTTGACAATTTACCGACGAAAAACGCCGTTGCCGCTTCGCGGCAACGGCATACCTTCCCCGCTAACGCATTTTACAAGCGTTCAAATAATCAATTGTGACATATCTGTTGAGATATTTTTGTAAATTTTTATTTTTGCTTCATTTACTATCTGGCATTGGTGGTGGCCACATGGGCCCAAAAACAGGCCGTGCAGTCAGAAGTCTAACTAACCAGAAAAGTCGTGATAGGCACTTCACTACTAGCACTGCACTAACCTACTTAACTAACTGTCTTTTTCATTTGGAAACTTTTATGGAGAAAATTTGTATGGAGCGTGCAACGTTCGGCTCGTAAATGCCATATAGCGATCGTAATGTCTGTCCGCTATCGGCCTCTGTTACGCTGACTCCTGATAGTACCACGAACATTTCTGGTTCGTAAGCCATAACTAGCACATAAGCTAGGACGTTGAAACTCGACAGTTGTACAGATGACTCGACCAAATACTATCCGATCATTTGTGGTGGAGGGGGTGAGGAGGAATCCAGGAACTTGTGTCCGAACCACATCCGACAACGGTGGGTTGAACTCGAGAGAGGAGAGGCCATGGAAGTTCCGCGACAGGCATCGTCAAACCAAAAGGACAGAATGACTGATGTGAAACTTGAATCCCTAAAACGTGCTCCGAATAGAGTGCGATGTACCATTCAGAGGCCCCAAGATATGCCATTGATCCGCATCCGACAACGGTGGGGGCAATTTCAGGGAGGTCTTGGTAGGGGAAATACAAAGGTGATGTGCCCTAATGTGTAATTTTGAGCCCTGGGCCCGGTACAATTTTCTGTCGAGGTGGACTATTTCCCATATTCATTGTTTACCGAGTTTGTTTACCACAACGAAAAGACAATAAACTAAACAACATCCCCGATTTGCCAACAAGGCTTTTTCCGATAACACGGTGTGAGGCACTTCAACCAAAAAGGGCAGTTAGTGGGTTCAAACAGACAAATGACCTTAGAAAAGTTTGCCGGTGCGGTCGACTTACCGACAAGGAACGGAACGAGAAATTGTTTGTCGGTGCTTTAACCCAAAAGATTTACCACTCAGGCACTCACAGTCACTGGCTGCCACCACAAAATAAGTCTTCTCACCAATATTTTTTTTTTTTTTTTTTTTTACTGATTTAGGCTACTCACAAGTTTTTTGTCTAGTCTAGAAGAAAATGGGAGAGTGGTCCAAGTCATCGGTTTGATTTTTTTTTTTTTTGTACCAGAAACGGAACGACAAAACAGAATTCGTTCGAACCATCGGACTTTTTAAGGTGACCGCATGGGAAAGTCACCAGCAAACGAAACAAGGGATCTTAATCTACCGACAAAGCTCTCTGATCATCTGCTTTACCTACAAAGATTCGTCGGTTCCGGAAACGGAACGAGAAACGGATTTGTCGCTGCTTCTGATTTACCGAGAAGGCTTTTTCTAATCATCATAAAGTAGCAGGGCACATGCCTCGAATGTGGGTAGTTCGTGGGTGCTTACTGACAAACAACAGTTTCTGCAAACAACCATTAGACGAAGCAAGGAAAACTGTTTGCCGGTGTGGAGCCGACTTCCTCGTATGAAGTTTCCTGATTTACCGACAGAGCTCTTGTCGGTACCAGAAACGGTATCCGAACCGACACACTGTTAATTCCTCGACGACAGGTTTTCTGATCGCACAACAAACTGCCAATATCTCGAGAAAACGTTTCGTCGGTGCACGACAAACACTGCCGCTTTACCGACAATATGTTTACTGATTTATCAACGGAGCTTTTACGGTACCAGAAACGGATATAGGAAAGCGTTCGTCGGTGCTTCGCACCGACAACCAGCGCCAATTTACCGACAAGAATTTTCGTGGTGGGGCAGCTGCCCCCCCACGCCCCCCCTTAGTTTCGCCACTGGTTTTGACTCACATTGGACCTTAATTTCTTAACCATTGGGCCTCTTTTTGTTGTTATTATTATAAAAAGCAAATTAAAAGGCGGAAGCCTGTACAAAATTCTACAAAAATATCAGTATCAAATACGTTATTTCCAAGATGATCATCAAGGGCTTTTTTGGAGGCCTGGACTGATGGGATGGTAACTACGTGAGAGGGAAGTTGGTTCTGCGGGGGGCGGGGGGGGGGGGGCTTGGAACTCGCTCCGCAGAAGCGGATGTAGACATTCCGGTTGGAAGGAAGCCGGGGCAAAACGGAACCAAACCCAAACTCTCTACACAGCCTCTCCCGTCTGTTTTGGAGGGTCTCAAGCTTGGAGTCGCCAACGAAAAGCAATAAGCAATAAGTCTTATGTCCTCTACAGGTGTGGTTACCTTTACCAAGAACTTTATTTATTATGCTCATATTTACCAACGCTATTGTGCAGTAGAACATCTGTTCTCAAAATGCATCCATGCTCTGATCATGCTCCTAATTCTATGGCGCTATGCAAAGGAGACGGTATACCAGGTCTTGGGTATTTTTTTATTTTTAACTCTCATAGCATTTTTTTCTAATTTCTTTCGTATTTTTTCACTTTTTGGGCTCCTCCTCCACTCGGTGACATTACTTTTCTTTCCCATAACAAAAATCGTACAAACCTAAATTAATCATTTTTCTACTAACATATTTAACAAAAATTGATCTCCCATTTCACAGTTTTCATCCTATAAATTTTTTACACCATTCTTTACACTTGCGTTGACCAATTCAAACTTTTATTTTTATCTATATTACTTGTAATTCTAATCCCCACCCCAGGTCTTGGGTTTAAGCACCCTGTCAGTATTTACGGAAAATTATAGTGCTTTTTTTGTATTTTATTTTGTTGAAAGTTCTTAGGTGGACTTAACTTTGTTGCTGTATTTATACTTTGGCTATATATATATGTGTGTGATAGGTGCAGTGGCTGAGAGACAGAGTTTCTCATGGTTATCCGTTCTTATCTTTATCCAGGTTTCAAGAGCTAAGGGTCAGCTCGTCACAGCCGTGGCCTGGAATACCCTGCACAGCACGGATGACTCAACTGGTCCCATCCTGCTTGGAACAAAAAGTGGACTCATTTTCGAGACGGAATTAAAGGCATCGAATGATGACCGGTTCTTCGCCAGTGGAATTGAGCAGTATATCAAGCAGGTAACAGTAGCAATCGATCAATCAGTGATTTTATTTAAGACAACTAGCTTACTGCTAGAAATGGTGTTCAATTGGTGTGAACGAAGTTCATTCCGTGTCTCAACAAAGTGATTTCCAAATTTCCAGCTGCTGGTGTCTTTCTTGAAGCGCTGTGGCTAATTTTGAACTGAGTAGTGTGGATTAGTTTTATCAGTATACAGTATTATCGTATATTTATTTCCATTATTGCAAGCTGCCATACATGCCTGTCTATTGGGGAAAGGAATATGAAGTTCTGGTAAGATTTGATTATGCTTGTCTCGATTGGAATTGATTGGCCTACGCTCGTTGATAGTTTCCTGTGTAACTTTAGTTATTGTTTGATGCATGAAGTTGTTTTTATTGTTTTATATTAATTATCGTTGTGGATTAACTGCTTCAGACCAGAAGTTCACAGTTCTAGATGCGTTGAACCAGCGACCCAAAATGTTTGTTTCGGAGAAACATGATTAGAAAAATATCAAACAAAACTTATAACATTAAAATAACAACTTCTTCATCTTTAATTACCATTGAAGAAACCATTATTTATTCTAATGTCTCGATTAGAGGCTTCATTCCTCTCTTTCCATTAGTGACGAATGTTAGTGTCTATGACTAAATCCGGCCTCGACGCCATCTGTGGGAAACTTTAGTATAGGAGCTAGTTGTGATAATGGCCGCTAGTCAGCCTGAAGTATCATTTATTATTATACGGTGCGGCTCAAGAGAAAAGTATAGTGAAAATACACATTTGTTCAATGATATCTGTATTCCATTCTGCAGTCTCTTAACTAGTTAAAAACTTCTAGCAAGACCGGATAATGATAATAATGATAATAATATAATTGCAATAATAAGGATTTCGCCTCTATAAATTTATCGGGCCACTCTACACACTAAATTGAGTTTCAGCCAGGTGGTAGTCGACACCTGCTTTGAATTGGTTGATTTTTTCGGCATTCACAACACTTTCTGGGAGATTGTTCCAATATTCTACTATTCGGTTTCTAAAGCTTCATTTTCCAATGTCTTTTCGAAATTTCTTGCCACTCAGTTTCAGATTGTGTCCTCTGAGACCGTTGTCATTGAAAGTGAGGACAGCAGGCCTTATGTTATCATAGTAATTATGGCAAATTTTAAAAGTTACAATCAAATCACCTCGTAGAAATCTGTAAGATAGACTTGGTAATCGTAATTTTTGAAGCCGGTTTAGCAAGAACCCCTCTATCCTTGCCACTCTCTGCCGAGCAAAGATCCACGGCCAGGTTCCGTACAATATTGAGCGGGTGCTTATACCCGATAGCCCACAGCTTATGTATCTAGGCAGTTAAGCAAGCTCCTATCTTCCCCATGAGAAGCTTTTGGTACACAGCTCTGAACCTGGCGCCTCCTCCGAGCCTGTGCTTCCTACGCGTGGATATTACTTCAACACCATAGGCGGGAACGCAATTTTGTTTGGCTGTTTCAGTTTACCGATCTATTCACGACGTCACTGCACTTGCTCTGACTACATCGACGTTCTTCCTCCAGCCGCTCGTGTCGCATGGTTGTTGCTTCCGCGCAACTGTGTCCCAAAAATAAATCGAGCTTGCAGAACTGCTAGATGGTTAAGCTGTGCGATAGCCTGTATACCATCTGTTCTGCGTTTTGCAATTAGGATTCCGGAATCCCAAAACTCCTTCTGCATTAGTTATTTTGTGACGCTAGATGCGCTAGTGTAAAGTAAAAAACGACACGTTGCTTCCTGGTGTGCGTTTAACCAGGTTTGTTTGGCTATTTTCTGTTTATTTTATGGTTGTCTCATAGCTAGGCCTGGCCATATTTAAAACTGTTCCAAATCCAGCGCTGTTCAATACCCAGCTCTGTTCTGTCGAACTTCATCATGTTTTTTTCAGTTCTGGCTTCCAACTTCAGTGCTGACTGCTTTTTCTATGGGGCTACTGCGCGACTCGCTATGAACCGGAATCCTAATCGCATAAACTCCCTTATGATAACCTATACCACGATCTAACGTGTAATTGTTATTGTTTCCTAGCGCACCTGACGGCAATTCGTCATTCAATTTTAGAAAGGGCGTATATTCTACTCATACTCCGCTGTTATCCAAAAAGTGAGTCACAAATAAATAAATAAAGTAAATAAACATGAGTTAATGAACGGAAGAGAGAAGCTTTCAGTTTTTAATTTGAAGAATAGTGCAAAACAGTATCGTCAGGGAGGTTCGCGTAATTGCAGATTGCGACGAGGTAGAGACGGATTTTAATTTCTTTTTTCTTTCTCTTTTTCTTCTTATTTACTCCACTCGATTGTTTTGGTTAAAACTTTAGTGGGTCACAAATATACTTACTTACTTACTACATAATAGCATTAGAAGTTTATGCTTCTAGGTTTTCGACATTTCAGTTTTCATTTTATTTTAAATTCACTTTTAGGTTTTTGACATAGCGCGAGGTCAGCCTACACCAATCACGGGCATAACGTTCCACCAGTACAAAGCTAGCGAAGGGATTGGCTACTACATTTTCGTAACTACCCGAACAAGGTTCTACCAGTTCATCGGCACAGTCGGGTCGGAGGAAGAGAGGCCTTTGTTGCAGAGTGTGACGAACCTATATCTGAATATGCCAGGTAACAGACTAGAGCTTTTACAGTATTAGGTACATTAGGTACATAACATAGGTTTTACAGTGTTAGGTAGCCTACTCCGTCCAGAAAACTATATTTGAGAGATAAGCAGCAATAAAATTCCAGAGAAATATAAAAACCCCTTGTCGCTTTGTGTGATTAATAACTTTATCCCTGCCCCCCTGCGGGTATTTATTAAAAGCTTTACAACCTGTTATTATTATTATTAAGTTGCTCCCGTACAGTATAAGAAAACACAAAACGAAAGGAAGAGTAACACCAAAAACAAATAAAAGTACCTACTCGGTGATCCAGTTCTAACCTCCAAACACTTGATCACCAAATATTAGACAGGTTAGCAATAGCTAGTAATTGAGCTTGAGTATCCTAATTTTATCTAGAATTCATCACTGTTGACAGGTTGACCGGAATAGGTGTGAGACTGGGGTGGAACACGCTCTTTTATTATTGATTCTGCCATTCTTGAGTCTTCCGTCCTTGTTTCACTTCATTTCTAAAGTGTTCGTCTCTTTTCTTATTTCAGAAAAGTTTATTGAATTCCCATCCCCGAATTCCAACGATACCCTGGACGTTCCCAATCTGCAAGTCTGGAGCTCAAACGCCAAAACGGAACCGTCTCACTTCGCCTGGCTCACCGATTCTGGAGTCGTAACTGGGAAAGTAAGTTCACTTGTTAAAGGCGGGCTCAAAATATGCGACTGTCAGTCCTTGCGTATACTTTGAATGTCTTCTTTTATTTTCTTTCTTGCTTGAAATATTTTACTGTGGAGACTATGTTTGGAATAAGAAATGATATATATTGCCAACTGGTCATAGCAGCAACAAAATGTACCATAAAATAAGAAGAACAAATCACGTAACCAAGGTCGTATCCAGGGGGGTAGGGGGTTGGACCCCCCCCCCCCGAAACCCACAAAATTAATTGTTTTTATGGCACTTGCAGCCTCTGGCTCAAGTGCCATATACCGATCGCAATTCCGTCCGTCGGTCGGTCTGTCGGTCTGTCGGTCGGTCTGTCCGAATTTTTTTGTCCCACATGTTCGAGTTAGGGTACTTCCAGATGTGCTAGGACGATGAAACTTGGCAGGAAAATCAGGGACCCGACCAAACTAACCTAGAAGTAATCAGTTTCCCGATCCGACCATCTGGGGGGGAGTGGTGGGCCGGGGAAATTCTGAAAATTAAGGAGTTTTGTCACTCTTTTTCGAATTGGAGTACTTCCAGATGTGCTAGGACGATGAAACTTGGCAGGAGCATCAGGGACCCGATCGGACTAACTTGGAAACATTCAGTTTCCCAATCCGACCACCCGGGGGGGAGTGGAGGGCTGGGGAATCCGGAAAATTGGAGTAGTGTGTAACTTTAGAACGGGTGATCGGATTGGAATGAAACTTAATAACTGAATAGATGGCATACTTCTAATGTCCCGTTTGAATTCCGGACCGGATTCGACAGCTATGGGGGAGTTTGGGGGGGGGGACCGGAAATTTCGAGAAACGGTTAGAATAGAGGGATCGGAGTGAAACTTGCTGGGAAGAACAAGCATCTGCTCCAGATAAATTGTTTATACATTTGGACTGGATCCGACCACCCGGGGGGGGGGAGGGCTGGGGAATCCGGAAAATTGGAGTAGTGTGTAACTTCCGAACGGGTGATCGGATTGGAATGAAACTTAATAACTGAATAAATGGCACACTACTGATGTCCCGTCTGAAGTCCTGACCGGATTCGACAGCTATGGGGGAGTTGGGGGGGGAGACCGGAAATTTCGAGAAACGGTTAGAATAGAGGGATCGGAGTGAAACTTGCTGGGAGGAACTAGAATTTGCTCCAGATAAATCGTTTATACATTTGGACTGGATCCGACCACCCGGGGGGGGGGAGTGGAGGGCTGGGGAATCCGGAAAATTGGAGTAGTGTGTAACTTCCGAACGGGTGATCGGATTGGAATGAAACTTAATAACTGAATAAATGGCACACTACTGATGTCCCGTTTGAAGTCCGGACCGGATTCGACAGCTATGAGGGAGTTGGGGGGGAGACCGGAAATTTTGAGAAACGGTTAGAATAGAGGGATCGGAGTGAAACTTGCTGGGAGGAACAAGAATCTGCTCCAGATAAATCGTTTATGGGCAACTCCATGAGATGGTCTACCGAAGGACAAATTTTCAAATAAATGCTGGTGGAACATTTTTAGGTTTTTCTTATAGAGCATACCCTGGGCTTTAAGAATCTGTTTCAATTATTAAATTTGGAGCATCCTTTCAACTTTTTCAGCTGTCCCAAATCTTAAGCTGATCAGTTTCAGGGATTGCAAGATTTTATGATCATTTTTGCTGCAATGAGAATCCATCTGGGAACAAGCCTAATCCCCTAAATTTACCGTACTTAAAGACCCACTAGCCCTGAACGGAATGTAGTTCATTCGGAGTCGCTATCCTTGACGGATTTGATTTTATCAGTGCGGAAAGGTAAGCTTTCTAATGTTACGTTTGTAACGGAAAAGTGGCATATTGTTTGTCTACAACTGAATCCAAGCAAGATAAGAAAGTGCTAGAACGTGAGCAAAAAGCAATTTTAGTGGTTATTCCAGTAAACAAGAATTTTTGTTTTAATTTCCTACCAGAAGCCAATAAAACACGTTACAAACGCAACAAAATTTACGTTACTGACGTAACACTCCAATGCTACGTCAGTAACGTAGAAAATGTCTGCAAATCTGGCAATGTTTTAATCTTAGTATCGGTCATCTTAAGTAATATAAAGTGCCCTGTAGATGCAAATATTACATATGAGTTGATTTGAGGAGGGGGGGGGGCTTGGGGCCTATCAATGAATTGTTTTTGCATTTCATACCACCGTTAAATGCGCTGAAAAATGTCTTGGAGTATCTAGAGAGAATATATATTCAAACAGTGCATACAACGGATACGTCAGCTACGATGCTTTTGCAGCGATATTTCGGCCCTTCTTCACAAGGGTCCTCGTCAGGCTGTCTAACTTAAGGGCCAACAATAGGGAAGCAATGAACCTGCAATCTGCGTCTTCACATGGAAAGGGCGTTGTTGATGGAATTGTAGGGAGAGCGAAAAGACTTGTATGGGATGGTGTGAAGTCGAAAAGGGTCAACATTCAGAATGCCAAAGAGTTTGCTCAATTTGCGCAACAAAAGTCTGAACCAGTGAACGTACTGTACGTGGGAAAAGAAGAGGTGCTAGGTCTGAAAGATGGACTGGAAAGAGCGTGGGAACGGATTCAGTCGATTCCCCAGACAAGGGAGACCCTATGAAGTCATAATTTCTGCGACCTCAGACGACAAGGAAATCAAACAATTTCGATTCAAGGACATAGATTCTGGAAGACGACTCGGAAATGCCGACGCAGCCCGCTGAAACCGAAAAGAACAAATACTGTGGTTGAAACTTTTCGGTTGGTTGTTGGCGAGTTGCTCAAGGTTTTCTACGAAGGGGTGTACTTCCCTGTGATGATCCAGAGCTTAGCGAGAAAGAAGGTGCATATGTTAAAGCGATTCAATGCGCACATTTTGTCGCAGAGCAGGGTGGCGATGGCCCGAAAAGAGTGACATCCTTTTTTATCCGAGACGAGACATGCTAAAAAGGCTATCTCTCCCCCTGTATGTCGGTGGTTGTAGCACCCGTGCTTCAAACAATTATGCAATGTCTGATTTTTAAATAATTGTTCACTTTTCTTTTACTAACAAAACCGTTTTGCTAAAGATTCTGGTGAGAATTCGTACGAGTTACGTTGGTAACGAAAATTTGTTACGTTTGTAACAGAAGAAAAAAGATCGTAGAAACGAAGCATGGGGCTCAATCGCTCCGAATTTCCGCCTTAACAGTCCTAAGAATGTTGGTAACTGACGGAAAAAAAATCAGTTCGCCAGACCCTACAGATCCGCTAAAAACTAAGACGATCTACACACTACCAAAAAGTCACTTCCGTTTTTTGTTACGTTGGAAACGCGGGGTTTTCTGAGCCGTGCACGTAGACCGTTCAAAGGAAATCGCTGGAACACTGGACATAAGATAGAAGAAGGCTTGACCTTTGTTTCAGAGTAAAAACGAGTCCACCAAGTTGAAAACCGATGATGCTACAGCCTTTCAAAGTGTACAAAACGTTACGTAGGTAACGATGGAGTTGCCCTTATACATTTGGACTGGATCCGGACACTAGCGGGGTGGAGGGCTGGGGAATCCGGAAAATTTGAGTACTGTGTAACTTTCGAGTGGGTGGTCGGATTGGAATGAAACTTAATAACTGAATAAATGAAATACCTCTGATGTCCCATTTGAAGTCCGGACCGGATTTAACAGCTATGGGGGAGTTGGGGGGGAGACCGGAAATATCGGGAAACGGTTAGAATGGAGGGATTGGATTAAAACTTGCTGGGAAGAACAAGCATCTGCTCCAGATAAATCGTTTATACATTTCGGATGGATCATGACATTAGGGGGGGGGTTGGAGGGGAGTTTCCCGAAATTCCGGTTATGGCGGTTTTGGGGATTTGCACGACGAATCTTGGGAGGCGAATCAGGGACCCGATCAAAGTGACTTAAAAAGAAAAATTGACATGATCTGATAGCCGTGGGGGGAGTAACGGGAGGGGGAATCCGGAATATTGAGTCATGCGTAACTTTGAAACGGCTGATCGGATTTGAGTGAAATTTGGTAATTGAAGAGAGGACATGTTTCTGTTGATCTTTTTCATGTCCAGACAGATCCGACAGCAATTGGGGGGGGGGGGGGGGCCAAAATACGTGACCGACTTAGACTGGTGAGATCGGGATGGAACTTTGTGGGAATAACAAACAGATGCTCTGGATAAACACTTACGGAACCGGATTGGCTCCGGCGACTGTGGGGAAGTTTGAGGGGGGGGAGGTCAGGGATTCCGGTGATCACGATTTAAGGTACTTCCAGATAATCTAGGACGATGGAACTTGGCTGTAATATTAGAGATTTGACAAGATTGACTCAAAAATGGCCACTTTCCAAACCCGACCATTCGTTAAAGTACTAATCTTGACTGCAAATTTCAAAAAATACTTTTAAACCAAATTCATATTTTCATGATCCCCATGAGCCCATTATCATTTTTGCCTCAAGGGTTTTGTTTACAAATGACGTTCTAGCTCCCTTAAAGTGTGAATCTGAACGGCCAGGTCGAAAAGTACTTTATTTGAAACAATACATCTCAACCCATGATCATTTGTGCCACAAGGGTTTTGCTTAAACATTTATTTCTGTTACCCTTAAAGTGCGCATTTGAAATGAAAAGCGAAAAAAAACTTTTGACGAAACGGTATACATCAAGGATCCCTAAGGGCCTGTGATCGTTTTTGGCTCAAGGGTTTTGCATACAGATGCATTTCTAGCGCCCTTAAAGTGCGCATCGTTACACCCAAGTTCAAAAATAAAATACTTTTTATCTAGCTCCCTTAAAGTGCGCATTTTAACCACAAGTCGAAAAATACTTTTGATCAAACAAAACATCTCAATACATGCAAGTGCCATATGAGCTTACAGCTCTTGTTTGTAGGCTTTAAGATATGATCTATGTATTTTTTGTACTTTTTGGTCCGACCCGCTGGCACCCCCCCCCCCCCGAAATAAATTCCTGGATACGGGCCTGCACGTAACCGAAACATTTAGATTTTGTCTGCTCGATGCTTCACTGCTACCCAAATGAACCTCGCTAAATTTTTACTACCCGAAAACATTTACTCTCCATTAACTCCATTAAGCCCATCCTCTCCTAGAATTTCCCTCCCCATGAATGGTGTCGTATAAATTAAGGCATAATAACACCAGTACACTGTGCAGTCCCATGAACAGTCCTATCCTACCCAGTGCCAAAATTTTCTGGTATTACCCTGATGTTAAAAGGAAAAAGTTCCAACCGTGCGATAAAAAGTGATAACGCACAGCCAGCCGTGCGATAAAAAGTGATAACGCACGGTTGGTCGGTTCATCAAGTTCATCGAGCATTTTCCCTCAAGTACTGAAAAATAGAACCTGATCTCCAAAAAAATGAATAAAAGACATCACTTTCAGGAGGAAAAACAAAAAAAAACACTAAAAAATAATACAGTAAACAAAAATGTTGGAAAACGTTGTGAAAAAGTCTTTAAAAACTGAAAAAAAAAATATGTTGCTTTCCTAGCCAGCCAACCTGGGTTATGCCTTGTTACAGTCATTTGGAAAATTTGGAATATTTGGCTCTTGGGCAGCAGTAAAGTTGCAGTAGGCCACCTTGCAGTAGTGATAGCCAACATAAAAAAGCGCCATGACTGATGTGACGAAGTCAGGATGAGTGCTAACAACCAGCCATGCCTCACCTGTTAGATCTTGGAAATCCTCAAATTAGAACAAATCTGGCTTAGCTCACAGCTCATGTGATAAAATCCAACTGGAATTTAGCAAGAG
The DNA here is from genome assembly GCA_023053555.1 of Branchinecta lindahli. Lineage (NCBI taxonomy): Eukaryota > Metazoa > Arthropoda > Branchiopoda > Anostraca > Branchinectidae > Branchinecta > Branchinecta lindahli. The sequence goes on from JAKZAO010000002.1 coordinate 5,098,364, forward strand.
CAAACCAAAGCAAAATAAGTGCGGTTAATCTTTCAAACAAATTGCCATGAAGCACAAAACGCTAGCCAACTCCCCTTCCCGCAGAGGCGCCATTTGGGCCAAATCTTGGGGTGGGCATGAACTCCATCTGCCCCCCCCCCCCCCGATTCACTTCGTGTCGCGTAAGAAAAAATGCGGGTTTTGGCAGCACATCGATCGAATATTCTAAGTAAAAACGCATTTTCAGCACCCGTGTGTTGCTTGGAAATGTACTGTAACCGAATGTGGAACTCAGCCACACTGACCTCTAAGATTAATTATAACAACGAAGATTACAATCAACGAGGTTAAGTGATTAAACTGAAAGTGGAATAACCTGAAGAGTGGAATAAACTGAATTAATCCATCTACTCAGAGAAGACTGATTTTCTGCCTCTTTCTCCTTCTTCAAGGCTGCCAATTTCCGCTTTTGAGCTCCTGACAAACTCATGATAACAAACAAATAAGATGTTGAATCGACAAGATCACAAACAATTCTGTCACTCCAATTCCAATCCTTGCCCGACCCAGTTTGCACTAGGATAATGACTTTATACTAACTAATGCTAATGTCTATTAATACCTTAAGTTAATAGGCTTAATGGTTAATAGCAAAGAGCGTAATTACCCCAAGGGAAGAGGCCTCACTCCGAGGTTTTTCCCATAAGAAGCATTGCCACACGAAAGAAGCCATCTAGCGATCGTCGGATTTGCCGGTTGTTCCTACGCGACGAAATAGTTCTAGCCGATCAAAGAAAATACTTACTGCAGAAGCTTACATTTTAGGTTTTTCACTATGCTGGACTTCACTTAAAGGAACAGAAAACTTGACTCAAACTTGACTCGGGGAGCTAGCTAACATATCAAGAATGTACCCTGAGTCGATATTGAGAGTAAGAAAAATTCTAGTTACGACCATTGCAGTTTCCGGGCAGTTTCCGAGAATTCGACTTTTGAGCAAAAGGTTTGCAAAAAGCAAAAGGTTTGTGTGCCGCGACTAGGAATCGAACCCCGGCCGTCTAGTCGGGGAGGACGTTACTCTGTAGTCTACATGTAACAAGGCCAACTTTTACAGTACATGAGTGCATAATTACAGTGCATAAGGGGCAAGGGCCTGCCAGCTAGCTTTGGGAACACTAAGGAGGGGGTTCGAGACAGTTCGAGATGACAAAGAAGGGGGGGGCCTGTCGACAATAAGACCCCGTATACGATTCGATGGCCGAAAGTTTACTGTTCCTTTAAGGATCAGGTATTGTATGCTTTTGGTTTTCTGAATAAAGTAGTTGAAATTATGAGATTGATGAAATAAAGAGATCTTTAGACGAAAAATGGCTTCTCCGTAAGCATTGCAAAGCGCGCCATCTAGTGTCAAGTTTCAGAGGCAAAAAATCATTTTTAGCCGGTCCGACGATCGCTAGATCACTTATTGAAACGGGAAATGAGTCGAGTGAAGACTCTTCGTGTTAAAGGAACAGTAAACTTGACTAGGCAACTTTCGGCCATCAAACCGGCCTGGGGGGCTTAGATTAATGTACGGGGACTTATTGTCGACAGGACCCCCCATCTTTGTTATCTCGAAAGCCCTCCTTATTGTTCCAAGAGCTAGCTGGCAGGGCCTTGCCCCTTATGCACTGTAGTTACGCACTCATGCACTGTAGAAGTTCGCGATTGTCTGTGTTATCATCATACAGGGTTGCCACTTTACTAAAATAAATTCACTGGGCAAAAGGAAAAAAGTAATACCAAACAAGAAAAGTACTCAGAACGTGTTGCTGGGTCATAGTCACCTTGGAAATAAAACCTGACAACTACTTTTTTCTTAAAATCTGCTGCCAAAGTAAAAAGAAAGTTCTACTGTGAGCACAATTGTTTTATCGTTGGCAACCCTGTTGGCATACATTGTATTACTTTGTTTTTGGGGCAAAGATCGTGGGTTCGAGTCCTACTCCCGGCACACAAACCTTTTGCTTTTTTTTTTTTTTTTTTCTACTAACTCAAAAGTCGAACTCTCGGAAACTGCCCGGAAACTGCAATGGTCGTAACAAGAATTTTTCTAACTCTCAATATCGACTCAGGGTACATTCTTGATATGTCAGCTAGCTCCCTGAGCCAAGTTTGAGTCAAGTTTACTGTTCCTTTAATAGGTTAATGGTTAATAGGCGTGCAGTAATTTCAAATCAATTGGACAGAATGGATTATGTTGAACATAATGGATTATTATGGCCGGCAAAGGGCCCTTTGTGGTGGAAGCTTGGGCCCCCCTGGAAAATCTGGGGTGGGCATTTGCCCACCCCTGCCCCCCCCAAATGGCGCCTCTGCCTTCCCGCTGCGTAGATCTGCGTATCATACAACCTTCAATCTAGTAATGTTCGCTTCACCATTCAACAGGCCCGGCCCTGTTTACCTGTAGAAAATCGACGGTCTAGCCTGTCTAGCCACCTAGGCTCTTCGTGAGAGTTGTTCAAGATGTTTCTGACGCTAGATGGTACCGTTTTGATGATGGATTAAAGGTGAATGATCTACACTTTTCGGTTTTTCTGGCAAAGATTGCAAGAGGAGTTACTAGCTACTAGAAATATTAGCATTAATTTATAAGAAAAGATTGATATAAAGCAGTTGCTTTTTTACCGAATTTCCGCCAGGAGGTATCATGGGGCTGCACAGTGTACTAGTGTTATAATCATTATCGCCCTTGCTTTTCTTCGGGCGATAGCGGAAAATTTGGCCCTTGGGCAGTATGAATGAATGAATGAATTTATTGCACGAAAAAACCCATGGGGTCATGGCAACAAGACAAAAACAAAACAAAAGGAAAACACAACAAACTACAAAAAACGCTCTCTATGGGACAAACCAACGCGGAGGAATCTAGCGACCTTACGGATATCCCCCATATTTGTACTTGCAATCTTTTCTAGTAACCACTCCTCCCTAGTAATTCGCACCCCAAATACTTCGACCCTTAAATCACTCAATCCTTCACATTCACACATAAAATGGAACACGTCCTCATCCATCTTTCCACACATAGGGCAAAAGTAAGGGCCGTTCTTTAACCTATTTTTTCCTATAAACCTTCTTTTCTCCCCGATAGCTAATCCTCCCCCCCTTAAACTCACCATCAATTTTAAATCTACTCCCGACAACCCGGCTTTAAAATAAATTTCCTCCCCCCATACATCTTTCGCCTTTGCATAGAACCGTAGAGACACCGACTCGGCCTTCCGACACTGCCAATCCTGAATTTCCTGATCACGAAGGATTTGCTCCACCTTACGCGACACTTCACCATACCGTAAGGAAGTTCCAACACCACCGTTCCATAGTTCAGACAGGCCGCATCTGTTAAGAATATTCTTAATTTGATGAGGCCAAGATTGCTGGTCTTCATCGCACAGCGCCTCCAGGTAGGCGGCTTTAAGCAACCTCACTCGCGGTAATGAAATAACTTTCTCCCAGAACCTTACCATAGTAACCAATCGATTAGACCTAAGCGAAAACAAACCTAGATCACCTTTCAATACTATACTACTGAGAGACTCACTAACCCCTAGTATCCTCTTAAAATATCTAAGCTGGACTACCTCCAACTTGGGTACATCCACATAACCCCAAACTTCCGCAGCATAATGCATACTTGATACTATTTTAGTCATAAATATACGCTTCTGGAACTTCATATTCTTAATATCCTGTACATGGCTTCTAAATACCATATTTGACAATCTTGCTCCCCTTAACACACACTGATCCACATGCTTTCCAAACTTACCCTTCGATGTAAACTTAACCCCCAAATAAACAAACTCTTCATTCACTGTTAGCTCCTTACCCTCAAAATATACCCTGTCATGCACACCTAATTTCCCCCCCTTTCGGCAAACCATAGCAACTGTTTTATTCACGTTCAGGACCAACCGCTTAGATTTCAGATACTCCTCCACCAAATTTAGTAACACCTGCAGGTTATCTCTAGTATCCGCCACCAAGACCACATCACCCGCGAATAATAGCATGCAAAGCCTAACTAAATCAACTGAAACAAACGGAGCAGCCCTAGCACCAGGGGGGCACAGGTATGAAATATATTGATATCTAGCCTAAAATCAGTCAATTTTCAAGAAAAGGACCCACCCACCCACCACCATAGGGTACAAAATCTGGTTTTGCGTTTGGGACCCCCCACCCCCCGGGAAAAAATCCCCAATTTTAGTTTCAAACCACCCACCCCACCACCCCTAGACTAAAAAAAAAAAAAAAAAAAATTCAGATGGTCTGGATTGATGATTTGGTTCAGTTTGTGTACAGTATCATGCCGATATTTAGATAATTGCGACGTTCTGAGCAAAAATAGAAGTAAAACACTGCCTCATCTCCAGTATGAGAGTGCAACACCAAGAAACTGAATAACTAATCCAACCCGTCGGGATGTATCTTGGTGTGAAGAAGTGCACTGGGGAGAGTTGAAGGGGGTTTCCCGGAATTCCAGTGATCACGAGTTAGGGTCACGAATCTTGTGTCATGTACAACTTTCAAACTGGTGATCGGATCCGAATAAAAAAAACGGAAAAAAATATGCCGATAATTGCGACGTTCTGAGCAAAAATAGAAGTAAAACACTGCCTTATCTCCAGAATGGAAGTGCCAAAGAAACCGAATCCAACACACTAACTAAATCCAAACCGTCGGGATGGAACTTGGTGGGAAGAACAACGACTCTTAAGACACATTATTGACAGAACATGACCGGTTCAGTGCACTGGGGAAAGTTGAAGGGGGTTTCCCGGAATTCCAGTGATAACGAGTTAGGGTACTTCCAGATGTGCTAGGACGCGATGATACTTGGCGGGCGAATTAGGGACCCATTAACTTGGAAATAGTCACCCCTCCGATCCGACAATCTTGGGGTGGGAGGGGGGGGGGGGAAGTGAAAGGAAATTCAGAATCGTGTGTCATGTAAAATTTTCGAACTGCAGTGATCGGATCCGAATAAAATTTGATAATTGACTATAGAACGTGCGACAGGTGTTCTACTTACAATCTTGGGGGGAGGGGGTGAGGTGAAAGGAAATTTAGAATCTGGTCAGGATAACAAGCCTTTGCTGTACATACAGCCTTTACAATTTGGACTAGATCCGGCCACTGTATGGGGAGTTAGAGGGTGGGTTCCGGATTTCGGGTGATCACAAGTTAAGGTACTTTCATATGTGCTACGACGATGAAACTTGACAGACACATTAGGAACCACACATGATTCATTTGGAAACTGCCATTTCCCGGGTCCGACCATTTTTGAGGAATTTGAGGGAGGAAAAATCCGGAAACTTTCGACATGCATAACTTTCTAACAGGTTTCCATAACTGAATGAAACTTGACAATTAACAAGAGTACATTCCCCTCATATTCAGTTCAATCCTGGACGGGATTCGGCAACTATGTGGGTGCACCAGGAATCCCATGACAAGCTTAGCCTAAAATGGAGTGCTCGGGACTGGACTTGGTTGGAAGGAAAAACATAACCTCTAGACAATCATTTGTAGAATTTGATCCGAATCCGGTCATTATCGGATGAGTTGGGAGGGGATGTAGGGCCGTCAATTTTGTGGCATACATACACTGTAAAAAAAAGATCTTGCAGTATTTGCTACTGGGATTAATCTTGTCTTTATTGAGATAAGATTACCCCTTATTCGGATTAATGTTATCCCAGTAGAGATAAGATTAATCCCAATAGCAAATACTGCATCCTTATTCGGAGAAACTTTTTACAGTGTAGCTCTGGTACGACTGACAGAGCTTGAAGACCCCTTAAAGTGGGCATGTTAACACCAATGTGCTGAAAATAATTTTCATCAAACGATACCTACACTTTCATGGTCCGCAAAAGCTCATGATCATTTTTACCTGAAGATCTTATATTAAAATTGAATCGCAACCTTAGAGGGTCGATCTAACCGCACAGCCCTTTTTTGCGCAAATACAGGAAAGGATGCATGGAATATTGGGGGGAAAACCTTACACTGTTCCCGAAGCTTACCAGTAAATCAGGGTCTCAAAGGCCTAAAAGAATTGACATCAGACAAAACTGAACCAACGGATCAGACAACAATTGACGAACTGGAAGGAGATCACTGGAAATGTCCTGGCACGCTTGGAGTTGAGGTATCGGGATGAGACTTGACAAGACGAACAAGCGTAATAGCAATACGAACAGTACATCATTTTTAGAACCGGACCGGATCCGGGCACTGTTTGGAGGGATAGAAGGGGATCCCGGAATTCTTGTGTCATGCTTAATTCTGGAATAAGCGGTCTGTTTCGGATGGAACTTGACACATATTCTGTTGGATATTTCGTTTAAGGTCTGTATTAGGGACTTGCCTAGACAGTATAACTTTCAAACGAGTTATCCAGTTTGGATGATACTTAACGAATCACGATGGTACCAATCTTCTATTTTGAAACAGTCCTTTCCAAATTCACTATGTCCGCCCGTCTTACGATGAAAGGAATCTCGGGGAAGAGCGCAAAACCTATCTAATGAGCATGCTAGTGCTTATAACCCTTACAAGTGCCACATGAATTTTCAGGTTGATGGGCTTCAAACAAGATTGTTCATAGTTGAGTCTTTTGATGATCCGAACCATGTCTGGGGGGTGGGGGGGGGGGTAGGGAGACGAGTCCCTATATGTATGTAAACAACACATCTACCAATAGGCTTACTACGTAAGGGAGGTTGAAGGATGGGGTCTATTTGATATTCTTGTCAACAAGACATCTGCTAGAAAAAGTTGTTGGACCTCAACTAAGCTCCGTTTCGAGGGTCCGAACCCAATACGGCCGCTGTGGGAGTCCTTTAATTTGTACTGTATCACATACGGAAGGAGTTGCCTGGTTATAACCAAACTTGTTGAGAAGATAAGATATAATTTTTAGACCCCGGAAAGAGTTGCCGGATCTGAACCAAACTTGTTCGTAATAGTGATTTTGAAGGACCGAACCACATCATCTTAATTTTGTCTGCACACCACAACACCACCAATTGATTTGCTGCCAGAGCTCATGTATGGGTCGGATTGGGTGTGAACCATCAAAAGCCAGAACTACGTCCCTAGCTCTAACTCTCAAGTTTGGTGAGATCCGGCAACTCAATCTGGTACCCGGCTCTACCCGCTGTTCGCACAAATATGGACCCCCTTCCCACAGTGTTTGGATCATCAAAAGACACAGCTAGGACTCGGAAATTATGGGTCTCCTGTCATGTCCGTATTATGGAGGTATGTGTATCGTCTTTAATGGGTCCTCTTTAGTTAGCCAGATCGGTCTTATTTTTTTTTTCTTGGGTCTTATTTTTGTTTGTCAGAAGGGTCAGTCGGCGCTTCGGAAACTTAGTCTGTGGTGGTTCTTCCAGAAAATGAAATTGTTCCTATACTGTACGCACAAAAAAGCTTCTAGTTTCAGTATTGGCTCAAAACCATCTCGACGACTGTTTTCTACATTACCTATTTAGTCATTATGTGGTAAGCTATCGAATGATATGTTACTCGTCCCAAAAATAAAATAAAATTGACAAACCACCCACCCTATTTATCAAGGTATAAAATCCCGAATTTCGTAACTTTGAAGGGACCCACCTGGATTAAATCCGGATTTTTCGGACCAAACCACCCACCCCCACCCGGCTAGATGTCATAGATTTTAATACCTGTGCCCCCCTGCCTAGCACTTAAAAACCCCTCCATATCATTAATAAATAGAGAAAAAAGCTTTGGAGATAAAGTACACCCTTGCTTCACACCTAGTTTAGAAGAAAAACTCCATGAAATCTTGCCCGCCACCCTTACTACTAACCTCACCCGAAAATAAATCTCTAACAACACACAAACGAAAACTTGCGGCAAACCCATACTAACCAGACTTTCCATCAATAGCTGTCTATTTACATTATCGAACGCCCCTTTTAGGTCAAGGAAAGCTATAAAAAGCTTCCCTTTCCTTGGTTTGATATACTTTCTAATCAAAACTTTTAATACAAAAATTTCGTCTAGAGTACCAAACCCTTCTCTGAAACCTGCCTGACATGAACTCAACACCTCATTCTTATTTAACCAAACCATCAATCTACTATCCAATATTTTACTACAAACATTATTCAAATGAATTGCCCTATAATTTTCATGGGCTGTTCTATCTCCCTTCTTGAAAATTGGGATAACAATTGAAGTGTCCCATGCCGCGGGCCAGCGCATTTTCTCAATTATTAGGGAAAATATCGCTGCCATTATGGGGAGAATTACAACCTTACCCCATTTCCACAAACATAGTGGAACTCCGTCGATCCCTGGGGATGATTTCCCTTTCATCTTTTTCATTTGGTTCCAGACCTCTTGCTCTCCAATCGGTGCTAATAACGCGTAATCTGTCTCCTTCATCGGGAAACTAACTTGCTCCCTAAGGTCACTCCTAAAACCTTCATCAAACACATTCTCCTGGTGGAAATCCTCGCTATTCTCCATAAAATCGGGCCAACTCGCTGCTGGCGGCGTAAGATCCTTTGCACGGGGATTCAAAGATCGATTAACTTCATCCCAAAACTCCTTACTATTTTTTTTATTTAAATTTTCTACTATCTTATCATTCTTTTTTCCATCAAATATCTTCTTTTTACATCTTAATAACTGCCTATAAGATCTCCTTAATTCTCGGTATTCAATTAAATTCAAAGTCAACATATCCCCGCTACTTTTCTTCACTAATCTAAGAGCCTGGATAACCCTATTTTTTAATTCCACACACTCTCCATCGAAAAACGTTAACTTCTTTGCCACAGGAGCCCGACTTACAGAAGCCGACTCGTACATTAAAGAAGACAATTCATCTACAGACTCTTCTAATCTATTTTCTAGGACTAATTTCAAACACCTAGCCACTCTTGTTTCATTCTGACGTGAAGATAGCCTAGAAACATACGTCTGTTCGCATAAACTTTCTACCGCCACTGCTTTCCTTACAACTAAAGTTGACACATCATCACTCATAATCTCTCGATCGGCCGGTGCTCCAGCTACCGTTAAAGGTCTTTTGACAATAACTTCCAACGTCAATGCAATCGGTACGTGGTCAGACCCAACCAAATCAAGTATCTCGAATTTTCTACACAAAGGCCAAAGATTCGAACTAATTAAACCATAATCCAGAACGCTAGGTTTTTCCCCTGAAAAACACGTAAACTCTCCGAGAAAATCCGGCCCCATCCTACCATTTAAAATAACTAAATCCCCAAACCCACATAATTCCAAAAGATTCCCACCCCATTTATTTTTCTTCCGTTGTTGGTCCTTACTTCTGCGCTCAAACATACTCACAACCAGGCATTCATTACTTTCACTCCCTTCCCTCCTCCGGCGTGATTCCTCTGAGTTGACGTCAGTCCAAATAACTTCCGAAAAACTACTTGTATAAGCGTTGAAGTCTCCTACAACAACAAAAGAATGATTAGGAAACTGTATTTTCAATGTAGACAACTCATAGTTCAGTATATCCCACGTATCTTCATTATGATAAGAACTTCCTTGGGGCGGAATATACGCGCGACAAACTAACAACTTAAGACTACCAAATGACATGTTTAACCACACTACGTTTTCCGACCTACTCTTAACTCTATGGCACGCCTTAGAAAGTCGCTTATGAACTAAAAGTGCGACCCCACCATAATATCGGCCGTTCGAAGACTTTTTACGGTTCGATTCAAAAGATAAATAATCAGCCCGACCTATAGCTCCATCGCTACTGCCCCAAGTTTCTACTAGACTAATAATATCCCAACATGACTTGGAACTTTCAAACCTCTCGCAAAACGCCGCATTACACACACTGTTGAGTTTATCCTCCGACGCGCCTTGAAGGTTCCAATGGCATACACTCAACCTTTTCCCATGACCCCTCCGATCCTATTCCGGTTCCTTTGTGTAGTCAAAAGATACATCGCTTCTTGCGTCTACAAAATTGGTAGAACTAGGGCCCCCGCTTTGCGAATGGGAACCCAACTGGCCATCACTTGTGTCACCCGAACGAAACACTAACTGTCTTGGATTAACAAGAGTCTCTCCCGAAGACGGTCCAGAACCTGTAACTACGCTTTGACAAGATACCAGTCGAGTATTCCGTGGGGGAAGCGCAGATTGGTCAATAGGGCTAATTTCAGTGTTATTTCGCTTTAGGTTACCTTGCGGCGCTACAAACACATTTGCCATAACTGCCTGGGACAGAGAACTGTTCGATATCGGAGTCGTCAGTCCCTGAAATAATCCGGTTACTTTTGTGACCTCAGCGCTCGTACTTTCCTGACCTCGGGAAATGTCCGATTGCGCTCTAGGCCGTAAAGTAGGGTCAATATAACCCCTCACTCCATTAGATGGGTCTCTAACAGATGGAACATGATTTGTAGACTGGCTGGCACGATTCTGGTACGAAGCTTGAGTGTTACTCCCGAGCTTAACTAGTGGTCGTAGGAATCTTTTCCACAACACCTGAAGTCGGATTAACCACAAGACACTCGTTACCCACAAACAGTTTATCGCGTCGCAATTTGGCAATCAGCCCTTGATCACGCGCACTCTCCATGACTGGCTTCAGCTTAGCACGCGCCGCAAGTTCGCGTTCGGTATAATCCGGAGTGACTGACATGTTTGCGCTGCGAAGGTGGATCGAATTTTTCAATACGTAATCACGGGCGAAACGGTTAATAAAATTTATCAGCACTGGCGGTGTACCTTGCCTTGTTTTAAGCCTGAAAATGTCTTTAATGTCAAACATGCTAATTTGCAGGCCAGGGATTAACGAACTTAAAGTGCTTGTAACATCATCGCACAGTGACTGCCCCCTCTGAGGAGGGTCAAAATTGTACAACACTAGGTTAAAGCGTTTCGCGTCAGATTCCAAGCTCGCCAACTTCGCTTTAGTTGCGGTTAATTCGCTATTAAGCACGGCTACATTCGTTGCGACAATATCGGCATTTTTCTCGAGACATGCGATGCTATTCGAGACTTTCGAAGAGAACTGCAGGAAATCGTCACGCATTCCATTTATGCTTGCTGTAAGCGGATCAATTTTTTCGAGCTTTGAACTCATCGCGTTGACTCTTTCCAGAACTTCTTTCAGCATGGCTTCCATCATATCTTGGTACAAATAAAATCCGAAAGAGTAGGCCTACCTGGCTTGCTCCCCACAATACTCTCCGGGAGTGAGAGTTTGTAAGTGGTGTCCCGCTTTAGCCCGGGACCTGGCATACGAAATCCTTGACTAGCTTCGGCTGTGGGCTATCCGTTCCTCTGGATTGTAGGCATCATCCAATATAGACTAACTTCGGCTGTGGTCTATCCGTTCATCTGGATTGTAGGCATTATCCAATATTATCACAAGATTCAATCAGAAACAAAGTTCTTATCACGCAAACCAGAATCAAAGTGTGATAGGCGCTTGGGCGATATCAGCCTATCATGCTACCCGCGGGTCAAATTTTTCCGCTATCACCCCTCAGGAAGGGCGATAATATATAATAACATACAGTCGTGAAGTAAGTGTGACGTCATGTGATTGAGGACCCAGCATTGGATTTGATTGTCTCAGAACGGTTTATGAATGTAAACGCGACCGGTGCCTCGCTGGCCGCTCGGCTCTATATATACAGATTCAAGTATATATTCACCGATAAGAATAAACTACAGTTTTCCGCGTTTTGAGGTTAAATAGAACAAACTGGTGTGACGTCACGCTTGTATAAAATTTCGCATTGATTTAAATGAGACCCCGAAAATCCTCCCTTAGCCCTTTCGTTCATGCATTCGTACATAAAATGGGTTACGAATTTGAATTGGGTACGACCTCAAGGAATGTGAGTGCAGAATTATACAGTGCGTCTTCAAGGAAACTGCAAAACAGCAGTTGGATCGCGACAAAAGATATGTGCTCTTACTTCCACGATCTTTCACAGTCGTTCTCTCGTCCATTCGGTATAGCAATTAGTCGGCTCACAACGTTCCGGGAACCCCGCCCCCTCCGAGATCGGGGTAGAGTATAATGTTTCCGATTTCTACTGCTCGGGCTCATTCCGAATCATTTGTTCCGGCCGTAAATTAATCCATTTCCGGAAGTGCCACTGGATTCGGAAGAGAAATTGAAAGTGTGCCGAAAACAATTAGGCTGACAGAATTTCATTCTTTCCCTGTATAAGGATCGACTCACAAGGTTTCCGAGACACCCCCCCCCCTCGGCTTAGATCGAGGTAAAAATGGATAGTTTTCCACTCTATATTGATACAACTCTGGCTAATTCGGAATCAGTTGTTTCGGCCGAAATTAAGAAATTTTTCGGACTTCCGAGAGAAGGCAGAGTGTTTCCGAAAGAAACTAGGCTAAGGAAATGTTACCATTTTCCTGTATACGATTCGACCCAGAAGACCCCCCCCCGCCACTACTCTGGCTCATTCGTATTCGGTTGTTTTCGGTCGAAACTTGACCCATTTTCCGGACCTGTCTCCGGAATCGGCACAGAGAATGAGAGAAGGCGAGTGTGCCGAAAGACGCTAGGGTCAGGGAATGTTACCATTTTCCTGTAGGCTATATGAATCGATCCACAAGGCCCCCCCACACACTACTCTGGCTCATTCGGATTCAGTTGTTTCCGGTCGAAAATCAGTCCATTTTCCGGACTTATCTCCGGAATCGACACTGAAAAGACAGAATCTACTCGAAAGACAACAGGTTAACTGAATGTCATCCTTCTGCTGTATATGGGTCGACCCCCCCCCCCCCCCCGCTTTGAGGTTGCGTAAAACCCCATTTGCCCATTGCCAGGCCTTATGTTAGGCCTTATGGTGGGGTCATAATGAGTTAATGGTGCTTAGTATTTTTATGAATAAAACTGAACTGAACTGAAAATATAATATTCTTCTACTCTAGATTGACACTACTCTGGCTCATTCGGATTCAGTTGTTTCTGGCCGAAAATTAATCCATTTTCCGGACTTGTCTCCGGAATCGGCAGAGAAAAAGACCAGTGTGCCCAAAGCAGTTGGACTGACGGAATATCATCTACTTCTTCTGTATACAGACCGGGTGGTGGCGATCTGTATTTTGAACGAGCAAGTAGTCTTTGAAACGGTATTTCGAGAGGTAAGTTGCAGCCTCGTCTTTCTTTTTGATCTTCTCAGCCACCAAAGTACAGGCTATAGTTAAGTGGACAGTATCCTTTCGATCGGAGTATGCGCATACCCTTGAAGTTTCGAGGGAGATATGAACAGATAAATAATGATAATTGGGTGTTGAAACTAGTCAACGAATTTCGCTGTATTCTTTTCAGCTATAAAGAAAAGTTGTATTCCTGTTATTTGAAAAAAAGTTGTTTTTGTTGTCAAAAGAACAATGCATTGAAAGCTCGATTGAAATGCCTGAATAAAACAAGAAATTAATAGATATTCCTCCAGCCCAAGCTGATTACGAAATTTCCAGCTTGAGACTGAAGAGGATCCCTGGCAAGAAGGGCCGAAATAGAGTTCTGATAAGATGCAGCTGACCTATCCATTTTGCACTGTCAAATACGGATTTGGTGATGAAGTTGCCCAGATAATTTTCAACCCGTTGATACATCCGCTGTGGAAAGTTTTTGGATAGGGTTATTGTAAGGGCCAAGATTGTATTCTGAATAGACAATACCATCCGATATCCTCCTCAAACATCTTCCTTGAATTATTTCTTTGTTTTTCTTTTTGTCCCTGACGTTCAACAGCTTGTAGCCTACGTTATTCTAAATCTCACTCGTGGAATAATCTACCGGAGAGCACTAGGATGACCGAGAGTGTTTACTCATTTAAAAATAAGATGAAAAGTTTTTTGATGAGTAAAGATGGGTGAGAAGAGAGGGTTACCTTGGGTATGAATCGGCTATGGATTGCCACGAGGTTTAATTGTCTTCTATCTATAGTATTGCATTTATTTATTATTTTCCCTTTTCTTTTTGTTCCCAGTATAATTCAGAATATTATCTCACTACGCGAAATTCTACGATGACACGGAAAATTTGAATCTCAACACAAACGCGGCCTTTCAGTGTTCACTGCGTTTCGTAAATTGTTTTCGTCAAGCATACAGCACAGGTACAAGTGCAGAGAGGTACCACAAATCCGAAAGGAAAATTCCACTATATTGAAATCGATTATTCGAGAATAGCGGAGCAACGAAGTAACGCAATTCCATCTGACTCAAGCCTCTTTAAATGAATAAGTGATGGATAATACACTATATGACTAAGTCCAAAACACGCCGGTGATCCTCAGGAAGAAGGAGTAAACATCTCCGTGACGACTCAAACTCAACAACTCACATCCTGTCTCAACCAATCATGGCGATCTTTGGGAGCAGCTGTGATACCACTTCTGCCTTTCTTCCGCTAAGTACCCGGAGAGGCCGGAGATTTTGCATCGACAAGGAGAGATAGTCATCAAGTGTATTAGATTGTCCCACCTCAGCCATTTTCAGTTGAACTTTAAGCACATTTTTTTTACCAGGTCAAATTTCTGGGCTTGACTCGTGATAGCTTCAAGCGAAGTTTTTGGGCGTTCTCCGATAGAGGGATATACAAGTACACTGTCAACAATGAAGATCGGAACATTTGGCGTGTAAGTCGTATATCCAAGCTAATAATATAATATAATACAATAATAATATAATAATATAATTGCAATAATAAGGCTTACGTAAATTTCTCGGGACACTCTTCACACTAAATTGAATTTCAGCCAGGTGGTAGTCGACACCTGCTTTGAATTGGTTGATATTTTCAGCATTCACAACACTTTGTGGGAGTTGTTCCAATATTCTACTATTCGGTTTCTAAAGCTCCATTTTCCAATGTCTTTTCCGAATTTCTTGCCACTCAGTTTCAAATTGTGTCCTCTGAGACCGTTGTCATTGAAAGTGAGGACATCATTAGGCCTTATGTTATCAGTCGGCCAGAGGGTTAGGTTAGGGCAGAGTTAATTCTCCCCTTTTGTTAGATAAGCTTGAGTATTGCTCGTATAGGTGTAATACGGCGTATTCAGATTTCCCATTTCCTCGGGGCACGCCGTAATAAGTATAAGGAGAATAGACCCTGGTTCTACTTATGCAGAGCCAATCAGATCGCTTGGTTTGGCTCAGCGGATCGAGTAAAGAGGAGCTTCGCCAGGGTTGCCACGGAGAGAACACAAATTTACTTTGTAGGAAGTTGAAGTAACAACTTCTCTTCGAAAGAACACGTTTTGATCTGTTACGACTGCCTGTTGCTAGTTCGAGGAACACTGCTGTCCATACATTCGTTTAGTAGTTGTTTTTTTTTACCACATAACGGTCGTCAGATTGTACATCGAGTAGAACTGAAAACGCTTTTTCTGATCTTTTAGAAGCTCGAAAATATTGCGTCAGTGTGGCAACACTGAAAGTCGCACGGACAAGAACCTTTTATTTTTTATTATCAGTTTGAACAAGGGTGTGTAATAAGACATATACATGACGTACCGTATAGCGATATGCAGCTTAATACACGTATTTGAAAAATGCTTATGAGCTTTTGATAGGCATAGGACCGCGTGAGATTTTTCTGAAACATAAAAAAAAACTCTGGAACGTCAAGATCAATGCAAAACATCAACATCAACAATTTTCCTGGAACATCAACAGATAGTTTCTTGTCTTTCATCTGTTGAAATTGCGCGTCCTTGTATTAGATATCTTGGAACTTCTGACAGTGTAGAAGACATGCGGAATTGAGATTTCGCAAGTTCGGAACGGATAAAAAGCCTGATAAAGTATAAATCAACCGATTCCTCATGTCATTTATTTTTTAAGAGTCTTTTTTTTTTTTTAACTTCGTCCGTTTAATTAGTTTTCTTGGCCTACCTATGATTTGTGTTATTTCTAGGTTTACATGGAACTGGGACTGTTTGGAGATTCGAAAGCAGCTTGCCTTGGTGACAAAGAAAAGTTGAATCAAGTTCTCATCAGACAATCAGAGCATCTGGTGGAGACCGGGAAATACGAAGAGAGTGCCATCTGTTTTGCAGAGACTAAGCTTTCGTTTGAAGAGGTCACCTTGAAGTTTTTGGAGTCCAAGCAGACCCACGCGTTGAGGCTTTATTTGCTGAAGGTACGGTATCACGTATCTGTTTGTTTTGGGGATAGGATGTGTTCGTGTCCTGGCCAGTTAATACTGCTTAGGGAGGATTTCGTAAACCCGAATGCGACAATGCTTCCATGAATTTAGGTGTAGACTATTAGTCGTTGTATTGGTGTATTAGTCGTTAGTAGGTGTATTATTGTGTTGGCCTTTAACCGGGGTAAAGCGATATTTTTACCCTAAGGCGTCTACCAGAAACCCCTGCTTTTTGGGTACCCTAGGCCAAATGCTGTGTACCCTAACCAATAAACATTGGTGATTTCAGTGAAGCTCAGAAATCGACCAAACAGGATTCCTTTCTAATGGAACAGGTGACCGTTTGGGTACCTATACGTATCTGGCGTTTGACTTGGGGTATCCAGAAATCAAGGGTGTGAGGTGAATCTTAGTGAAAACTACTAAGCAAGATTTAAGCGCGAAAAGAACATGACCAAAGGTTTCAATGGGATCCCAAAAATTCAATATTGGATCCAGACAATTAGATTTTGTCTTCGCCAATCCAGTCTTCGCCAGACTCCTTGAACATTTTTACTCTAAAAATTTAGAAACAGATTAAGGTCAAGTAGCTCATCATCTGAGAAAACCAAGTTCAGATATGGATTCAGCATGTGTGTCTACCTCTATAAGTCATGTCCATTTTGACGGAACCGATCGAAACGATCCTGCCTTAAATTACTTCTGCCAATTTTGTTTCGGCGAAATTCCGGAACTACTTGTCCGGCGAAAAAATAAAAGCTCAAAAACGGATTCAGCGTATCTCCTTACCCATATATCTAACATCTAATCAACTTCAAATACAAATTTAACTTGTAACGAATTTTCTGGTTTCAGCCAGATTCCGGACGAACTATATGTCCGGCTAAAAAATGATTGTCATATACGGATTTAGCATCTCTTCTTACCCCCAAATCGGACATTTAATCAACTACAAATCCAACTTTTGCTTTTAACAAATTTTCCGATTATGGCCGATTTCCGGGCGAACTACTTGTCCGGGTAGAAAATGGTTTTCATATTCGTGTTCAGCATGTCTTCTCACCCCTAAATCGAACGTTCAACTTCAAATAAAACTTTTAATTTTAAGAAACTTTCCGGTTTTTGCCGGATTCCGGGCGAACTACTTGTCCGGCGAGAAAATGGTTTCATATTCGTGTTCAGCATGTCTTCTTACCCCTTAATCGACTATCTCATTAGCTGTTTAAAAATATTTTGTTTCTCCTTTAATTTGAATCCCCACCCCTAAATGTAGGGCTAGAGAGCCCATCTACGAACTCGACCTTTCCCTTGACCCAAACGATCCTCTCACTAAGTTTCATCAAAATATCTCATTCCGTTCGAGAGTTATCGTGCTCACAGACGGACGGACGGACAGACGGACAACTTT
Source organism: Branchinecta lindahli (assembly GCA_023053555.1). NCBI lineage: Eukaryota > Metazoa > Arthropoda > Branchiopoda > Anostraca > Branchinectidae > Branchinecta > Branchinecta lindahli. Next base: position 5,115,979 of record JAKZAO010000002.1, read on the forward strand.
TGCGATGTCGTAGGTATCCCTCCACTTACGTTTTGGGATCCCAGAAATGAGAAAACAATCTTTCTGTCTGTTCGCAAGTTCGTTAATCTAGCTACAATGGGAAGAGAACCCTTGCCAAGAAGGGTCAAAATCTCGCTATGATAAATCTTAGCTGGCTTTCTACTGTAGCGGTATAACAGTGCGAAGTCAGCTTGGGCAGTAGGAATACTTATTTTTGTGCCTTTTACGCTTTGAGAATCGTCTTCGGGATTCGCAGAGACCGATTCCCAGAATTTTATTTGACAGCGATATTTCCTCCCTTCTTGGCAAGGGTCCTGGTCAGCCTGTCGAACGTCAAGGATAACGTTGAGGAAGGAATGAACCTGCAGTATTCCTTTCCCAACGTTGTTCCTGACGTTCGAAAGCCTGACGAGGGCCCTTGCCAAGATGGGCCGAAATATCGCAGCCAAAGCAAAGCTGACGTATCCGTTTTATGCATCGTTTGAATATATGTTTCCCACTTCCCATAGTCAGCTTGGGCTTAAAGGAACAGAAAACTTGACTCAAACTTGACTCGGGAAGCTAGCTAACATATCAAGAATGTACCCTGAGTCGATATTGAGAGTAAGAAAAAATCTCGTTACGACCATTGTAGTTTCCCGGCAGTTTCCGAGAATTCGACTTTTGAGCAAAAGGTTTGCAAAAGCAAAAGGTTTGTGTGCCGCGACTAGGAATCGAACCCCGGCCGTCTAGTCGGGAGGTCGTTACTCTGTAGTCTACATGTAAAAAGGCGAACTTTTACAGTACATGAGTGCACAAGGGGCAAGGGCCTGCCAGCTAGCTTTGGGAACACTAAGGAGGGGGTTCGAGACAGTTCGAGATGACAAAGAAGGGGGGGCCTGTCGACAATAAGACCCTGTATATTTATGCAAGCCCCCCGGGCGATTCGATGGCCGAAAGTTGCGTAGTCAAGTTTACTGTTCCTTTAAGGATTATATTAAAAAAAAGAAAAAATATTATTTATTCCAGAATTTTCGTTTAGAAATTGTCGATGCTGGAATCCACGATGACAACCCAAGCTTCGCTCATAGTTCTGTGGAGTTTAGAACTGTTTCTGCAAGAAATGGGAAGTCAGAGGGATGCCGGGAAACTTAGCAGCAGCAGTCAAACCGCCGGCTGGGACAAGTTCCTGAAGTTTATAAAAGTGCCGAGGGTCAAGGTAGGTGAGGGGATACTCTGTTTGCGTATTCTAGTTTTTCTTTAGGATAACAACAGCCTTGGCGCAACTTGAGCAGAATTCGATTTTGAACATAAGTCGATTCATATTTTCCAGCCGAGGTGGGTTGTTCGGTCTTGGGTTCGTATGTAGTCTAGATGTCGTTCACGATGAAAACAAGACCCAAGGTTTCGATGAGATCCCAAAAGTGTGATATTTAATCCAGACAACCCGGTCCTCGCCAGACTCGTTGAAGGTTTTTACTATTAATATTTAGAAACAGATTAAGGCCAATAGCCATCCGCCTCCGAAAATCAAGTATAAATGTGGATTCAGCATGTAAGTTTACCCCTAGACGTCATATCTACTTTGAAGAAATTGATCAAAACTTCTGCAAAATTTCCGGTTTCGGCCAGATTACGGACGAACTACTTGTCCGGCAAAAACTAAAGCTCAAAAACGAATTCAGCATATCTCCTTACATTGTATCGAACCTCTAATCAACTTCAGATAAACTTAACTTTTAACAAATTTTTGAGGTTTTGGCCGGATTCCGGGAGAACTATTTGTCCGGAGACAAAATAATTTTCATATACGTGATCAGCATGCCTCCTTACCACTACGTCGAACCTCTAATCACCTTCAGATAAAACTTTTACTTAAAACAAAATTTCCGGTTCCAGCCGGATCCCGGGTGAACTATACGTCCGGAAAGAAAATGATTGTCCGGGTAGAAAATGCATGTCTTCTTATTCCTGAATCAAACATCAACTTAAAAAAAAACTTCCACTTTTAACAAATTTTCCGGTATTGGCCGGATTCCGGTTGAACTACTTGTCCGGCGATAAAATGATTTTCATATACGTGTTCAGCATGTCCTCTTACCCCTAAATCAACTATCTCGATAGCTGTTACAAATATTTTGTTCGCCCTTTAATTTGAACCCCCTCCGCCACCCCAAAATGTAGGGCTACAAAGCCCATCTACGAACTCGACCTGTCTCACACCAAGTTTCATTAAAATATCTTATTCCCTTCGAGAGTTATCGTGCTGACAGACGGACGGACAGACAGACAGAGGGACAGACGGACAACTTTTACGAAGTCATAGGCATCCCTCCACTTACGTTTTGGGATCCCAAAAACAACCGGACCAGCATCCATGGATTTCTGGTCAACTTGATGAACGTAGCCTACGTCAACGCAACTTGATAGTAAATCGGACATTACTCGAACCTTAAACAGTTAAACAAAGCTGTGTTCCTGGAAAAAAAAAAAAAAAAGCCACAAGCTGTGCAGATATTTTGATTAGGCCACCCCGGTTTGGCTCCAAAACTCCAGTCGTCCATCGACTGGCCTACCCTGGCCATTTGTTTGAACCATCCCGCGATTGATCGCTTAAAGGAACCCTCTTGCTTATTCTGCGTTTTGTTTTAATTTCCTAGCTCCGTTATGGAATTGTAAGCTTCTGAAATCCCTGCCTTTCGACATTGCTTTGTTTTGTACCTACGGCGTTTTGGCGCTTTTTTTTTCAAATTCAAATTCACTTTATTTCACCTTAATATAATAGCAGCGGAGGTCAAAAACAATTTAAAACACTTACAAAATTACATTATCAACACAGAATTAACACAGAATCCGCCCGAGCTTAGGCACGCAACGCAGACGTCGCCAAAAGCTTCAAGGTCCGCCGACAACTCTTTCACACATAAGGACAAGATAAGATTCAGAGTGTTGTTTTTAATTTTGAAAGACTATCAAGTCTATCTTCGGTTTTGGACTTGTTTTGCTTAGTTTCCCACTTTTTAACCATGGCGCATTCAGTTTTCATAGATTTTGCGTCCACCCTCCGCGTCGGAGAGCAGGAAGGCTGGGTAGAGTAAATAAGCGCTAACAAGAAAATCGCTAATTTCACGTGGGAAGTAATAGTGTTTTAGAAAAATGACATTTCTGATCTATTTCATCATGTTCTTATATTTATATTTAGGAGACGATGCTGAAGAATCAGAAGGCAGTGTATAACGTCATTTCCAGTCATGGTGACAAAGCTGCGGTCATTGAATCCGCGCTTCAAATGGAGGATTACGTTCGAGTGCTTGACGAGTACGTTCAAGATAACGAATTTTCCAGAGGTGAGGCTATTTACTTATTTTTCATTGGTGATAATCTTTTGCACACTATCACAGAACCACGCCTCTGGTCAATCAATCGCTCAATTTTTACTGTTCAAAAACGTTCCGTACGGTATTAACAAAAAACGGTTGTCATTGCATGCATACTGTAGACAATCACACTTTTACATAGTCAAATAATTAGTAATTACACAAAGAAAAAATTGCAACAGTGTAAACGCTAAAACTTCAGAATTTTGAAAAAAACTGCTTACCTTGAGCGCTGGAACTTGCCCCCAAAATCCGCCACATTTTATTTGCAATTTAATTTGTTTGCAACCTTCCGGAATTTTTTGCATTCTGAGACGAAACGATTTAAAACGTATCAGGACTTTTTATTGCAAATATTGTAAATTTCTTTTGTACCTTCCTCGACGTTATAGGAATTCCCGCGTAACTGCAAATTTATGCCCCTGCCCCTTGTTCAGAGTTATCTTCAGGGTGACTTTGTGTATCAAGTAACTTCTTGCCCCTGACCTCCACGTTTCTTGACAATTTTTCCGCATTCCATATAGGAAGAAGATTTTTTAGACCTGATTAGTCCCTTTTCTTTTTTTATGTTTATTTTTTGGTCTTGTGCATTTACTCTGTTATTGAAAGCTCACTGTAATTTTTTCCTTTTTCTTTCTCTGTGCTGCGCTATTTCCCTTTTCTTTTGTAGTGCGTAAATAAATTTTCATCATCATCATCAAGGCGTTATTCCGCGACTCCACAAAAGGTGTATTCTCGCCATTCCCCGAGGACTCCTGGGGGATCGAAGGGAACGGCGAGAATAGAGGGAGTCACTCCACGCAGACTGCGCTTGCAGAAAACAGCGAGAACATGGGGAAATGGATTTTGTTCGAACAAAAAATATGCAGTTGTAAGTAGTGGGTAGAATTTAATTTGAAAATGAGTTTCACAGCAATCATGCCGAATTTGCATTTCTCGTCAACATATCATAAACGAAAACGTTGTCAATGGACATTTACAGCAGATTTGCAGATGTCAATATATACATATGATAGACTTGACGAAATTAGTCTGGATCCACTTTATTTTTGGTTTTGTCTATTCTGATTCTTTTTTATTAATTTTCATTGCACCAATACCATCAAAAATTGATTCCCCTCCGAATATGAAAGGGAGCCCTTTTTGATGATGGTGATGATAATCGGAGCATCCCCGTCTGTGGGGATTCGCGAGATTACGGGGAGTGAGTCCTCGTGGAACAGCGAGAATACGCCTAAAGAGTTTGGGCTCATAAAGTGCTTCCGCGGTCATTTGTGCTGCCCATAAGCGTGTTTCCGCTATCATCAAAGTTTATGTGGCCGGTTTTATTACTCGAATTCGACAAACATCATTCTTATAATTTTCGATTTTGTGGCTCAAACTTGCCGGGAAATTCAAATTGCACCCAGCACCCGCCAAGCTGCTCAGATCCGAGGAGTGGTCAATCTTTGAAAAGATATCTGTACGAAGAGGCAGATCTATTGAACCCCAACAGGAAGGCAGGAAAGGATCGGCACCAGCCGAACCCAGCGCCATCATATTGAAGAAGAAGAAGTCTTTAACCCCTCGCTCATCGGTCAGAGTTCAGATCTCCTCAGTATGAGTACTAGCTGAAAGGAGTGAAGCTTGTCTGTGACATCATTTTGATCCAGTTTACCAAGTTTCTTCTGCTTGCTAGCTTAATGAAGGAAAAAAAAATAGTTAGCCAACTCTGTCTTAAGCAGCCGTGTCAGCATTTATCTCCATTCGCTCTTTGTCTCCACTCCCGTTGTGTATTTTCAGTCGCTAAAATCTGATCTTCAGATAATTCGTTTCCTATCCGGAATGAAATCAGTCTTTCCTATTACCGGGTACGTTTTTTAGCAAAATATTTTGTCCTGATCAGGGATCGAACCGAGATCGAACGCTCCAGATTTGAGAATCTGGAGACCAGTGACGTTTTCTTCTGAAAGCCAAGTGCTTAATCTGACAAAGGAGAGAAATGTGATATAATTCAGAGCATTTTTAGAACAAATGCCATCACTTACTTCTCCAACAAACTTTTTAGCCAGGTAAACAGAACCGGACTTGTTCCGGTCAGCTCGTTGTTGTGAACCAAAAATCGATTTCTTGATCATACATTTTTGAAAATCCTGCTAAAGAACCACATTAAAACGACCACACTAAAGCCCTCTACGTGGTTTACTTGGAAATGATTTTTCAGCAAGCGGCTTTCATGTAAAAAGATAAGAGTTTGCATTTTTTCAGATACCATGGTATTTGATACCACGGAAACTGGGTCTGCAATTAGTCGTTTTTGCAGTTGCCTTGGTATCTGATACACGGTTGCTCTGCAAAAACGACTATTGCCGAAATTGCACTTTTCGAAGTCATCCCAATAGAAAAACTGATATCCAGCTACATCAATAAGTGCTAGACTTCTTTCTCACCAATTTGACAAAATTTGATGAAAGTGAGATAACTCTTCAGATACCACGAACAGTTACTACGGTCGGACCGTGGTATCTGAATATCAAATACCACGATAACTGGCCAGATACCACGATAACTGCAAACACGCATTTTGACCGTGGTATCAGATACCAAGGTAACTGTGAAAACGACTTTAGACCATGATATCAGATACCATGGTATCTGCAAAAACGCAACTAAGGTAAAAGACGAATCTAAATTAGCTGAAACATACAAATGATGTCCTGCTTTGAAGGCTATCCTGTAATGCCTATTTGCTAAGCTAATAACTACAAAAATTTCCGTGGACATACTGTTTCAGTAATGTTAGGTTGTAAAGGCTTTTTAACGTTTTATATAGTCACGTCTCTCTCAAACTGCCGTTTGTGTGGCCGTTACGACACAACACTCATGTACTTTTATCCTTACTTTCTTTTTCAGCCCTAGAATTCATGAAGTCCCAGCACGACCCTAAGCTCTTCTATCGTTACATTGGACCCATTCTCGCCGCCATACCCGAAGAAGCAGTCAACGCACTGGTGGGCGAGGGTCGACGGATCGACCCGTCCAAACTCCTACCCAGTCTGACGTCATCAGTGGCTGAAGGCAATTCAGACATTGTAAGTCATGACATGATTATTAACGTTAATAGCCCTATAATGGTCCATAAATTCGAAATAAATCCAATAAATAATCAATAAATTTTCAGCAAAATAATCCAATAAACAACCCTTTCTTGTTAACTCGCCTTAACTTAAAGAAAAAAATCGACAGAAAATGTTCTCTATGTGCCATATGCAAACGAACCAACCTTCTTAAATCTTTATGCACCAAAAATTGTTATCCCTCAAAATAGTCTCCACCTATTCCTCCCTGTAAAATAGATTTCTTGCATCAGCTGTGTTAACTGTTCTGAACAGACTCTTCTGAACCCAGTCTTTCGCGATATCCGAACCCCTGATTTTGCTACATAAAGGATGGGGCCTCAAAGACAAGCTTCCGAACCAGTCCCTGCCCTTCAACCAGTTTTTGCCGACATTTAAGATACCAGATAGAGCGTGTTCCACCCCTCTACCAATAGTAACTATTAGTTACTATTTCCGTTCCAGCCTCACGAAAAGTTACTACGCTGACCGTTCCAACCTTCTCAAAATAGTAACTAATAGTAACTATTTGCTTACCACACTCGGGAGCGTAGTTAGCGTAGTAACTACGCATCCCTGTAACGTGATTGGTCGGATCCCCCCGCGGCCTGATATGTGACCGAAAAATTCAAAAAGCGTTCCAGCCTAGCGTAGTAACTACGGTAACTAGCGTAGTAACTACGGTAAGTAGGGTGGAACACGCTCATAGTTTTTCCCCTCCTTTGTTTCCCTACATAATAGAAATTAGTAGTTTATTGTTTTACCCCCCGTTGTCTGTTACCCCAATCGTTATCTTTGTATATGATTTGTCTTCAGTGGTTTTATATGTAATTTGACCACTTTCTACTATGCTGATTATTTTGGTTAGTCTTTAATTTATGTTTGACCTTTACCACCTGCTATTCGGCCAGTCCGTAACTGATGTTGTAATAAAATTGAATTCAACTGAATTGAACTCAAAAAAAAAAAAAAAATGCAGTAAATCATCTGTTCTCTCTCAACACATCGGACGAAAACGGGGACCGACCTTCAGCCTCACCCCTGGCCGTTTATTTACATCAGAAACTTGAGAGCCTACAGAACAAACTTTGTATACAGTGAACAGAAAAAAAAAATCCTTGACGGGCGGGGTTAGAACCCGTAACCCTCGCCTTACAAGAGCGACGTGCTACAAACTGAGCTACCGAGAGGCTGGAAACATAGCTTGCATCCACTATTTCTGTTTCAATAGAAGTGGGTGAATAAAAGTATTCATACTACAGCCGCTAGATGGAAGCGGTCTGTAGGAACTGTCCTGATCTGTAGGAACTGTCCTGATCTGTAGGAACTGTCCTGATCTTTAGGAACTGTTCTGTTGACAGTGCTTGTCAACAGAACAGCACAGGGGTATTCTGCCAGACTACGCAGTAAAGAGTAGTAAACAAGCATGCACCAGAACGGCAAATAAAGTGACGCTACAAAACCCACTTAGTCACTCTTCTGATAGATTCCTTAAGTCATTTGTGCCATATTTTGTGAAGTTTTTTAACAAGTGAAGACACGTATAATGGTTTGACAACTAATCTAGTATTACACATTTTATATTTTTATGCTTGACATACCGTTTAAATATGTTACAAAAGTTTAGTCGTGCAAGTTTTAAAATGAATTGTATATATCAACTATATTTTGTTTGAATTGACAGTCCTATGTTATCATGTTGTAAAACAGATATTCAGGAATAAATACGATGATTGATTGATTGTGATCCTGTTCAAGATAGCATTTTTCCAAACAATAGCCAGAACTTTGATGACTTTAACATATGGTTGTGTATCCCTGTGTAAATGTTATGCTGGATGCGCAGGATATGACTGTTATAACCCTTTAAAAGTACCTTAAAGTTCAATGGGCGGATCAGACAATCCGATGTACTAGCTTCGACAAATATAAGGGGAGTTTCTTTTTTCTTATCTATTCGTTGTCTATTAGTTTTCTTATCTTTTCTTATACTCCGGGTTATTTGTACTGTTGACAAATATTCATATTAACGGTGTTACCTGAGAATTCCTTGTAAGCTCTGGAATCAGCTGCAAGTAAGTCGGTTATATTTGTACATTTTTGGCAGTGTTGTAACTTTAAATCCAGAAAACAAAACTTTTCTTCGGTTCTACAAACAAAGAAAGTTTCGTGAGATAAAACAGGAGCAATCTGCCAGCTACAGAGACGGTTTACTTTAGCAGCCTTGACACTCTCGTCACTCAGCTCTACAAAACGATCGATTTTCGTGCATGGCCGAGAGTTTTTGAATTTCCGCGCCTTGCAACACCATGCTCTGAAATCGTCTCCGCCGATTCGCCGAAGAGTCAGTGACAAGCGATAACAAGAAAACGGCTTATTTTTAAAGCGCTATCTAGTGGAAGTCAAAAATGTATATGTCTGAAGCCAAGCATGTTATAAAAATTAAAGCATAGTTAGTGCCCATTGTGCTTTAAGTAATTACCTTAATTCGCACTTCAGAGCGATTGAGGTCCAGTGGATCTGTAGTTGCTCCGTGAGTGACGATGGCTGACATCTGTTACTGGTCTGGGTCATCCCAGCAGTATTTCCAGTCCTTGCATGACCACTGTCACTAGTGAAAGTGTAACAGAGGTGTGTTTCAGACTTCCTAACGCTGGAGATAGTTCTGTTATCGGGATTCAATTTCTGTTTATACTAGGCGGCAGCGGTTATTCGATACCTCGATTTTTGTATCAAGAAACAAGAAACAAGGGACCCCGCTGTTCATCACCTCCTCCTCACGCTTCTAGTGAAGAACAACCCCAGCAAGGTCTTGAACTACCTGGAAAACCAAGGTAAATCTTGATTCATTTCTCTTGGGATCCCAAAGGTCAGTTATGAAGTCGTTAATCCGTTTTATTAATCTGTCCGTCTCTCTGAAGTCAAGGGTTTGCCCTGCGATCGATCTTTGGTTGGTATGATTATAATTGTAGGGCAGGATTAGATGGAAATTTTTTTTTCCAGTTGGGGAAAAAAGAAAATATTAGGGGGAAAATAGGGTGTTGGCAAAAACAAATAAGCACAAGAACCTCCGTCTCCTTGTCTCCTTACGACCATATTGAGTCGAATAGATTCCCAATACCCTGCCCGATGCAAATGAGTGGAGGGTAGGAGCTACGCGGAACATTTCGACAAATGTAAGCGAAGTTTCTTTTTGGGATCCCAAAACGTAAGTGGAGGGATACCTATGACATCGCAAAAGTTGTCCGTCCGTCCGTCCGTCTGTACGCACGTTAACTCTCGAAGGGATTGAGATATTTTGATGAAACTTTGTGGGAGGATCCTTTGGGTCAAAGTACAAGTCGCTACACTGGAATGAAAATATCCTACCTCCAAATGCGCTCCGAATCAAACTATCCTACCTCCAGATCGGCTCCGAATCAAACTATCCTATGTCCAAAAATGGAAAAAATGGATTTGTAGCCTATCTTTTGCGAAATTGTGTGCTGAATCCGAATTTGCAGTCAGAATTGGTACTACGCCGCTAGATGTCTTCCAAATCGCTTTTTTCTTTCTTATCCTATGTTGCAAAGTATACTATGTTGCAAACTTCAAACAGCTCTCCTGAAAAGTAGCGGTTTTGGACATAGGATAGTTTGATTCGGAGCCCATTTGGAGGTAGGATAGTTTGATTCGGAGCGCATTTGGAGGTAGGATAGTTACATTCCAGTGTAGCGAAGTCAAGTTCGAAGATGGGCTATGTAGCCCTATATTTGAGGGTGGGGGAGGGGTTTCAAATTAAGGGGCAAACAAAATATTTTGAAACAGCTAATGTGATAGTCGATTATGGGGTAAGAAGACATGCTGAACACGATGGTGAAAACCATTTTCTCGCCGGACAAGTAGTTCGCCCGGAATCCGGCCAAAACCGGAAAGTTTGTTAAAAGTAAAAGTTTTGTTTAAAGTTGATTAGATGTTCGATTTAGGGGTAAGAAGAAATGCTGAACACGATGGTGAAAACCATTTTCTCGCCGGACAATTTTTTCGCCCGGAATCCGGGCCAAAACTGGAAAATTTGTTAAAAGCAAAAGTTATTTGAAGTTGATCAGATGTCAGATTTAAGGGTAAGAAGAGACGCTGAATTGGTATATGACAATCATGTTTTACCCGGACATATAGTTCGTCCGGAATCCGGTTTCGATCAGTATCGTCACAATAGATATGGCTTATACAGTATATCTGAACTTTGTTTTCTCAGATGATTAGCCTGGCGAAGACTGGATCTGGCGAAGACAAGACCTAGTTGTCTGGATCAAATATTAAATTTTTGGGATCCCATCGAAACCTTTGGTCTTGTTTCTTATCCATTCGCCGTTACTATATACTCCGGATTATTTGTGTTGTTGACAAGTATTCATACTAACGGTTTAACTGAGAATTCCTTGTAAGCTCTGGAATCAGCTGTAACTAGGTCGGTTATATTTGTACTTTTTTGGCAGTCCAGAAAAAAAAATTCTTCGGTACTACAAACAAGAGAAAGTTTCATCAGATAACACTAGAGCAATCTGCCAGCCACAGAGACGGTTTATTTTAGCAGTCGCGGCACTATCATCACTCATAGTTCTACAAAATGATTGATTTTCGTACATGGCCGAGAGTTTTTGAATTTCTGCGCCTTGCAATCCCATGCTCTGAAATTGTCTCCGCCGATGCGCCGAAGAGTCAATGACAAGCAATAACAAGAAAACGGCTTATTTTTGAAGCGCTATCAAGTGGAAGTCAGAAATGTGTACGTGTGAAGCATTTTATAAAAAATTAAAGCATAGTTAGTGCCCATTGTGCTTTAAAGTTTGGGAAGTTAGTATCTCGAAAGCTAGTTATCACCTTTGTTGACTAAACATCTCAGTAGGGAGTGATCTGGCGAAGATTCTGATAGCAAAGGTAGAAAGAGCGTAAAAAATGTGTACCAGGTGGTGCCCATAACTCAATTTGCCAAAAAAAGCGAGTTATCACCTTTGTGCGCTCAGCTCTTCAAATGTTTCGTGGTAGAAATTTTGTTAGCGAGGTTCAGTCGTGTAGCAGTAAAACATCGGAAAGATTCTATGTAAATATATATTTTTTGTTTATATGATTTGTTCTTCTATTTTTTTCTGTAAATGTTTGGTGTTAGCTTACCATAAACTTAAAATCTAAATTCGGAGCAATCAAACATATGAACTCTGATGCGACTCTTCTACGGGAATTGATACTGGTGACTGTTTCGCCAGATCCTTAGTGTTGGACCCAGTCGAATCCCAGTACAGCTTCCTGGGTTGGGTATGTAATTCTGTGTCCACGGACCATTTGGAGGCATCTACGGTCTTATATAGGTAAGGGTAACGTCCTCTGACAGATCGTTCCAAAGTGAAATGACTCGATTCCGGAAGAAACAACTCCGAGCCTTTGTTTTCGAGATCCCTCCACTCTGATTCGGATAACCTTATTTCATTCAAGCGAGCAGCGAATTTTTTTGTGGATACCAAATAAATAAGTAAATGTTATGTATATTCCAGGATCTGACCTGGAGGAGATTCCCTACTGCCTTCAAACGGCTCTTCGTATTTGTCTGCTCGGGGGACCCTCGCAAGACCGTGCAGTGATCTGGCTCCACAGACTACTGGGACGATACGAAGAAGCCGTAGACAAGTCCCTGGCTATTAACGCTGGCGACCTTGCGAAAGAAACAGCGAACTCTGTTGTGGATGATGATATTATGAAGAAGAGGTTATGGCTGAAAATCGGTAAGACAAAGACAACTTTAAAGGCTCACTGAAGAGCCTATCATTCTAATTTCCTACTATAGGCATACAGTTATTGCACTCAAATTTGAATTCCCGGGTAAAAAAACGATCAGCTTCCATGCGTTAACTCTTCAAGTGCCTCTCACCCTTTTTTTAAAGTAAATGTGCATAAATAAATAAATAAAATATGGGATAAAACTAGGGAACTTTATTCGTTGGATTACGCAGAGTAGTATGGGTTACTCAGTCGTCGATGGCGGAATCATGGTTTCAGGTATCTGCCTTGTATCAGAGCTGCTGCGAGTCCAGCAAATCCGAGTCCGAGATAAGTCCGAGTCCTTGAAAAAGGTGTCTCGAGACGAGTCCAGAGTCCGGGTCTACAGCTCTGGTGGACGGACAGCTCTGTGAAAGACGAGTCCGAGTCCTTGAAAAAGGCGTCTCGAGACGAGTCCTGAGTCCGAGTCCACCAGATCTGCCTTGTATGGTTGTATGTATATATAATACAATGTTTAAAGTTTAACTGAAAAGCCAACTTATTTGTGTGTCATTTGATTGGATATACTGAATTATTTGGATCCTGCAAATGGATTTTTTTAATTTCCACTATCTGCTCTAGTTATGAGGCTCAGAATATCTCCGGCCGTCCCCACAGCGAAAATTCTACTATGACGCAGGAAATTTCAATCTCAGCACAAATGCGGTTTTTCAGTGGGCAGTGCTGAGATTGGTGACGATTGCTTAGTGCCTGAAAAAAAAAATGATAAATCTTTCTCGTAAGGCATACAACAAAAATACAAGCGCATAGACGCACCACAAATCACACGGAAATTCCACTATTTGAAAATCGGTTATTCGTGAATAGCGGAACAACGAAGTGACTCATTTTCAGCGGGTCTTCAAGCCGATTTAAGTGAATAAGTGACGGGTAACTTGATTGTCCTATCCTAGCCCTTTTCGGTTAAACTTTAAAGAAAAATATAGCAGGGAACTTGCAAACGCCACAGTGGCCACCGAAGCTTTAAAGTCTCATAAAAACATTTGAGTGGGTTTTTGAGTTTGTTGTGCGCAGTTGAAGTTTAAAAAAATGTTATTACTGACATTGGTGCTTTAACGGCTTGGATAGAGCATTAATTAAACTTGGACATTCTATTATTATCTTTATGTGTCGCAAATTTACCATACTAACTAAAAGTCGTTTTCAGTCTATATAGTCTTTCCTAAAATTAGCCTCTTTTGTTGGTAATTAAGTAGTATATTTGTTTCGTTAAGTAACTAAGTACTCAATTTATTCCTATACGATGTGTTATGATATTTATATAATATTCCAGCACGTCACACGATCCAGGAGGAGAAGGACATCTCGCGGGCTCTTCAGATCCTTCAGAGCTGCAGAGAACTGAAGCTGGAGGAAATTCTTCCTTTCTTCCCAGACTTTACGACGATTGACCTCTTTCGGGGTGCGCTCTGCCAGTCTTTACAGGCAAGTCGAGAAGTAGCAAACCATATATAAAAGTTACTAATAACGGAAAGTCAGCCAGCGCACAGAGGCGTTACTAGCCAAAATGTTTGCGGGGGGGGGGGGGGGGGCAAGGTATTTACCGGCTGGCTGGTCTCTTTACCGACTGTTTTTGCAGAAAAAAACGACTGTTTTGACGAAAAGTCGACGATTTCCAATAAAAAAAATGACCGTGCCGACTATTTTTTCTCCCCCCCCCCCCCCCCCAATACGTGACACTCCTGGTTGGAGAGGACTCTATTTCGGGTGTTTGCGAAATCGGTTAACAGTATATTCCAAAAAAAATTGCGGATCAACTATAGAATTTGGAAAACTAATCTTGAAGGCAGAAGTGACACGAGGAACTTTTGCAACACATTAGGAATATTCACAACCATTCTCGTACCATCGAAATCCCGGTTCTTGTTCGAAGTAGTAAACCCGCTCTTGGTTTTCGGCAGTTTTCTGTAAATTTGGGCGTGGCTTTGTGCCTGTCAAATCTCGCATTGGTAGGCTACGTCAGAATAATTGGATGAAGTCAGAATGAAGCTACTTGTTTCACGATAACGACGCAAGACTGTGCCGTGGGAATATGTGATAAGTCGCCGTATAAGCTGTTACTGTCTGAGGGTTAGGATACCAAGAGTCTATAAAACAGACAAACACAACTAGGAACAATTTAACTAATACACTTACAAGATTTGACCAGAAATAATGATGGAATGAAACAATGTAAAAATTGGGAAGAGAAGTTAGCCGGATATGGAGAAAATTGATTGTCAGTGTTCCTCTCGGACCGACGCACGGACGACTGGAGGGGAGGGGGGAATAGATCGGATCAGCAAAGCTTATTCTTAGTGATGCTGCACTTACTCATTGACCCAGGTTTAATTTTTAGGACTACAGCGATCAGCTGGATCGACTTAAAGGAGACATGGATGAAGCCACCAAGTCTGCCGAAGTTATTCGACAAGAAGTGGCAGTAGTCAAAAGCAGGTAACTTTTTACGGATGCTGTTTGGGATTGGTTCAGTTTTGGGGGGAGAGGGATTTAATTTAGTTCACTTGAAAAGAAGAAAAGCATCATGTCTATTGGCCAAGTATCGTGTTGACTACGTTAATGGCTAATTAGTAGTTATAGTATTAAGAAAGAAAATACAAAAAAAAAAAACACTGAGCTTTCTATAGCGAGGAGAATACGCAAATTGTTATTATTATAGTAATTATTTAGTAAATATTATAGTATTATTATAGTAACTTCAGCCCGACTTCCTGTGCTACCTCTTTTCACGGTTGTGGAGGGTCTCAAGTTTGAACTACAAATAAAATGCTTGCCATGTAACAGAAAGACGTAGGCTATCCGAAAGCGGAAAAAGTAAATTATAAATCACTTCATGTCGTACGTCGTAAACCGCACTGTCAGAAGTTTCATAACAAATAACACAAGGATGCGCGGTTTCAACAGACAACACTTGGGACGTAATCTGTTGTCCCGACAAACGTTATGCCTGAAATGTTATGCGTAACAAGCTTTGCCGGAAAACCGCCAAAAAAGCATGTGCTGAATTTTCCGATATCATGACGACAAACAAAAAAGTCAGCAGATGCTTTGTTTTTGGCTCCTCCTGGCAATGCTTGTTATGCGTAACATTTCATTCATAATGTTTGTCGCGACAACAGATTACATCCCAAGTGTTGTTGTTGTTTGTGTTGTTTAGTGGAGCTTCCAGAATTTCTTCTCTATGCTCCTGTAAGCTCCTTCTCTATGCCCCCAAGTGTTGTCTGTTGAAACCGCGCATACATTTGTCATCTGTTATGAAAATTGTGACAGTGCGATTTCTAGCAAAATTGATACCTTTGTAAACTTTGTTGCCCTACGCAGCTCCCAGCCCTTATTAGAGCCTCGTTTTTGTTGAAATAGCGCTGCCGCATCGCTGCTGCAGCACTTCCTTGCTTTTTTTACAAAATGCGTTTTTGTGTTCACTGTTTCTTCGGCAGCACAGCAGCAGCATCTTGCAGGGAAGCACGGACTTGGTCGGTGAGCAAGTCCGCGATTCTCGGGAATCGCTGCCGTCTTCCTCGGAAGCACTGCAGTGCAAAAACGGATGTAGAAAGAATCAGTCCGGGAGCGGCCGAGAAGTGGACCTGCAGCGTGCAAACACAGAGAGAGAAGACTGTTGTGTTTTCGTGTGTCTTTTCCGTTTTCGGCTACTTGGTCGGGCGATATGATATGATGGTATGATATTTCCCGCTAAAAGCCCAGTATTATATGATGGTATGATATTTATTACGCTAAAAGCCCAAGGGTCATGGCAATACGTATTTACGCACTATGTGTGAAGCTGAGCATTTCTTGTTGTTTTTGCAGATGGTTTTCCTTTCTTTGTTTCTTATTCTTTTTTCTGTTGTTTTGCTTTTTTGTGTATGTTTATGTAAGTGGCCCTAGTTGGCTCTTAATTTAGTAGACACATATGAGAGAGATTCTGGGAAGGTTGCATTCAACCCAAAGAAACCCATCTGTATTAATGTTTTCCAACGCTCTTAAAACAAAAATCAGACTTTGTTTCGGGCTGATTCAGGTTAATATAAGTTTTGAAGCCAAGTTGACCATTCGTAATGAAAGGACAAAACACGAGATCTGTCCGAAATAAGTTTATCCCTCGGTGAACATCTTAGGGGGATAATTAGCTGATCAGTAAAAATCCAGAAAATGTGTATTTTGTCCTTTTATGGTTAGAGCTGATAACCGCTGATCTGCCTTCATGCTCTTCTAACTGCCAGCTCTAAAAAGGTAATTTTTTTTCAGGCCGATCCTGGTGAAAGCTGATGACCGCTGTTCTATTTGCTTTCACGTTCTTCTGACTGCCAGCTCTTACGTCTTCCCCTGTAGTCACAGGTTCCATTCCGAGTGTCTTGAAACGGAGATTCTTCCAAAACTCCGGGACGGTAAGAAGGAAAAGGTTCATGAACTAAAGGTAGGAATCAAGTTCCCAGATAATTCGCTTCAAAGAAATGCATTTTTCAATCCAATTTCCAATTCAGTTCAGTTTATTTTCAAAAATTCGCTCACGGACGAAGCCGAACATAGAATTTCTTCCGTCGTGTATAACTAAACAATTATAAACAACTTTAACTAATGTTATTCATTTGGTCAGTGTACATGCGTCTCACAATACAATTCTAAATAAAACCTTTAATCATGCGTAACATGTCAGCTAATCAAACATCTGTAAGTAAAAATCATAATTTGGTCAAATTAATACCAAACTAAAAACTAGATAATATCAACAATTATTATATCTACAATTGAATCGAAGCAGAATTTTTGGTTCAGCAACTGACCCTAGTCAGTTTCTCCGGCCATTTTATTATTTTCCCAAATTTCCGTTTTTCCGGCCTACCTCTCTATCCAGTCCAGAAGCTTATAGCATGTGCGGAACAGAGGCGTCACTACTGGGGGGAGGGGGGGGGGGACGCCCCCCCCCAATGTTTTCGGCCAGTCGGTAAAAAAAATGAGTCGGTAAAATCGCGCGCGAAGCGCTGCGATTTTTTTCATACACGATTTTCTGTTCGGTTGTATAGAAAAGATGACATTAATATACGAAATCTTTCGGTAAATGCAACTTTTATACCGATTAGAAACGATAGACAATATTATGCAAACCCCAGTCGGTACTTCTTTTTCGGTACCTTTTTTTCATACACAATTTTCTGTTCGGTTGTATAGAAAAGATGACATAAGTATACGAAATCTCAGTCGGTAAATGCAGCTTTTATACCGATTTGAAACGACAGTCAATATTATGCAAACGCCGAGGCAAACCCTAATCGGTACCTCTTTTTTGGTACCTTTTTTTTATCACAATTTTCTGTTCGGTTGTATAGAAAAGATGACATGAATATCTACGAAATCTCAGTCGGTTAATGCAAGCTTTTCTACCGATTAAAAACGACAGACAATATTATGCAAACCCCAGTCGGTACCTCTTTTTCGTTGCCTTTTTTTCATACACAATTTTCTGTTCGGTTGTATAGAAAAGATGGCATGAATATACGAAATCTCAGTCGGTAAATGCAGCTTTTATACCGATTAGAGATGACAGACAATATAATGCAAACCCCAGTCGGTACCTCTTTTTTGGTACCTTTTTTTTATCACAGTTTTCTGTTCGGTTATATAGAAAAGATGACATGAATATATACGAAATCTTAGTCGGTAAATGCAGCTTTTCTACCGATTAAAAACGACCGACAATATTATGCAAACCCCAGTCGGTACCTCTTTTTCATACATTATGCAAACCCCAGTCGGTACCTCTTTTTCATACACAATTTTCTTTTCGATTGTATAGAAAAGATGACATGAATATACACGAAATCTCAGTCGGTAAATGCAGCTTTTCTACCGATTAAAAACCAGAAACAATATTATGCAAACCCCAGTCGGTGCCTCTTTTTTGGTACCTTTTTTTCATACACAACTGTATGTACACGATCCACGACAACTCGTCTTTCCTGGAGCCGGCCTATCGCAGTGTCTTGGGTAAAATGGACGATAGCTATGAAAGGCTTTCTAACCTGACGAAGATGTTTCCGGAAGAGGCAGGCATAGATCCCATGGAGCTCATGCTAGAGCTAAAGGCCTTCAAACGCTTTTTGGACAGGACTGAGGAAGAGAGCAACAAAAACAAAGCCATTGATCGTGGGGTCTTTGAGGCTGTTTTCCTTGAAATCTACACTGTCAAGTCAATTTTCCCGACGCTCTTGTCAGTTTACCAGTGGGTTGCGACAGCGCCACCGACTGAGGCAACGGCAGAAAGAAGTTTCAGCAAACTTAAACTGGTAATGACACGTTTGCGCACAACGATGGACGACGACCGCCTGGATCACCTCGTCAGTATGTGCTGCGAGAGTGATGTTGCTGACGCTCTGAAACTGGATGGACTGCTCCAAGTTTTGGTTGTCTGCCAAGCCAAGAAAATTGACCTTTTAGTTCATGTTTTTTTTTTCGGAAGTATTCACGAGGTTGTGATTTACCTGTATAATATGTTATTTGAAGTTGTTAATTTTTCTCATTTGTTATTTCGTTCCGGCAATGGTAGAATAGCTCGTTCCCTAACAAAGGATAGTATTTGCTCCATTTCAATCAGAAAAATTGTTCAGTTTTATGACAACGAACGGCTCCGGAGGTTACACACAAACATCGCATCTTTTGGCAAAATTCGGCGGGTACCATATTTAATTGCTTATTAAAAGCAATTAGAAGCGCTACACTGTGTGATCAAATACTTGCCACTTGCTTCTTGTTGAATAGCGACATAGAATGTTCATCTTCGGGTTATCTGTTGTTTGCGCTAGATTGCTTCTTTGAATCTCATCAAAGATGGAAATTTTTGTTTCTTCCGAAAAGTAGTTGGTAAAAATTACCTGCCAGTCGATAAACGGTACCTTGTCCCCCCCCCCCCAAACATTTTGGCTAGTAAAGCCTCTGGTGCGGAATGAGCACGTTTTTTTGTGCGTGGTGTTCCGCGATCATTAGGCTAGCATGCTTCCGACGATTGTTTGCTAGAAGCTCAGTCGTTAAAAAAGTTATGTAAAGTTTTCCGTGTTCTGCTAGAACTAACGGTCCTGGAAAAAGGCTTTAAGCATCCGAAGCCGTGGTGTGTTAAATGTGATAAAAGCAGCCTAATTTCTAGTATTCAGCTATTTTAAAATATTGGAAGATGTACAAGTACGAGGGGTCCATTAAAGAAAAAAGAAGCCGACTTAATCTTTCTCTCGTCCGTGCGGAGGCGGGGGGGCCGGGGGTGAAATAGTCAGGTCAGGTGTTGTTAAACTTCCCGTATCTCTAAAACTAATTCTTACTATTTTCTAGCGACAGTTAGCATCTCTGAGTGCGAAAGATGAAACGAGTTCTACGTCTTCTTCTTCCTTAAGTGAGAGAGAGGCCCTGAGGAACGATTTGGACGATATTTTGGCCGCAGAGTGTCTCTACTGTGGTGATATTATGATCAAGTAAGTCCCACTTCCTCGGCTGACTATGTTTAGGCCAAGTTAGGGACCTTGCCAGATTCTGCTGGTAAACGTCGTTTCCAGCACTCGACCATTCGTGTGGGCGTGAAGGGGGGGGGGGGTCAGGAACCGTGCAGCACGCATAACTTCCGGACCAAATGTCCGATACGGTGAAAATTAAAAGGCGATGAGATTAAAACAAGAGCACATGTCCTCTCCCGACATTCCAGCCACAATATGGGGGGAGTTGGAAGCATTGTGTGACGAGAATGGGGAGAGGGATTTGAGTAACACTCGGTAGACAGAACCGTCCAAAGTCCTAGATGTGCCGTTCGTAGATCTGGACTGGAATTGAATGATTGACCCTCGGCTTATTTTTTGCCATGCGCTCCCAAGTCCATTATAACTATGCAGTGCCATGTTAATGACGCTTTACGGATACTCCACTCGTCAGAAGGAATCGGAACTACTAAAAGTAAAAAAAGGTATCAGCACTAGCCTTGATAGGCCAAGCTGGTGGTGCTGATCTCCGATTCTCGGCCCTCAGCCAGGAAGTGCAATAGGGGGCTGGGGGCCAGCCATCCTCTGCTTTCGCACACCCTTCCTGTCACCTTCCCCGGGTTTCTCCAGGTACCCATTTGAAACTGGGTGGACTTTGGCTTGTCTTACAGGGTTACGCCATTAACCCCGCTCCAAACCAAACAGTAGGCACAACCGAGACTCGAACAAGGGACCCTTCCCTTGCGAGTTCGGCGCGCTAACCATTCGGCCACGGACGGAACTACTAAATGAATAAGAAGGAAAGTAACGCGCTGACCAGAACTTATTTTTTAGTTCTGTCGACGAACCATTCCCCGGCGAAGAGAGCACCGACTTCCAACTCAGAAGATAGGTATAGTATTTGTGACTGCTGCAATTTACACTACCTGAACTGTCACAAAGTGATCTGAAACAGCGTCTTCGTGCCGCCATTTTTCGCACATTCTGGTTACGAGACCGACGTCGTTGGGCGAAGGGTCGGGGATTAATATCTCAGAAAGGATAAACGAATATAATATCGTTTTCTTTTTTAAGGGCCGTCAATAACCTAAGCTCAGATTTAGCTTGACCAACGCCCTCTTCGCTCAATGGAGGGGTAGGAAGTGACATTCACCCGCGCACACTCACCATAGTCGTGCTTTGTAAGAATTACAATTAAGATTGAGTTTAATCAACTGAAAGTGTATGGAATATGAACAGAGAATTGAGACCGAATGATAAGTAAGAAGGATAAACAAAAGTTAATTTCAACAATAATTGGAACAACAGCCGAATGTAACAATTACTATATCAAATTATAAAAGTATAGCTACGCGGGTTTAAAAAAAAAAATAGTCGCGCAGAACAGGTGAACCGGACTTGCTCTGCGTGCTCTGGGCGTGCCCTTTCTCGGCTCATTTGACCAACGTCAACCTTTATGTCTTCTGAATTCCACGTTGAACGAGTAACGTCAACCTTAAGTATTCTGAATTCCACCTTGAACGAGTAACGTCAACCGTCAAGTCTTCTAAATTCCACCTTGAACGAGTAACGTCAACCTTTAAGTCTTCTGAATTCCACCTTGAACGTGTCTGTGCTGAGTGTGTGTGTGTGGGGGGGGGGGGAGCAGAGTTAATGTTTTGTCACATACATAAAGCAGGCAGTTGTTGTGTGAGAAATTTGCTTTGTTTTTTACCTGGAGTTCTGTAGTTGTCTCGTGTTGTTGTGCGATCTCGTTTTCGTTTGTTATTAATCTTCCTATTACATATTGTCACTTAATGTAGTCTTATGTAGTGATTCCTCATCCGGTCTGAACGGCCTGGGCTATCGGGATTAAATTAAACCCTGTTGGATCTTAGGCAGTTGATTTTTCGGGGCACCTAGGTCCTGGTGGGATGATATGACCATCCCCACTGCAGATTACATGCATGCAGTTTGCACCGAATTAGTTTAAGACAACTTGATTTTCTTTCAAGACCAAATCAATATTATTAGGACACCTTATCGCGGGGCCACCACACCGCCACTGATGGCCGCTACCAAATACTGAAGCGGATGCTGGGATGCATAGCGGAGGTAATTCGAGCCCTTGGAAAAATGAAAAAACAAGGTCGAACATACCGTCAATATATATATTTATCAGAGCCCTCCGACAAGGTGTTCCCGAGACGAGTTGCTCAAAAGAACTAACCGCCACGAGAACGGTCAAAAAGAGCTAAGCGACATAAAAAACATTAGTAACCCATATCGGTAAAAAACAATTACCTTAAAGGCACAGAAAACTTGACTACGCAACTTTCGGCCATCGAATCGCCCAGGGGGCTTAGATGAATATACAGGGACTTATTGTCGACAGGGCCCCCCTTCTTTGTTATCTCGAACCCCCTCCTCAGTGTTCCCAAAGCTAGCTGGCAGGCCCTTGCCCTTATGCACTGTAATTATGCACTTATGTACTGTAAAAGTTCGCCTTTTTACGTGTAGACTAAAGACAAACCGACAAGACGGCGTGCGTTCGATTCCTAGTCGCGGCACACAAACCTTTTGCTTTTTTTTCTACTAACTCAAAAGTCGCATTCTCGGAAACTGCGCGGAAACTGCAATGGTCGTAATGAGAATTTTTCTTACTCTTAATATCGACTCAGGGTACATTCTTGATATGTCAGCGAGCTCCCCGAGTCAAGTTTGTGTCAAGTTTTCTGTTCCTTTCTTCTATCCGCTGTAAAGAACGATGTTATTCGACATCGGTTGAAAAATAGATTTTTAAAGCGATTTTTTCTTCTCCTGGACATTCTGAAGAATGTCGCTTGACTCCTTAATGCGTCACACAACAACGATAAATTCAGAAAAGCAACAGGTTTGGCAACTCCATGCATGATTCACAGTCAGCCTGGCTCACGAGATGCAGAAGAATGCCGTTCCCTGGCGAAGCTTTTATGGTCTTGGAAACACACATTATCGTACGATTTAGCATACGTTTTTATTTACAAACATATTATAACACCTAATGGGCACCGCTGGCTGGTTCTGTGGTTCCGAACCGTTTCTTGTAATATTCCACGTAATCCTTTTTCCTCTGCTCTCTTCGGGCAAAGTATTCTGGGTATTCGGCTTTCTCTTCCGGGTGCCAGTAGTCTAGAAGCCAATCGGGGTGGTGGGGGTGGCGCATGTAGGCAACACCTCCGGGGTCGCCGGGGACTAAAATAAATCAAAGGTCCTTCAGCCCAAGCTGTTTGATGACGCCAGACGGATGTCAGCTGAGATTGCAAACATTAGTTGCGTTTTTGCAGATAGCCTACCATGGTATCTGATACCACGGTACAGAGTCCTTTTTGCAGTTATCGTGGTATCTGATACCACGGTCAAAAGGCGTTTTTGCAGTTATCGTGGTACCTGGCCAGTTCCGGTACTCCGACCGTGGTAACTGGTCGTGGGATCTGAAAAGTAACCTCACTCTCATCAGATTTGGTCAAATTGGTGAGAAAGAAGTTAAGCATTTAGTGATGTAACTGGATATCAGTTTTTCTTTTGGGATGACTTCGAAAAGTTAAATTTCGACAACAGTCGTTTTTACAGGGCAACCATATCTCAGATACCAGGGTAACTGCAAAAACGACTAATTGCAGATCCAGTTACCGTGGTAACAGATACCATGGTATTTGCAAAAACGCAACTATTGTATTTTACTTTGTGTATTTTACTCATACTCCGCTGTTATCTAAAAAGCGAGTAACAAATAAATAAATAAATTTCAGCTTTTTACTTATACTTATAGCTCCAGCGGAAACCCGCGAAGAGGACCCTAGCACTGAACCGGCAAATATTAAGGAGGACCCTAGCCAAGAAGGGCAAAAATGAATGAATTTTTATTTTCCACGAAAATTAATGATAGTAAAATTAAATCAAGAACCAATACGCCAAACCAAATACGATACAACATGAACACGAACTTCAAACTGTGATCCATTGGACCGACTAATCTGCACATAAAAATGGCGAAAGCCGAAATGAAATAAATGACAAGAAACTCAAATACCGAAATCGATCAAATTTTTTTTTATTTATTCCCCTCAAAACGGAAAAGTACAAAATATGATACATATGGTTGCCACCGTATCGTATCTATAATCGCCTTCCGTTTTTAACCGGATTCCGGGCGACCAACTTGTCCGGCAGTTAAACTACTTTCGAATTCTGTCTCCCAGCGGGACCAGGCGGGGTCCAGGCGAAAAAGGCGACCGAAGAACACTTTTCGCCGCACCTACTGGTCAGACCTCCGCAACTTCAACGCGATATTCAGCCAGAATGAGTCTGGATGAGACGAGAGCCATGAGACGAATGGCGACTGTTCTTAGATTCCCCGAAACGCCTCTGGAGGTCCTGAAGGAACTAAGGTCTAAGATAAGGAGAGGTCGTTACTAGCCAAAAAGTTTTTTTTTGGGGGGGGGAGGCAAGGTATTTACCGACGAATTTTCGGAAAAATCGACCGCTTTCACGAAAGAACCGACTGTTATTAAGAAAATGTCGACTGTTTTTGAAGAAAAACTGCGGCACTTCGCACAGACTCGCTTTTTTACCGACTGGCCGACAATATTGTTGGGGAGAGGTCCTCCCCCCCATACGTGACGGCTCTGCCTCAGGGTTTTGATCCATGTCAACTTCGGACTTGCGAACAAAATAAAGGCTGTCGCTTTAAAGGTACGTAAATGTGCTGTACCTTCATTTTACTTGTTTCCTGCTGGACCGACATCAGGCCAGAATCCGGCGAAAACCGGAATTTCTGTAGTGCCAACAATTTCTTGGTCAGGTCAGAGTGGCAAGCAGGCATCTTGAATTGGTGTATTTGCTCGACATTATAGCTTGATCGGCATTAGTTGCGTTTTTGCTGATACCATGGTATCTGTTACCACGGTAACTGGATCTGCAATTAGTGGTTTTTGCAGTTACCGTGGTATCTGATTAACGGTTCACTGCAAAAACGACTATTGCCGAAATTGCACTTTTTGGAGTCATCCCAAAAGAAAAACTGAAATCCAGTTACATCACTAAGTGCGAACTTCTTTCTCACCAGTTTGACAAAATCTGATGAAAATGAAATGACTTTTTCAGATACCGCGACCAGATACCACGGTGGGACCGTGATATCTGAATATCAGTTACTACGGTAACTGGCCAGACACCACGACAACTGCAAAAACGCCTTTTGACCGCGGTATCAGATACCACGATAACTGCAAAAACGACTTTGGACCGTATATCAGATACCATGGTATCTGCAAAAACGCAACTATTATAGACCAAAGGGATCCTCACACCAAGTTCAAACCAAATACCTCAACCCCTTGGAGAGTTATCGTGCTAAGAGACAGACGGACAAACTAAATAAAGTCCCGTCACTGACGTTTTGGGATCTCAGAAATCAAAGCAGATTTTCAAAATATTAGTAAGGATCAATTGGAAGGAGACGAATGTATATTGCATATCTAACTTGAAGATAGGTATGAGAGGTTGTCAGGTCAGAAGTTGTCAGGTCAGAATCCCGGTTCTGACCTGACAACCTCTCCGCACCCGTACTTTCCATGACCAACGCGTCTTATTGTCAATCAAGAGGGGATTTTTGAAGGATTTTATATGCCATCTAACGGATGAGAAGATGGGAAAAATGGTTGGAACGTGGGAAACTTACAGTGGACCTTGGAGTTATCTTTGAACAGTTCCTCCTCGCCGTCAACGACCAGCTTGTGGGCTAAAGCCATGTCCTTCATGTTCCTATTCTCCTCAAATCGCGCACGCAAGAGAGTGGCATTGTAGCGGAATTCAGTCCTGTAAAGAAGCCACGATCAATAAAAAATCATCCCTCGCACATAATTAAAGTCTGCATAAGAACCAGGGTTGCCACATGTCACACCATAGTGCGAATCGTCACACTATTTTCTTTTGTCACTCTTGTCCTACGTATGACTTAAAATTCACTCTATTTTTGCTAATTTTTGCAGCAGGGATTCCGACCAGAAGCGACTATCTCATTATTTTTCATAAAACTAAAATTAAGATCTTCATTTCTGCAGCAGCAATTAAACCAAAAGTGACCATTTCAAGTTTTCGCATGAAAATTAATTTTCACTCCAAATTCAGTCTCTGTTCTTGGCCAAAATTCACTCTCTAAATGTTTTGGTTGTGGCAACCATGATCACATACTAGTCTTGATCCAATCTTCACCTTCTGCTTGATACAGACCTAGCCTCTCTTGTAGGCAGGTCCGTATCCAGGGTCCGTGTCGGGGGGGGGGGGGGGTGCCAGGGGGTCGAAGCGAAAAGTATAAAAATACATAGAGGTTAAAGCCCATAAACAAACGATTTTTGTGTACGTTTCGGGGGGGGGGGGGGGGTCCCCTAAACCCCCTGGATACGGCCCTGTTTGTAGATCAAAGTTAAAGCAGAACTGAAACCTTACCCATTATTTCCCTTCTCAGTAAGAAGCCCGATCACCTGTCCGCCTTATTTTAAATTTTCCTTTTACAGTTGTTTTCGTGCTTTATGTTTCTCTCTAGCGAAATATAATCTCCCCATGGATAGCCTTTTCACAATTAAGCACCGCCCCTTACGCGGTCTGTAATTGGTTCAATCGGAGGTACGGACTACACAAGCAAATCAGAGACAATGTTTATTGACGATGAATGAATGAATGTATTGCCGGAAAAGCCCGACGGCCATGGCAACATAAATTGTATAAATACACTAACGTATTTAAAACTAACAAAAATACCACTATTCTAAAAATCTCGTTTTCTGCTCATCGCAGTCAAGGTTGTGGGTCAAGATTACGCATGTAGTGTGAACGAATGATGAATGAAGGAATGAAGAATTTATGACGCACTGCCCAAGGGCGTAAGTGCAGTAAAAAAGGACAAAGATATATATAGTGTGCTATCACAGTGGGGAAAGATCGCGAGAGTTTATGCATGGGAGCTGATCCGTCAGTTTCCCCCCGGGGATTTGAACTGGACAGCAGCAAATGTATTCCCGTGGTCGGAAATGGAAAATTGAGCTCTCCAGTGAACCTTAATACCAGCCAAGATTTCAGGCACTGATTATTATTGTCCTACCTAGCAACCAACTGCGAACAATAACAGAGATAAAAATCAAAGGCGAACAAAAATATTCGCAAGGACGAAAGCTATTAAATTATATTGCAATATGGCATTGCTAAATATTCACTGATGATGTACTGTGCCCACAGAAGGAAATTACGAATCCCGTCGAAATTATATATATATATATTTCGGCATCCGCTTTTAAGAACTAAAGAACAAGAAAAAGAAAATGACGGTTGTTACTATTAGAGCTTAGGCCAAGTCGCATGCCAGCACTTCAGACCCCAGCTATCGGTTCGCAAAATCAACCTTCTATCTATCAGTAATATCATGCTCCACAAATTCGGATGGAAATTTTCGATGCCGACGCTACAAAAAGTTTCGATGCAATATATCGGCACCCAATATTTAGATTCGACTGCGAAATTCACCCAAAAACTGTTTTTCAGCGTCAATACGATGAGTTATGATTGTATTAAACTGTTTACACTGCTATGGATGCGTTCAGAACTCGGACTAAGTTTACTTGTGAAGGATTTCAAAAATGTATTATAAGAAACATATTATAACAGATTATGAAAAAAATTTTGGAAGTGTTAATTTCTTTCAATGAATTGTTTTAAGGTTGTTTTAACACTCCTCTTAAAAATCCGCCATATTTTCAAGAAGAAAAGGTATCTCTGCTGGGGTCAGTAATACTAGCAGACAGGACTTCCAGGGGGGGGGGGGTCGACCCCCTTCCAGAAACATACAAAAATAGTCGTTTTTATAGGCTTTAACTTCTGATCTACAACCTGATCTACAACTTTTCTGTGCTTTTTGGGTTGGGTTGAAATTTGTTTCTGTAATTTGTGAGCAATGTTGGCAGGTGTCAGAATTTTGCAGAAAAAACTATACAACTGTGTTCGCAATCATCATTCATATCAGCCCCATCTTCCGCAACATCAATTAACTTCTTTAACAAAACAATAGGCGTACAAAAAATAGAAGAAAGTCCGGGCACCTTGTACATCCTATCCGAAAAATTGTAAACCCCTGTCCATCTCTGCTCATTTAGGCTACTACATCCATCAACCAAACAAAACGGAATTTTTTCATCAGATAGTCTTTGGAACCAGTTATAGAGTTGTTTACTTTTTACTGGACACACCACTTTCAATTTCAGTCAGTGAGGATAGTGAAAGTGAGGCGGAAGTAGAACTATGGTAAGAGACGAAGGGATGCAACCCCTAAGTCGTTTTCTTGTTATCGTACCGTATTTTTGATTGATTAATTACTAACTCTTGAACTTGACAAATAAACATTCACGAAGCGTAATGACCCTTTAAGCAAGGAGAAGTTTTAAACCAAATTATAACTAACCAAATTTCAATGACACTCGACAATTAAAAGCACCAATCAGTTCGAAGCAGGTGTGGACCGTAGCCTACACTTGACTGACGCTCAATTTAGCGTCCTGAGATAGATATAAGCCTATAATATTATTAATTAACCAAACAATTTTTTTCATCCACCATTCGTTTTTAGTATGTGCGAAGGGGTCATCGTCATTCCTCACATTTCTTAGTTATTTCATCATGGAAAGATCATTTCTGGAAAGAGTTGTGCCTTGAGGAATACTTGTACTTTCAGACCCCAACGAGAACCCACCTCTTCGCTTTTCTCTACATCACACTACTAAGCCTCGCTGCAGCCCTACCCCAACAGAAAACGCCCCAAGGAAACCCCCTTAGACAGGACGTGGCGCAAGACCGGACCCTGGGACTGGGGCTACTCTTGCTGGCTGCATCTGTTCTCGCCAATGGAGGGGGATTAGGAAATTCGGCGGATGACGGTGATTCTTTCGAGTTCACCGATGCTCTACCCCCTCGCGGTATTCCTTTGGAGGAGTATAACAAAACGCCATAAGGAAATTTAGAAGAGCTAAGAAGTATATTTATATTATATATTTTGATAAATAAAGGTTAAAAATATTAGTTGTTAAGGGGTCTTCGTGGGGTTGCCCACTCTCGATTCTAGTGTAGCCTACCGTGTGCTGCGTTGCCAGTTCGTTGCCGGCACCGGTTGCCACGTGTTAGAATAATAAAATCAGCACATTTTGAAGCGCTGAAAGATGAATCGCCTAGTTTTGGGACGGCACAGCTCGTTACGGCTGGTGCCAGGGACCTACACGGTACATCAGTGCAGAGGATTGGGTAACCCCTCGGGAGAATCTGAAATGTCCAGATCAAACTTGACTTCGGACTAGGATTCAGTGCGACCGTGTGGTCATCTACTGGCACAATTTGCATCTCCAGCGGGCAAGATCAAACTATAGCCTTAAAGGACACCCTTGCTTATTTTGCCAATTGTAATATACTTAGCTTCCTTACGGAATTATAAGCTTTGAAATCCCCACCTTTCTTTATTGTTTCGTTTTGTGCCTACGAATTTGTAACGCTTTTTCGCCGATGCTGAGTTTTGCCCGTCACACAGCTCAAAGTTTGTCGGAATCTTCAACATCCGCTGAAAACTTTCACACATAAGGATATGACAATCTACTATTTTCGACTTCATTTCTTAGCTTGATTTTCCGACATTTTAACCATGGCGCGTTCAGTTTTCAAATGTTTTGCGCCTAGTCGCCGCGTTGGGGAGCAGGGAGGCTGGATAGAGTCGACAAGCACTAGCAAGAAAATCGCTAAACTCAGATGGAAAATAATGGTATTTCCGAAAAACTTTTTTTCTGGTCCATTTCATAGTAAAAAGATGATATCTGGTAAGAGTTGTGCTTTAAAGGACACCTCTTGCTTATTCTGCCCTTTATAATATATCTAGCTCCCATAAAGAATTATAAGCTTATAAAATCCCCACTTCTCTCCATTGTTTCGTTTTGTGCCTACGAAATTTTAGCGCTTTTTTGGCCTTGCCGAGTTTTGCCCCTCACACAACGAAACGTTTGCCGGGATCTTCAACGTCTGCTGACAACTCTTTTTCACAGTAGGATCTGAGAAGCTTTTGTTTATTACTTCAAATATTTGCTTGGTTTTCACATTTTTTTTTACTATCGCGCGATCAGTTTTCAAATGTTCTGCGCCCAGCCGCCGCCTCGAAGAGCAGGAAGGCTACATAGTCGACAAGCGCTAACAAGAAAATCGATAATTTCAGGTGGAAAGTAATAGCATTTTTGAAAAACATTTTTCTGATCCCTTTCATAGGGAAAAAATCATTTCTAGTAAGAGCTGTGCTTTAAACTATAAACTCTGTACATGATGTGATTTCTGTTGGAGGTGGGATTCGTACCTCGGCCTGGATTCGGCTTTGGATTCGAATCCTTTCACGATAGGATTCGCCCATCTCTGGTGTTGACTCTCGGGAACGAGAATGGATGGAAATACTACTGAACAAGAACAAATTAGTATCACAAGGACGACGTGTCCTTTAGTCCTCCGGATTCATAACTATCATGAAGCCGCAGGACATCTTCGAAACAGGACTTTTACACACATCTTGGGAGCGAGAAAACAAAATGTTCAGCCCAAATCTTGCAGCTAATCTGGCTTAGCAATAAATTTCATGTCACTGTGTTATGTGTATTTCACAGAGGGGCAGACATGTCCTGGAACAGAAAAAAATAGGAACTTTCGCTGAAGTTTGTGGAACCGAGGTAATTCCGCAGCTGATTAAATGGTCCGGAATTCCCCAGTTTATTACCCTGGAGTTGGGTAAGAGAAAGGACTAATTCTGGAGGAGCGTGGGGAGGTGGTGCTACGTTGCTATGCAAGTGGTTTTAGCCTTCTACAGAAGAACTATTTTCTCCAATGTTTTAAAGGTTAACCGAAAAGGACTGGGATAGGACAATCTAGTTACCCATCACTTATTCACTTAAAGATGCTACATAAACTTTCTGTTTACCTTTCCAAAGCCATCGCGACGCCGAAACTCAAGTATGTTTGCCTTTTTCTGCTGTGTTGCTGTAGGGGTTCAAGAAATAAACCGCAGAGAAGCCGAAAGTCCATCCCTACGAGGATTACGCCCGCAAATAGAGAAGATAGAATAATGTTATATAACTGGTAATTTTTTTCACGACCATAGTTACTGCTTTTACTCTTTATTTTCTTGTTTAAAAGAAAACTGGATTAGTTAGCTTGTTTTTTACGGAATTTTGTTTTCCCTCTCCCCGGTTCCAAGAGGACTAGTTTCTGTTAAGTCCGGTCTTCACCTCCCGGAACTTCCGGAATCTGGGCTTCCAGATTTTTTCTTTGACTTCTTCTGTAAATTGCATCTGGAAGATGAACCGGTCCGAAAGTACATCAAAATAATCCGGAAAAAAGGGGCTATTGAACTTCCAGATTTCCGGAATTTTCAAGTATTGCATAAGAAATTCAGAAAAAATCACGGAGAATCTGGGAACCCAGATTCCGGAAGGTGAAGACCCGACTTTAGCCTCACCATCAGCACTTGGATCAGACATTAAAAAATAGATCCACAGGTTAGCAGTGGAAAACCTGTCATTTGCGTCCCGGGTAATTGAGATTTACATATGTCTCAGCTGCAGAAAGTGAAAGTCACCCATTACCCTATGGAACCGACTTTTTAATATGTCTACACAAGTGTTGAGCCTGAGGAAATAGGAGACTGTTACTCCACTTGGAGCGCTGAATTGTAATAAGGCCAAACTGAAACCTGGCGTGTCTCTTTGGATTTTCTTGTTGTCTTCTTGTCTTTTTCGTGTGTTGGAAGAATCAGAAAGGCTGTAGGGATGGTAAGCACTGTATCTCTTGCAGAAATAGCATTTTTATATTTCTGCTTTAAATTGGCTTGAAGACCCGCTGAAAATGCGTTACTTGGTTGTTCCGCTATTCACGAATAATCGATTTTCAAATAGTGGAATTTCCGTGTGATTTGTGGTACCTCTAATTTGTTATATGCCTTACAAGAAAGATTTATGACTTTTTTTTTGTTCAGGCACTAAGCAGTCTTCACCAATATCGCCACTGCCCACTGAAAAGCCTTGTTTGTGTTTAGGTAAAAATTTCCCGCGTCATAGTAGAATTTTCGCTGTGGGGACGGCCGCAGATATTCTGAACGTCATAAGTAGAGAAGATAGTGGAAAACAAAAAAATCCCTCTGCAGAATCCAAATAATTCAGTGTATTCAACTAAATTACACAAAAATAAGTTGGCTTTTCAGTTAAACTTTAAAGCACAACTCTTACTGGCAATTATCTTTTCATGATGATTTTCTCAGAAATGTCGGTTTTCAAAAATCCCACTAGGCTACTTGCCACGAGAAATGAGCGATTTTCTTCCTAGCGTTGTCGCCTCTAACCAAAATATCTGAAACCTGAATGCGCAGTGGTTAAAAATTGGGAAAACCAAGCAAAACAAAAGAAGTCCAAAACAGAAGATGGACCTGATGATCTACCATGTTTTCCAAAATTAAAACAATATTTGAAGATTCTTATGACCTTATGTGTGCAAGAGTTGTCGGGCGGAACTAGAAGCTTTCAGCGAAGTTTGCATTGCGTGACTGTCAAAACTCGACTAGGCCGAAAAAGCGCTAAAAAGTCATACCAACAAAACAAAACAACGGCAAAAGACGGGGTTTTCAGAAGCTTATAATCACATAAGAGAGCTGGGGAAAATATAAGGGGCAGAATAAAAGCAAGGCGTTACTTTAAGGTTCTAGAACCAGAAGATTCTTTACACAAAGGGAAGGTGTTACGTTGCTACGCAAGTGGGTCTAGCATTCTACGGAATACCTTATTTTCTAACGCGGGTACAACAAGGGAACGTTCTTTCTTCGCGGGCGCGCTAAAGCTTGCGGGGACATCAGTAACCTTTCCAACACACCTCCTTTGCTGTTATGATCCAGTGCAAATCAATAACGATAAATCGATATTTCATGTGTCAGTAATTTGTGAGGTTTTACTAGAACCAATATATTTAGTTTTCTTCCCTCATCACGTTTTATGCAACACATAAAAAATGTAGTATTATACCGAAACCGGCAATCCGCTCGTCCGGCATACGCTACCCTGTCAGATCCCTGACGTCGGCGGATATCTACGTTAATGAAGCACGGCACTCCCCAGCTAAGAGTGGGGACAGTGCTAGCACTTCTACTCTGAAAATACTTTATTTTGGACCATTCTTCTTTACAATTTCTCTAGCCTGCTTTTCTACCAAGCAGAAAGTCGGCATTCGAAATGTTTGCGTGCACGCGCATAATCAACTGTTTCCTGGAGGGCCAATACTTTTTTCGGAAAAGGTTGTGTGGAAGCACTAGGTGGGGACGAGAAAAAACATACACAGTCTCACGATGGTGCCACAGTCTCGCAACTTCGCAACGGCACGATTACGAATTAGCTAGCTCCCTCATCCAACAAAATACGGAAAAATAGAAGCGAAAACCTGGGATTGGCTTGAATTCAATTCGACATAATTCGATTTTTAAAATCAGGGAATACTTCAATTTTACAACACTATTCCAAATTTCAGATAAGCCGTTGTAGCCATCTCCCAGATTGTAGCTTCTGGTGTCATTTCCAATCCTCGCGCAATCCCTCCCACCCAGTAATACTTGCTCTTTAAATCTAAATCGCTATCTCAGCTAAAAAAAAAATCACAACTAGGATTTCGTTTTGAAACCCTTCTGTACGCTTGAAAAAAGCTATGACACGAAAATTCAGGAAAAAAACGAATTTCTAGAATTTACAACCTTACTTGTCTCCCAGGCTGGACCAAGATATAAAATGAAAGCAGGATTGAGAGAATATGGGTCTGAAAGCCTAGTCTCGGAGTAGATTAAACATCTCGTACGGTAGTTCCTAGAAGCTGGCTTTCATAGTTACTAACTGTTTCTGTTAACCCTGAAAGAGTCCTGTATTTCTTTTAGCACATGCACTAGGCTGTTTAAGTTCCAATTTACAAAACTATTTGAATACGGTACTGTAAAACTAGGCTCTGCTTTTAAAGGACCTCTCTTACTTATTGTGCCTTTTAAAATATATCTAGCTCCCTTGTGGAATTATAAGCTTCTAAAATCCCCACCTTTCTCCATTGTTTCGTTTTGTGCTCACGAATTTTTAGCACTTTTTCTGCCGTGCCGAGTTTTGCCCGTCACACAACGCAAAGTTTGACGGAATCTTAATGTCCGCTGACAACTCTTTCATATATAAGGATATGAGAGTCTTCTGTTTTGACTTCTTTAATTTGCTTAGTTTTTCCAACTTTTCAACCACAGCGCGTTCAGTTTTCAAACGTTTTGCGCCCAGCCGCCGCGTCGGAGAGCAGGAGTGGTGGATAGAATCGACAAGCGCTAACAAGAAAATGGCTTATTTGAGGTGGAATGTTATGATATTTTCGAAAAGCGTTTCTTCGGGACGGTTTCGTAGGGAAAAGATCATTTCTAGTAAGAGTTGTCCTTTAACAAATAATCCACAGCATTAGCCATTTTCAGCCTTTTCTTAGGCCCATTGACTTCAAGCAAAGACTCGGCAAAATTCAGATAACCCATTTTGCACATCAATAATATGATATGTGAACAAAAATAGTGAATCATGACAAGTACAAACATTAGTAAGGTATTGTTGGCAGGCTTGGAATGTGACATACGAAATTTTTGTCTGCCGGATTGAGAATTGCCGAATGCAAATATGGACGACGGTAGCAGTGGCTCTATTGAAACGACGGTCCCCTTGATAACGATAAACTCCCCAATTCATCAGCCCAAAATGGCTTGGCATGATCACAGCTCAGTCTCTCAAAAAAATTCTGCAAAAACACTGTTTCAGCTGTTCACGACTCTATTTGTGTTGAATATGGAAAAATTGTTCATATCAGAGGTAGGTATAATGGAGAAGCCCTTGGTACTTTGTATAGCAGCTTTTATTCTCCCTCTGTTCGCAACCTTTCCGGAACTTTTGGTTGATATGGGAGCCTAAGCTATTCCCATGGTTTCTTAATTCCATGTAGTAGTAGGCTATGCTTCTTTGGAAACTTTTCTAAACTTCGGACTATAGGCTACTGGTTTCGCTTCTCACCTCCAAAACAGTAAAACGGGAATGATAAATTAAGAACCAAATTTCTGCCTGTGTTTCAGGTTTCTTTTGACAAAAATAATCTGGTGTAATTTCGAAATTGTCTTCATCACTGCACAGAAAATTCCTTCGAACATTTTTCAGGCCAATTTCAGGGTTATGAGTTTTGGGCAGGATCCAGGGTTTGCAACCACTCCTGTAGCCTAATCTGGTCGCAGGACGCCATGATATTGCCATTTGATGGTGCAAAAGCAACTGAGTAAAAGATTCAAGAAATTAGTCTGTGGCTTTTTAATTGACCTTGTCTTACTTAGATTATTGTTTGTACAGGACACAACCTCAAATTTTCGTTTTTACACAACCTCGAATTTTGCCGCAAAAATGTTAAAATGATATTTCCATGCTGTCCTGACAGTCAAGAAGCAAAACCTGATTTTATTTTCAACAGTTATGTCCCAAAGTATTAGAATTATTTCTCTTTTCTTTGTTTTGGACCTTATTTAAAAGAGATTTTCTGGTTATTGATGTTAGTAACTCTATCTTTTTCATCACTTTGCAAGCAATCTGACTTTAGGTAAAAATGAGACGATACTGTTTTTAAATAGAAAGATTGAAGTTAAATTTATTTCCCCAATATGTAAACCATTCATTAGCTTCAATCTAGTATATTTGCCATATTTTTCTGTTCCTTTTTAAGCCAGATTGATTTCACCGAAGAAACATTTATCTGAAATCTGAAATTTTTTCTGCGGTTGGGTACCTCTCCTGTAGCCTTCTCACAACAGCGCATTTATATTTACTAGGCTTGAAAATCACCATATTCTTCAACACCTTTCAGGCTTAGCGGACTTTCAAAGTAAGATACCTCTGAATGTTCACTATTTGTTAGTTTTCTAGATACACCCCTTTTCTGCCCAAGATAGGCCAGTCATACACAAATCCAGGATTTTTGGGCATGGTGCCCCAACGTATGGGCATGGTACCCCAGTGAAACATGGTTTGACTGAGATTGATTAAATACCTAAATAGGGTTGTCTTCCTGCCCTAGAGTTTTTTTTATTCTATCCAACCTCCTTTTCCAATTTTAAAAATATTATAGCACTTTGAAGAAATTAAGACTTGAATGAAGGCCACTTTTTTGCTATCAGGTTTACTCCATCCTTTTCCAGGTACTCACTGCTAGGTTGCTCTATCCTTTTTCAGGTAGTCGCCTATAGGTAGTGTGGATGTGCAGAATACTGCCTTGCTTTGCTTGCATTATGTTATTATTGTTGCTTTGTAATGTGCCCTTAATGCTTGCTTGCTTGTTTTATATTTTGCTTTTTCTATTGTAGGCGCTTGGGTTTAAATAAACAATCAAATTTCTACATGGTGTCAGAAGTAGCCAAGTAATCATGGATTCAACCCATTGTTCGACGCCATCGATCGACTGGAATTCTCAGAACTTGAAGCATGCATGGACTAGATTCAAGCAGCATGCAAAACTGATGTTCAGTGGTCCCCTAAGTGGTAAAACAGAGACTGTGAAATGCTCATATCTGCTCATATGGGTTGGCGAAAAAGGCAGGGACATATTCAATACATTCAGCGTAGCTGAATCAGAACAGAATGTAACTGCATACCTGGCAAAATTTGACACTTACGTGGAGCCGATTGCAAACCCCATTTTTGCCAGATACAAATTTCACAAAAGGAACCAGGATGCATCAGAGACAGTTGAACAATATGTGACAAGCCTGAAGATATTAGCAAAGGAGTGTTCGTTTGGAAATTCAGAAGATGAAATGGTCAGGGACAGGCTAGTTTTTGGTATAAGAAATGACAGAATCCGAGAAAAGTTGCTGACACAAGGATCAACACTTACTCTGACTGCCGCCATTAACACGAGCAGAGCAGTGGAAGAAACCCAAGCACAACTATTGACTATGAATGAAGCTGATTACAAAACGGTCGTCAAACAAGAAGTTGATGCTGTTAGCAAATTTCCTGAATGTTACCTATGTGGTGGACAGTATTCCCGTGGACACAAGTGCCCTGCAAAAGGAAAAACGTGCTCAAAGTGTGGTAAACTAAACCACTTTGCTAGAGTTTGCAAGAGTAAAGCAGTTCACCAACTTGACATCGCAAGAGAAGGCTCTGGTCCTCAGGCAAGACAGGCACCAGACTTGTCTTCCAGCTCTGGAAGTGAGCTATATA
Organism: Branchinecta lindahli; assembly: GCA_023053555.1. Taxonomy (NCBI): domain Eukaryota; kingdom Metazoa; phylum Arthropoda; class Branchiopoda; order Anostraca; family Branchinectidae; genus Branchinecta; species Branchinecta lindahli. Next base: position 5,153,022 of record JAKZAO010000002.1, read on the forward strand.
TTGACTCAATTCATTCGTCAAGTCAATCCAGAGAGCATCATGTTGATCTGTACTTTAGTGCACAAAAGAAGTACATTGGATTGACACTGGAGCAGAAGCTAATATACTTCCAGTGGCGGAATATGAGAAACTGAATCCTTGTCCCACTTTAAGCAAAACAAACAGCGTCCTGACAAGCTATACCAATGGGAAGTTGAATGTATATGGAGTTTGTGAAGCTGAAATACAGTACAAAGATAGGCCTGGACAAAAACACAACTTCTTTGTGGTTGACACACAGAAAGTGCCAATCCTTAGTAGGCAAGCAAGTGTTGATCTTGGTCTCATCAAGTTCATATTTGATGTGCAAACCACACATCAGACACCTGACCGTATCAAGACCATGATCGACAAATATTCTGATGTCTTCGAGGGTATTGGCCAACTTCCTGGTGTGTGTAAGTTGACTCTAAAGGAAGGAGCCGTTCCTACCGTTCAACCCCCAAAACGTGTACCATTCGCACTTGAAGGAAGATTGAAGGCTGAGCTTGATCGCCTGGAACAGATGAACATCATCGAGAAAGTTACAAAGCCTACAGACTGGGTCAATTCTATTGTCATAGTGGAGAAAGCAAATGGGAACCTACGGATATGTCTGGACCCGGTGGACTTGAACAAGAATCTAAAAAGGCCACATTATCCGATCCCCACGTTTGAGAGTATCGCCCAAAGGTGTGCTGGCGCGAAGGTATTCTCCAAGCTTGATGCCACTAGTGGATTCTGGTCAATGATGCTGGATGATGAATCATCTGACTTGACAACCTTTAACACCATTTACGGTCGTTACAAGTTCAAAAGATACCCATTTGGGCTCAACTCAGCGCAAGATGACTTCCAGAGAAAGATGGAAGAGGCTTTCGAAAACCTTAATCTGGGCCTCATAATCGACGACATAGTCGTTTGCGGTGCTGATGACAGCCAACACGATGAAAGACTGAAAGCAGCGCTTGAACGCGCTCGTGAGAAAAATGTCAAGTTCAACCGAGAAAAATGTGTGTTTGGTGCAGATAGCATTCCATACTTTGGACATCTTCTGACCTCAGAAGGAATAAAGCCTGACCCCGAAAAAACTCGGGCTATTACGGAAATGCCACCACCTGAAAACAGCGAGCAGCTTCAGAAACTTCTAGGCATGCTGAACTACTTATCGAGGTATATACCCAACTTGTCCTCACTGAACAAAAGCCTAAGAGAGCTGACACGCGCTGACGAGTACGAATGGAAACCAGCTCATGAACAGGCGCTTGCAGAGATAAAGGCAGCCCTTTGTAGCAACTTGGCATACTTTGATCCGAAATGCAAAGACATAGAGATCAAAGTAGATGCATCAAAGCATGGTCTAGGTGCAGTACTAGCAGTTGACAATAATGTTGTTGCCTTCGGCTCACGGTCACTCAGTGAAACCGAGCAGCGGTATTCACAGATAGAAAAAGAACTGCTCGCAGTAGTGTTTGGATGTAAACACTTCCACCAGTACATATATGGGCGAACGGTAACAGTGACAACAGACCACAAACCTCTTGAAAGCATACTTGCCAAACCGATATCGAAAGCGCCACCACGACTGCAGCGCATGATGCTATCGATACAACCATATTGCTTGAAATTCGTGTACCGACCGGGGTCTGAAATACCTGTGGCAGACGCCCTATCAAGGTTGCACACTCCTGACCTGGACAACGAGAGCGAGAAACAAGCCGAAGTATTTGTTCACACACTCTTCAAAAACTTACCAATATCTGACAGCAAGATGGAAAAAATCAGGAACGCAACCTCTACAGAATTCAGCAAATTGAGTCAAACTATACTCAATGGGTGGCCCCTATCTCGTCGACAGTGTGATTCCAGCTGTCTGACGTTCTGGAATCACAGAAGTGAACTTGTGGTCAACCAAGGGATAATCTTGAAGGGGACGAGAGTCGTAATACCCCCATCCTTACAGCCTGATATTCTGCGACAACTGCATTTATCACACCTTGGCGTAGCCAAAACCAAACAGCGCGCTAGAGCCGTCATCTTCTGGCCTGGCATCACGCAAGATATCACTTCCTACATAGCCAAGTGTGATGCTTGCAATGCCTTTCGTGACAAGCAGCAACAAGAGCCGCTGTTATGCTCAGAGATCCCAAAGCTTCCATGGGAACACGTCGCCATTGACATATTCGACTGGCAGAATCGCCAGTATCTCATCACAGTCGACTATTATAGTCGGTTCTTTGAGCTGGATAAGCTCGACTCATTGACGTCGTCAGCCATCATCACGAAACTAAAAAGCCAGTTTTGTCGTCATGGAATACCAAAAGTACTCACCTCTGATAACGCCCCAAATCTTGTGTCATCAGAATTTGACCAGTTTACCAAGCTGTGGGACATTAGTCACAGAACGAGTAGTCCGAAATATCCACAAGCTAATGGACTGGTCGAGAAGACAGTTCAAACTGCCAAAAAGCTCATGTCAAAGGCGCTAGAGGACAAATCGGACCCATACCTAGCCATTCTTGAATATCGAAACACACCAATTGATGACGGTCTTCACTCACCTGCAGAATTGCTCATGAGTCGCCAGCTGCGTTCGGTACTACCGGTGACTTCATCACAGCTCGAACCGAAAACAGTGCCTTACTCTTCGTTTGAATACAACAAACGAACGAAACAAGGATTTCAGAAGTTATACCATTACCGAACTGCAAAATCATTAAATGTACTGAAGGAAGGTCAACCAGTATGGGTCAAACTTGCTGACGAGAAGAGGTGGGAAAAAGCATTGTTAATCAAAGCATATGGGGATGCTCCCCGCTCATATTTGGTGAGAACTCAAAACGGATCAACTTACCGGAGGAACCGAAGACACATCAGGCCCCGAACGAGTCCGAATGAGTCAAAGAATGAAGACCCTTCTGCGACAGCGACAGACAACGCTCTCGACACCTCACCAAGACCCAGCTTCGATATTTCATCGCCCGGAGCCGGGCAGAACCTGGTGGCGAGAGAAAACGTCTTGTCACCTAGAACACCAACTCCACGACGAATACCCTCGGTGCAGTCATCGCCAGAGCAAGCATTCACGTCTCCTCTTGCCCTTAGAACTCCAGGGGCTACAGCAATGCCCCCACAGAGCAAAGAGACTACCTCTTCCCAGATGCCGAGAGATACCAGATATACCACTCTTTCTGGTCGGATAGTTAAACCTGTCATTCCCTTGGATCTTTGAAGTAGTGTCTTATAAAAGAGAGGAGATACAGAATACTGCCTTGCTTTGCTTGCATTATGTTATTATTGTTGCTTTGTAATGTGCCCTTAATGCTTGCTTGCTTGTTTTATATTTTGCTTTTTCTATTGTAGGTGCTTGGGTTTAAATAAACAATCAAATTTCTACAGGATGAGTCTGTTTAATTGAGTGAATAATTCCTTTAGTTTTTGGCCTTTAGTCGTTTTATTTTTAGTGATTTTTTTTAATGATAAACAACCTCAGTGATCCGTAATGGCCAGTTCTCAACTGAAAATAAGTTTACTCAGCTTAAAAGGGAGAAAGATTAAATTAGTATCTTTTTATACAGCGCTATCCTAAGTTTGGTGGCAGCGGCACGATGGTGATTTATCGGCGTTCAGGCTACTATATTTTTACCTTTTTCAAATTTTCCAGCAGATTTATGCCATTTTTCCCTACAAATCCTAAGTGCAGTTATGGTAGTTGCAGTCTTTGGTTCTAGTGCAATATAATGATTGTGGTGTTGGTCCCTCTGTCTCACACTTGGATCATGTGAAGGTAATAGGTCCAAGCTCCAGAAGCACTTTCACTGACTGAGTTACAGGAGGTGGATGAGTGACAGGAGCAAATGCCTGATTCGATATTTATTTGTCTGGATCGCATGTGACACCGTTGGCGGGTAGGGATTAATAAATTCAAATTTTGTAGATTTGTCTTTCCCCGTCAGAACTGTAAATAATTTACTTAATTGCACTTAATTCTCTTTTCTTTATGTCTTTCTGTAGCTGTAAAAGAGTAGAAAATTGCTTGCTACAATATGATATCAATGTACAATGTAATTGTGACCAAATTTTGATTGGAATCGGCTATCTTGTTGACAATGCAACACGTTTAGTAACACTTGTTCCTAAAAATCACTAAACCTAATATAAAAAAAAAAAAAAAGGTAAACAGGCAAAATGTCAAAAATGAAATATTCACTTGGCTGAACAGATTGAAAAGCCTGACTCATCCATGCTACCTAGCGGCGACTGCCTCAAAAAGGATGGAAAAGGATAGAATAAACCTAATAGCAAAAAAGTGGCCTTCATTCAAGTAATCAATCAAGTCTTAATTTCTTGCTTGGAAGTGCTCTAATATTTTTAAAACCGGAAAAGGAGGTTTGTCCCACAAAATATATAATTTTTTTCCAATATCTGATGGTTAACAATGACAACAAGATAGACAGAAATTTGGCTGACTGATTGATGACCTTCCAAATCCAACCAAAAAACAAAAAAGGGTCTGTTCAAGCAATAAGCTAAATTCTGCTGTGTTAAGACTAAAACCCGAAGACTGTACCTCTTCCAGTGCTTTCCTTCAATAGCCCTAAGTCCTGCCTTGTATAACTTCAAGACCTGCCGAGTATGGTTCAAAGCTTTGGTCTGTAAATGAGACATTTCTGTTTCAGAAAAATTTAACCATCCGTTTTCTTCTTAACAACACAAGATTGACAGAGCTAAGCTGGATCTGGCTGAAGACAGAAACAGCGACCTGGTTTCGACAATGTCTAAGATGAAGTATCAAGTAAAAAAAAAAAGATAAAATGAAAAATATCGTGATCTTAGTTGGGGATTACCATAATTTTTGCTTTAATTTCACCAAGGCTGCTAAAAGTTTCTTAGTTTTAAATTTAGTCTCAAATATAGTATTTAGGAAATGGAATGGGCCTAGGTTACTTCACTCTATTAATTTTTTTAAAAAGCTCTCACCAGCTGCCAAGCGGCTTCTATAGTTAGGAATATATACTTTCTAGTACTTACAAAAGTCAATAGATGTCTCTCAATCAACTCGGTCAGTATTGGACCATATTCTTAGTGCGTGTTTCGCTGTCCAAAACCGATTACCGTACAATCCTAAGGGTACAATGCAATTGGCGTGAAGAGGCAGCCCTATTTGTTGGTGTTTTTTCGTTTCCAGACATGGATCGATAATTCAACTGTCCCAATAAAACTGCTACGGGTAGTAGGCTACTATCAAGGGGATTTGAATCTGATTGCGGCAGACAAATATTTCGGCACTTGGGCTCAAATCGAAGGAATTCCACTGAAAGCTTCGGTTTTGTTCTTACCTGACGCATACTCTCGCCGTTCCCCAGGGACTCAAACAGCGGAGTCCAACATTTTTTTTGTCCCAGGGACTCACCTCTCGCATACGCCCTTTTATGTCTGTCTGCGTAGCTTTACCTTTCTTAAACCTTTAACAGTTGCGTTTTTGCAGATTCCATGGTATATCTGATACCACGGCAACTGGATCTGCGTTTTGTCGTTCGTACAGTTACCATGGTATCTGATATCTACGGCTGTTTTGTAAAATCGACGACTGTCAGTTCTCGGGTTTAGACGAAACCCCAGATGAAATACCACTGACACAATTAGTGCCTAACTTTTTTCACAGCGATTTGACAAAGAACTAGGCTTTCGTGTTGGTTGTGATGAAGGTGAGATGACTTTTCCAGATACCACAGTAACTGGCCAGGCACCCAGTAACTGCAGGAACGGCTTTTGACCGTGGTAATCAGATACCAGGATATCTGCAAAAACGCAACTCGTTTATTTCTTGGTCGTCAGGATAACGGAAAATAACTTCCAAGTTAAAGTTCTTTTCAAACACTCCAAGAGTTATAAATTTAATTACGTAAAAATGAAATATAAGCAGTAATCAGGATTAGAAAGCTCATGGGCAAAAGCTAGCGGCGTTTCCGTTGGCTAATTTAGTGCAATTCACAAACGCAGCGACCTGGTGAATATCATTATTATCTTCCTTCATATTCATCAGCACGGCGTGTTCAATAAGCTTTCCAACGCCACAGTGGATGTAGGCTGAATCCCCTACAGAAGAAACATAATATATAGTATCACATAACTGACTTTTTTTTTTAACGTCATCAGAATTAGATCCGCATGAATTTAGCGAATGAAGTTATTATCCCTTTAGACACCTTTAGAGTCTCCCGATGTAGCAGAGGTGGTGGACTCGGACTCTGGACTCGGTCTCGAGACACCTTTTTCTGGGACTCGGACTCGTCTCGGACTCGTCCTTTGTGGAAGTCTCGTCTCGAAATCCGGCCGAGTCACCCGAGTCCAAGAGACGTCTCGGACAAGGAAATTCATCCGTGACTGGAATCAAAGTCTAACTAAGTTGGTAAAGAAGAGGATATTTAGGGCTAGATTTGTAATTTGATGGACAGGTCGATCTCTACCTCCAGCTGGCAAGTGAAGATTCAGCTGAAGACGGCGATGCCCTGTCTTTCTGGCATCAACACAAGGAAAAGCTAAACATATTGTATCCTTTGGCAAAGCGGATTCTTGCGATTCCTGCCTTAAGTGCCCCTATAGAGCGCATCTTCAGTTCTGGAGGAATTTACATGCGACCACACAGAGCTAAGATGAGGCACGACTACCTTGGTGCGCTTGTTTTTTTTTAAGTGTAACACTGATTGATGATTTTTTTATAATTACTCTGTATTTGAAGATTATAGTTTATAGTTTGGCAAAAACAAATTGTTAGGACTCGGGGCGCGACTTGGTCTCGAGACGTCTCGAGACACCTTTTTCGCGGACTTGGTCTCGTCTCGTCTCGAACGATTCTGTTCGCGGACTCGGACTCGTCTTGACTCGTGAGCGTCACTTCAGTCTCGGTCTCGTCTCGGACTCGATCACAGCGGACTCGCAGCACCTCTGCGATGTAGAAGGAAAGAAACTTGCCTTCCAACTTTTCAGGAAACAGGAGGAATGGTTGGTTCACTTTCTTGGTGTGTGAACACAAATATCGTGGAAAGGTATGCTTTAGGGGTGCGTCTAATCTGGTCCGCTGCAGGACCGGTGCGAAACGGGTGGTTCCCAAAATCACCACGGTCTTTTTGCTCGCTCTCACAGAGAAGGATTTAATTAAGAAGTTGGTTTTACGAATAGTATTTTCAACCTGAGAATTCCATTTCAGATCGTCATCGATTATTACCCCAAGCAATTTAACGGATTTACAATGCCTGAATGACGAAGGATATTCAGCCGTTTCTCTCCTCGGTGTGGTAAACCGCATAACCGAAGACTTACTATTATTAACTTGCATTTTCTTGCTTGACAGTTGAGTTTTAAGGGAAGTGATGGAGTCTTGTACCGGATTTGAACTGTTCGGAAGTGTGAAAGAAAGACTAGAAATAACGACAAGGGAAAGATCATCTGCAGATATGTACTCATGAAGGAAATCTTTAGCAACATTATTAACAGAACAAAGAAAAATCAGAGGACCCAACTTAGTTCCTTGGGGGTTACCGCAAATTATTGTTTCGACTGCGGAAATGGAACCATTCAGTTTAACAACTTGGCTCCGGTCTGAGAAAAAACTGGCAATCATACATTGAGAAAATTGACTTGCCCCCATTTCAGAAATGGTGTCCAAAGCAACCGTATGATCCAGGAGATCGAAAGCTTCTTTTTGGTCAGCAAGGATAAGGTCAATAAACGATCATGTTCCTCAAGGGCAGTTAGTATATCATGAACCAGGCTAACCATAATGTGAGGTGCTAATACCGCCTAAAACCAAACTGAATGGGTTCAAAATTATCACATATTTCAGAAAGAAGCCAATCATACAGAAGACTTTCTAGTAGCTTGGCCAATGCCGAAGTTTTTTGATATAGGTCGTATGTCATCGAGGATAGAGGGGTTAGGTTTTTATGGCACTTGCAGCTTCGCTCAAGTGCCATATACCGATCACTTTTCCGTCGGTCGGTCTGTCTGTCGGTCTGTCGGTCTGTCGGTCGGTCGGTCGGTCGGTCCGGTGATCGCGAGTTAGGGTACTTCCAGATGTGCTAGGACGATGAAACTTGGCAGGCATATCAGGGACCCGACCAAACTAACTTGCAAATAGTCACTTCCCCGATCCGACCACCGTGGAGGGAGTAGAGGGCGGGGGAATCCTAAGAATTTAGTAGTTTTTGTAAAACCCCTGCCCCTTTCTACACACTAGTAGGTCTGCGCGCGGCGTGACGTCACTCTTTGCACAGGATCACTCTGCTAACATTGGAAAGAGCTAGTGCATTCGAGGGTCAAAGGGGCTTGTATATGTGGTGCAGTGCGGGGGAATATGGAAAATTGAGTGTTGTGTAACTTTCAAACGGGTGATCGGATTGGGACGAAACTTAATACCAGAATGAATGACATATCTCTGACGTTCCATTTGAAGTCCGAACCGGATTCGACGGCTATGAGGGAGTTGGGGTGGGGGAAGACCGGAAATCTCGAGAAACGGTTATAATGGAGGGATCGGAGTAAAACTTGCTGGGAAGAACAAGAATCTGGTCCAGATAAATCGTTTACACGTTTGGACTGGGCCCGGACAATTGGGGGGGGGAAGTGGAGGGGAGTTTCCCGGAATTTTGGTGATGACAGTTTTTGGGATTTTCACGACGAAGCTTGGGAGGCGTATCAGGGACCCGATCAAACTGACTTGTAAATAAAAATTCACTCGATCCGATAATCGTCGGGGGATCGGAGGGAGGGGGAATCCGGAATATTTAGCCATGCGTAACTTTGGAACGGGTGATCGGATTCGAGTGAAATTTAATAACTGAACAGAGGGCGTGCATGTGGTGATCTTTTTCATGTCCGGACCGGATCCGACAACAATTGGGGGGGGGGGGGAATACGTGACCGGATTGGACTGGAGAGATCTGGATGGAACTTTGTGGGAATAACAAACAAGTCCAAAACTGAACCGGATTGGCTCCGGCGACTGTGGGGGGAGTTTGAGGGGCGGGTCCGGAATTCCGGTGATCGCGAGTTAAGGTACTTCCAGATGTGCTAGGACGATGAAATTTGGCTGGAATATTAGAAATTCGACAAGATTGGCTTAGAAATCGCCACTTTTCAAATCCGACCATTCCTTAAAGTACCAATCATGACCGCAAATTAAGAAAATACTTTTAAGCAAAATATGCATTTCCATCATCCCCATGAGCTCATGATCATTTTTGCCTCAAGGGTTTAGCTTACAAATGAAGTTCTAGCTCCCTTAAAGTGTGCATCTTAACCGCAAGGTCGAAAAGTACTTTTTGTCAAACGATACATCTCAACCCATGATCAGTTGTCCCACAAGGGTTTTGCAAAAAAAAATAATTTCTTGCACCCTTAAAGTGCGCATTTTACCCGCATTAGTGGAAAAAAAAATACTCTTGATCATACGTATATAGCAATGATCTCCAAGACAGCCTAATTACAGCCAAGTTCAACGACAAAATACTTTTTCTCTAGCTCCCTTAAAGTGCGCATCTGAACCGCACAGTCGAAAATTACTTTTGATCAAATAATACATCTCAAGCCTTGCAAGTGCCATATGAGCTTATAGCTCTTGTTTTTATGACACTTGCAGCCTCTGGCTCGAGTGCCATATACCGATCGCAATTCCGTCCGTCGGTCGGTCGGTCGGTCCGAATTTTTTTGTCCTACATGTTCGAGTTAGGGTACTTCCAGATGTGTTAGGACGATGAAACTTGGCAGGAAAATCAGGGACCCGACCAAACTAACCTGGAAATAATCAGTTTCCCGATCCGACTATCTGGGGGGGAGTGGTGGGCCAGGGAATTCTGAAAATTAAGTAGTTTTTCTCACACTTTTTCGAGTTGGGGTACTTCCAGATGTGCTAGGACGATGAAACTTGGCAGGAACATCAGGGACCCAACCGGACTAACCTGGAAATAATCAGTTTCCCAATCCGACCACCTGGGGGAGTGGAGGGCTGGGGAATCCGGAAAACTGGAGTAGTGTGTAACTTTCGAACGGGTGATCGGATTGGAATGAAACTTAATAACTGAAATAAATGGCATACCTCTGATGTCCCATTTGAAGTCCGGGCCGGATTCGACAGCTATGGGGGAGTTGGGGGGAGGGAGACCGGAAACCTCGAGAAACGGTTAGAATGGAGGGATCAGAGTGAAACTTGCTGGGAAGAACAAGCGTCTGCTCCAGATAAATCGTTTATACTTCTGGACTGGATCCGGACACTAGGGGGGGGGGGGGGTGGAGGGGAGTTTCCCGGAATTCCGGTAATGGCGGTTTTGGGGATTTTCACGACGAAACTTGGGAGGCGAATCAGGGACCCGATCAAAATGACTTATAAATAAAAATTTACATGATCCGATAGTCGTGGGGGGAGTACCGGGAGGGGGAATCCGGAATATATTGAGTCATGCGTAACTTTGGAACGATTGATCGGATTTGAGTGAAATTTGATAATTGATCAGAGGACATGTCTCTGGTGATCTTTGTCATGCCCGGACCGGATTCGACAACGACTGGGGGGGGGGGGGATACGTGACCAGCTCAGACTGGGGGGATCGGGATGGAACTTTGTGGGAATAATAAAGAGATGCTGTGGATAAATCACTTACAGAACCGGATTGGCTCCGGCGACTGTGGGGGAGTTTTAGGGGGGGGGGGAGTTTTAGGGGGGGGTCCAGAATTCCGGTGATCGCGATTTAAGGTACTTCCAGATGTGCTATGACGACGGAACTGGGCTGGAATATTAGAGATTCGTCAAGATTGGCTCAGAAATCGCCACTTTCCAAATCCGACATTCCTTAAAGTACCAATCTTGACCGTAAACTTAGAAAAATACTTTTAAGCAAATTATACATTTTCATGATCCCCATGAGCCCATTATCATTTTTGCCTCCAGGGTTTTGCTTACAAATGAAGTTCTAGCTCCCTTAAAGTGCGAATCTGAACCGCAAGGTCGAAAACTACTTTTTTATCAAACGATACATCTCAACCCATGATCATTTGTGCCACAAGGATTTTGCTTGAAAATTTATTGTATCACCCTTAAAGTGCACACTTTAACCGAAAAGTGAAAAAAAAAACTTTTTACCAAACGGTAGCCTATATATCAATGATCCCTAAGGGCCTGTGATCGTTTTGTCTCAATAGCTTTTCTTACAGATGAATTTCTAGTGCCTATAAAGTGCGTATCATTACAGCCAAGTTCTAAAACAAAATACGTTTTCTCTAGCTCCCTTAAAGTGCGCATCTGAACCGCAAAGGTAACCTTAAAGTACTTTTGATCAAACACTACATCTCAACCCATGCAAGTGCCATATGAGCTTACAGCTCTTGTTTTATATTGGAGTTGCTTCAGCAAGTTTGAAACATTTGGGAAATTTACATTGAAGAAAAAAGGGACAGGATAACCCCGGAAAAGGTATTGAAAAAAAAAAACTGTTTGTTGATCAGTTCAGCAATGTTTGCGTGAAAGTACAGAAGAAATGTCGTATAAAATTGTACATACAACACAGAAAGCGAAACGAGGCGCGCGAAACTAAGATAAGAACTGAAGAACTTGAGGAACTAAATAACAGTAAAACTGAAATACATAACAGTTTTAAGATCGCTGTCCAGTCTGATTTTTCAGAACTCTAGTATTATACAAGTTTAGCGTATGATTACCGCCATTCTGATATTTGGTTTACTCCGTCTGTTGCTTACTCACCCCAAATTCCAATTTACTACCGACTGAACACCTCAAATAATCCAATCATGGGCATTCTGAACCGTGGGCATTTTTAGCCGTGGGCATGTCAAACAGCGATCTTAATACTGTTATTTTCACTTTAGGAACGATTTTTACCTCAGTTTTGCTTTCTGTGTTGGAACAATTTTTTATGACGTTTCTTCTGTAGTCTACTTCAACGCAAATGATTCTGAACTGATCAACAAACAAGGATTTTTTTTGTTATCAATATCCTATCTTTTCCATGGTAATCCTATCCCTTACAATCTAGTTGTCCGTTGACCTAGGATCATTTCAGATTCCCCAGTGGACAGTTTGAGTGTTCGGCATTCCAACCAGGACGATTTTATTTCTCCCCGTGGGCATTCTGAATGTGGGCATTTTGGAAGATTTCGATTTGGGCTCTTCGACCTCACTTGTGGGCATTTTGAATCGTGGGCCTTTGGGGGCATCGTGGGCATTTTGAGCGTGGGTATTGTGAGAGTGGACAATTCGATCGTGGTGATTTTGGGAACCACCCAAGATTTGTGCCTTCGTTTGTCAATCTTTTAATGCCGGGTCCATGGTGTAACCTATGTGTATATTTTTCAACTGTACAAACGATACTAGTATTTCTATTTAGTAACTGTTGATTTGTTTGGCTGAAAACTTCTGACGAGGCAGAAAGTAAATGAAATAAATTTGATTCCTGTGCAGGGTACTGCTCAAGATCGGAAAAAGTCTTCTCTCTTGAAAATGATGTTATGTCAGTAAAAAAAAAAATGCGTTGAAACAGCTTGATGCATCGTTATGTACAAAACTACCCAATTAACACATGTATTACCTTTTTTTTAACCTTTAACTTTCAATAAATCTTGTTCTTTTAAAGCAGTCGGAACAGACCAACAAATGTTCTATTCAAGAAAATCCGTTAGTTTTACAAGAAAGTGCTCTAATAGTGCTACGCTTTCTTAAAGGACTACTTCTAGAAAAAAAAGTGTCAAAAGTAGCACTTTTATGCTACCCATGGCAATCCTGTTCATGCGTTCCATTTTGGTTTAGTATTGTATTTTGAGTTCGCCCATGAGGGTGATTCCAAATCGTGCCAGCATATAATACGAGGTTCGTACCTAGTCTCGGTTTTAAGTCGCGAGCTTGGACGGAGGTGGCCTAGACACTGCAAATGCTAGAATTTGCCTAGAAGGCTTCCGATTTAACCCCTTTAAAGTTAACCGAAAAGGCTGAGATAGGGCAGTCTAGTTACCCATCACTTGTTCACTTTGAATAGGCTTGAAGACCCGATAAAAATGCGTTACTTCGTTGTTCCGCTATTCACGAACAATCAATATTCGTGTAGTGGACTTTTCCAGTCGGATTTGTGATATCTCTGCCCGCTTGTAGCTTACCTGTGTTGTTTGCTTGACGAAAGCGTTTTTCGAAAAATAAGTGTTCACGCAGTGAGCAGTGTTCAACAAGCTCACCACTGGCCACCGAAAAACCAGGGTTTGTGTTGAGATAAACATTTTCCGCCTCATAGTAGAACTTTTCGTTGTGAAGATAGCCGTGGATATTCTGAACGTCATACTAAAGTATACAGTGAAAAAAAAAATCCCTTATCACACTCCAAATGATGCAGTGTACTCAATTAAATGATACAAAAATAAGTAAGCTTTCAGTTAAACTTTAACGATGACCTCATCTGCTATATTGTCGTTTTAATTTTTTTTTCAATAAATACTAGTAATCCAGCTGCATATATTTCATGTTAATGGACAGATTAATCGTCTGATATTTTTAATCGGCAATGTTTCGACCGCTCTCCTTTTAACCCTTTTGCCGGCTTGAGCCTTTTGAGTTTTCCCTTGAGTTTTCTGCTTTCAAAAGAACTTTGAATCAGGATCAAACGCGCACCCGAAATACCTGATTACATTGGGCGAACATACGACTACAACCTGAAGAAGACCCTTGCCATGGAGTGGCTGAAAAAGCGCCGCATAAAAGTTTCAGCTGGCTAACCCTTTTTTTTTCTTTCCGTAGCATCTTTTCTAATTTAACTTATTTTTATATTATTTAAAAAAAAAAAAAAGACCCAGATAAAGATGCTTCTGAAAGGGTTCAGAAGCATCAGGGATGGACTCCGTTTGTTGCCTCAGTCACTCACTATTCAGGTCTATGTTGCCCCGTGTGTATATAGAAGATTTGACATAATATGTGTTACATCTTGATTGCTTTTTTCCTCTATATTGCGTTTTTGACTCATTGTCTTGAAAATGGGGGACTAAATTCATATTCACACTAACCTGAAAGCATGGCAAGCTGGTGGTCCAAGTTGTTTTCCACCTCCCTTACCACCTTGATGATGTCACCGTGGATGGCCTGCATGACGGAGACCAAGCGGGTCTCCAGGGAAGCCTAGAAATAAAGATCAAATACAAAACAAGGATTCATGAATTTTTCTCAAGAAGAATTTTTTTCAAGAATTTTTCGTAAAATTCTGGATGGCCAGCCGTGTCGAAAAACGAGTGTTCTTTGTTCTTTTGGGTTTATTCTTCTTCTTCCTTATGTCGGGATCCCTTTTTTTTTAGGAAGGATCCCTGTTTTGATTTCAGTCAACGAACCCGGCTCTTACTCTGGACTCAGACAAAACTGTCACCAACGAACCTGGCTTCGTCTTTGGAATTAATCAAATGTTTAAGGTTTAACTGAAAAGGGAAGAGATAGGACAATCTAGTTACCAATCACTTATTCACTTTAAGAAGCTTGAAGACCCGATGAAAATGTGTCACTTCGTTTCTCCGCTATTTATGAATAACCAATTTTCAAATAGTGGAATTTCCCTGTCGGATTTGTGGTACCTACGGGCTAGTACCTGTTTTATATGCTTGAATGTAATAATTTACGAAGAATAAGTGATCACACAGTGAGCTAACTATCGCAAGCTGATTACTGCGGCCACTAAAAGCCGCGTTTGTGTTGGGATTCAAATTTCCGCGTCATAGTAGAATTTTGCGCTGTGGGGGCAGCCGTAGATATTCTAAACGTCATACTAGAGCAAATAGTGAAAAATGAAAAAAAATCCTTAACACAATCCAAATAATGCAGTGTATTCAGTTAAATGATCCAAAAATAAGTTGGCCTTTCAGTTAAACTTTAACAAATACTTTACCGACATTTAAAAAACATTAGCATATATATATCTACGCATCGACTACCTCATTTGGGGTCATTTTCGCGTGAACAACTGTTGACCTTGACAGAAGATGCCATACACGAGGAACTGTAACTGCAGACAGCGGGTTTGAGACAGAGGAAGATGCTATCTTCATTTACCGGACATTTTCGCGTGGATGGCTATGGATGTTACGTCCCATCATCATGATGGGTGTTTTCGCGTTGATGCCATCCAGCTCGATGGTCATTTTCGCGTGAAAAGCTCGACGTGTGACGTCACCATCCAGCTGAATGTGTCTCTCCCGTTCAACGATGCTCCTCGAGCCCTGTTGAACGGGTAGAGGAAGATGACATCTTCGGGGACATTTTCGCGTGGATGGCTCCCTTGGATGTTACGTCCCATCATCATGATGGGTGTTTTCGCGTTGATGCCATCCAGCTCGATGGTCGTTTTCACGTGAAAAGCTCGACGTGTGACGTCACCATCCAGCTGAATGTGTCTCTCCCGTTCAACGATGCTCCTCGAGCTCTGTTGAACGGTTAGAGAAAGATGACATCTTCCTCTGTCTCAACCCGTTGTTGTGTGGATGGCATCATCCAGTGACATTTTCGCGTGGATGTCGAGCTCAACAGCCATTCACGCGAAAATGTCCCCGAACCTCTGTCTCAACCCGTTGTCGTGTGGATGGCATCATCCAGTGACATTTTCGCGTGAATGTCGAGCTCAACAGCCATTCACGCGAAAATGTCCCCCAGATCAGAAATCAGAATGGCTCGAGGAGCGTCATTGAACAGGAGCCACCAATGACCAATGCAGCTGGATGGTGACGTTACTCGTCGAGCTTCTCAATTCAATTCAATTTACTTTATTCGAAAAACATGCGACGACAGAGCCGATTATTAGTTTTTGCTGTCATAAAATAAACATGCATGTCAATCAAGAGCCAAAAATAACATACATAAAAATACAATATATACAATTGATAACTATTTTACAGACTAACAAATCCACCCGGCATTCAGAGCCGTCACTACTGGGGGGAGGGAGGGGGGACCCCCCCCAATGTTGTCGGCCAGTCGGTAAAAAATAACCGAGTCGGCGCGAAGCGCCGCGATTTTTAGTAAAAACAGTGGATTTTTTCTTGGAAATAGTCGTTTTTTCTTAAAAACAATCAAAAACGGTCAGTTTTTCATAAAAATAGTCGATTTTTTCTTAAAAATAGTCGTTTTTTCTTAAAAACCAGCCGATTTTTCGTCTACACAGTCGTTTTTTCTACCGCAAAAATAGTCGGTATAAATTACCAGCCAGTCGGTAAATACCTTGTCCCCAACATTTTGGCTAGTAACGCCTCTGCCGGCATTAAACAACTTAACAAAGCGGTCGGTTTTTCATAAAAAATAGTCGATTTTTTCTTAAAAACAGTAGTTTTTTGCACTGGCAATCGTAAGTCCGTCGTAACCGTGCTCGTCGGAACCCGGCGTGCACTCATTGGCTGGATACCGCCAAAATGGCCCCGTACGACACATCACGATCGCTTCCTGCAGCTTACGACTGCCAGTGGAGGACCTACTTCAAACTCTGCTAGGATTTTTTATTTTTATTTTAAATAGTGAGGTTTATAAAGTTAGGAATGCGAAAAATAGGGTAGTTTTTTTTTGTATAGTTTTTGCGAATTGATTTGTTTTTCTGTATATGGCTTAATAGCTTTTAAATACAGATATATATATAATCCTTCAGAAGAAAAAAAGATGTGAACCTCCCTACTGAGAATTTTGCTCTACACTTATATTTAAAATGTGAAAGTTTTTTTGTTCTTCTCAATAACTTATGGATCTTTTGTACTGTGTCTGTATGATGGGCCTCAACCCCATTGAGATTGTGCTAACAACGTACATATTTTACGAATACATAAAAATCCCGTCACAAACGATTTGGGATCCCAAAAAGGGAGAACAATATTGCGAAATAATGCAATTAATGCAGGTAGGAGAATGCTATTGGTCGTTCTCCGCTAGATAAACATTGCCAAGGAGCCAGTCAGCATTGGCAAATTTTGAAAATTGGCGCCATTGTAGCTCCAAGTTTTCATCTTAGAGGAACCGATGAACCTACTGGGAAATGAACTTAAAGGCAAGGGAAATTCTGTTACTTATTCTAAGATCCGTCGTCCCATAATACCAATGCAGCCTACTTCCGTAACTGCATTCATCAACTCATCAGCCCAGAGACCCCAATTCAATATTTTACATTCTGAGCTCGGTCAAGAAACCTCATATTAACTTGCCAAAATTCATTAGTTTCCACGCGCAACATGCTCCCAACGAGTGTTCGCGTATCATGCTATTAATGCGTAGAACCGGTTTTCTGAACCTTGCCACGTTTTGCTAGAAGTCAATGGGTCTGGGGAAAGAATTAAAACAGCCAAAGCAAAAATTTGTTAAATGCAGACCTTAGTTTTACAGTATTAAAATAGCTTTGCATTTTGGAATATAAACAATAAATAATGCGAGGTGTACTTTAAAGATATCATATAGAGAGATTTCACCCTACCCGAAGAACACGGATATTTCTACACCGTCATCGGCGGGATCATAACAAAGAAAATTAACATTACGAGGTATAGGACTTTCAACTTTGAGACTAAATTACCGGCCTTGTATAGCTGCTGTGAGTCAGAGAGTTGTTGTAATTGTTATCTGGCTTCTTCTTGTTGGAATAGTACAACTGTTCTTTTTTATGAGAGTTTGAAGGCTTCAAAGTTTGTCAACCAAGACGAAGCTCAATAAAGGCTCGGGTCCCATTGGTCGGTTGTGACGCGCATTCCAAGGAACGCATCACAACCGACCAATAGGATGCGACTTCCTCTCTGCTTACACACTTTGAAGCCTTCAAACTCTCATAAAAAAGAACATTAATTTGCAAAAGTTGTATTATTCCAACAAGAAGAAGCCAGATAACAATTACAACAACTCTCTGACTCACAGCAGCTATACAAGGCCGGTAATTTAGTCTCAAAGTCGAAAGTCCTATGCTTCCTAATGTTAAATTTTTTTGTTATTCTCCCGTCCGTTTTCTTCAGGTAGGGTGCATTCTCTCTATGGAGTAATGTAAAATGACCTGTGATCGACAACTGGGAATCTTGGACTCTCGACCCTATGTTACCAAACGGTCTCTGCCTCACACCGCTACTAAAACCAATTTCGAAATTCCGTAATTAAATTAGGAAAAAAGTCAGCATGGCGAATCGATTAATTCAGGCCGAAATCTCGACGATTCGCTAACATTGCACTGACATGTCCGTGCAAAAAATGGTGCAAAGGACATGTGATCGCCACATAAAAAACCGATAAATCTGTTGGAATTAATCTTCTAACGAAATTACAAACTAGATTCACGCGCCACTTTTTGCGCGGAAAAATTCAAATCCCAGATGCTAGACGTTGAGTAAACATTGAAAGAGAAATAGGACGGCCTGTTTTGAAACGCCGTAATTTTTCGAAAACAGTGGAAAAACAACATAATCTTACTTTTTGCCTACTAAGCTGAAGAAGTTCAGACGGCACCAGAAAGGTGTTTACGACGGGGCAGTAGTTGCCCTGGGAAAATAAGATACTTCAGAAAAAGGTCTCTAAGGGGTATTCTTGTATATAGTAGGAAGCAGAAGAGCTAGCGAACGTTTTTACGACAAACAATAAGTCGTAAATCCGTTCGTAAACTATACACCCATGGGAAATAAAAATTGTAAGTACCAGTATCATTAGTTGCGTTTTTGCTGTTACCATGGTATCTGATATACGGTCTAAAGTCGTTTTTGCAGTTATCGTGATATCTGATACCACGGTTAAAAGGCGTTTTTGCGGTTGTCGTGGTAACAGATATTCAGATATCACGGTCCGACCGTGATATCTGGTCGTGGTATCTGGAAAATGCATCTCACTTCCATCAAATTTTGTCAAATTGGTGAAAAAGAAGTTCAGCACTTAGTGATGTAACTGGATATCAGTCTTTATTTTGGGATGACTTCGAAAGGTGCAACTTCTGCAACAGTCGTTTTTGCAGTGGACCGTATATCAGAAACCACGGTAACTGCAAAAACGACTAATTGCAGATCCAGTTACCGTGGTAACAGATACCATGGTATCCGCGAAAACGCAACTATTTACTTTACAATACCTCTGCGTACAGGGAACACTGTTAAACATGACAATACACAAATATTCACTATGACAGACAATTATTACTTAGTGTATTTTTTTTTATTTAATGCGACAAAAGTAAGGTGACTAAAGGGAGGTTCCAGAAGATAGCTAGGGAACATCCGAATTATCTTCTTGAATTTGGTTGATATTAGGTACATATGCTGGTTGTTGTGGGGTTGAAATTTTTGTTCAGCTATGGCCCGATAGGGTTTCTTTTGGAACTGTATCATATTATATAAGCTAAATCCGCGAAGTAGCCAGTTCCGATGTGCGGTTGGTTAAATGCAGCATATTTAATTATATCTGGATCTATTTGAGATAAAAGGATGATGATTTCGAAATTGGATACATGCATACTCAGGGTATAGAATCGTAGCCTCTTTGTAAGTTTACTTATTTAATTTAATTCGAAGCACCCGTGGCACATTTTTTTTTCCAAATGACTTACTTAGCCTGTTTAGGCACCAGCACATGAAAGCAGATAGTTAAAAAAAAAAAAAAATTCTTAGTTAACCACGCAGAGCGATGATGATCGCTCTGAAAACTGTAGTGTTCTTCTTTGGTAGATTAAATAAAAATCAGCAAAAGCAGAGTTCTTGTCACTACTTACTTTGCCCGGCTAGCAGCTGGTCGAAACCTGGCCGTTTCTGTTTCATGGCCAAAAAATTTGTTCGAGAAGTCAGTGACGGCGCACATTTTGAAATTGGCGATTCGATTGGTCAGAATGATTTTGCATTGTTTCCTTGTCGATTTTCAAGTATGTACAACATAAAATGAAGCTGACCAAGTAAACAAATGTGCTCAAGAAAACCCGTAGCCTCAGTCTTCTGATGTCATTTGCTCCTAGATTCTCATACTTGGTCGCGTTCGATCAGAGCAAAAGAGCACTAGAAAGTAGCGACACTAGCACCAACAGTGATAGAGAACGACTTTACTGAAACTCAATCGGTCGTACACCAGCGCTGGCTCCAATAACTTAAAATTCTGAACATAGCAAAAAAAGATACAGGATCCCCTTTTCTTCAATTTATGCATACCGCATCTTTGCTTTACTAGAAATTTCGAAACCCGCAAGTCTGTCTCGCTTTAAATGCCACAAGCGTGGTGGGCGGCACTACAAGAATGGCCCGGTTGTGAACCATGGAAAGTATAGGCCCGCTACTTCCTAGTGTTATTTTGCTCTGGGTTCGATCCTGATTAGGGTTTAACATTTTGCTTTTCCATGTGCGTGGTGAAAAAAGAGCAAAAGGTGAACATTAAATCGGGATCAAGAATGTTTGGATGCGTACTTTAACGAAATTCTAAGAATCCCGTTTATGGTAGTAATGAAAGATGAAATGGTATACGAGGGACTTCCATTTCCATGATGGTATTATCCAATCCTATGAAATGAAGATGTGAACTGCGTAGGCGAATTTGCTTCGGCGGGATCACTGTATCTATAGCCTTCTTTTACCTGACAACTGTAGTGGTTTGCGAACTACGTTCACAAGCTCGGCGTCCTCTGTAGCTGGCTGGTAGGGCAGTGGCCTTGTAAGCCAAAGGTCGTGGGTTCGTAGGCTATCCCACCCAAGGAGCACTTTTGTCTTGCAGTTCACGACTCAACCCCTCGATGAAGTTTGGTACCCCATAAAGTAGACACAAAGAAAAGAGAATAAAAAAGTACCTCTTGACTTGGTTTTGGTAGAACAGTAGCGGGTAGGGGGCTCAGTTGGTTATCCACTTCGAAGTATTCCGGTCCTTTTTCATTTGTCATCTTGTCCATGCTTACAGAAAGGTCACTTAGCAGCTCTCGGATGTCCAGTAGAATCCTCTCTGAAGTCCTGTCGGAATTAAAAGAGTTAATTGATATGACAGAAAATGGGGGGGAACACTCACCAGCATTGTTGGGACAAGTACTTCAAAACTGTGGGCTCCTGCTAAAAATCCCCGGTAATGGTTTTTACCCCCGGTACAAAAAAAAATGGCGAAGTGCCCCCCGATATACCCCCTCCTCCGGTTTGGTACCGGAGGGTTTCGCCAGGGGTGGTACCGGGGTGGGGGGCAGTTTGGTAGGGGGGTATGTCCGGGGGGGTCCAGTAGAATCCTCTCCGAAGTCCTGCCGGAAATCAAGGAGTTAATTGATATGACAGAAAATGGGGAAGGACCAATTACCAGCAGCGTTGGGACAAGAACTTAAAATTTGTGTGAAAAGCGGAAAAAAGCTGAAGTGGAGAAATGAACCTTGATTGCAGGTTCGTTTCTTCTAGTCCCCGACGTTGGTCCCTGACGTTCACAGCCTGACGAGGACCCTTACCATGAAAGGCCAAAATATCGATGCCAACGCATCATTTAACCCCCTCTCGGTACCAAAACCCTCCCGGCGAAAAAAAAACCGGCACTAAACTCCCGACCAAAACCTCCTAGAAGTGATGATAAAATTTTGGAGAAAAAATGTGCATTTTCATGAAAAGTTTATATAGAGGTGAGCGGCCAGCGAACCGCCGTCACGCAGTTCCATTTAACCCGCGTGTTTAGGGAAATCCTGAATTAGAAAACCTGAACCGACCCTTCGTGACAATCAGTCAGTAAATCCCACCAGGTCAGAAATTATTCACTGGGTCAAACTTCATCTAGGTAACTGAACACGCCGTTTCTTCCACTTTGGGGGAGTTGGAGGCGGGTATCTGGGGAGCCATCCGACCTTGACAGTGCGAACCTTAGCTGGTACACATGCTAATTACCCTTGCAAGTGGCATATGTTCTTTCTGATATTGTTTTAGGGTCCACGGCACTTTTGTGGAAGGATTACACCAAGAACAAATAATCAGATAGAACCTCCGTCTTTGGTCCCATGCAGCGACTACGACAAAACTGAGCGGAACTAGAGGTACTTGCTCTAGGTTGAGTGGATACCCGTCCGCTTCCGTCTCCGCCGTTGCTCAGCGCAGAGCAATAAGTGCAGGAGGCAGGGTGACCCGCTCTGGAGTGCGTACAGAGAATCAATCGGCTCTGACTTTGAAAGTTTCTTCTACGCGGCTTCACAGCGATATAGCTATTTGTAGAGGTAACGAAACGTGATGTGTCGCGTAGCTCTTAACCTCCGCTCGTTTTGCATCGGTCTGGGTACGTGGAAATATTCGACTCCGCATGGTCATATTACAGAGATAGGGAGACAGAGGTTTTATCTGATTATTTGTTCTTGGTATCACGACGGACACAGAGGAGTCATTTTCAGCAGAACCAGTGAACTCGGGGATACCGGGAAATGAGCATTTATCACGAACGCCGGCTCTGTTTTACTTGAGTTGCCAAACTTTGTGGAAATCACTACCTCCCCCCCCCCCCCTCCGACTAAATCTCCTCTTTGCATGCAAACTTGAACTTTCCTCTCTGTTTACTTTAGTCCCCCTAACTTCCTCGTTCCTAGACTTTCAAAATCCCCGCCTGTCACTCTGAACAAGGCGCTGCTTGAGTCAGGAGACATGGGATTGGAATACCTCGCAGAAATGTATAAGGTTTGCCTAGGAATTCAAAACTGGGATTGTTGATTTTGTATTTTAAATCCGTAGACTTCCACTCTTTGAATTTCTAATGGAATTCCGACCTGGAAAAATTGAGCTCTATTCTAGCTTGTACGGCTCTTGAAGAGGTCCCGACATTCGATATATGAAAAGAGATATGTCGGTTGTTCTAAGCAGGTTTCGGATTCAGCTGATCTTCTATCGACCTGTCTTGGTTTATCGGTCGGAAGATCGACCAGAGAAACCAGATTATACTTTTGATCAAACATACATGCAAAAATATTGCTGAAGCATATAGTGTCATTGGGGCGAATCCGTTCCGTTTCTAACACCTCTCCACGACTTGCATTTTGGAGGCCCTGTCTCATGTTGTATTATTTGGATTTCTTGCGAATATTAACAATGACAAAAAAAAATCATTATATTTATTTTCGTCTTTACCCTGCTCCTCCTCCCTCCCTGGATCCGCACTGTAAGCTTCGCCACGACTCAGAAGAGGGATCGAATAAAGGAGGCACGGCATGGTATAGGAGACACGAATACTAACAAGACCAAAGATTTCGACGGGATCCCAAAAATTCAATATTTGATCCAGACAATTAGGTTTTGTCTTCGCCAGATCCAGTCTTCGCCAGACTCCTGGAACATTTTTACTCTTAAAATTTAGAAACAGATTAAGGCCAAATAACTAATCATCTGAGAAAACCAAGCTCAGATATATGTATTCAGCATGTGTGTATACCCCTGTAAGTCATATCCATTTTGACGAAACCGATCGAAACGATCCTGCCTTACTTCTGCCAATTTTCCGATTTCGACGAAATTCCGGAGCTACTTGTCTGGCGAAAAAATAAAGCTCTAAAACGAATTCAGCGTATCTCCTTATCCAACATCTAATCAAATTAAA
Source organism: Branchinecta lindahli (assembly GCA_023053555.1). Lineage (NCBI taxonomy): Eukaryota > Metazoa > Arthropoda > Branchiopoda > Anostraca > Branchinectidae > Branchinecta > Branchinecta lindahli. The sequence goes on from JAKZAO010000002.1 coordinate 5,176,576, forward strand.
ATACAAATTTAACTTATAACAAATTTTCCGGTTTCAGCCGGATTCCGGACGAACTGTATATCCGGCTAAAAAATGACTGTCATATACGGATTCAGCATCTCTTTTTACCCCTAAATCAAACATCTAATCAACTAGAAATGCAACCTTTGTTTTTAAGAAATTTTCTGGTTTGGGCCGGATTCCGGGCGAAGTACTTGTCCGGGTAGAAAATGATTTTCACATAAGTGTTCAGCATGTCTTCTACCCCTTAATCGACTATATCATTAGCTGTTTAAAAATATTTAGTTTGTCCCTTAATCTGAACCCCCTCCCTACCCCTAAATGTAGGGCTACAGAGCCCATCTACAAACTCGACCTTCTTCTTGACCCAAAGGATCGTCCCACCAAGTTATATCAAAATATCTCATTCCCTTCGAGAGTTATCGTGCTCACAGACGGACGGACAGACGAACAACTTTTGCGAAGTCATAGGTATCCCCCCACTTTCGTTTTGGGATCCCAAAAAGAGGCACGGCATACTGAAAGAAGGCATGCTGCTATTGTTTTGATACTTTACATATTATTCCTCAGTTCTGATGGATATAAATGAAAACGTAAATAAAATAGACCCTTAAATCCGTAAGTCTTCATCCCTATGGTCCCATGATCGTTTGTGTCTTAAGGTTTTGCCTGAAACCTTGTGGGAGGGTCTTTCCTTCATCGTTTGTTTACATATGCAAAGCCCCCATTCTTTTAATTTTCGGCGGGAGGGCACGGTGGGCCCTTTGCGAACATGAGAATATGGCACTTGCGCAAAAGTATTTTTTCAATGTGCATATGAAGACGCACATTTTAAGTGAACAAGGAATTCATTTGTATGTAAAACCCTTGAGGAAAAAATGACCAACTCCAGAGCCTAAAATGCGAGAACATGGGTCCCCTCCTTCCATATTTTTTTTTAATTTTCCCGCGCATGCTCCTGAATTCCGGGGCCTACAAGGCATGGACGGAAGGCATGTACGGTTGATGTAAGCATGCCTTCTTTTAATATGACGTTCCTTTTGTTACTATCCCTGCCTGTTTTTATTACTCGTACCTCCTGCCTTGACATATCATGCCCTTCTTTTACTCGATCCCTTATAAGATTACTGAACAGGTTAAGAAAGTTTGGACATACTATACAGAGATTTGTTGAAAACGTCAATCACGAATGGATGCAATTATTTTTTACGATGGGTTAGTAATGTAGGTAGGTGATCGTCGTAGTGCCTTTTTTCCATTTGTTGACTGCGTTAAAAGGATACTGTTTTCTTCTACTTTTCTTTCTTGTACGAACTACAGCTCGTGCTTTCTCGTGGGTAAATGATGATAATGAGAATCAAATATTTGTACTTGAACAAGAACAACAACTATATATTCTATCCGATGGCCACGTGGACACAATTATGTGGGGAATCGACTGAAAAGAGGCACGGCAGGACGCGGCATGGCACAGGAGGCATGAGTAATAAAAGGAGATTAGCAAGTAGTAGAAGTAGGCAGGTATGTGATAGTTCGCCCAGCGCCTAAAAGAAGGCACGTTAGAATATTCCTGCCCCTCACTCTAAAGCCTGGAAGGGCCCTTTTAGTTTCCATGCCTCTCTTTAGTGCTCAATACTCCTACTGATAAAAGGAGATTAGCAAGTAGTAGAAGTAGACAGGTAAGTGATAGTTCGCCCAGCGCCTAAAAGAAGGCACGTTGGAATGTTCCTGCCCCTCACTCTAAAGCTTGAAAGGGCTCTTTATGTTTTCATGCCTCTCTTTAGTGCTCAAGCCTCCTACATTATGTCGTGCCGTGTCTTGCCTCTTTTTAGTCGATCGCGATCTGTGGTGCTGTGGGTAAGTCGGCTGGTGAAGGACTTCCTTCTCCACAGAAATAAGCCGTTTTTCTTTTCTTTCCCTTCAGGTACGGATTCTGGGGGTTGTGCCAGGCCCGAAGATGCGTCTGTCGCTCCCCGTGTGGCAAGCTTGTGGAAAGAACTGTATTGCTGGGTTGACTTATCTTGATTGATAACTTAACCATGCCTTTAACGACGGAGTCTTCATGCTTTCCATCTAGTTTTTTTCTGATTGTTAGTTGCAAATGCTCTTAGATGTATGATTTGTGCAGCAGAACCCGTTGGCTATTTACTGAACTAAATAAAAAACAATCCTAATTTTAAACCTGCCAGGAAGCAGAGAAAAGAGTAATTGGGTGGGAAAGACGGACTACACCTGCTTGGTTAAAGCAGGTGAGACGCAGAAGCCGTATTTATGGTAACAGAAACAAAATAACTCCTTGGGGTAATAAACTTTAATACACTGAAGCAGCAATGAATCTATTTAGTGTTAAATTTGCAGCAATTCTCAAATCGTCAGAAATTTTTTTAAGAAATAAGAACCGAGAAAAAAGAAGAAGTCTGAGCCGTTTGGCCCAAACATTTTAACAACTGTAGCTTAAAAGTAAGTTTAGTCCCACACCGGGGAAACGTTGTTTGGCCACTTTATATGGCAACGGTGAAAAAGTTCTCTATTAAAAGTTCTGTCGTGACCTCTTGGCCGATGCATTTTATGGCCCGAAGTTGGCAGTCGGAATCTCTATAAAATATGAAAACATCATAACATTCGGCATTGGTAATTATTAAATAACCGAATCCGTTAACCATAGATTCGAAGTCAGTCTAGTTACCCTTCATTTTTTCAATTAAATAGGCTTGAAGATCTGTTGAAAATTCTTTACGTCGTTGCTCCATTACTCATTTTCATCGAATGAACTTATCCTTTCGGATTTGCGGTACCACTATGCGCATGTACCTCTAGGCTCTAAGTTTGATACATTCATCAACTACAACGGTAAACGATTGCCAAAAACAAATCCTTTTTAGGTCGCACACAATAGTCGGTATTTTTCAGAAATCAGAGAGCCGTTATGGGATCCCAAGTGGTCCCTGTCACCTAAAAGTAATAGCCTACAAACCATCAAACCTGACCAAAAGCTATCAGACGAGTTTCACGAAAACACTAACAGAAATGACGCGCCCTTACTCTAAATAAAGAGTAAAATTTACGAAAGGCGCCGCAGGCAAAAATTTTCCAAAGCGTATATGATCAAGTGCCATTTGTGATCTCAAGTGGTCCCTGTCACCTAAAGAACTACAAACCATTCAACCTGACTGAAATCTACCAGACGAGTTTTGCGAAAACCCAAACACAAATAACACGCCCTTACACCAAACAAAGAAGGCGCCGGCAAAAATTTCTAAAGCATCTACGATCAGACCACCGTTTTGGTATCCCAAACGATCCCTTTCAGCTAACGAAATACAAGCCAACCAACCTGACCGAATTCTGAAAATCGTAGCTCAAGTCTATCCGTTCCAAATTTAGAACGCATTATACAGAGCGTTTCTTTTGGCAAATTTCAACTTCCTCCTACACATATTCTATCTTTTAAGACGGCTAAAAAGTTACCCTGAGGCCCAACATAAAATGACTCGCCCTTCCACTAAAGAAAGACTACCATTTTATTAAGAAAGGCGCCGCAGGCAGAAATTTACGTAAGCGTCAATGATCACAGCGCCGTTTTTGGATCCCAAATGATAACTGTCACATCAGAAATATAAACCACCCAGCCTGGCCAAAAGCTACCAGACGAGTTTTGCGAGAACCCTAGGTCAAGTTTATCCGTTTCAGTTTTAAAATGTGTTATACATTATCAATAGCATGTGGAGTAAAAAAAAAAGTTGAGAAATGATGAAAAGCACGAGTTTATCATGAAATGGAAAAAATAATGATATTGGAAAATATCATGAATCTCTTGTGAAATCATGAGACTGCTCTGGACCCATAACAACAAAATTTCTAAAAAATCACAGCCTATATACTCACCAGTTGCGCGGAGTCGTATCTTGCCCATAGAAGGATTTCAACACACATCTTTAGACTAGGCGTTAACCTCCGGCGCTCCCACAGCCAATCAGTGCGGAAAGATTTTGGATGTATTCCGGGAGTGAAAACAGAAATTTCTGTTGGCTGCGTAATGTTACCAGAAGAAAGCAGTGGAGGTCTCACATTTATTGCGAAGGATGCGAAAGGAATAAATGCGAAAAAATGTATTATAAAGCATGGTTTTTGTTGTATTTTGTGCGGCTGTCATCCGAACTGTCCAGCCATTTTATGGTAATCGACTCAAATACCCGTCATAATACTTACCTATGATAAATGCGTAGCGGTACTATTATTCGATATAGTAATATTCCTATATATAATAATTTTCTAGGAATATATTCCGGAATATAATATTCAGAACCCTTTCTGATAACTTTTAGATTAATTTGGGATCAGCCAGGAATCGCTAGATAGTTTACAAGTCGAGACGCTGCCGAGGGGTTACTCACTCTCCGCCACCCGGTGTACACTCATTCCCGGCACCTCCCGGCACCCGGTGTACACGGGTTTGGGGAGTGAGTAACCTCTCGGACGCTGCTTTCTTCATAAAGTCTCTGACAATATTATCAGTCATAGCAAAAAGGTCATATACTTTTCGAAACTAGGATTTCCGCTGAGAAAAGAGCGTCACTATATCATAATTAAGCTAGAGCAAAGTCCCGGACATTTCCTAGCCTAGGCTATTACTCACGACGAGAGTGAACTCGGAATGAAATTATGCCGTAGACTTATCTTAAACTAATAAAACTAATCTTAAACTACCCGAGTTAGAGGAATTTTCCAAGTTTTATAATAATTTTGATTTCAGAACTTAATCCTCTGTGGTTTAATCATCATTAGCAGAATACTATTTTCGAATCGCACGAATTTCGTTGTGACAAGCATAATCAAAAAGGTTACGATAATCCGCCAAAATTGATAATTACTGAACTTACTTGTTGGCTGGAAATTGCAGCATGCGTTCTTTTCATTGCTGTCACACCCGAGGACCACACATTTTGCAAACAGCATTATATTTGTTTTTTGGCACCACAGCTTTTTATTGTCACGGCGCATTTTCACGTCACACATGTTGCCTCTTCGGAATCCAGTTTCCAACTGCGAGAGTGTCTGGCTGTGACGCAGCGCCAATTAGTGTCGCGACGATAGCTATGTGTTGCTTTTGAAAAATCTTTGCGCAACTGGAGAGTATATAGGCTGTGTAAAAAATACACATTAATGATATATAATGTTAAATGATACAAGGTGTTGACGAAACCCTAAATAAAATAATGAAAACTGATTCTTTAGTAATAGGTCTGTTTCGTAAAGTTATTAACGTCTTCTTAGTCAAAGTAGTATTTTCCTAAGATTTCTTTTCTATTCGATCTACGCCTTGGCCATTTTACTGGTCAGGGGGAAAAAGAAATGTCATTGTCCATTGTTTAAGGTCGCCGACGCCAACGTAACTGTACATTTTTTTCTACATAATCCTACCACAAGGCACATCACTAAATAAAATAAAAAAATCTGAAATCTATTTCAACAATTGACAGCAATTCTTTCTCGACGGCTTATCAATTTTTTTTATTTTTTTTTACTTTTCTTCCTTTTACTCTGTTCTTGTTCAATTTGAACGTAACGGGTTATAAAGAATATACACACATACATACATACATTATTGGTTAGGTATTATTTACTGACCTTAGAAAATGTGGCGGATTTCCAAACATAAATGTAAAAACAACACAAAAAAACAATTCTTGAAAGAAACACCTTTTCTCATTTTTTGTTTTTGTTTACACACCAGCTAAATAGAATAGTTTGTGGGCTACTAGTAGTTTTGTAAGTCTTGGCTCCTGAGCAAAAATTGTCTTGTTTACGAATAGTTGTTTGATATTTTTTTCGTCTTGCAAACGCAACCTGTTATCACATATTACGACAGATTACTCGTCGTTGTCCGTCTTGCAAAGGTGATCTGTTTGCTTGTTTTTTTTTGTCCAAGTCGTAGGCTAGGTGGATAATTGTGACTTGTGAAGTTTAGTTATTTACTTACTAGATATATTTAATATTAGCGAGTTGCAGCACAAGTCCTTAGGACTTTCTTTTTGCTGCAAAGATTATTAGTTGTGTTATGTTTCATTTTATTTTCATAATGTTTTGGTAAAAAATAAAAAACCTACCTACCTATCACATATCAATACAGGTCATTCGTATATAAATGTGATGAATGTTGGTTACGTTGAAGGATTAACAACTGAATTCTTGAGAGCTACTTTGACAGTGCCAAGACTGCCAAGCAGTGTACTTTCTAAATCGTGGAACTAAATAATTCTGTGGTTGCACAGAATTCTAGTCTGAACTAGTGTTCTGTTTCTATTGTGAACTAAAGTGGGTGATATCCGTCAAAACACCTTTGTACTTACGTGGCACTTTCGACCTTGTTCGATTTCCTGATCACGTCCTCCATACGGTTGGCAAGAGTCGATATTTCCCTCTCTATCCGTCGGTCTAACTGGGATTGGCGTGCCTCCACTTGAGACAACTTCTCTCCTATATTGGGATTTGAAAATAAGTTTCAAGTATAGTTTTAAATACAACATTTATGATCCGCTTTTTGTGTACAGAGGAAAAAAAAATGGCTTGAAAAAACTCTTCCAAATAACAGGATTATTAAACATTTTAACATCAGTGGGCTGTGATGTGATGTTTTGTAAATCATTTCGTGGGACCAACTAAAAGCAGGAAAGGAAAGGTATGGTGCACGAGAATAGCAGGAAAGCACATTAAAACCAGAAAAGACAAACTAAAACGAGAAGAGATTCACCAGAACTCAAGGATCTGAAAAAATGGCAAGCTAAATCGTGCCTTTCCTTTGTTTAGTATCCTGTGAGGGGTTGGGAAGAAGTTGGGTTGAAGCTCACTAATGACCAAGAAATGGTAAATGATCTGTTTTGGTATTCTTGGAGGGTTCAGAAATGAACATACTTCAGTTCTTTCTTTCTTTCCTCGTTTTAGTATCAAGTCAGGGGTAGTCACTTCTTTCCTTGTTTTAGTATCATGTTAGGGGTAGGGAGTTTTTTCCTCGTTTCAGTAACATATCTTATTCCTTCAGGGGTCGGCAACTACCTTGGCAACTGCCTACCCCTATCATGATACTAAAAGGATGTTAATTGGCTAGCCCCGGCAGGATACTAAAACGAGGAAATAAATCGCGAGCTAAAATATAGTTGCCGAACCCTCACAGGACTCTCAGGATGTTACCTGCTTACCCCGAACATGATAATATGAATAACCCCGACAAAATGGTGCTTCAAACTTCATTTTTGAGGCCGACCCCTTAAAATTTAACCGAAAAGGGCTGGGATAGGACAATCTAGTTATCCATCACTTATTCATTTAAATTGGCTTGAAGACCCACTGAAAATGCGTTATTTCGTTGTTCCACTGTTCACGAATAATGGATTTTCAAATAGTGAAATTTCCTTGTGATTTGTAGTACTGAATTTTTGTTGTATGCTTAACGAGAAAGATTTATCATTTTTTTTTTTGTTCAGGCACTAAGCAACCTTCACCAGTCTCACCACTGCCCACTGAAAAGCCGCATTTGTGTTGAGATTAAAATTTCCCGCGTCATAGTAGAATTTACGTTGTGGGGACGGCCGGAGATATTCTGAGCCTCATAACTAGAGCAGATAGTGGAAAATCAAAAAATCACTTTGCAGAATCCAAATAATTCAGTGTATCGAATTAAATGACACACAAATGAGTTGGCTTTTCAGTTAAACTTTAATGAATACTAAACAGAGATCTTTTTTTTCTCGTTTTAGTACTCCAACGATTTTAATTGCCTACGACACACCGCTGAGAGAATACTAAAACGAGGAAGGAAACGGTGGACTTGAACTGTGCTAGTTGCCGGCCCCTCACTACACTAATGATTTAAGTTGCCTACCGACGGGATAGTAAAACGAGGAAAGAAACGGTGAACTTTTAATATGTAGGCTAAGTTGCTGGCCCCTCACAGGATACTAAACAGATGAAAGAGACGGTGCAGCTTGCCAGTTTTTCGAATCCTCAAGTTCTGGTGCATCTTTCTTCGTTTTAGTTTGCCTTTCTATGTTTTAGTAAGCTTGCCTGGTTTTCTCGTGCACCATGCCTTTCCTTTCCTTTCCTGCATAAGTCGATCCCTCGTTTAGACGATTTGGCAAGGGCCTTCGTCGTCTTACTTGCCTAAACATTCGCTGACCGACTATAAAAGGGAACGGAACGTAAGGACATACTGAAAACGGGAACGGCATATTAAATGATCGCTCGATCGGTAAATAGCGCTTCGTCGAATTCCACTAAAATGAGGAAAAGGAAGGCTTATCCTCTTTTTATCAACTTGCCTCCTGGTGCGTTATTATTTTTGGTATGCCATTCTCTTTTCTAGGATAAAAATATATTCTAAAGCTAAAATATTATAAAGTTCGACGCTAAAAAACGCTAAAATATTCTAAAGTTCAGCGTTCTCTTTTCTTTGGCACACGACTAAACAACAACAAAAACAAGACCAAAGGTTCCGGTGGGACGACAACAATTTAATATGTGATCCAGAGAATTGGGTCTTGTCTTCGCAGATCCACTCTTCGCCAAGCTAATCATCCGATAAAACTGATTGTCATATACAGATTCAGCGTCTAGTTTTACCTCAAAGTCTGTCATTTAATCAACTTCAAATAAACTTTCACTTTTAACAAATTTTTTGGTTTTGGCCGGATTCCGGGCGAATTAGTTGTCCGGGTAGAAAATGCTTTTCACATAAGTGTTCAGCATGTCTTCTTACCCCTTAATCGAACATCTAATCAACTTCAAAGAAAACTTTTACTTGTAACAAACTTTCCTGTTTTTCCGGATTCCGGACGAATTATTTGTCCGGCGAGAAAATGGTTTTCATCATCGCGTTCAGCATGTCTTCTTACCTTATAATCGACTATCACATTAGCATTCTAATCAACTTCAAAGAAAACTTTTACTTGTAACAAACTTTCCTGTTTTTCCGGATTCCGGACGAACTACTCGTCCGGCGAGAAAATGGTTTTCATCAACGCGTTCAGCATGTCTTCTTACCTTATAATCGACTATCACATTAGCTCTTTAAAAAAATTGTTTGCCCCTTAATTTGAACCCCCTCCCCGACGCTTAAATGTAAGACTACAGAGACATCTACTAACTCGACCTTATCCTTGACCCAAAGAATCCTCACATCAAGTTTCATCAAAATATCTCATTCCCTTCGAGAGTTTTCGTTCTGACAGACGGTCGGATAGACGGACGGACAGAGAAAGTCAAAATAAATATAAAGTAACAGCCCATATCCCAAATTTTACGGATGCTACAGAAAAATAATGAAAAGCTTCTAGCTTACCGTTTTATTACGATAATAAGTAAATAAATAAAAGCGAACTTTGACACGACCAGACCATTGATTATCTTATTACCAGACCAAATTTCTTTTAGTTCTCCCTAAAGGAAAGGGGATAGAGTAGGTTTTGGTATGAAACTTTCAAGCAGGGATTCCTTCCAAGCAAAAAGAAAGCAGTTTTTTCGTCGCAGTTCTAGCAGCTGCTTAGTTTCGGGTGTATTCCTCATAATAAGCAGTTTTTTGGTCTCACCGTCTCCTTGGGCAAAACCAGACACGGCTGAGTCCGAAAACGGGTAATAACACTACCACGCAGTCAGCGTCACCAGTGACTCCAAGAACGCCGGATAGGAACAAGACCAAACGTTTCGACGGAATCCCAAAAATTCAAGATTTGATCCAGAGAATTTGGTTTTGTAGATATCCGGTCTTCGCCAGACTCCTTGAACATTTTTACTATTAAGATTTAGAAACAGAATAAAGCCAATGGCTAATCATCTGAGAAAACCAAGTTCAGGTACGGTTTTAACATGTGTCAAAGGTCAGCGAGCAAAGCTGGAAGGAGAAACGTGGACATCCTACTCTTTCTTAATGTGAATGTTTGATTTCCTTTTTTTAGTTCAATTTCTTGTTGTTGTTTTTTTATGAAGAAATACAGAATGTAAACATTTTCAAGTACGCCAAATATTTGTTTATGACAATCAAAATGTCTGTTTACAGTAATCTGAAAATATCGAAATATCGATATTCCTTAATATCGCCCAAAACTCGGTGCAGCCATTGAGGGATGTATAGGCTTACTGCTTACCCATAACGACAACTTTCGTATCTAGCCTTCGAAGTCCTTCGTCGAGTTTATTCATGACCGATGCGATGTTCTGACTGATCTGATTTGACTCTTCGATCTGAAATAGAGATAAGTGTTGGTTTATATAAACTGGACGTAATAGAAGTTGGACTTCCAGCCAGTTGCGGATCAACTTATAAAGGGTACGGAACTGCACAGGGGAATGCGTACTAAAATCGGGAACGCTGAAGAGGGAACGATGCGCCGCTGTTACTTCTTTTATTAGCTTGTTTGGGAACGAGATCCAAATCATTCCCGAGTATGATCCCTGTTCTAGTAGTCATGTTCCTTCTTGTCGCAGAAGGGGAGGTGTTCGTTGAAACTTGGTTTCTTCTTGCAGGAGGGAGAAATACTAAACATAGGAACGACAGTTTCCCAATTCTTGGTTTCCTGTTACAGGAGGAAGAATGGATTGCAGGAGGATTTCAAATATTTTTTTACCGAGAGTGTTACTTTTTTAGCCCAAGGATGTCTATTGGTGCCCAAAAAAAGTTGCTAAAAGAAGGAATGATTTCCCTTTTAGTGGTGTTCCTCCTAGGGCAGCGTTCCCAATTTTAGTACGTCATTCCCGCTTTTCATTCCCGTTTTTAGTACGCGTTCCCATTTTTAGTATTCGTTCCCTTCTGTTCCGCAAGTACTCACTGAGACCAAGCTGACCAGGAAATATACTAAAGCAATGGCTAAGCATAGATAGTCGGCATCGTAGCTAACTATCAGTTTTTAATCATTGTTTGAATATGTCTTCCGTTCCGTTCCGTGTTTAGTCGATCCCAGTTCCCATTTTTAGTACTCAATTCGTTCCCTTCCATTCCATTCTCCTTGAGCCCAAGCTATCTGGGAAACAACTACTAAAACTATGGCGAAGAACAGATAGTCACCATCGTAGCCAGAGGCGTTACTAGCCAAAATGTCTGGGGGGGGGACAAGGTATTTACCGACTGGCTGGTCATTTTTACCGAATGTTTTTGCGGATAAAAACGACTATTATTGAGAAATAAAACGACTGTGTTGACGAAAAATCGGCTATTTTTAAGAAACGACTATTTTTAAGAAAAACCGATTGTTTTTAAGAAAAAAAGACTATTTCTAAGAAGAAAATAGACTGTTTTTACTAAAAATTGCGACGGTTCGCGCCGACTCGGCTCTTTTTTACCGACTGCCCCCCCCCCAAGTAGTGACGCCTCTGATCGTAGCTGATGATTAGTTTTTAACCACTGTTTTAAGATATCTACCGTTCTGTCCCCGCTTTTAATCAGTCTTAAGCAACTTGGGGCAAACGCCACAGATTTGCAAATACGCTATCCCACCAGGTCTCCCGAAGTATCCCCCTTCCCGTGTTCAAAGTCTTCCTCGTGAAGCTGCAGCGTGCTATGAAATTGCTTAGATCACAAAAAATAGGAAACAGCTCGGTACCAGCTTTCGTTCACTGTTACACCTCTTAAAGAACTTAAAGACGATCTCAAAATACGCTATTTCTGGTTAAAACCAACTTTACTTTCTATTTCTTGAAACCTGTAGGTTTTCCTTCCAAAAAATATTCACAGTATTATGACAAACCTGCGAGTCTATTCACTTCCTTCAGCTGATAATCGCATTTCATTCATTTCGAACGAATAGATAATGGTGGGATACCCTAAATTTCCTCCAAAAGCAGTAAGATATTTATGACAATTAGCACAGGTACCCGTAACATGCAAACAATAATTCATCCTTGCGAAAATTGTGTTTATCTTCTTTCACTTGTTTTCTGTCTCGATCGAAACGAGTTGCTCTTGGGGACAGGAATGTTTGACGCTTAAAATCTTGTCTTGCCCTACCTTGTTCGCTGGCATAATTTTCAGAGAACTTGAATACATCATTTTTCTTTTCGTTTTATGTATTAATACTTTCAGACTCATATCGGATTTGTACTGGAGCTTATAGTTACTGGACGTATTTTACAGCAGGATCTGCGTACATTTATTTTGAATTGATTTGAGCATTCTGATCTTAAAGTAGGCGTCAAACGATTTAATTTGTTATCATAAATTTGTATCAAGTTGTTTTTTTAAATTTAAATCAAGTTGTTTTTTTAAATTTAAATTTAGTGGAATAAAATTACTAGATGAGACTTATCCCTACATAATAGTAAAACATGAACATGGATAAGAGGCTGAGATGAAACTATACAAGTACAAGACAATATACATATATATGTACAACCTGTACAAAACCATTACTGTGTATTTTCGGAGTCGGTTCAATCCTCGTACCCCCCCCCCCAGTGGATAAGACCTTGACTACTGTAACGTAGCCTTCACTGAATGTTCGATTCGAGGATCTGACATCGTATTGATGGAGCAAAAAGTGTCTGTCGCTGTGGAAACAAAATTTTCCAGTCCACAGTATTACGTCCCTGGCTTTGTAAGTTCTAACTCAGTAATCTCCATTGCCCAGGGTATCTTTTTGGCGAGTTTCTCATCCTTATCAATTCAAATAGGGTGAGGTGCAGATTCAATTCGACCAGGGGTTTCCTAAGGAACGTCGGATTACAGCGGAACTTCCGAAACTTTGCCATCAAAACTTTCCGACAGTTTTCAAGCTCGTATTTTCTTCACTTTTCTCCGTCAGTGAGATTAGAATTGTTTGCACAGATAAATCAATAAGTTATTTCTTCAATTCTCAACTCCTTCGTTTGTCTGACTTGGTGATGGCAGGATTCTTGTACTAGGAAAAGTTTTAAAGTTATACTTCAGTCACAAATTTCCATATGAATTTCAAGAACAAAACAAAATCTGCAGTAAGATTGGGACTGTAGAGAATCCTACAGGGTGCAAATTCCGTAACCACACACATCAATCCGACAAAGCAGTTGTTTTACACATTGAGGGTCTAAATCAACTGAAACGTTTAACGAGGGAACGGAAAAGAGGTGGAGGGATACCGCCCGGTGGGGTTTCTGGTCCTTTGTCTAGTGTTCGTTGTTTAGTTTTGCGGTGGGCTTGCCTTGTCTTACAGGGCTGCGCCACTACCCCCGCCCTAAACCAAACGGTCGGACATTGGACACCATCGGGACTCAAAACCAGCACCTCTGCGCTTACGAGTCTAGTCTGCTAGCCACACAGCCTGGTATACTACATACAACGTCTAAGACAGACCTTGGACGTACTCTCTTACCATTTCAACAATAGACTTCAAATGCACTTCCGTCTTATTGGCATCGACGAATACACTGATCAACTGAGCATCTCTTTCAGCGATAACCTCACTCATAAGCTTCCGAATGGATGCAGTGCTGAGCTTGACTTCATCCACAGGCTTACTCCTCTTCTTCGGTAAGCGTTTAACGGAATTGTCACTATGAAGCTTTTTTAGAGGTCGGGCAACGTGGGAAAAGCTGAGATGATCATCGCGTGATACTGGAGGATCGGCCAGGAGCATATCGTCGAGGTAAGATCTATAGCTGCAAAGAGAGGAAAGGTAAGCATTCTGATACTACCACTGATATGATTGTTATGTATACTACTACTTATTGTGTACGAGATTTGTTTCACTGCAGTGCTTGTCTAATGCTTTTGATGATTTTGCGAGGGAAATAAAGCAACCATGACATTTTTTTCCAGCTGATTTTACCCGCCCTTTATGCACTCATCACATGAAAGCAGGTGGTTTCAGAAACCATTTCTCAGTTGACCAAGTAGAGAGGGTCGCTCTGAGGTGTTCATTTGTGACAGATTTTTCAAAACTCTTCGGTCCATGCATAGATTCTTGGCACTAATCACATTAAACGAGTAGTAGCTTTTCGAATCATGAAAGTTTCTCTTTTCTGGTCAAGATTTTGTTCGAAAGTCAGTGAAGGCGCGTGTTTTAAAACTGTTGACTTGAACGGTCAGGATTATTTTGCACTTGTTTTTTTTTCGTTGTCACGTCGTCAAATAAATGAAACTGACGAAACTAAAACTGACTGATGGTGGTCCGAACCTCCAGATGCATTCAAAAGAGAAGTAGATTCTTTTTAAAATCAAAATCAAAGGAAGTCAATTGAATTTCTACTTAAAGTCTGTGCTAGGATAACCCTAAAATACTTGGCTGTTAGATGATATTAAGTTTGTAACTTTTCCTTTCCATTTTACTTTTTTATATGCAACTGAAAATTCAAGGTAGTGTAACAGTTAGAAAAATGTTCACATAAGCATGCCTCTACTGTAGTTTGTTTCCAGATTATCATATTGCTCCAAGGGTGGGACTGGATTTTCAAATTTTACTTGCCAATCAGGTTAGAAATAGCAAGCTCAGGATCACTTATTTTATGTATTTTAATCATATATATTAGTTGTGTGTTTTTGTTTAGATAAAGAATGAAACTGAAGCTAAGTAATTTCTATTATTTTAATGTTAAACTGAAATTATGTTCGGCTATCCGCTTAGGACGAACTATGGCTCCATGTGGTGGCCACTACTGTTGACGTCAGTTTACAAATAGATACTTAACTCTATCAAGTTTAATTTAGAGTGTCCTAGGTGATATACAAAAGGTGATTAGACCAGACTTACCGATTAATACTGTTCGCTGACTTGTCATAATGAGCCATACTCGGTGTCGTGGCTGCGGTTAGTGTTGCCAGAAAAAGGCAGACATAAAAGGGTCTACAATCATTCATAGCCATAAATTTGCCGAGTCACTTTTCACAAGAAAGAAAGAACACTTTTTTCGATCGTACTGCCAGCCCCATCCATCTGCGTAACTGCCAGATTTCCTGAAAAATAATTACAATTAGCGTGACTGCTATGTTCCCTGAGAATGTATGAGATTCGAAATTTGGTCACAACAAGGGTTCGCGTTAACTTCCTGATTTATTATTTTCGCTTTTGCAATTACATTTGCATACCATGGACATAATCAAGGTAGTTTTAATGTGTGGTGGCATAAATGAGAACCTACAATGTTTGATGTGAAATGCGAACGTTTGAGTGGACTTAGGTTAAAGCCGTTTGAAGCAAATTTTTGTGTTCATTGGTCCAGTAATATTTTTTCTTTTTACATAGAAGGATGGATGTCGCAAATAGACGTCGACACAAAGCACGATTTGTCTAAACCCATTGCAAGTTTTTCTCGGTGTCATGTTTTATACATTGGTCAGATTCACGAGTCTGGCAAAAAAAAAATACCTACCTACCTAAATGACAAATGGATATGCTTCGTCGTAGGGTTCAGATTCAGGTTCTTTAATTCCAAAAACACTTCATAACAATATATGTCGATCGCTGGGGGCCGGCAGGTATAATAGCTCATTACCTCGGCCCCATTTTAATCACTGACTATATGTAGATAATACAAATGAGTCGTTCCTCTGTAATACGCACACAAAAGAAAGAAAGACTCGTTCCATGCCGTATACTTACACACGCCTTACCAAACTCACCACAAGATATAAAAAATAAAATTAGCAAACACTAGGTTGTGGTTATTATTTGAGTTATTACTAGGGAAGAGTTATGCTGAAGTAATCAGTGCCGTCTTTACCCTTAGGCCGGTGCTGGGGGGCCAGGGAAACGTTGCACCGTCGTCGTTTCCGTTACCTAAGTTACGTTCAGACCACAGGTGACCAGAAGCGTAAATAGCCAAATGTTTGGGGGGGGCAAGGTATTTACAGACTGACTGGTCATTTTTACCGACTATTTTTGCAGAACAAACACTGTTTTTAAGAAAAAATGGCTGTTTTGACGAAAAACGACTGACTTTAAAATTAACTGACTGTTTTAAGAAAAAATCGACTATTTTCACGAAAAACCGACTGTTTTGAAGAAAAATCAACTGAATCGACTGTTATAGGAAAAATCGCGGCGCTTCGTGCAGACTCGGCTATTTTTTGTACCGACTGACCGAAAACGTTCGGGGAGCCCTCCCTCCCATAAGTGACGCCCCTGGACGTGACCATAGTGTGGCTTGAGTGACGACTAAGAATCGTATGTGCTAATGTGCTGGCGTTTTTACGTTTTTGACTCAAGACAAGGGGCCAAAACTAATGGATGGCCTACGGTCCGCCAAAAGGCGGCACTGGATGTAATGATGATAACAGTAGGCGACTGTCCTAAGGGCTAGCCCTATCCAATAGAGATAGGTGCCTCCGTTAGGTACAATTCGTTTTCGGTTCTGTCTGTTTTTGTTAATTACAGTTAAATATAAATATATATTTGCCTAAAAATTTATTTCATCATATCAACGATTCTCTTTAATTTCTAAATAAATCATTTTCACTAAATAAATCATTTCCAGTTACAATTGCGTATGATGGAGAGAAGCAAGAAAGGAATGCGAATGAAAAATTGACTGGTAACTCCTTATCTGGGCCTATAACCAAAATTGACGTAAAGCAAATACATTTGTTGAGAGTTGTCTCCCAGTATCTGTCAGTAAGCTAAAACAGATATGAAATGGACTCCTCTATATCTCCTTATTCGGACCTACTTATTTTCAAGCTTTGGAGGCCCCGACGCGTTCGTGACTGGACAATCCGGACCACAGACAGATCATCACAAACTTCTAAAGTAATGCTGAGAAGACAATAAATGCCAGTCCCCTAGAAATCCTTACTCGACGACGAATTTATGGAATACTCAGTTATAGATAATGAGTGAATCTGTTATCAGCAACGCCCATTGGGCCGTGGCGGAAAAGTACAAAAATCTATATCTACAGAAATGATTCACGGCGTTTCACAGCAGCCAAATCCCTTACCCCCAAATCTTCCGACCAAATACTCCCTTTCTCAAATTTATCAACCGCCACAATAACAAATAAAATTCGAATTTAAAATTCGTCAACGTGGGATTGGAAACTGATGAGATTCAAAACGGAGTTGTCACACAGACACGCACCCACATTTTTTTTTATCATTAACTGTCATATTTATTTTTTACTAAAAAATATCGTTTATGTAAGTAAGTAAGTAATTTTATTGCCCGAAAATTCACATGGAATTAGAACGGAGTATGAAAAGGAAAAAAGAAAAGAAAAGAGAAAAAAAAAATCACACTACAGAACATCTCCAGAAATATTTACACCACTATGTACATTAGCAAAACTACTGGCACAGGATGGATAGCCACGGGTTCGCTCTTCCTTTAGCCTTTTCCAGAAAATTCTCAACGACCCGGTTAACACACACTGTTGGATCGGATACACCGTAATTACGCATGACATAGGAGTTCCTCGTCCACGGGGGAAGTCTCAGAAGGAACTTCACAAATCGAAAAAACAGAACTCTTACTTTTGCACACTGGGCGGACGACAAGTATTTCCAAAAAGGTGCTATATACAGTACATGTGGAAGGGCAATGGCATTATACAGCGACGCAAGATATCTACGGCAGAACCGATGTCTGTTACCAATAACTGACCCGTACGCAATCCGGATTTTCGCCTCTACGTGTCGTACAAGTAGCGTTCCGGTGGAGTGGAGGCTTCGACCGATTGGTAAACCAAGGTAGGTAATACTCTCAGATGGTTTAACAACTGAATCGCCTAAAGAAATTTCTTCTTCGCAGTACTCCGCATTGAAGAACAATACGGCCGATTTAGACACATTAAAAGATAAACCTACGTTATTGTATTCCCTACTCAACACATCAAAATTCTTCGATAGTCGATCGACAGACCTGTTCAAATTAAGCAGGTCGTCACCATACGTCATCAACGAAACATCGATCCCTTTTGAAACACAAGACGTAGCTACTTGGGCTTGTGCCGGCAGAACACTATCGTTATACAAACTCGGAGACACAACTGAGCCTTGCCTGACCCCTTTACGAACCGGTACAACAACGGATTCGGCCGGACTTGAGGGTATTTTGATTTGCGCTCTAAGGTTACTGTACATGTAATATAGAACTCTAACAATAAACAGATTTAGCCCTTGTTTATACGCTTCTAGAAGGATCTGCGCATGCACCGACGAGTCAAAGGCCCGGCTTACATCAAAAGAACCAATAACTAGTGGGTCACCCGTTGCCTCAGAATCAGACAAAATAGCAGCAAGGGCGAACAGAGCGTCAGCGCAACCAAGACCTACTGTAAAACCAAACTGGTGGTTTGGCATTTGGCAACAGTGTCTAACATTCGACAATATAAGCATTTCAAGAAGCTTGCATAAAACTGGTGACACATTAATTGGGCGATACGAGGAGCAAATGTTAGCTGGCTTCCCTTTTTTCAGGATGGGCGTAAGTTGTCCTGTACAGAAAACACCGGGTACAATGCCGACAACAAATATGATCTGGTACAATAATGTTAACATTTCATACAAAAGACGAGTGCCATTCACAAGGTGAAGTGCACACAAACCGTCAACTCCGCGCGATTTTTTCTTTTTCAGCTTAGAGACATTTGCAGTTACATCCGAAACAGATACGGTAAAGTCCGGGAAACTCGAATTTGATAGCACAGATTCAAGTTGCTCGGTATATGGTCTAGCTACACTGGGATCAGGGGCACTAAACTCGCTCGTAAAGTAGGCTCGCCAGTCATTCGGATCACAAGGCATGGACTTAGGCGTGTTTTGGCGATCTTTTACGCGGTCCTTCCATAAACGACTTGGATCGTTGATTATTTTCTCTGTATATTCATTTTTCACATTTGTGCGATGCTGCTTGAGGGCTTTCTCAAATTTACGTTTTGTGTATACACGGAGACAATTCAACACACCGGATTTAGGGCGACCGCTTTCCCTCCACACTGAGAACCAAAACTTAGCATCCTGACATGTTTTCACTAGCTCTTGATTCTTTGAGAACCCAGGGATTTCAGTACCTTTACGAATTTTCCTAACGGGAATAGCAGCCTTTTCTGCGGTTAGTAGTGCGTGGGTGATTTCAGCACAGAATGCATTAACCTGTATTTTTGTTTCCTGGATATTCCTTTGCACGTTGGCTTGCAGGAGATTATATGGTACATTGATCTTGTACGATATACCGTTATACCGTTATAAACTGCATACCGTTACCAGTAATTTTCAAATCCATCCTTCCCAAAACAATAAATATAGTGTAACGAACTCGTAAGAACTGTCTTTTCTTTTTTGTTATTGTACCCGCGTAATTTTTTTCACACTTTTCAATGTAGACTTGAGACACCGGCTTGATGCTACGTCTCCTACTCGTTCGAGGACATCAAATCCCAGCTTACCCTTATCTGTTCTTATCAATCATCAACACTAATGATAATTTTAAAAACAGTAGCCTATTTACTAAATCTTATTAAATTATAATTATACTTACTTCAACCTATCAATCTTCAAAAAATCTGAATACATTTTCTTCATCAGCCTAACATTATCATATTCATAAGACACATGTAAAATACAAATAGGTAGCCTATTCATGTTCCAGCGTAAATTACATTTTACCGTTACGTCCAGTGTATATAATTCAAATGGCGGAGAACTCTGTATCAGTTACGGGAACATTATATGACATGAAGTCACTGCGAACCCAAGAACTAGCCGGGGTTTGGAACATGACACACAATACCTTGGTCGCAGCAGTATGGGAATGACTGTCCGGGACTGACTGCTTAACACCCAGCTTTGTTCACACACAATTTTAAGCACAACTCTAACGAGAAACGATCCCGATAAAATGGTTCAGGAAAATCGTTTTCAAAAAATGTCAATACTCGCCCAGTGAAATTAGTGATTTGCTTGTTAGCGCTAGTCGACTCAATAAAAAATTGCAGCTCTCCGAAGCGGAGGTTGGACGCAAACTATTTGAAAACTGTGAGTTCCGGGTCCAACACAAGAATCCAACACAGCTTCGAAAGCATAAGAACTTCTCCGATGCCCAAAGCCCAAGAAAAATTCATCTATAGAGAAATGTTCAAGATTCTTCGACCAATCCAATCTCCTTTAAAGGGAAAGCTGTAAACCAATCAAAGCAACAGGAAGGCGGAAAGGGAGCTACAGAACTGTGGAATCCAACGCCATATTTTGAAGGAAGGAAGGAAAAAATGGGAAAACCAAGCAAAAAAAAAACAAGTGCCAAACGCAATATAGACCCGTTGGCCTACCAACTCTTCTAAAATAAACAAGACCAAAGGTTTCGATGGGATCCCAAAAATTTCATATTTGATCCAGACTTCAAAACTTCCAGCTGCCCTACTTCTGCCAAATTTCCGGTTTCTGTCGGAAACTGGGCGAGACTACTTGTCCGTTAAAAAGACTCAAAAACGATTTCAGCATATCTCCTTACCCCTATACTGAACCTCTAATCAACTTCAGATAAAACTTTTAACTTTAACGAATTTTCAGGTTTTGGCCGGATTCAGGGCGAACTATTGGTTTGGCGAGAAAATAATGTACATATATGGGATCAGCATGCCTCCTTACCACTAAATCGAACCTCATCAACTTCAGAAAAAACTTTTACTGATAACAATTTTTCCGGTATTAGCCGGATTCGGGAGAACTATGTGTTCGGGAAGAAAATGATTTTCATATACTGATTTAGCATGTTTTCTTACTCATGAATTGAACATCTAATCAAGTTCAAATAAAACTTTTACTACTTGTCCGGCGAAAAAATAATTTTCATATCCGTGTTCAGCATGTCTCTTTACTCTAGATTGAACCTCTAATCAACATAAGATTAAACTTTTTCACAAATTTTCCGGTTTTAGCCAGATTCCGGGTGAACTACTTGTCCACCGAAAAAATGATTTTCATATTCGGATTCAGCATGTCTCTTTACCCCTAAATCGACTATCTCATTAACTTTTTAAAAAAATTTGTTCGTCCTTTAATTTAACCCCCCTCCATCGCCCTTAATTATGGGGCTACAGAGCCCATCTTCGAACTTGACGGTCTGACCTGTACTTTGACCCACAGTTCCCGTGCCAAGTTTGAACAAAATATCTCAATCCCTTCGAGAGTTATCGTGCTAACAGACGGACAGACGGACAACTTTTGCGATGTCATAGGAATCCCTCCACTTACTTTCTGGGATCCAAAAAACAGCTTTTCCGAAGCTTGTCCGGCCGTTATTTTTAGAAGAGCTATCGGCTGACCTTCAACCCTTAGGCAAAGTTTGCGCTTAGAAAAGTGCTAAACACTCGTAGGTGCAAAACGAAGCAATCGCGAAGGGCGGGGATTTATTGAGCTTATAATTCCATAAGGAAGCTATGGATAATGTAAAAGGCTGAGAGTATCATTATTATTTCGTGGGGTAGGCAAAAGGCAGAGTAAGTAAGATGTCCTATAAGCTTCGAAGGGTAACTACTTTCTTTTTTTTGTAATACCCATCAGGTGCTTTTGGGCTGTTTTGTTTTTAATATTATAAATATATTTATACACTCGTAGTACACAATATATTACGTATTAGATAATTATGTATGGATTATAAATACATTTATACATAATAGATAGGATATTAAACTCTGATCAGTGAGATTACTCCCAATAAGAGTTATTTAGAGGCAAAAGCCTTTTCTGTTGCATCATATTTAACCGATAGTAGCCTGCTATAGCCAAGCGCTCTGTAATTTATATTGTTGCTGTTTTTTTTTAAATACAAATAACTGGAACTGGAACAAAGTGTCGGGTCCCTGAGCTCACGCCACCAGTTAGGTTCGAAAATAAAAACAAAGACGCATTCTCCACGGCCACGATTTATTCCCTAATTTCCACTTGTCTAACAGCGTAGAGCTGGATTTACGTCCGGTCCGGGACAATCGAACGAGGAAAAGAAAACGCTTCGGGTGTAATAAAACCGGGTCAAACAAGAAGGTCGTTTGCTCGAAATCACGTCTGGACGAAAACGGGAGATACTGACCATCTGTCTCGAGAGTAATAACTGTAGTATGCGAAAAGATGCCAGGAACACTCTAAAAGTTTCTCCAAGTAAGGATTAAAGTTAACTGCAGTATTTGCTACTGGGATTAATCTTATCTCCACTGAGATAAGATTAATTCGAATTAGAGAAAAGATTATCTCAGTAGAGACAAGATCAATCCCAGGGGTAAATACTGCAATTTTTTTTTTTTTTTTTTTTTTTTTACAAAAGTTGAGTAAATACGAAATGGTAGCAATAGTTGCGTTTTTTGCCTTTTCTCTGTAGTTAACCGACCTATTTGCCACTATTCACCAATGTAAGCACAATATTATTTTCGTTCAAGCAGTTATGCTTAGTCACTACTCACTCGTCTTCTCTTTTCCCTTCGTCTTTATTCGGCAGTATTTCAGCCCTTCTTGGCAAAAAGGCCCGTGTAGAGCTGGTTGAGTTCGTGTATGTAAGGATAATCTCTGATTTGTGATATAGCCGAGTAAATGGTACGATCGCTTTCCGATGTAACCCGGAAAATTCCGGAAAGAAAAAAATATAAATCTAGGTCATATATATACCTAGTCTCATATATATCTAATATATATCTAGGATACATATCTAGGTCAATATCACGTTGGATCAAAATATTCCATGAAGTGTCGACTACACTGTCAGAAGCTTCATAACAGATTGCGCATAACACTTTCAAGAATAACACCTTTTCACTTAGAAATAAAGTGTTATGACCAATTAAGTTTACACTATTTCGTGCCTAGATCTCCAACAACACCTTCAATTGGTAAAAATACTACACTATCAGAAGTTACATAACAACAACAGAAGGATGCCCGGTTTCAACAGATAAAACTTTGGGATGTTATCTGTTATGTTTCTTTCGTTCCCGTTAGCATTTTTACCAATTGAAGGTGTTGTTGGAGATCTAGGCACGAAATAGTGTAAACTGAATTGGTCATAACACTTTATTTCTAAGTGAAAAGGTGTTATTCTTGAAAGTGTTATGCGCTATCTGTTATGAAACTTCTGACAGTGTAGTACTGATATAAACTTGAAAGTTATTTTCTTGATTGGGAATTCATTCAAGCTAAAGAGACGTTCCGAATCCGTCTCTGAACTTTATTTCTTGACGGACTAGTAGTTGGTCTGGATAGAGCCGAAACCGGAAATATGGTGGAAGCGAAAGTTGTGTCTAAAGTCGATTAGATACTCGATATAAAGGTAAGCGTACATGCTGCATCCACCTATGAAATTTACTTTCTTATCGGACAAGTTTGTCTCCTGAAATTCGGCAAAAAAACTACATTTGGTAGAACTGAAAGTTAACTCTGAAGTCGATTAAAGCTTTGAAATGAAACTGGTGATTATTGCTTTTTCCTTTACTTTCTGCGGACTAATCTTTCCGCCGTAACCCGCCAAAAAACACAGGTATAATATTTTTTTTTTTTATTCCCAAACTACAAGACCCGATTGTCTCGACGAAGGAGTTCAATAAATAGTTTATTTTGGGGTCCCATCGAAACCTTTGGCCTTGTTCACAGAAGCATACACGTCTGGTTTCAAATTTAATTTATTCGTCTGACTCTTTCTTTCTCTTTCGATATTCACTTTATAAAAGCAATGGCGAAAAGTAAGATGCTGAAAAAAGGGAATAACGCTCAGATACTGCCTTCCCCCGTAGAGAACATCCATCTTGGTGTTTTCAGAACTTTCCCCTAAGAAGAGAACTCGGCTCGTTATCAGTTATCTGGGACCGATTCCCCAGTACGGAGCATGAAGTAAGCAGAAAGCTTGAGGCACTTCACGACAACTTCCACAAACCATGAAATCCCAAAGCAGTATCATTCAAGACATATCACGACTCGGTTGTAACAGCGTATTAAGTAGTTGTTTAGTTCTAAACAGTCTTAAGGAAAAGTTGCATAGAGGCAACTTCACGAATGACGCTGTATCATACACAGTGTTGCCAGAACATGGTCCAAAAAACAAGCCAAGGCCTTTCAAAAACGTCTCAAAATCCCAAGAAAAATTGCAAGGATTATCAATATAACCCCCAAAAATATTCGGCCTTCGCCCGAAAAGGTGCGATGTCCCATGCTTAGCTACCATTTCACTGTTGCCAAATACACAAGAGCAGGGGCGTCGCAAGGGGGGGGTGCGTGGGGTGCAGCACCCCCCCAACTTTTTGAGATTCGGTAAAATATTGGGCCGGAGGCCCAAAATTTTACTAAAACTGTTTGGTATTTTTTCGATAGCGGAACTATTCGGTATATTTACGGAGATTCTGTAGTTATACAGTATCCCAAATAGGCTATCAGTACAGACCTATTTGGTATAATGATCGGGATTCGGTATAATTCCCAGTATTCGGTAGTTATCACGAATTCGGGGAGAGAATTTACGAAAATTATTTGGTAATTGTTCGATGCCAGAACTATTCGGTATATTTATGGAGATTCGGTAGTTACACAGAATCCCGAATAAGGTATCGGTCTAGAATTATTCGGTATCATAATTGGGATTCGGTAATTTATTCGGTATAATTTTCAGGATCCGGTAGTTACCACAAATCCCTACTTTTGTTCCAGTTTCGACGAAATTATACCGAATACGAAAATTATTCGGTACTGTTTCGATATCAAAACCATTCGGTATAATAACCGAGATACGGTAGCTATACAGAATCTCGAACATGCTATCGGTCTAAACTTATTTGGTATAATAACTGGGATTCGGTATAATTGCCATTCTGGAGTTACCACGAACCTCGAAACTCGGAAGAGGTCGAGTGAAGCACTGGTTGCAGACAAAAGGACTGATTTATGATCTCATCGATAGTCCTTACTTTTACTTTGGATCCCAAAAAGAAGATTTAATCATGAATCTTAATATTCCATTTGATTGGGGTTTTAAGACAGTTTTAGTTCGAAATATTAAAAGCTAAAATCCGGATGGAAATAGTTAAATTTGGCAGGAAAAAGCTAACTTAAATAAAATTTCGCCTGCGGCGCCCACTTTATGTGATCATGGGTAGTATTGACTATGGTAGAGTAGCTGCTGCTGCAGGAACGTCGCTCCATCCGGTTTCTGGAACTTCTTCGAGCATCGGTATTTAATCCACGGTTAATGATAGAATTTGTAAGATAAGCAGTTAAATTTTAGCCTACAGGAAAAAAAATCTCGCCTGCGGCGCTCACTTTCTATGATCATGGGTAGTATTGACTATACTACAGTAGCTGCTGCTGTCGGAACGTCGCTCCATTCGGTTTCTGGAACTTCTTATAACATCGGTATTTAATCCACGGTAAATGATAGAATTTATAATAAGCAGTTAAATTTTAGCCTACAGGAAAAAAAAAAGATTCTGAAAATTCGCCTGCGGCGCTAGATTTATTTTTCTCTTGGGTATAATAGATAGAAGCTGTTACTGCAATCGTGCCCGGCAATATATTATCCAAGTGGCCTTCGCCAAAACGCCACTTAATTAAGTTGGCTTATCGTCTTTCATGCTGCCCTTCAATGTTACTTTTCCTACGTAATCCTTCCTGTTCCATAATTTAAAGCTCGAATTTTCAGTTTCTAGGATTCGGTAAAATTTTTGAGAGATTCGGTAAACTTTTGGCTCTGCACCCCCCCCAACGAAAATGCACTTGCGACGCCCCTGCACAAGAGTGTATACCTATTGTAGAAATAACCTCACTCGTCGTCGAATTATCAACTAACGACACGAATGTATACTTGTCCTCGCTTTACAAATTCTTGAAAACTGGGGTTTGGTTTGGCGCACAGAGGAAACAGGAGTTGCAATTTTTTTACACCTAATGAAATTTTGGCAGTATTATTGACGCTCAGATTTAATTCTTCTGAATAAAATATCACCTCAAAAAATACGCCAGTTAAAAAGAAAAGTGTTCAAGTTTAACGCCACACCCAGTTGCAAAATGTTTATACCGGTCTCCGAAAAATACGTCAATTTCGAACAAAATACAGCAACAATGATTATAGGCTACAACCAAAAACTCCAAACATTTCACCGGACAGCTCTCAAGGGCTCTCCGTCACATTGACAGGGTAATAAATTTGGTTTCCTAAGGTTTTAACGCTCTTGCAAATGACTAAGGGTGAAGGAAGCCATTTTTTTTTCTTTTTGGGATCCAAAAACGTAAGTGGAGGGATATCTATGACTTCATAAAAGTTGTCAGTCTTCTTCTTCTTCTTCTTTGTGATGTTTGCGTTTACAGATGTTGGTTGATAACACCTTTACACGACCCGTATAACTTATTTCGATGTTTCACTTTTCACTATTTCAATTAAACTTTCACATATTATTCATATCTCTCAATTTCATACCCATAACTAGGCTAAATACTAAATTATTCAAACAAATATACAATATCTTATTCTCTTATTTCTATACAATTCCAAACATAAGCATTTCCATAAGTTGTCAGTCTGTCCGTCTGTCCGTCCGTACGTCAGCACGATGGCTCTCGAAGAGAATGAGAAATTTCGATGAAACTTGGTGTGAGGATTATTTGGGCCAAGGGACAGGTAGAATTCGTAGATGGGCTCTGTAGCCCTACATTTAGGGGTGGGTGAGGGGTTTCAAATTAAGGGGCGAATAAAACATTTTTTAAGACAGTCAATTTAGGGTTAAGAAGACATGCTGAACACTTATATGGAAAAACGGACAAGCAGTCAGCCCGGAATCCGGCCAAAACAATTTGTGATAAGTAAAAGTTTTTTTTGACGTTGATTAAATGTTCGATTTAGGGGTAAGAAGATATCCTGGACACGTGCATGAAATCATTTTTTCACCTGACAGGTAGATAGCCCCGAATCAGGCAAAAAACGGAAAAATTTGTGAAAAGTAAAGGTATTATTTGAAGTTAATTAGATGTTCGATCAAGGGGTAAGAAGACATGCTGAATGGGTATATGACAATCCTTTTCTACCCGGACATATAGTTCACCCGGAATCCGGCTGAAACAGGAAAATTTGTTATGAGTAAAAGTTTTATCTGAAGTTGATTAGAGGTTCGATATAGGGGCAAGCAGATACGCTTAATTCGTTTTAGAGCTTTAATTTTGCCGGACAAGTAGTTCGCCCGGAATCCGGCCGAAACTGGAAATTTGGCAGAAATAAAGCAGGAAGTTTTGATCGATTTCGTCTAAGTAAATATGATGTAAGGGGTAAACACCCATGCTGAATCCATACCTGAACTTGGTTTTCACAGACGATTAGCCATTGGCTTTAATCTGTTTCCAAATTTTAGTAGGGAAAATGTTCATGAAGTCTGGCAAAAACAGGATATCTACATGACCCAACTGTCTGGATAAAATGTTCAATTTTTGCGATCCAATCGAAACCTTTGGTCTTGTTTTTTATCCGAACGCCGATGAGGGGCGATTCTGTTTATTGTCGGAGTTAAGGTCCAATCAGGCTGGAAAACAGCTCTTGTGTACTCGCTTCATACCGAGACCATTGCTGTCGTTAAGACAACTAAAATGTTTCTCCCAGTTAAATAATAAAAAAAAAAACACGTATCCGGACATGATTCAAATTTGGCGCAACTATTTTGACCTAGCTCCTTTATAACATATAGAAACATGGCTCCAGAATCACAGCATTAGTTCGGAGCATACGGAACCTTATGTCAGTGTTTCATGTCACCCAAACATAAAATCACAAATCTAACTCAGGCCTATCGAAAAAAGTACAACATTATCGACCCTTCCGCTAAGTGAGAAACCATAGAGCGTCGGGCTAGATCCCGGGCTCTTAAAAACACATATCAATCGCCGTTGACTCGCCTAACTTACCTGTAAGTGTTATAAAGTATATGTATCTTTGTATGTTGTTCATTTTTCTTTCTCTTTCATTACTCCGCTCTTTCCTTTGTTGTATAGCGGGCCTCAATAAATTATTATTATTATTAATTTGTGTAGCCTACGCCTACCTGGATTCCGACAATTAGTTGAGCTGTAGGGTGGGATTCCAGTATATGGCGGAAGGGCGAGAGGGTAATGGCGACTAATGAGAATGCGTGTTATAATGGCCAAAACAAAGTCAGAATAAATCACAAAAAGGGCCTACGTCAACGGATGACGACAGATAGCCGAAAAGCGAAGATTTTTGAAAAATATTACTATGTACTTGCATGTCACCGTTTTTGTGTTGACATTTTCTATGTTATTTTTTGTAACAAAAAGTTTTTGGGAAAACAGTGAATAAAAATAATAAAAAAAGAAAGAAAGGAGAATCGTGCGTGCGGACTCGCATATTAATGACAACAAGAGCTGTAAGCTCATATGGCACTTGCATGTGTTGAGATGTTTTGTTTGATCAAAAGTATTTTTCGACTTTGTGGTTAAAATGCGCACTTTAAGGGAGCTAGATAAAAAGTATTTTATTTTTGAACTTGGGTGTAATGATGCGCACTTTAAAGGCGCTAGAAATGCATCTGTATGCAAAACCCTTGAGGCAAAAACGATCACAGGCCCTTAGGGATCCTTGATGTATACCGTTTCGTCAAAAGTTTTTTTTCGCTTTTCATTTCAAATGCGCACTTTAAGGGTGACAGAAATAAATTTTTAAGCAAAACCCTTGTGGCGCAAATGATCATGGGTTGAGATGTATTGTTTGAAATAAAATACTTTTCGACCTGGCCGCTCAGATTCACACTTTAAGGGAGCTAGAACGTTATTTGTAAACAAAACCCTTGAGGCAAAAATGATAATGGGCTCATGGGGATCATGAAAATACGAATTTGGTTTAAAAGTATTTTTCGAAATTTGCAGTCAAGATTAGTACTTTAACGAATGGTCGGGTTTGGAAAGTGGCCATTTTTGAGTCAATCTTGTCAAATCTCTAATATTACAGCCAAGTTCCATCGTCCTAGATTATCTGGAAGTACCTTAAATCGTGATCACCGGAATCCCGGACCCCCCCCCCTCAAACTTCCCCACAGTCGCCGGAGCCAATCCGGTTCCGTAAGTGTTTTTCCAGAGCATCTGTTTGTCATTCCCACAAAGTTCCATCCCGATCTCACCAGTCTAAGTCGGTCACGTATTTTCGCCCCCCCCCCAATTGCTGTTGGATCTGTCCGGACATGAAAAAGATCAACAGAAACATGTCCTCTCTTCAATTACCAAATTTCACTCAAATCCGATCAGCCGTTTCAAAGTTACGCATGACTCAATATTCCGGATTCTCCCTCCCGTTACTCCCCCCACGGCTATCAGATCATGTAAATTTTTCTTTATAAGTCAGTTTGATCGGGTCCCTGATTCGCCTCCCAAGATTCGTCGTGAAAATCCCCAAAACCGCCATAACCGGAATT
The DNA here is from genome assembly GCA_023053555.1 of Branchinecta lindahli. NCBI lineage: Eukaryota > Metazoa > Arthropoda > Branchiopoda > Anostraca > Branchinectidae > Branchinecta > Branchinecta lindahli. Next base: position 5,205,901 of record JAKZAO010000002.1, read on the forward strand.
CCGGGAAAGTCCCCTCCAACCCCCCCCCCCCAATGTCATGATCCATCCGAAATGTATAAACGATTTATCTGGAGCAGATGCTTGTTCTTCCCAGCAAGTTTCACTCCGATCCCTCCATTCTAACCGTTTCCCGATATTTCCGGTCTCCCCCCCCCAACTCCCCCATAGCTGTTAAATCCGGTCCGGACTTCAACTGGGACATCAGAGGTATGTCATTTATTCAGTTATCAAGTTTCATTCCAATCCGACCACCCGCTCGAAAGTTACACAGTACTCCAACTTTCCGGATTCCCCAGCCCTCCACCCCGCTAGTGTCCGGATCCAGTCCAAATGTATAAACGATTTATCTGGAGCAGATGCTTGTTCCTCCCAGCAAGTTTCACTCCAATCCCTCTATTCTAACCGTTTCTCAAAATTTCCGGTCTCCCCCCCCCAACTCCCCCATAGCTGTCGAATCCGGTCCGGACTTCAAACGGGACATCAGTAGTGTGCCATTTACTCAGTTATTAAGTTTCATTCCAATCCGATCACCCGTTCGAAAGTTACACACTACTCCAATTTTCCGGATTCCCCAGCCCTCCACTCCCCCAGGGTGGTCGGATCCAGTCCAAATGTATAAACAATTTATCTGGAGCAGATGCTTGTTCTTCCCAGCAAGTTTCACTCCGATCCCTCTATTCTAACCGTTTCTCGAAATTTCCGGTCTCCTCCCCCCCAACTCCCCCATAGCTGTCGAATCCGGTCCGGACTTCAAACGGGACATCAGAAGTATGCCATTTATTCAGTTATCAAGTTTCATTCCAATCCGATCACCCGTTCTAAAGTTACACACTACTCCAATTTTCCGGATTCCCCAGCCCTCCACTCCCCCCCGGGTGGTCGGATTGGGAAACTGAATGTTTCCAAGTTAGTCCGATCGGGTCCCAGATGCTCCTGCCAAGTTTCATCGTCCTAGCACATCTGGAAGTACTCCAATTCGAAAAAGTGTGACAAAACTCCTTAATTTTCAGAATTTCCCCGGTCCACCACTCCCCCCCAGATGGTCGGATCGGGAAACTGATTACTTCTAGGTTAGTTTGGTCGGGTCCCTGATTTTCCTGCCAAGTTTCATCGTCCTAGCACATCTGGAAGTACCCTAACTCGAACATGTGGGACAAAAAAATTCGGACAGACAGACCGACAGACCGACAGACCGACCGACAGACGGAATTGCGATCGGTATATGGCACTTGAGCCAGAGGCTGCAAGTGCCATAAAAAGCTGTTTTATCAAGCAGAACCGGGTCAACATTTTTCTATTATTTTATTAAATACTTAAAAACTTGAAAAATTGAAATATAGGATTTCTAAAATTTAAATATAGTTCTAGAAGGAAGATCGAAGTAGTTTTTCTTAACGAGTGCCCTTTTTCCGGAATTCTACACAAAATTTTGACTTGGTTTCTTCAAACAAATAAAGTGAATCCTGGGATTTTGCATGATCAGGGTTCATGTGTAGGACTCGAGAAATTCAACAAATTTCACACATCAAAACGTCAGATTACAATTTCCAACCCATACGGTGCTGTACTTTTTTCCAGAACGTTACAGAAACGATACTCCACAGTTCATAGTTTCAACTGCGATTGCCTAGGTTTTCAAACTGATTGCCTGGGTTTTACCGTGAGTTTGCGAAGGCATGGAATCCAAACTTCCACCGAGTATCACACACCGAAACGTCAAATGAAACTATGTAATCAGGAACTTCGATCAATTTCCCAGAAAGTTAACACATTTTGGGATTCAGTATTCATTGCTCATGGCAGTCCGACCCTCCTCCCCCCCCCCCACACAAGTTCTAACATTAATGCTTAGATTTTGTTGTAAGTTAGCCTGTCCGGGGCTACGAATGAAGTGTATTACGAAACTGTCATCGAATTTTTATCCCTTTGGAACTATGCTGCAGATCCAAACTTCGCCGAATATCACACACCGGGATCCAACTTCGTTTTCATGCAAAATTCGACAGTTGTCTGAAGCCCCCCCCCCCCCCCCCCCCCCCCGCCTCGTCCAAGGCTCTGCACGAAGGCATGAAATGCAAACTTCCGCCGAATTTCACACATAAACGCGTCCACCACAACTAACTAATCAAGAACTCCGATATTCAAACTTCCTCCACATTTCGATTTCCCAGAAAATTAACACCTTTTGGGATTCGGTATCCAGTGCTCATTTGACCACGGATCAATAGGATCTCGTAATTCACTCATTGTTGAAATTGGCAAAGGACTTCGGTGAGATTTTGATGGAACGGGTTGCGGGGTTAAAGGGCGTGATTCAAGTGATCCAGAGCGCACGGCACAGCGAGAATACAAAAGGATAAAGGCGGATTGCCAAATATGGCCCTTTTCACCAAAGTATAATATGAGAGTATATTTTCGACGAAATATAGATGTTAAAAATAAATGATTTCTGAGAGTAAAAATTTATTTTTATCATCATGTGCAGATAAATTAATTTTTTTTTCGAATGAGATTCTGACAAGCGGCTGTCAGAAGTCATGAAACACCAGTCAAGTTTATGAAAGAAGAAATTAGCTTATTTTGCCACACTGTGAAATTTAATAATATTTTTTTTTCATCCATCAGAAACACAAGATTAAGGACGAATAAAGTGAAAGAAAGAAAATTAGAAGAACCACTATAGTAAGGGGAAAAAACAAAGAGACCGCGACAACATTACCCATCCACAAAACTAACCTGTTGAGAAAGAATGCTCTCCTTTTCACGATTACTATGAATCTAAACAAGTTCTCAAAATGATGTAAGGTTGACAGATACTTTACTCGCAACTATAACTGAATAATTATATAGTGATAAACTATGCAATCACCGACACAAAGGAAGAAAGATAAAAAACAAAAATGAGAATTATCCAGGGATAAATTTCTATCAGCCTGTATCCAAGCAAATCCAAAACGTTCAGTGATAACTGCTCCGAGAGTTACTGTGCTAACAGACGTCCGGACGGACAACCCTTGCGAAGTCAGAGGTTCCCCTCCAATTACGTTTTGGGATCCCAAAAACTCAGTGATAGTCTTCTGTTAGCACTAGGAACTAATTTAAAATCGAAGACCCGATTACGCTTTGGAAGAAACTTGGTTCGCTAACAAAAACTGGCAGCAATCTTCCCACTGATCACTTTTTCTTCTTCTTCACACAACATTTATTTTATCCAGGTTTTTCTTTGTCAAACGTTTGGCGACATTTTAAAACTGTGCTGCCAAACAAATTGATTGCGATTTTTTTTTTTTCCGTCTAGTTTAGTCAATTTCTAAACTCCTCCAGTATATTCCGAGGGAAAATAAACGATAATAACTAGTAAATCAGGAAGATAGACGATCAGTTGGCAGACCACATACGGAGCGCTAACTACTGAAGCCCAATAAGAAGAATGACACTAAACCGGATAAATTTCCAGATAGCCCCCAAAGAGGTGTTAAGAATCAGGGCGTCGCCCCCGATACCCATACTCAGTAGGACACATATTTACATTTGATTCTTATCTTGTGTGGCCCTTAACTTGCACCGCCCTCCTTCTGAATCGTATTCAAATTAATGCAGGGATGTGTCGTCAGTTGTTCCAATTAGCAGACTAGAATCGCCATTGAAAAATTCAGCACGCCACCACGGGAAGCCGCTGTTCCTTTCGCCGAGGAAGCTGATTCATCCTGCGCGCGCACCGGGAGATCTGGCAATGCTGCGTCAAACATAATTACGACAATATTCAGAGTTGTGACAATGGAATAAGTAAATTGTTAGCAGCCTATTTTTTAGGCTGCACATAGCTTATTTCTTAGTCATGCATTCTGACGGCAGAACGATTACTTCGAACACGAAATGTGACATCATCTGGTAGTTGGTGGCCTTGGCGCTTGTTAATTATGTCAATCCTAATTACTACGATATTCAAGAGTTGCGACATGGAATATAAAGGGTTAGCAGATTATTTCGTAGGCTGAGTATAGCCGAGACGTAATGCCTCCCGACGGCAGGACAACAACTTCCAACAAGAGATGAGAGCTAGGGGACATTTTCGCGTGAATGGCGTGTTCAACAGGACAAGTCATCATCATGATATGCGTTTTCTCGTGGATGGCATCCTCATGATAGTCATTTTCACGTGAATAGCTGAACGTGTGACGTCAGAGTTGAGCTCAAGACCATCGGTTTGTTCAACAGTGGTCCGGGAGCACTGTTGAACAAAACTGCGCGTAATTGTTGAGCTCAACAAATTGTTGTGAAGATGGCATCATCCAATGACATTTTCGCGTGGATGGCACCTTCTGTCGAGCTCAACAGCTATTCACGCGAAAATGTCCCCCTAATTTGGTAAATGGTGCTTGTTAATTATGTCAATCCTAATTGCGACAATATTCCTGAGTTGTGAAAATGGAACAAAGAAAGGGTTAGCAGCTTATTTCGTAGACTGAGCATAGTCGAAGACGTCACGCGTTCCACCACAAGAACGGCTACGTCCAAAAAAAGGCGTGAGCTCATCTGGTGCGTATTAACTATGTAAATCCTAATTACAACAATATTTAGAGTTGCGACAATGGGATAAATAAAGGATATTATCAACTTGGGATTTTGTGCCGCAACTTGTTACTAGCCGTTGAAGCTATCCCAAGGAATAAATGAATTGTATCTTCTCTCCACCTCGTAGTTATATTAATATTAAATAAAACTATATATTATTGTTTATATATTAATTTCAAATAAAAAAATAATCAGTGGCCGAAAAAAGCACACCGAAACAAGTACTACTTATAGATTTTCAGTTTATAGAAAGTACCCAAAAGTTTAGAGAAAGGAAATAGTATACTTAAAATATTAGGATGGTGCAGGTATAGTGTATACGCATCTTCGTCTGGTATGGATGAATTAGATTGATATTTTTTATTTTGTATATGACCCTCAGCTTTAAATACAATATTAGATTACATTACTATATGCGAGTCGTTTACCTTATTGTGAGTTGGTACAAGTATTCTAACGTATGTTTTTTTTCTAAACTATTTTTACTTGTCCGCTGACGCGGAATGAAACAAAACGAATTTACGAATCATTCGACAAAAAATAAATGAACGAATGTTGTTATGAAAAGACAAATATGGAGGGCAGGACAGCTGAATGACTTTTTTAATTTTTGACTAGAACAATTGTAAAAGGCCTACGTTCGTATAATCTTAATTTTTAAAAATATAATCATCTGATTTTTTTTTAAATAAGATTTTTTTACGAAAAGCATCTAAGTCCTTTTCTGGAAGTGGGCAAGCGTTTCGACAATTCACTTTTTGAGTTTTAGTTTATTTTGTGGGACGACTTGAAGGTGTTAAATTCTCCTACCAATGTGCTTTAGAGTTTCAAGAAGAAGCAGGGGAAAAACGCAAACTCGATGACCCAAACAGGTCGGAAACATCCCTATCGTAGCCAAGTGAATATCAGCCGTCCCGCTTAGAAAATTAGACAGTTCTAAACACCTGATTGGAAAAGAAATCGCTCGTTTCGTGGTAGTATTATATTGGACAAACGACCAAACTTGTTGAAAGAGGATGGAAAAGGAAAAAGTTGACGCCCGTCAACTTGTCTATTAGCCTACTGATTTAGTTTTATTTTCTCGCTAGTGCCGTTTTGGAGACAAGTGACAACTTAAAGCACAACTCTTACTAGAAATAATCTTTTCCCTATGAAACGGACCAGAAAAAACGATTTTCGAAAACACCATTACTTTCCACCTGAAATTAGCGATTTTCTTGTTAGAGCTTGTCGACTCTATGCAGCCTTCCTGCTCTCCGACGCGGCGGCTGGGCGCAAAACGTTTGAAAACGGAGCGCGCCGTGGTTAAAAAGTTGGAAAACTAAGCAAACAAAAGAAGTCAAAAACAAAAGGTTATCATATCCTTAAATATGAAAGAGTTTTCAGTGGAAATTGAAGATTCCGGCAAACTTTGCGTTGTGTGACGAGCAAAACTCGGCAGAGCCGAAAAAGCGCTAAAACTCCGTAGTCACAAAACGAAACAATGGAGAAAGGGAGGGATTTTAGTAGCTTCTGCTTCCACAAGGGAGCTACCCGTAGGGAAAAAAGGTACCCGGATTCCCGTAAAGGTGTCCGGAATTTTGGAACAACATTCCGGGCGCGGAAAACGTAACGGAAATCCCGCCCGGGGAGTCTTGTTTCCTGGAATTCCGCAGTTTAACGCGGAATTCCTGTCAAACCGCGGAATTCCGGGACGTTTTCCGTGCCCGGAATGTTGTTCCAAAATTCCGGACACCTTTACGGGAATCCGGGTACCTTTTTTCCCTACGGGTAGGTATATTATAAAAGGCTGATAAGCAAGAGGGGTCCTTTAAGATATTTATGAGATAGTGGCCAAGGGACTTTTCCCGCGACAAATAAATCAGGAAGCAATTTTTTCATTTAGAGGTCGAGGACTCTAATCGAAGCCTAACAGACGGTCTAGAGCCCAGGGGGGGGGGGGGAGAATCAAAGACTTAATTTGAAGGTCGAAATATCCCTTGAGAATACTATACTAAGTCTAATGGTAATGAACTGAAAAATAACAAGAGCTGTAAGCTCATATGGCACTTGCAAGGGTTGAGGTGTATTATTTGATCAAAAGTAATTTTCGACTGTGCGGTTCAGATGCGCACTTTAAGGGAGCTAGAGAAAAAGTATATTATCGTTGAACTTGGCTGTAATGATGCGCACTTTAAAGGCACTAGAAATTCATCTGTAAGGAAGACCCTTGAGGCAAAAACGATAGCAGGCTCTTAGGGATCATTGATATATACGTATGATCAGAAGTATTTTTTTTCCCCACTAATTTGCGCACTTTAAGGGTGCAAGAAATTATTTTTTTTTGCAAAACCCTTGTGGGACAACTGATCATGGGTTCAGATGTATCGTTTGATAAAAAGTACTTTTCGACCTTGCGGTTAAGATGCACACTTTAAGGGAGCTAGAACTTCATTTGTAAGCAAAACCCTTGAGGCAAAAATGATCATGAGCTCATGGGGATCATGGAAATGCATATTTTGCTTAAAAGTATTTTTCTTAATTTGCGGTCATGATTGGTACTTTAGGGAATGGTCGGACTTGAAAAGTGGCGATTTCTAAGCCAATCTTGTCGAATTTCTAATATTCCAGCCAAATTTCATCGTCCTAGCACATCTGGAAGTACCTTAACTCGCGATCACCGAATTCCGAACCCGCCCCTCAAACTCCCCCCACAGTCGCCGGAGCCAATCCGGTTCAGTTTGGACTTGTTTGTTATTCCCACAAAGTTCCATCCCGATCTCTCCAGTCTAATCCGGTCACGTATTCCCCCCCCCCAATTGTTGTCGGATCCGGTCCGGACATGAAAAAGATCACCACAGGCACGCCCTCTGTTCAGTTATTAAATTTCACTCGAATCCGATCACCCGTTCCAAAGTTACGCATGACTAAATATGCCGGATTCACCCTCCCTCCGATCCCCCCACGACTATCGGATCGAGTGAATTTTTATTGACAAGTCAGTTTGATCGGGTCCCTGATACACCTCCCAAGTTTCGTCGTGAAAATCCCAAAAACTGTCGTCACCAGAATTCCGTGAAACTCTCCTCCACCTCCCCCCCCAAGTGTCCGGGTCCAGTCCAAACGTGTAAACAAATTATCTGGAGCAGATTCTTGTTCTTCCCAGCAAGCTTTACTCCGATCCCTCCATTATAACCGTTTCTCGAGATTTCCGGTCTTACCACACCCCAATGCCCCCATAGCTGTCGAATCCGGTTCGGACTTCAATGGAACATCAGACATATGTCATTCATTCAGATATTAAGTTTCGTCCCAATCCGATCACCCGTTCGAAAGTTACACAACACTCAATTTTCCATATTCCCCCGCACTGCACCACAGATACAAACCCCTTTGACCCTCGAATGCACTAGCTCTTTCCAATGTTAACAGAGTGATCCGATGCAAGGAGTGACGTCACGCCGCGCACAGACCTACTAGTGTAAAGATAGGGGTAGGGGTTTTACAAAAACTACTAAATTTTCCGGATTCCCCCGCCCTCTACTCCCTCCACGGTGGTCGGATCGGGGAAGTGATTATTTGCAAGTTAGTTTGGTCGGGTCCCCGATATGCCTGCCAAGTTTCATCGTCCTAGCACATCTGCAAGTACCCTAACTCGCGATCACCGGACCGACCGACCGACCGACCGACAGACCGACCGACAGACCGACCGACGGAAAAGTGATCGGTATATGGCACTTGAGCGAAGCTGCAAGTGCCATAAAAACACTAAGGGCGGGATCTGAACCCAAAGCCTTCAACCCTTCATAATATCAAGCATTGCGGTTGTTCTGTAAACATAACAATAAACATGGTTTACAATGTTACTTATAGCGACAGCGTAGCGCTTAAATGGTACAATAATATGTAACGTCAAGTGGCAGTGTGTTATCTCGTTATGTGTTGAGAAAAGATTAAAAAAAAATCCTTTTGTAAATGCTCCGAAACTTCTTTGAGTGAAATCGCCCCCCTTAAATTTTCTATTCTAAGTACAACGAAGAATAAATAATCACAAGAACCTCCGTCTCTCTATCTCTGTAATACGTTCATGCGGAGTCGAATATACTCCCGATACTCGTGCCCAATGCAAACGAGCGGAGGGTCGGAGCTACAGGAACATCAAAATTCGTTACCGCAAACAAACGGCTATATCGCAGTAGAGCCCCCGAGAAGAATTTCGAGACTAAAAGCCGATTGGCTGTCTACCATTGGGACGTCCCGTTTGGCACGGTACATAGCGGGCCCTAAGGAGGGAAGGGGAGGGAAGTAGACAAATATCAACTCAAAGCTCATCAAGTATCTCTAGCTCCTCTCAGCTTTGTCGGGGTATCCACAGTCGCTGCATGGGACCAAAGACGTATTTTCTACTGGGTTATTTGTTCTTGGCACAACACAGTTGCCAGATTATGGCAGTGCTAACTCCGGGACAAACAGAGTTGCTCTATCCTTTCCGGTGGCAACAGGGAGTTCCTCTTAGAAAACTTGGAAACAGAAGAATAACAGAGTTCTAAGTTCTCGTGTTTCCAAGTGAATTCAGTCTGCCGCAGTGCACTTGGTAGACTTATGGATTTCATCCTTTGACAGAGTCGGAAACTTGAATTTCCGGAAAATTCCCGATTCAATCTCCAGCTCCTCCCATCAGTGCAAGATCTGACCGGGACCTCAAACTGATAATCTACATTGTCACAAAGTGAAGAAACTGAATAGAAGATGTGCAGTCTTGTTGTTAAATGCAACACTTCAAGCAAAGATTCCATGACAACTCGCCACACCGACAACTGGAGACCGACAAGTCGCCAGACCGACAACTCATCACACCGACAACTCGCCACACAGATAAATTGCCACGGCGTCATTTCGCCACAGGGACGACTCGCCACAGAGACGACTTGCCACACGACCAATTCGCAACATGGACAACTCGCCACTAAATAATGTATTAGGAAAAAAAAGAAATATACCAGAAACATGATAGACATTTAGATCGATAGACCCGAGGGAATTTTGATCCTCTAACTAATTAATCGTTTTGGTTTTTAATCCGCAAAATAATCCCATGTCGCGACCACATCTGTCAAGGGATATTTTTGTCATCTTTGCCACAGCATCGTTTACCACATTCAAGCAGACCCGCAGATCTACCAGAACTAAGTCACTGACGAATAATATGCTCTGCAACTTCGCATGTTACCGGCCCTTGCATTTATTCCACCACTCGATGTCGAACAAGTCTTCGAAGAATTGCTGGCGATCCTTCCAGCCGAAACTATTAAGACAACTACATCGGGAGCTCATCCCCAACTACATCAACAACCGGCTCGTTTCCCACCTTCTCTTTTGAACACGACCGATCGAGTAGCTGGGCATCTTCCACGAACCCAGAACAGTATAGAAGGTTGGCATCTTGGCTTTAACCATCTGATAGGATACAAAACAGTATAGAAGGTTGGCATTTTTGCTTTAACCATCTGATAGGATCAAGCCATTCCAGTCATTGTCATTGCCTGAAATGTTTCAAGACGGGAGAAAATTTGCGAAAGGCCGACGTGGACTGGATCAAGGCAGGATGTTCTCCGCCTCGGCGACAGAAGCAATACTTGAAGACTAACCAGAGAATTGAAACAATTGTCTGTAGGTATAGCCGTAGCAGTGTACTCGATTTATTGAGAGGCATTGTCCATAATTATCTAATCCATTAAAAATTTTGTTGGACTAAATGGTAACTGAATAACGTACTTAATGCTACAATGTGGCGAGATGTCGCACTGTCGCAAGATGTTTGTGTGTCGGCTTGTCGCTGTCGCTGCAGCACTTGTCGGTGTGGCTCTGTCGCTCTGTGTGTTGCAGCGACACACATCGTCTGTGTGTCGGCTTGTCGCTGCAGCACGTTGCCACATGTGGCAACTTGTCGGTGTGTCGAGCTATCGGTGTGGCAAGCTGTCGCTGTGGCAAGATGTCACTGTGGCGAGATGTCGGTGTGGCGAGTAGTCGGTTCCCAGTTGTCACTGTGGCGAGATGTACCGACACGCAAACAAATTTGACTGTGATCAAACCTTTAAAGGACACCTCGTACTACGCAGTGTTTCTGCGCAGATGTCCTGAAATAGCTGATGACTTTACAACTAAGCTAGGCTTACAGAGAATTACAAACTGTTTCGGCTGTTTTTAGCCTCTTTCCATATTCCTTGCCTTGGATGACAATCTAGGAAAAAAATTTCCGGACAGTTTACGGACGAATAAGCTCTTCGGAAACAATGACCGGGCGCAAAGGGACGTAAAGAGACGAAACGTAGCGAGCGTGATCATCAGTGTATTGGTAAAACTGTCGGAAGTTTCATAAAAGATAATCTCAGGAACGAGAATGGATGGAAACGTTACTGAAGTAGAATGAATTACTTTCATAAGTACGACGTATCCTTTAACAATTTAGGATAAATAGTCAGGCAACGGTATTGCACTCATTAAAAAAGCACCGGGTACGGAAACGGAAAATCTAAGGAGGTGAATTCATACAAAGAAGTTTCAGAACACTTGCATAACGATGGGCAGTTGACTGGCAACAACCTTTTCTTAGGAAAAGTCTGGACCCCAGCTCGCAGAGCAGTTGTCCTTCGTCATATTAGCAGAATTATTGGTAGGTGCCTCATCATTTCTTTTCAAACCAAGAGACTCCTCAATTTCCCAACCACAAAATGGCTTGGCATGATCATATCTCGTTTTTTTGTTGCGAAAACACCGTTTTGGCTGTTCACGACTCTATTGGTGTCAGATACGAAAAATCATAACAGAAAAGCCCTTGGTAACTTGTTTAGGCCTAATAACTTTCATTATCCCTCTTTTTGCAACCTTTCCGGAATACTCGGCATTCTGAGACGAAAAGATTAAATGTATCAGGATTCTCTATTTCAAATATTGTAAATTTCTTGTAGACCTTCTTCGTTGTTGCACGAATTCCCCGCATAATGGCAAACTTTTACCATCAGACCCTTTTCCAAACCTATCACGAATTGCCCAGGACCAACCCTTTCTGCCCTTGACCATTTTCCCGCATTCCATCTGGAAAGGTTTCTAGAGCTCTTTGTTTGTTTGTTTGCTTTTATCTTGTGCACTTACTCCGTTACTGGAAGCTCAGTGTAGTTTTTCTTTTCTTATTTTGTAATGCGCTATTTCCCTTTTCTTGTATAGTGCGTAAATAAATTTCTTCATCATCGAGGTGGGTTTCCCGGAGGGGGGGGGGGGGACTTCGCCTGGACCCCGACGCAGAGGAGTACGCCCCGACTCCTTCATTCTCAATAAGCACTTAAACTTTAACTGGAAAACCTGCTTATTTTTGCGTCTTGGATTTGAAAACTCTGAATTATTTAGCCTCTGTCAAGGGATTTTTTTTTTTTTTTTTCATCTTGGGCTCTACTAGTGCCGTTTAGTATATGCACTGCTTGCCGGAAAAGACAAAGTTCACCCCGACATGGAGAATTTGAATTCCAAACAAAAGCATGTGTTTCAATGGCTAACCGAGGAGCGCTGAGGAAATGTTGGATTGTAAGGTCACTTCTGAAGCAAGCCCCTTATTGCGTGCGTCTCAAAAAATATTTATTTTCGGCAATCGTTTACCGTTGTAGTGGCTAAACATTCCAAGCATAGAGGTACAAGCACACAGAGGTACCACAATTCCGAACGAAAAAGTTCAATCGATCTACAGGCTGTAAACTACAGCAGTAGCAGAGCAACGAAGTAATGCATTTTCATCAGGAATTCATGCCTATTTTTATGAGTAAGTGATGGGTAAGTTGACTGTCGTATCTCAACCCTATTCAGTTTCTACAGGTCAGTTTGAAGGGGCCTTATTTCTCTCCCCCCGTTAGTTCCACCGCGTTCTGTTCAAATGAAATATAAAAGCTTTCAACCATCGCATCGCTCCCCACAAAAGTGAGAATACGTGCCAAAATGTTCTGAGATTATGTCTAATTAAACATCTTTGTTTAATCAGGTTTATTTCACCCTTCGCTGGTAATGAGCAATGATTTCCGGTACTGAAGGAGTTAACTGATATGTCAGAAAATGAGGATGAAACCAGTGCCAGAAGGCAGGAATGATTGCTATTAACACTACAGTACCTTTTCCCTCTACGTAATTTTAACAGTAGCAAACCTTCTTCAGAACTGAGTGATACCAGGACCCATAAATTTCCTTTCCAGGGGGCTTGTCAATAAAAGATTTCTGATGCTATGTTGACCGCATGGAAGATAGTTCGAGAAATACCCACGGTCCAATCACGTTCAAGACCAGATAGACAAAAATTTGGGATTGGCTGCTGGCCCCTTGAGGGAGGAGTCTCTTTGGCGCGCACGTCCATTGAGGCAAACACGAATGCAGATTCGACCCAAGTGGGATTTTTGGAAAGTAGGACTGGTTCGGTCAACATAGCAACATAGAAGCATAGGAAATGACAAGCCCCCTGTAAAGGAAATTTATGGGTCCCTGGTGATACTGAACAGACCTAATACGTAAACGAGTCAGTCAATCCCACCCATTCACAAGCTGTTCAGTCTGTCAGACTATATTACTGGCCCCGCCGTTTCCTTCTGAAAACCTGGCTGATTGTAGTGTTGGGCGATATTCAATATCGATAGCGATATATCGATATATCGGACCAAATATCGATATCGAAAAGATATTTATACGTTTATAATTATTGTAAATAGTCCAAAATAAGTTACGTTTATATATCTGAAATTGGTGCAATATGTTTTTCGTACTTCAGTTTTATTTATTCTAAGCTTGAGATGACGCAAAATACTTTTTAACGACAACTCTGTTCTTAAATTTTTGGCAAAATTAGACGTTTACTATGGCAAAAATCGAACCGAAATACTGATATCGATATAACGATTGTCGAATATCGAAAGTGAAAATAAGTCAAGTAAGTCATAAAGACTTACCACTTTTGGTGTTAATAAATAATAAATAAATAAATAGGCCTTCAGGCTATCGATACATCGAAAAATCTAAATATCGCCCAACACTAGCAGATTGTTAGGCAGAAATGCAACAAAAACCTCAACTAAGTTATTGAAAGAAATATGCTGAATATTTTGCTGTTATTTTATACTTTTTGTTCATATGCCGACTAAATCTTTTTCTTTTTCTGTGATTTTTTTTTAACCCGTAGGATTTTTTCTAACTTACTTATTTTTATATTATTTCTTGTTAAGATCTATTTTGAGCTTGACGATAAAGATGCTTCTGAATCGCACCACTAGATGCTGCAACAATCGTACCGAGACCCTGATGTCGCGGCCTGTACGGTGGTAATCTAGATTCAATGGGCGGATCAAACAGTCATGATTTCACACTGCCACCCCTTAGAATACAATGTTACATCAGAAATCAGCAGATTCCTAGACAACGTATTTTCGCAAATGCATCGTTACGGCGTTTTTTGCTGACTGCCATACTCCAATTTACTAGCTTCGACAAATATAAGCGAAGTTTCTTTTTTCTTATACATTCGTTGTTATTAGGTACTCCGGACTGTTTGTATTACTGACAAACAATCATATTAACAGTGTTGACAGAGAATTCCATGTAAGCTCTGGAATCAGCAGCAAGTAAGTCTGTTATATTTGTGAATGTGTGTCAGTTTAGTAACTTTACATCCAGAATACAAAACTTTTCTTCAATAACAATAAACCACAGAAAGTTTCATCAGATAACACCAGAGCAATCTGCCAGCTAGTGCGACGGTTTATTTGGCAGTCATGGCACTCCCGTCACTCAGCTCTACAAAATGATTAGTTGCGTTTTTTGCCTTCATCCAGTTAACCGACCTACAAGATTTCCCACTATAAGTCGTTTTCTTCCTTCGGTTAACCGACCTAAGTTCTTATAAGCCGTTTTTTTGGCTCCGTTCGCCGGTCGGTTAACCGACCTGTGGACTGAGGCGGGAGGTCCATCAAACCGACCTACGCTCTTTGCACGGCGCGAAATTCAAAATTCTCATTGGAGAGATAGGTGCCGGCGACGGGATGACGCCATGTTTTCTTATAAGCCGTTTTTTAGAGCTCAGTCGAACCGACCGGCGAGACGAAAAAACGGTCAATAGTGGCAAATAGGTCGGTTAACCGACCTACGGAGACAAGGCAAAAAACGCAACTATTGATTTTCGTAAATGGCCGAGAGTTTTTGAATTTCCGCGCCTTGCAATACCATGCTCTGGAATCGTCTGTACCGATACGCCGAAGAGTCTATAGTGGCGTTTTTGATCGCCGATTAGTTCGACGATAGCGTAGCCGTTTGATTTTTGGGGGTTTTCGACGTTCGCCGGAAGCCGTTGATGTAGCTGTTTATCTTATTTTCTGTTTTTGTTCTGATCGGCTAACGTGTATCGCCTAAATTCGTGTCCATCGCCCATCGGCCGAGGACTCGCCGTTGACGTATGGATTTCGTTTGAGGATTAGGCGGTATTTAAAAAAATGAAAAACTCGTTTTTGCGCAACCAGAAACATCGGCGATCGCCAACAGCTATCGGCTATCGAAAACAGTATTATGCACGAATCGGCAAACTCGCTTCGTCTACTGGGCAAATTTGATCGGCGATCAAAAACGCCACTAATGACAAGCAATAACAAGAAGGCTTATTTCTGAAGCGCTCTAAAGTGGGAGTCAGAAATGTGTATGTGTGAAGCATTTTATATAAAATTTAAGCATAGTTAGTACCCATTGTACTTTAACGCTTCCGATTTCACTCCTTTCAATTGCTCGGACGTTTGATGGACCGGTCTAACTGTCTCCGTCCTCGTCCTAAAAAAAAATGTAGGCTCAGGGTTTCCAATTTAAATCGTTATCCTCCTCTCACGGAGGTTGCGAATGGCAAATTTGTTTTTTACTGCAGAGCCAAAGATGTGTCTAACAAATCGTTCAGATGTTAATCAACAACACGAAAAAGATCGAGATCACTAGAATGTGAATCATGAAACAATTTATTACCCATCAAGTTTGGCTACAGTAGAACTTAGATGGAGTAAAAGAAAATGAAATACTTCCAATAAAACACAAATTGTTACATTGCGACATGAAACATAGATATCAATGAAATTGACCCACAAATGCACCTTTTAAGCTATGTGATTTATGTATGGGACTTCCGAGATTTTTTTTTTATATCTCGTGGCGCCAGAGATATCATACGAGGAAGGGCCGCAGTATTGGAAAGGTGCAAGAGTATGTTATGTCGGCTATTTACGCACTTAAAGCTTAACCGAATAGGGCTATTTTTACCTAAATAGGCTAGAAAACTTGAGAAAAATCATTACTTCATTGATTTGTTATCAAAGAATATTGAATTTTAGCTGACGAGTTTATTCTTCCGCAATTGTCGTACCTAAATATTCCTTGAGCCCAATCTGACTTTGACACAATTATTCAAATAATGCATAAAACGGATACGTCAGCTACGATGCGTTGGCAGCGATTGTTGTACCACTATACGGACGTACCTCTATGTTCGAAATGCTTAGCAGCTACAGCGGCAAACAATTGCCGAAAAATAGCCAGTAATGGCGGATTTTCATTATTTAAGCCAGGAAGATGAAAGTGACTTGATATTGGCTTACGCCCGTACATGTTGTTTCTTATGTGATTATGTATTCTGGAATAGAACATTTCAGAATCTTCGCTTTGTTGGTCATTCAGACGTACACTTTTGCAGATATTCATATTCTCCGCCACTAGACGAATTTTTATTTTTCGTGCAAGCAAGCGGGGATTTCCAACGTCACTACTAGACTACGCGACGAAACAAATGAAAATCCTTAGATGAGTAAAAAATAGTCAAGAGTATTAAAATCAAAGGTATAAAAATAAGTTGGCTTTTAAGTTAAACTTTTATAGTACCCATCACACTATTTACTGTTTATGTTCCAGTATTTTTAAATAGTTGAATACTTTAAATCTAGGCTATGCTTTTAACACGTTACTTACAGTTTTGGCTGTTTTAAGCCTTTTCCCACGGACTTAGAGCAAAAACAGGGAAAAACTTACATAACAAATTTGTACATAACAAGTTCTTACATAACAAGTTTTTCTGATGAATAAACTTACCGCAAACAACCGTCGGCAAAGCATCAAAGGTAAGGAAAGACGGAAAGTGTAAAAATTATTGTGGTTTCGCTAGGGGGCTAAAGAATTCGGGTTTCCGAGCTTTAGAATTTATGGACGGGGAAGTAGGTTGAGGGGGTTAAGAGGTAAAGACAGGAACATTAAACAAGAGTAACATTAAAAGGCCTATGTTCTTGTCCTCCTACAGGTTTCCGTTCCGTTCGTCATTTTCCGTTCTTTCTGATGTTTTTATGTTCTTCTCTTTTTAAATTCGTAATTCAATTTTGAGTATTTTTATTTTGTTAATATATTCATAGGTCTATGCTATTTTTATTTTGATATTATAACTGATGGCAGCCTGCCCTTGCCAAGGGATCCATTCTGTGATTTCCTGGTAGGTGTAATTTATTTATTAATCAATTGAGAAAAAAAAAGTTAATCTGACTCTTCAGCTTCCGTATGTTTGCCGAAAAACAATGACAAATCATTGAAGTCTTCATTTCAATAACATCCTTGCTTTCGGCTCAGGCACCTTTGGAACCGAAAAAAATTCCGGAAATAATCGGGTATTCAAAAAATCAATCGCATGTTGGATTCTTTCCTATATCTTATCGTCTTTTTTAACTGCACTGTTTTTAACCGAGTTCCGCTAGGGCAGTAGTAAAACTTTATCGCTCATCACCCGACAATCGTCTCGTACGTCTCTAATTGTTCCAACTCGTGACACAATTCCGGTCGGTCCTAAAGGAAAACCTCCGACATTAAAGGCAGTAAGAGCTATTATATTTCGATGTTAATTGTCCCATCAAACCGTTCCGAGTAATGGGTATCACCATTCATCTAGACAGAAATCTTTTGATCCTTTTTCCAGGACGTTTGGCTGTTGTGGTAGTTAAACTTTACCGCCCGTCACCCGACCATAGTCTTATGATGCTTTAATTGTTCCAAAACGTGATGGAATTCCGTCAGATATGATTACAAGTTTATGGTTGTCCGAAAGGTGGGTCTCTGTCATTCACGACAATTAAAGTCTTTAAATTTTGATTTTAACTGTTCCTTCAAACCATTCTGGGAGGTAGGTATTACCATCTGGGTAGCACATCCTTTTGATCCTTTTATGTCAAATTTTTTCTTTAAAAGCACTGTTTGATTTTTTCTAAAGCGACAGTCCAGGGCGTTTCGCAACAACAGTGGTTAAACTTTATCACCGACCAGCCGACCATCGTCTCATGTTCTTTAATTGTTATTAATACAAGACTATTCCGGCCACCAAAGGGCAAATTTATGAGTGTCCGAAAGGCGGACCTCCGACATTAATGACAAAATGACTCCTTAAATTTTGATGTTAACTGTCCGGTCAACCCGTTTTGGGTAGTGGGTACGACCATTCATTTGGGTAGCATGTCCGACACCATCCTATTTTACGGTACAAGAGTTTTGCATTAAAAGAATTGGAATTTAGCGAATGAACTAGTCATCAAGTCATGCAAACTGGACGGGGTGCAATCCTGAATGACGAATGAATTTCGTAAAGTACATTACTTCGGGGGAAGAGTTACAAGGAAGAACCTACCTTAAATCGTAAAACAGGAACACAAAGATAGGAAAACGAAGACACATGCAAAATAAGTATCCGCGTCTTATCTAGTACTTTTCAAGTAGAAAAGTGGAAGTGGAAGAACCGGAGATATTCTGACGAAGTTTAGTCAACACAGTTTTTAGTCCTGTCTAAATCTAGAATCGTTCCCAAATGAATAATGCTGAACCACTGCTTATCAACCTTGATCAGCTGAACTAACCATTTGATCCCGCATTCCCGTATCCAGGAATATATTTCGGAGGGGTTTTTACTCGCGGGTCGGAGCCAGTGCAAACAAAAAATTTCAAAAAGATACAGATCAGCGGTTACAGCCTATGTTTGTTTCAGATGGGGTTCGAACCCCCTAATCCCCCCCTGGATACGGCCCTGATCTCCCGTAAAATTAACGATTTTCTTGTTGGCGACTTCCCGCTCTCCGTAGGAGAAGTCAGTTTTCATGATTATAAATTAAAGTGCTGAAAACTCCAAAGCAACAAATTCGCTCAGGAGAAAATGCAACTTCGTAATGCAGGGGTAGGGAAACTTCTTTAATAACAGAATTTCGAAAAACATGTTTTTGTACAAAATTCATGTCAACTCCTGTTTGGTTATTATAGTCAGCTTCGAAATCCAGCTCGTTGGCAAAATAAATAAGAGTAAGTGCACCGTCGTCAAAAAACGGGACAAGCCAAGCAAAGAAGGGGTCACGAGACACACCTGTTGGCCTACCATGTCTTCCAAAATGAAACACACGATCTGAAGCTTTTACAGACAGAAGTTCTCAGCTTGGCTACAAATAATTCAAATACATAACTTAAACGTGGATACTTAAAATAATGCAGTAATTGAAGACTAATTAGTACTCCTATCAAGACTCTTAAAATACTCCAATTAAAATTTAACCGAATAGGGCTGAGATTCGAGAATCTAGTTACACTTCACTTATTTCACTTATACTTCACTTCACTTCACACGTTTGTCCGCTATCCACAGATAATGAATTTCATCGAATGAACTTATTCTTTCGTATGTGTGTTACCTATATGTGCTTGTCCCTCTATGCTTGAAATATTAAGCAACTGCAAAGGTAGGTCATGCCGAAAAATAATATCATGTAACAAAAAGAAATGTCTTATCATATCTTTCCTAATTTCTTCATCTTTCCTAGCCTGCGTCTGTGACACATGGAAATGCAAGCTTTTGTTGAAATTTAAATTATCTGCGTCTTGGTGAATTTTGAGTTGTCGTGCTAGCAACGCAAATTCTGACGTTATCACTAAAGACCCGGGTGAAAAGATATAAAACCCCATAGATGAGTCAAAATAGTTCAGTGTATTCAAATATCAGATGTAAAAACAAGTTGCCATTTCAGTTAAACTTTAAGAACTTTATTCGCCATATGAACTTTGATAAAGCTCTAAACGTTTTCTGTCACACCCAATTTAAAGCGCTTACACACGATCTGAGTTTAATACGGCGTTCGTTCTTACTAATCCATCTTTTAACACAGTTCTACACAACAAACGACACAGTTCTGAACTTTGATTCAGTTCTAATGGGGTTTCAAAGTAACAAATGTTCGGGATCTGAACTTTGATTCAGATCTAAGCATTTTTCTATCGAGTATGCTACCTGAGTTCAAAACAGCAGTTGTTCTTCCTAATCCATCAGTTAAAACTATTTCCGCATCAAACGACATAGTTATGAACTTTGACTTTTAGGGTTTCAAAGTAACAGATCTCCGGGATAATTATGAAATTGGATACAATTATTTTCTGTAGACCTATTTTCAAGTACGGATACCATAGCAAGAGTACACTACCTGAGTTTAATACGGCGTTCGGTCTTACTAATCCATCTGTTAACACTAGTTCTACAACAAACGACACAGTTCTGAACTTTGATTCAGTTCTAATGGGGTTTCAAAGTAACAGGTCTCCGGGTCGCGAGTTTTCAGAGCCGCCCTTCTCCGTTCGCCGAGTCGTTCCAGCAGCCGTCGGAAACAAAATTGGTTCCGGGTGCTAAATAAAAGTTTAAGGAAATGCTAATGGGGGTTGAGAGGTAATTACGAGCTGTCAAATTAGTCAAACCCCACTTGGCAGAGATGAAAAAAGTCCTGGTTTCCTTGTTTCTAAGACGTCACGAGAAAATGCAGAAAACACATTTTGCGAAAAAATGCAGAAAACACATTTTGCGAGAATATGCAGTTAATGGTAATGAAAACAGGGGGGGGGGATTTTTGGGGGTCAAGTTATCAAGGTGACGTCACAGGAAAAGTTACAGTTGTGCAGTCCTAAAATGGGATGAGAAGCACGAACGAGTGAATTTACAAGAATTTACAATTTACTTCGTGGTTGGAAGAGAAATCTTCCTTAAAAAAATAGCGTGTCTAACACGATAATCTGACAGTCTACTTACTTTTTTCTTGGCGCCCGCTCTTGATGTTTTTTGCTTGTTCAAACTCTTCCTTAGCACTTTTATACTTAGTTGCACAACTATAGTAACCTACCTATCAAATAGTGACAGTGAAGATTGGCTACCATAAATGAAACCTCAAATTAAAAGTTTGACAGGTTTTATAAAAATGTGTATGAAAGAAAATTATTTTAAATTGTAGAAATTTAAAAATAGTTTAAATGTAGTTTTAAAGAAAATTTGTTTAAAAAAAACTAATTATAGGCTCTGATCGTTTTGACAGAATTTAACAAGTTTAGTCGTGACGTTGTGGTCATCTGTTCCCGGCCGGCCGACAGGCTGTATTTTTCTTTTCGTGCCTGCGTCACTCAGCCAGGAACAGATTTGAAATCTTATGTAGTTGTAAAAGTTTCAGACGATGTTGACAGGAATTTAAGGATTGTTAGGACAACTTTTTATGTTCGTGTTCAAAGGGTAAGTAACTAAATGAATGCAAGGAATGGAAAATTCTTAGTACTAGGGACAAAGTAGTAAAACTGAGCAAGCTGCGTGCCACGGGAATTTTGTTTGCCCGTCATAACACCAAAATGGTAAAGATGGAGTAAAAAAGGAGAGAACAGATAGGAAGGCGTTATAAACAGACAGGACGAAATAAACAATTAAGATCAAAACCGCAACTCAATGCTTTTTAATAGACATCCCTCCCCGCAATTAAAAGAATATAAAACCAAAAACAATAAACCAGCTGGTTAAAATAGCCTACTAGTTGGATAGTTTCTTTTGCTGATATTTCGTTACGAACTGTTTAGAACTTGTCCATACGGGTGGTTCTGACGCCGCTTGACCGATGAAAAATTTGTAGCCTGCGTAATTGTATGATAGTTGTACGAAAAAGTTGCATGTATTGGTATGTAATAGTAACGAATACTATTATTTAATGTGCCTCAGACTGAGCCTTAGAGAGCCTTAGACATCCTGTCTCGCTATACTAGCATCCAGTCTTGCTGTAGAATGCAGTAACACGGTAGCCCTGACATAGAAGCATGTAGTAGCATCAGTTCGTACTGCATGCTACTTTTTCGTACAACTTCATACTACTAATTTTGAGATAATTTTTCATCCGGTGGACCGAGTCCCGGATTGAAGTCGCGCCTTTAGGTGATCGGCCTTCGGAATTTTGTGTAAATATATTCAATTATCTTCTGTTCTAAGCGTTGCAAATGCTATAATGAACTTTGGTGGATCCTAGGCAATCATGGGTTTATGGCCCCTTTTCATGAGTTAAAAACATAATACACCCGCACACATACTGTTCTAGGTCGAGCCACACTATGGTCCCATCTGAGCATAATTTCGGTAACAACGTAAAAGACAGTGCAACATAGCTGGTCGCAACTGGATCGTAATGAACAAGGTACGCGGCTAACAACCGTAGCCTGATTTCTCAACAATTTACACCGGCCGCTTGGCCTCGCGTTTCCCCTGGCCCCCAGCACCGGCCTAACCGGCCCAAGGGTAAAGACGGGACTGAGCACATCTTGCACTGTTTACTGTTTATGTTCCAATGTTCGAAATTATTTGAATACTGTAAAACTAGACACTGCTTTTAACAAATTATCCACGGCTTTGGCTACTTTAATCCTTTTCCTACGCCCATTGACTTCTATCAAGAACTTACTGAAGTTCAGATAGCTTGTTTTACGCACCAATAATATGTCGGGAACATAGTGCGCATGAAAAATATTGGATCGAGGCCATTGCAAACATTAGTGAGGTATCGTTAGAGGGCTTCGAATGTAACATGAAATTTGGGTTTCCGGGCTTAAGAAATAATGAATGCAATTACGGAAGTAGGTTGCATTGGCGTTATAGACGCGACAGGTCCCTTAAAGATTTGTTTCGTCTGCTCTGGTACGAAGTACCAAAACGAACAAATGATAATTATTCTTTCCCTACAATATTTCAAGAATTCGATATAGTTTGATAATTAACTGATGTACCTTAAATGGGCAAATTGCTATTGAGATCCTAGCAGTCCGAGTCGTTCCTTGACTGACAATTAAGGTATTTGAATGATTGATGGTAAGCTTGGTATAGATTTGATAGTTTGGCGTTTCTGCTTGGTTGGGTACCCACTGTTTCTTCAGTGTTTACTGATGAAGGAAGTTAATAGGCCTTTTTTGGGATTCCAGAACGTTTTTTAGGGGATACCTGTGGCTTAGTAGAGCTTGTTCGTTCGTCTGTCTGTTAGCTCAGTAACTCTCGGAGGTCTTGGAATAGTTAATTTCAGTCTTGTTGTAGAATGCTTTGGGTCAAAATACGGGTAAACTCGTAGATAAGCCCCGCAGTTGTATATGTAGGGGTAGGGTTTCAAATTAAGGGGTGAAAACAATTTTTTTTGCAAGCCAATTAGATAATTTATGTAGAGGTGTATGCTGCGCCTATATCTGAAGTTTATTTTCCTACCCGGTAAGGAATCAGGCCAAAATCGAAAAATTGGTAAAGAAAGTTCTTCTGAAGTCGATTGGTGAAAAGGTTAAAACGAGCTACTTTTTACTTTGTCTTTTTGTCGGCCAAAGTAGTTTGCCCGGAATTCGGCCAAAACCGGTAATTTTGTAAAAAAAAAAATCTGAAGTTTAATAGATGTTTGTGTATGGATACATGCTGTAGTAATGTTTGAACTTTATCTTCTTGGAAACCGAAAACTTGTTAGAAGTTAAAGTTTTTCCTGGGTCGATCAGAAATTCGACATACGGATAAAAGTAAGAGCTGGATTTTATTTTCTCACTGGAAAAGCAGTTCTTATTAATGTTAGAATCATTATTTTGTAAACATGATTTACTTAATTTAATAATAGTGGCATTTTTGATCGCCGATTAGTTCAGCGATAGCGTAGCCGTTTGACTTTTTGGGCGTTTTTGACGTTCGCCGGAAGCCGATAGCCGTAGCTGTTTCTTCTAATTTCTGTTTTTGTGCTCAACGGCTAACGTCTATCGCCTAAATTCCTGTCCATCGCCTATCGGCCTAGGACTCGCCGATAGGCGATGGACGTTGCCTCCAATTCCAACGGCTATCGGCTATCGAAAACAGTAAATAAGCACGAATCGACAAACTTCCTGCGTCTAAAACTTCATCGGCGAAGAGAAACGCCACTAATATTGTGTTTGACCTATCAGCCCTTAAAATATTAAATAACCAGTGGGAACGACTAAAATGGGGAACGGAACGGAACGACACGGTGCAGGAGGAACGCGTACTAAAAACGGGAACGCAAAAATCGGGAATGCACGTCCCCTGTTCTTTAGCACTCGGTTCAATTTTCATCAGAAGCCAGGACTAAAAACAGGATTGACAGGATCCCTGTTTTTTAGTACTTCTTGTGTTCCATACTGAGGAGGAACAAGTACTAACTACTACTACTAAGAAACAGGGATCCTGTCAATCCCGTTTTTCGCACTTGCTTCTGATGAAAATGGAACCGAGTGCTAAAGAACAGGGGACGTGCATTCCCGATTTTTGCGTTCCCGTTTTTAGTACGCGTTCCTCCTGCCCCGTGTCGTTCCGTTCCGTTCCCGATTTTAGTCGATCCCATAACCAGTAGCACATTCGTTTAGCCCTAAATTGCACTGTTCAAAGAAGCATACATATGTATATATTTAATTTTTTAACACACGAAATGCACACGGCGACAGTGGAGTAAACGGAAATGAGGAAAAACAACACAAACAAAAATCAACATTTATGAGGAAGATTTGGTTGATTTCTAATTAGGCCTAAAAATTCATGAAAAACATCATGTATATGACGAGTTGGATGAGTAGATGTTTTTAGCAGAGAAGCCGACGTCCTCTCCAGTGACCGAATAACCTCTTGAGCTCCGAATGAGGAGATACTTAAAAACTTGCAGTGAAAAGTAGGACGTCTTTAAAACTTTCAGGTCTTTTTTCCGCAGAATGTGGTCACACCGGAACAGCACAGGATATAGGGCGCGCAAAATGCATTTTAAGTTCGCCCAAGCGCCTTTCGGTTATAGCGATTTTGGTTCGGACAGAGACGGCCATATCTCTTACCCTATATACGGTATGTTATTTTTTCAAATCCTCAACATAAAAGTACCTTCAAACAAAAACCATAAACATCAACTAAGATATAACAAAATAAAATAGTCACTATATAATGATTACAATCAACTCAATACATTCACCGGGCGTACTGGGCCTTGCGTTATTGGACATTTTCAAATCCAACAAAAAATAAACCAACTGTCCAGATAAAAAAATGAAAATAACCTACACCGAAAAATATATCAAAACATATTTTTACCTATTAATTTATAGCCTACGGACCCAATTTTATCCTGAATTTACATACCTTTTACAGAAATACAGAAATAGCATGTCTGACAACTCTCATGCTGCCAATGTCTTTTTCCAGAATATAGCTTTCTTCTGTTTTTGTTTTCTTTGCTTTCCATGCGTAGCTGCTGAAACTTTTTACGTCACGAAGATCGATTTTGTTGTTTCTCTTCTTCATTACATCTTCTAGTTTATGAGCTCATCGAGGGCAACTTCGCTACCTGTAATTTTCTGTATCTCATTTTCCCGCTGATCGATCTGTCCTTTCAGTGTTTCAGTTTTTATGGCACTTGCAGCCTCTGGCTCAAGTGCCATATACCGATCGCAATTCCGTCTGTCGGTCGGTCTGTCGGTCGGTCGGTCCGAATTTTTTTGTCCCACATGTTCGAGTTAGGGTACTTCCAGATGTGTTAGGACGATGAAACTCGGCAGGAAAATCAGGGACCCGACCAAACTAACCTGTAAATAATCAGTTTCCCGATCCGACCATCTGGGGGGGAGTGGTGGGCCGGGGAATTCTGAAAATTAAGTAGTTTTTGTCACACTTTTTCGAGTTGGGGTACTTCCAGATGTGCTAGGACGATGAAACTTAGCAGGAGCATCAGGGACCCGACCGGATTAACCTGGAAATAATCAGTTTCCCAATCCGACCACCTGGGGGGAGTGGAGGGCTGGGGAATCCGGAAAACTGGAGTAGTGTGTAACTTTCGAACGGGTTATCGGATTTGAATGAAACTTAATAACTGAATAAATGGCATACCGCTGATGTCCCATTTGATGTCCGGACCGGATTCGACAGCTATGGGGGAGTTGGGGGGGGGGGAGACCGGAAATCTCGAGAACCGGTTAGAATGGAGGGATCGGAGTGAAACTTGCAGGGAAGAACAAGCATCTGCTCCAGATAAATCGTTTGTACATTTGGACTGGATCCGGACACTGGGGAGGGGTGGAGGGGAGTTTCCCGGAATTCCGGTAATGGCGGTTTTGGGGATTTTCACGACGGAACTTGGGAGGCGATCAGGGACCCGATCAAACTGACTTATAAACAAAAATTTACATGATCGGATGGTCGTGGGGGCAGTAGCGGGAGGGGGAATCCGGAATATTGAGTCATGCGTAACTTTGGAACGGTTGATCGGATTTGAGTGAAATTTGATAATGGATCAGAGGACATGTCTCTGGCTTTGTCATGTCCGGACCGGATTCGACAACAATGGGGGGGGGGGAATACGTGACCGGCTCAGACTGGGGAGATTGGGATGGAACTTTGTGGGAATAATAAAGAGATGCTCTGGATAAATCACTTACAGAACCAGATTGGCTCCGGCGACTGTGGAGGAGTTTGGGGGGGTCCGGAATTCCGGTGATCGCGATTTAAGGTACTTCCAGATGTGCTAGGACGATGGAACTGGGCTGGAATATTAGAAATTTGACAAGATTAGCTCAGAAATCGCCACTTTCCAAATCCGACATTCCTTAAAGTACCAATCTTGACCGTAAATTTAGAAAAATACTTTTAAGCAGATTTTCATTTTCATGATCCCCATGATCCCCATGAGCCCATTATCATTTTTGCCTGAAGGGTTTTGCTTACAAATGAAGTTCTAGCTTCCTTAAAGTGCGCATCTAAACCGCAAGGTCGAAAACTACTTTTTTAATGAAACGATACATCTCAACTCATGATCTTTTGTGCCACAAGGGTTTTGCTTAAAAATTTATTTTATCACCCTTAAAGTGCACATTTTAACCGAAAAGTGAAAAAAAAAATACTTTTTACCAAACGGTTTATATCAATGATCCCTAAGGGCCTGTGATCGATTTGTCTCAATAGTTTTTCTTACAGATGGATTTCTAGCGCCTATAAAGTGCGTCTCATTACTGCCAAGTTCTAAAACAAAATACTTTTTCTCTAGCTCCCTTAAATTGCGCATCTGAACCGCAAAGGTAACCTTAAAAGTACTCTTGATCAAACACTACATCTCAACCCATGCAAGTGCCATATGAGCTTACAGCTCTTGTTATCAGAGGATGTACGATTATTTCTGTTTCTGCCTTGAATCTTTAGCATAAATTTGTTTTTTCTCATTAATTATTTTTGTTTTTGAGGCTCTAGTGTAGGCCGTAAGTTATTTATTTGTTGGTACAAATGCTGTTTATCTTTCGGAGCGAGTGCTCCGCCTTTCCCCATCTTGTATCATCTTTAAATCCGGTTGGTTCATCGCTCTGAAATGGTATTCTCTGAGTTCCGTCCTGTCAGCTTTACGATATTTCAAAACTCATTTCCCATCTGGGTGGCACGGAATGAAGCTATTTTCCGTCAACCATAAAACAAAACGAAAGAACATAGTGACTTCAAATAACGATCAAACTCATCAAAATGGGTCAAAACTGTCAGAACATTCAAGGAGGGTTTTTGCGAGCTGGAAAGCAAAGTTGGGGTTACTTTCCAGTGGTTTTCGCGCTGCTTCGGAAAGTGCCGAACTTTCGACACGGGATATCGTGCTGTGGAACCCGAAAAAGCTCTCTCGAAAAGTGATTCCAGGAAGTTAGTTGAAAGCTCCGCGGAAAGTTGAATGCCTTGGCCCAGGCCCGTATCCAGGAATTTATTTTGGGGGGGGGGGATTGCCCTACGGGGGGTTGCCAGCGGGCGGGTCGGACCAAAAAGTACAAAAATATACATAGATCAGATTTTGAAGCCTACAAAAAACGATTAATTTTGTGGGTTTCGGGGGGGGGGGGGGGCTCGAACCCCCTAACCCCCCCTGGATACGGCCATGGCTTGGCCCAAATTTTGTAAATACTCCTTGGGCCCAATCTGACTGGGAGACATATATTCAATCAATGGCTCAAAACGGACACGTCAGCCACGATGCTTGGCAGCGATATTACGGCCCTTTTTCTCAAGGGGCCTCGTCAGGCTGTTGACTGTCAGGGACAACATCGGGGACAATTTATTGCAGGTTCCTTTCTTCCAGTCCCCGACGTTATCTCTGACGGTCAACAGCCTGACGAGGACCCTTCCCAAGAAGGGTCGAAATATCGCTGCCAAGCATCGTAGCTGACGTATCCGTTTTTAGCCATTGCTTAATTAAATTCTTAAACTCTTGCTTATTCTGCCTTTTGTTTTGTTAGCAGAGTTTTTGTTAGCTGCCTTATTTCAAACCTTATTTTTCAACTGGGTGTCCGTAAGCCGTAAGCCGTAAAGTAATGAAATCCGTCTGGCATGACGCAAGTTTAAAAAACTGTATCAAAACTTCAGAAGCTATGATCACTTCTATGAGATTTTCAAACTCGTTCCCAGCTGGTGGCACTGACCAGTAAATTTATATGCATCTACCTATCTATAGTCTGTCGGCCGAAATCAATAAAATAATGACCCCCAAAATCAGTATGAAACTCATTAATACGTATCAATCAAGTCATATGATATATCCAAACTCATTCCCCAACTAGGTGGCACGGCTCGACACTCTTGTCCGTTAGCCATGACAAGATGGAATAAAATGATTCCCTCCCACAGGTCCCGGTCAAACTCACTAAATTGTGTCAAAACTTTCAGAAGCTTTTTAGTTCTGTGTGAGGCTTCCAAACTCCATTCCAGCTGGTGGCATGGACCAGTAAATTTATATCCATCTACATATCTACAGTCTGTATGCCACAATGAGAAAAATTATGACACCCAAAGTCACCACAAAATCATTAAACTGTGCTAAAGCTTTTAGAAGCTTTAATTAGGTATAAGATTTCAATCCCATTCCCGAAGTGGGTGGCATGGAACAGTAAATCCCATGAAAGAAAACTGACGATTTTACAAATTGGATTCTTACTGGGCCGCTGTGCTAAGAAAGGAGGATGATTTGCACTTAAATTGCCTAATAATATTCGAAGCTTATCTTTTCAGAAGTTACGCTAGAAAGCTTTATGGGACGTGCCAATCCGGAATATAAACGCGTGTAAGGGGTTGCATGCTCCGAAAAGGCGTGACACTGCAGATTGTTAAAGTACAACTCTTACTAGACATGATATTTTCACGATGAATGGCTCAGAAATACTGTTTTTGAAATACCATTACTTTCTACCTGAAATCAGCGAATTTGGTGTTAGGGCCTGTCGACTCAATCCAGACTTCCTGCTCTCCGAGGCGACGGCTGGACGCAAAATATTTTAATACTCAACGCGCCGCAGTTAGAAAGTGGGAGAAAAAAGGTAAAACAAAAAAAGGTCAAAACGGAGATAGACTTGTTGGCCGACTATCCTGTGAAAGAGTTGTCTGCACGGGCTATCTTGAAGTTTTCAGCGTAGTTTACGGTCTTTGACAGGCAAAACCCGGCTCGGCGACAAGCACTAAAAAGTCATAGGTAAAAATCTAAACAATGGCTACGGGCAGGGATTTCCCAAGCTTATAATTCCATAAGGGAACTAGCAATAATAAAAAAGCAGAATAATAAGCAAGAGGGATCCTTCAACGAACTCATGACATCATTATTTTTATTTTTTTAGCTTATTGGTACAAATTTGCCCTTTAGGCGATCTACAACAAGAAAGCCACTAGTTAGGCTAAGTAAAAAAAAAAAAAATGATCTCCATTATATCGAGGTAGAGGGCTCTCAAGATCGCCCTGGCACAGGCTCTAGCACTATAAACTGTGAGGTTCTTCTGTTATTCACAAAATCAGGTCTAGACTCGAGGAAGAAATTCTTGACACTACTTAGGTTGCGCAGTTCACAGCTGACAATTTATGTTTTCGTGGCTTAAAAATTTCGTTCGGGAAGTCAGCGATGCCTATTTGCGCAAGTTCTTGACATACATTTGTCATAATTATTTTGCACTTATTTCTATTTTGTTTATAATGTCCGAAACCAAGTAGAAGATATTCACAATTAAATGATATGGCTTTTGTAATATTTTGCTTTACCATGTGCAGGTATAGAAAAGACTGACTACCAGCAGACCAGCTACGATGATTCCGCGCATGATACACTCTTCTCCACATGTCAAGATGTTTTCAGCAAGAATAGAAACATAAATGAAAGAAGTCACTCCAAATCTTTGTAACATGCTGATAAGTAAATCTCAGATATGACGTTCCTCGCGAGGTTCCTCGGTATTCACTGATGATTCATGATGCGCAGCGAAGGATCTTTAAGAATCCCGTCATCGCCGAACTCCATCTCGGTGTGAGCAAAGGGATTAGACACTACAAAGTGGAAATCTGAAGGAGGTGACGCATGTGTGGTCTTGTCGGTGCTTATGATACTTCCGTTGAAGGAAAAGGTTACACGTATCATTAAGGTATTCTGAGGCTCTCTTTATTAAGTCATAATACTTTATCCTGGCAAATTATTATTTTTATTTATGTTTTTAGCTAAGATAATCAGGCTACCTATTACGGGGCTAAGTTAACTAATTTAACTAACGAGCTTGCATCCCAGCCAGCCCCCAGTGATCGACTCATATTGTTATGAAGTGTTTTAAATTAAAGAACCTGAGCCTTGTTTTATGACAGTGTTTGCAAAGCGGGAAGTTTAGGATAGATGAAATTATTTATAAATATTTTTTGGTAGAACCGAGTTCCCCTTATTTTCCACTACACCACTATGAAAATGTCAAAACTGAGATTAATACCCTTACCCGCATTTAAAAATTCCGCCAAACACCTTCGCGGAGATCCTGGGACTAATTAGTGCCCGCATCACGGCAAAAAACAAAGCTCGTAACTCTGCCTCGTTTTTTCTCACCTCTGACGCCTACTGGACAGAATGTATTTTCAATCTGCTAGAATAATCTCAACTTGATTGATGAATTGTTGGTGTCAAACTGATTTTAATCGGAGACAAACTGACTTTAGTTATGGCTACCAACGATGGGCAACAAATGAGGAGCAATCAATTTGATCAGGTCGTGAGTTGTTGTTTTCTTTTGGAGGAAAGAAAGAGTTTTGGAGGAAAGAGTGGGAGTGACTCATACGTGTGTTATGTTAAAGGAGTCTACGGCGGACAATAAAGGAGAAATCATTTCCAGTCGACAGTAATTATGTGAACACTACTGTACTCTTTCTTTCCGCATAATAGGGTTCTGCGGTTCTGCCATAACACAAACCAACATTCATTCACAAATAAGACAAAACAAATCAGACTTTAAGCGCAACTCATCTCTATTTTTTTGCCGGCTCATTAATTACTAGGTACAAATTCAGTTCAGTTCAGTTCAGTTTTGTTAGTTTCAAACCCTACAAAGCTCCATGGCCCGTTACATAGTGACCAACAAATAAACGAGTCTCTTCACTATTAAAATAAAATTAAAAAGACCAAGTGAAAAATGTATTTTATTTTTACTTACCGTTCCATCCTCAAAGTTCACATCCAGGTCCACACCGATCTCCCACAATCCTTAAATTTCAACAAATAAAATAATAACTAAACAAACCAGAGGCGTCATTTCGCTGAAACCTAAGGGGTGGCAGTGGCGGTTTGAAGTGCCTGGGCGAGGGGTGAATGCCGCAAAATGTACTTGTTGGAAATCCAGCACGTCTGAAGAGCGGAAAACTAACTGGAACTCGCTGGAGAGCAAGCTTCTAACGACTTTTTGGCCAGAAAATGGCAATGAGCGCCGCAGGCAAAAAAATTTGTTGAATTTGCATGTTTTCTAACAAAATTTAACTACTTCCTGAACAAATTTTTAGTTCTAAAACGGCCCATCCCCCAAACTGTAAGTCCAAACCTCAAAGTAAACAGATCATATTACAAGCGGCGCCGCAGGCGAAAATTTTGGAATTCTTTATGATCAGAGGGCCTTTTTGGATCACAAATGAAAGCACGGGCCACGACTCATAATGTTTGGTCACGACACATTTCAAATAATGTGAGACATTAAACTGAAAACTGGTACATGATGGTGCTTCAACTAGACCCTTTCCAAATAAAATGACCTTCCGAAACAAAACTGAAACAGGGTAGGCTTTGCTGCAACACACGTTAAACGCAGATTTAAAACTCTTTTTAACATTTACGAAATAAACAAGCTGGGGTTAAGTGAAAAGGCACTTAGTGTTTGCTGACCCTCTCCTCTTCCTACTCTTACATTTTGTGCTCCGTCGGGGCGGTGCCCCCACTTCTGCAATTGTTCAAAGTTAGGCTATGTTCAAAAAAGCACACCTCTACTCTACTGTTCTTCAACTGAATTTCCAAGTGGGCCCTCAGCTATCCAGGAACAAATCATAATATGATTCTGAAAGCCATGTTACAAAAATAATGTCTCGCTCTTCATGTCCAGACACACAACTGATCCAGCCTCAAACGCGCCTAGGAGACATTCGATCCTCGAACAATGGGTCATTATCTCGGATTAAAAAAGGTCCGATTTCATCAGTGACTTAAGATCAACTGGTATGGCGAAACGAGATGTCACAATTGTGATGAAAAACTGACTTTTCAGACTATTTTCTTGTTTTTCCTGGGTAGCTCTGGGGGTCAAGGGGTGGCAGCTGCCACCCCCTGCCCCCCCCCCAAATGACGCCTCTGAAACAAACAAGAAAAAAATACTCAAGCCCAGCATCCAGAGATGTCGTCCTGTCCTCATTATTGATTTTGCCTTTACACGTGATACTTAAATTTATAGCGAAATAATGAACTAGAAAAGGCTTTCACCTCCAAATATCTTTAAGAAATTAGGGGTAATCATACCGAGCAGAGTTAAAAGTACTGACAAACAGACCAATTCTTCTTGAAATATGGCGGAGGAAAAAGATGGAGAAGGAAAAAGAAGCAACGTAACATAGGGTAAAACAATTAATAATAAAAAAAGACTGACATTTACTACTCTAGCTTCGACAACCTGTGTGTTCCAGGAAACAAGGGTTGTTCTCCAGAGAAGTTAAAGGACATGACGTACTTATGATAGTAATTCAATTGAACTCTGTAGTTTTTCCATCCATTCTTGTTCCCGAGATTCTACACTTCATAGGTGTATCCAGGGTGTATCCTATCTCCTCCATAGGCAATACACGTCACGCTATTCGCGCTTGCCACGATTTTAGGTTCCTAGTGAGCTGTTTCCGTCCGAAGACCGGTTGTACACATTTTGCCAAGCCTGTCCCCCAAGAAGCGACATGGAAAGAGGCTAAAAACAGCCGAAGCCCTACGTAATTTTCTGTAAGAACGGCTTAGTTATGAAGTGGTCAGCTATCTCAGAAGAAGCAGAAAGACTATGCAGTGCGAGGTGTCCTTTAAGGGGAAGTTAAAAGGAGCCGAGTGGAAGAAACGAACCGACTGGCAAGTCGCAAGACTGTCGGCAACGGGGCCCATGCCCGCAGACGCAAAGGAAGTAGGTGAGACCAAGAACAATTAATCTGATAGAACCTCCGTCTTTGGTCCCACTCAACGACTATGGATACCTAGATAAAACTAAGTGGCGCTAGAGGTACTTGCTGTGAGGTTAGGGTTGATACCCGTCTACTTCCCTCTTCGCCGCTGCGCTTATCAGATGGAAAATACCGTGGAATGTCCGCAGGGGTGGAGAACCCGGTCTGCAGCGAGTTAGACGTGACGTCACAGCGGTAGACAACCAATCAGCTTTAAAGAACGGCTCAGGCGGTGTTTGTATTCTACTGCGGGGTTCTACTCCGATGTAGCTGTTTATAGAGATAACAAATTAATATATGTTCTGCGTAGCTCCTCCTCCGCTCGTTTGCATCGGGTAGGGTATTCGATTATATTCGACTCCGCATGATCTTATTAAAGAGATAGGGAGACGGAGGTTATATCAGATTATTTGTTCTTGGTGAGACCCATCCGTCCCGTCTTGCACTTGGTTTCTCCAGACAGTAGGACGGTGGCCATGTATGTCGCCGGTCGGAACCCGCATAGGAGTGTGTAACAACAGCCCTGGTGCATACCGTCTGATATTCTCATACTACTTGTCATCCCATTTCCTCCATCTATATTAATCTCCAAACATAAAAACTTCCGGTAGAATCATAATTGCCGGAATCATAGAAGCATTCTTGTGTGCGCAGGGATCCCTGGAAATTTCCTCGTAAGGAATCCTTAGGAAACTGACAGTGTATACTTGACTGTTGAGAGGGAGCGAACTCGAGGCAGAAAGCAGGATGAGCGCCGCCATTCCTCACAGCGTTTCTACTGGTAAGTCCCTCTTTTCCCCCTCCCGCTCCGACGTCGGAACTAAACTGTGCAAAAGTAGATAATACGTAAAGATGGAATGGAATACGTAAAGAAGGGGCTTTTACCGTGGCGTTTTATTGGATCTAAAGTCTAGGACTCCAAGTGGGAGCCTCGTAGACAAACAAGGGCACATTGCGGGGCCTCGGGGGGCCTCGGGGCCCCATTGCGGGGCCTCGTGGTAAAATAGCAGCAGAACTTAAAGTTTAACTGAAAAGCCAGCTTATTTTTGTATCATTTTACTGAATACACTGCATTATTTGGATTGGATCCAACATGGAAATTACACTATTTGAAAACTTATTATTCGTGAATAGCGGAGCAACTAAGTAACGCATTTTCATCGGGTCTCGAAGCCTATTTAAGTGAATAACGGAGGGGTCACTGGACTGGAACATACTATCTCGCCCCTTTTCGGTTAAACTTTAAGGAACCAAGAAAACAAAAGTTCCTGTTTTCAATTCCCGGCTGCAGAGCAATGTTGTCTTTCAGTTCACTATTCACAAACGTGCAAAAGTAGTAAATATTAACGTCTGGGTATAACCAAGAACTTATTCTGACACTGCTGCGCAGAAAAGATATGCTTGTTTGGAAACTTATCTAAATGTTTCACTGCCCTGGTTTTGTTTCTTGCTTATAAATCCGTCAAATGGAAAGGAAATATAACAAACTTGACATAACAACCAACTCGTTTCAGCTTTCGTCTGGTACAAACAGTAAAATGAAAGTTATAGTTTTTTTATTTATTATACCCTTTTAAATATATTTCTTTGTCCACTGGAGTATGCTCGATGTTTGGTTTGGACGCCATCTAGGTGGTGAAATTACGAGCCTCTTGAAAGAAGAAACCAGGAAAATTCCGAGCAAATATTTCAAGAGCAGCTGAAACATGACAAACTGGAGACGAAGAAAAAAGTTTGTGGCAAGGATTTTGCAGTAAAACTCGCCTAGTGTGGATATTAGTGTTTTCTTCTGCGACCGTTCACTGTTAGGCGACATTCAAATAAGAATACCTCTATAGTAGAACATCCGCTTTTCTCTCCCCGCAAACAATCCTTGCTCCGACTACGCGGTTCCCGACTTGAATGAGCGCTATCACTGTACCGAAGAGCGTGTTCCACCATCCTAACAATAGTAACTATTAGTTTTTCATTCCAACCTCGTGAAAATTGACTACGCTGACCGTTCCAGCCTTCTCGAAATAGTAACTATTTACTTACCACGCTCGGGAGCGTAGCAAGCGTGGTAACTTGGCCCGATTAGTCCGTGGCACGATATTTTGCCGAAAAATCCGTTCCAGTCTTGACACAAAAAAGCCGTGAAATCATTCGTAGTAACAACGGTAAGTAGGGTGGAACACGCTCGAAAACTTCTACATATTCACGCCTGCCTTCCATTTTTGGGCCCATCCCATACTGACAATTCATTGATCGCTGAGTTTCTTAAAGTATAACTGAAAAGCCAGCTTATTTTTATATCTTGGAAAGGAGAATGCACTGTATTATTTTCATTCTGCTTTTTGAATTTTTCATCCTAGGCTCTAGTAGTGTCGTCCAGAACATACATCGTTGTCCCGACAACACAAAGTTCACCCCGACGCGGAGAATTTGAATTTAAACAAAAGCGTGCATTTCAATGGCTTACAAAGCAAAGCTCAGGAGATTGATTGCGAGGTTACTTCAGAAGAAAGCCCGCTATAGTGTGTAATCCTAAAAAAGATTCAGTTTGGCAATAGTTTACCGTTGTAGTTGCTAAATCCAAGCAATAGAGGTACAAGCACATGGAGGTACCACAAACCCGAAAAAGAATCATTCGATAAAAATGCCATGAACAGCGGAGCAATGAAGTAACGCATTTTTATCGGGTCTTCAAGCCTGTTCCAGGCCTGTTGGAGTGATGTGGAGGGAAATTAAAGTTAAAGTTTTGAAGGTTCAAGTTTGAACGATATAGGTTATACATTTATGAAAATTCCTTAAGGTGGCTATAAGTCACAGGGAAGTTTTTGTAAACAGATGATGTGGTTATGGTGCCGTTATGTTTTTCTCATGGCTCTTTGAGCTTTCGTGGAACAAATCTTATCTTCTATATTGACATCACACATCGTTCAGTAAACCTATTGCGTGCTTCATTGTAGTGTAAAAAAAAAAAAAAAAAAACCGGGAAAATCTCGTCTATGTCTGCGAATGTCTTTTTTTAGGTAGCCTTATTTCGTTAAACACTATATGGCTTCTGCGTTGATTACAGAAACACATTTTCTCACCTACCGATATAATTATGGTTCTTGAGCATAAGTAAATGTTTCTGGTAAAAGGTAAGGTAAGGTAGAGTTTCATTAAAACGGAAATAAAAAATAGTCTTAGAAAGCGCCAAATATGCCAGTGGCATAAACAAGAGCTGGAAGCTCATATGGCACTTGCAAGGCTGGGTCAGATGATGAAAGTAAGAATTCGTCAATTCGTGGGTTTGTTGTGATCATTGTAATCAAAAGCCTTGAGATAAGAATGATCATGGGTCCTTGGAAATCACGAGACAATATCGTTTGGCAATGCATTTGGCTGTGCGCACTTTAAGGGCGCTAGAAAATCATCTGTAATCAAAACTCTTGAAGCAAAAAAGATGATCATCAGGAGCACGAAAATGTATATTTTATTCAAAAGTATTGTCTGTACTTTAAGGAATTCAGTTGTAAGCAAAACCCTTGAGACAAAAAATTATCATGGGCTCATAGGGATCATGAAAATGTATATTTTGCTTAAAAGTATTTTTTGTACTTTGCGGTTAGCATTAGTACTTTAAGGGATGGTCGGATTTGGGAACTAACTATTTCTAAGCCAATCATGTCAAGTCTCTAATTTTCAAACCAAGTTTCATCGTCCTAGCATGTCTGGAAGTACCTTAACTTGCGATCACCGGAATTCCGACCCCTACCCCCCCTCTAACTCCCCCACAATGCCCGAATCCGGTTCG
The DNA here is from genome assembly GCA_023053555.1 of Branchinecta lindahli. Taxonomy (NCBI): domain Eukaryota; kingdom Metazoa; phylum Arthropoda; class Branchiopoda; order Anostraca; family Branchinectidae; genus Branchinecta; species Branchinecta lindahli. Next base: position 5,243,082 of record JAKZAO010000002.1, read on the forward strand.
GTTCTGTCATTGATCTATCTACATAGGGCTTGTGCTTGTTCTTCCCAGCAAGTTTCATTCCGATCGCTCCACTCCAAGCATGTAACAAGGTTTCCGCGGACCCCCCTCCACCCCCCCCCCTAGCTTCATTGGATCCGGTCCGGGCTTGAAATGGGACATCCGAGACATGTGGTCTTTCTACATATCAAGTTTCATTTTGATCCGATCACCCGTTTGGAAGTTATACATACCTCAAGATTCCGGATTCCCCCTCCTTCCACTCCCCCCACGATGGTCGGATCGGGAAGCCGACTATTTCCAGGTTAATCTGGTCGCGTCCCTGATTTGCCTGACAACTTTCATTGTCCTAGCCCGCCTGGAAGTAACTTAACTCCGTATCACCGGAATTCCGGAACCCCCTTCCAACTCCCCCCACAGTGCACGAATCCGGGCCGGTTCTGTCAATGATGTACCTAGGGGTTGTGCTTGTTCCTCCCACCAAGTTTCATCCCGATCGCTCCACTCTAAGCGTTTAACATAATTTCCGGTTCCCCCCTCCGACCCCCCCCCCCCCCCCCCCCCTACATTCATCGGATTCGGTCAGGCTTGATATGGGACATCTGAAGCATGACGTCTTTCCAAATATCAAGTTTCATTAAGATCTGATCACCCATTCGAAATTTATGCATGCCACTAAATTCCGGATTCCGGCTCCCCTCCCTCCCCCCACGATGGTCGGATCGGGCAAGTGACTATTTCCAAGTTAGTTTGGTCGGGTCCCTAATATGCCTGCCAAGTTTCATCGTCCTAGCACATCTGGAAGTACCCTAACTCGAAAAAGTGTGACAAAAACTACTCCATTTCCTAGATTCCCTCTCATCTACATCAACCCCTACTAAGCTTGAACATATACCAACCCCTTCGACCATCGTCTGAACTAGCTCTTTCCGATGTTCAATAGATCTAAGCAAAGAGTGACGTCATCCACGTGCGCAGAGCTATACCAGTATGAAGGAAGGGGTAGTGGGTTTGACAAAAACTACTAAATTCTCAGGATTCCCCCGCCCTCCACTCCCCCCCAGATGGTCGGATCGGGAAACTGATTATTTCCAGGTTAGTTTGGTCGGGTCCCTGATATGCCTGCCAAGTTTCATCGTCCTAGCACGTCCGGAAGTACCCTAACTCGCAAACACCGGACTGACCGACCGACCGACCGACGGACAACAGATCGGTATATGGCACTTGGCCGGAAGGCAAGTGCCATAAAAATGGCACTACCATGACTTTTACAAACAGATAATAAAATACTAGCCACGGGAATTAACAACTGAACAAAAACAAATAAATACACGACAAATGCGATAATTTGTACACGAGAATTTTAGAATGGATAAGGAAGCCTATATATATTTCTAATCAGGGTCGTATCCAGGAGGGGGATAGGGGGTTCAAACCCCCCACCCTCCCGAAACATGCATAAATACTCGTTTTTTATGGCACTTGCCCTTCGGCCAAGTGCCATATAGCGATCGCAATTTCTGTCCGTCCGTCGGTCGGTCGGTCGGTCTGTCGGTCGGTCTGTCTGTCCGGGTTTTGCTAGTTCGGGTACTTCCACATAAGCTAGGACGATGAAACTTGGTACGCATATCAGGGACCCTAAATGATTAAATTAGAAATAGTCACTTACCCGATCCGACCATCGGGGGGGGAGTGGAGGGAGGTGGAATCCGAAAAATTCAGGAAAAGTGAGGTATTTTTAATTTACGAACGAGTGATCGGATCTTGATGAAACTTGATATATGCAAGGACCTCGTGTCTCACACGTCCCATTTTAAATCCAGACCGGATCCGGTGACCACTGGGGGAGTTACGGGAGTCCGAAAAGTAGTAACAAGGCAAAAGGCAGCAAAAGCAAAAAGTGTCCTGTAGCGGACTCGAACCGGGGACCTTCTTGTTCACAGACCAGTGTCATATCCGCTGCGCCAGCCAGGCTTGGAATCAAAGCCGACTGCAGGACATAACACGTACAGTTATAAGTATTGAAATAAGAGCGACTCTAATCGAGATTATTGTTTTGCGAGAGCAACACGGGTTGACAACTTTAATAGGAAGGTGCAAACTGAAATCAAAAATAGGTAGTTCCAAATTGTGAGACATGTAGGAGACTTCAAGCTAGACTAGTAAGCAACAACAGACTGTTATACCATAATCATCTTCGGCAATGAGGGGTTAGCAATTTCGGCTACTTGGTGTACCTACAGTTTGTTCCTCTTTAATATGGTACGAACAATATTATTTGGTACCACGTCTATCAAGGGGAGATGGACTTGTAAGTAAGAATCGGTTGCTAGAATCTTTGGTGATCAGGGGTTGGCAGCTTTTGCTAGTTGGTATACCTATTATTTTCTTTTGCCAGTGTGTTTCATGAACGATACTGTACCATGTCTATCACGGGGACATGGACTTGTAAGTAAGAATAGGTTGCTAGAAGAGTTTCACAAGGGGCTAGAAACTTGTGAAAATCAATGCACATTTTATTTTATCTCTATAAATCTGAGGGTAAGAAAGCTGGTCTTTTGGGTCTATCACTGTAGGCTATCTTATAATCTCTATCTTTAACCGAGAATTAAGTGGTAACGCAACGAATACAGATCGTATTTTGAAAGAATGACTTAGTTTTACAATTATCTGTAAAGTGGAATCTATGGTATTTTGATCAGGAAAAGCTACGGACAGCTTTGTGAGACTGTCTAGGTTATATAAGATAATGTTCGATGTTTTCTTTAGTCCCAAAGTCAACGATTGAAAAAGATAACGTTCAACTGGTTGCAGAGTCAATTTAGTCCCTACTTGCGATTTTCTGTTTTTTCTTTGATCCCTGAGGTATGGCAACAATGACGTAGTTTTGCAATAATTAGTAAAGTGGCATCTATGACAATGTGGTCCTGAGACGTTACGGACGGCTTTATAATACCAAATAGGTTATATAAGATAATGTCCCAGGCTTTCATCAGTGTCGATGTCTACGATTGAAAAGGATAAAGTTCAACTGTCTGCAAAGATAATTTAGACCGAGATTTAGACCCCATTTCCGATATTCTGTATTCCTTTAAAACCTGAGGACACCTGAGGTAGCCTATAGCCATGTTATTATAGATTGTGTCATCAGTTCAGAAAAAAAACTCTCAGTTCAGAAAAAAAGTTTCCCGGAATTCCGGTAATGGCGATTTTGGGGATTTTCACGACGAAACTTGGGAGGAGTATCAGGGACCCGATCAAACTGACTTGTATAAATAAAAATTTACATGATCCGATAGTCGTTGGGGGAGTAGCGGGAGGGGGAATCCGGAATATTGAGTCATGCGTAACTTTGGAACGGTTGATCGGATTTGAGTGAAGTTTGATGGTTGAACAGAGAACATGTCTCTGGTGATCTATGTCATGTCCGGACCTGATCCGACAACAATTAGGGTGGTGGTGGAAAATAGGTACCGGCTTAGACTGGTGAGATCGTTATGGAACTTTGTGGGAATAACAAACAGATACTCTGGATAAATCACTTATAGAACCGGATTGACTCCGGCGACTGTGGGGAGTTTGAGGAGGCGCCGGAATTCCGGTGATCGCGATTTAAGGTTCTTCCATATGTGCTAGGACGATGAAACTTGGCTGGAATATTAGAGATTCGGCAAGATTGGCCTAGAAACCGCCACTTTCCAAATCCAGCCATTCCTTAAAGTACCAATCTTGACTGCAAATCCAGAAAAATACTTTTAAGCAAAATATACATTTTCATGATCCCCATGAGCCCATTATCATTTTTGCCTCAAGGGTTTTGTTTACAAATGTAGTTCTAGCTCCCTTAAAGTGCGCATCTGAACCGCCAGGTCGAAAAGTACTTTTTTTTTAATCAAACGATACATCTCAACCCACGATGATTTTTGCCACAATTGTTTGCTTAAAAATTTATTTCTATCACGGTTAAAGTGCGCATTTTAACCAAAAAGTGTAAAAAAAAAACTTTTGACCAAACGGTATTTAACAATGATCCCTAAGGGCCTGTGATCGTTTTTTTCTCAATAGTTTTCTTACAGATGAATTTCTACGCCTTTAGAGTGCGCATCATTACAGCCAAGTTCAAAAATAAAATACTTTTTCTCTAGCTCCCTTAAAGTGCACATCTGAACCACAAAGGCAACCTTAAAAGTAGCCTACTTTTGATCAAACCATACATCTCAACCCTTGCAAGTGCCATATGAGCTTACAGCTCTTGTTATAGGCTTTAACCTCCAATCTACGTCTTTTATGTACTTTTAGGTCCGAATCGCGGGAACCCCCCCCCCGAAATAAATTCCTGGATACGGACCTGTTTCTAATATATCAATCAATCTTAAACAAACACAACACAATTAAAAAGTGGAAATATAATTGTTGGCATGGCATTCTCAAAAATAATTCTTTCATCTGATAACCTTACATTTTCAGGCAACGAGTTCCATATTATCACTGAAAAGCTAGATCTAAAACACTGTCGGAAGTTTTATAACAGATAAGTTTAAACAAACAACACTCAACATACAACACTTGGTTGTAATCTGTTGTGATTTTGAAAACCTTATGCATGAAATGTTATGCATAACAAGCACTGCCGAAGAACCAAAGAATGCAAAAAAGTATCTGCTGTTTTTTTTTGTTTGTCGTCATGATATGGGAAAATTCAGCAGATGTTTTTTGGGCGTTTTTTTCGAATTTTTCTAGCAATGCTGCTACTCGTAACAATTAAAGCATCACGTTTTAAAAATCACAACAGATTACAACCCATGTGTTGTCTGTTGAATCTTAGCATCCTTGTGTTATCTGTTACGAAACTTCTGAATGTGTAGAAGACATCGATAAGGAGAAAGATCAGGCCGTTTTCTGGTGTTTGAGAAGGTCTAGTCCATCCCTAGGTAGCTTTATAACGTTTTCAAAGTTATCCAAAATCACTTGCTGACTTTTCTTTCCTGTTGATATAATTACGGACCTCGCTCCAGTGTTAAAACAAATCCTTCTGTTTCCGGGGCTACATCGTTTCAAACTATCCCTTTGAAGTCAGAATTGGATTTCCCCCCTTTGTGACAATTTTTTTTTACAGACAGCATGGGCCGGAGCAGAAGGATCAACATCGAAAGGGCTTCCAACTACATGAGGCAATTCCGGGATCCGGACAGTCGCGAGTTGACGAAATTGTCGGCAAACCAGTTCATGGATGTGTGGAGTCATTATGATAAGGACGGTAAGACGAGGCTTTTGGAATGAATACTCAGTCGACAAAAAACGGCTTCCACTTTTTGGGGAAACTCCCTATTGTTTAAAGACAAAGATAATGTTTAATTGCAGTATACTATCTTTATAGGTAAATTGACAGCTTTTACGATTATTCACAGATAAATAGATAAACATATAATTATGGTTACACAGTCATATTCAATGGCAGTTTCACTTCAATTAGTCACTCTCTATTTACATATTCATGTAGTGTAAAAAAAATATTGTCTGAAAGAACGCCTATTGTCGCCATTGTTCGAACTGTAATTACTTATTTTCTTCTAAGTTACCTTGGCATGTCTGACGCGACGCTTGCTGAAGCTATTACCATTTTCAATAAAATTATAAATTACCTTACCTCAAGTTGTTTCTCTTGTTTTCTTTATATTTTCTTTTGTTAATTTATTGCATTATTTAGAAGTGTTCCACTCCTATATTCTGTCCAAAACACGCCAGTGATCCTAGTGAAGAACGAGAAAGTCACGCAAACGAATCCTCAAAGTTGCCTCAAATCTTCTGTAAACCAATCAATAGCGTTTGTTGTATTTGACAGTGCAAAAAAGATACGTCAGCTAAATTTTATTAGAGCTATATTTCGGCCCTTCTTGGCAAGGGTCCTCTTCAGGCTCAAAACCGCATTAATTAGTAAATTCACAAATATCGTTTTCGATATCAATATTTTCATTTCGATGTTCGATATCAATATTTGGTCCGATATATCGTTATCGATATCTAATATTGCCCAACACCACTTAGCTCGAGCTCAAAAGAGAACAGGTTTGACTGCGATTTATCACACACGTAGATGGTACTTTTTCACTTGAAGACAGCCATTAGACACAGATGTGACGGGACCTAATGAACTGAACAGTAAAATTAATTTAAAATCAAATATAAAGAAAACCTCATTTTCGCTACACATTTCTTGTGGAAAACCCAGACCATTGTGACTTCAGACGGAGAACTTGCACTGGGACAAAGAGCGTCTCAAAAGGAAGTCATTAAGGTGATCCTTCGGTCACGGACTTCAGTATTATTATCTCTCCGGTCCTTTCCGAATTCTTAATTCTGCCAGTTTTTCAACTGCCTCCAATCCTCTCAAAGCAATGACACGACAAATTTATCTTTTCTATGAATGGTAATCCTCTTCTCTCTGGATTTCTGGTTAAGATGATACGACAGCTTTTTACGGTATCTCAAGATGAAAGGATGATATAAACAGATGTAGCGGAAAAGAAATAGTGCTGCAGATGGCATCCTGCAAAGCACTCCGACTACTCACGGAAAAAAAAGTGGGGAAAAGAGTTGCCAGAAGCAACGAGATTCTGGATGTGAGACAGAATAAAGTGGAAATATTCCGCATTCACCTTGACAGGATTTTTCTTTGCTGCAAACAATATTCATCTTATCTTTGTTCAATTTTCAACGGTGCTAGGACGATGAAACTTGGCAGGCGTATTAGGGACCCGACCAAACTAACTTGAAAATAGTCACTTCCCCATACCTCCACTTTCGGGGGAGTGGAGGTATGGGGAATCCGGAATACTGACGTTTTTTTATTTTTGAACGGGGAATCGGATATTAATGAAACTTGACATTTGGAAAGACCTCCTGTCTCGGATGTCACGACTCATGTCCGGAATGGACCGTTGACTTTGGGGGGAGTTGGAGTGGGGACGGACCGGAAATCGTATGACATGTTCAGAGTGGACGGATCGGAATGAAACTTAGTGGGAAGAACAAGCACATGCCCCAGATACATAGTTGATAAGATCGGACCGGATCCGAGCACTGTGGGGGGAGTTCGAGGGAGGGTCCGGAATTCCGGTGATCACGAGTTAAGATGCTTACACATGTGCTAGGACGATGAAACTTGGCAGACATATCAGGGACTCGACAATTTTAACTTGAGAACAGTCGTTTCTCCGATTTGACCATCGTGGGTGATTGGAGGGATGGGGAATCCGGAATCTTGAGAAATGTCCAACTTATGAACGGGTGATCGGATCTTAATGAAACTTGATATTCGGAAAAACTCATGTCTCAGATGTCCTACTCCAAGTTCGGACCGGATCCGATGAATATTGGGGAGTCGGGGTGGGGGGACCGGAAATTTTGTGACACGCTTAGAGTGTAGCGATTGGGATGACACTTGGTGGGAAGAACAAGCGTAAGCACTAGATACATCAGTGACAGAACCGGACCGGATTCGGGCACTCTGGGGGGGAGTTGGAGGGGAGGGTCCGGAATTCCATTGATCGCGATTTAAGGTACTTCCAGATGTGCCAGGACGATGAAACTTGGCTAGAAACTTACAGACTTGACAAGATCGGATTAGAAATTGTCACTTCCCAGATCCGACCATCCCTTAGAGTACTCATCTTCACCGCAAAGTGCAAAACTACTTTCAAGCAAAATCTACATTTTCATGACCCTCAAATGTTTTGCTTGAAAATGACTTTCTAGAACCCTTAAAGTGCGCATCTTAATCGAAAAAAAAAATTGACCAAACCATATATATTCATGACCTTAAAGAGAATCATTCTTGCCTCAAGGGTTCTGATTACAGATGAATTTCTAATTAAAGTGCGCAGTCCAAGGGTCCATCGCCATTCTTAATCTGCGGGGGTTTTGCATGCAAATGATCACAACAAACGCAGAAATTGGCAAATTCCTACTTTCATCCTTTTACCAAGCCTTGCAAGTGTCATATGAGCTTCCAGCTCTTGTTCTTTTGGGATGACTCGAAAAGCACAAATCACGCAACAGGGTACTCCAAAACACGCCAGTGATCCTTAGGAAGACGGATTAAACTTCCCCGTACCGACTCAAACTCAACGACTCAATTCCTGTGTCAAACAATCACGGCGATCTTTGGGAGGTACAAACGAAGAGCGGGGAATTCAGAACAGAAGATAAGAGAGAGAGATTGGGAAGATAACAGATAAGAGAAGAAGAAGATCAGAAAAGAAATCTTTGGAGTTGAGAAAGGGTGTCAAGGACTGGTTTATGGGGACATCTAATGATAAGACCTTTGTAATTATAAGGAGCTGTGCTAGGTACATCCGTTTCGGTATGGCACATCGTGAAAGATTTTTGAGTTGGTAGTCTTTGCTCGTTTATTTTTTTTTTTTTGTGTTTATTTTTGCGTATTGCCGTGGCCCGAAACTTTTTTTTGTGGTTAAATATCAGTATCATATCATAAGTCCCATACGGAAGCTAGGGACAATACAAAAGCCGAATAAGCAAGAGGGGTCTTTAATTACTACAGATGTCATCCTTCTCTAAACTATAAAACGAAGAAATTAATAAAAGCGGTGAAGAGATACCATAAGCTCGAATCAGTGAAAGAATTTCAATAAACACTTATGAATCAACATTTATCCGTTCTCAAAGATTGCATGCTGCTGTCCTTTCGTTCCCGCGACCGAACTTGTTTTGCGGTGCTTGTCTAGAAGGAAATGACATTGTCATTTCTTCTTTTTCCACAGAATTGGCTCGTTTCCCAACTGGAAACTTCGTTGTTTTGTCTCTCCGCGCTAGCCAATTAATTATGAAGCACAAATACTCTTTCTGTTCTCTCGTCCCAGACAAATAGAATAACCTAGACAAAAACCCAGACAATAGAATAACAGCGGAAAGAATGGGAGAAGGACAGAAAGCCGAAAGTAGCGACAGATCAGTTTATGTTTCAATACTCTAACGTACCTCAATCTTTTGAAACTAAGCTGTGTTTTCCAGAAGTCTACAGATCCATCCCGGTTGTTATAGTCGTGCGGTCCCAGCAGGTAGGTAGGTACTTTATTTGTGATTAAACCGATACACGGCATTTCACAGCTACAAACTAAAACCAGAATACGCCATTAACTACACATTCGCGACAAAACAGAATATCACGTTTAAAGAAGACAAAAGTAAAAGAAAAAGAAAACTAAAACTAATCCAATCGTGAGTTTATATCAGCCTTTGAACTAAAACATTTCAAAACGCTTCGTATTCGTAATAAACTTAAGTACTATCTCTAATTATCTTACTATTATTCACTAAGCTCGGACAAAACGGAAATTCTACTTGATGTTCAGTCCGTCTTCTTATCATTTGAAAACGCTGAGGACCAAATATAGGACACTCAAATAAACAAGAGCTGTAAGCTCATATGGCACTTGCATGGGTTGAGATGTATTATTTGATCAAAAGTAATTTTCGACTGTGCGGTTCACATGCGCACTTTAAGGGAGCTAGAGAAAAAGTATTTTATCGTTGAACTTGGCTGTGATGATGCGCACTTTAAAGGCACTAGAAATTCATCTGTAAGCAAGACCTTTGAGGCAAAAACGATAGCAGGCTCTTAGGGATCATTGATATATAGGTATACGTATGATCAAAAGTATTTTTTTTTCCACTAATGCGGGTAAAATGCGCACTTTAAGGGTGCAAGAAATTAATTTTTTTTTGCAAAACCCTTGTGGGACAACTGATCATGGGTTGAGATGTATCGTTTGATAGAAAAGTACTTTTCGACCTTGCGGTTAAGATGCACACTTTAAGGGAGCTAGAACTTCATTTGTAAGCAAAACCCTTGAGGCCTAAATGATCATGAGCTCATTTGGATGATGGAAATGCATATTTTGCTTAAAAGTATTTTTCTTAATTTGCGGTCATGATTGGTACTTTAAGGAATGGTCGGATTTGAAAAGTGGCGATTTCTAAGCCAATCTTGTCGAATTTCTAATATTCCAGCCAAATTTCATCGTCCTAGCACATCTGGAAGTACCTTAACTCGCGATCACCGGAATTCTGGACCCGCCCCTCAAACTCCCCCCACAGTCGCCGGAGCCAATCCGGTTCAGTTTTGGACTTGTTTGTTATTCCCACAAAGTTCCATCCCGATCTCTCCAGTCCAATCCGGTCACGTATTCCCCCCCCCCCACAATTGTTGTCGGATCCGGTCCGGACATGAAAAAGATCACCACATGCACGCCCTGTGTTCAGTTATTAAGTTTCACTCGAATCCGATCACCCGTTCCAAAGTTACGCATGGCTAAATATTCCGGATTCCCCCCTCCCTCCGATCCCCCCACGACTATCGGATCGAGTGAATTTTTATTTACAAGTCAGTTTGATCGGGTCCCTGATACGCCTCCCAAGTTTCGTCGTGAAAATCCCAAAAACCGTCATCACCAGAATTCCGGGAAACTCCCCTCCACCTCCCCCCCCCAAGTGTCCGGGTCCAGTCCAAACGTGTAAACGATTTATCTGGAGCAGATTCTTGTTCTTCCCAGCAAGTTTTACTCCGATCCCTCCATTATAACCGTTTCTCGAGATTTTCGGTCTTCCCCCACTCCAACTCCCCCATAGCTGTCGAATCCGGTTCGGACTTCAAATGGAACATCAGAGATATGTCATTCATTCAGGTATTAAGTTTCGTCCCAATCCGATCACCCGTTCGAAAGTTACACAACACTCAATTTTCCATATTCCCCCGCACTGCACCACATATACAAACCCCTTTGACCCTCGAATGCACTAGCTCTTTCCAATGTTAACAGAGTGATCCGATGCAAAGAGTGACGTCACGCCGCGCGCAGACCTACTAGTGTGTAGAAAGGGGTAGGGGTTTTACAAAAACTACTAAATTCTCAGGATTCCCCCGCTCTCTACTCCCTCCACGGTGGTCGGATCGGGGAAGTGACTATTTGCAAGTTAGTTTGGTCGGGTCCCTGATATGCCTGCCAAGTTTCATCGTCCTAGCACTTTTGGAAGTACCCTAACTCGAGAACAGTGGACCGCCCGACCGACCGACCGACCGACCGACCGACAGACCGACAGACCGAAAAGTGATCGGTATATGGCACTTGAGCGAAGCTGCAAGTGCCATAAAAATGCCAACAAGTTTCAATTACCCCACAATGGCAAAGTTAGGATGGAACCTTACCTATCCTATATAAATAATAGTTTAGACGGCTATGTCCTGTAATAAATTGGGAAAGCAAAAACGATGGTTGAAATTTCTTGGTTGCGATCAGATCCTCTTTACTTTGAAAGATTGTAGCTTTGATGAGAAACAGAGCGAAAATTCCATAAGCCGGTCTTAAAGGACACCTGAACAATGAAACCATAATTGAACACACCATGGAGAATGCACTTACAGACATGGCCACGGAAAGCATTCTTCTCCTGAGCGTGAAGTTTTCAAAATAGTGATGTTCGTTTCTGGAGGCTTGCACATGCAGACTCCAAGACGAAAAGCGCAATTCATTCAAATCTTTTACAGCGCTGGCCGGATCGTATTGGAATTTCTTCTAGATATACGTTTGGGCTTAACTGGTTAAAACATATTCCAGAAGAAGGGTTGATTTGAGACATTTGTTCATTTCCAAAATTGTTCGGTACTGAAATAAGGACAGATGCAAAATGGAGCAAAAATCATAGCTTGGAAACACCATTTCGTATTTGGATTGGGTTTTCTGCAGGCAATGTTAACGGAAGTCATACACATAGGGATGATACTTGGTACTCTTCATTCAGGTGAACTTTAAGGACCAGTAAGCTCCTTGGGAGCAAGAAGCGGAAGCCTCATCCGCCTCGAAAACCGCCGAACAAAATGAGAAACAACAAATCCTTCTAGTAGATAGAAGATAACATCAGATTTTGGGATCCATTTTTTTTTATTGTTTTTTGTGTTATGGTTGGCCGTCAAGTCTGTAACGTAAATAAACTTATTTTTACTTCTAACTCCCCTACGAAGCATAGAAAACGTAGGTCTGGTTGTGACAACTAATGAAATTAGTCGGTACTGAGTATGTTGAACAGATTGTGTAATCATAACAACGTTCAACTGCAACAAGAGTTTCAAGCAGCATTCTCTATTTCGAAGAGGATTCGTATTCTATTGTTATGTTCAACTGCAACTCGAAATCGCACTTTTTCTCTAGCTTTTTCCAGCCTCAAAAGAAAATTCTTTCTCCCAGCGTGCGTCGTCGACACGCTCCCTTACAGGTGGGAAATACGGGAAACAGATTAGGCAGGGAAAATTGCACTTGACATGCCCATTATTTAGATAAACGCAGTGTCGATCGTCTATGCCTGATTAGCCGAGACTGTTTATTTGTCCAGGAAAACTGGGGGGAATTTTTCGTCAAATCGAGTGTAGATTAACAAGTTATTCTGAAGGTGGCTGCGTGTTTGGCGAAATTTGGGTCAGGGATTTGGTGGAAGGAAAAAATTAGAAGGGGTTGTTTGGTTCAAAGAACTTGGCGAAATTCTTGAAAACGGCCTTCTGGTACAGACAAAGCCATTTAGGAAATGACGAAGAAGTATGTACAACTCGATCCTTTTTGTGTTTTTGATTTTTTGCGTTTATTTTTATGATTATTCTTTTTGACCCGCTAACAGATAGAGGAGTGCAAAGATGAAAATAAAAAGGAACAAAATATAATAAAAACACTAAAATTTGCTTTAAAAAAAACTGTAACAAGCTGTAGTGTGCGGGATGCTGAGTTAGAATGCTGAAGATATATGTGATTTTTTTTTTTTACTTAGGGCCAAAAGTTTAAGGATAATATCCGGCAGCTTTAATTGCCCGCGGAATCAGGTGTCTGTTTTTGGGATCCCAAAACGTAAGTGGAGGGATACCTATGACATCGCAAAAGTTGTCCGTCTGTCCCTCCGTCTGTAAGCACGATAACTCTAGAAGAATGAGATATTCTGATGAAATTTAGTGCAAGGATTCTTTGGATCAAGGGAAAGGTCGAGTTCGTAGACGCTCTGTAGTCCTAAATTTAGGCGTGGGGGAGGGGGTTCAAATTAAGGGTCAAACAAAATATTTGTAAACAGCTAATGAGATAGTCGATTAAGAGATAAGAAGACATGCTGAAAACGATTATGAAAACCATTTTCTCGCCGGACAATTAGTTATCCCGGAATTCGGCAAACACCGGAAAGTTTGTTGAAAGTAAAAGTTTTATTTGAAGTTGATCAGATGTTCAGTTAAGGGGTAAGAAGACATGCTGAACACTTACGTGAAAATCATTTTCTATCCGGACAAGTAGTTCGCCCGGAATCCGGCCAACACCGGAAGACTTCTTAAAGACAAAAGTTTTATTTGAAGTTGATTAGATGTCCTATTTACGGATAAGAACAGAGGCTGAATCTGCATATGACAATCATTTTGTACCCAGACATGCAAATCGCCTGGAATCTGGCTGAAACCGGAATTTTTCTTATAAGCAAAAGTTTTATTTGAAGTTGATTAGATGTTCGATATAGGGGTGAGTTCTGAACTTGTTTCTAAGCTTTATTTTTTTTTGCCGGACAAGCAGTTCGCCCGGGATTCGGACGAAACAGGAAATTTGGCAGAAGTGAGGCAGGAAGTTTCGATCAGTTTCGTCAAAATAGGGGTAAACACACATGCTGAATCCATACCTGAACTTAGTTTTCTCAGATGATTAGCTATTTGGCTTTAATACGTTTCTAGATCTTAAGAATAAAAATGTTCAAGGAGATCTGGCGAACACAAGACCCAATTATCTGTATCAAATATTAAGTTTTTGGGATCGCACCGAAACCTTTGGTCTTGTTGTACATGGACCACAGGCTGTTTTGTTGCAGTAAATTATCTATCTACAGACAGAAACGCAAAGCTACGGGAATAAAGAAAATGAAAACAAACACAAGAGGGGATACTCACCCGTTTGTACATCGAAAGACAAGGAGGCGGGTTGGATCTTGTACACCATAATCCGTATCGACTATCTTCTCTCAAAAAGGCACATAATTTATGCTTTTCGTAACTTTCTTTTTATCTAATAAACTATTTACATTTTAGGAAATGGATTCATCGAAGGCAATGAGCTGGACGGGTTCTTGAGGGAGTTTGTATCATCCGTGAACGTCAACGACAAGCCGGAGGTAAGTAGTCGTTATTCATATTCGTAGCAGCAAGGGCATTTTTGTTCATCATTCACGGCACGGCAATGATCTAAACTGATACGCATTTTTCGTTCATCGTTCACGGCAAGTCTATAACATATCTTTTTAAACCAGAAAGAAATTAAAAAAACATAGCATATTCCTTATTGTACAGATGTTTTAATTATTATACTGGAATAATTATTATACTGTTCATTATTTGTATGCCATTTCTGAAAGATATGTTGTTCCAGACTATGGCCTTCTTTTGACTTGTAGTCGATTGTGGCACGGAATATAATAATTTAAGCGAAAGTAAATTAAAGATCTCAATTTTAAGTATTACTCTTGGAGATTTTCAGACGTTTTTGTCTGAAAGCAGTCTTATCGCGGCCTTAACAAAATATCAAACAAAAGGACTTCCAAGCTGGGGTGAATTTTCAAACAGAACAGAGCTGTCATTCCAGGCTGTATTTCCGACTGCTATTGATTACATATTACAAGCCTGGGATTCCTACAGCTGAATGCATGAGTTGCGCCTTATCCTAAAAACGTCAACAGACATACAATGTTGCACATTAATAAATATAATATTTCTGAAAGATCTGCTGTTACAAACTTTGTAGTCTCGTAGTCTTTTTAGCACGGCAGAAGTTAAATTTCAAACAAAACGATTTCCCAAATCGAAACAAATTTCCAAATCGGAATATAATTTTAGTTGACACGACAGTAAAAAAAAAGAAAACGATATATTTTATATACTACTTCTCAAAAATTCGTTGTTGCAAACTATGTTTTTTGCTTGCATTCTTAGTACCATAAATAAAATTTCAAATAAAAAGATTTTCAAAACGAAACTAATTTTCTAATCGGCAAAGAAATTTTTAAGACGTAAATAAACAAAACGGAATAGAGCTGTCACTTCAGGCTGCTTCTCTGACTGCTATTAACTATATATTACACGCCTGGGATTCCTGCAGCTGAAGCAGAGCTGTGATCCCAAAAACGCTAACAGACATACAATGTTATAAATCATGCATCCTTGGGATTTTATGAGCCGAGGAGAATGGGATATCAGTAGTTGGTCACGTTCAGCTCCTTTTTAATTGTCGCTTGGGTTTAAACAAGACTTTGTTTGGTTTTGAGAGGATCTTACTTGGTGTTTCCAATAATGGGGGAGACACCATCACCAGACGATATAACTGATTATTATGAACACACGGTGCATTTTTATGGCACTTGCCCTTCGGCCAAGTGCCATATAGCGATCGCAATTTCTGTCCGTCCGTCGGTCGGTCGGTCCGGGTTTTGCTAGTTCGGGTACTTCCACATAAGCTAGGACGATGAAACTTGGCAGGCATATCAGGGACCCCAAATGATTAAGTTGGAAATAGTCACTTTCCCGATCCGACCATCGTGGGGGGAGTGGAGTGAGGGGGGATCCGGAATATTTTGGAATTTATAACTTTCGAACGGGTGATCGGATCTTAATGAAACTTGATATTTGGAAAGAGCTCGTGCCTCAGACGTTCCAATTAAAATCTGAACTGGATCCGGTGACTCTGGGGGGAGCTGGAGGAGGGGGGGGGGCGGAAATCTTGGGAAACGCTTGGAGTGGAGGGATCGGGATGAAACTTGGTAGGAGGAACAAGCACCACCCCTAGGTACATCATTGACAGAACCGGACCGGATTCGTCCACTGTGGGGGGAGTTGGAGTGGGGTTTCGGAATTCCGGTGATACGGAGTTAAGTTACTTCCGGGTGGGCTAGGGCAATGAAACTCGGCAGGTAAATCAGGGACGCGACCAGATTAACCTAGAAATAGTCAGCTTCCCGATCCGACCATCATGGGGGAGTGGAGGGAGGGGGAATCCGGAATTTGAGGTATGTACAACTTCCGAACGGGTGATCGGATCATAATGAAACTTGATATGTAGAAAGACAACATGTCTCGGATGTCCCATTTCAAGTCCGGACCGGATCCGATGAAGCTGGGGGGGGGATAGGAAGGGGGCCCGGAAACCTTGTGACAAGCTTGGAGTGGAGCGATCGGAATGAAACTTGGTGGGAAGAACAAGCACAAGCCCTATGTAGATCAGTGACAGAACCGGACCGGATTCGGGCATTGTGTGGGAGTTAGAGGGGGGGGGGGGTCCGGAATTCCGGCGATCGCAAGTTAAGGTACTTCCAGACA
Source organism: Branchinecta lindahli (assembly GCA_023053555.1). Classification (NCBI taxonomy): domain Eukaryota; kingdom Metazoa; phylum Arthropoda; class Branchiopoda; order Anostraca; family Branchinectidae; genus Branchinecta; species Branchinecta lindahli. The sequence goes on from JAKZAO010000002.1 coordinate 5,259,472, forward strand.
TGCTAGGACGATGAAACTTGACTTGAAAATTAAAGACTTGACATGATTGGCTTAGAGATAGTTAATTCCCAGATCCGACCATCCCTTAAAGTACTAATGCTAACCGCAAAGTGCAAGAAAATACTTTTAAGCAAAATATACACTTTCGTGATCCCTATGAGCCCATGATCATTTTTGCCTCAAGGGTTTTGCTTACAATAAAATTCCTTAAAGTACAAACAATACTTTTGAGCAAAATATACATTTTCGTGCTCCTGATGATCATCTTTTGCTTCAAGAGTTTTGATTACAGATGATCTTCTATAACTTGGAAACAGTCACTTGCAAGATCCAACCATCGTGGTGGTAGGGAGGGGAGCCGAATTCCGGAACTTAGTGACATGCATAATTTTCGAACGGGTGATCGGATCTTAATGAAACTTGATATTTGGAAAGACCTCATGTCTCAGATGTCCCGTTTCGAGTCCGAACCGAATCCGATGAATGTGGGGGGTTTCGGAGGGGGGGGAACTGGAAATCATGTGACACGCTTACAGTGGAGCGATCGGGATGAAACTTGTTGGGAGGAACAAAAACCCTAGGTTCATCATTGACAGAACCGGACCGGATTCGTGCACTACGGGGGGAGTTGGAGTGGGGTTCCGGAATTCCGGTGTTACGGAGTTACGGAGTTAAGTTACTTCCAGATGTTTTAGGACGATGAAACTTGGCAGGTGTATAATGGACTCGGCCAAATTAACTTGGAAATAGTCACTTGCCCGATCCGACCATAGTGGGGGGAGGGAGGGGAGCCGGAATCCGGAATTTATTGACATTCATAATTTTCGAACGGGTGATTGAATCTTTATATTTGGAAAGACCTCATGTCTCAGATGTACCATTTCGAGTCGAGACCGGATCCGATGAATGTGGGAGGGGGGTCGGAGAGAGGAACCGAAAATCATGTGACACGGTAAGAATGGAGCGATCGAAACCTCCCGAGCGTCACCGTCGAAAAGGAAGTGCTTGAAAATTTCGCTGGTTTTTCCATAAGATGTCAAAATATTTAAAACAAATTGTTCAAATGTATTATAAAACAGCAAATATAACTAAGTGACCATTTCTTTTGCACGTAACTGTAGTACCAAACAACCCATCACACTGACAAAGCTACTATCCATTCACATCCTACTGCGATAACTTGAATACAAGCTAAAAAGCTTGCAAGTGCCATATGAGCTTGCAGCTCTTGTTTTCTGTCAAATCCTACAGTTTCGTGTACGGTAGGGGTATGCTTCTTTCGAGACCTCCCTCAATTTTTCCATACAATGATTCTGTTTCTTGCTTATAAAACAGTCAAATGGAAAGAGAACAAAATTTATAAATCACTTTATGATTTCCTTGCATTTTAGAAACTTTTCTTGTTCCAGTCGTCAAATTTGAAAGTTCGAGCCGAAGTAAGCAAAGGGAAACCCAGGGGATTAATAAAAAGAAGCCGAGAGTTGTGCGTATTGATGAGGGTAAACTTAGTTGTGGTCGAACTGTCGGAAAATTTGGGTGAACTGACGTTTGTGTCAACTGACGCTTGAGTTAAGTGACGGTAGGCGAACTGACGGTGGGCGAACTGACGTGTAGGCGAACTGTCGGATTTTAGGATTAGGTGAACTGACGTGTGGGCAAACTGACGTGTAGTTTAACTAACGGTAGGTGAACTGACGGTGGGTCAACTGGCGTGTGGGTCAACTGACGTGTGGGTCAACTGACGTGTGGGTCAACTGACGTGCGGGTCAACTGACGTGTGGGTCAACTGACGTGTGGGTCAACTGACGTGTGGGTCAACTGACGTGTGGGTCAACTGACATGTGGGTCAACTGACGGATTTTGCGGGTCAACTGACGTGTAGGTGAACCGTCGGAAAATTTGGCCGTACTGACGGAAGTCTGAGGCGAACTGACGTTTGTGTCAACTGACGTGTGGCGGTACTGACGGGACCCCATCGAGTCTTCAAGCTATTTAAAACAACAAGTGCTGGGTAACTAGACTAACGTGACTCCCCACCAAGTTAAACTTTTAAAGCGCAACAGAAATGGTCTTTTCACGATAAATGGTTCAGAAATATCGTTTTCCGATAATACCAACACCTGTCCCATGAAATTAGCTATTTTTTTGTTAGCGCTTGTCGAATCTATCCAGACTTCCCGTTCCTCGAAGTTGAGGTTGGTCGCAAAATATTTCTTTTGATTGACTTAGCTTTCGGCTAAGTCTGTGCTAAGTGACTGACAAACTCGGCTAGGTCGAAAAATTGCTAAAAGCTCGTGGTTGCAAAACAAAACAAGGGCGAAGAGCGGCAACTTCTAAAGTTTATAATTCCATGGGAGCTAGAGATAACAGAAAAGTCAGAATAAGTAAGAGGAGGAAGCCTCTTCCTCCTCGTTGCCAGAACGCTTTCAAAGATTGAAAAGCGGTGCCCACTTTTTGCGGGGCGGTTGGAGATTGGTTTTCCATCGAAAAGTCGGGTCACTTGGGAAATCCAATCTAAAATTCTCTTCCTTTTTCAGTCGGTGTCCGATGCTGTCCTTGCCGAACTCCGAGAATGTTTTATGGAGGCTTACGACGACAACCAAGACGGAAAAATCGATATCCGCGAAGTAAGTTTGTCTTGAAACTTCAAATTGCTTTTTCTCTTGAGACCTGGATTGGGTAATTGAGAAAAAAACATGGCACGCTCTTCTCAGGAGGAGATAATCTACTGTTTATTGTATGAAACTTTGTTTTCTTTTGGTCACGAAATTTTCGCCTTCCTTTCAGGTCCTACGTAGCCTAGTTTGTTCGTTATGTTTCACGTGTTTTTTTTCTTTGCCACTCTTCCGTGTTATTCATCAGATCAGTCATATTGTACTGAGTCTCTTTATCCTGTCACTTGCAGTTTTCGTCTTTGTTCGGCTCTTTGTACTTTGTTCTTGGTACTTTATCCATACTTCTCGCTATCGTCATTTAGGTACTTCGGCAATGTCAAGTCAAGTTCAAGTATTGTGTCTTGGCTATCGTGTAGCTCTGGGAAGCTAGGATGATCATATTCCATTAGCGTAATGAAATTTTGAATGACTGAAATAATCTCGGAAATAATAATGTCTGGTCGTGGCCACTGAACACAACATAGGGTGGGTTGGTGAAATGGGATAGCAGACGGCGAAAATGCGATTGAGATCAAGAAGCCCTAGTTTTGACAACAGCTTCAAGAAATCTAGAAGTTACGCCGGTAGTGATTCTGTTGAAAACGACCGCGTACCAGCAGCTTCAAATCTATCGAGCGTAATCCAAAATGACATCTTAATCTCAAAGGAATGCCGATGATCACTTTGAAGTCGAAGGATCGTTCGCAACAATCCATATGTCCACAAGATTACGGCCCCAGAAGCATCAGATATTTATGAAATTCTACTATAAATGATGACATGGCTTCACATGGAGCCGAAGAGAGGTCATTATCGAGCACCAGGTCATTAGCGGAGAAGTCTAAAGGCCGGACTGTCACGATCTTCCGCATATCCAATTTGATCCCTCATTTAGCAACTGCATCAAATTCTTCCTGACCATGTTTTTGGGATCCCAAAACGTAAGTGAAGGGATACCTATGACATCGCATAAATTGTCCGTCTGTGAGCATAATAACCCTCGAAGGGAATGAAATATTTTGATGAAAATTGGTGTGAGGATTCTTTGGGCCAAGGGAAAGGTCGAGTTCGTAGATGGGCTCTGTAGCCCTACATTTAGGGGAGGAGGAACAACTAATGAGATTACCGATTCAGGGGTAAGAAGACATGCTGAACACGATTATGAAAACCATTTTCTCACCGGTCAAGTAGTTCGTCCGGAATCCGGAAATTTGTTAAAAGTAAATATGGAGAGTTGGAATTTACTAGATTCAAAGCTGCACAACGCATCACAAACAAAATTACACGACTACCTTATTCAATTATGAAAGCCCGCATTTACGTTGTTACTATCGGACGGAAAATAACAAAACTACAGGTCTTAGTGATCTTCTTAGACTTTGTACTAAAAATACAACTTCCTTTTCTTATCAACAACCAACCACTAGTAGTTAGCCCTTCAACCAATTCCAGTCAATCTCTAATTCCAAAATCCCCCAAATTCTAGCACTCCAACACTGGCATGTAGTACATCCCATGCAACGTAGTTGGCATCCTCTAATTGAGTTTCTTTTACTCAGTTTGAAGCTGTCATAACTTTTTTATAGACCGAGTTTGGTTTGTCCATAGGGAATAATACAAAATAAGAGGACATGAAATAAGTTTTAAAACGTTTTCATACGACCACGGCTCAGTGCAATAGCAATAAAAAGTTAGACGTGACCCCTTTAACGGCGACAGTTTTACTGCTTGCGCTTTATTTTATACTCGTCTTGAACTTGGTTTGTAACCTACTATCTTTACAAGCTGCGATAACTTCAGTAGTATATTTTTAAACCTTTCATAACTTTGCTCGATATGTGGACATTTTTTCCCGTCCAAGTTGTGAGTCAAGCAGAAGCTGGAAAGTGGATGAAGACTAGCACTTGGAGGTTTTTACACGGACCTTAAAGGACTTGTCGTACCTTTAATACAAATACAAACTACTTCCATAACTGCATTCACTAATTCTTAAAACCGGAAACCTAAATTTCATATGTTGTATTCTGAACCCGCTAACGACACATCACTCACCTTCTTTTCTCACTTTTATATTTTGCACTTTTCTAACTTTTTTAATTTTGGCTTTTATTTTTATTTCGAAAAATCGCTGCCAAAGCATCGTAGCTGACGTATTCATTCATTTTCGCCATTATCTGGATGTATTTTTTATTTTTTTTCTTACTTTTATGCGTAGGCTATTTGTATAAGGCTACTGTTTTAAAAAAACTTGCGTATCGGGAAGATTAGTCCCTGGAACTTACTGGGAATTCCCAGATTTCAATGTCATTATTTGCTTATCGGGAACGTTAGCCGATTGCAGTTCGATACTCCGTTTTAATTAAACGTTATTTGGTTATCAGGGAACATTAGCCCCTGGTACTTCGATTCCCCGCCTCGACATAGTAATATTTGCTTATCGGGGAACATTAGCTCCTAGTGACACTTCCCCCGATTTCAACTCCAACAAATAAATATTTGCTCATCAGGGAACATTAGCCTTGGTCATATCGATTTATTAGTCCAGGTCACAACGTTATTCGGTTATTTGGTTATCAGGCAACATTAGCCCCTGGTACTTCTATTCCCCGCCTCGACATACTAATATTTGCTTATCGGGGAACATTAGCTTCTAGTGACACTTCGATTCCCCGATCTCAACTCCAACAAATAAATATTTGCTCATCAGGGAACATTAGCCTTGGTCATATCGATTTATTAGTCCAGGGCACAACGATTTCCCGGGCTCTCGGGGACGATTAGCCCCTGGTACTTCGATTCCCCGCCTTGATATACTAATATTTGCTTACCGGGGAACATTGGCTCCTAGTGACACTTCGATTCCCCGATCTCAACTCCAACAAATAAACATTTGCTTATCAGGGAACATTAGCCTTGGTCATATCGATTTATTAGTCCAGGGCACAACGATTTCCCATGTTCTCGGGGACGATTAACCCCTGGTACTTCGATTCCCCGCCTCGATATACTAATATTTTCTTATCGGGGAACATTAGCTCCTAGTGACACTTCGATTTCCCGATCTCAACTCCAACAAATAAATATTTGCGTATCAAGGAACAATGCGTTTCTTGGTCATATCGATTTATTAGTCCAGGGCACTTCGAATTCCCGGGTTCTCGGGAACGATAGCAATGGGTACATTCCCCGATCTGTCGGCGAACATTTGCTCCTGGAGTCCTGACACATCAGATCCCCGACAAACGAGCAACAGTATCGCGTGAAGTACTGATTCCAAGAAAAACACTGCCTTTAAAACACACAATGTTTTCAAGAAGAAAAGGTGTGCTCCAAGTCCCATAGTGCGATCGAACCCACTGGATAATTAATGAGTAGGCGAATGGATGGATCTCTAAGGGTTAAATCGGTTTGGGTTATCTGTGAATAATGTTGGCTGGTGCTAGGATTCTGCAGAACGAAATGACACAGTTGTGTTGGCAACAAACAATTATATCAACCGGTAATGGTTCCTCCCTTCCACGTAAAACTAAATCGCAATTCTGCTAAGGTGGATATAAATTACCTATGGACTTCGAAGTATCGGGAATCACAACTGATGGACAATTAATGAAATAATCCTTTAGGTAAAACAGGTCCTTTAAAAACTTGGAGGTAACTAGACCCAAGCGTGGCTTTTTCCAATGCTGCCCTTCTTCACAACTCCCTCCTTAGAAAGTTTGGAAGTAGGAGCTTCGTCCCTGGGGTAAACTTTTCATTAGATCTTACATTATTTGGCTCATTTTCTAGCTCGCACAACTTCTGCCGATGGAAGAAAACTTTTTCCTACTTTTCCGATTCGATAACCCACTGGAGTCAAGTGTTGAATTTATGAAGGTAAGTTGCTCATATTTGTTTTACATCAAGGATAATAATTAGTTCGCTCCCCTACTGCCTACAAAAATAAAGCAAGAACAAGACCGAGGGTACGGTATGGGATCCCGAACGGTCTGCTGAGCTGGCGAAGCACTTCGCCGAGAGATTCTAAACCACGCTGACTAACGGCACCCATACCGTCTGGAGCAGAAACCACATTTTTCGGTTTTAATATGTTTTTTCCAGAACCGGGTTATCCTTTTGTCTACCGAGGATAAATTTGGGCTTAGATTAGTGTCGAGTTAAGATTTCATTACGGAAGCCATGTAGTCAACCGTACGAACCAAACAATTACTGTACGAACGGTTCCCCTGGGTGGGATCAAGAATAAATAAGGGAGAGAATTGAGAAGACTCAACTCAAGCTGGTTTCCTTTCTAGCCGGTATAAAAAACCGGGGGTGGAGCCTGGGTGGGGCTTCGCGTGTTGCCTCTTGCAGTATTAGGTGTTACCTCCAGAGCAAAAGTGATGAAGCAGTCAGAAAAGGCGGGAATTTTCAAACACTGCTGATTTCCGAGGATTATACCAAGAATGAAGAAGGGGACAATTAGAAGACAAAAATAAAGGCAGAAAAGGACCAACAGCAATTTGGACTGAAAGTTCAAGTTTAAAGAAAGGAAGGGACGTACTACCAAATGTTTTACTCTAGGCTTAGAAAGTCGCTGGAGAAGTGAGAAGAACAATTCACCTCTTTTTTTTTCATACACAAATATTCATTTAATCCCTCTGGCAGATCCAGAGTGTACGTGTCCGTATCATTTCCAGTAATTAGTTATTAGTGTAAGACTAGGATTTATTGTTTTTCGCAACTATCCGAGAAAATGGTATGAACTAAATTTTGTGTAGTGAATAAGATAAGATAAGATAAGATAATCTGTATTTGAAAGCCGTATGGCCATATACAGTAACAAACAACATACATAAATACACCCAACATTCATTCAACACTACTATAGTTTCTACGGCGCACTTTCTCTATCTCTTTCATCAATCTTACTAAACTCTAAAGCCCTTCCAACAAAATTCCCTACTGCGATAATATACCTCGGCGACGTTGATTTCAAAATCCCAGGGAGAAAGCCATCATTCCCCTTTTCAAATATACTTCCCCTCAAATGTGAGAGGCTACGACACCGCAGGAGAATATGGCCAAGCCCAGACTCACCTTCCCCACAAACCGGGCAAGACCTATGCATTTCCGGGTTCTTCTTTCTTTCCCAAACTTTCCCGAAAGGTAGACAATTAGCTCGCACCTGCAACCAAACCTTCATAAACCTTTTGGGGATATCCAACTTAAAATAATATTCCTCACCATACGTTTCCTTCACTTGACTATAAAATTGTAGACTTTTAGATGACTTGATGTCCAGCCACCACTGCTGGATTTCCTGGTCTTTTAGCCTCGCTTTAAATTCTCCCAGGAATTTTTTCCCTTCCTTTCCTGGTCCACGACCCATATTCCATATGTACGAAAATCCATTTTTATCCAATAACTTTTTAACCTGGAAAGGCCAAGCTTTCTTTGTCCCAATTTCTAGTAGTTCATTATATGCAGATGATTCCAGCCTGTGGTTGGGGTAATCCAGTAGCTTTAACCAATATTTGATGATATGGACTTCCCTCTTACTTCGCATTGAAAATAATCCAAGATCGCCTCTTATAACCAGGCTGTGCGTGGTGATATGTAACCCGTATATCCTCTTGTAATATTGAAGCTGTAACGTTTCTAGGTTTTTTCCGCTTTCGTACCCCCATATTTCGGCTCCGTAATGAACTATTGATTCAATTTTCGAACAAAACAGTTGTTTGTGCATCTTGAGGTCGCCAATCCCGGTGAGTAGGTTGTTTCTATACAAAGTAAACAATGCTGCTTTGGCTCTTGAGGCTGCTACTGAAATGTGTTTTTTCCAGCTACCGTTCGAAGAAAGATGAAAACCAAGGTATTTAGCTTCCGTGACAATCTTAATCTGTTGTCCCTTGAAGAAGAAACTCTCTTGCTGTTCCCCTTTTGGCTGGCGTCCAAAAACTATTACTTCAGTCTTCTTGATGTTGAGCTGCAATTTCTTTTCCTCCAAGTATACTCCTGTTAGATCCAGCAATATCTGTAATTCAGCTGCTGTTTTACCGACTAGTGCGATGTCATCTGCGAACATGAGCAGCGAGAAAACTTTCTCACCAAGCCGTACTGTTGGTGCCCACCTACTTTCCAAAAAAGAAACTATATCATTAACAAATATCGCGAATAATTTCGGGGAAAGTGCGCTTCCCTGCCTCACTCCTTTTATATTGAAAAACATCCTCGATATACCTTTCCCCGCCACCTTTACGAAGTTTTTAGTTTCGCAATACATACATAATATCATCCTTATAAATAATAGGGGAAGGCCTAATTTTACCAATATCTTAAACAATATCACTCGATCCACATTATCAAATGCTCTGCTAAGGTCTAGGAAAGCTATGTATAACTTCCCTTTACCTTTACAATATTTATTCATCAAAGCATTTAAAATAAATAACCTATCCGACGTCGAATACCCCTTCCGAAAACCTCCTTGCTCCTCTCTAATAACTTTTCTTTGGTCCAACCATTGACTTAATCTCTTATCTATAATCTTTTCCAAAATTTTTCCTAAACTATCCATTAAACTAATTGGCCTATAATTTTCAAACGCACGCGGGTTCCCTTTTTTATAAAGAGGGAAAATAAGGGACGTTTTCCAAGCCTCCGGCCACTTCTGTGTGCTAAGGACTAGATTAAAAATTCCCAGAAGGACTGGGAGTAATATAGATGTCGCAACTTTATACAAACGTAGAGGAAGGCCGTCAGGCCCTGGAGCTGACCCACCTGATGAATTCCTTAGTGCTAATTCTAACTCCTCCTCCCGAACAGGATCACATAACAAGTAATCTTCTTGGTTTAGGGGGTACTCAGTGTGACTTTCGGCGATTATTCCTATTTCCGCTGCCATTTCGTCGTAATCAGGGACCAGTAGAGTAGAATTCTGGGCGAAATCATGTTGCAATGACTCGAAGTAGGCAGGCCATTCCTCGGGTTCTGGGGTCTCGTTCTCGGTTTTATTTTTCGTGCCGGGTTCGCGAATTTTTTTCCAAAATTCTTTTTTGTTCGTACTCTTAAAAGCCTTAGCAACTTCTGCTTGTTGTTTTAGCTCAAACAGTTTTTTCTTTTTCTTTATATGAGACTTATACCTTTTTCTTTCTTCGCGGTATTTACTAAGCCATTCGATTTTCCGGGTTTCCGTGTCCGCAGTTTTCACCTTTGCCAGGACTCTTGCAAGGTTCTTTCTTTCTGCTTCACAATCAGCATCGAAAAACCCTGTTGGCTTAAGCGTCTGTTTAGAAAGCGGCCCTTCTAGGTTTTCCCTGAGTGTAGTTGTTAATACTGATGAAATTACGTCAGTTGTTTCTTGTCGAGCAACTATACTTTGCTTTATTCTACAAATAGAACTTTCCATTTCTTCTGTCGTTAATATTTCTTGGATTGTGTTTACCTCGTCTTTTGTCCAATCACTCTTTATTCTCGGTGGGGGTTTCTGCCTTTGTTCCCGCCACTGGGATACTTTCCTCGGACACGGGGGAGCCTTATTCAAAAACGTAATACTCAAACTAACCGGAAAATGGTCTGATTCTGACCTATGATCAATTTCAACATTAAGGGATGCAGGTGCGAGTTTAGTGTCTATCAAAATATAGTCAATAACGCTAAAACTTACCCCTGAAGTGCAAGTGAACTCACCCCGGTCTGCATCCAACCCAAATCTCCCGTTCCCAATTGCCAAGCCAAACTCACCGCACAGTGCCAGTAGCCTCTTACCCCAAGCATTGACTTTTCTTTTCTCGTCCTGGCTTCTTCTCTGGATCTTATACGCATCTGGGATATTCAAATACGCAAAATCACCACCTGAAAAAAATTCAACCGATAGTTCTGGTACTGCCGAAGTATAACCGTTAAAATCCCCCATCAACACAAAATAATCCCCCGTATATTCCCCTCGCAACCGCCCTAAATCCTCCTCCAATATCGTCCACGTATCCTCTTTTACATAACAACTATTTTGGGGGGCGCAATAAACGCATCCCACAAGAAAAGTTTCACCTCCCATACATCGGATTCTCAACCAAATTAAATTCTCAGACGAACTAGGTACTCTTACACAACTACGGAACACATCATTTTTTACCAGAACCATAACTCCTCCGAAACATCGATTATTCTTTGACTTTTTCCTTTCTGTTCTAAATACACTATGCCCTGGTACTGAAATATTTTCTTCTTCTGATAACCAAGTTCTTCTGATAACAACTTAAAACAAAACAGAATAACTCTTTGAGTACATTTCGCCATTTATGCCTAAAATTCAAGTTTGAATGATGAAAAAACATGATATTAAAGAAAAAAAACGATGATGAAATAACAGACTAATAATAGCATAGATAATGACATGATAACAGCATAGATAAACCACCCGAGATAATCATATACATTTTGACCAAGAACAATAAGTTATTATCACAAATGGGGACGTTTTGGATTTCTCATAATCAGCAAATATTAATTTGAAATATTTATAGTCAACTGTTTGTCGCACCTATACGAGAAAATGATATGAGCTAAATTTTGTGTCCAGACTAGAGAGCACAATTTAAAAACAAAACATAATAACTCATTCAGTACATTTTTGCCAGCTAAATACCTTTAGTTGTCCAAACCTTTTCTACAAGCGATGCTTTACAGTCCTGAGAAGACTAAAATAAAATTACTAATGTTCACACCAATCCAGCACCAATCCTATTGATCTGGACCAAAGACGCGTGTTAGGTCATTGCCTCAAGTGCCTCAACGTTTGCTCCTAATTGCTCCCTGAGTCATCAAATGCTGCATTCCCTTGGGCTCATCGTCTTTGTGAAAGGTCGCGATAAAATTAGCACCTTATTGGAAATCTGACCCGATTGAAAGTCGTTTTCATTTTTGTAATCCGCAGAAATCAGCACTGTTTGAACTTCCCGCCTTTTCTGGCTGCTTCATTACTTTTGCTCAGGAGGTAACGCTGAATACTGCAAGAGGCAACACGCGAAGCCCCACCCAGTCTCCACCCCCGGTAAATAATGCCGGCTAGAAGGAAACGTAGCTTGCTGACATCAAGGTTATGCGAGTTCTCAATTCTCTCCCTTATTTATTCTTGGTGGGATGTCGGAAAGTTACCTGTTACAATTTTTTCGAACAGAACCTTTAAGTGCGTCTACTCTTACTCCGCGGATCCTTATATTATCCCTTTTAGATTACCTTTTTCCAGCTTTGCTTTTTGCTGCAACACGACAAAAATTCGTCGAGGTAGATATTAACGTAAATTCCGCTTCTCGAAAAGTCACTGAAGAATACCAAAATATAACCACATGGGGCACATGGGATGATATTATGCATTCCATACCTTCGAGAAAAATTATAATTTATTTTTAAAAGTTAGATGACGTTCATAGTTGAAAGTGGGTAAATATAAATTATTAATATAACGTCACTGAGGGAAGGAGAAGTAGCCACAAAAAGTTCGAAATGTGATTTCCAAGTTTTGAGTGTGCTATTATGCGCAGTAGAATTAAATATGAACAGTATGAATAAAAACGAATGAGCAGAGGTGGAGCTTACGCGTAACATCAAAATTCGTTAACTCTACCAAGAGCTTGTAACTTTAACTGTAACAGTCTTAAGTTGGTGTTATTACCCAACTAAGGTTTGCGTGTGTGCATTTGCGTTGCGTGTGTAGTTTGCTTTAATAAAAAGATATACGAGATTAATAATAGGTAAAATTACCGAGTACATAACACAGTCTGCCGAGGGTGATTCAATTCGCTTTATTTTTCCATTTTGACGAGTGTCATCGTTCACACATGGGCAATCTGGGCCCCGTTGCAAAATCTCAAATCATGGGCAATCCGGGCCCAGTTGCCCCTGAACGGGGAGGGTTGGGGAGGTTCAGTATCATGATGTTCTTCGTGGCCAGAGGATATACACATATATATCCACAAGTATACAAGAGTTGAACTCGAGACATGTCATAGGCGAACGTAACTCATTAATAGCATAGGGAGTGTCAACAGAAATTGTTATCGTCTGCTCATTATAGAGTGCCTGGAATAAGCTGTTTCTGCTCAAAAGCGAATCACCTCCGTATTTCATAAGCCAGCAACCTTTTCCTGCCACGAAATGCCATAAACTCTGAAAACCTTCGGGTTGTACAGTAAAGGTATTCTTATGTGAACAGTTACTATAATGTTAACAGTGCAGTTTTGGGCTAAATGGTAGAATGAAGATCCAAAATACCTATACAGGTGTTCTCAGATGCCCTTCTTACCTACTTTGGCGAACTGGTAATTAGTTTTAGACACAGCAAGTGCATCCAAAATACCTATACAGGTGTTCTCAGATGCCCTTCTTACCTACTTTGGCGAACTGGTAATTAGTTTTAGACACAGCAAGTGCATGAAAATGGCAACGTCCACTGTCAACGAACGTTCACATAATCATACCCAGAGCATACCTCTACTGTACTTGCAAGTGGTTACACCCCTTTACTCACTACACGGATGCGGCTCGACGATGCCGGGATTAAAATTCCTCCCGTGAACATAATTAATCATTACAGAATAATTCGCAATGTAATATCTGTAAGTCCTGGATAGATTCCATGTGATATGTTCATAGCAGAAGCTGAAGATTGGATTGATATCTCCAAGCACTGGCACGGACTTTACAGTGATTTGTTTCATTTAAAGGAACAGTAAACTTGACTACGCAACTTTCGGCCATCGAATCGCAACGGGGGGCTTGGATAAATATACAGGGTCTTATTGTCGACAGGCCCCCCCTTCTTTGTCATCTCGAACTGTCTCGAACGCCCTCCTTAGTGTTCCCAAAGCTAGCTGGCAGGCCCTTGCCCCTTATGCACTGTAATTATGCACTCATGTACTGTAAAAGTTCGCCTTTTTACATGTAGACTACAGAGTAACGACCTCCCGACTAGGCGGCCGGGGTTCGATTCCTAGTCGCGGCACACAAACCTTTTGCTTTTTGCAAACCTTTTGCTCAAAGTCGAATTCTCGGAAACTGCCGGGAAACTGCAATGGTCGTAACGAGATTTTTTCTTACTCTCAATATCGACTCAGGGTACCTTCTTGATATGTTAGCTAGCTTCCCGTGTCAAGTTTGAGTCAAGTTTTCTGTTCCTTTAATAATTTTTCGGACGACTATGACGCTACCAGGGACCCAGAAATTTCCTGTAATGGCTCGCTATTCAGGGGGCTTGTCAATAAGAGGTTTCTGATACGCTCTTGACCGAGCGTCAGATAGTTCGAGAAATACCCACGGGGATAAAATATTGCCTTGAGGGAGGAGTCTCTTTGGTCTCACGTCCAAGGAGGCCCGGGATTGGCTCTATCTGAGCAAGAACGCCGATTCGACCCAAGTGGAATTTTTGGAAACTAGGTGAGGCTCCGGCAACATAGCAACATAGAAGCACAGGAAATGACAAGCCCCCTAAATGTTGAGTCGTTTCAGGAAATTTATCGGTCCCTCGCTACGCAATTCCTCCAAAAGGGAACACAGGTAGGTTTAAATATTAGTTCGAAACAAGTCCTTGGGAATCTTGCAATTTACTATTCATTCATACCTCTAAATACACTGTCATGCACATATGACGGAATGTTAAATCAAGTTGTCTCGTATTAAATTCCGTCTGAAACTCTCATTTCAGATTTGGGGGAACTACGACACGGACAGCAGCGGATACATTGAAGCGGATGAGCTAAAGGTACGATCCAGGAATCTGTTTTGTTTTCCTGCTATTTTTCTAGACGCCTACTACCTTAGCCCTTACAGATAAACTATTTAAGTGGGGCTCCACTGGCAATTGTAAGCAGTCGGGGGTCATCGCAACGTGTCAATTTTTGGCTATTTTCAGCCAATGACAGCACGCTGGGTCTAGACATGCATGGTTACGACTGCTTTGCGAGTTCCCGCTTTAATATCGCAAACTATCGCACACTCCCATGGCACATGCGAAAGAAACAGGTTTATTTTTTGGACCCTAAAACGTGAGGGATACCTAAGACTTCGTAAAAGTTGTCCGTCTGTCTGTCTGTCCGTCTGTTAGCACGATAATTCTCGAACGGGTTGAGATATTTTGATCAAACTTGGCATGAGGACTCTTTAGGTCAAAGTACAGGTCAAGTTCGAAGATGGATTCTCATTTATTATTTTACTAAGCTCTAGTTGTGTATTTTAATTGTACATTTCTGCTCTTATAGGCTTCGTGCCCTCTACTTACTTTTTCTTTTCTTTTTGGGATCCCAACACGTAAGTGGAGGGATACCTATGACATCGCAAAAGTTTTCCGTCTGTCCGTCCGTCTGTAAGCACGATTACTCTCGAATGAGATATTTTGATGAAACTTGGTGTGAGGATTCTTTGGGTCAAGGGTAAGGTCGAGTTCGCAGATGGGCTCTGTAGCCCTAACTTTGGGGGAGG
Organism: Branchinecta lindahli; assembly: GCA_023053555.1. Taxonomy (NCBI): domain Eukaryota; kingdom Metazoa; phylum Arthropoda; class Branchiopoda; order Anostraca; family Branchinectidae; genus Branchinecta; species Branchinecta lindahli. Next base: position 5,274,579 of record JAKZAO010000002.1, read on the forward strand.
GGGGTTAAATTAAGGGGCAAAACAAAAATGCTGAACACGATGGTGAAAACCATTCTCTCGCCGGACAAGTAGTTCGCCCGGAATCCGGCCAAAACCGGAAAGTTTGTTAAAAGTAAAAGTTTTATTGAAGTTGATTAGATGTTCGATTTAGTGGTAAGAAGGCATGCTGAACACTTAAAAAGTATTTTCTACCCGGACAACTTTTCACCCGGAATCCGGCCAAAACCGGAAAAATTTTTAATAGCAAAGGTTTATTTGAAGTTGATTATATGACAGATTTAGGGGTAAGAAGAGACGCTGAATCTGTATATGACAGTAATTATTTATCCGGACATACAGTTTGTCGGGAATCGGTTGAAACCGGATTTTTTTTTTATAAGTTAAAGTTTTATCTGAAGTTGATCAGATGTTCTTTATTGGGATAAGGAGATAAGCTGAATTCGTTTCTGAACAAGCTCGCTCGGAATTCGGCCAAAACTGGAAATTTGGCAGAAGTAAAGCAGGAAGTTTCGATCAGTATCGTCAAAATAGATATACCTCTATAAGCCATAGGCCTTTCTATTTTGACGATACTGATCGAAACTTCCTGCTTTACTTCTGCCAAATTTCCGGTTTTGGCCGGATTCTGGGCGAAGAAGTTGTCCGGGTAGAAAATGTGTTTTTCTTATCCCTAAATCGAACATCTAATCAACTTCCAATAAAACTGTTACTTTTAACAAACTTTCCGGTTTTGGCTGGATTCCGGGCGAACTACTTGTCCGGCAAGAAATAGTTTTCACCATCGTGTTCAGCATGTCTTCTTACTCCTAAATCGAACCTCTAATCAACTTCACATAAAACTTTTACTTTAACAAACTTTCCGGTTTTGGCCGGATTCCGGGCGAACTACTTATCCGGCGAGAAAATGGTTATCACCATCGTATTCAGCATGTCTTCTTACCCCTCAATCGAACATCTAATCAACTTCAAACAAAACTTTTACTTTTAACAAACTTTCCGGTTTTGGCCAGAATCCGGGCGAACTACTCGTCTGGTGAGAAAATGGTTTTCACCATCGTGTTCAGCATGTCTCTTACTTTATAATCGACTATCACATCAGCGTTTTAAAAATATTTTGTTTGCCCCTTAATTTAAACCCCTCCCCCACCCCTAAATATAGGGCTACAGAGCCCATCTACGAACTAACCTTACTCTTGACCCAAAGAATCCTCACACCAAGTTTCGTCAATATATCTCATTCCCTTCGAGAGTTATAGAGCGTACAGACGGATGGACGGACGGACAGACAGACAGACAACTTTTGCGATGTCATAGGTATCCCCCCACTTACGTTTTGGGATCCCAAAAACCGACTGTTTTTAAGAAAAAACAATTGTTTTTAAGAAAAAATGACTATTTCTAAGAAAACAAGATCAAAGATTTCGATGGGATCCCAAAAATTTAATATTTGACTCAGACAACTACGTCCTGACTACGTCTTGTCTACGCCAGATCCAGTCTTCGCCAGGCTAATCATCTGAGAAAATTAATTTCAGATATACCTGTATAAGCCATATTTATTTTGACGATACTGATCGAAACTACCTGCTTTACTTCTGCCGAATTTCCGTTTTCGGCCGAATTCCGAGCGAACTACTTGTCCAGCCAAAAAAAGATAGTTCAGAAACGAATTCAGCGCATCTCCTTATCCCTATAAAGAACGTCTAATCAACTTCAAATAAAACTTTATCTTATAAAAAAATCCGGTTTCAACCGGATTCCGGACGAAGTATATGTCAGGGTAAAAAACGATTGTCATATACAGATTCAGCGTCTCTTCTCACCCTTGAATCTATCATCTAATCAACTTCAAATACAAATTTTACTTTTAACAAATTTTCCGGTTTCGGCCAGATTCCGGGCGAACTACTTGTCCGGCGAGAAAATGGTTTTCACCATCGTGTTCAGCATGTCTTCTTACCCCTAAACTTAACATCTAATCAACGTCAAATAAAACTTTTGCTTTTAACAAATTGTCCGGTTTCGGCCGGATTCCGGGCTAACTACTAGTCCGTCGAGAAAATGGTTTTCACCATCGTGTTCATCATGTCTTCTTACCCCTAAATCGAACGTCTAATCAACTTCAAATAAAACTTTTGCTTTGAACAAATTTTCCGGTTTCGGCCGGATTCCGGGCTAACTACTTGTCCGGTCAAAAAATGGTTTTCACCATCGTGTTCAGCATGTCTTCTTACCCCTAAATCGAACATCTAATTAACTTCAAATAAAACTTTTACTTTTAAGAAACTTTCCGGTTTTGGCCGGATTCCGGGCGAACTACTTGTCCGGCGAGAAAATGGTTTTCACTATCGTGTTCAGCATGTCTTCTTACCCCATAATCGACTATCACATTAGCTGTTTCAAAATATTTTGTTTGTCCCTTAATTTAAACCCCCTCCCCCACCCCTAAATGTAGGGCTACAGTGCCCATCTACGAACTTGACCTTACTCTTGACCCAAAGAACCCTCACACCAAGTTTCATCAAAATATCTCATTCCCTTCGAGAGTTATCGTGCTTACAGACAGACGGACGGACGGACGGACGGACGGACGGACGGACGGACGGACGGACGGACAGACGGACAACTTTTACGATGTCATAGGTATCCGTCACTAACGTTTTGGGATCCCAAAAACAGACTGTGTTTACTAAAAATCACGGCGCTTCGCGCCGACTGGCCGACAATATGGGGGGCGTCCCCCCTAGTAGTGACGCCTTTGATTCGACTTCTTAAAACCAACTGACCCCGAAAAGGGGTCTTAAAGGATGCGAAATGCAAAAAAATCCTGACCATTCAAGTCCCCGGTTTTAGAACTGCCATCACCGACTACCCAAACAAAATATTTTCTTTACTTTAACAATAACGACCATGTTTAGCTCAGCTGCTTATCATCACAGCCTTGGCCGGACGTTTTAAAAAATCGTCGAAAATGCGAGCGACTGTGAGGCATCAATTGGTTTACTGGGAAAGGTCCGGCAAAAAAAGGTGGATTAATCTGTCAGTCGACTAATTTTCACCCTGTTTTACATTTTCAGAATTTCCTACGGGATTTCCTGACCGAAGCCCGGAAAATTAATGACGTCTCCGAGGACAAACTAATCGAATACACCGGATCGTTGGTAAGTAATTGTAAGCTTTGATGGATTTTTTTTTTCAGGCTCAGTTTCTTGCATGTCATTCGCGACCCCAGGACCTCAGATCCAAAACCTAGCAAAAACAAAAAGAAATTGATTACCTTTTACGGTCACACTTAGTACATTTCAATTTATCAACTTGCAGCCAACTGTTTGATGCATTCCAAGTTGAAAAACTGGTTGAAAGTGCTAAACGGATACGTCAGCAGAGAATCGTTAACTCTCATTTTGGTTTGTTTATCTGTTTTTTTTTTATAAAACACAACTAACATAAATTAAACCTACCAGGAAAGCACAAGAAGGTGCACTTGACCTGGGCACTTGGAATAGGGGCTTAGAATAGGGTCCACGATAGAATACCTCTGAATCAAGTAACCATCAACCAATCAACCATTCTTCTGGAATATTTTTTAACCACTTGAGCCCAAACGTATATCTAGAAGAAATTCCAATACGATCCGGCCAGCGTTCTGCAAGATTTGAATGAATTGCGCTTTTTGTCTTGGAGTCTGCATGTGCAAACCTCCAGAAACGAACATCCCTATTTTGAAAACGTCACGCTCAGGAGAAGAATGCTCTCGGTGGCCATGTCTGTAAATGCATTCTCCGTGATGTGTTCAAGTATGGTTTCATTGTTCAGGTGTCCTTTAACGAAAATAGTAACTAAAGTTACAATTGGCAGAAAGGTGGAATATACTCCATAAGAGCAGCGCTCCGTATTGATTAGACTTGGCAAACTAAATTGACAACAGATGGCATATTGATCACTACAGACGGACCATCTGAGAAAACCAAGTTCAGATATACCTGTATAAGCCATATCTATCTTGACGATACTGATCGAAACTTCCTGGTTTTCTTCTGCCAAATTTCCGGTTTCGGCCGAATTCCGAGCAAACTACTTGCCCAGCAAAAACAAAAGATAGTTCAGAAACGAATTCAGCGTATCTCCTTATCCCTATAAAGAACATCTAATCAACTTCAAATAAAACTTGAACTTCAAAAAAAAAAAATCCGGTTTCAACTGGATGCCGGACGAACTATATGTCCGGTTAAAAAATGATTGTCATATCTAGATTCAGCGTTTTTTCTTACCCTTAAATCTATCATCTAATCTACTTCAAGTGCAAACTTTGCTTTTAACAAATTTTCCGGTTTTGGCCGGATTCCGGACGAACTCTTTGTCCGACAAGAAAATGGTTTTCACCATCGGGTTCAGCATGTTTTCTTACCCCTAAATCGAACATCTAATCAACTTCAAATACAAATTTTGCTTTTATCAAATTTTCAGGTTTGCGCCGGATTCCGGGCGAACTACTTGCCAGGCAAGAAAATTGTTTTGACCATCGTATTCAGCATGTCTTCTTACCCCTAAATCAAACATCTAATCAACTTCAAATAAAACTTTTACTTTTAACAAACTTTCCGGTTTTGGCCGGATTCCGGGCGAACTACTTGTCCGGCGAGAAAATAACTTTCATATTCGAATTCAGCGTGTCTCCTTACCCCTAAATAAACTATCTAAACAGCTTTCAAAAATATTTCTTTTGCCCCTTAATTTGAAACCCCTCCCCCACCCTCAAATATAGGGCTACAGAGCCCATCTTCGAACTTGACTTGTACTTTGACCCGAAGGATCCTCGCACCAAGTTTCATCAAAATATCTCAATCCCTCCGAGAGTTATCGTGCTAACAGACGGACAGACGGACAGACAGACGGACAACTTTTGCGATGTCATAGGTCCCGCCACTTACGTTTTGGGATCCCAAAAAGGAAGAAGAAGAGACAAAAAGAAGAAGAGAAGAAGAAGAAAGCACAAGAAGGTGCGCTTTACTAATTCAGGTTACTATAACAATATTTAAAAGACAAACAGTATCGACCGGTAAACTGAATAAATCAAGAAACTAGACCAAAGGTTTCGATGGGATCCCAAAAATTTAATATTTGACCAGACAACTACGTCTTCTCTACGCCAGATCCAGTCTTCACCCGGCTAATCATCTGAGAAAATTAAGTTCAGATATACCTGTATAAGCCATATTTATTTTGACGATACTGATCGAAACTTCCTGCTTTACTTCTGCCGAATTTCCGTTTTCGGCCGAATTCCGAGCGAACTACTTGTCCAGCCAAAAATTGATAGTTCAGAAACGAATCCAGCGCATCTCCTTATCCCTATAAAGAACGTCTAATCAACTTCAAATAAAACTTTAACTTATAAAAAAAATCCGGTTTCAACCGGATTCCGGACGAACTATATGTCCGGGTTAAACATTATTGTCATATACAGATTCAGCGTATCTTCTTACCCTTAAATCTATCATCTAATCAAATTCAAATACAAATTTTACTTTTAACAAATTTTCCGGTTTCGGACGGATTCCGGGCGAACTACTTGTCCGGCGAGAAAATGGTTTTCACCATCGTGTTCAGCATGTCTTCTTACCCCTAAATCGAACATCTAATCAACTTCAAATAAAACTTCTGCTTTTAACAAATTTTCCGGTTTCGGCCGGATTCCGGGCTAACTACTAGTCCGTCGAGAAAATGATTTCACCATCGTGTTCAGCATGTTTTCTTACCCCTGAATCGAACATTTAATCAACTTCAAATAAAACTTTTGCTTTGAACAAATTTTCCGGTTTCGGCCGGATTCCGGGCTAACTACTTGTCCGGTCAAAAAATGGTTTTCACCATCGTGTTCAGCATGTCTTCTTACCCCTAAATCGAACATCTAATTAACTTCAAATAAAACTTTTACTTTTAAAAAACTTTCCGGTTTTGGTCGGATTCCGGGCGAACTACTTGTCCGAAGAGAAAATGATTTTCACTATCGTGTTCAGAATGTCTTCTTACCCTATAATCGACTATCACATTAGCTGTTTCAAAATATTTTGTTTGTCCCTTAATTTAAACCCCCTCCCCCACCCCTAAATGTAGGGCTACAGCGCCCATCTACGAACTCGACCTTACTCTTGACCCAAAGCATCCTCACACCAAGTTTCATCAAAATATCCCATTCCCTTCGAGAGTTATCGTGCTTACAGACAGACGGACGGACGGACGGACAGACGGACAACTTTTACGATGTCATAGGTATCCGTCACTAACGTTTTGGGATCCCAAAAAGGGAAGAAAATACACAAATATAAGCTCAAGCACAAAGAAGGTGCGCTTGAAAAGTGTATGCTGTCCTGAATGTGCAAGGCAAGCTTATAGGAAGAAGAGACAATCCGTTTGACGCCAGCAACCACCTTCACATTCATTGTAACATCAGTTGCCGCTAAGCTTTAAATGGATTTGAATACAAAGTTGTTACTATAGTTCATTCACAAAGAGTGTGTTCCAAGCTCCACAGTACTTCAGTATTTCAGAAACTAAAAGCCACTATTTTACCACCAATTATATAGACCATCAAGGTGGTCTAAAATTCAGAAAAATGTTCTAAGAAGCACACCTCTACTGTGGAAGGCTCGAACTAACCCAAGGAATTGAACTCTGAGACTCGTATCTAATAATTTTTTATTTTTTGTTGCAACTTTAAGTTTAACGGAAAGGGCTAGGATCGCGACAATCTAGTAATTGATGACCTATTCACTTAAATAATCTTGAAAACCCGAAGAAAAAGTGTTAGTTTGTTTTTCTGTTAATCCCAAATAAGCTAATATCCCCCCTGTGGTTGCGTTCTTTCCGTATTTGTGAAAGCTCTATGCTATCTGGAATATTTGGCAACGACACCAGCATACAAACAGATCAGTAGAGAAAGAAAGCTAGAAACTTCTTCGAAATTTCCGTCTACTCTAAGTTTGAAGCTAGAAAAATCAAGTTTAACCGACAGTATGAACTTTTTCGCGTCAACTGTGGTCGAGTTCTCCTCAGGTAACAGATCACATTCTCAACGTCCCTGCTAAATACAACTGTGGACAGATCCAAAATCCCCAACGGAAGTCAAAATAATTTAGTGTATTCAAGTCTAAGATGTAAAAATAAGTTCCCTTTTCAGTTAAACTTTAAAAGTGACCTTCATCTCGGTTGATATCGACGGCTATTTTTAAATATCTATCTCGCCTTCGGCTCGGATAGGTCCATACCCGGCTCGACGTTTATTTCCGATATCAACCTCGACGTGAGAAGCTAACCTTTAACAAATTGGTGGTGGAGTTCGTGAGAAGCTAACCTTTAACAAATTGGTGGTGGAGTTTATTTGTATAGGAGATGGTTATTTACTTAAGCTTCTTGGGAAGTGTGATTGCTTCACACTGGTGTTGCTACTCTACTGATTAGAAACATCTGTTCATTTTTTTTTCTTTTTGCCATTTTGCTATGAATAACTACACTATTCGTCCGTCCATTTCATTCGCTTTACAGCAACAGCTAAGAAGGGGGAAAAGGAATTTCCTGAACTAACGTGATTATTTCTTAGCGTGACCTCGGGTCGTGTAATCAACCAAATTACCCTATTCCTTTCCGTGCGTGTTTGACGAAAATAATTAAAGGAAATGAGGCACTAGAAATGCTTATTTTTTCTACTGTTCAACAAGCCAGAAGTAAACTGAAACCAACCGGTACTGGTACATAGCTCCATATTACAACCGCTGACAAGATTATATTCCGAAAACAAATAAATCTTCTACGGATAAAAAACATTCAGGAAAGGGATTACAGAATCGTGGGGTTGCACTACCATACAAAAAATGGCAGACAACACTCAAAGGGGGTAGATATTCTTCAATTAACAACCCTCACTGTTTAAGAAATTTAGGACGAAAGATACGTTTGTACGTGTCAAAATCGAGAGAAATCTAGAGATCGTATTTATGCTGAGGCTGGTTTGGCTATCAAACTGCGGCGCTAACGAACGGCCGTTCCCCAATTATACTAGTTATCGATTACAAGATTTCATTGCTTGCAACTTCTTGTTAAGCGCCCAGACGGATAAGGACATATTCAAATAACAGAATGGACCGAGGCGTGGCAGTCGAGTCTGCAAAACTAAAGAAGCTATGTTTTGCCCTTCAAATGTGCAAAACTAGTGAAGCTATTCTGAGCCAGATTTTTGGGATCCCAAAACGTGAGTGGCGCGATAGGCTACCTATGATTCATTGAAGCCTGCCCGTCTGTCCTTCCGTTTTTTAGCACAATAACTCTCGAAGAGGCTGAGATGTTTTGATCAAATTTTGAATGAGGATCCTTTCGGTTATACGTCGGTTATTCGAAGGTGGACCGTTTAGCCCCATATTGGGGTGGGGGCTTTAGATAAGGGTCGAAACAAATATTGTTTTAAGCTAATATGACAATCAAGGTATGGAAATGTGCTGACCCATACCTGGGTTTTCTCGCCGGACAAGTAGTTTGTCCGGATTCCGGCCGAAACCGGAATCTGGTAGAAGTAAAATTTTATTCTGAAGTCGATTACAGATTCGATATAGGGTTAAGAATACACGCTGAATCCATACCTTAACAAGTAGCTCGCCCGGAATCCGGCCAAAGCCGGAAACTTTTTAAAACCGGAAAGGTAGACGGAAAGGTAGAATATTAATTTTGTTTTCCTTGTTTTTTGTATTTATACCAGTGTTCGTTATTTACTCTGTATTTTTGACCCTAGTCGGTCGTCTCTTAGTTTAAATAAATGAGTTATTAGTAGACGTACAAGTAGTCTGACGCGACCAAAGCCGAAAATTGGTGTGACGTAAACTTTATAACTGAAGTCGGTTCGAGTGTCGAAATAGAGGTAGGAAAACACGCTGGATCGGTAGGTGCTCAACTCATTATTTGCACAGTTAACTGGCCGATGAGTTTTCAAATAGTATTATTCCGGTCGTAATCTAGGCTAAACTTGGTATTTACGACAGAACCTCACGGATCTGGTTAAGGGGTTGATTAGGGATAAATAACAGACAGAAAGTCCACAAGACCCTATTGCATGAAGAAGTCCAGTAAATATTCCCCTTTAGGATCCCATCGAATTCTTTGGTCTTGTTTTGAATGGACCGAGGCGTGGCAATCGAGTCTGCAAAACTAACGATGCTAATTTTTGCCAATAGAATGTCAGAGAACTGTCACATGGCATAGAGCTTGAAGTGCGCTGCGCCCATAGTAGAGAAACAACGACACCACTAGACTCGTACATTTTAAAAGGCTACTACTAAAAGTTCAGCGAAAGCGGATGAAGGGCACTTTATTAAAAATTCAGAAGTTTGGTAATAAAGAACGGATGCACAGTTTTAACAGATAATAGACAACAAACCATATACTGATGTTACAGAGAAATTGTGAAGCGAGCCTATTTAATGACAATTCGGTTTATTGACCGACAACTTCTATTACAAAACAAGAGCTGGAAGCTCATATGGCACTTGCAAGGCTGGGTCAGAGGATGAAAGTAGGAATTCGTCAATTTGTGGGTTTGTTGTGATCATTTGTAATCAAAACTCTTGAAGTAAAAAACATGACGAACTCATCGGGAGCACGAAAATGTATATTTTGCTCAAAAGTATTGTTTGTACTTTAAGGAAATCACTTGTGAGGGATCATAGGGATCACGAAAATGTGTATTTTGCTAAAAAGTATTTTTTGTACCTTGTGGTTGCGATTAGTACTTTATAAGGAATTATTAAGGAATTCAGTTGTAAGCAAAACCCTTGAGGCAAAAATGATCATGGGCTCATAGGGATCACGAAAATGTATATTTTGCTTTAAAATATTTTTTTGTACTTTGCGGTTAGCATTAGTACTTTAAGGGATGGTCGAATCAGGGAACTGACTATTTCTAAGCCAATCATGTCAAGTCTCTAATTTTCAAGCCAAGTTTTATCGTCCTAGCACGTCTGGAAGTACCTTAACTTGCGATCATCGGAATTCCGGACCCCCTCCCTCTAACTCCCCCACAGTGCCCGAATCTTGTCCGGTTCTGTCACTTACGTACATAGGGCTTGTGCTTGTTCTTTCCACCAAGTTTCATTTCGATCGCTTCACTCCAAGCGTGTCACAAGTTTTCCGGTTCCCCCCTCCGACCCCCCCCCACCTTCATCGGATCTGGTCCGGACTTGAAACTGGGCATCCGAGACATGTGATCTTTCTACGTATCAAGTTTCATTATGATCCGATCAACCGTTCGGAAGTTATACATACCTCAAGATTCCGGATTCCCCCTCCCGTCACTCCCCCCACGATGGTCGGATCGGGAATTTGACTATTTCCAGGTTAATCTGGTCGAGTCCCTGATTTGCCTGCCAAATTTCATTGCCCTAGCACACCTGGAAGTAACTTAACGCCGTATCACAGGAATTCCGGAACCCCCCTCCAACTCCCCCCACAGTGCACGAATCCGGTCCGGGTATGTCAATGACGTACCTAGGGTATGTGCTTGTTCCTCCCACCAAGTTTCATCCCGATCGCTCCAGTCTAAGCGTGTCACATGATTTCCGGTTCCCCCCTCCGACTCCCCCCCACATTAATCGGATTCGATCCGGACCTGAATTGGGACATCTGAGAAATGAAGTCTTTTCAAATATCAAGTTTCATTAAGATCCGATCATCCGTTTGAAAGTTATGCATGCCCCTAAATTCCGGATTCCGGCTCCCCTCCCTCCCCCCATGATGGTCGGATCGGGGAAGTGACTATTTCTAAATTAGTTTGGTCGGGTCCCTGATATGCCTGCCAAGTTTCATCGTCCTAGCACATCTGGAAGTACCCTAACTCGCGATCACCGGACTGACCGACCGACAGACCGACAGACCGACCGACCGACCGACCGACGGAAAAGTGATCGGTATATGGCACTTGGCCGGAAGGCAAGTGCCATAAAAACAACAATGCGCGATATGTCATCACAGTTAAAGAGATCAACCAAGGGCTTTTTGTATTAATTTAACCGGAAAAGGAACTTGCCGGAACCTCCGAAATGTTATCTGTTGAAATTGGGAACTTCACTACACTATCAGAACTTTCATTCCACCTAACACAAAGGTGCGTGATTTCAACAGATAACAAACAACGAACTACTGATGTTATAGACAAATTGTGTTATAAGCCTTTATCAATTGCAATTCGGTTTATTGATCGATAATATCTATTACAAAAAAAACAGTGCTGGATGTGTCATCAACGTGAAAGTTTAACCGAAAAGGGCTAGGTTAGGACAATCTAGTTCAGTCAGACCCGCTGAAAATGAGTTACTTCGTTGTTCCGCTATTAATGAATAATCGATTTTCAAATAGTGGAATTTCCGTGTGATTTGTGGTGCCTCTATGCGCTTGTATTTTTGTTCTTTGCCTTACGAGAAAGATTTATAAATTTTTTTGGTTCAGGCGCTAAGCAATCGTCACCAATCTCACCACTGCCCACCGTAAAGCTGCATTTGTGTTGAGATTAAAATTTCGCGCGTCATAGTAGAATTTACGCTGTGGGGACGGCCGGAGATGTTCTGAGCCGTATAACTAGAACAGATAGTGGAAAATCAAAAAATACCTTTGCAGAATCCAAATAATTCAGTGTATCCAATTAAATGACACACAAATAAGTTGGCTTTTCAGTTAAACTTTAAAGGGATCAACCAAGAGCTTTTGAGTGTTCCTTTAACGAAAAAATAGCAGAACGGAAATATCATGTACGACGGGTAACTAACATCAGAAATGTTGTCTGTGATATTGCGCACTGTCAGACTGTTTTACTACACTGTAAGATGTTTCATAGCACCTAACACAAGAGTGCACATTTTCAACAGATAACACACAACGAACTATCTATTAATGTTATAGACAAACTGTGCTATGAGCCTTTAAGTGTTACATTTGACGAAAAAATAATATAACGGAAATATTCTGCACCACTTGTAGAAAACATACGAAGCGTTGTCTGCTGAAATCACGCATCCTTGCGTTAACTAACAAAGAAGGTTTTTGTAGCTTAGCTTTGTTAGAAGAGGCATTTAGTTGATTTTCTTTTCGTTTTGTATGCAATGGCCCCCGGGCTAAACAACATATTTATATCATATCATGATCCGCCTCCCAGAATGGTTAGCGCGCTGAACTCGCAAGCGAAGGGTCGCTGGTTCGAGTCCTGGTCGGTGGTGCTGACCGTTGGTTTGGGGCGGGGGTCAGTGGCGTGACCCGCTAAGAAAAGCCAAAGTCCACCCAGCTTCCATCTGAGGAAGTTAACAGGAAAGATGTGCGAAAGCATCAGGATGGCTTGTCTCCAACCCCCCGTTGCACTTCCTGGCTGAGGGCGGGCTCGGAGATCAGCACCGGCAGTGTGGCCTGACAAAACTGATGCTGCACATTTATTTTTCCATTTTGCCATATCATATCATAAGCGCTCGTTACCAGCTTTAATTGTATTCTTTTGTAGTTGCAAATCTTTGATGCCAATAAGGATGGTAAACTTCAGCTATCAGAGATGTCCAAGTAAGTCCGATTAGATTTTTTGCTCCACTACCAGTCTTGTCAATATTCTTCGTTCTCTAACAGCAGGTTTAACTTGATTGTAGCCTTTTTAGGCTATACGCACAAGTAGTTACCGCGAAGTATGGAGTATCGAATAAAAGACAAAAAAAGACAGAACACGAAACTACTAAGCTACTAAATACAACCTATGCAATTTGAACGACAGCAGACTACCATATTTAGATCGAAGGAGAATTATTGCAACAAATGCGCCCGTTTTCAACTTGCATATAACATGAAAAAAAAACAGCAAAATAAAGACAAAAACGAACTATTCATAGACTACAAAAAATGTGTCTGGGCCTGAAGGCCAGAACTTTGCCAAATTTTTATAAATCTAAAAAAGTTCATTTTTCATTTTTTTTTTTATCTTAACTAATTCCTTTCCCGATTTGCCAATGAATCATTCATTCAAATAGCACAGGGTCTCAATACTGGTGAACAATGTGTCTTATTTTTTTAGTCTTCTACTGCAAGTTTAAGATTGTTCAAGACACCTTTTGACGTGGTCTTAAACTTGAAGTGGGCTATATAGTGTTATTCAGATGTCGTCTAATGTTGAATGTATCTGAAGAATATGATGAAATGCCACTCCCTTTTACATTTGCACTCTTATGCTAAGGAGTGTCCATAAGAATTGCAACAATCTTTGCATTACTTTCAGACCGTCCGAAGTGTCCAAACAGAAGAAAACAAATCACATTAATATTTGACATCATATCTTACCGAACGAAATCTTTGATCCTTTCACTCGGCACTTCGCTGATATTAAGTTCTTAATTTATAATTTCCATTCGACTGATTTAGAAGGGAAAAACAAAACAAACGGGTTGTAAATTTAGAAAAAGTGCCCAACGAAGCATACCTCCATTGTACAGGAGAGGTATGATTATTTGAACACTCTCACAGCTTTTCTTACCTTGATTTCGGGATCCAAAACTAAGTGGAGGAATACCTATGACTTCGTAGGAGTTGATAACTCTCGCTCGACAACTCTCGGAGGGAATGAGACATTTTGTTCAAACTTGTTGTGAGGATTCTTTGGGTCAAAGGACAGGGCAAGTTCGTAGATGGGCTCCGTAGCTCTATATTTAGGGGTGGGGGAGGGCAAAATAAGGGGCCAACAAAACATTTTTTAAAAGCAACTGAGATAGTTGACTTACGGGTAAGCAGACATGCTGAATCCGTATATGATAATCCTTTTCTCATCAGACAAGTAGTTCATCCGGAATCAGGACAAAAACGGAAAATCTGATAAAAGTAAAAGTTTCACTTGAAGGTAATTGGAGGTTCGATAAAGGGGTACGGAGACATGCTGAATCCGTATATGCAAATTATTTTCTCCCCGAGCATACAGTTCGCCCGGAATCTGGCCAAAACCGGAAACTTGTTCCGGTTTTGGGGAGACGGGTAAAGGTTTTAGTTGAAATGGATTAGAGGTTCGAAACAGGGGTAAGGCGACATGCTCAATCCGTCTATTCAAATTATTTTCTCCTCAGACATACAGCCAAAACCGGAAAATTTGTTTAAGTAAAAGTTCCATCTAAAGTCGATTAGATGTTCGATGCAGGGGTAAAGAGACTGTCCATGTATGGAAATTATTTAATCACCCGACAAATCGTTCGCCCAGAATCCGGCTAAAGCCAGAAAATTTGCTAAAGTAACAGTTTCATCTGAAGTTGAGCCGTTTGACCGTAATTTTTCAATAAAACACAACTACAGTAGGCTATCATTTTTATTTTATTTTTTTTTCAAACGAATGATTGGTGATACATAGTAAAATGTTTAAGGAGTCTGACGACCAGATCTCTAAAAGCCCCGATTGTCTGGATAAAAAAGACCAATCAATATAAAAAATTTCGTGATCCCATCGAAACCTTTCGTCTTGTTTTTCTTGCTTACAAAACAGACAAATGGATAGCAGAACTAACAATTTCGATATCAGCTAAGAGCCAACTGTTGAAGCCATCTTTTGAAACAATTAATCCCCGTGATAATAATTTTTGTTGAAATGAACGAACCCCTCGCACGCTTTTGTCGCCCATCGATAGGATACTAAAAGCAGGAAAAGGTGTACTTTAAATATCTTATTGGCCGACCCCTCGCACGCTTTTGTCGCCTACCAATAGGATACTAAAAGCGGGAAAAGGTGTACTGGAAATATCTTATTGGCCGACCCATCGCACGCTTTTAGTTTCCTACCGACAGGACACTATAAGCAGGAGAAGGTGTACTTGAAACATCTTATTGGCCGACCCATCGCACACTTTTGTCACCTACCGATAGGATACTAAAAGCAGGAAAAGGTGTACTTCAAATATCTTCTTGGCCGACCCCTCGCATGCTTTTAGTCTCCTACCGACAGGACACTAAAAGCAGGAAAAGGTGTACTTGAAATATCTTCTTGGCGACCCCTCGCATGCTTTTAAGTCTCCTACCGACAGGATACTAAAAGCAGGAAACGGTGTACTTGAAGTATCTTATTGGCCTACCCCTCGCATGCTTTTTGTCGCCTATCGATAGGACACTAAAAGCAGGAAAAGGTGTACTTGAAATATCTTATTGGCCGACCCCTCGCACGCCTTTGTCACCTACCGATAGGATACTAAAAGCAGGAAAAGGTGTACTTGAAATATCTTCTTGGCCGACCACTCGCATGCTTTTAGTCTCCTACCGACAGGATACTAAAAGCAGGAAACGGTGTACTTGAAGTATCTTATTGGCCTACCCCTCGCATGTTTTAGTCGCCTACCGACAGGACACTAAAAGCAGGAAAAGGTGTACTTGAAACATCTCCTTGGCCGACCCCTCGCACTCGCATGCTTTTAGTCGCCTACCGACAGGATACTAAAAGCAGGAAAAGGTGTACATGAAGTATCTTCTTGGCCGCGACCTCTCGCATGCTTTTAGTCGCCTATCGATAGGATACTAAAAGCAGGAAAATGTGTGCTTGAAATATCTTATTCGCCGACCCCGCGCACGCTTTTGTCACATACCGATAGGATACTAAAAGCAGGAAAAGGTGTACTTGAAATATCCTTGGCCGACCCCTCGCATGCTTTTATTCTCCTATCGACAGGACACTAAAAGCAGGAAAAGGTGTACTTGAAATATATTATTGGCCGACCCCTCGCACAATTTTGTCACCTACCGATAGGATACTAAAAGCAGGAAAAGGTGTACTTGAAATATCTTCTTGGCCGACCCCTCGCATGCTTTTAGTCTCCTACCGACAGGACACTAAAAGCAGGAAAAGGTGTACTTGAAATATCTTCTTGACGACCCCTCGCATGCTTTTAAGTCTCCTACCGACAGGACACTAAAAGCAGGAAAAGGTGTACTTGAAACATCTCCTTGGCCGACCCCTCGCACTCGCATGCTTTTAGTCGCCTACCGACAGGATACTAAAAGCAGGAAAAGCTGTACTTGAAATATCTTATTGGCAGACCGCTCGCACGCTTTTAGTCGTCTACCGATAGGATACTAGAAGCAGGAAAAGGTGTACTTGAAATATCTTCTTGGCGACCCCTCGCACGCTTTTAGTCGCCTACCGATAGGATACTAAAAGCAGGAAAAGGTGTACT
This sequence comes from Branchinecta lindahli, assembly GCA_023053555.1. Classification (NCBI taxonomy): domain Eukaryota; kingdom Metazoa; phylum Arthropoda; class Branchiopoda; order Anostraca; family Branchinectidae; genus Branchinecta; species Branchinecta lindahli. The sequence continues at coordinate 5,290,784 of JAKZAO010000002.1, forward strand.
TGAAATATCTTATTGGCAGACCCCTCGCACGCTTTTAGTCGTCTACCGATAGGATACTAGAAGCAGGAAAAGGTGTACTTGAAATATCTTCTTGGCGACCCCTTGCACGCTTTTAGTCGCCTACCGATAGGATACTAAAAGCAGGAAAAGGTGTACTTGAAGTATCTTATCGGCCGACCCCTCGCATGCTTTTAGTCACCTACCGACAGGACACTAAAAGCAGGAAAAGGTGTACTTGAAACATCTTCTTGGCCGACCCCTCGAATGCTTTTAGTCGACTACCGGCAGGATACTAAAAGCAGGAAAAGGTGTACTTGAAAATCTTACTGGCCGACCCCTCGCATGCTTATTGTCGCCTACCGACAGGATACTAAAAGGAGGAAAAGGTGTACTTATACAAAATGTAAGTTGCTGACCCATCACGAGATACTAAACAGAGGAAAGGCACGGAGCAGCTTGATGTCTGGTAAATTCCTTGATGTCTGGTAAATTCTTTCCCCGTTCTGTTCTTGCCTTTCCTGGTTTTAGTATCTTGCCTGCTTTTCTCGTGCACCATCCTGGTTTTATCTTTCCTTCCCTTTCCTGCTTTTAGTCGATCCCGAATAATCATTCCTTCTGACTGGTAACAATATAGAAAGAACAATCTACTTCCTCCCTACAACCATATACGGCCTGATACGCCCCCCTCCTCCACCCCCGGAAAAAAGACAAATTCCTTGCTGACAGCTCGAAACTGGAGTGGTAGAAAACCGGAACCTAGATGGACATTTCTCTGGAAATGTAGACATTTCCGAGTAGCTTTCCGTACAGTGGTAGAACGAGGTAGCATGCTGAGACGAATATTTGTCGAAAAATTCCACGGTTGAAAAAACAGTGAAAAGGAGGAAAAGGCGATCCCACAAAATGCACGTCATGGAGATCCAAGCGGGAAGCTCGACGGTGATAAGGAATTCCGGTAGAATGAGGGATCTATGAGCTTTAGCTAGTGTGGAATTGGCGGGAAACGTGATCTCCTCTGCGCATCGAAATCACTGCTTTATATTTACTGTTTAGGTTTTAGCATTGTCAAATCTAATTTCCATTTCTAATCTGTGTTCTCCAGTTGAAAACTCACCTGTCCACGACTCCATCAATGTGATTTTAAATTGGTGAATAACTTTTATGGAAAATATTTTCGAGTGTTTTGTGATCATTTTATATTTCTTTGTCCTTTTCCACTGCACTTCTGCCCTTGGGCAGTGCGTTATAAATCCTTTATTCATTCGTTCAAATAGTTGAAAGAATTTTTGAAGCATAAGGGCGTAACGATCGCAGTTCCAATTAGCCGATAATGCCTTAGACAGACGCGGCAAGACTGGAATTCCTTCCCCAGATTTTCGGCATTGTCATCAGTTGCATGCAGAAAAGTTGAGATTTTTTATACTGAAAGTGCAGAAAATCAGTCCGGAAAATCCTTACCACCTGTTCACAGCAAAAGGCGAAAGTGGTTCAAGACAGTTTTGTCATTGTTTATGGAACGAAAAGTTTACACGTATAAGATCTTAGCGTGGGCACTGTGAGAGTGGGCAAAAAGATCGTGGTGATTTTGGGAACCACCCCTTAAACTTTGTTACCATCTCAACTCAACAATAAAAGAAAATACGACCAACTATTTTTGAGAAGTTTATTGCACGAAACTGCCAAAATAAAGATAGTAAACTAAACCGGATGTCGTTTTGAAGTGCGTTCTCCCCCCCCCCCCTCCTAGGTTCCTTATGTGGGTCCCAGGAGTGATAAAGGGAGAACGTATGGGATGCTTTTAGGGAGGCAATATTCAGTGATGCGGAAGGCTAAGCTTGTAGGTTAAATAACGACGAATAGATGCAACAAGGGGAGGAGGTTAGGAGGTTACAAGATTACGAATGCGGGATATTTTGCCAACAACTGAAGCCTTGGAGGGTGGAGCTTTTGGGGTTCTTTCAACCGATTTCCCTGGTATCTTGAAAAGCACAGAATGATTTATCGAGAAAACACGTTCCTTGGAAAAACAAGAGCTGTAAGCTCATATGGCACTTGCAAGGCTTGGTAAAATAATGAAAGTAGGAATTCGCCAATGCGTGTGTTTGCTGTGATCATTTGTATGCAAAATCCGACTGTTCTTAAGTGAAAACTCTTAAGTCCCTGATATGCCTGCCAAGTTTCATCGTCCTAGCACATGTCTAAGCGTCTTGTCAGGATCACCGGAATTCCGGAACCCTCCCTCCAACTCCCCCACAGTACTCGGATCCGGTCTGGTCTTGTCAATTATGTATTTAGGGCTTGTGCTTATTCTTCCCCCAAAGTTTCATCCCGATCCGTCCACTCTGAACATGTCAAGCAATTCCCCCCCCCCAACTCCCCCCAAAGTCACCGGATCCATCCCGGACTTAAAGTGTGACGTCTGAGACACGAGATCTTTCCAAATATCAAGTTTCATTAAGATCTGGTTCCCCGTTCAAAAGTTATAAATACGTCAACATTCCGGATTCCCCCTCCTTCCATCCCCACCGGTGGTCGGATCGAGGAAATGACTATTTCCAAGTTAGTTTGGTCGGGTCCCTAATATGCCTGCCAAGTTCCATCGGCCCAACACATGTGTAAGTATCTTAAGTCGGGATCACCGGAATTCCGGAACCCTCCCTCCAACTCCCCCCACAGTGGTCGGATCTGGTCCGGTTCTTGTCAACTATGTATCTAGGGCTTGTGCTTGTTCTTCCCACCAAGTTTCATCCCGATCCGTCCACTCTGAATATGTCACACGATTTCCGACTCCCCCCCTCCAACTCCCCCCAAAGTCACCGGATCCATCCCGGACTTGAAGTGTGACATCTGAGACACGAGATCTTTCCAAACATCAAGTTTCATCAAGATCCGATTCCCCGTTCAAAAGTTATAAATACGTCAATATTCCGGATTCCCCATCCCTTCACTCCCCCCCACGGTGGTCGGATCGGGGAAGTGACTATTTCCAAATTAGTTTGGTCGGGTCCCTGATATGCCTGCCAAGTTCCATCGTCCCAACACATGTGTAAGTATCTTAAGTCGTGATCACCGGAATTCCGGAATCCTCCCTGCAACTCCCCCCACAGTGCTCGGATCCGGTCCGGCCTTGTCAACTATGTATCTAGGGCTTGCGCTTGTTCTTCCCACCAGGTTTCATCCCGATCCGTCCACTCTGAATATGTCACATGATTTCCGACTCCCCCCTCCAACTCCCCCCAAAGTCACCGGATCCATTCCGGACTTGAAATGTGACATCTGAGACACGAGGTCTTTCCAAACATCAAGTTTCATTAAGATCCGATTCCCCGTTCAAAAGTTATAAATACGTCAATATTCCGGTTCCCCATCCCTCCACTCCCCCCACGGTGGTCAGATCGGGGAAGTGACTATTTCCAAATTAGTTTGGTCGGGTCCCTGATATGCCTGCCAAGTTTCATCGTCCTAGCTCATCTGGAAGTACCGTAACTCGAGATGAGTGGCCTGACAGACCGACCGACCGACCGACCGACAGACCGACAGACCGAAAAGTGATCGGTATATGGCACTTGAGCGAAGCTGCAAGTGCCATAAAAATCGACAGAAGAGATTGCCGAAAAACGTCAGTGACGTGCAGGCCCGTATCCAGGGATTTATTTCGAGGGGGGTTTGCCCGCGGAATTTATTTCGGGGGGGGGGGGTTGCCCACGGGTCGGACCAAAAAGTAAAAAAAATACACAGATCAGAGGTTAAAGCCTACAAAAAACTATTACTTTTGTGGGTTTCGGGGGGAGGGTTCGAACCCCCTAACCCCCCCCCCCTGGATACGGCATTGGTGACGTGCAAACAGCTCTGGAATTCGTGAATGAGCGTTGAAGGTGAATCGGCTAAACCGGCACCACTGGTTTCGGCTGATGCCGGCCGGTGCAGGGAAAGGGGGGGAGTTAAAGGGAAGGGAAAGTTATATACCAAGGGCTTAAAAAGCAAGAGGCAAATGTTGAGGAAATTGTAAATCGGATGAAGGATTCTTCGCGCTGTAGTTTATTGCTCCCGTGCCATTTGAGCTTTGCCCTCTGCCGGGAGTATTTGTTAAATTATGTGTGTAAAATACTGAAAAGAATAAATGAACCTGAACCTGAACCTGCAAAGCCGCGTTCACAAGCAGGCCTAGCCAAGCACAGATGCCTAGGTGCTTGCTCAGGCGTAGCCAAGCACCAAGTTCTAGAGCCTGGAACTCCGTGCTTGGCCCAAAATCTGTGCCTAGGCATGGGTGTGAACGGTGATGCTAGGCACGTGCCTCGACATCTGTGCTTGGCTAGTCATGCTTGTGAACGGGGCTTAAGTGAGCTAATGGGCTTTTTAAACATTTCTTATATCTATAGCAGGCAGCAGGCAAGAAAGTTTATTACATTCAATCCTTTCTGGCTACTTTAAATCACAACAACAAATCTCTAGAATAACAAAAGCGCAACTTCGACGGAAGCTTCAAGGTCCGCCGACAACTCTATAAAACGTGTTGTTTTGCGTCCGGCAGCCGCGTCGGAGTGCGGGAATCTACAAGCACTAACAAGAAAATCGCTAACTGCACGAAAGCCTAATGGTATTCTCGTAAAGTGGGATTTCTGAGCCGTTTCACCGTGAAAAGAGTCAATCAAGAAACAAATTCCGCGACACTGAAACCTCACGACGTTGAAACCAATGTAATGAAAAAAAAAGGTTTTGACACTCATTCGCCCGAACACTCATTCAATCAACCAGTGCCTTTCGTCATTTTTACCCTACTTCGTACACCAGTTTATTTCGATGCAGCGGTGTGCCCTAATTAAGGAAGTAAACTGTATATATATAAATAATTCATAAAGTGTAGATTTCTTAAACTTGTTTTCCAAGTGTAAAGAACGTTGATCATATATTAAATAACCACGATCCTACGGCTTGCGAGTAATTTATATGAGCTATTCGGGAAATTAAAGGGTATTGTTTACGCCTTAATCGTAGTAGCCTCATATTTTAAGTTGTAAACATCGTACCCTAAATGCTTTGGTAAAATTTCGCACTCTTTTCTTTTTCTTTTTGTCTTACATTCCGTTTCAGTTCCATGTGCATTTCGTGTCAATAAAATTACTTACAATCAAATACTTACAAAATTACGTGTCTAAAGAACCCGGAAAAAGAAAATGATTGTGTGTTGTTCATTTATAGCTCCAATTTTAGATCAGATGTTTGTTGTATGAATGCGAAAGGCTTTATTTGCTGTATCGTCGATAACGGCTTTCGTATGAATTACAAGTCAATTATCATATAGAAATTATATTATGTAATATATCAGTTGATTGATTGATTTATTGACTAGGCTTAATTTCGCGTAAAACTGATTTAACTCAGTGTACGTAGTAATATATATAAAAGAAAAGAAGAAACTCGAAAATACCAAACTACAAAACAATGGTATTAACCAAAATTATTATTCACATACAATTAGCCAAGTTATTAACCAAAATCATGACGGAAAAATATAGTGCAGAGGGTTCTATAAACGTTTCAGATTTACAGTCTTTCTACAAAGTCCATCGCTTGAGGTTCGGATACACACTAGTAAACATATTTTACACTATTTATATTTTTAGGCTTCTCCCAGTCAAAGAGAATTTCCTCTGCCGGCAAGTCTTTAAGGTAAAGTTTTTTTTTGTACAACTAGCGTATAGCCTACTCTAGACAAATATACTCTGTAAGCGTCTGGGGTTGGGAAGTAGGCATAAGGCCAGGTTTCATCTTCCAGATTTTCCTTCTGGATTCCAATTTCCTTCTTCATCCGGATAGATCCGGGCGAAGCCAGGCAGAAAACATGTGGAAGTCCGGGGTGTTTCTAACAGTGTATTGCCATCAATCCCCCACCTCCTCCCCCCCTACATTTATAAAATGTTTAGGTCTATAGGCTTCTCGTGAATTCTTAGAAGAAGAAAAATCACCCCGAACAATATATATTTGGAAAAAAGTAGCCTATAGGCAAGCATTCTAGCATTCGTAATGTCTAGACACCCCCATACGAGAGTGGCGACTTTAAACCGGAACGCGGTAGGAGCGTCGTATCATTCAGTAGCAGGACTAAAGACTATGGGAAGCACCCTTGGCTCAAAATGGATTTTAACAAGAAATTCAGACATGCACAGGTGGTATGCCGGTATGGATAAAAAGTAAAAAAAAAACACAGCTAAATATTCGGCAGTAGGCCTATCTATTTCTTTCAATAATTTACTTATTTCATTCCTGCCTAACAATCAGCCATGTTTTTATTAACAAAAGGTATGTCCAGTAATCTAGTGTAATACACTGTAATGTAACACACACCAATCAAACATATTGTCATAAAGGGTCGTTTAAGTTTTTCTTCTTTCTGAACTGTATTGGCTGGTGAAAAAATTATGCTTAAAGAAAAGATAAAGTAGTGTTAAAGGTAGACATTCGTATGGGCTGGTAATGGGTCTCCACATTTACACCATGTTAATTAACCTGTCTAATCAGTTCGGAGGTTTGTATTAGATGAGTATTCTAAAAAGAGGTCAGTGTCTTACCTTCGTTTCAGGGTCCCACGGTCATCAGTAAGGAAGACATTGAGAAGGTCTTTTCGCTTTATGACAGGGTAAGTCCTTACAGCATTTTTTTTTCTTCACTGTCAAATAGGCATACGATCCTAACAGGAAAAACGATATAGTATTGCATTAAGTTTCTCGCAACACAGGCATGGGGTGTTCCAGCCTTTTACAAGGTTTAGACGACTAAGGCTGCATTTATGGCGACCAAAAATAATAGCAACTACAGTTTTATTTGCAACCCGTCTAAAAGTTCGGGACCTAAATAGAGTTAAAAGAAAAGGACAGAAAAATAGAAGAAAAAATATACTAGGACAATCATTAGAACGACTAAGCTATTGCAGAAAATTCGTTTCCATTCATGCATCACATTTATCCTCAAAGATTCGCTGAAGAGCTTATCGTTCCCGTTTCCCACTTACAGATGCTTCAATCCTGTATGCGTATTCCCCGACAGAACAGATCAGTTCATATCCATAAACACTTACAATGTCTTTACACTATGAGAGCACACTACCTATTCCGTATAAACTTGACTAACAAGCCGACGAACATTGTCTCTGATTGGTTTGTTCAGTCCATATTTTCGACTGAACCAATTACAAACGACTCGAGAGGTGGGGCTAAACTGAGAAAAGATCAGATTTGGGTAGAGAGCAAAAGCATGAAAACAACTGTAAAAGGAAAATCGAAAATAGACGCACTGTTGATGGCTCTTGTTATTAAGAAGGAAATAATGTAATAGTATCAAGTTCCCCTTTAAACTCGGTATAATTTGTTACAATCGCTGTTAACATACCCGGAGCATTTTTTTTTTCTTTTCTTTTATATATTTGAGTCAAATACCGCCGACTAGTGCCAACAAATTAACCTATAACCCTTCACACGCAAAGTTTGGTCAAACTCCCCCCATTTCATTATTTTGTCGTTCGGTAGCCTACGCATATTCCATAAACAATGATTCGAGGAGTCTGATTTTAGTTCAATCTTTCCAAAAACGACATCGATAACTTTTGTAAAGACACCATAAGGCCTGACAATGGGTGGGGCTTGATTACATCAAAACCAAATAGAGCAGAAAAAGGCATGATAAAAAAAATAAAGAAAGAAAAGATCATGACCTTTTCTCTCTTGCGGATTACATCGCAGCTAACCGATGTATGTTACTGGCCTTGCTCTGCAAAGAAAGCAGAAACCAATTTCTTGGATTGTATCACAAAAAGGGTCTAGGTCGCAGTCTATATATGTCATGTAGCAATCCAGGCGATTGGCACTGCTATTACGCAGGAACGACTGAGCAGAAAACGAAAATACTACGGGAAAAAATAGAGTCCTTAGAGATAACAAAGAGCACAAGTTTAGGCCTGCAGGCTGCAGCTTTACACATGATTTCGGTCTAAAAATTCCGTAGAAAGCTTTTATTGAGTTGGATTTCTGGTCCCAAAATTTCAGCATTATATTTATTTTATCTGTTTATTTTTCACTGTCGTAAAGTTTCAGTGTTAAGACCCTTCTTATTCTTTTGTTGCTAACAGTGTATAGGAAATTACGAAGTTTCAGTTTCTGAAAACTGCTTTAATATTAACAAACTACGAAAGGCAACATTATTTTCTTGTCCCCACTTTCCCTCTCTTAGATTTCTATCTAGACGGAAGGAAGTTTACTTTCGACCGATGAAAAAAATGTCGGTATTAGGCATTCAGAACAGAAGTCTGGTTCCCTCCTTCTGGACTTAAGAATGAGGGACTTTCTTTCCCCATGAAGAAACAAGATTTTTTTTTATCTCCCGCATTTCTTCACACTCTGGAACAGATAACAGGACCTGGCCTACACAACATGCATATAGATGAGAGATTTTCAAGCTCACTGACATAATAAGAACAAAACTGTATATATTTCCAAGCAAAATTTCTCTTTCGTGTCCCACGGTTGACAATGAAGGACAAGAATGTTTCATGCCTTAAATCTTGGCTGGTTTTCACTGTGAGAAGATAGGATTTTGTCAAGCAGCAGCTGAAGAATTGATAAGGACTTGTAGGCTATATCCAACAGCTGTGCCAGTAACTATGCCCATTCATCTGGGATCGACTAAAAAGAGGCACGGCACGGCATGGCGGCAGAAGGCACGATTACTAAAAAGAGGCACGGCAAATTACAAGAAGGCATGCTTGCACCAGGAGGCACACACCGTTTATAACTTCTTTTCGATCTGGAATTCTTGAACTGAAACCGTGTTCTGGCGTGCCATCTTTCAGTTCTGTAGCATCTTCGCGTGAAAAAATAACGAGGGCCCGTATGGAAATAATTCAAGTCATCGTATTATGGGACATTTTTCCAAAACAATTGGAAACGATCGTAAACAACCGATTGTTTCCAATCGTAAAAATACAATCGTTAACAACTGTTTACAATCGCAAACGATTGGAAACGATTGGAAACAACTGTTTCGATTCGTAAACAACTGTTTTCAATCGGAAACAACTGTTTCCAATCGTAAAAAAATAATTATTTACGATCGTTTCCAATTGTTTTCAATTGTTTACGATTGGAAAAATGTCCCATAATACGATGACATAAATTATTTCGAAGAGGCACGCGCCATATCTGCCTTTTTCTACAGTTCTGAGTTCTCGAACTGTAGGCTACAACCCGTGTTATAACGTACCTTTTTTTAGTCTCCGCAGTTACAAACTATCACTAGGCACCGTTTCGTGCCTTCTTTTAGCATTCTCGAGGGGTCATTTCAATGGTTCCACGACATGTTCGAAAACTCTGGACCCTAAAAGTAGGCATGCTAGAAGATGGGTCCTGCCCCTCAATAGTTTTCACGCGAGCTTGCCCGAAAACTTCGGAGCCTAGAAGAAGGCACGCCAACACATACGTCCATTTGTCCCGGATCCTAAGGAATGAACTCCGGAGCCTAAAAGAAGGCACGTTAGAACATGTATCCTGCCTCTGCTTATTTTCTGCGCCAACATGCTCGAGAATTGACACAAGGCACGCCAGAACAGTGCATGGTCCTAAAGGAAGGCATAGACAGTGCGTGCCTTCTGCATGGTGCAAGCATGCCTTCTTCAGTAAGCCGCGCCTCTTTTTAGCATTCGTCCCTCTTTCTACTACTCGTGCCTCCTGTACTAAGCCGTGCTGTGCCCGCTTTTTAATCGATCCCCATTCATTGTTTGTTTCCACTCCCGTTGTGTGTTTTCAGTCACAAATTCTCATTTTCAGATAGTTTAGTGTCTACCCGGAACCGCATCATTCCGTCCTATTACCGTGCATATTTTTTTTTACAACGCTCGATAATTTGAGAACGTGGAACCCTTGTTCTAAAACAATGCCAGTGATTCCCGCAAATAAAATTTAGCCAGGTAAACAGAAACGAACATATTATTGTGGTTATCTGACCAATGTGCAAGTAGGTAGGCCATAATCCCGCCAAAGAACCGCACCATCGCGACCACACCGAGCATAAGCCCTCCATGTGGTTTACTAGTAAATGTTTTGTGTATTTTCACCATCGTCTTTCTTATGACGTTCAGAATATCTGCGGCCGTCCCCACAGCGAAAATTCTACTATGACGCGGGAAATTTTTATCTAAACACAAACAAGGCTTTTCAGTGGGCAGTGTCAATATTGGTGAAGATTGCTCAGTGCCTGAACAAAAAAAAAAGTCATAAATCTTTCTTGTAAGGTATACAACAAATTAGAGGTACCACAAATCACACGGAAATTCCATTATTTGAAAATCGATTACTCCTGAATAGCGGAACAACCAAGTAACGCATTTTCAGCGGGTCTTCAAGCCAATTTAAGTGAATAAGTGATGGGTAACTAGATTGTCCTGTCCCAGTCCTTTTCGGTTAAACGTTAATGACTTAAATAGGCTTGAAGACCGCTGAAACTGCCATCCTTCGTCTCCCAGCTCTTCTAATAATCTATATTCATTGAATGAACTTTTTTCGGATATGTGGTAGCTTATGTGCTTGTACCTCTATGTTTGAAACACTTAGCGACTACAGCGGTGAACGGTTGACAAAAATAAATATTTTTCGGTTACACAAAATAGCGGGCTTTCTTCAGAATTTACCTTACAATCTGGAATTAAATATCTCCTTAGCTTCATTTCATTAGCCATTGAAATGTACAATTTTGTTGAAATTAAAATTCTCCGCGTCGGGATGAACCTTGTCTTGCCGGGCAAGCAGTGCTTGGTCTGAACGTTACTACACTGTCAGAAGTTTCATAACAGATAGCGCATAACACTTTCAAGAATAACCCCTTTTCACTTGGAAATAAAGTGTTATGACAAATTAAGTTTACACTATTTCGTGCCTAGATCTGCGACAACACCTTCAATTGGTAAAAATACTAACCGGAACGAAAGAAACATAACAGATAACATCCCAAAGTGTTATCTGTTGAAACCGGGCATCCTTCTGTTGTCGTTATGTAACTTCTGACAGTGTAGTATTTTTACCAATTGAAGGTGTTATTGGAGATCTAGGCACGAAATAGTGTAAACTTAATTGGTCATAACACTTTATTTGGGTCACTGGAAAACCGGAACCCCGGAACCTCCCTATAACCAAAAGGTTAGGTAAAAGGTTAACCTTTTACCTAACCTTTTGGTTAGTTTTACCTAACCTCTTGGTTAGTTTTACCTAACCTTTTGGTTAGGTTAGGTTAGGTTAGGTAGGTTAGGTTAGGGAGGTTCTGGTGTTCCGGTTTTCCAGTGACCCCTTTATTTCTAAGTGAAAGGTGTTATTCTTGAAAGTGTTATGCGCGATCTGTTATGAAATTTCTGAAAGTGAACTAGAGCACAAGATACAAAATCAAAAATGTCGTAGCAGGTAAAAATAGTTTAGTGTATCAAAATCGAAGACATAAAATAAGCTGGCTTTTCAGTTAAACTTTAATCCGGTAACAAAAGCACCTTATAAAATAAAATGAGAGGCAGAATTAGCAAGAGTGGTCTATTGTTGGGCGATAAAAGCACAAATACACCACTTCAAAGCTATCAAAGACAACTTTTCTATTAACGAAGTTGCAAACTTTTCCTCTTTCAGGACAACAATGGGACGATAGAAAACGAAGAACTCCTCGGTTTCCTCAAGGACCTGCTGGAGCTCGTCAAAAAGGTAAAGAAATTAATCCACTTAGCCAAAGGAGAATTCCTATAGAAACGACACCATTTTTTGCCGACTAACATAAAGTGCTTTCTGACATTTGAACTAGTCAGAAACCTAATGACGCCATTCTTTAAGAGAGTGCGAAACTCCGAGAAAGTTTGGTGCCCCAGCTGTAGAAAAGTTGGCGGGAAGGAAAGCATCTAAAGTACAATGGGCACTAATATACTTTATTTTTCAGAAATTCTTGACAAATAAAAATTTCTGACTTCTCCTAGATTGCGCTTCGAAAATGAGCCGTTTCTTCTTATCGCTTATCATTACCTCTTCGGCGTCAAGGCGGGGACGATTTACCAGATTGTACTTGCAAGGCGCGAAACATTCGAGGGTTCTCGATCACGCACGAAAATCAATCATTTTATAGAGCCGAGTGATAGAGTGCCACGGTTACTCAATGGGCGGATCCAACAGTCATGATGCCACATCACCACATTACCTATTTACTAGCTTCGACAAATATTTGCGCAGTTTCTTTTTTCTTATCTATTCGTTGTGAATCGTTGTTATTATATACTCCGGATTATTTGTACTGTTGACAAATATTCATATTAACGGCGTTGCCTGAGAATTCCTTGTAAGCTCTGCAATCAGCTGCAAGTAGGTCGGTTATATTTGTACATTTTTGGCAGTGTTGTAACTTTACATCCAGAAAACAAAACTTTTCTTCGGTACTACAAACGCTATAAAGTTTTATCAGATAACATTAGAGCAATCTCCCAGCTACAGAGACAGTTTATTTTAGCGGCCATGGCACTCTCGTCACTCAGCTCTACAAAACGATTGATTTTCGTATATGGCCGAGGGTTTTTGAACTTCCGCGCTTTGCAATACCACGCTCTGAAATCGTCTCCGCCGATACGCCGAAGAGTCAATGACAACGATAACAAGAAAACGGCTTATTTATGAAGCACTATTTAGCGGAATTCAGAAATGTAAATGTGTGGAACATGTTATAAAAATTAAAGCATAGTTAGTGCCCATTGTGCTTTAAGCAAGCCCAAAGAACTGACTACCGCAACCGTTTTTCATGAATACAGTCCCGACCGTCTTACAGAAGAACTCGCAATCGACACAAATGTGCAAACCACAACGGGTTTGAAATGGTTGGGCCATGTATTACGCAAAACCGCCAGAGTACCTGCCTCGCCAAATACTTCTAGTTGAGCCTATTAGCTCCTGGAAGAGACGCCAAGGAGGACAGAGAAAGAACTGGTGGAACCTGGCCAAGTCAGACCTTGAACCTATCGAGGGTTTCAGAAAGTTCGGTCACAGATGGTCAACTCAGTGGCTCGCTTTTGCAGAGCAGCTGGCAGAAGATCGAACAACATGGTCCAAGAAGGTCTCCAAGATCATCGATGCCGGGCGAGGTGGAAACGCCTGATTCCCGCCACAAGTACAAGTACAAAGTACAAGTAAACCACAACGGGAGTAGAATGGGTCAGGCAAGGCTACTTCCCAGTTCAGCTGTCTGTCAAACGTCAAGCAGAAGGGGTTGATAAGGACCAGAAAGTGGAGAGGGGTTAAACAAAAAAAGAAGTGGGAGACAGTCAGGGACTACTGTCAGCTTGTTTCATCTGGGATGAATTCCAATAGCAAATACAGACGGGTTTGTTTTCCCTTCTACCGTGCAGTTACAGAAGACCTACCATCCAGGGAGATATCCCTTGTTCGCTTCAAAGCGGCCTGTCACACCATTGATTGTCCTTAGAACGGTTCACAAGTGTAAACGCGTCCGGCGCCTCGCTGGCCGCTCGGCTCTATATATATAGCAGCCACTCAAAAATAGTTTAACAGGCCGCTTGAAGCGAACAAGGGGTATCTCCCTGGATGGTAAGAATAACACATTTTTTTAGTTTTGCACGTCAACTTGTAAACAGATAATAGCTGCGAACACTTTAATGGTTTTTTTTTCACTTTCATACTCTCGATTCCTCAAAGTCATGCCAGACACAAATTTGTATTCCTGAAGTCTTGTCTCGTACTGACACACAACATAGGTTGGTCTGTCTGACGCAAAATGCGATTACGAAGGACTAAAAAGTTCAGGCTTGGACAAGGTTTTTATGTTCGTAATTCCCGTCAAAACAGCGTGTTTTCTAACAAACTTTGGACGGGTCACGTACATCATAAAGATGTTGTGGTGGCGAATAAGTTGGAGTTAAAAACAGCAGCAGCTTTGGACGGGTCACGTACATCATAAAGATGTTGTGGTGGCGAAGAAGTTGGAGTTAAGAATAGCAGCAGCTGCTGTTGCCAGCTTAAAGAAGTTGTTTTTACCACCGGAGTAGAGTTACCCTTTGATGGAAGGGCAGCTGTCGGTGTGGGTTGTGTTCCTTTGTTTACTTTCTCGTTTTCATGTTACAACATTGTTCTGAATAAATTTTTAGTTTTTATACACAAATTTACACAAAGATATCTACACAAAAGTATCCACATAAAGAAAAAGTACAGTTGTGTTCGCAATAATTATTCCTATCGTATCTCTCCAATTAGACGCCTCACCAATCAAAAACCTTTAAAGGTATACTGATGAATCTATCGGTCCAGTTTTCGAACAGTGGCATACCGTTGCTGCATTTCACTTCGAATTCCCCGGAAGGTAGAAACAGATCAGTTCCAGTGGGTTCAGTCCGGCAATTTGTCGTCTCTGTGAGAGCACACAACATTACACGCAATTTCTAATAATGTCATCAGGAAACATTGTCTCTGATTGGTTTGTATGGTTCGCACCTCGAATCGAACCAATCGGCAAACAACCGGAGGGGCGGGGCATAGCTGTGTTCTATGGGGAGACTGGATGTGACTTAAGATGTTGCTTTAGTACACGCGGAAACGACTATGGAAGGAAAAGAAACCTAGGCGAGTTGGTGGTAGCGCTGGTCATTGAGAATGAAAATAATGAAATAGTGTCGGGTTTCAGTTCTGCCTTATTCCGAATTGCTTCAAACTAAATACATGTTTTCTTCAACAGGACTACGACACTTCTGACCTCGACGAATTCAGACAAACGATCCTTCAAGGCTGTGATTTCAACAGAGATGGCCGCATCAGCAAGAAGGAATTAACTCTTGTCTTGCTTGCCCTAGCGAAGCATTCCCAAGAGTAAATTACAGCTAGTCTTGGGTTCTCTAGTGTAGGCTACAGGATAACTTTGTTACGTTTCTTCAAACCAAAGCAAATCAGTAGAGGTGACTCAAATCGCGAGTACAAATTCAGAAATCTATGAAGGAGATGCAGTACTTGTGATACTGATCCATTCTTGCTCGGCCCAACTCTCCCGAATGAGGAAAACACGTTTAGGGCGTTTTGTTTTCTAGATTTAGGTATTTATTATATGGGTTGCAAGTATTTTAGAATATTTGGGAAGATACAGTATCTAGCGCTTCATTTCCTTTGAAAGATTTGCGGAAAGCGATTTTCGACAGCAGAAAACGCCAACTTCAACCGGTGATAACAAACAAAAGGGAAAGGAGGAGGGTTGACCCGCTAGATTCGCTAGGAATTAAATCGTCCAATCCTTTGTCTTGTTTCGTACATCTTGTGATATAAAAAAAAAAATCTTTTTTTTCTCGATGGCGTCTTTCAGCTTTCTTTTTCGGGTGACAATACAGTCAAAATCGAATCAACGATATCAAAAGATCTTTTCAAGATATATGGAACAGCCGCTGAGCCAAGAGTAGCTAACAAAGTAATAAGTGCATTTTTTTTGTAAACGGTCTACGTTCTTCGCTTTTGCTCGCGATTGTCCTCCATTTTTTTGTGTTTTTTTTAAACGAGGAAAGCCGAGAAAATCAAAGAGCCCCGATCAAGAGATCTGTTCTTTTCTCCGACGGTCACCTCAACGTTCTCAAATTCGACATGAACAGTTAGAAGGAAAAATGCCACGCAAAAGGAAAACAAGGCATAATGGCGGGTTGAGTATCGACAAGGAACGCACATATAGTACGGGCTTGAATAATAATAAAAAAAATGGTCCGCTCCATAAGATCTTATCAGAGTGATACTCACCTCACTCTTTCTTTTCTGTAAGAAAAAAAGGGTTTTTGTTTTATTTATTTGATCGCATGTGTCATTGTTGTTGTCAAATGAAGGTAATAAAATTTAATGAGATCTTAAGAGACTATGAGTGAACCCACCACATTGTACGTAACCAGGCATGAGGTCAGTCGTACGCAAATACTCAATTTTGGGGCACCATGCCCTGGAGCAAAGGCACAGTACACCCGTCAAAATCTGTTCAAAATATAAACTTACATTTCAGATTTTCAATTCAAAAGAATTTTTATGGGGGTAGCCTACTGTGCCCTTGCTCCAGGGCATGCCCTAACTATACCCTGCCTCAAAATTCAGGATGTGAACCCTGACCCGCTCTGCCAGATCGAAATAAAAAAAAAAAGCCGCGGCCCTAAAAAATACGCCAGAAAAATTTACACCTCTCAAAAACTTAATGACTATTTTTTGGGTTTCTGTGTTGATAATACAGAACCCAAAAAAAATTTGGCTTTCGGTCGCGACTATTAAAACGACGTAAAAACAGTCGATTTTGCTGAAAAACAGCCGGTTTTTGGTATTAAGTCAATTTTTCACATCACGCCCAAAGATACGCCAGTTGAAAAGAAAAACAGCCACATTTTACGCCACACGCCAGTTGCAAAATTATTCATCAGACGAAATCCGCCAGTTTGGCGTAAAACCCGCCAATCTGGCAACACTGATCCTGACTACATCAATGCCATGCTCCTTGAGTTACTTTTAAAAATTGCTAAACGGCCGAAATATCGCTGTCAAACACCGTAGCTGTTTATCCACTTTTAGCCATTGTTTTGTTATAGCCTATCACTACTACGATGGACTGAGCTAGGCTACCCTCGACCTCTTTTCTTTCCTCCGTTCCATTCTGTTATGAATCAACCCACTTCGTACCCCTTTGTCCGTCTCAGATGCACCGAAGATTTACGGTATGAAGGTTCCTCAGACAAGTGCCGTCACTACTAGGGGGGGAGGGGGGGACGCCCCCCCCCCAATGTTGTCGGCCAGTCGGTAAAAAATAGCCGAGTCGGCGCGAAGCGCCGCTCTTTTTCTTAAAAACAGTTGATTTTTTTCTTGGAAACAGTCGATTTTTCTTAAAAACAGTCGGTTTTTCGTAAAAATTGTCGATTTTTCTTAAAATTAGCCGATTTTTCGTCCACACAGTCGTTTTTATCTGCAAAACCAGTCGGTAAAAATGACCAGCCAGTCGGTAAATACCTCGCCCCCCCCCAAACATTTTGGCTAGTAACGCCTCTGCCTCAGACTGGTAAAAGCTCCTCAGCCAAGAATACATAATCCCTATCTCTGTTATATGACTATGCGGAGTCGAATACATCCCCATACTATGTCCGCCAGGAACGATCGGAGGTTACTAGCTTCGCGCCACATCACGTTTCGTTACCTCCACAAATAGCTAAATTGCTGTCAACCCGCGGTGGAGGCAAAGTAGGAGTCAAAGCTGACTGGTTCTATGGACACGCTCCAGAGCGGGTCTGCAGCGCGCGGAGTACGCCTCCTGCCATCATCCTTTACCATTTCTTGTTCGGCTAAGACGGAAGAGGAGTAAACGGGTATCAACATCGGCTCAAAACTAGAGTAAATGCCTCTAGGTCAGCTCAGTTTTTTCGGGGTATCCATAGTCGCTGCATGGGACTAATGACAGAAGTTCTCTCTGATTATTTGTTCTTGGTACTACCCACTGAACCCCTTACAGTGTGTTTACACTGACGTGAATATTTGCGTAAAATTTCCCGTTTTTTCGTTTCGTTCGCCACAAAAGTATCCCCAAGAAGCTGCAGATTCAATACAATTTTTCGGAGAATTTCTGAAGTTGGAAATTTCAACTACAGTTACAAATTAGCGCCACCAAAACATACGAAAATTGATATAGTTACTCAAAAACCGACACTAGCTGTCCGATGGGGCGAGACTGGCATAAGACATAATATAGGCTAGTGTTTCCGTCATCTGCTTAAAGGTCATCTGAATGAAGTCTAACACCCTAAATTGCCACTTTTACATACTGCTTAACATTTATCTCTCGAAAACCGGACTAAAATCGGATGAAGTTTCACCGTGCTATAATTTTCAGCCTTTTTTCCGACTTGTCTTGATCGTAACGCTCGCCGTAACAGTTGTAACAGTCCATGCGTAACAGTTCATGTTGTAACAGTCCATGCCGTAACAGTCCATGCGTTTATCCATCCATGCGCTGTTTATCCATCCATGCGTTATCAACGTACGTTTATCCATGCGATAATGACAGTTTAAATATTGGCGCTAAATTTGTCTTGGGAGGTCGTAACGAATCGCCATAGGGAGACTTAGAACTTCAAGAGTGGATAGCGCCGAAATCAGGGAGCGAAAAAAATCTTCTTCTCTGTACCGGTACTGTGAAGGACGATCTGAGGGGTTCATGGAAGTATGGTAGGATCATTCAGGTGTCCTTTAAGACATAAAGTAGCCTACCTTTGCAAGCTTTTGACTTCAAGTACAGCCACAAATATAAAGAATTTCAAAGATGGATATAATTACTGAAAAGCTGATATTGGCTCTCAGATGGGGCGAGACTGGTACAAGACACAACATCTACTTGTTTCCGTCTCTTACTCAAGAAATAAAGTACCATTGTACTGTATTTACCTCTTGCAGCTGAATCCAATTGCCGTGTGTGAACTTCACAAGAGCTGTAAGCTCATATGGCACTTGCAAGGGTTAAGATGAATTATTTGATCAAAAGTAATGTTCGACTGTGCGGTTCTTGCGCACTTTAAGGGATCTAGAGAAAAAGTATTTTATCGTTGAACTTGGCTGTAATGATGCGCACTTTAAAGGCACTAGAAATTCATCTGTAAGGAAGACCCTTGAGGCAAAAACGATAGCAGGCTCTTAGGGATCATTGATATATACATATGATCAAAAGTGTTTTTTTTTCACTAATACGGACACTTTAAGGGTGCAAGATTTTTTTTTTTTTTGCGAAACCCTTGTGGGACAACTGATCATGGGTTGAGATGTATCGTTTGATAAAAAGTACTTTTCGACCTTGCGGTTAAGATGTACACTTTAAGGGACCTAGAACCTCATTTGTAAGCAAAACCCTTGAGGCAAAAGTTATCATGAGCTCATGGGGATGATGGAAATGCATATTTTGCTTAAAAGTATTTTTCTTAATTTGCGGTCATGATTAGTACTTTAAGGAATGGTCGGATTTGAAAAGTGGCGATTTCTAAGCCAATTTTGTCGAATTTCTAATATTCCAGCCAAATTTCATCGTCCTAGCACATCTGGAAGTACCTTAACTCGCGATCACCGGAATTCCGGACCCGCCCCTCAAACTCCCCCCACAGTCGCCGGAGCCAATCCGGTTCAGTTTTGGACTTGTTTGTTATTCCCACAAAGTTCCATCCCGATCTCTCCAGTCCAATCCGGTCACGTATTCCCCCCCCCCCCAATTGTTGTCGGATCCGGTCCGGACATGAAAAAGATCACCGCCCTCTCTTCAGTTATTAAATTTCACTCGAATCCGATCACCCGTTCCAAAGTTACGCATGGCTAAATATTCCGGATTCCCCCTCCCTCCGATCCCCCCACGACAATCGGATCGAGTGAATTTTTATTTACAAGTCAGTTTGATCGGGTCCCTGATACGCCTCCCAAGTTTCGTCGTGAAAAACCCCAAAACCGTCATCACCAGAATTCCGGGAAACTCCCCTCAACCTCCCCCCCCCCCAAGTGTCCGGGTCCAGTCCAAACGTGTAAACGATTTATCTGGAACAGATTCTTGTTCTTCCCAGCAAGTTTTACTCCGATCCCTCCATTATAACCGTTTCTCGAGATTTCCGGTCTTCCCCCACCCCAACTCCCCCATAGCTGTCGAATCCGGTTCGGACTTCAAATGGAACATCAGAGATATGTCATTCATTCAGGTATTAAGTTTCGTCCCAATCCGATCACCCGTTCGAAAGTTACACAACACTCAATTTTCCATATTCCCCCGCACTGCACCACATATACAAACCCCTTTGACCCTCGAATGCACTAGCTCTTTCCAATGTTAACAGAGTGATCCGATGCAAAGAGTGACGTCACGCCGCGCGCAGACCTACTAGTGTGTAGAAAGGGGTAGGGGTTTTACAAAAGCTACTAAATTATCAGGATTCCCCCGCCCTCTACTCCCTCCACGGTGGTCGGATCGGGGAAGTGACTATTTGCAAGTTAGTTTGGTCGGGTCCCTGATATGCCTGCCAAGTTTCATCGCCCTAGCACATCTGCAAGTACCCTAACTCGCGATCACCGGACCGACCGACCGACCGACCGACCGACAGACCGACCGACGGAAAAGTGATCGGTATATGGCACTTGAGCGAAGCTGCAAGTGCCATAAAAACACTACAACGAAAATTAAGTTCCGGGCCGGATTATCTGTGTGAATCGAAAGTTACGTCCGTTACGACGACGTAAATGCATATGTAATTGTGCGTAAATCCGTGAACTGAGATTTGTTCAACTAAAGAACAAGAGCTGTAAGCTCATATGGCACTTGCATGTGTTGAGATGTTTTGTTTGATCAAAAGTATTTTTCTACTTTGTGGTTAAAATGCGCACTTTAAGGGAGCTAGATTTAAAGTATTTTATTTTTGAACTTGGGTGCAATGATGCGCACTTTAAAGGCGCTAAAAATGCATCTGTATGCAAAACCCTTGAGGCAAAAACGATCACAGGCCCTTAGGGATCCTTGACGTATACCGTTTCGTCAAAAGTTTTTTTTTCGCTTTTCATTTTAAATGCGCACTTTAAGGGTGACAGAAATAAATTTTTAAGCAAAACCCTTGTGGCACAAATGATCATGGGTTGAGATGTATTGTTTGAAATAAAGTACTTTTCGACCTGGCCGTTCAGATTCATACTTTAAGGGAGCTAGAACGTTATTTGTAAACAAAACCCTTGAAGCAAAAATGATAATGGGCTCATGGGGATCATGAAAATATGAATTTGGTTTAAAAGTATTTTTCGAAATTTGCAGTCAAGATTAGTACTTTAACGAATTGTCGGGTTTGGAAAGTGGCCATTTTTGAGTCAATCTTGTCAAATCTCTAATATTACAGCCAAGTTCCATCGTCCTAGATTATCTGGAAGTACCTTAAATCGTGATCACCGGAATCCCGGACCCCCCCCCCTCAAACTTCCCCACAGTCGCCGGAGCCAATCCGGTTCCGTAAGTGTTTTTCCAGAGCATCTGTTTGTCATTCCCACAAAGTTCCATCCCGATCTCACCAGTCTAAGTCGGTCACGTATTTTCGCCCCCCCCCCCCCCAATTGCTGTTGGATCTGTCCGGACATGAAAAAGATCAACAGAAACATGTCCTCTCTTCAATTACCAGATTTCACTCAAATCCGATCAGCCGTTTCAAAGTTACGCATGACTCAATATTCCGGATTTCCCCTCCCGTTACTCCCCCCACGGCTGTCAGATCATGTAAATTTTTCTTTATAAGTCAGTTTGATCGGGTCCCTGATTCGCCTCCCAAGATTCGTCGTGAAAATCCCCAAAACCGCCATAACCGGAATTCCGGGAAAGTCCCCTCCAACCCCCCCCCCCCTAATGTCATGATCCATCCGAAATGTATAAACGATTTATCTGGAGCAGATGCTTGTTCTTCCCAGCAAGTTTCACTCCGATCCCTCCATTCTAACCGTTTCCCGATATTTCCGGTCTCCCCCCCCAACTCCCCCATAGCTGTTAAATCCGGTCCGGACTTCAATTGGGACATCAGAGGTATGTCATTTATTCAGTTATCAAGTTTCATTCCAATCCGACCACCCGCTCGAAAGTTACACAGTACTCCAACTTTCCGGATTCCCCAGCCCTCCACCCCGCTAGTGTCCGGATCCAGTCCAAACGTATAAACGATTTATCTGGAGCAGATGCTTGTTCCTCCCAGCAAGTTTCACTCCAATCCCTCTATTCTAACCGTTTCTCAAAATTTCCGGTCTCCCCCCCCCCCAACTCCCCCATAGCTGTCGAATCCGGTCCGGACTTCAAACGGGACATCAGTAGTGTGCCATTTATTCAGTTATTAAGTTTCATTCCAATCCGATCACCCGTTTGAAAGTCACACACTACTCCAATTTTCCGGATTCCCCAGCCCTCCACTCCCCCCGGGTGGTCGGATCCAGTCTAAATGTATAAACAATTTATCTGGAGCAGATGCTTGTTCTTCCCAGCAAGTTTCACTCCGATCCCTCTATTCTAACCGTTTCTCGAAATTTCCGGTCTCCCCCCCCCCAACTCCCCCATAGCTGTCGAATCCGGTCCGGACTTCAAACGGGACATCAGAAGTATGCCATTTATTCAGTTATCAAGTTTCATTCCAATCCGATCACCCGTTCTAAAGTTACACACTACTCCAATTTTCCGGATTCCCCAGCCCTCCACTCCCCCCCGGGTGGTCGGATTGGGAAACTGAATGTTTCCAAGTTAGTCCGATCGGGTCCCAGATGGTCCTGCCAAGTTTCATCGTCCTAGCACATCTGGAAGTACTCCAATTCGAAAAAGTGTGACAAAACTCCTTAATTTTCAGAATTTCCCCGGTCCACCACTCCCCCCCAGATGGTCGGATCGGGAAACTGATTACTTCTAGGTTAGTTTCGTCGGGTCCCTGATTTTCCTGCCAAGTTTCATCGTCCTAGCACATCTGGAAGTACCCTAACTCGAACATGTGGGACAAAAAAATTCGGACAGACAGACCGACAGACCGACCGACAGACGGAATTGCGATCGGTATATGGCACTTGAGCCAGAGGCTGCAAGTGCCATAATAAAAAGTAAAGTGAGCCAACCTACAAAGAGGAGATACATTGGGAGATCCTTGAGCCCACGCTGACTGGGAAACATATATTCGAACCATTTTTCCCGTTTTATGCATTGTTTGAGTAGCCTATACGGGATACCTCGATTTATGGCGGAAAAAACAACAATTCGTTGCCTTCAATAAAGCGACGAAAGCTTCAGAACAAAAAAAAAACCTACAATTATTTTACGCTTTCGCCAATATGAAGGGGTCCGCTGCAGGTGAGTCGGTATAGCTAGCTGCGCAAGAAAGACGCAGTGTTGCCACTGGTCGCAAAACTCTGCAATCTGAAACAGGTTTCCGAATTCTTCGACAAAGTGAGCCAACCGTAAAAAAGCAAAAGCATATGATTAGGAAGCTGAAAAAGCGAGACTTCTCGTTAATAATTAGTAGAAAGGACCGAATTCCGTAGGTGCCAGAACGTCTCAGGTTTCTGCGGCCAAATGTCAAAGCATCCGTCAGAGAAAAGAGGCAACACTGTCAAGAAGTGCCTGGACAAAGAAGATGTTGTGAGAGATATTGTGGACAACTTATTCTGTCGTTTTCGCCGAAGTTGAGAACACATTAAAGGTCATCTGAATGAAGTCTAACACCCTATATTGCCACTTTTACATACTGCTTACCATTTATCTCTCGAAAACCGGACTAAAATCGGATGAAGTTTCACCGTGCTATAATTGCCTTTTTTCCGACTTGTCTTGATCGTAACACTCGCCGTAACAGTTGTAACAGTACATGCGTAACAGTTCATGTTGTAACAGTCCACGCCGTAACAGTCCATGCGTTTATCCATCCATGCGCTGTTTATCCATCCATGCGTTATCAACGTACGTTTATCCATGCGACAATGACAGTTTAAATATTGGCGCTAAATTTGTCTTGGGAGGTCGTAACGAATCGCCATAGGGAGACTTAGAACTTCAAGAGTGGATAGCGCCGAAATGACGGAGCGAAAAAATTCGTCTTCTCTGTACCGGTACTGTGAAGGACGATCTGAGGGGTTCATGGAAGTATGGTAGGATCGTTCAGGTGTCCTTTAAGGATTACCATCTATACTGTAAGAGAAAGAGACGCAACATCATCATCGAAAGCATATCAAAACACAACGAACAGATCACACTGTGTTTGTTTTCGCTGCATCACAGTAAGTTAGCGAGCCACTGAAGAACTAGCGAATACTTTACTTATCCATATTTAATTATCCTTATAGCCCAGTCCAGAGCCACCATGCGTTTAGTTCCTATTAGTCCCCGATGATCCTCACCATCATCAACGTTTATCTAAAACTCTTCTAAATGTTACCATCAAAAGGCACAAGGCATGGAGGGAGTAAAAGGATTCAAATTTGGGTCATGGATTCTTTGGGTCAAAGTACAGGTCAAGTTCGTAGGTGGGCTCTGTACCACTATATTTAGGAGTGGAGGATGGGCTCTGTGCCAATATATTTAGGAAAAAGGGGATGGGTTTTAGATTAAGAGTCGAAATAAATAAGAGCTAAAAGGCTGAGTAAGAGGATGAAAGTAGGAATTAGCAAATTCATGGTTTTATTGTGATAATTTGTCAGCAAAACCATCGAGAAAATAATGATCATGGACTCTTAAAAATCATGAGGGTGTAATGTTTCATAAAAAGCATTTATTTTCCACTTTGCTGTGTTGATGCGCACTTTAAGGGCGCTAGAAATTCATCTGTAAGCAAAATCTTTGAGGAACTGATGACGGGCTCATCGGGATCAGGAATATACATCTTTTGGTTTAAGGAGTCTGGCGAAGGCCAGATATCTACAAGACCCGATTGTTTGAATAATCAAAAAGTCCAGTAAAAACTTAAACTTTTGGGATCCCATCGAAACGTTTGGTCTTGTTGACCATGATAACCGGAGCATTTTCCCCGTCCGTAGTGATTTGCGAGAGTGCGGAAAGTGAGTCCTTGGGACAAACAAAAACGCAGGGACTACTCAAAGGGAGTCCTCGGGGACGGCGACAGTACGCCTTATGAGCCCCAAACGTCTCCAAAGAGTTGCAAATAATTCCCACCGATTTACAAGTATCATATAGCCAGCGTTGCCAGTGTTGCCACACTGGCGTATTGTGTCGGAGACATGCGAAATCATTTTTGCACGGGGCACCTGCGTCCCCTTGTTTTTTCCAAGGGGGCCAACCCTATGATAAACACAACTGTAAAACCTAGTCGAGAGGCGCAAAACCGAATATGAACTTTTTGTACACATTTTTTAAATCAGTCTTCGTGAACATATTATTTACTTTTCATTCATATGTTATTGTTTGCGGTATCGTCTGCTGAAAGATTTAACGTTCAAGAATGCGAAGGGGTTGCCCCCCCCCCCCCCCCCCCCCAGGCTCCGCGAAATGACGCCTCTAACTGGCGTGTGGCGTAAGACGACTTGTCTATTTAACCGGGAGAATTTAATTCAGTCGTTAGTAATAGGCTACACGCAAAGTAGGAAAATAATGTTTCCTGCCAGAAATCTTGGATGGTAGCCTACTTACAACAGAAGCATTGTAAGTCAGAAAACAGTTACTAGTGGAAATGGGGAAACCAAGAAGGACCTTAGAGAATCTGTAATATGTAACGTTTAAAGAAGTTCACACCAGGATTGCAAGAAGACCACCAAAAAAGGCAGTGGAGTTATTATAACTGCCATCACACGCACCACAAAATAAATATCGCCACCGATTACGGATTTGTTTTTCTCAACTGACACCAGTTCAGCGCTCCAAGCGGATGAATCTGGTGTCCCACCTCGCTCCATTTTTAGCATCCTTGACACAGAGATGGTATGATATGTCCATAAGGTAATTAACAGAAAGACGAAGCTTTCGCCAGGAAGTTCGCACCTTCATATTTGACAGTGCAAAAAGGACGTCAGCTAAATTTTGTTAGAGCTATATTTCGGCCTTTTCTAACGAACTTGTGGACCAACGAACTTGTCCACAAGTTCGTTGGTCCAGCTTGAGCGGTTTTGAGCCTGAAGAGGACCCTTGCCAAGAAGGGCCGAAATATAGCTCTAATAAAATTTAGCTAACGCATCCGTTTTGCACTGTCAAATATGATTCGCAGTCATCTTGGGGTGAATAATATTTAGTTCGCACCTAGCCTATATTCTGGAATTTATCCTAGCAAAGTTTTATTCTCCCCATATTTCGGCCCTTCCTAGCAAGGGCCCTCGTCAGGCTAAAGCGAACAGGAGCTAACCTGCCGGCACCAGCGTGGGCTTATATCAATAAATGGTATGGCTAAAAGAAATACGACCATCCCTGAAAATTCTGACGAACCACAACTGTTTCCTGAAAGAAAGCTTTGCAGTACGTTGCAAGTTTACAATAGTTGCGTTTTTGCGGATACCATGGTATCTGATATACGGTCTAAAGTCGTTTTTGCAATTATCGTGGTATCTGATACCAGGTCAAAAGGCGTTTTTGCAGGTGACGTGGTAACTGATATTCAGATATCACGGTCCAACCGTGGTATCTGGTCGTAGTATCTGAAAAGTCATTTCACTTTCATCAATTTTTGTCAAATTGGTGAGAGGGAAGTTCAGCCCTTACTGATGTAACTGGATATCAGTTTTTCTTTTGGGATGACCACGAAAAGTGCAATTTCGGCAATAGTCGTATCTGCAGTGGACCGTATATCAGATACCATGATAACTGCAAAAACGAATAATTGCAGATCCAGTTACCGTGGTAACAAATACCATGGTATCTGCAAAAACGCAACTAATGTTTCAGTCGAGGAGCTGCACACTCCTCTACACTTGATGTACATCCTTTCCCTGCACCGGTTGGCACGGACCCGGCACCATTATAGGCCATAAATTAGGCATTTCATCTTTCGACACTTCTAAATATGCTGGTTTTAATATTCCAACAAGTGGCAACTGGTGCCGGCACCAGGCACTTGGTGTAAACCAGAACCGAGAGTGAGCAAACCCTCGTTGGAATACAGAGCTTTCGCATCTGAAACAGCCCATACGTCTTTTCTCCTCACAAAGAAAAAAGAAATAAACTCAAGACGGCAAGCTGACGGCAGAGAGCCCAACATTCTTGAATTTCTAAAAAGAAGATCAAGTTTAGATCCATTCAGATGCAACGTCTCTTCAGAATAAATTGTCACAAAGCTTCACAATAAAACTTGAAAAGATTTGGTCTTAGAAACAGGACGTCGACAGAATTCATCCCATTTCATGTAATCTCCGAAATGTGGAAGGAATCTCCTGCAATGCGACAGCAACGGGTCTATTTCTCTTTTGCGAAGGGAGTAGAGAGTCGAGGCAGTCAGAAAACAGTAAAGGGAACTCGACCTATGCTTCTTCTCCATAGATAGATGCATAGATTGCATGGCAACAAATAATCACAAAAGAATCCCAAACACAAAAAAAAAAAAAAAAACTCCTCCGTAATCTTTCTCTACTCTAA
Organism: Branchinecta lindahli; assembly: GCA_023053555.1. Lineage (NCBI taxonomy): Eukaryota > Metazoa > Arthropoda > Branchiopoda > Anostraca > Branchinectidae > Branchinecta > Branchinecta lindahli. Next base: position 5,317,880 of record JAKZAO010000002.1, read on the forward strand.
TGACACATGTATGGTATTTCCCTATTCCAAAATCTACTGCTATGTTCCATCGCTATCCTCAGGAATCGCTCCAATCTCTTAAAGGAACAGTTATAAACTTGACTACGCAACTTTCGGCCATCGAATCGCCCGGGGGGGGGGGGGGCTTAGATAGATATACAGGGTCTTATTGACGACAGCCAATAAGACCCTTCTTTGTTATCTCGAACCGTCTCGAACCCCCTCCTTAGTATTCCAAAAGCTAGCTGGCAGGCCCTTGTCCCTTATGCACTGTAATTATGCACTTATGTACTGTAAAAGTTCGCCTTTTTACATGTAGACCACAGAGAAACGACCTCCCCGACAAGACGGCCGGGGTTCGATTCCTAGTTGCGGCACACAAACCTTTTGCTTTTGCAAACCTTTTGCTCAAAGTCGAATTCTCGGAAACTGCCCGGAAACTGCAATGGTCGTAACGAGAATTTTTCTTACTCTCAATATCGACTCAGGGTAGGCCTACATTCTTGATATGTTAGCTAGCTCCCCGAGTCAAGTTTTCTGTTCCTTTAATCATAGCAAAACACGCATTCTTAACAACTCTGATTAACCAATCTTCATCAAATTCACCCACACCGTACTGCTCTTTCCTGCATTCACTCAGCTCCATACACTCGTACACCATGTGCGAGTGTATGGAGCTCCCGTTCTGACATTTTCCCACTCCCTTTCTCCCATTGTATGGTACTCCCATTCTGACACCCGCACATCGGACAGAAGTAAGGACCGGATTTCTGCCTGAAATTACCAATATATCGTCTTCTAGCCTCAACTGGTACAGTATCCACCAATATTTCAGTGATTATCTTAATTCTTCTCCACATTCAGATCAGAGCCACCATGCAGTTTAGTTCTTATTAGTCTCCCACTGTTCATCACCACCAACAACGTTTTACTAAAACTCTGCTAGGAGATGTGTCTAGTAATATTCCTCCAGAAGGAAAAGGTAAAAACCTCCCTGACGATGAGAGTTCTGCACTACTCTTCAATTTAAAAAGTGAGGTTCTCTTTTCTGTTTTCCAACTTAATGATCTTTGTCGCCTACAATCTCTGAATGATGGATGCTAATAATGAGGCGAGGGCGGGGCAAACAGAGACTCACAGCTTGAAGCGAAGAACTGGCATAAGGCCTACTGACTGTGAGTAAACGGCCTGGGTGAGCAGATAAGATTCTTTCATGTTCTTTGTTAGGCCCAGGTGTAGGCTACATCTTTTTTTATTTTCTGGGATCCCAAAACGTAAGTGGAGGGATACCTATGACATCTTAAAAGTTGTCCGTCTGTCCGTCTGTTAGCACGATAACTCTCGAAGGATATTTTGTCCAAACTTGGCATGAGGACTCTTTGGGTCAAAGTACAGGTCAAGTTCGAAGAACTAAAGGGTGTACTAAAGGGTGGGGGAGGGGGATCAAACTAAGGGACGAAACAAATACGGATATGTATCTGGTTACTGCCGGATCAGAATTTCCTTACAGTCGGGCAATAACTACCTAAACTTGGCTCAAATGGTGGCCAAGGTGATTATAACTGGCGTTCATGTTTGCTGCACGCCAGCTACAAAACCGGTCAATGGATAGACCTCTTAATGTGTTTTTCTGTGGGGAAAAATAGCAATCAGGGCTGTATCCAGGGGGGCTAGGGGGTTCGACCCCCCCCCCCCCCCCAATCCCTCCGGCAAAATTTCCGCCCCATCCCCGACTCTGCCTCCCCCCCCCCGACTCTGCCTCCCCCCCCCCCCGACTCCGCCTCCCCCCCGACTCCGCCCCACACTGATCGGATTCTGTCCGCATTTGGAATGGGACATCTGAGACATGAGTTCTTTCCGAATATCAAGTTTCATTAAATAATCAAGTGTTTTTGTTATGTATTTAGTCGTCTTTGTTGTATTTTTTCTTTTTTGTTTATACTCCGCTTTTGTTCATTTAGCGGGTTAAAAAATAAATTAATTAATTAATTATTACGATCCGATCACCCGTTCAAAAGTTGGGCATACCTCAAGATTCCGGATTTCCCACCCCTCCACCCCCCACGATGGTAACATCGGAGAAACGACTGTTCTTAATTCAAATGGTCGAGTTCCTGTTACGCCTGCCAACTTCCATCGTCGTAGCACATGTGCAAGCATCTTTACTCGGGATCACCGGAATTTCGGAACCCTCCGTCCAACTCCCCGACAGTTCCGAGATTCGGTCCGGTCTTGTCAACTATGTATCTAGGGTTTGCCCTTGTTCTTCCCACCCAGTTTCATCCCGATCCGTCCACTCTGGACATGTCACACGATTTCCGGTTCCCCCCTCCAACTCCCCCCAATGTCACTGGAACCGTTCCGGACTTGAAGTGTGAAATCTGAGACACGAGGACTTTCCAAATATCAAATTTCATTAAGATCAATTCCCCCTTCAAAAGTTATAGCCTACATCCGTCAATATTCCAAATTCCTCCTCCCTACGCTCCCCCACCGTGGTCGGATCGGAGAAATTACTATTTCCAATTTAGTTTTGTCGGGTCCCTAATATGCCTGCCAAGTTTCATCGTACTAGCTCTTCTGGAATTACCCTAGCTCGAGAACAGTGGACCCACAGACCGACTGACCAAAAAGTGATCGGCTGTAAGTGCCATACAAACCATAGGCTACCAAAAAGCACATACTCGTATTGTTTCTGAGGTTCCCCAGATTGCCTGCGTACTGGCTATGCGCCTTTCGAGAAGCTTCAAATACGTTCTATCGAGCACTGGTGAAACTGTAGCGAATCACCTATGTGTCTATGTTCGTAGCTATCAGATGAAGTGTTTTCAACAACGAATAATCACAGGTCAACCATTCCTTTGTGTGTCTATGATCTAGGTACGAGCCAAAACGTTTTGCATGTGCTAGACAAGAACAAAGAATAATCACAGGGCAACCACACCTTACGAGCCTATGTTTCTAGGTACGAGCCGAAATGTTTTGCATGTGCCAGCTACTGCTAGCTGAATAACTGTGAGAATATAAAAGACCATCAAGTTAAATCATAAATTTAGTTTTTCAAAGTGCTTCAGAATACTACAAAAATTATCAGGCTATAGCAACTCTAACAAGTTAAGAACAATTTGAAATAATACAAAACAATGACCAATCATGTTTACATGGTTGGGTATCATTACAGCTCTATCATTATATTCAAATTGGCCCTATCTTTATTTTCACTCGGGACCCAATTTGTGTGGGCTGAAAACTCCACTCACATATCTTTAATTTAATTAGCAAGCTTAGTACCGTTGGCTTAATCAAAGTTAATTAGTCTAAGCACAGTTACCTCATAAGGTGTATTCTTGCCGTTCCCCGTGGACTCCTCAGGGAATCTAAGGGAAAGACGAGAATAGAGAGAGTAACTCCATGCGGACTCCACATACGGAAAACAGTGAGAACACGGGGAATGCTTCTTAAATGGATTTTGTTGGAAAAAAAATATGCAGTTGACAAAATTTATCTGTATCCACTTTATTTTTGATTTTATTGATCCTGATTGTTTTTACATTGCACCAACACCAGCAAAAATTGATTCCCCTCCAAATCTGAAAGGGAGTCCTTTTTTATAATGGTAGGGTAGCCACTAAAAAAACAAATAATCAAACCTGAGCTTTTGAAGATCAGAAAGTGATTCTCCTATTTTTTAGCTTTGATTTGAGGCCAAAATCACCTCTCCATCTTGTCTCTAAGCATCTTAAATCTTCTTTAGAAAACAGTATTTTACATAAGAAAATGCCTATGTTCATCCATTGACTTTAGGGTTTTGTCCATCTAGTGACCAGCTTGAAACTATGTGCTTCAGTGAAATTCTATGAAACTGGGTGATTTTGAGCTGGTTTTGAGTGCATGGGGAGCCCCAGCAAGTGAGTTAGATGAGAAAATATGAATATGATCATCAAGGTTACAATCCAATAGACCTATTGCTGCTATAGGCTGCTGACTTTTCCTCCTTAGTATCAACAAATTTTTGTAGGCAAGTTCAGCTACTTTTTTTTACATCTAAATTTACATTGAATTTTAAGAAATAATATTAAATAGCTAGGACATCTTACTGTTAGCCTTATAAAATAGACAATTTTGTCCTGAATGCAATGGTATTTTTAAAATATTTTTTCGAGATGTTTTAGATAGGTAAAACTGATAAGGAAAATTCACAGCAATTCATGCATTCATTACAAAAAAATCGCCAACTTTTGCCACTAGGTGTTTTTGTGGCTACCCTAATAATGGTGATGATAATGATAGTCGCAGCATTCCTTGTCCGTGGGGACTCGCGAGAATACGGGGAGTGAGTCCCCAGGACAGGCAAAAATGCAGGAGCTCCTCAAGTGGAGTCTTCGGGGAACGGCGACAATACTGGTACGCCTGTACTGTAGTGTCTGTAGTAGGCTAGTCAAGGCAAAGAAGCCTACCTCTACTATACAGAACAGCTTACCTATTTTATCCTGAACTTTTACTTCTATTGTTTTCTCCATAGTTTCAACCAATTGCTTGGATTTATCACTACAAAAGCAGAAATATTCACAAAATAAAAGAACCAGCTATAATCATAAACACCGCATTATGACTTAATTTCAAATGCCCCGCGCCGAATCAAACTGAATTTTGACGCCACTGCCATCTACACTTGAAATCAGAAGTACGCCATAAGTGTTGAACCGAAAAAAAAATACTTACAGAATAACAGAGAATAATATGTTACTGGAATACCAAAGAGACAGTTATAGTAAAGAGGTACGCTTTCATCATTTATTTTAGGGTTATTATTTTCTGTTGTTTTTTTTTGCGTTATTATAGTCACCTGTTAATGTTATGTTGCTCTGCCATCTCTTGAGCTGGAGTGAAATTATTGCTAGGAGCGGGAGTTTCGAAAATCATCAGGCATGCTTCATCCTTGGAACTTGGGAGTTACAGTATTATGTTATTTTTACAGTATATTATGTCAGTTACTTATGTTATTTTTAATCAGTGGTGAATCCTTGTGTTTTCTGCAGTATCAAGTAAATTTGTGGTTGACTTTGTTTTTGATGACCTTGTTAGTCTTGTTTTGATGTTTTGATCACGAATGTTACAGTAGAGACTAGAGTCAGTAGAGAGGTATGCTTATGTGAACGTTTGTTGACTTCGGACTTTGCCATTTTCATGTACTTGCTCTGTCTAAAGCTAACTACCAGTTAGCCAAAGTAGGTAAGAAGGGCAGCTGAAAACACCTGTCCTGTACATGTATTTTGGATCTCCAGTCTGATAACTTAAGCAAAAGCTGCTATAAATTTGAAAACATGGGTTGCGTTTTTACAGATACCATGGTCTCTGATATACGGTCTAAAGTCGTTTGTGTAGTTATTGTGGTATCTGATACCGCTGTCAAAAGGTGTTTTTGCAGTTGTCGTGGTATGTGGCCAGTCACCGTGGTAACTGATATTCAGATATCACGGTCCGACCGTGGTATCTGAAAAGTCATCTCACTTTCATCAAATTTTGTCAAATTGGTGAGAAAGATGTTCAGCACTTAGTGATGTAACTGGATATCAGTTTTACAAAACATTCTCACTTCACCAAATTGTATAATTTTCAGTATCCTAAACATCCACTCTTTCCCAATCACTATTTGACCGAATACCTTGGATCTTACTTCATTCAACTCCCTACACTAGCATAAAAAAGGGCGCAAGCATTCGCACTCCCACACATCGGGAAGAATAAACTTTAAAGTATATTCCACCGTAGATCGGCGACGGCCTTGAGTCATTTCAGAAATGAAACATGTCATGGAATGGAAACGCGATCAGGATTTCCCGGCCGCGAGTTCCTGCAGTTTCATCAGAAAGCTGGAAAGTCTCACCTTTCCAAATGGAATTGATGATTGTGCTGAAAATCCTGCGAATAATCCCCGTCCTTCACCGCCCGACCCTTATTGTCTGTTCGCAGCATCAATAGCCTATGGCTTAGGCTACTGGAAATGTGTTATTTTTACAAGCTGGTCAGACTCACTTCAAGATTGCTCAAACTCCAAATGGTAAGTGGAAATCAGTGAAGAATTAGCAGTCGGTCCTCTAAAGGACTTCTTTGACGAATAAGTAGGCTAATTGACCCTTATTTTTAAAAGCCACTTTTTTGGTAATCCACAAGGATGTGTAGGCTATAAGTTGAGTTTTGTTAAAAAAAAAATGAGAAAGTTAAGGTGAGAAATGTGTGTTACTTCTTTTAGCCTAAGTGAACAAAATGCATGCATCCGCAGAGTGTCATTCATGTTAGTGTTATTTTGTTGGATGATTGATAAAAATAAAATGAATGTAGAATATAGAAATATAGAATGAAAATTGTTGATCCTCGTTGAACAGCATTACCGTAATTAATGAATGCTGAATCGATCAATAGATTCACACGAATTATAGGTAAGATTGTTAACTCCGCTGAGTATGATTAGTCCCAATTTTTCAAGAGTTATCGTAGTAAGTCGAATCAGAGAAAGTTTCCGGGATCTATCCAAAGTTAAATGATGCCCAAAAAAGCAAACGCACTGAAATGTGATGGGAGTCTTTGTTTGATGCAAACAATAGTGGCGTTTTTGATCGCCGATGAAATTTTCCCGGTAGACGAAGGAAGTTTACCGATTCGTGCTTATTTACTGTTTTCGATAGCCGATAGCCGTTGGAGGCAACGTCCATCGCCTGTCGGCGAGTCCTAGGCCGATAGGCGATGGACAGGAATTTAGGCGATAGACGTTAGCCGTTGAGCACAAAAACAGAAATTAGAAGAAACAGCTACGGCTATCGGCTTCCGCCGAACGTCAAAAAACGCTAAAAAGTCAAACGGCTGCGCTATCGACGAACTAATCGGCGATCAAAAACGCCACTAATATAAACCGTTTGTTCCCTACTCCCCTCCCGTCGTCCGTTCGTCGGTCCGAGAGGGCAGTCGGATTTTGCCGTGACCCATTTCTTTTTTAACACAGTTTTATTCCAACATTTATTGCAGGTCATTTATCGTAAAGTGTGGTTAATCTGTTGTCGTTTTAATGTATTTTGTAAATATTTCGCATTGTGACCTCTTTAAACTATTTAGACTACTAATTCGTTCTGTCGTAGCCTATGGAACGAAATTAAATGTATTTATCCAGCCAGGATTCCGTCGTAGCCTACACAGAGTTGAGCAAGAACAAAACGTTCAAAAAATTTGCTTCATAACTGATCCTTCTGGTGAGAAGCCAAATATACTATTTATACTAAGAAAGTTATTCACCTTATCTCATTGAAGTGATCGCACTCCCTCGTAAACTTATTAATTCTCGTGTCACTTGTTCAAATTATTCTTTACATTTTTTTTCAGTTGATCACAAGAGTTCTTTCTTGTGAAGCTGCCAGTCTTCCTCATAAGAACAAGGATGCTCAAGGTGGTGAATTCTTCAGAATAATTCTGGAAGACACAGTCTTGTTTCCTGAGGGAGGAGGACAAGTAAGCTTACACCATTTACTATTTCCAGGTTTCCTTGGAGCGCACGTATTTACACCTGCAGATGGCATATATACTCACTTGAATCCTTGAATTCCATTACATGGAAGGTGTCAATTTGACTCCTTACAGTTTGCATTGCCTGAACAATCTTGAGATATTTAACCTGAAAACGCCTATTCAAAGTTGCATTTGGAACCCATTAAATGGAAGGGGTCAATTCGACTCCTTACAGTTTGCAGCCTGAACAATCTTGAGATATTTAGCCTGAAAACGTTAATTCAAAGTTGGATTTGAAATCCTTTATATGAAAGAGGTCAATTTGATTCCTTGCACTTTCCAGTACCTGAACAATCTTGAGATATTTAACCTGAAAACGTTTATTCAAAGTTTCTGCCGTCTCGGCTTCGTGCCCGACAGAAACCATTCGGGGTGAAGTTGTGCCGATGGATTACTTAAAGCACAACTCTTACTAGAAATGATCTTTTCATGATGAAATGGCTCAGAAATATCGTTTTCAGAAATACTATTAGCCTACTTTCCACGAGAAATTATCGATTTTATTGTTAGCGCTTATCGAAACTGTCCAGCCTCTCACTAATATTTGAAAATGGAACGCGCTTTTCACAGGATTACATCAACTATGAATAAGCGATTAATATTCTCGGGCTCGAACCGTTAAGATAACGTTTATTTGCTGTAGGTATCTGTACAGATAAATGGAGAGCTTCAAATAAATAATATATAATTTTGTTACGTAGTCACGGTGGCAATTTCACTGCGGTTTGTCACTCTATATTTAGGCCTACATGTTCAGACGCCACAATTTAACGGTTGATTTTGATGAGAAAATTGTGCGGTCAGTCAGATTCCGCCACCTCCTTCCCGAACAACTCCCTGAGCCGACTTATTCAACAAGGCATTCAAATTTACTTAAGCCGTTTCCAGCATTAAGTACCGCCCATCGGCTCCACTCGTTCTCACCCCTTGTTACAAATTACCTCAACAATCAATAAAATTTCACGTTTGCCCTTTATTCAGTTCATTTGTGCCCGTTCGGTTCCTTGTTTCATTCCTGTATTGTTTTGTTCAGTTATCGTTGTTGATGGTGAATTATTTAGATGTTGTTAGCTATTTGTGTTTATCTGTTTTCTTTTCGTTGCCTATTATTTAGCTTTTGCCAATGTAGCAATTTTTCATTAAACCTTAATAAGCTAATCCATGTGAAGCCTATCTAACAAAGATCCATAGCACATTCAGTGCGTACCGGATCACTTATTACGGGAAACTCGTTGACAATGACACCTGACAAAAAGGCCCAGATAAAGCTGCTGAGATCCATTCTCCGAGAAAGTTATTCTTTTTCTAACCTTGGCAGCCTACGTGGGAGCCTAAAAAATTAACTGCTTAGAGGGGGTAGGGGGCAATAATTAGGGTAGACGTGAAGAATCCTGTTTTTTTTTCTCTAGCCATCAACCGAATATGAAAAATCTCCTTCTCTCCACGCCATATCGCCTTCATAATTAATTATTCTGATGATAATATGTATCTTGCAGCCGGACGATAGAGGCGTGATTGACGATGTTATGGTCTCCCGAGTTCTGCGAGAAGATAGCGAAGTGGCTCATTACGCCAAGGCAGCGTTGCCGGTTGGGAAGGAAGTGTTGGTGAAACTTGACTGGAAGAGAAGATTTGATCATATGCAGCAACATTCAGGTAAGTATTGTTTGAGAAAGCGAAGGGTTGTCTTACTTTTTTTTTTCAATTTTGATTCAGCTTACTAAAATATAACACTAATCTGGCCCTCAACAGATGCCTCCAAATTGATGTTATCTGGCCGCCATAGCCTTTAGACAAATTATGAACCGACTAATCGCTCAAACTCAGCGTATGTTCAGCAACGGTTCTGAACATATGAATTTGAATTTCTGAAATCGCTGAAAAATATCCTAGCTGGCGTATCCGTTTCGTTGATGTATAAGGTAGGCCTAAGCAAGCTATTAGACAGTCAGGCTGGCAGCTCCTATAGTTTTTTCAACAGAATTTATTTGTTTTATTTCATTTTCAGCTCAGCACCTGATCACTGCCATAGCCGAGAAGGAACTTGCGGCCCCTACGACATCATGGTGGCTTGGCGAAACGTCATCATACATCGAACTGGACATCGGTAATTACATTTTTTTCTGTTAATGAGTTATTTTGTACATTAAAGCCAAAAGGTTTCATGCAAAAAAAAACGATACTAACACAACTTCACGTACACTGTACGCACAACCTCTCTACCAGAAGAAATTCCTCTGGAGTTGAAAATCTTTTTATTTCCTTAAAATCTTAGATTCAGATTTCAGATTCAGATATTTTTTACTTCACGAAAAAAACACAACTACGTTATAGAAAAAACTCACCAACCACATAAAAGACAAAATCTTCTAACCTTATAGAAACAAGAGCTGTAAGCTCATATGGCACTTGCATGGGTTGAGATGTATTATTTGATTAAAAGTAATTTTTGACTGCGCGGTTCAGATGCGCACTTTAAGGAAGCTAGAGAAAAAGTATTTTGTCGTAGAACTTGGCTGTAATGATGCACACTTTAAAGGCACTAGAAATTCATCTGTAAGGAAGACCCTTGAGGCAAAAACGATATCAGGCTCTTAGGGATCATTGATATATACGTATGATCAAAAGTATTTTTTTTCCGCTAATGCGGGTAAAATGCGCACTTTAAGGGTGCTAGAAATTTTTTTTTTTTTTGCAAAACCCTTGTGGCACAAATGATCATAGGTTGAGATGTATCGTTTGATAAAAAGTACTTTTCGACCTTGCGGTTAAGATGCACACTTTAAGGGAGCTAGAACTTCATTTGTAAGCAAAACCCTTGAGGCAAAAATGATCATGGACTCGCGGATCATGGAAATGCATATTTTGCTTAAAAGCATTTTTCTTAATTTGCGGTCATGATTGGTACTTTAGGGAATGGTCGGATTTGAAAAGTGGCGATTTCTAAGCCAATCTTGTCGAATTTCTAATATTCCAGCCAAATTTCATCGTCCTAGCAAATCTGGAAGTACCTTAACTCGCGATCACCGGAATTCCGGACCCGCCCCTCAAACTCCCCCCACAGTCGCCGGAGCCAATCCGGTTCGGTTTTGGACTTGTTTGTTATTCCCACAAAGTTCCATCCCGATCTCTCCAGTCCAATCCGGTTACGTATTCCCCCCCCCCCCCCCCCCAATTGTTGTCGGATCCGGTCCGGACATGAAAAAGATCACCACAGGCCCTCTGTTCAGTTATTAAATTTCACTCGAATCCGATCACCCGTTCCGAAGTTACGCATGGCTAAATATTCCGGATTCCCCCTCCCTCCGATCCCCCCACGACTATCGGATCGAGTGAATTTTTATTTACAAGTTAGTTTGATCGGGTCCCTGATACCTGATACGCCTCCCAAGTTTCGTCGTGAAAATCCCAAAAACTGTCATCACCAGAATTCCGGGAAACTCCCCTCCACCCCCCCCCCCCCCAAGTGTCCGGGTCCAGTCCAAACGTGTAAACGATTTATATGGAGCAGATTCTTGTTCTTCCCAGCAAGTTTTACTCCAATCCCTCCACTATAACCGTCTCTCGAGATTTCCGGTCTTCCCCCGCCCCCAACTCCCCATAGCTGTCGAATCCGGTTCGGACTTCAAATGGAAGATCAGAGATATGTCATTCATTCAGGTATTAAGTTTCGTCCCAATCCGATCACCCGTTCGAAAGTTACACAACACTCAATTTTCCATATTCCCCCGCACTGAATCACATATACAAACCCCTTTGACCCTCGAATGCACTAGCTCTTTCCGATGTTAACAGAGTGATCCGATGCAAAGAGTGACGTCACGCCGTGCGCAGACCTACTAGTGAGAAGAAAGGGGTAGGGGTTTTACAAAAACTACTAAATTCTCAGGATTCCAAGGCCCACCACTCCCCCCCAGATGGTCGGATCGTGAAACTGATTATTTCCAGGTTAGTTATATCGGGTCCCTGATATGCCTGCCAAGTTTCATCGTCCTAGGACATCTGGAAGTACCCTAACTCGAAAACAGTGGACCGCCCGACCGACCGACCGACAGACCGACCGACAGACCGACCGACCGAAAAGCGATCGGTATATGGCACTTGAGCGGAGCTGCAAGTGCCATAAAAACTCACCAACCACATGAAAGACAAAATCTTCTAACCTTATAGAAAAAACTCACCAACCACATAAAAGACAAAATCTTCTAACCTTATAGAAACAAGAGCTGTAAGCTCATATGGCACTTGCATGGGTTGAGATGTATTATTTGATCAAAAGTAATTTTCGACTGTGCGGTTCAGATGCGCACTTTAAGGGAGCTAGAGAAAAAGTATTTTATCGTTGAACTTGGCTGTGATGATGCAAAAGGCACTAGAAATTCATCTGTAAGCAAGACCCTTGAGGCAAAAACGATAGCAGGCTCTTAGGGATCATTGATATATACGTATGATCAAAAGTATTTTTTTTCCACTAATGCGGTAAAATGCGCACTTTAAGGGTGCTAGAATTTTTTTTTTGCAAAACCCTTGTGGCACAAATGATCATGGGTTGAGATGTATCGTTTGATAGAAAGTACTTTTCGACCTTGCGGTTAAGATGACACTTTAAGGGAGCTAGAACTTTATTTGAAAGCAAAACCCTTGAGGCAAAAATGATAATGGGCTCATGGGGATCATGGAAATGCATATTTTGCTTAAAAGTATTTTTCTTAATTTGCGGTCATGATTAGTACTTTAAGGAATGGTCGGATTTGAAAAGTGGCGATTTCTAAGCCAACCTTGTCCAATTTCTAATATTCCAGCCAAATTTCATCGTCATAGCACATCTGGAAGTACCTTAACTCGCGATCACCGGAATTCCGGACCCGCCCCTCAAACTCCCCCCACAGTCGCCGGAGCCAATCCGGTTCGGTTTTGGACTTGTTTGTTATTCCCACAAAGTTCCATCCCGATCTCTCCAGTCCAATCCGGTCACGTATCCCCCCCCCCCCCAATTGTTGTCGGATCCGGTCCGGACATGAAAAAGATCACCACAGGCACGCCCTCTGTTCAGTTATTAAATTTCACTCCAATCCGATCACCCGTTCCAAAGTTACGCATGGCTAAATATTCCGGATTCCCACTCCCTCCGATCCCGCCACGACTATCGGATCGAGTGAATTTTTATTTACAAGTCAGTTTGATCGGGTCCCTGATACGCCTCCCAAGTTTCGTCGTGAAAATCCCAAAAACCGTCATCACCAGAATTCCGAGAAACTCCCCTCCATCCCCCCCCCAAGTGTCCGGGTCCAGTCCAAACGTGTAAACGATTTATCTGGAGCAGATTCTTGTTCCTCCCAGCAAGTTTTACTCCGATCCCTCCATTATAACCGTTTCTCGAAATTTCCGGTCTCCCCCACCCCAACTCCCCCATAGCTGTCGAATCCGGTTCGGACTTCAAATGGAACATCAGAGATATGTCATTCATTCAGGTACTAAGTTTCGTCCCAGTCCGATCACCCGTTCGAAAGTTACACAACACTCAATTTTCCATATTCCCCCGCACTGCACCACATATACAAACCCCTTTGACCCTCGAATGCACTAGCTCTTTCCAATGTTAACAGAGTGATCCGATGCAAAGAGTGACGTCACGACGCGCGCAGACCTACTAGTGTGAAGAAAGGGGTAGGGGTTTTACAAAAACTACTAAATTCTCATGATTCCTCCGCCCTCTTCTCCCTCCACGGTGGTCGGATCGGGGAAATGACTATTTGCAAGTTAGTTTGGTCGGGCCCCTAATATGCCTGCCAAGTTTCATCGTCCTAGCACATCTGGAAGTACCCTAACTCGCGATCACCGGACTGACCGACCGACCGACCGACCGACCGACCGACCGACCGACAGACCGACCGACGGAAAAGTGATCGGTATATGGCACTTGGCCGGAAGGCAAGTGCCATAAAAACTCACCAACCACATAAAAGACAAAATCTTCTAACCTTATAGAAAAAACTCACCAACCACATAAAAGACAAAATCTTCTAACCACCTTTTAACTTAAAATTATTCAATAAATAATAACAGAAAAACTAATGTAATATACTTTCAAAAAGAAAAACTCCCGGTCGTTTCATAATCCTTTCCACAAGCAATTAACGGCATGAAAAGTAATGTTATTTTCGAAAAACGTTATTTCTGACCATTTCATCGTGAAACGGTCATTTCTAGTAAGTATTGGGCTTTAAAGTCAGGGTGTTAGACGAGTACCGAATATTGTCTGACATAAAAGTAAAAAGATAGTTTTGAGCACGAAAAGAACAGAAACCGATGTAGTTGCCCCTTTTCCTCTCGTTCGTGTTCCCGACTATAGTAATACACTTGAAGTCCTTATACTGAGAGCGTGTTCCACCCTACTTACCGTAGTTACTACGCATGATGTCACGAATCCTGGCTTCTTGGCGTTAAGGCTGGAGCGCATTTTTCTACTTTCGTCAAAATATCGTGCCTCGGGCTGATCGGGCCAATCGTGTCTCAGAGATCGTAGTTACCACGCTAATTACGCTCCCGAGCGTGGTAAGCTAATTGGCCTTATTACAGTTCAGCGCTCCAAGGCATATGACCAATTAGTTACCTAGTTATTATATGTTATCGCCCTTCCTGCGGGTGCCTGAGTTCGCCCGAAGAAAAGCAAGGGCGATAATGATTATAACACTAGTACACTTGTTTTAATTTTCTGGTATTCCCCTGATGTTAAAAGAAAAAGTTCCAACCCTGCGATATCACTTGTTATCGCATGGCTGGCTGTGCGATAACAATTGTTATCGCACGGTTGGAACTTTTTCTTTTAACATCAGGGGAATACCAGAAAATTTTGGCACTGGGTAGGATAGGACTGGTATCATGGGACAGCACAGTGTACTGGTGTTAATAATTACTATTTTGGGAAAGATGAAACGGTCAGCCTAGTAACTTTTCGCGAGGTTGCAACACAAAACTAATAATTATTATTGTTAGAAGGGTGGAACACGCTCTTTATGTGCTTGTATTCTACTGGGATGACAGTGATCCGATTAGGCGGTTTAAAACGCTCTGTAAAACATTCTAGAAGAGTCTCTTCTCCAACGTTGCTTCGTCACAAGCTTTATTTCTGGATTACTGTCAACTTAGTCAGACTCATGTTTAGGACTGCCCTGCATCCCTCTGTTTGTTTGAAAGAGCGAAGCGGAAATAATCCCATTTCAAGCCGTAAATGAAATAATACCATGTAAGCCCTCCCTTCCATCAGAACTTAAGTGAAATAGAAGGACTATTTCGGAGCGGAAATGTGAATAAGGTGCGGAACGGAATGAAATGGATGGGGCTTAGGCAGAAATGGATGGAAGCATTAGTCCGGACGTACGGACGGAAATATGGCTGAGATATATATAGTGACATTGTCAGGAATTGTCTGTTTTACAAAGTAGGCCTATTTGTTTTGCCATACACTTCCTTCGGAATAGTCAGCGTGTCTAAGAAAAATTAAAATCTCAGGGGCCAACTCAACACACATTGCCAACCCTGAAATAAAATAAATATTCCTTCAGCCCAAGCTGATCTGCGAATCGTATTTACACTGCAAAACGGATAAGTCAGCTGAAATTTATTGGAGCTATATTTCGGCCCTTCTTGGAAGAAACGAAACTTGTGATCACAAGTTTCGTTTTTTCCATCTTGAGCGGCTTTGAGCCTGAAGAGGACCCTTGCCAAGAAGGGCTGAAATATAGCTCCAGTAAATTTCAGCTGACTTATCGTTTTGCACTGTCAAATCTGAAATAAAATTATTATGGTCTGGTTCTGCGAATATATATCTTTCAATTCATCTAACCAAGAGCCGCTTGTTCTTCCAACTAAGCTTATTTAAAAAAGACATTGTCAGGAATTGTCGATTTTTACAAAGTAAGCATATTTATTTTGCCATACACTTCCTTCGGAATAATCAATGTGTCTAAAAAAAAATTAAAATCCCAGGGCCAACTCAACACATTGCCAACCAATTGAGCTAACGAGGGGCTTTTGTACATATTTTTTCCTTGCCATGAGGCCCCGCCATTTGGGCCCAGGACTGGTTACAAGGTTCCGACATTGGAGTCCAAGATATGTAAATGCAAAAAAATGCTTTCTGTTTTTTTGTTGTCACGGTAAAATCTTGTGTGCAAGTTCCATCATCACATAAATATTTATTGGTATGTTTAGTATTTTATCTCGTGTATTTACTCCGTTATTGAAAGCTCTTCCCTTCTTTCTTGTACTGCTCTATTTCTCTTATCTTGTCTAGGGCGTAAATCAGAGCAAAATAACACCAGGGAGTAGCGCTTCTCACTAAGCTTGCAGCATTTAAAGCGATACAAACTTGAGGATTCAGAAATTTCTAGTAAAGCTAAGATGTGGTCTTTTTTTTTTTTTTTTCCCGCGTCGAAAAGTTTTTGATTTTTAATTTTTGGGCTACGACTCCTCCTCCACTCGGTGGCGTTAACATTTTCTTAAACTCTTTAACGTCACCTACTCTTTCCAAACTAAAACACAAAACTTTAAATATTAAAAATTTAACTCCATTTACCATTTCAACTTTTCAGTTTATCATTTAATTTAAAATTTACCAATCTCAGTAGGCTACTCATTTACTCTTATTTCAAGACAAATGTAAACATATTTTTTTGTCTACGAATCCTCACCTCTACACATAAAGACTCCAACCAAAACAACCACAACAAAAAGCAAACAAACACCACCAGACAGAGGCCCCTAAGAACTACAGATACACTCAAATCAATAATTACAAACTACAATATTTACTTTAATCTATACTGGGAAATTCAGTATAGACTTAAAAACTTCCAATCCGCCCCTAACCATATTTATTTTATTTTCTACCTTTTCTAAACAATTAATTTTCAATATCATAAATCACTTTTATTTCATTTAATAATAAGATTATCCTCTAATTCCTCTTTATTATCCCTTCTACTTAAACACCAATATTATTCAAATTTTATTTATAGCAGCGAAAAAAGCAGACTCTCAAATCAGGTGCTAGATGTCGTCTGCACACATCGAGGAAACAGAGGATGTTGTATCTTTTTTCTTACAGTGTTCAAAATATGCAGTTATTGAAGCCAGCACTGGTGCACGACTGTTTGAGTTTCAGTAGGGACGTTCACTATCGCTAGTGGTGCTTGTGTTGCTGCTATTCGATTGTGTGTCAGTTATTTCAAGTCTTGGCCACAACAAAATAACACTAGAGAGTAGCGCCAAGACCTATGCTTTCCATGCTTCACAATCGGGCCGTACTTGTAGCGCCGCCCACTACGGTTATGGCATTTAAAGCGAGACAAACTTGCGGGTTTAGAAATTTCTAGTAAAACTGAGATGCGGTCTGCAGACATCGAAGAAACATGGGAGGTTGTATCTTTATTTTGCTCTGTTCAGAATTTTAAGTTATTGGAGCCAGCGCTGTTGCTCGACTGATTGAGCTTCACTAGGGATGTTCTCTATCACTAGTGATGCTAGTGTCGCTGCTATTCGAGTGGGTGTCACTTTTTTCAAGTCTTGGCGCTACTCTCTAGTGTTATTTTGCTCTGGTCATGGCGCTACCTCCTAGTGTTGTTCTGCTCTGGCGTAAATAAAATTCCGTTATCATCGTAGTTTCGTACGGCAAAAAAACATTGCCATCTTCCAAGTTCTCTCCGCGATACTCGTATCTGTTATGTGCTATCTCTTACAGACATCAGTAAATTCGCGGAAGCCGACTCAGAAAAGCTCGAGTCCATTGTGAACGATCATATTCTTCTGGGGGAAGACGTCAAGATTGTCGTTTACGATGAAGGTGACGAAAAACTGAAAGAGGCAAAAACTCGAGGACTCCCCGACGGACACAAGGGTCAAGTCCGGGTAGTGAGCATGGGTGGACTGGATCAGAACATGTGCTGCGGGACACATGTGAAGAACTTGGCGCAGTTACAGGTTAGTCCGGGGCCTGCCTTGGTTAGATCAGTCGGAGTGCAGTAAAGGTACGCTTGTTGAAACTTACCGATAATTAATACCAACTTGGTTTCGATTTTCGCATCTAAAACAGTCAAATAGGTATCCTAAGCCAAGAAAATAAATCTGCAAAGAGCTGTTTCAGCTTCCTTTT
This sequence comes from Branchinecta lindahli, assembly GCA_023053555.1. NCBI lineage: Eukaryota > Metazoa > Arthropoda > Branchiopoda > Anostraca > Branchinectidae > Branchinecta > Branchinecta lindahli. Next base: position 5,335,590 of record JAKZAO010000002.1, read on the forward strand.
GGCATAAAAATAAACTCTTTGCGTAATTACTTAATACATTTAAATATTCTTTCCCTTCTGTTGGCATGCTTCGAACGGTCATAAACTGGTGCCAAACTTTTGCAATATTTTGGACGCTCTAACCTGGCCTTTAGAGGGTGCAAACACAAGTGAGCAAAATAGAGCAAAATATATATAAAATGTATGTAAATGGCCTTAATTTGACTTTCTTTTACTTAAGTTATTTCTTGCATTCATTACCAAGGGAGGTCTGGGCGACCGCCCCCCCCCCCCCCGGTGACCTTCCCCCCCGGTACCAACCTCCCCCGTAACAAAAAAAAACCTGGCCACCCCCGCCTGTTACCACCTTAATCCCCCACCCCTGCCCCACCCCTCCGAATGCAAGTAGCCTATATAGGAAATTAAAAATCGATAATCATTCAGCCCAAGCTTACTGCGAATCATATTTTACAATACAAAACGGATACGTCAGCTACATTTTATTCGATACTCTAGTTAAAAAATACTATTAAAGTTTAACAGAAAGGGGCCGTCATAGGACAATCTAGTTACCCATCACTTATTCACGTTACTAAGTAGGCTTGAAGGACCGATGAAAACGCGTTACTTCGTTGCTCCACCATTCACAACTAATCGATTTTCATATAGTGGATTTTCCCTGTTTGTGGTACCTCTATGTGCTTGCACCTGCGTTGTATGCCTGACGAAAAGGTATACGAAAAACTTAAATAAAACTGCAAATGAGATCGACTGGGGGACAGGCGAAACTGACGGTGAAGAGATTGACAGTCGTCCATATATGTTTGAGCCATAGTATTCACCAACCTCACCACTGCGGCCTTTGAAAAGCCTCGTTTATGTTGAGATTCAAATTTTCCGCTTCATAGTAGAACTTTCCTTTGTGGAGACGGCCGTAGAGATTTTGAACGTCACGACTCAATTTGGTATTTGGTGAAAAAAAAATACTTAAAACAATCCAAATAATTCAGTTTGTTCGTTAAGGATAATAAAATAAGTTGGCATTTCAGTTAAACTTTAAAAACTGTAGTTTCGATTGCAAGCACTAAGGATTTTCCCTAGACACGTCAGTTCAATGTGAACGCGGGACGGCGGCTCGCTGGCCGCTCGGCTCTGTATGTACATTTCATAAAAATCTATGTTTATTTTCAAAATTTTAACAGCGCACGTCTACACATGTCAAAGTCAGAAGTTTCATAACAGATAGCGCATAACACTTTTAAGAATAACACCTTTCACTTAGAAATAAAGTGTTATGACCAATTAAGTTTACACTATTGTGCCTAGATCTCCAACAACACCTTCAATTGGTAAAAATACTAACGGGAACGAAAGAAACATAAAAGATAACATCCCAAAGTGTTATCTGTTGAAAACGGGCATCCTTCTGTTGTCGTTATGTAACTTCTGACGGTGTAGTGTTTTTACCAATTGAAGGTGTTGTTGGAGATCTCGGCACGAAATAGTGTAAACTTAATTGGTTTTTCTTATTTCTACTTTATTTCTAAGTGAAAAGGTGTTATTCTTGAAAGGGTTTATGCGCGATCTGTTATGAAACTTCCGACAGTGTACTGACTGTGTAGCGGGTTGGTTGGGGCTTGTCGCTGTGGTAGTTTGGTACTGGGGGTTACGTGCGTGCGTAAGATACGCGTGTCTTTCAAATTGCGCTCGGATTTACGCAGTGTGTAAACGTACCGTGAAGGCTGCCCAGGAGCGTGCTTCACCAGAAGTGCCTCCGTTCCGTCCTTCGAGTAAAGCCTACAAACATGGACTTCTTAATTCCAATCTGATCTCCAGCTCTTGCTTCACTCAGTCCCCCATCTGTTGTGGGTTACCGTCGAGCGCGACAAGATTTCTGGTATCAAGAAGAACCAGACAGAATCGATGTCTTGACTCCGCGGCGAAAGAATGTTGGTGTGAAGCCTACTAGAAGTTGTCTTGTTCATGGGCTGTTAATGGGTAAGAGGGGTGGTTTAGGCAGTGTCTATCGTTCCACTATCTGGAAATCGGTACTCCAGACGCTATACTGTTCCCCGTTTGTCGGGGATTCTATGTGTGAGGTGCTATAATGCTCCCCGACAGATCGGGGAATCTGTTTGCCCAGGGCTAATCGTCCCCGAAACTCGGGAAATCGACGTGCCTCGGGCTAGTATTGCCCAAGCACTAGGGGAATCGAAGTATCTAGAGCTAATGTTCCCCCATAAGCAAATAAAGAACTTTGAAGTCAAGGAATCGAAGTATCAGGGGCTCCCCGACAAGCAAATATTGATTGGTTAAGTTGAGATAGTTCGAGACTTAATAATTTAATAACTTAATATTTTTGCTTTATTTCTGTTCTGTAGAACATTAGAGACTTTGATAGTATAACCATTAAGAAAGTGTCACCTGAGATCTGCGAGTTTGCTCGCATTCTACCAGAAAGATGCCTTCTTCCTCTGTATCAAACGACGTTAGAGATGCAATATCTCTGACAACTCGCATTCGGTTGGTCCCGCTACAAGAACAAGCACAACTAATCCCTTATTCTGTATGCACCTTTTTGGAAATTGCTAATCAACTCGACCAAAAACAAATCCGGTCCATCCTTTACTTTTTAGCAAAACACTCATTATGTTTCCCCGTTTGACCAGAATTTCCAGCATTTCCCAACTTATCTAATTAATGAACCATTCGCAGCTTTGAAAAAAACAAATTGAATGCAAGATCAAATATTTCGATGGGATCCCCTGCGGGAATATTGATCCAGACGATAAGTTCTCTCCAAGGTCTGCATTATCATGACGAGTGGAAAACCAACAGAATATCCTGGAATATCCTGAAAACTATGCAGAATATCCTTGTTCTTCAAGTCTGCTACACCGCCTTTTAAATTTTATCAGAAGATTATCAGCTCCGGTTTAATTCCCGTTTTGGAATTAACGCAATTTCCGGTTTACGTTATACTCGTTTTAGGCCGTATTTGGTACAGAACCAAGAAGATAACCCGGATTCCGGTGAATCTGGCCGAATTGTCGGTTTAGTTGGAAAATGAAGCCAGGATATCGTTTTTGCATGCCTTCTTTCCTTCAAAAAACCTCCTAAAGCCGTAAATGGCGTATCAAATTGTTGCTGGATTCCTTCCAAACTATCTACCAAGCAGAATAAACAAGAGCTGTAAGGTCATATGGCAGGTTCGCGCTGTCAAGGTTGTATCCCTATGGCTCACTACCCTTAAACTCCTCCGAAGCATATGATAATTCTGTCCGTCAAGTTGCGTCCAACTATCTCCACCCTGAGTGCGTCACAAGATTCCCAAGACCCCCCCAACCCCACTTTGTCTGCTCCGAGTGGCCGAGTCCTATCTCGTCCTTTAATTGAACATAAGGACATTGTGACCTGGCAAAAAAATGTCATTTTTGAATTGCACAAAAATATGTTTGCACTGCGCGGGTAAAAACATCTAGATACCAACTATTGGGGCACAAATCATCATGGGCTCTTGAGGTTAATTGCAAGTTGCAAGTTAAAGATTCGGCTTCAACTTCCATTTTGGCCGGATTCCAGGCTAACTACTTGTCCGGCAAGAAAATAAAGTTCAGAACGGGTTCAAAATCTCTTACACCAATATCTTATCTAGCCTCCAATCAACTTCAGATGAAACTTTTGCTTTTAGCAGTTTTCCGGTTTTGGCCGGATTCAGGGCAAACGATTGTTCCGGCGAGAAAACGATTTAAAGTGCGGTTCAGCATGTCTCCTTACCCCTAAACCTACTATATCATTAATTTGAAACCCCCTTGCCCATCCCGAAAGACAGGGCTACAGAACCCATCTACAAACTTGACCTGTATACTCTGACCCTAAGGACCCTCGCACCATATTTGGATAAAATATCTTCGAGATTTATCGTGCTTACAGACGGACAGACAGACCTTGCAAAATCAGAGGTATACCGTCACGGACGCTTTGGGATCCCAAAAACACGAATATGTTTAAAAAGGCCCAAGGCGAAACGGAGAGGCAAAACGCAACCATAGAGAAATTCAAGGAGACGGAGAGACGCGCAAAATAGTAACTTCAAACAGAAGCAATTTAATTCTCTCATTGCTAACAGTGTATGTCGAAACACTTGTTGCGTTTTTGATCTGAATTCTCAGTTCTCCATTCTCGCTTCTGAATCTCCATTCTCCTACAAATTACCGTTTTTGCTCTTTCTCGTCCATAGTCATGCTTTTGACAAAAACCCATTCATTTGGCAGCCCATTCGCATCCCGGTATACCTGTTTATTCATATTTAACACCCGCACTCTGTTGACCAATCAGGGAGGAGAACAGAGAGAGTAGAATCGAAAATTCACTATCGGAGCAACTTCTCGATTCTGCAGAATCGAAATTTCACCGTTCTCGATTATGACAAAAACGCATGAAAAGGAGAATTCGCGTCATCTGCATAGTCCAAAAACGCGAAGTAGGAGAATACTCTATATGACTAAGTCCAAAACGCGCCAGTGATCCTCAGATAGAAGGAATAAACGTCTCCGTAACGACTCAAACTCAACGACTCAGATCCTGTGTGAAACAACCACGGCGATCTTTGGGAGCAGCTGTGATACCACTTCTGCCTTTCTTCCGCTAGGTACCCAGAGAGGCCGGAGATTTTACATCGGCAAGGAGAGATAGTCATCAAGAGTATTGCGAGGAGAATCGTTAGGAGAATTCGGATAAAAAAAGCAACTACTGTTTTCTCCATTCTCTTCGTCTTGAAATTGAATGAAAATCTATATCAAAGCCAGGAGATTCTGAATAGAAATTCGGGCGGTGGGTCGGAAAATTTGGGACACGAGCGAAAGCGAAACGACCGTGACGTCATGATGGGGAGTGGGGGGCTTTGTTGATGTAAAATACCAGAGAGCAGAGCTTTGAGGGGAACCGGATCGATGTTAATATGGTTTGGTCTCGAGGAATGAAACGAGAGAGCGAGGGCAAATATGAAATGGAAAGGGATCAAAATTATAGTTCCATTCACAGTGGAGAAAGGGACAAAAGGGGAATGAATAGTTTAATAGCCAGTTGGCTGAACACAATACATGTACATAATGAAAACAGTGTACTTACATCACTGAAGACTTTTATTTAGCTAAAGCGCTTTTTGGGATCCTAAAACGTAAGTGACGGGATACCTATGATTTCGTAAAGTTTTCCGTCTGTCAGTCTGTCCGTCAGTCCGTCTTTTAGCACGATAACTCTCGAAGGGGTTGAGGTATTTTGCTCAACTTGGCATGAGGACTCTTTGGGTCAAAGTACAGACCAAGTTCGAAGATCTGTGGCTCTATATTTAGGGGTGGGAGAGGGGTTTCCAGTTAAGGGGCGAAACAAATTATTTTGTATAAGGTAATGAGATACTCGATTTATGGGCAAGGAGTGTGCGGATCCGTGAAAAGTAAATACCGAATGGAAGGAGCTGGCGATCCTGTTAGCGGGTCCAATTGGCAAGTGAAGGAGCTAACAATGCTGGAATTATGAAGCTTGAATAGCTGCTAAAGCCTCTCTCTTCAGAATCAAGCGCTTGATTGTTTTGCAGGGATGGTGAATTTAGTTTCTTCCACCCATCACCACTATACTAGATCTTCTAGTAACATTGTTACCCTTCGTATCGTGACTTCCCGTTCTAAGTACTCATTATCGAGGAATTCAAGCTTGGAACGCACTGGCTCCAGATCTAAAGGCAAAGACTGAGATCGCTGATTTTAAAATACAATTGAAAGAATGTTTGTTGAATAAATATGATTTTTAGTTTTTAGTTTACCCGGTTTGTGTTCTCTGTACCATTTTGGTTAGTTCATGTTGCGACTTGATGTTATATGGGCATAGTGTTTGTAGTTTAGATACGGCCACCCCCTAGGACAGGCCAATGCTTTCTGTGGTGGCCCTTATGGTGTTTATATTATTATCCGTTCAATAAACTCTCTCTCTCTATCTCTATTGTTGTTTCCAGACAGTAAAAATCATTGGCTTTGAAAAGGGAAAGAAAGGAAAGACGAATTTACATTTTGTGGCTGGAGGAAGAACACTTTCAACACTTGGTCGTTGTCTCGACCGCCAGAAACAAATTTCCGCCCTGTTAAGGTAAGACTTTTATATATTATCGCCCTTGCTGAAGTGATAGCGGAAAAATTTGGCCCGTGGTAGCATGATAGGCTGATATCGCCCGAGCGCCAGCGAAGGTCATCTTCTACTTTTCAGTATTTGATGGAAAGGTGCTCGTTGAATTCAGTATTTGAGGAAAAGTGCTCGATGAATATCGCAGGGCGATAACGGTTGTTGCAGGGCGATAACAATTGTCGCAGGGCGATAATAGTTGTTGTTATCGCCCTCTGAAACTTTTTTCTTTTAACATCAGGGCAATACCAGAAAATTTTGGCACTGGGTAGGATAGGACTGATATCATGGGACTGCACGGTGTACTGGTGTTATTTAACAATAGTCTCTTTTTAAGGACATTTGATTTGACTTAATTCATTTCAGTAATTTTGATCCGGTAAGAAGTCATACTCTTATTACAACAAAAAACAAAAAGTAATTAATCAACTACATCCTTCTGGTTCGTAGATTTTACGTACGCCACGGATTACATAAAGCACTGATAGATACTGTTTATGAAGCCAGCATACGGTTTGTCCGAGAAGTACGATGTACATGAAATAGTTGCGAAAAATTATTAACCTTATAATCATTGAACATTTCGTTAGTACTGCGAAAATGCTGGGAACCGTGGAGAACACGAAAGCTATAATTGTCAGCAACACGAATGTCGCTTAGACCTTCTTCTTCTTCTTCAGTAAAATGGAACGTTCCGGACAGCAGTGAGCTCCACTTCTTCCTTTCTTCAATTTTCTATTCGGTTATGAGCAGTAATCGTCGCCCTCCATGGCTGGGGTTAGATTGCTTCGCTATATCCTTGTTTTGTGTAGTGATTGATCAGCGACAGACCATAAATACTTGAGCAAAAAGACTGGAATAAAAACGTCACACGCTCCCATCCGGCGTCGGTGTCTGTCTCGCGTGGGCCTCTCTCATCGCTACCACATGGATGCCCTCTGTTGTGAGCTATAGTGTAAGAAGACTAGGGAGATAATGGTTTGTAAATTTGCCTTTCCAGCACTTACGGGGGTAACCCCTTAGACAAGAATCCCATACGACCATCGAAGGCGATTTGGATCCGCTGGGCATAAGCTGTCTGAGTTGTAAGATACTGACCTTTTTGAGGGACCAGAATCTCAGTTCACATTCACCTCCATTTGTAACATGTATTGTCTAGGTAATGTGCATTAAATTCTAGCTAGTGTTAACTTAAGCTGGCGAATAGGGACTATCTTGATTGACAAGAGGTAGCCTAAAACTTTGTGCTAAGTTTAATTACTGCTAAGTTAAATTACCGCTCTCCTCCGGAGCAAAATTGACTCTACGAAAGTTAGGTTAGGAGAAGCCAAGTCAAACTTAACTTGGTAATCTCCTCACAGCAACTGATCCTTGATTATAGCAGAGCAGTCATACTCAGAGCAGGTGATATACCTGTCCAGGTGCATATCTGTGTTTTCAGAGCAGGAATATCAATGGATAAGTTAAATCTGAAAACGACCCGCTTGTTACCCCCCCCCCTCCTCCTTGAATTTAAAAACACAAATAGAAAAAAAAGATCACGTTTAAAGAACCATCCTAGAACTAAGGCATAAACAGCATCGCGCCATCAAGGGATGTTCCTTACTGAGCGAGCGGGTATGGTGGGGGTGGGGTAATTCTATGTGTCTGGGAAAGCATATGTCTTTAAGCTGTTCGTATTTTCCGGTTCCTATCCTATTTGCTTAAAGTGTTATGTTATAAGCCTTCAAAGTTCAACCGCGAATAAGGCTGAGTTCAAACAGTCCGATTACCCATCGCCCCGATGAAATTGCGTTACTTCGGTGCTCCGCTATTCACATAATCGATTCGCATCTATTGAACTTTTTCTTTCGGATTTGTGGTACTCTCTGTGTACTTATACCTGTATGCTTAACATATTTAGCGACTACAACGGTAAACGATTGCCGAAAAAATAAGTCTTTTTGAGCGTGTTCCACTTCCACCCCTCTACCAATAGTAACTATTAGTTACTATTTCCGTTCCAGCCTCACGAAAATTTACTACGCTGGCCGTTCTAACCTTCTCGAAATAGTAACTAATAGTAGCTATTTGCTTACCACGCTCGGGAGCGTAGTAAGCGTAGTAACTACGCATATCTGCAATGTGATTGGTCCGATCAGCCCGCGGCCTGATATTTGACCGATTGACGGTAAATACCGTAGTAACTACGGTAAGTAGGGTGGAACATGCTCTTTGTGGTAACACGCAATGGCGGGCTTTACTCATGAATGACATTACAGTTTGGAAAATTTCCTGAGCCTCACTCCATTAGGCATCGAGAGCGTGTTCTGAGAGTTGTATTGTGAGAGTTGGGTGTTAGACGAGTACCGAATCTTGCCTGACATAAAAGTAAAAAGATAGTTTTGAGCACGAAAAGAACAGAAACCAGTGTAGTTGCTCCTATTCCTCTCGTTCGTGTTCCCGACTATAATAATCCACTTGAACTCCTTATACTGAGAGCGTGTTCCACCCTACTTACCTTAGTTACTACGCATGACGTCACGGATCCTGGCTTCTTGGCGTCAAGGCTGGGACGTATTTTTCTATTTTGGTCAAAATATCGTGCCGCGGTCTGATCGGGCCAATCACCTCACAGTGATCGTAGTTACCACGCTCCCGAGCGTGGGAAGCAAATATTTACTATTTTGAGAAGGTTGGAACGGTCAGCGTAGTAATTTTTCACGGGGTTGTAATGAAAATAGCAACTAACAGTTACTATTGTTGGAAAGGAGGAACACGCTCTGAAATTAACACTTTTGTTCAAATTTAAATTCTCCGCGTCGGGGTGAGCTTTGTCTTGTCGGGCCAACAGTACATAGTCTGAACGGCACTAGTAGCACCCAAGGGGAAAAAAATCGGAAATGCCTTAGCAGAGTCCAAATAATTCTGTGTTCAAATTGAGGATGTAAAAATAAGCTTGCTTTTCAGTTACACTTTTAAGTTACGTGTTGTAAAACATAACAGTAAGTATGGTATACAACGTTATTTTAAGTGAAAAAATAACACTTCAAATGTCATAACGGAAATATCAACAGTTGTCTGAAGTTGCACCTCCTTATATAAATGTTATCTGACACTTCACCTTAAATCGCACTTCCAGCGAGATAAGGTGGTGTGATCCTTCTGCCTGACTCCGATTGAACCTTGAACCTTGACAGTGTAGTCCTTTTGTGCTTGCGCAATGCATTTGATCTCTTTCTTTCTTAAATCAAATTGTTCACTGATTACAAATATGCTGATACAAGACTTTCTTTTTTCTTAGGAACGGTCCTGAGGATCACGTGGCCCTTCTGGAAAAACTTCAGAAATCCTGGAAATTATCGGAAAAGGTTCGTGCCGTGCTTTTAATCCCCCCACAGCACCCTTAACTCGAGTTCTTTTGAAGTGTTTGCCATCCGGTATCCATGTTATTTGACGAAGATTTTGTAAGAGAAAGAGACCTGTAGTTCTTGGAAAGTAAGGGGAAGCAACGTTGTATCAGGGACCCATAAATTTCCTGTAATGCCTCGCCATTCAGGGGGCTTATCATTTCCTGTGCTTCTATGTTGCTATGTTGCCTGACCCTCTCCTACTTTCCAAAAATTCCGCTTGGGTCGAATCGGCGTTCTCGTTTGCCTCATTGGACGTGAGCGCCAAAGAGACTCCTCCCTCAAGGCGCCAGCAGCCAATCCCAAATTTTTTCTATCTGGATAGTCGCGTATTCTAGCCCCGTGGGTATTTCTCGAACTACACTGTCAGAAGTTTCATAACAGATAGCGCATAACACTTTCAAGAATAACACCTTTTCACTTAGAAATAAAGTGTTATGACCAATTAAGTTTACACTACTTCGTGCCTAGATCTCCAACAACACCTTCAACTGGTAAAAATACTAACGGGAACGAAAGAAACATAACAGATAACATCCCAAAGTGTTATCTGTTGAAACCGGGCATCCTTCTATTCTAGGCACGAAACAGTGTAAACTTAGTTGGTCATAACACTTTATTTCTAAGTGAAAAGGTGTTATTCTTGAAAGTGTTATGAGCAATCTGTTATGAAACTTCTGACAGTGTACCGGACGATCGGTCAAAAGAGCGCATCAGAAATCTCTTATTGACAAGCCCCCTGAATGGCGAGCCATTACAGGAAATTTATGGGTCCCTGGTTGTATGCTAAAACGCCTATAATATTCCTTCAGTCCAAGCAGGGACCCATAAATTTCCTTTACAGGAGGCAGCTGTCAATAAGAGATTTCTGATGCGCTCATGACCGACCGTCCGGTAGTTCGAGAAATACCCACGGTGGTAGAATACGCGACTATCCAGATAGACAAAATTTGGGATTGGCTGCTGGCGCCTTGAGGGAGGAGTCTCTTTGGCGCGCACGTCCAATGAGGCCAACAACAATGCCGATCGACTCAAGCAGGGATTTTTGGAAACTAGATTTGGTTCGGTCATCATATCAATATAGAAGCATAGGAAATGACAGGCCCCCTGTAAAGGAAATTTATGGGTCCCTGGTCCAAGCTGACAGCGAATCCTAGTTGACTGCGTTAAGTTGGGACGTCAGCCGACTTATTTGTGTTATACATTCTTATCTACTTGTAGTTGGTACAATCTGTATTTATGTTATCACGGGTTCGCTTTTCTTGAGCCTGAAGAGACCCCTTGCCAAGAAGGGCCGAGCTCTAATAAAATGCAGCTGACGTATCCATTTTGCACTGTCAACTATGATTCGCAGTAAGCATGGGCTCAACGAATATCAAACATAAATAACTACAATATCAGTCATACAAACTTGAAATAATATAATAACATAATACAGTTTACTTATGATCCACTGTACAAGCTTAATATAGTGGAGTAATAGGAGAGAAAAGAAACAAAAACTACCATCACACACAACCAGAGGCGTCACTACTGGGGGGGGAGGGGGGGGGACGCCCCCCCCCAATGTTGTCGGCCAGTCGGTAAAAAATAGCCGAGTCGGCGCGAAGCGCCGCGATTTTTAGTAAAAATAGTCGATTTTTTTCTCAGAAATAGTCGTTTTTTCTTAAAAATAATCAAAAGCAGTCGGTTTTTCGTAAAAATAGTTCATTTTCCTTAAAATCAGCCGATTTTTCGTCAACACAGTCGTTTTTTTCTCATTAATTGTCGTTTTTATCCGCAAAAATAGTCGGTAAAAATGACCAGCCAGTCGGTAAATGTCTTGTCCCCCCCCCCAAACATTTTGGGTAGTAACGCCTCTGCACACAACAACTGAAAACACGCAGTGAAGAATAAATGAAACCAAGCAAAGAACCCGAAACTGAATATAATTTTTTGAAAAATGAATGAATTTGTGTTGACTTGAGGGAAAGCGACGTTTTACGCCGTAGCCTTCGTCGATCGGTAATGTATATATTCAATTTATAACCCACCAAATGCAGATGGCGACAGATTAGATTAGATTAGATTAGATTAGATTTTATTTATTGCTAAATTACATAATAATCCATCATGATAGGTAACCGCCCATGAGAAGACATAAATGCACTGGCACTGGGCGGCTACCACAAACTACTTCAACTTAACTACTTCAACTTAACTTTATTTCATTCAACACTAATTAATCAAAATAAATTTTTTTTTTTTTTTTTTTTTTTTACAGTGGAGTAAAAGGAAATAAGGAAAAACAAACACAAACAACAATAAACATTTATGACGACAATTTGGACTAAATTTCTAATTAGGCCTAAAAAACTCATGGAAAATATCATTTAGACGATGAGCTGGATGAGTGGATGTTTTTAATGGAGACGCCGACGTCCTTAAATGGATACGTAACGGATAAGTTAGAATAACCAAGTTGAGTTCGCAGTTTAAGTTGGATTCTAAAACAGTTTAAACTGCGGTCGAGACCGAACTGCGTGTTGAGTGGTCGTACAAAAATGTGTTTGAATTCTCAATCAAAGGTTAAAATAAAACCACGTAAGGAACAAGAAACTAAATCTCACTTCTAAAATATGAATGAATTTGTGTTGACTCAAATCAGTAAGAAGTACACTGTCAAGGATATTTACGTGTAATCTGAACATAAACGCAGAAACAATACTGAAGCCCGCCGTTAAAATGGTGAACGGATTTGGGGCTGAAAGCTATTGCGTTTGCTTACCGCTTTATCTGGTAAGAGGGGGGAACCAGCTTCGGGACTTTCGGGCGGATACCATCAGGTTGGAAGGGAGGCGGCAGAAGGAAGCGAAAGGATCGGGTCCTGCAGTGACTTCAGACTGCTTGGATGCAGTTCAGTTGCTTTTGAATGAGAACCAGCTGTAGCCTGCTCTAGTACTCTCTAACCAAAGATGAAGAACTATACTAAAACCGCAGTAAAACATAGTAGAAGTTGTTCCTTCTAAGCGCATTGTCATTCGTTTACCTGGTGGGGTGTTCCAGAAACCGGCAGAGTTGTGTGATTCTCCATATTTTAGTTCCGAGCCACCATGTGGTTTGGTTCTCATTTATTCCCCAGTTATCATTACCGTCATCAACGTTCAGAGCAAAATAACACTAGTGCCAAGACTTGACAAAAGTGACTCACACTCGAATAACAGCGACACTAGCACCACTAGCGATAGTGAACATACCTACTGGACTCAATCGGTCGTGCACCAACGCTGGCTCCAATAACTTCATATTGTGAACAAAGCAAAAAAAAGATACAATCTCCCCAGCTTCCTCGATGTGTGCAGATCGCATCTTTGCTGTTAGTAGAAATTTCTAGACCGGGAAGTTTGTCTCGCTTTAAATGCCGCAAGCGTAGTGGGCGGCGCTATAAGTATGTCCCGTTTGCGAAGCAAGGAAAGCAGAGGTCTTGACGCTACTCCCTAGTGTAATTTTGCTCTGTCAACGTTTAACTCAAATTAAATCTGCTAGATATGTGTTTAATAAGTAACCAGGGTTGCCACGGGTAGCACGAAAGTGCTACTTTTAACACTTTTTTCTAAAAGTAACACTATAAAGAAAACGTAGCACTTTTATAGCACTTTTTAGCAAAAATAACACTTTTTTAGTTAAAAAGAACACTTTTCTTTTGCTCATCTAACCTACTATTCCGTTTACAGACACACAATTAGTTTGAAGTTTAGTGCTCCAAACCCAAAGGAGTAATTGAAGTAGAATTAAAGTTGATTCGGATTCCACGACAAATATGGTCTACTGATACGTATTTATACCATGGCTTGACCATTCATTACACTTTTAATTCGACTGGTGAGAAGAAACAAATTCACTTTGACGAGCTTCCGTTTTTAACAATTGTCATTTGCTACTGCTTCTTAGGTAGAAAATTAAAATTTAAGCAAATAAAAGAGTTTATGTATATACTGCATTGCAAAATGGAGGGAAAAAGTAAGATACAAAAATATTAATTGTAGTGTGGTCGAGTCAGACACAGGTTGGATGTTGCGTGTTGCGCGAAGCGCAACACGCAAAAAAATTTTTTTAAGTAGCACTTTTTTCCAGAAAAGAACACTTTTTCTGGTTTTCAATAGCACGAAAAATTTCAATGGAGTGGCAACCCTGTAAGTAACCAAAAAAAACACGCGAACTTTCAAGACGACGAGAGTTTTGCACTTCCCTTCAGTTTGTAGCCGAGCATCACTTTTTATCCTTTTTTTCATAATCGTGAAATCTTTTGTTTTTTACTACTTCTGATCTTAAAGGACCCGTAGTACCTATAGTGCCAATGCAACCTACTGCGTAACTGCATTCATTAATTCTCAAACTCAAACACTCAAATTTCGTGTGTTACTTTCTGAACCAACTAACGACACCTCACTTATCTTTGCACCTGGCGCGATTCAGTATTTTCTGTGTGCATTATGCTCCCGACGAGTGTTCGCGCATTGTGCTATTGATAAAAACCGGGTATTTGAATTTACCAAGTTTTTTTTAGAAGTCAATGGGTCTGGGAAAAGGCTTGAAACAGCCAAAGCCGCGATAAAGCAGAGCCTAGCTTTACGGTATTTAGATAGTTTTGTTTGTTGGAACATAACAGTAAATAGTGCGAGGTGTGCTTTTATTTTACTTAATTTCACTTTTACCGGTCTGGGAAAAGGTTTAAAACAGCCAAAGCCGCGATTATCTGTAAAAGCAGAGCCTAGCTTTACAGTATTTAGATAGTATTGAATGTTGAAACATAACAGTAAATAGTGCGAGGTTTGCTTTAATTCTAATTTTTCTTCGTTTTTTTTCTTAGAAAATAACTAAAATTAGTCTTCACTCTTCAGATACGGTAAAAAGGATCGTCGGGATTCTAGAAAGTAAATCCTGGCCTTGGCTCCATCTAACCTCAGAAAAAATACTAACTCTGTCGCGTCTGTTTCGACTTTCGAGTGTGTTCCCAGGAAATGTGAGTTCGAATGGAGTGGTTGATAAGCTTTATTCTGAAGAGCATGCCAGTCTCTACTTCTGGGATTTGCAGCGCTTAATTCGTCTTCTTTGGATCGTGCTACGAGTCTAAGCCTATGTAAACTAGAATGGCGTTTGAAGAGATGTGGTGGGGCAAGAAAAATAGTGGAATGAATACATCAAAAGAAAAGTAAGACCGCGGAATATGGTCCTGGCCGAATGGGTTAGCGTGCCGGGCTTGCAAGCAAAGGGATGCTGGTTCGAGTCTCGGCGCTGACGACCGTTAGGTTTAGGCTGAGGGTTAGTGGCGTTCCCCCGTAAGACAAGCCAATAGTAGTGGTATCCGATAGCATCCAGTCTTGCTGTAGTAGCATCCAGTTTGCTAGTAGTAGCGTGCAGTGTAGCATTCAGTGGCAACAGTTACTACTGCATGCTACTTTTTCGTACAGCTCCATACGACTAATTCTCGAAAAATTTTCATCGGGTCTCTGTGGTGTGATTGGCCGGATCAGCCCGTGGCACGATATTTTGCTGACATTAGAAAAATGCGTTCCAGCCTTGATGCCAGTAAGCCAGGATTCGTGACGTCATGAGTAGTAACTACGGTAAGTAGGGTTGAACACGCTCTTACACTGTAAAAAAGAATCTTGCAGTATTTGCAAGATTTTTTATTAATTTTGTCTTCATTAAGATAAGATTATCCCTAATGCGGATTAATCTTATCTCAGTAGGGATAAGATACTGCATCCTTATTTGGAGAAAATTTTTACAGTGTAGTCTGTGTACGCCATTCCCAAAATCCGATCACGAATTTCCGCCGGATACGCTAGAGAAACAAAAACAATCACACGTTAGTTCTTGGTGTATTTATTTATTTATTTTATTTATTTATTTACTTCAGCCGTGGCCATATACAAAGGGAAAAAACACACAATAACACTAGCCTACAAATCACACATAACCAAATATGTAACAAAGATCATCGAACCACAAGTTCGTCATTCCATTTTTCTACAAAGATAGAGAAAGTTATCTGAAGCGATTAGGCTTTCGTATCATACCGAGTTGCGCATTAGCCCCGTGGAAAAGTCAGTCAGCAGGTAGAGCAACACATAGAACGGGATCCACCCTAATCACCGTAGCTACTACTGATTATTTGTTCTGTTCCAGGGACCCATAAATTTCCTGTAACCCATACATTTCCTGTAATGACTCGCCATTCAGGGGGCTTGTCAATAAGAGAATTCCGATGCGCTCTAGACCGGACGTAAGATAGTTCGAGAAATACCCACGAGGATAGAACACCCGACTATCCAGATAGACAAAATTTGGGATTGGCTGCTGGAGAAGAGCTTCCGCCTTGAGGGACGAGTCTGTTTGGCCTCACGTCCAATGAGGCAAGCAAGGACGCCGATTCGACCCTAACGGAATTTTCGGAAACTAGGGGAGGTTCGGGCAACATAGCAACATAGAAGCATAGGAAGTGACAAGCCCCCTGAATAGCGAGTCATTACAGGAAATAAATGGGTCCCTGCTACTACGCACGACGTCAAGGATCCTAGCTTCTTGGCGTCAAGGCTGGAACACAATTTTATATTTTCGGCAAAATATCGTGCCGCCGGCTGACCGGACCAGTCACGTCACAGAGATCGTAGTTACCATGCCAACTACGCTCCCGAGCGTGGTAAGCAAATAGTTACTGTTAATTACTGATTCGAGAAGGTTGGAACGGTCAGCCTAGTAACTTTTGACGAGGTTGGAACGGAAATAGTAACTAATAGTTACTAGTGTTAGAAGAGGGGAACACCCTCATAAAGGCAGATACATTATAAACATGACCAGGCCTATGCATGATGCAAATTAAAAAGAAATTGAAAATAGCCAAACAAACTTGGTTGGTATACACCAAGAAGTAGCGTGTCGTTGTTTACTTTACACTAGCGCATCTAGCGGTAAAAAGAGAACTAATCCGGAAGGAATCTTAGGAAAGTCGAATTTTTTATCCCTTCCTGTTTCAGACTTGCTCATCCCTATGGAAGGAAGTGTCAAAATTTGAAGCGGAGAAATTCAAGGCGTTAACCCCTCGTCCAGCATTCTACGAAATATACAGGTTTGTCCCGGTTTTCGTTTCCAAGGTAGTAAACCAGTCAACTGGGGAACACTTCACCTCATCTTGAAGCACAGCTCTGACTAGAAATGGCTTTTTCATGTTAAAATGGTAAGGAAATAATATTTTTCAAAAATACTCATACTGGCTTCGCGAAATCAGGGATTCTCTTGTTAGCGCTCGCCGATTCTGGCCGAGGATCGCGGAAAAATATTCTTTTTTTTTCCAGCGGAAATCATTAAAAGAAATGCGCGACGTGATTAAAAGTTATTGTCTGGCAACCCTGAAAAGCTCCGCTCGAACTGAAAAGCGACCAATGCAAAACAAGACCAAAGGTTCCGATGGGATCCCAAAAATTCAATGTCTGATCAAGACAAATAGGTTTTGTCTTCGCCAGACTCCTTGAACATTTTTACTCTTAAAATTTAGAAACAGATTAAGGCCAAACAGCTAATCATCAAGAAAACCAAGTTCAGATATGGATTCAGCATGTGTTAGGTATGCCTTACTTCTGCGAATTTTCCGGTTTCGGCAAAATTTCAGAACTACTTATCCGGCGAAAAAATAAAGCTCAAAAACGAATTCAGCGTATCTCCTTATCCCTATCCAACATCTAATCAGCTTCAAATAAAAATTTAACTTATAACAAATTTTCCGGTTTCAGCCGGATCCGGGCGAACTATATGTCCGGCTAAAAAATGATTGTTATATACGGATTCAGCATCTCTTCTTACCCCTAAACCGGACATCTAATCAACTTCGAATAAAACTTTTACTTTTAACAAACTTTCCGGTTTTGACCGGATTCCGGGCGAACTACTTGTCCGGCGAGAAAACGGTTTTCATATTCATGTTCAGCATGCCTTCTTACCCCTACATCGAACGTCTAATCAACTTCAAATAAAACTTTTACTTTTAACAAACTTTCCGGTTTTGGCCGGATTCCAGGCGAACTACTTGTCCGGCGAGAAAATGGCTTTCATATTCGTGTTCAGGATGCCTTCTTACCCCTAAATGGAACATCTAATCAACTTCAAATAGAACTTTTACTTTTAAAAAAAATTCCGGTTTATGCCGGATTTCGGGCGAACTACTTGTCCGGCGAGAAAATGGTTTTCATATTCGTGCTCAGCATGTCTTCTTACCCCATAATCGACTATCACATTAGCTGTTTAAGAATATTTTGCTTGCCCCTTAATTTAAACCCCCTCCCCCACCCCTAAATGTAGGGCTACAGAGCCCATCTACGAACACGACCTTACTCTTGACGCAAAGAATCCTCGTACCAAGTTTCATCGAAACATCTCATTCCCTTCGAGAGTTATCGTGCTCACAGACGGACGGACGGACAGACGGACAACTTTTGCGATGTCATAGGTATCCCTCCACTTACGTTTTGGGATCCCAAAAAGGGACCGGCTGACATAGACCCGTATCCAGGAATTTCGGGGGGGGGGGCTGTCAGCAGAATTTATTTCGGGGGGGTTGCTCACGGGTCGGACCAAAAACTACAAAAAAGACATAGATCAGAGTTAAAGCCTACAAAAAACGATTACTTTTGTGTTTTTCGGAGGGGGAGTTCGCACCCCTAACCCCCCTGGATACGGTCCTGGGCTCACACGTGTTTTGTAAAGAGGGAGATTTTGGAGAACGTAAACGTCGTCACTGCGGTGTGAGAACAGTGAAAAGCAAGAGGGGTCCTTTAATATTTGATTTTCCTTTCCTCATTTTATGTTCTTTTCTCCAAACTTACTTGTGTCCCATGTGCGGTTTAGTTCACGTGGTTTGCGAGTGCGTAGAGCTGAGTGATTGGAGGAAAGAACAGTACGGTGTGGGTGAATGTGATGAAGAATGGTTAATAAAAGCTGTTAGGAATGAGTGTTTTGCTTCGATTAAGAGATTGGGGCGATTCCTGAGGATAACAATGGAGCACAGGAGTAGATTTTTGGAACGTATAAAAAAGCTAAGTTCGTCAGTTCAGTTCCGGCCAAAATATGATTCTGGACATGTACCTTTATAGGACTAAAAATTGCCATGTGAATTGCATGATTCGTACTTTCAGTTCTACTTTTTGATCTGCGGAATTCATCGTTGGAATTACCTTTCGTTCCACTTTCTGATCAGATCTCGAAACTGTCGTCAGAATTTTTCCCCGGATCCGCTTACTAATCGAATTTGGCGAGTGCTTGGGGTTCTTACCGCATTCATATCGCACCCGTGGGAAAACAAGGTCAGTTTTTAGGGAGAAATAAAAAACGAGGGTCTTGTGTTCAACCTGGATAGCTGCCTTTGACAAAAAATTGATACTTGATACACTTCGAATGATCAGTTGTTACTGATTCTTTTTGTGTGGGAGGGGGCACATCGTGCTCTTCGTTTGGTCCTGATGTAAAAATGTTTCTTGTTGCAGGAAAGACGGTAGTCCCGACTTCGTCAGCACATTCATCAGCGAAGTTAAAGCCCAGGTAATCTGACTTTTGATTATTCTCAACTAATTTAGAGTAGTAGAGTAGATTTTTATTCATCAAAGGTATCTTTCACAGCGCATGCGCCGAATTCGACCTTATTTCAAACATAACCACACTAAAATATGTATATATACAAGTCGTTTTAATTATAATCATAATACAATGCATCAAACGTGGCATTGGCCTCTGCTAAGTTCGTGTAAAATAATAGTTGCGTTTTTGATCCGAATTCTCCTCGCGATTCTCCTCCGAATTCTCCTATTTCGCGTTTTTGGACAATTCAGATGAAGCGAATTCTCCTTTTCTTGCGTTTTTGTCAGAATCGAGAACGGGGAAAGTCTCCGAATTCTGCAGAATCGAGAAGTTGCTCCGCTAGTGAATTCTCGATTCTCCTCTTCCCGTTCTCCTCCCTGATTGGTCAACAGGGTGCGGTATTTAATATGCACAAACAGATATACCCGGTGGCAGACGAGCTGTCAAATTAGTGTTTTTGTCAAAAGCGAGAATGGAGAAGCCAGAGCAGCAAAAACGGTAATTTTGTACGAGAATCGAGAATTCAGAATCGAGAATTCAGAACGGAGAATTCGGATCAAAAACGCAACTAATGTTCACTGTAGACTCTTTCGGCGTACCGAATTCTTGAAAACGTTAATAGAATGACTTATTACTAAATGAGGAAGACCAACCAATCCTACGCCAGTCGGAGTAACTGGCTCACACGTAGGTGAAAGAAGTGATCACTTTGGAATGAAAACACCAGGGGTTCGTTCCAGCCCGGCCCGAAAGTTACTAAATAGTTACTTTTCATCACTTTCACCGTTCCAGCTTGTCAAAAAAGTTACGGGGAGCACAAGGAAGACCGTTACTTCGAAGTTACTTTTTGTAAAGATAGTAGCCGACCGTCTTTACCTAACTTTCACTTTCCAAGAGCCGTCTTGAGAAGGGAACTCGGGGCAGAAAAGTAAGGTGTAATTGCTAAAGTAAACAGGACATCATCATTGTGTGTTTTTCAACTGTACTTGATCGTTGGCTTCTCTTCAAATAAAATTCGTTGATTAAGAAAAAAAATCTAGTCAACCTCGTTGGCGGTTTACTATTCGGTCTAATGTCTTGATTCGAACTGTGGAAGGAAGGAATTTTAAATGCCTGTAATTTAGATGGCGAATTTTTGCACTACATAATACTAAATTTAAAGTTAAACTAACACAATATTATACAAATTTTTCAGATTTATTTAGAGGCAAAAACCTTTTCTGTTCTTTGTATTATTGTTATTATATATTGTAGGAGAAGAAGTTGAAAAGACTGTTGCGATTCCGGCTAGGAAACAATTATATGTGAAATAAGGATTTAGCGACCAAGAACACACAACCAGAACAGAGACAAAGAATTAACGGACATAAGCAAATGGCTCAAAAAGTCTTAAGTATTGGCTCCTCTTCTCCTTCGCCTGAAGAATCTGATTCAAAATAATTACCAAAAATAGTTATCAAGCCGTTCTTTAACTTCAAAAAACTAACAAAGTTTTTCTGTTCATCCTTCCCCATGCAGTCCCCATCTCTTCTCGCATTCAAGAAATGCGCGTTATCTCGTCCCGTAGTAACTTCGACCGTTCCAGGTAGTAGTTAATTTGTGACGTCACACGTAGTTACTCCGAAGTAACTACGAAGAGGAGCTGGAACGAACCCCAGGTTATTGTATTGAGTTTTGCGCTGATGATTGATGTGTTACAGGCCGCGACGACGCTGTTTGCTCTGTTTACTGGTGATGATAAAGGAGAGGGTCAGGTGACAATCGTCGGACCACCAGAAGTTGTATCTGCCGTTGGACCAAAGTAAGCCCCCTCCCCTAATCGGCTTTAAGGGTTCATTGAATAGGGCTGAAATAGGAAAATGTGGTTACGAACCACTTCTTCACATAATCTGGTACCCGATAAAAACTCCATTGCTCTTACCGACTAACGATTTTTTCTTTAAGTGTGCAAAATCTTTCAAACTTCTGGTAGCTCTATGTACTTTCAAAGTAATTGGCAGCAACAACATGATAAAATTGCCTGCTGTCAATAACCAAACCTCATAGGCTGCTAGTTCTGGGACTCTTCCGAGCTTACTTTGAAACCAGGTATATAACAGCGTCTTTCATAACTATACTGCATTCGCCATTTTACATGACGAAAAACCACGTCTTTCGTGAAATTCAAATTGCGCGGTATAACTGTGATTCGGACGTGGTCCGTATTCTTAGTGCCGCTACAAGAAGGCAATTGGGAAAAAAATCACTCGATTGAGATAACATAACTCAGTAACTTCAGATATAAGATGCAAAAATAAGCTGATTTTTTGCTCAGATTTAAAGATTATATCCAAGCCTGGACCTTTGAACACTTCTCCAGTATTCACCTTTTGAAACCCAACTTTTGTTGTGGCTCACCATAAGGACAAACAGGATTTCAGGCATCAAACGTTTCTATCCTAAATAGCAATCATTTCGAGCAAGACAAAAATAAAAATGAAAGACGAATTTTAAACATGTATTCAAACAATGCATAAAACGGACATGTCAGCTACGATGCTTTGACAGCCAAAGGCTTTGCCAGCCATGCAAACAATTAGATAGATAGATAGATAGATATTTATTAACACTGAAAGCCCTAAAGGGCCATGGTTAATACAAATAAAGAAAATATAACTTCAATGAATAGATTCCAAATTAGTCCAACAAATAAATTTAAAATAATATAATCCAATACACACCCCTTTCTTCCTAACTCACCTTACAAAAAAATGTCTCTATTTCCCAAAGTAACCAGCCTACCCAAATTCTTCATCCCCACAAAATTTATATCCTTCAAAATAACCTCAAACTTGGCCGGAAAGAAAGGACAAGTGATAAACCAACTGAAGTTTTTGTGAAGATGCAGTGCTCCCAAAGCATCGTAGCTAACATATCCGTTTTATGCATTGTTTGAATATATGTTTCCCAACAGAGGCGTTACTAGCCAAAATGTTTGGGGGGGCAAGGTATTTACCGACTGGCTGGTCGGGAAAAACGACCGTTTTGACGAAAATCATGATTTTCAGAAAAACAGACTACGTTTAAGAGAAAATCGACTATTTTATGAAAAATTGACTGTTTCCAAGAAAAAAATCGGCTGTTTCTACGAAAAATCGGCCATTTTTTACCGACTGGCCGAAAACGTTGGGAGGCGTCCCCCCCTCCCATACGTGACGCCCCTATGTCCCAGTCAGCTTGGGGAGTATTTAAAAAAATTTAAATCTTCATAAGAGTATCGAAAACCCAAAAATATGCTATTGCTAATTATTCACAGATTATTTATGTTTCTCATGGAATGAATCAAATAGTTATATTATATAATGATAAATATATGTGTGTAATAATATAATTTATTATATAATTATATGATAAATCTAATAATAACATAATTCATGAAAAACGCTTCTCTATAATAGATCATGGGGCCTTGTATCCCTGCCAGCCCCTAGTGATCGATTTATATCGTTATTATTATTTATCATTATTAACTTTTTAATTCAACTTTCGCCATAAACTAACAAACAATTAACATAAAAACATCACTATGGCACAATGTATCATTTGTTTTAAATGATAGAACCTAAACCTTGAAGAAAAAAAAAATTCATTGATTGAGCATTAACCGCATCTTCGGTAAGGCTGTTCCAGGGACGAGCAGTACTCTATATGACGAAGTCCGGAACACGCTATTGATCCTAGGGAAGAACGAGGAACGTCACCCAAAAGGATCCTCAAATTGACTCGAATCCTATGAGCGTGTTCCACCCCTCTACCAATACTAACTATTAGTTACTATTTCCGTTCCAGCCTCACGAAAAGTTACTACGCTGACCGTTCCAACCGTCTCAAAATAGTAACTAATAGTGACTATTTGCTTACTGCTGCCTAAGCTGTCGAAAGTGATCGTCACATGTCGTAAACGGCCATTTTGGTAGTTTTCAGCCAATGAGAGCACACCGGGTCTGGACGAGCACGGTTACGGCGGACTTCAAGTTCAAGTTCAATGGGTTTATTAATAAATAAAAAATAAATCACACTTAATCACAACACTCAGTCCATTCCTGGACGCCGAGAACCAGAATCTTTACGTTTAGACATAAAACGCAGAGTGGTCACTGCTCCTACTCTCAGACACAGCCTTACCTCTAAAATAAAAAAAAAAAATAACCATTACCTTCCTGCACCTCATTCCAGGGGAAACCACCCCATCAAAAAAAGAAAAAAAAAGAGAAGAAAATCTTGCCAATGGAAGACCCACTTTTGTCATTAAGAGTATTCTGTTGGCAAAACTTCACTCAGTCACATCTTTTGGTGAATTCCAAGTTAGCGAAGCATCTGCTCCCTGTCAAAATTACGCCATAACCACACGCTAACGAAGAAGTTCCAAATCCAAGGTGCAAGCGTTATTCTTCTGGAAGTGTCCCCGTCACTGTAAAAAATTATGGACAACTTGGTCCAACCTACGCATCCACTGCTCCACTGTTTTTTGGCCAAAGATTGAAACTCTCTGTGTGTCTTTTCATTTCATAATAATAATAATTTATTAAAGCCAACAAAGGGCCATACATCAGCATTCATTCTCACACTTAACTAACAAAATTGACCTTCAATATTACATACAATAAAATTACTCCTTTTTACCCTTCTACTATTAACCAAATTACCTCCAATCTAAACTTCCCTTAAAATATTCACATACAGACCGAATTACCTGACGATTCGTCGACTCCATAATACCAGGAAATAGTATGGGTACCCCACCAAAAAATCTATATTTCTTTCATTCAGTTAGAACGCTTTTAAATAATGGCGGCTTACACATACTTGCTTATGTACATCCTCGTGGAATCGATTTTGCGAGCTTGAACGCGCGACCCCTAAGATGACGGTTCATGATAAATTCATGATGTCGCTCACTGCAAAGTTATCGCAATTTCCATGGATTACTTTAATGAAGATTTAATTTAAGATTCCGGGCGTCGCGCAACGGAAGTAGTGACTGAAGGGTCATACTTTGTGACACCGTTGGTAGAAGGAAATGTTACAGTTATGGAAACAGAGAGTAGAGATTGGTTTAAAGCAAACACAGCATATTTTGAGCCGTCTTTGATTACAGAAAAGTACCCTTGCTATCAGATGCCAGACGCCCTATACCCCATTTCCTTGAACATACTCCAAAGTGCTTGGAGACTTGACCCAAGAAAGATACAGCACGTCGAACTTGATTATGGCGTTTTTCAGGGTGGCTGATCTTCTTGGCGGTAAAGGTGGCGCTGCTGCCGGCAGATTTCAGGCCAAGGTCTCCAACATGAAGAGAAGAAATGAGGCAAATGAGCTGATGAAATCACATTTTTCGTTGCCATAATCCGCCGTGGTAAGTGATCCTTAACACTGCCTACTTTCAAATTGGGGTACATTTTGTAGTACTAGAGAGCAAAGGGCACAATAAATATTCTACTTTTATTTTTGCGATTCGCAGTAAGTCAGTAGTTTCAGTAAACACTCGTTTAACCACTCCTTGGTAACTGATACTTTGTTAGCCGATACATGGGTAGCTTAATTCTCCTTGAGCCCAAGTTGACTTGGAAACATATATTCATTCAATGGATAACAAGAGCTGTAAGCTCATATGGCACTTGCAAGGGTTGAGATATATTACTTGATCAAAAGTAATTTTCGACTGTGCGGTTAAGATGCGCACTTTAAGGGAGCTAGAGAAAAAGTATATTATCGTTGAACTTGGCTGTAATGATGCGCACTTTAAAGGCACTAGAAATTCATCTGTAAGGAAGACCCTTGAGGCAAAAACGATAGCAGGCTCTTAGGGATCATCCCGTAGGGAAAAAAGATACCCGGATTCCCGTAAAGGTGTCCGGAATTTTGGAACAACATTCCGGGCACGGAAAACGTAACGGAAATCCCGCCTGGGGAGTCTTGTTTCCTGGAATTCCGCAGTTTAACGCGGAATTCCTGTCAAACCGCGGAATTCCTGGACGTTTTCCGTGCCCGGAATGTTGTTCCAAAATTCCGGGCACCTTTACGGGAATCCGGGTACCTTTTTTCCCTACGGGATTGATATATACGTATGATCAGAAGTATTTTTTTTCCCACTAATTTGCGCACTTTAAGGGTGCAAGAAATTATTTTTTTTTGCAAAACCCTTGTGGGACAACTGATCATGGGTTGAGATGTATCGTTTGATAAAAAGTACTTTTCGACCTTGCGGTTAAGATGCACACTTTAAGGGAGCTAGAACTTCATTTGTAAGCAAAACCCTTGAGGCAAAGATGATCATGAGCTCATGGGGATTATGGAAATGCATAGTTTGCTTAAAAGTATTTTTCTTAATTTGCGGTCATGATTGGTACTTTAGGGAATGGTCGGATTTGAAAAGTGGCGATTTCTAAGCCAATCTTGTCGAATTTCTAATATTCCAGCCAAATTTCATCGTCCTAGCACATCTGGAAGTACCTTAACTCGCGATCACCGGAATTCCGGACCCGCCCCTCAAACTCCCCCCCACAGTCGCCGGAGCCAATCCGGTTTAGTTTGAACTTGTTTGTTATTCCCACAAAGTTCCATCCCGATCTCTCCAGTCTAATCCGGTCACGTATTCCCACCCCCTCCAATTGTTGTCGGATCCGGTCCGGACATGAAAAAGATCACCACAGGCACGCCCTCTGTTCAGTTATCAAATTTCACTCGAATCCGATCACCCGTTCCAAAGTTACGCATGGCTAAATATTCCGGATTCCCCCTCCCTCCGATCCCCCCACGACTATCGGATCGAGTGAATTTTTATTTACAGGTCAGTTTGATCGGGTCCCTGATACGCCTCCCAAGTTTCGTCGTGAAAATCCCAAAAACTGTCATCACCAGAATTCCGTGAAACTCCCCTCCACAGTACCTCCCCCCCCCAAGTGTCCGGGTCCAGTCCAAACGTGTAAACAAATTATCTGGAGCAGATTCTTGTTCTTCCCAGCAAGTTTTACTCCGATCCCTCCATTATAACCGTTTCGAGATTTCCGGTCTTCCCCCACCCCAATTCCCCCATAGCTGTCGAATCCGGTTCGGACTTCAAATCGAACATCAGAGGTATGTCATTCATTCAGATATTAAGTTTCGTCCCAATCCGATCACCCGTTCGAAAGTTACACAACACTCAATTTTCCATATTCCCCCGCACTGCACCACAGATACAAACCCCTTTGACCCTCGAATGCACTAGCTCTTTCCAATGTTAACAGAGTGATCCGATGCAAAGAGTGACGTCACGCCGCGCGCAGACCTACTAGTGTAAAGAAAGGGGTAGGGGTTTTACAAAAACTACTAAATTTTCCGGATTCCCCCGCCCTCTACTCCCTCCACGGTGGTCGGATCGGGGAAGTGATTATTTGCAAGTTAGTTTGGTCGGGTCCCTGATATGCCTGCCAAGTTTCATCGTCCTAGCACATCTGCAAGTACCCTAACTCGCGATCACCGGACCGACCGACCGACCGACAGACCGACCGACGGAAAAGTGATCGGTATATGGCACTTGAGCGAAGCTGCAAGTGCCATAAAAACGGATCAAACAACGGACGTTCGACAGCCTGACGAGAACCCTTGCCAAGAAGGGCCGTAATGTCGCTGCCAAAGCATATGTAGCTGACGTTTCCGCTTTTATCCAATGTATGAATATATGGGAAGCTGATACCTTGGTAACTGACTGATACAGCCGATACAGCTAGTAGGGGGTATGCCTACAGAACGGGATGGGGTAGAATCATTGCGTTGAGTAAACCTGGACGTAGGTTTTTCCACTCAAGGTAATCTGAAAGGCTTACGAGCCATGTCCCCAAATCACTAGTACACGATTGTCTCCTGCCGTCTCCGAAACACCTGAAGAAAACACCGAAAATTTATTTTATTTCTTTCTTGAAGTTACGGTACAGTGGTATCAAAAACAGGTCGAGGCGAAAGTCCCCCTGGCGACCTCCCCCTCGCCACCCCCCCCCCGTACCGAACCTTCCCAGGCGACCACCCCTGCCAGTACCAAACAAATCCCCCTGGCGACCACCCTCCCCCCCCCCCGAATGCAAATATATGGGAAATTATTCAGTGTTGTTAAAAACTGCAGTTTGGACCGCGAGCACTTAAAGATTTTCCTAGACACCCGAGTAAAGTGTAGACTCGTGACGGCGGCTCGCTGGCTGCTCGCCTTTAGGCACACTCTTCGTACAAATATATCGATTTGTAACAGTAATTGTAATAAAAATGGATTGAGAATGTGTTTTTGGGTGGGGGGATTGGTCAGGGGAGTTGTGGTACAGGGAGGTTTCGCCATGGGGGGGGGGGGGATTTGTAGCAGGAACCCCTCAAAAGCACAACGCTAATAGGCGTTTCTTCAGCATAGCGTATTCTGCCTGTAGCCAAAACTTTCAGTGGATTTAGTATTCCTCTAGAGTATTTGATATCACCCCCCTCGCCACAGCTTGTGCTAAGAAAATTGAATTTTATGGTTAGGTAGATGCATCGTCGGTTTTCCAGCAAAAAATGCTCTCGTCGGTGCTTTGGTCAACCTGCATTTTAAAGTACAAAGATTAGCGCAAAGATTCTATCAGATAATGTACTTTGATCGTGTCCATGAGCCTTTTATCAAGATTTGCAGATTCGTCCGTTTTGACAAAACTTTGATCGTAAACGACGACTTTGGTAGCACAATCATGCACTGTCGGGCACATGTCTGGCACACTCAATTCTCGGGCACGTCTCAATTGTCGGGCACATCTAACCCCTCGAACTTTAGCATCTCCGCTCACTCCACCGTTGCGACTCACCCCTTCCTCTTATAAGGAACGATGCCATGAAGTTAAAGGCGCGTCTATTTATTACTTAATTAAAGCAGAACTGAAACCATGTGCTAATCCATTATTTTCCTTCAAATCGCAATCACCAGTCTTCCTATTTTCATTTTTATTTCGAGTTGTTTTTATCCTGTTGCTCTCAAGCCAAATCCAGTCTTCCAGTAGAGAGTTTTTTTTTTTCACAATTAAACCACGCCTGTCGCGTCATTCGTGATTGGTTCAGTCGGAGGACGGACTGTACAAACCAATTAGAAACAGCGTTATTGGGCGAAATAATTAGTGTGCTTTCTCAGTGGAGAGACAATGCAAGAGTTAAAGCATAGGCCCTGATCCATTTCTCATTCTGGTGAAACGGACTGGAATGCGGCAATTTTAATGGCATACAATGGTGGTGGGAAACATGGTGTTAGGAACCTTTTTAGTGAACCTTTAATGTTTACACAAAGCGACTTATTGCAGTTTTGCCGCCTCTGTATATGTATTGCTTAATTAATATCGATACAAGGCGATTAATACCAGTAATGTAGTTTCACCGCTCCTGTGCTGTTGTCGAATGGAACTTCCATAACGCTCATTTGCCGCACCAGAATCTTTCTGAAGCTGGCCCCCCGTCGGGAGCTAGGCTCCTGGCGTAGTGGTGTGTTTTCGCTTGGTAGATGGCGTGTCAAATCTGGTTGCACAATGGATGTTAGTTCAATCTCTTCGTCGTGAGATGGCTCTCTGTAAATAATTCAGATTACCTTTCTACAATACACAGAGCCGGACTTTTTTCATAGAAACTTGAGAAAATAATTACAGGAAATGACCTCGGGAATGAAGTTTTTATTTTTGTGTTTTGTACCAAGAATAGATAACCGTGATCACAGGTTAGTTTTTCACAAGTTTTCTTTTTCCAACTTGAGTGGCTTTGAGCCTGAAGAGGACCCTTGCCAAGAAGGGCCGAAATATAGCTCTAATAAAGTTCAGCTGACGTATCCATTTTGCACTGTCAAATATGACTCGCAGTCAGCTTGGGCTGAAGGAATATTTGGGTTAGTTTTTCTTGCTTCAGCCTGAAGAGGAACCTTGCCAAGAAGGGCCGAAGTGTCGCTGGAATAAAACTTAGCTGACAGGCACTAAGACGCACTAAGGGCACACGTCCCTGAGGAGCCCCCACCTTACAGGAAGGCAGCTAAAAAGAGGATCAGCGGCATTAGTGACAAGAAAATTCTAAGACCAGAAAATTCTCTGATGGAGGGACGCTTTAGATCGCCTCACTATCTCATCCAATGTACAGTACCTTCGAGAAACAAGTTCGTGGCTCACGCTACAAATCTTTGGAAGTTTGTAAAGGCGGGGGGGGCAACTCGATTGTAGCCAGTTCTGGGTAGTCTGGCCGATTTGAGTGAAATATTTGCCACTAGAGATATCCCAAAAAGCTGGTAACAGTAGCATTGGCGAGTTTTCACGGCATCAGAGCAGTGCCCTCCGTTTCCCGCAGTCAAATAGACGGGTGCCATGATCTGCCCATCAGTTGTGCTTTAAAGGACCTGTCGTACCTATAATGACCTACTCCTGTAATTCAATTCAGTGATTCTTAAGCCCGAAGACCCAAATTACGTACGTTACATTCCTGATCTTTACATTTGCCACCTTTCATTATTTTCCTTGCGCATTATGCTCCTGACGATAGTTCATTTCTATTGATGCGTAAAACCGGTACTTTGAACTTGGCCGCGTTTTTGCTGAAGCAATGGACCTGGGAAAAAGCTTAAAACAGCCAAAGCCGTCGATAATTTGTTAAAAGCAGAGCCTAGTTCATATAGTTTCGAACTTTGCAACATAAACAGTAAATAGTGCGAGGCACGCTTTAAAGAAACCTAGGGACTTACGTATGGGTTGGAAGGCTGCAACAGTCTCTCATTGAAAAGTCCTTCCCAAATTCTTCTCCTTCTTCCAAAGTCTGTGGCAGCTTTTGATTTAGAGTCTCGGGGAGGCGGAGCCCGAAAATTCCACCAATCACGGACAAGCCACCCATGATAACAAGGGGTAGCGTTAGCATCTCCGTTCCCTGCAAAAAAGTTGCCGTGACTATTACATATCGGCTATAATACTGATCCACACTTCTTCTTCCTCTTCTCCCAGTTCTTTCGCTCATTTTTCACCGAAACTTTTTATTTTGCACCATGCATCCGAGAGACATTCGACTTCTTTTCGCTTGTTTCACTATCTATTTAGTCCTACTCTTTTTCTATAGTTGTTTGGCCCATTCCTGCCCCCTTAAGCTTTCAATTTGCGAGGACGGAACCGACCCCTCGTAAATACATTCGACTGATAATGAGTAGTGAACGGAAAGACAAAAAATATTCCTCTGGTTGTTTTTTGGATCCCAAAACGTAGGGGGAGGGATACCTATGACTTGGCAGAAGTTGTCCGTCTGTCAGCACGATAACTCTCGAGGGGTAGAGATATTTTCTTCAAACTTGGTATGAGGATCCATTGGGTCAAAGTACAGGTCAGGTTCGTAGATGAGCCCTGTAGCCCCATATTTAGTGATGGAGGAAGGGTTTCAAATTAAGGGACGAAAAAAAATGTTTTAAAAAGCCAATGAGATAGTCGATCTAGGGGTACGAAGAAATACTGAATCCACATCTGAATTTTAGTTTCTCGCCGGACAATTAGTTCGTCCGGAATCCGGCCAAAACCGGAAATTTTGTTAAAAGTAGAAGTTACATTTGAAGATGATTAAACGTTTGATTTAGGAGTAAAAAGACATGCTGAATCCGCTGATGACATTCATTTTCTACCCAGACAAGTGATCGCCCGGAATCCAGCCAAAAAGTAAAAGGTTTATTTGAAACTTGATTATGTGTTCGATTTAGGGATAAAAAGACATGCTGAATCCGTGTATGACCTTCATTTTCTACCCAGACAAATAGATCGCCCGGAATCCAGCAAAAATCGGAAAATTTGTTAAAAGTAAAAGTTTTACTTGAATTTGATTAAATGTTCGATTTAGGGGTAAGAAGACGATATATGACAGTCAATTTCTACCCGGACATATAGTTCGCCCGGAATCCGGCCAAAACCGGAAAGTTTAAAAAAGTTGTATCTGAGGTTGATTACAGGTTCGATGTAGTGGCAAGGAGGCATGCTGAATTTGGTAAATGAAAATTATCTTCTCGCAGGACAAATAGTTCGCCCGGAATCCGGCCAGAACCGGAAAATTCGTTAAAAGTTAAAGTTTATCTGAAGTTAATCAAGGTCCAATATAGGGATAAGGAAATATGCTGAATTCGTCTTGAGATTTTTGCGGGACAAGCAGTTCACCCGGAACCCGGCCGGAACCGGATATTTGGCAGAAGTAATGCAGAAAGTTTCGATCAATTTCGTCTCAAAGTAGATATGACGTATAGGGGTAAATACACATGCTGAATCCATACCTAAACTTAGTTTTCTCAGATGGCTAGCCATTGGCATTAATCTGTTCCTAAATTTTAAAAATACAAATGTTAAAGGAGTCTGGCGAAGACCGGATATCTGCAAGACGCAATTGTCTGGATCAAATATTAAATTTTTGGGATCCCATCGAAACCTTTGGTCTAGTTCAACTCGCGACCTTCGGCTTAAATTGGCGTTACGCCAATCAAAGCTCAAGAAATGTTCAGTTCAAGATTGTAAGGTCACATCTGGGGAAAGCTCACTATAAGGCTAATTCGTGAGACCCAAAATAGATTTTGTGATGGTTTTATGATGGCTATCTCAGTCCTATTCGGTTAAACTTTAACCACAAATAACTATTACTTCCATAGTGCGTCTCAGCATGCGGACAGGCCATCCCAGTGGACAAATTGTAAAAGAGACTACTTTATGCAGTAATATAGTAGCAAATAGAATCACTGACTTGAATCCCATCCGGCCTTTGTAGCCGTCTCGGGACCTCTCTCCTCACGAGCGCATGTATATGCCCCCTGTGCTGCTCTCTATGGGACAGATTAAAAAAGTACTGCTTTGTGAAGTAGTATATGAAGTAGTAGCGAAGTAGTAACTAATGAACGTTAACGAGAACTAAAGCTTACCAGATAGTTAATGAATGGGATGACGACCAGTCCAATGCCTCCGAGGTACGACGAAAACCCGATTCCTAGGCCCCTCACCTCTGTGGGATAGAGCTCACCAGCAAATGGATACAGAATGAGAAATGAGGCGGAGATAGCGAATTTTGCCAGAAGATAAAGCACCAGAGTACTCGTAACTGCCTCTGAAAGTCGAAGAGTTAGTATTACTTTACGAAAATGAGGGGGAGAGAAGACCCTTGCCAAAAAGAGCAGAAATATCGCTAGAATAAAACTCAGCTGATGTATCATTTTAGCGCAGTTAAATATGGGAGAGGGTTATAGTTGATGTTACACTTATTATGAGACTACAAGTAACGTTTTTTAAATGTAAAGTTACGAAATATTATCGTCTTGAGAAGAGGAGGAACCGTAGCCCAAAAAGTACTGAGAAAGATTCTTTATGGGTTGGACTTTTTGTTATTATTCATTCATGGTTTATTCTCTAAAAATATCGAAGAGGAAAATTAAAATAATATATCAATGATGAATGGATTTACTTCACAAAAAACGGATCATGGCATTAAAATTGAGTTAATGAACATAGTCGCAATTTGAGTCAATGAATTAGTCGCATCTGGGACTTGTAAATGCACCCTACCAGTCATCACGTTAAAGCCTAGTTGACAAGGCGCAAATCCAAATATGTATATACTCCTTATGTAAATTATTTGTTTTGCAATTCTTCATGAACATAGTGTTCCTTTCTCGGCCATGCTTTGAATTACTCAAGTATTGTCAGTAAAAATTACGGGATTCGGTAGTTATACAGAATCCCTAATAGGCTATCGGTCTAAACTTATTCGGTATAATAACTGGGATTCGGTAACTTATTCGGTTTAATTGCCGGGATTCGGTAGTTATCACGAACATCGAAACTCGAAGAGGTCGACTGAAGCACTGGTCGCAGACAAAAGACCTATGATTTCATCGATAGTCCTGGATCCCAAAGAGACGCTCTATGTCAATGAAAATTCCGCCTGCGGCGCTTTTTGTGTTGTTCTCTATTTTACTGGTTTTAGGAAGTTTTCGCCTGCGGCGCTCGATCTAATTTTGTCTTGGGTATAATAAATAGAAGCTGCTACCGCAATCATGCCCGGCAATGTATCGTCCAAGCGGGCTTCGCAAAAACGACGCCCAGTAGCTGGCAAATCATCTTTCATGCTGCCCTTTAGTGTTAATCTTTGTACGTAATCCTTTCTGTTCAATAATTTTAGGTAATTTAAAGCTCGAATTCTCAGTTTCTAAGATTCGGTAAAAATTTGTGAAAGATTCGGTAAAACTTTGGCTCTGCACCCCCACCCCCCCCCCCTAACGAAAAAGCACTTGCGACGCCCCTGCTGATAGTATACGTATGGGATAGGAGACAGAGCCGCAGAACTAGCCGTGCATAACGTTACACATATAAAATAATCGCGCAGTATACATCAAGTACTGGTAAACTTGCACACTAACTGTACCATAACAGCAACACGGGTAAAATCAGTTTGAAGTTCAACCGAAAAAGGCTGAGATAGGACAATCTAGTTACTCATCATTCACTTAAAGAGGCTTGAAGACCCGATGAAAGTGCGTTGCTTAGTCAAAGCTAGGTCTCTGATTCTCATGTTGGGATGAATGTTATTTATTATTAACTATTACATTAGCTTTGACGTAGTTTTCTTTTATTTATCTTTCATACCAATCATCTAGGCTGAACTTCCCAATTTTTTGGTTTTTTAATTTTGTTTTGGTGATGAGTTGCACGCGTCAACTCGGAGTAGTGTTTCCAGCCGTACATGATCCGCTAGGAGCGCTGAACTGGAAACGGCCGAATTAGAAATGATAGTAAATTAAACCTTAAGATTTTGACTTCTTTTAGTTCAAGTTCTTTTAACTTTTTAATATTAAAAGAAAACAATACAGCACTGAGCAGAGAGATGAACTCAGCTCCAGTCAATTAAAGTGTATGTTATAGTTAGAGTTTATGTAGTTGTCGAGATAGTAGAAGCTTTTTTCGAAGAGTACGTGATGTTAAATGATCAATACAAGTATTAACGTCACCGTCGTGATAAGAAATGTTTAAAAAAATATTTTGTTCGGGTCTACTCAACAAAAGAAAAAAAGTCAGCAATCATTGAGTGATGTAAGTGTATTATAATTGTTACCATTATGTGTTTTGTACGGCCAATTGGCTAATAAATATTCATTCATTCATTGGCATATTTTAATTTATATTTCTTTCTGTTGAGGGCATTTTTTGTCTTTTATCAGCTTTACAGGGCGAGGGCCGGTTTGGAACGCCTTTCTACGGGTAGGGGGTCAAGCAGGGCACACTCTACTATCTACCCACCAACCCTCTGGCATTAGGACCGTGGCCGTGCATGCGAAACCTCCGAAAGCCAAAAGCAGGCAAAGAGGCCATCGGCGCCCCCATCTGGAAAAGCAAACGAACTAATTAGTTAAAAGTTCTTCCCAGTGAGGGATCAGAGGCGATAATCAGAGGAACTAACTCAGTCTCGATAAGACAAGAAGTGGGAGAAAAATCCCGTCTATCATTCGCGGGACTATAATAGCTCTGCTGAATGTCCGACTCGACTTGACCTATAATAGGCACCGAAAGCATCAGAGATCCGCCATAGACCTATACCGCCATGGACGAGTAATAATAGTCTTTCCAGCAAGGATGGAGCAACACGACCCATATCTCTCTTAAGGGCATCCCCAAACCCAACCCAGCGCATACTTTATATACTGCAATTTAGTTCTTCATCTGTGATGTTTTTAGATTCAAGTTTCTGTTGTTGCCATTTACGTTCTTTCTTTCCTCTTTTCTTTTATTTTCTTTCTCTTATTCAATTACTCCGTCTGATTGTGATGGGTAATAAATCAGTAATAACAATTTATGGCTCGCTACTATGTTCGAATTAACAAAATTAATATAGCTGGGAAGTTTGTCTGACTGAATTTACTAGATCCTTTTTGGGACTTCATTTCATTTATTGCTCTAAGGACCAACTAGGGCCACTCACAAACGTACACAAGAAAAAATAACAACAACAACAACAGACAAATCAATAACAAAAAATGGTGCTTGAACATCAAATTTGTTGTGCGTAGATCTCACCAGACCAAGTCCGCCAAAGCGGCAGAGACAGGTGAAAAAGCCCCCCGAAAGCACCAGAAGGAGTGGATTGTCCGAAGCAAGTATCGTTGTCTGGACTAAAAGGGAAGATTTCCTACGCAGTTAAAAGACCCCTCTTGCTTATTCTGCATTTTGTAGTATCCTCAGCCGCCTTGTGAGATTATATGCTTATTAAATCCTTGTCTTTCGCCATTGTTTCGTTTTGTACCTACGACTTTTTAGCGCTTTTTTCGGCCTAGCCGAGTTTTGACACACATGAGGACATGAGAAGCTTCAAAATATTATTTTTCATTTTGGAAGACATGGTAGACTACCAGTCTACCTCCTGTTTCGGATTTCTTTTATTTTGCTTGGTTTTCCCTCTGTTTAAAAATGGTGCGTATGGTGCGTTGAGTTTTCGAATACTTTGCGTCCAGCCGCCGTGTCGGAGAGCAGGAAGGCTGGATAGAGTCGACAAGCGCTAACAAGAAAATCGCTGATTCCACGTGGCAAGTAATGGTATTTCCGACCGATATTCCTGAGCCATTTCATCGTGAAAAGTAATTCTAGTTGTGCTTTAAGGGGAAGACCGAGAAGCCACAAAAGGAATTGGTATAGAGAACACGAAGAGAGTTTCCATACTTTACAACGGAGTGCAGTAAGCTCTGAAAAGAAATACCTTACGGCAGGGTCGCTTTTTTGCCCTCTGACCCTTGTGCAAAGTTACCCAGGACCTTCATGTTTCTGCCCTTGGCCATTTCTCCGCATTTCATCTAGGGAGAAGATTTTTTAGACCCGATTAGTCCCTTTTCTTTTTTTTCATGTTTATCTTTTGATCTTGTGCATTTCTACGTTATTGAAAGCTTAGTGTATTTTTCCTTTTCTTTGTCTGTAGGCTACTCGGTATTTTCCTCTTCTTAAGTTCGTAAATAAAATTTCATCATCATCATTTCCCGAACTTACGATAGAGTAAGTTAGCTCGGCATCACAGCGAACGTGAAAGTTAACGCTCGTCACTCAGGGACATAATGTATTATTGGCGACTGGTGTGTACTTCGATAATTAGTTTTATTACAAAAGTAGGTTATCATGGTTCGGCAGACTGCCAGATTAGAGCCCAAGAAACAAAAGTAAGGACGATTTCAGTTGTGACCGTACCTTTTTTTTCTGATGTGATAGGCTATACAAGGAATATGCTGGGAGTATTGTTCAACCTGTTTGACCGTCTTAATCATAACGATTGACAAACTTCTTAAAGTTTAACCGAAAAGGGCTGGGATAGGACAATCTTGTTACCCATCAATTATTCACTTAAAGGAACAGTAAACTTGACTCAAACTTGGCTCTGGGAGCTAGCTGAC
This sequence comes from Branchinecta lindahli, assembly GCA_023053555.1. NCBI lineage: Eukaryota > Metazoa > Arthropoda > Branchiopoda > Anostraca > Branchinectidae > Branchinecta > Branchinecta lindahli. Next base: position 5,372,166 of record JAKZAO010000002.1, read on the forward strand.
ATATCAAGAATGTACCCTGAGTCGATATTGAGAGTTAGAAAAATTCTTGTTACGACCATTGCAGTTTCCGGGCAGTTCCGAGAGTCCGACTTTTGAGTTAGTTGAAAAAAAAAAAAAAAAGCAAAAGGTTTGTGTGCCGGGAGTAGGACTCGAACCCACGATCTTTGCCTCAACTTGGCCTTTTGAAACAAAGTAATACAATGTATATCAGCAGGGTTGCCACCGGTAGTACAATTGTGCTCACAATAGAACTTTCTTTTTACTTTGGCAGCAGATTTTAAGAAAAAAGTAGTTGTCAGGTTTTATTTAAGGTGACTATGACCCAGCAACACGTTCTGAGTACTTTTCTTGTTTGGTATTACTTTTTTCCTTTTGCATAGTGAACTTATTTTAGTAAAGTGGCAACCCTGTATGTTGATAACACAGACAATCGCAAACTTTTACAGTGCAGGAGTGCGTAACTACAGTGCATAAGGGGCAAGGCCCTGCCAGCTAGCTCTGGGAACAATAAGGAGGGGTTTCGATCGAGATAACAAAGATGGGGGGCCCTGTCGACAATAAGTCCCTGTACATTTATCTAAGCCCCCCAGGCCGGTTTGATGGCCGAAAGTTGCCTAGTCAAGTTTACTGTTCCTTTAAATTGGCTTGAAGACCCGCTGAAAATGCGTTACTTCGTTGTTCCGCTATTCACGAATAATCGATTTTCAAATAGTGGAACTTCCTTGTGATTTATGGTACTGAATTTTTGTTGTATGCTTCACGAGAAAGATTTATGATTTTTTTTTGTTCAGGCACTAAGTAGTCTTCACCAATCTCACCACTGCCCACTGAAAAGCCGCGTTTGTGTTGAGATTAAAATTTCCCACAACATAGTAGAATTTTCGCTGTGGGGACAGACGCAGATATTCTGAATGTCATAACTAGAGCAGATAGTGGAAAATAAAAAAAATCCCTTTGCAGAATCCAATAATTCAGTGTATTCGATCAAATGACACAAAAATGAGTTGGCTTTTCAGTTAAACTTTAAAAATAACCAAGTAAAAAAGCCCTGTATCGGAAAGGGAGAGCGATTGAAGAAATGTTGGGAGTGATCACTTACCTGTCCATGACAGCCCAGCAGAGGAGATACCCGGGTACTTCTACCAAGCATGATAAGAAAAAGGAGAGGTATTCGTCACTGCCCATTGCTGGGCCGTAGTAACTTAGACCGACGTAAACTGTTTCGTTCGCAAACCTAAAAACAGGATTAAAATATTAACATTCACGTCCTGTGAAACAACTCTCTCCCTCCGTTGGTTACATGGGTACAGGTAGAGTTATCGTGCTTCGGGCATGTTTGTCGGTGAAGGAGTTCTCCCTGAAATCCACAGTTTTTCTGTTCGTTCTCTTCCGTCGTGGATTCAGGCGTCGAGCAATCCTCTTGGACGGCAAATGCGCCTATCTCTGCCTCTGTGTCAAGCTTGGGGGGAAGAAGTTTGCTGTGTGTTCGACCATCCTGATTGAGGATGAGGATGATGAAACCGGAATTCCCTCCGACTAGACCCGAATTCCTTTCTCATGGACCGAAAATACAGTCCGTGTGAACGTTGCCTAAGTAGGATTCCTGAAAATATATATTCAAATCTGTTCGGAAAGTTGTCCTGAAACAAAACAACCAGCACCAAATTGAAGCCAGCGTTACCTGTCATCATTCGCATCCTCTTTCGTCGAATCCTTCAGTTGTTCTCATAGTTCATAGTCTTTAGTGCCTTAATTTGATGCTGACATTGCAAATGCTATTTTATAATATTACGGCGCAGTAAACGGATTGATTGATTGATTGAATGACGCCTTGTGGCCTGGCATTGTGCATGCACTGTTTGAAAATTGGCACTTGAATGTCCCGAATTATTTTGCACTTGTTTCCTTTTGATGTATGAAATAACATAAAATGATCAAATTGGAGACTCCATCCCCGGACTAAGCACGAGATTCCGCAAGCAACTGGCTTCAAAAGATCACATTTTTTCTTTGTAAAAGATACCGGTCAGGCCAAAATATTTTGCTTTACCACGGTTTGGTGATTAATAAGCAAGGATTGATTGTGATTGCGGGTAGAAAAGAAATTGTTTGTGTTGAAAAATTAATGGGCATAGTTTCTGGCACGAATTCTTCAAACTTGAAAACTTATTTTGATCTTGAAGTATATTCTACTTGCCAGTTAAAGGTGAGCAGCATCGTTTTGAGTCGGTTGTTCGGTGTTCGGAGTAGATCTGATATTCCAAGTTGCTTTTGTTGAGACGAGAGTTGGCTAGCTTCTCTTTGTAACATCAATTGCCTCTGAAAATTAAAGCGTGTGAAAATAAGCGTGTGAAAATTTCTTTCTGTTTCTCCTTATTAATTTTTTCAGGATTTTCCATAAATACTACATCATTGACGTTTCAGGAATTTGTCTCTTAGTTGGTCCGTGCGTTTGTTTCGTTTCTTATTTTACAGATCACATTTTATGGTAATGATATTTTGGATTTTATGAATAGGTATTTTTTGTTTTAATATTTGCTTGGAAGAGGTTGGATTTGTAACCGAATCTAATAAAACCTACAGAATTAAGAACTAACCACACTCATTCATTCAGATGTGTACCAGCAAACGTCTCAAATAACTTCGGGTACGGTAATCCGTTGGCCAGGGATAGATGTCCCGAATTTCCTAAGAGTGCCGGTATTTTTTTTTTTTAGGCATTCGTATCTGAATTAATAATACTCTTATGGCTTGCGCAAATTAACTCGACCTTAAAGCCTTAGAAAGCCAATGATGCTCCAAGAAGAAGCTGTTCAGATTCAGTGTCAGTCCGTTGACATACTGGCTAGATACTCTTGGGTGATACTCGGTTATTTTGCGCTGAATTTCTAGAAGTAGCCTACTATAATGTATTTTCATTTTTATTTTCTATATGTATTTTAAGTAGGAGTCAAATAAGATAAACAGATAAATGTCCCTCGATAAAAGCCTCTCTCTACACTGTCAGAAGTTTCATAACAGATAGCGCAGAACACTTTCAAGGATAAAACCTTTTCACTTAGAAACAAAGTGTTATGACCAATTAAGTTTACAGTATTTCGTGCCTAGATCTCCAACAACACCTTCAATTGGTAAATTACTAAGTGAAAAGGTGTTATTCTCGAAAATATTATGCGCGATCTGTTATGAAACTTCTGACAGTGTACAGAGCCTGTCTCAGACCCCCCACCCCACCCCACTTAGAAGCTGAATCGACCTACTCTTCTTTCATACCTTCAGTTTTGCATTGAAGCCCTCGGGTAGCTCCTTTCCATTGAAGATCGCCATGTTTTTGATCGTCTTCGCTGCCTCTTCGAATCGACCTTGAGAGACGAGCCAGCGAGGGGATTCCGGCAAGTAACTACAATATGATAGTATACATATAGTTCAATAAATATTATTTTAAGGGGGCTTTTAACGTGACAAATAAACCAGAAGTATTTTTTTTTTTAATTGAAGACTCTGATGTCGGAGCCTCGCAGACAAACCAGGGACCAGATGGCGTGACCTCATGGAGGAAACAAAAGATAATCAGAGATTTAATTTTATGGGGAACACGCTGTTGAGATAGAAACAGTTTCAAACATCTAAAAATATAAGATAATAAATGGCTATAATGCAATAAATAGCATTGTCAGCGAATGAAAATTAAAACCCCGGCCCTTATTCACAACAAATTCGAAGTTGATCAGAAGCGAAAAAGTCTCTAATGCCAACGACTCGATCGAGCAGCAAAAAGCAGCGTCTCAGCTACTTAAAATCTGTTTGAAAATCAGATTTTCAATACAGTTCAGTAGATTCGTTAGGGGTGTAGGAAAGTATCCAACCTCACATGTACATAAGCTCTAAATTGGCCTCATCAGTGCTATATTTGACAGTGCAAAACGGATACGTCAGCTGACATTTATTAGAGCTCTAATAAGTTTCAGCTGACGTATCCGTTTCGTACTGTACTATAACAGAAAAGTACTTGCAGTCCTACTTGTTCCCAACAGTCCTAGTCAAGACTATAAAAAAATGCTTTTAAAAATTTTTTGGGCTAAATTCGAGGTTGTGTACATTGGAGGTTGTGTACCTCTCCTGTAATGTTCTTTGCTCCAGCTAGGACACTGGGGCTTTGTGTATGATTGATTTTGGTTAAGCATTTTGCTTCCTACTAGCTTGTGGATTCCCTAATCACAATGTCCATTCGTAAATCGGCTTTGACGTGGATTCCGGCCGAATTGTCAATCCCCCAATAGCACTTGCTGATCCAGCATTTTATTTTACACATGTGTCAACCTGCCAATCAAATTTAATTGGCTAGCTCCTCTCTCATTTCTAAATTTCGAAGTATATTTACGTATCCATGATGCCGACAGACGGAGAGACGGACAGAGGGGAAGATTTATTTTGGGGACCCCAAAATGGTAGTGACGGGATACCTATGACTTTGGAAAGTCTGTCCGTCCGTCCGTCTGGTGGAGTCCAAAAAATATTCCCCTTGGGATCGCATCGAAACTTTTGCTCTTGTTATTTTCAGCCGTGAGCCACCCTGAGTGGCCGTATTGGGGGCTCAATCGTTATAGCGATACCTACGATCTAGGTATACCTACGGTCCACTATTGCAATCTTCTTCAACCTTCTTCAACCCCTTTCACGTACACTATCTTCTCTCCCATAACGCTGACAGACGGAAACGCATCGGCTCTTACATATTTCCGAAGGGGTCATCTACCGGTAATTGAAAGAAACCAACGGAGGGAAGCCGTTCCTGGATTTTCTTATATTTCATCCATGGTGGATGAAAATCAGCCCAGACGAACCAAGCTAATGATGGGCCGCCCAGTTGTCTCCCACTGTTCGGATTTCTGTATTTTTCTTACATCTCTTTCTAGCTTTTCTTATTCCTTCTTCTAGTTCTGTTTCTACCTTCTTAGCTTGATGCTTGACCGATCGCTGAATTGATGGGTTGGCTAACCCGACCATTACTTAGTGCCACTCATTCAGTAAACTATTCATTCCTAATCTCCAAACTGGCTCTACACTGTATACAGACACTCTCCCCATCTTGGTCTACAGAGCTTATGATGAGTGAATCTCTTGTTCTGAGCAGTAGACATAGTAGACTATGAAGGGGACAGAGGTGGCGTACGACAGAATCACCCAATCTCGAATCAAGTAGGCAACGCCACAGAGGAGGATACTCCCCCTCATCTTGATCTGCAGAGCTTACGATCAGTGAATCTCTTCGTTCTGAGCAGGAAATATACTCACATCATGTAGACATAGTAGACTATGAAGGGGACAGAGGTGGCGTACGACAGAATCACCCAATCTCGAATCAAGTAGGCAACGCCACAGAGGAGGATGAGGCCGAGGGTGTAAAAGAGGCAGGTCAAGACGGTGACGAACGTGCGGTAACGCGGGCCAACAAGCTCCAATCCTAAAATAAACTAAATGCTTAAAAAGTTACTTAGAAATCCGCGACCCCCACCCTTTTATAATTGTATAGTGAAATTTTAAGTTTATTATTGGAGTATGAACGGATAATCTCGTGGGACTGTAGAAGGATGTCCGACGAAAGCCGATATTTTTTTCCAACTTAACAACTAATCTGCTAAAATAGAATTCGACAAAAAAAGGAACTTCGGGGAAATGTGCAACTTTTTCCAAGGTCGGGCCCCCAAGCTCTAGTCCTGGAAGGAAAGAACCATTCGCCTTCAGTCTTCTCACAAAAGAAAATGATATCTAATTAAATTTTGTAATCCACCTCCTGATTGTAGTCATAGCAATACTTCTCTTTAAATTAATCATTATGATATAAAAAAAAGATAAGTTACGTAGAAATCCGGAATCCTGATCAGTCAATCAATTTATTTTATTTTATTTAATTTGATTTCAAATAAATGCGGCACAACATTTCATGCGCGAGCAAATTCATTGGCACTTGTTACTAACCTACAACTAATATATAAACACAAAGTCTATATTATTTACTTTGTGAAAAATCACACTGGGAAAAGGTGAGTTCTAGCTATTTGGCAAGTGTTTTTTTCAACGGGTTAGGCTAATGTACGATTATATCTTGCATCACGATGACCTGACGTTTGGTGGGCCTTACCGATACTCTTGATATACTTAATTGATTCTTTTAAAACCATCATCGATTCTAAAAAAAGGAGTATCTGCTCGGCCTCGATTCAGAGCAGGAAACACGAAGCCTTACAAATCAGGATTCGCTTTCATTCCAGTTCAGCTGTAATTGCTGGAAACAAAGTTCGATAGACGCAGAGGTTCCGAGGAAAAAATATTTTTGCAAATTGCTGTTAGGCATTACGACCCGTTAGATACGGTTCGAATTATAAGTTTCAAGAACAAGAGTATACTTGGTTACCAGGGGAGTAGAGTGGGCTGATATTATTAGTACGAAATAAAACACTTGGTTTACCTATTATGAACGGTATTTGGTATATTGCCGGTATCGTCAATCCAACGGTGAACCTGCATAACGTCCAGATCCAGAAGTTTGGGGCCATACCAGTGAAAATCCCTCCAACAAGGACGACAGTGAGGCAAGTGAAAAACGAGTTTTTTCTTCCATACCTGAAAAATATATATTTTTAAGTATTCCCTCTGGGACTCCTTTTTTCCTGCTCCCCCATCCCCTCTGTACCCTAATGGCAAAAATGAACTAGTATTTGAAAGTGGATTCGGGCTCAGGTTTGTCATCATTTTGGAATACCACACGGGTTTGTGTTTGATTCCAGTATCCGTCTTAAATGAAACTATTTAGCGAGACAAGGCTCCGAAAAACCGTAGTAAAAATCCTTTGGCGGACGTATTGTCCAACAGGTCCATACCAGAACATGAACTTCTCAAGACTAACCTAACCTTCGACTTTGCTTCAAACAAACCGGGCCTATGTTGTGGTCCATGGTCCATACTGTTCAAGGTTTCAGGCATAAATTGCTTCGAGCAAGAAAAAAAAATTAAAAATTAAAAAAGGCATTCGAAATATTCATAAGGTTGAAGTCTTTGAAAGATGATATCTGAAGCTCACTAGCATGCGATTATTAACTATTCACTGATGATTCATCATGTTAATAGAAGGAATTTAGAAATCCCAGTATCACAGAACAGCGGAACAGAATGACACAAGTGGAGCAAAGGGGTTGGAAGCTCTGTAACTAACAATCTAAAGGGAGTGAACGTTTATGCAGTTTTCATTTTTTTGTTTATACTGTGGTGAAAAAAAAAGCTTGTGTGACTGACGAAAGAGAGACAGATTGGTTTTTAAGCAAATGGCGTTAGGATACATAGCACCTGCATGAAACTATATACTCCTTGAACCCAAGCTGACCGGGAAACATGCATTTAACTAAATTTGAACATACATTTGGTGCATGAAACCAAGAACAAATAACGAGATAGAACCTCCGTCTCCCTATCTCTGTAAAATGATCACGGGGAGTCGAATATTTTCCCCGTACCATGCTCGATGCAAATGAGCGGAGGTTAGGAGCTACTCGGCACATCACGTTTCGTTACCTCTACAAATAGCTATATCGCTGTGAAGCCGCATAGAAGAAACTTTCAAAGTCAAAGCCGATTGGTTCTCTGGACGCTCTTCAGAGTGGGTCAGCGTGTCTCCTGCACTTATTGTTCTGCGATGAGCAACGGCGAAGACGGAAGTAGACGGGTATCAACTCAAAGCTAGAGCTAGTGCCTCTAGCTCCTCTCAGTTTGATCGGGGTATCCATAGTCGCTGCATGGGACCAAAGACGGAGGTTCTATCTGATTATTTGTTCTTGATGAAAATTCTGGTAGTTTTGGTTTGTTGGTAGTTTATTTCTCTCCGATCCTATCGACGAGCAAACTACGATCGGAATAAGAGAAACAAAACTACGGCACAGAATAGAATCTCAGACAAATAGCAGTCAAGTTTTCATAAAAAATATAGTTAATTATTCACTGATGATTCGTTTCGTTATTGGAAGGAATTTAGAAATCCCAGTATCGCAGAACAGCGGACAAGAATGACGCAAGTGGAGCAAAGGGGTTGGAAGCTCTGTAATTGACAATATAGAGAATGTGAACCGAAAATGATAACTAAAAGGAAGAAGACATTAGCACCGCGGCGCCATACAATCGACGAGCAAACTACGATCGGTTAGTGAAACGAAACTACGGCACAGAATAGAATATCAGACATATAGCAGTCAAGTTTTCATAAAAATTATAATACTGACGGCCCTAGATAACTCACGGAGAAATTCGCCATTAGAAAATTGAATTGTGGTAGAAAAGCGTTAGCAGAACTAATGTCCACTTTTGATAATTTTTCTATCTGTCTACAGGGGTCAGGTCACTACGACGAAACATGTCATGTCGAACGGCCTCGATCTAAAAAACCAAGTTGGTCGATCCGGTTCAGACTTTTTTCTCGTTGTTTCGTAGAATTAGCGATAGAGGGATGTACTTACCTATCGCTGACAATGCCAAAGAAGTATACACCGATGATACCTCCGATATTCAAAGCCGACAGCGCTATTGTCGGGTAGAGCGAATATTCGCAAACCAGGTCAAACTGAAAAAGGAATTTTACTGAAGGCTTGTGTGTTCGGAAGAATCCTCCGTGCGATTCCAGGATTCTTTTGTCACAGACAACACATCACACGAACCATCCGTCCCAGAAAACTCTTCACGGTAAAACTTAAAAACCGATTACCCGTCTCACAACTGTTTACATAGACAGTTCATCTGATAAACAGGTCGTCACACCAGACCATGGTCTCCCGGCTAAAGGGTCCTGGAATCTTACGAAGGCCTGGTCGTTTGGGAGATCCCACCCTTGCAAGCCCTCGCTACGATTACAGGTCACAATTTCGTCCCACACAATTCGTCATACGGACCATTCGTCCCAGAAAACTCTTCACATGGGCTGTTCGACCTAGAGAACTCGTCACGGGTCTATTCTTCCCAGATTACCCGTTTGGTGAACAACTGGGGAAAAAACTGATTACTCGACTTGGATAACTCTTAAGATGGACAGTTCATCCGACGGACAATACGTCACACTGATCCGAACTTGTCGCACCAAATATTTATCGGACAAATCTCGTCATACCGAACCGTTTGTCTCAGATTACCCTTCAGGTCCACAATTCGTGACATAGAGTTGTCGTCACCAGAGGCGTCACTACTAGGGGGGACGCCCCCCCCCCCCAATGTTGTCGGCCAGTCGCCGTTTTTTAGTAAAAATTTTTAGAAGTCTTTTTCTTAAAAACAATCGATTCTTCTTAAAAACAGTCGGTTTTTCTTAAAAGTAGTCGTTTTTCCTCAAAATCAGCCGATTTTTCGTCAACACAGTCGTTTTTTTTCTCAATAATATTCGTTTTTATTCGCAAAAACAGTCGGTAAAAATGACCAGCCAGTCGGTAAATACCTTGTCCCCCCCCCAAACATTTTGGCTAGTAACGCCTCTGGTCGTCACTGGCAACTCGTCTCACGAATAATTCGTCACATGGTATTTTGGACCCCAGACAACTCACACATACAATTTGTCAGGAGCGGTTACGTGGGAACTTTGCTTTACGACTCGCAAACGGTCTACAGGAGAACTATCACAGTATTTTGCATTTATCAAGCAAGCTTCCACACACTTGCATTCAAAAAGAGTTGGTCACATGAACAATTTTGCGAACGTTACCCTGACAAATTTGTGATAGAACTGTAAAAGTCGTATGGGCATGTTTTCAGCTAATTAAAAAAATATTTAGACCATACTTTAGCCCCTCTCTCGATGTCGCTTCAGGTCGTCTCGTCACGTCGTCCTATCGACTCAATCTCAACAACTCAATCCTGTGTCAACCAATCAGGGTGGTCTTTGGGAGCAGCTGTGATACCGCTTCCGGCTCTTTCGCTAGGTACACGGCGATTTTCCGTCGGCAAAGAGAGTTGGTCACCAAGAGTATTCTTCAAAGGAGTAAGTGTCATGTGGACGTGCGTTTTGTCGCATAGCATGTAGGCCTAGGCCTATTGGAGACAGGAGATGTGTCTTTTCCTTTTTGTATATTTTTTGTTGCTATAGACAGTCGGCTTTTCACTAAATATCAGACTAGAGTAGTAACAGAAATATAAAATACAACATCATGTCGTATAGCTATAGAAAACTGGTCGCGCTGACAAGTTCGTTACAAGACAACTGGTCACACAACATGTAGCCATTGAGTCAAAGTGGCAACACACCTTGAGGATAGTTTTCACGGAACCTTGGTCATGCGGACAAGTCGTCATAGAACCACTCTTCAAACGGACTATCCACCACACGAATCAAAATGAGGACAATTTGGCGCAGCGTTCCGTTTAGTATTCGAGCTTGCTAAGCAGATACAATACCAGACAACTTGACACAGCCTTGTTTTTCGCGTGAACATCTGTGAAACGACCACTCATCTTAAGAACAAATCGTTATAGGTACTAATGACCACACGGCGATCTGTCACATCATTTAACCTTTTACCATGTAGGTATGTATGGGAGAATACAATATTACATTTGAAGAGGCTCTCCTTCAGCTAGTCGTACTCAGGAATACGCTCTAAAACAAATTGGAGCAAAGATTTTGTGTTGTCCCAAGATGAGTCGTCTGTTCCCCCCTTCTCTCACGTCCTCCGTCTGTCGGTCCGAGAGGAACACTGTCAATTGGATTTTGCCGTATCCTGCCCGTTCGTCAGCTAAACTTTTTACAATTTTATTCCAAGTATTTTCAGGTCATTTCTCATAAATGGCATTAGTTAATTTGATGTCTGTTGATCCACTGTCTTGAGTAAATACTTCGCATATCTGTGACTGCTTCGACGACCTCTTCTAACTTTAACCTATTTGATTGATAAGTTGATTGATTGATTGATGACACTTACGTCTATTACTACAGATGACGTCACGACACTTCTGTCGTATTCGTAACCACTTCGGCACTCGACCGTAGTGGTGTTGTTACGGTCGCCGAAGACTATCTCCAAGTTGCGGTAGTCGATATCGAACATTTGGCACTTGCTGAAGACCTCAGCGCCGCTTAAAGACACCTGGAATTAAATCAGTTAAATTTATGTTATTTTTCCCCAAAAAATGACATAGGTCGATAGCGGAAGAAAAAGCTCTATCGAAATGACACAGTGGCTGCAAGAAAATTAAGTGTGAAAAATGTTTAATATCTACTAGGAATGACCAAGAAGGGCATGAGAATGACCGCTGAGCCCATAGTTTAGCCATAAGTACAAAAAAACAGCTCGTAGCAAAATTATTAGCTATATATTTTCATGGTTAAACAGACAAGGTAATCCTAACAGACGGTAGAAAGATGACAAATTACGATTGTAAAAAAAAAAAATGATTTAATTTAATCTCACCACCACAATGCTCGCAGCTGCCTCTGGGAGTTAAAGGCATAGTACTTCTTCTAGAAGGTGGTATAGTATTTCTTCTAGACTTTTTATCTTCCTGTTAATCTGCGAGGATATTCCTAACAAACGGTAGAAAGATAACAGAGCTGCTTGTCAGCAAAAGGTTGAGTTAATCTCACCGCCAGAATACTAGCAACTGCCTCTGGAAGCCGGTATTATTCATTCGGAAGGAGAGGGGGTCGTTCGTTACTTTTTTTCTTCTGGCCAAATCTGCAATTTCCGCTTCATTCTGCTTCATTTCTTATCTTGTGCCAATTTGCTGGTGAGCTCTATCCCAGGGAGCGTGAAGGGTCTGGGAATCCTACTATCGCCATGCCTCGGGAACCGGAATGGTCGTGATGCCATCCTATACTTGCTTGGTAAGCCTTAATTCATGTTACTTTCATCCGAGTAAAAATTGACAGCTTTCTTTAAGGATTGTCTGAAGTGTCCCAAAGCTCAGTTCAACATACACGTAGGAAGCCATTTTTTGTTGTGGTTTTCTTGGTTGGGCGTTCAAGACCGGGCAAGCTGAGCTCCTTTCTTTCTTAGTTTTTCCAGTTTTGTGTCTCGTTTATGTTTTAATGGTATTTAGTCCCCTACAGGTTAGCCTCTGGATTTTTAATAGTTAGCTTTTATTTTGATAAACCCTTTATTCTGCCAAACCCGGTTGATGTGCCATCGTCTGCTTCATCAGGCACAGGAAGAGGGTCATTCGTCCTGGGCGGTGATCCCAGTTTTGGGGGGCCATGTTCACAGACCCGTTCGACAAAAGTTGAAAATAAACCATCCGGAAGGCGAAAAGAGTCTCGCTACCCAGCTACCCCGAAGCCTTGACCCAGTAGACGAATAAGTCTCATAGGGTCGAGTCAGATTCGATTGGTGTGCAAAAAGTTAAACAATCAGAATCTCCCATCGAATTAGAAAAAAGACGTCTTACCAGTGTTGCCAGATCGTTGTCAAAAAATAAGCCGCGGCCTTTTTAAAATACACCAGCAAAATTTACACCTCCCAAAAACTCAATGACTAAATTTGTGGGGTAACACAGAACCCCACAAAATTTCGGCCTTAGGTAACGACGACTGAAGCGACGTAAAAACAGTAGATTTTTCAGAAAAAAAAGGTTGGTTTTTCGTAGGGATAGTAAGCATTTTTACTTCACGCCATCACGCCAGTTATAAAGAAAAACAGCCAAATTTTACGCCACACGCCAGTTGGCAAAATATCTATGCCAGTCTCCGACAAAATCCGCCAGTATGGCGTAAAATCCGCCAATCTGGCAACACTGCGTCTTACGGTCTTAGGGCTGACAAGCATCTGTCGCTCTGCAGCTGTCAGGTTCAAGTCGAATAGTTCCGGAACTCTGCACCAGGAGTCCGGGATACCAGCCATGAACAGTTGATTGAAGGCATGAAACCCACAGGGTATGCAGGCGGGTAGGCAGATCAACCAAATGAGCATCTTTTGGTAGCGTCCAAATTCCCCCACAAGGGGTAGGATGACATCGAAGTCCAGTGGCTAGAACGAAACAGTGTTACGTCTCGAGAATTTCACAGAAAAAATCACTCATTCACACCCATCGTCACTGGTCAATAGACTCGCCTTTTCTTCCTGTTTGTTTGTAACATGTTCCACTGTTTCCTTTCCCTTTATTTATAGGACTCGCCTCACCCGACGCCCTATATCTTTGCCTCTACGTCACTAACCGTTACGCACCCTAACAGCATTTTTGCATTTGCCGTGTTTGGTTCCCGAGGCGGATCAGGCTCCCATGGGTTGCCTCCGAAGAGCTTCTTGGTCAGAATATAGGTTATTCCGTCTTTCACGGTTATTCATATTATAGAATGGCTAGCGAAGATTATAAAAAAAAGTCACTTTATTCCTGGTTGTAAAATAAGTTTCGCTTATTTTTGGGGGCCCATTTTTATTTTTTCCTACCAGCACTGACATACTACATTTCTGAAAGTTTTTCGCACGGAAGGAAAACGACTATACTCTTTATGACTATCTCTCCTTGCCGATGCTAAATCTCCGGGTACCAGCGTAAGAAAGAAAGAAACGGTGTCACAGGTGATCCCAAAGGGCGCCGTGATTGTTTGACGCAGGATTTGAGTCGTTGAGTTTGAGTCATTACGGAAACGTTTACTCCTTCTTCCCGAGGATCACTGGCGTGTTTTGGACTTAGTCATATCAAGAACAAATAACGAGACAGAACTGCTGTCTCCCTATCTCGGTCATACAAACATGCTGAGTCGAGTAAAATGCGATCGACTCCCGATGCAAATGAGCGGCTTCGCGCCACATCACGTTTCGTTACCTCTACAAATAGCTAGATCGCCGGTAAGTTGCTAAAGAGGAAATCTAGAAGTCAACGCTGATTGGTTCTACGGAGGCGCCCAGAGCGGATCAGCGCGCGGAGTACGCCTCCTGCTCGCCTCTTTCGATATTTCTTTTGCGATAGGCAACGGTGAAGACGGAAGAGAAATAAACGGGTATCAATATCAGCTCAAAGCTAGAGTGAATACCTCCAGCTCCGCTCAGATTTGTCGGGGCTTTCATAGTCGCTGCATGCGACTAAAGACAGAAGTTCTTACTGATTATTTGTTCTTGCTCATATGGAGTATTCTGGAATAGGCAGCGACGAAGTAACGCTTTTCGAGCATCGCATCTGCTATCTAGTGAAGTTTTCTGATACTGTTCTCAGCATTTATTTTAGCTTGGATAAATCGAATAGATGGCACTTTCTGTCTAATTTCTCGGTTCTCGCGACGCAGTACTGCATGTTGGAATACTGAGCATCCATGCAGTTCCTCTACAATTCAATAGTTGGGAAATGTACTAGGTTAACTTCTCAGTTACTGAGAAATCCAGGCATCGCATGGCTTACGCCGAAGTACAAAGCTCTAAAAAAAACATAGATGACACCAAAAGCAACTTTTGGTCGGGGATTTTGAAACTTCGACAGGACAAGCTCTTGAAAACCCTGACCTGAGCCACACTCAAAGTTTAAATACTCCCTTACAGGACCGAAAGGGTGTTTACTTGCTGCGAATCTGCGAAATACGCTACTGCGACTGACCCTGCCAAAGTGACTAACAGTAACTTCGAGTGTCATTTGTTGGGGTTCAATACAGTTGATAGTGACAGACGGATACGTCAGCTGAACTTTATAGAACTTTTAGGGTTCAATACTAATACGTACGTCATCGAGGGTTTTCGTAGGCTCGGATTGGCCCTCCTCCTCCTCTCTCAGTGGAGCCAGCTCTGCCATCTTATATCCCTATCTGAACTAATTAAACAGGCAAGTCTTAGCAGTTCACCAACAACCACAGCCTCAAATCCACACCAATAACAGCATACGGGACGAAAAACAAAATGGAGGGCACCATATAGGAGTGCGGGCAAACGTCTGAATTCAACTAAGGCGACTGGAGGGCTCGGAAACCTTAGTGGTCTGCCTAAAATCGTCATTTTGTGTCAGAATGGGACTTAGAAGCCGTAGTAAAGCTTGGCTGAGAGCTGCATGTTTCTCAGCTTCAGGTTCTTTAGTTTAAACTAACTGATACATACAAATCGATGTCTGAGGGCCGGCAGATATACATGCTCGTTCGCTCAGAGTACAAGGTATTGTAGACAAAATGCTACAGACATTTATTTCATCGACACATGGTCCTAGCAAGCTGTGATTTATACCAGCGGCTTAAATGTGAGAATGCTTACGAATCAGCTTCATAGTTCTCAGAAAATAAGGGCATTGACTTAGACAGTCACCAAGTCCTACTAAGCTCTGGTTTAAGCCAGCGAATTGAGTGTGCGTGCTTTAATCATTCGTATGCTAGCATAACTCCGGATCATTACGAACCTAGATTCCTTCGTTTCGACCTTGTACTGGAGTTCACTGACAATCATTGGTTATGTTTTTGCAGATACCATGGTATATGATACAACGGTCTAAAGTCGTTTTTGCAGTTATCGTGGTATCTGATACTAAGTTCAAAAGGAGTTTTTGCAGTTATCGTGGTACCTGGCCAGTTATCATGGTATCTGATATTCAGATACCACGGTCCGACCGTGGTAACGGATCGTTGTATCTGAAAAAGTCAACTCACTTTCATAAATGTTTGTCAAATTGGTGGGAAAGAAGTTTGGCACTTAGTGATGTGACTAGATATCAGATTTTGTTTTGGGGTGACTTCGAAAAGCGCAATTGCGGTAGTTTTTGCAGAGCAACCGTAGCCTATATCAGATACCACGGTAACTGCAAAAACGACTAATTGCAGATCCAGTGACCGTGGTAACAGATACCATGGTATCTGCAAAAACGCAACTATTGTCTGAGTTGCGGTACCAACTGGCTCATCTGTTCCTCTTGTCGAGTATGAACGGCCAACCGTCAGTTTATGCGCGGAGAACACTGTGGTATTATTATTTCAACAGAGATGGTATTATTTCTAGAAAGTTATCGTTGCGGCACCAACTGGCTTATCTGTTCCTGTTGTGAATTATGAACAACCACCAATCAGTTCGCCTACCAGAACCGGCCACTACACTGTCAGAAGTTTGATAATATTTGGCATAAGTATGATTACTTTCCAAAGACAGCAATTTGGACGGTACCTAGAAGTGTTGTTTCTAAAATCTAAAAGTGTTATTGCTTCCATTATGACCTATAGGCTATGACCTATATACATGTTTTCGTTAATGGTAATATTGCTAACCAAATATTGCAATTTTGTGCAAAACCAAAATCCTTAAAGGCTCATAAGATTTGTTCTCAAATATTAGCAGATAGTTTGTTTTAGGTTTATCAGTTGATATTGCGCATCCTTGTGTTATATGTTTTGAAACTTTTGACAACGTATGTCTTGATGGTGGGTCAACTGCCGGATAGACGAACTGACATGTCGACCAACTGGCAACTGTCGCGTTTTCGAGTGAACGAACTGACGGGACGGCGATCTTTTCCCTTAAAGTTTAACTGAAAAGCCAACTCATCCGTGTGTCATTTGACTGGATACACTGAATTTTCTGGATTCTGCAAAGTGATTTTTTGATTTTCAACTATCTGCTCTAGTCATGAGGCTCAGAATATCTCCAGCCGTCCCCACAGCGTAAATTCTACTATGACGCGGAAATTTTAATCTCAACACAAATGCGCTTTTCAGTGGGCAGTGGTGAGATTGGTGAAGATTGCTTAGTGCCTGAACAAAAAAAATGATATCTTTCTCGTAAGGCATACAGCAAAAATACAAGCGCATAGAGACACTACAAATCACACGGAAATTCAACTATTTGAAAATCGATTATTCGTGAATAGCGGAACAACGAAGTAACTCATTTTCAGCGGGTCTTCAAGCCAATTTAAGTGAATAAGTGATGGGTAACTAGATTGTACTATCCTAGCCCTTTTCGGTTAAACTTTAAGGGATAGTGAATCCTTATGACACCAAACTTCTCACAAGAAAATTTACTTCGAAACGAAAACCACAATTTAAAACAACACATTTAACCTCCTTAGCCGCAACAAGGTATCCTCTACTTAAAAATCACGTGGGAATGTTTTTTTTTCTCGCATCAGGAATCCCATACACTAGGAAAAAAATAACGCGGGAATGCCGTTTTTTCGAAATTGGTCAGTGGAATGAATGCGGATAAATTTCACCAATATAAAGCACGAATCAACCGGAATTTGAGTGTGAGCAGTCAAAATACTTACTCGAATTTTGTGCACTGAATTCGGAACAATCCGTTAAATATAAAAAAAAACACACTTAATGCATTCTTACTTCGTTTTATGCTGTAAGCTTGGTTAGCCCTCTTGGGGGGGGGGGGGGGGGGGGATAGATCAGAATCTGCATTGTTAATCACAGAACATGTCCGTAAATTAGTTTAAACTGACTTAACTGATAAACAAAAGAAACCATACCGTAGTTTACAAATTAATTTCCGTTACTTATAATCAAATTCACTAAATAAGTTGGTCACAACTTAGTTTTGAAAACGTTTCATAAACCTGATTACGCCGTTATCAAGTCGCCAACTACTTTTGAGAACATACGACTGCCAGGTGCACCAATTGAAGGGGGGGGGGGGGTACACTAGGAGTAGGGACCTAAAGGTTAGGTGGGGTTAGAAGTCGTCTGAAGTCTGGGTAGTTAGGTAGGATATCCGCTTTTTCAGGTCGTGGAGCTCAGAGAGGATTTTGTTCGGGAGGTCATTGTTGAACTGTTCTGTGAAGTAGGTTTCGAGGTCCTTTACCTAAAAAAAAAAAAAAATCTAAGAAAAACGTTTGAAACAGTATAGCGAGGAGAAATATGCACTATTTCATTTAAACGAAACTGTCAAGCTTTTGTGCGTGTTCAAGAGCCTGCCATAATAACGGTACTTTAGATGAGCATCTACCCAATGAGCATAGTTCGAAAGTTTTATATTTCCTAGCCTTCGATATTTGGCCGTGGTTGCCCACGTAAAGACCCTTCGTGTTTTTCGTGGGGTCGATAATTCAAAAGTAGGAAGATTGTTCGAGTTCATGAAATATAAGAGGCAACACTCTTTCCAGTGGTGAACTCGAAACTGACTGCCTGACCATTACCTCCATACCAACATCCTTTTCCGTCCATGAAGGTGCCACAAACACTGACAAGAACTGCACACAGATTCACTCCTTGCCGGTTGCTACTCGGAAGAAGCTACCCCTTTGCTCACAGCATGGATGCGGCTTGGAGACGCCTGGGTTCTTAATTTCCTTCCTCATCATCATTGAACAATCAGCATTGTAACGCTTACGACTTTTAAATACCAGCATATGACAAGTTCATCCTTGCGACAATTTTTAGTGCCTCCTTAAATTTTTAGTTCTGTTCTTGCTCGAATAAGGACAACTTTTAGCGCTTGGAATCTTGGCCTGCGTTGGTGGTTATCCACAAAGAGAGAAGGCAGGTTTGTATCAAGCGGAAGCTGAGGTTGGGGTTAATATGACACCGTTTGATATACACTTTTCGGTTTTGATATGGATTTTAAGTTTACCTCGTCCTGCCAGAACCTCGGTGGCAGATTGAATAGTTCATCGAAGTCAATGCCCTTCAGGCCCTCGGTGTTTATTGTACCCGGCTTTGGCAACAAGCCAACAGGGCTGGGTTGAGCAACCTTCTCTCCCTCACATCTAAAACGAAACGAAGATTATAGCTGCGTTTTTGCAGATACCATGGTATCTGATACCACGGTCTAAAGTCGTTTTTGCAGTTATCGTGGTATCTAATACCACGGTCAAAAGGCGTTTTTGCAGTTATCGTGGTATCTGGCCAGTTATCGCGGTATCTGGCCATTTAACGTGGTATCTGGCCAGTTATCGTGGTATCTTATATTCAGATACCCCGGTCCGACCGTGGTATCTGAAAAGTCATCTCACTTTCATCAAATTTTGTCAAATTGGTGGGAAAGAAGTTTGAACTTAGTGATGTCACTGGATATCAGTTTTTCTTTTGGGATGACTTCGAGAAGTGCAACTTCGGCAATAGCCGTTTTTGCACAGCAACCGTATGTCAGATACCACGGTAACTGCAAAAACGACTAACTGCAGATCCAGTTACCGTGGTAACAGATACCATGGTATCAAAACCGCAACTTATAACAATTTTCGCGAGCTGGAAGCAAACCCTGAACCATTTTCCGTTGGTTTGAAGTTTGGAAAAAGTAGGACCAAGATGGGATGAAAGAAACGTGGTTGCCACAAACAGGCTTCACTCAAGAAAATCGAAGTGTCGACAAGCACAAGCCACGCCCAATTTACCGGAGACTGCTGAGAAACGGGAGCCTGTTTCCTGCACCAGATTAGAAGACATGTAGTTTTGAAGTGGAAGACAAAATATAAAATAATTATTCCTCGTATACCTTGTGCTTTGAAGGACCTGTCGTACCTATATTATTGATTCAATAGTGGCGTTTTTGATCGCCGATTAGTCCGACGATAGCGTAGCCGTTTGATTTTTGGTGTTTTCGACGTTCGCCGGAAGCCGATTGCCGTAGCTGTTTATCTTATTTTCTGTTTTCGTTCTGGTCGGCTAACGTGTATCGCCTAAATTCGTGTCTATCGCCCATCGGCCAAGGACTCGCCGTTAGCCGTTGACGTATGGATTTCGTTTGAGGATTAGGCGGTATTTTCAAAAATGAAAAACTCGTTTTTGCGAACCCAGAAACATCGGCGATCGCCAACAGCTATCGGCTATCGAAAACAGTATTATGCACGAATCGGCAAACTCGCTTCGTTTACTGGACAAATTTGATCGGCGATCAAAAAACGCCACTTATTTCTGTCGTTAAACGTTCCAACCATTATATTACTGAGATTTCGGATTATCCTATGCCGTTTTTGTCCATCCTATCGGAACTACACGATGTTTGCATCGGCCATGTCTGGCCCTTTTCGAAGCGGGATCAGGCGGCTCCGGCTCCTTGATCCCCGACGATCTCGTCAAACAGAAAGACCGGTTATGTAATCAAGAACAAATAACCAGATAGAACTGCTGTCTCCCTATCTCGGTCATACAAACATGCTGAGTCGAGTAAAAGACGGCCGACTCCCGACGCAAACGAGCGGAGGTTACTAGCTTCGCACCACGTCACGTTTCGTTACCTCTACAAATGGCTGAATCGATGTTAAAGGACACCTGAACAATGAAACCATACTTGAACACACCATGGAGAATGCATTTACAGACATGGCCATGGAAAGCATTCTTCTCCTGAGCGTGGCGTTTTCAAAATAGGGATGTTCGTTTCTGGAGGTTTGCAGATGCAGACTCTAAGACAAAAAGCGCAATTCATTCAAATCTTGTACAGCGCTGGCCGGATCGTATTGGAATTTCTTCTAGATATAATTTTGGGGGGTCTAGGCTAAAACCCCCCCGGCGAAAACCCCCCCGCCAAACCCCCCCCGGCGAAAACCCCCCCATGACCAAAACCCCCCCGGCGAAACCCCCCCCGTGACCAAAACCCCCCCGGCGAAAACCCCCCCGTGACCAAAACCCCCCCGGCGAAAACCCCCCCGGTACCAAAACCCCCCCGGCGAAAACCCCCCCGTGACCAAACCCCCCCGGCGAAAACCCCCCCGGTAACAAACCCCCCCCGGCGAAAACCCCCCGGTACCAAAAGCTCGATTCATTTACATTTAACACGAATCCAAAAAATTTCACTTGACTTCCCGTGATCTTGTTCTAATTCAAATGGAATTCTGGTACAACAAGACAGTGAAGCTTAGTCAGTTCTCAGTTGTACTTCCACTGGAATTAGTCCGCCCCTTGCGACGAGGACGCGCTCACTGGGAAAATTGTACGAGTTGCAGCAGTGAAAGTTGCAATTCATACCATTAAGGGGCATTTTTTTTTTTTTTTTTTTTTTTTTCCAAGGGAAAACATTTTTTTTACAAGCTTAACAACTAGGCTATTACTTCGGTCCAATTAAGGCTAGGTACAATAATAAGGCACTTTTTTCCGATTATAGTTATGTCTAGATTTTTTTTCAAGATTTTTTTTTTAATACTTTTTTTAAGATTTTTTTATAAGATTATTTTCCCCGGGGGGTTCTGGTACCGGGGTGTTTTGGTACCCGTGGGGTTTTGGTATCGGGGGGGTTTTGGTACCGGGGGGGGTTTAGCCGGGGGGGTTTGGTACCGGGGGGGGTTTAGCCGGGGGGTTTTGGTCACGGGGGGGTTTTCGCCGGGGGGGTTTTGGTACCGGGGGGTTTTCGCCGGGGGGGTTTTGGTCACGGGGGGGTTTTCGCCGGGGGGGGGTTTGGTCACGGGGGGGTTTTCGCCGGGGGGGTTTTGGTACCGGGGGGGGGGTTTAGCCGGGGGGGTTTTGGTACCGGGGGGGTTTTCGCCGGGGGGGTTTTGGCGGGGGGGTTTTGTCCGGGGGGGTTTTCGCCGGGGGGGTTTTAGCCGGAACCCAATTTTGGGCTTAACTGGTTACAAAATATTCCAGAAGAAGGGTTGATTGGAGACATTTGTTCATTTCTAAAATTGTTCAGTACTGAAATAAGGACAGATGCAAAATGGAGCAAAAATCATAGCTTGAAAACACTCTTTCGTATTTGGATTGGGTTTTCTGCAGGCAATGTTAACGGAAGTCATACAGATAGGGATGATACTTGGTACTCTTCATTCAGGTGTCCTTTAAGTCGCTAAAGAGGAAATCTCGAAGTCCACGCTGATTGGTTCCATGGACGCGCTCCAGAGCGGATCAGCGAGCGGAGTACGCCTCCTGCTAACATCTTTCAATATTTCTTGTGCGATAAACAACGGTGAAGACGGAAGAGGAGTAAATGGGTATCAATCAGGTGTCAACATTAGCTCAAAGCTAGAGTAAATACCTCTAGGTCCGCTCAATTTTGTCGGGGTTTTCATAGTCGCTGCATGCGAAAAACGACAGAAGTTCTTATATATTATCGCCCTTGCGGAGGGTGATAGCGGAAAAATTTGGCCCGCGGGTAGCATGATAGGCTGATATCACCCTCGCTGACCGAGATGGAGGTATGTTAACTATTATAACTTTGTCGAACAAACTTTTTTGATAGAGGGCGATTCAGATGCCATCTAGCGGTAGTGAAAGCTACTATGGATCTTACTCTAGGAGTCGGGGTAGTCAAATGTAAACAATAACATCAGGTGTGTTGGCTTTGTCTTTGTTAGAATTCAAGAGATATTTTTGAAGTGAATAAAAACAGTGATCTATGCTGAAAAACTAGCTTTTCGAAAGCAAGGGATAGTAGGATGTTGTTTCAGTTGACAAGCCGTATTTTCAGTGGTAATCTGATTGTCACAAGGTATGACCTAAGGCATAGGCTGGTTGTTCTGTTCTTTTCAACTTATATCTTATTTTTTATTTCATTTGTATACAATTTTTAAAGAACTTTTTTTTTACTGAAAGTATTGTTTTTCAATTTGTTTTTGGAGGTCAGCTTCTACTTTTCAGTATTTGATGGAAAAGTGCTCGTTGAATTCAGTATTTGAGGAAAAGTGCTCGATAAATATCGCAAGGCGATAATAGTTGTCGCAGGGCGATAACAGTTGTCACAGGGCGATAATAGTTGTTGTTATCGCCCTCTGGAACTTTTTTCTTTTAACATCAGGGCAATACCAGAAAATTTTGGCACTGGGATAGGATAGGACTGGTATCATGGGACTACACGGTGTACTGGTGTTATATCCGATTATTTGTTCTTGATGTAATGTTAACTGTGTTCCTCATTAAAGCTAAGGAGGCTGCGCGCCATCGAAAAACCGGAATGGGTCTGTAGTCGTTCGGAAACAGCACAGTTTTAAGGTCAGGCACGTCAGAATATTGGAATAAAAAATGTATCTACTGCGACTCGTGATTTAAAGCGGAATCGAAGGACTCATCAACCAATTTCACAACAAAAAAAGAGAAACCCGTTTCCTTATGTAGCGGCTGATAGTGAAAGTCGGAATCATCGTGAAAAAAAACATAACCATCCACATCAAAATTCACTCACTAGTTTAAGGTTTAACTGAAAAGCCAACTTATTTTTGCATGATTTAACTGAACACACTGCATTATTTGGCTTGTGTTAAGGGATTTTTTTTCTTTCACCATTTGCTCAAGTAAGACGTTCAGAATATCTACGGACATCCTTGCAACTACTATGAGGAGGAAAATTTGAATCTCATTAAAAACGCGGCTTTTCAGTGGCAGTGATCAGCTTGCGGAAGGTAGCTAACTGCGTGAACACTTATTTTTCGTAAATCGTTTTCCTCACGCATACAACACAGGTCCAAGCGCATAGAGGTACCACAAATCCGACAGGAAAATTCCACTACATGAAAATCGATTATTAGTGAATAGCGGAGCAACGAAGTAACACATTTTCATCGGGCCTCGAGCCTCTTTAAGTGAGTAAGTGATGGGTAACTAGATTGTCCTATCTCAGCCCTTTTCAGTTAAACTTTATTCGGACACAACTTTTAGCACAAATGACCGAAAAAAAATAAATCAATAGAAATTTTTCAAAGTATATTCAGGTATTTTTTTTGAACTTTTGACTAGCTAAGTGTGTCTGATTTTCTTGTTAGGATCCACTTCGACCTAGTCGGGTGTATCCAAACCGTTCTAGGCTACACAGCTGGTCCTGGTTAGACAACTGGTCCCTCTTTTACCACCCATCTTCCGAGGCCTCGGTGCATTTTCCCGTGTTTGCACCAAGCACTTACTTCTCACCATTTTTTTGCCGTCCTTTTACTACGCCCTTTCCCGTTTATGTCCAGGCCTACGACGAAATGAGATTGGAAACTCTGAGGTAAGTTGAATAAACTGCTCATGAGAACAAACCCAGACTCCTCTTAAAAACGGTTAACAATTAGCAGAGAACGCACCTTCTGAGCACCCAATCCAGGACTCTGATATTGTCTCCGAATCCAGGCCACAGGAATTCGCCTTTCGGATTTTTCCTGAACCAATTGACATGGAAGATCTTTGGCATTTTTCGACCGGGCTGATCCATACTCAACCAGTGATCCAAGTACTGACCAGCGTTATACCCGAAGAAGGGTCGCATGGCAAATGGGTCGTGCATGATTACTCGGCCCTAAAACGAAAAATGGTTTATTTATTTTTCTTGTTAAATTTTCTTTTTGTTTCGCTTTCGCTTGGCTGTAGCCTATGGTGTCCGTTCATGACAGTGTCCCAACAGTAGTGACACCTGTGATAGGTTTGTTGACTTTAAATATGACTCCTTAACTTCCAGTTCGCCGACCCTCTTAAAAGACATGAGGCGAAATTTACGTAATTTACGTAATTGGCCTGATAGCCCTCAAGAGCTGATGGAATTGACTTTGCTACCACATGGGAATGGACTGGGAAAGGAAGATTGTGAGTAAGAACCTTTATTCCTGCTTCAAGGGGGTTGTACTATAGCCCACACACGACGACATAGTAAAGAAAGGTACTGATAACTGCAAATAAATAAATACTGAACATAATATGCAAAGCTGTCCAATGTTATTTCGTTTTGTTGTGAGCACCACAACCTTAGTTTTCCCTGCGTTTTGTGGAAGGCTTTAACCCCTCGTGCTCGCCGTCGTAGCCCACCGTTATCTTGTCGAGGCCGGTCAGATAAGTCAGTCGTATTCGTTCCGGTTCGTATTAAGTCGTGCTCAGTCAAGCGACCTGGCAGCATGCCGACCAGAGCAAAATAACACAAGGGAGTAGCGCCAAGACCTGACAAAATTGACACTCACTCTAATAGCAGCGATACTAGCACTACTAGCGATAGTGAGCGTCCCTACTGAAACTCATTCAGCCGTTCACCAGCGCTGGCTCCGATAACTTCATATTCTCAACATAATGATACAGCCTCTATTGTTTCCTTGGTGTGTGCAGACCGCACCTTTCTAAACCCGCAAGTTTTTCTCTCACTTTAAATGCCGCAAGCGTAGTGGGCGGCGTTACGAATACGGCCCGTTTGCAAAGCATAGAAAGCATGGGTCTTGGTGCTACTCCTTTGTGTTATTTTGCTCTTATGCCGATCGCTGGCCCCGGGGTCCTCTACAAACATGTGTTTTAACAACTCAAATCTTTTGTGGCCGCCTTCCTACAAACACAAACTAGACTACTTTTTGTAATCCTTCTTCTTAGCTAAGGAACACAAGTCGAACATGTGCATGAGAGGTAAAAAAAAAAAATGATTGGATTTGCAGGCTCATTTCTTCCCCAACGTCGTCCCTGACTTTCGACAGCCTGACGAGGACCCTTGCCAAGAAGGACCGAAATATTGATGCGAAGGCATCGTAGCTAACGTATCCATTTTATCCATCGTCTGAATATATGAGTCTATAATTGTCAGTCGTCCTCAAGATAGAATTCGTAAGGCATTTGGCCTCCTAATTCGTTTTCGTGGGCGATACAGGAAAGATATCCTCGGGTCATTGTTTACTGCCGTGGCTTTACCTCACGTTCTTTTTGCTGCAACAATTGTAGAAAATTTTTCGAATTTGCGATATTTCTGCTATAAAAATATCCTATTTAAAATTTTTCAAATTTCTCCTTGGGTTCCCGATTTCTTTTAGTAATTCGCAGTTAGTTTCTGATTTTAAAGTAAAAGACCCAGTTTTAATTTTGAAGAAAAAGCTGACAAACTTTTATAAAAAAGCATCGGACCCTCCTAACCCACAACCTGTACTCATTCTTTAACAAGTAATTAATGTGATACGTAAGTAATTGTACGTTAGTTGTTGAAATAATCTGTATTTTTTATAATATCTCACAGCATTTTATTGAAAGGATTATTCTTGATTTAGGACTGGTTTTGTTTTATAATTTATAAATTGTACTCCTCAGTTTTGAGGGAAACAAATTAATAAATAAATAAATAATAAATAAATAAATCAGTCATCCTACCTTAAACTCAGCTGCTGCGGTCGCCTCGGAAGACACCGCTGCGCCGACGAACACTCCATGCTTCCAGCTAAAGGCCTCGTAGACGAGGGGAACGCCATAGGGACGACGCCCTCCGAAGAGGATAGCGGAGATGGGAACTCCCTCAGGTGACTCCCACAGGGGGTCAATGATGGGGCATTGGGAGGCAGGGGCACAGAAACGGGAGTTGGGATGTGCGGCGGCTTTGCCACTAGCTTTCGTCCAGTTTTCCTAAGGTAGAAAAAACAATATTTTAGACTAAATATTCCTTCAGCACAAGCTGACAGCGAATCATAGTTCGGATACGTAACGTAGTAACGAATACGTCAGTCGAAACAGACGTATCTTCAGCTGACGTATCCGTTTGTTATTATCAATTATGGCATTTTAGAGGACATGACAGATAAGCAAGAAGGTTCCATTTTCATGTTTTATATGGCACGAATACGTAAAATCGGCCGCCATATATATATGTTTATTTACCCATCGCAAACAGAACAGATGGAGCAAATATAAAGAACAAAAGAAAGTACGAAAAAAAAAACAAAAAAAACATGACTACTTAAAAAACAACAAAAGTGTTACAACCATACGAAACGATGCGGACTCGGAAACCATATATAAGAAGACGTGATTAGATGACGATGTGGATTGAGACAAAACAGGAGAAACAAAACAATTTCAAAGACACCTTTTTTACTAAATTTTTTACTAAAATTATTTTATTCTGTATAATTAGCGGGATTCAGTAGTTATCCGAATCCCGAATAGGCTATCGATCCATTGTTATTCGATATAAATATTCCTATTTGACAGTGCGAAAACGGATAAGTCAGCGGAAATTTATTGGAGCTATATTTCGGCCCTTCTTGGCAAGGGTCCTCTTCAGGCTCAAAGCCGCTCAAGGTGGAAAAAACATAAATATTCCTTCAGCCCAAGCTGACTGCGAATCATATTTGACAGTGCAAAAACGGATAAGTCAGCTGAAATTTATTGGAGCTATATTTCGGCCTTCTTGGCAAGGGTCCTCTTCAGGCTCAAAGCCGCTCAAGATGGAAAAAACGAAAGTTGTGTATCCGTTTTTGCACTGTCAAATGTTATTCGATAGCAACTGACTGAGTCATACTTTTTCTTTTATTGTGAATTATTTCTGCAACAGTTACCACACTTAAGTTAGATAATGGCGTACGCGAACACAAAGAAGATAGGCAAAGAAGAGGAAATAGCTCACCTCCCCCAGCCAGGATGTTATGGAGACATCTTGCGGTGTTTCTTTCTCCAATCCTTCCCAGAACACACCGCCATCTGAAGTCTTCGCGACGTTGGTGAAGATGGTATTCTTGTCACAGCTCTTCATAGCGTTGGGATTCGTCTTATTATTTGTACCTGAAGTTCAGATACATAAACAGGAGGACGACGAAGACTACAGGTTCTACTACAGTTCGCTCGGTCGATCTGCTGGGCTTGTGTCTGTCGTGAGCTCCGTATAACCAAGAACAAATAACGAGACAGAACAGTTTGTGTCTGTCTTTAGCTCCGTATAACCAAGAACAAATAACGAGACAGAACTACCGTCTCCCTATCTCGGTCATACAAACATGTTGAGTCGAGTAAAACTCCCGACGCAAATGAGTGGAGGTTACTAGCTTCGCGCCACATCACGTTTCGTTACCTCTACAAATAGCTATATCGCTGTTAACTTCCTGAAGAGGAAATGTAGCAGTCAACGCTGATTGGTTCTATGGACGCGCTCCATAGCGGGTCAGCGCGCGGAGTACGCCTCCGTTAGTCTCTTTCTACATTTCTTGTGCGATAAGCAACGGTGGAGACGGAACAGGAGTAAACGGGTATCAACATCAGCTCAAAGCTAGAGTAAATAACTCCACATCCGCTCAATTTTGTCGGAGTTTTCATAGTCGCTGCATGCGACTAAAGACACAAGTTCTTACTGATTATTTGTTCTTGGTATAACATTGTTTTACGACATTTCAGCAGTACGCGAAAAAATCGTCGGAACATAACAATAGAATAGCAGCAAAAATGCTTTTGCCTCTACAAATTCCTCAGGACCCTACTAACACTGAGCTGAACATCAGCCGGGTTACGGTCCCACCTGCATTAAACTGATTGATGGTTTCTGCGTTCACAGCACTTTCAGAAATCTAACGAAGTACTCCAAAAGTGAAATGCTGTTCCTAAATACTGTTTCTTTCCCAATTTCCTCACTACATTTTAACCGTTTTTCAACATTCACATTTCGCTACGCCCAGTGCGAAAATGTATGCAATCGGTTTTACCAACGTATGGTTATGAAGATACGCGTGCTGCAGAAAACCAAAACGTCCACGACAACACTCGACTGTGGTCATGACGTAAGAAAACTGAATGCATCGTAGTTGACCGTAGACTCGTAGTTGACCGAGTTTTGGATGGAGACGGGATTTTTCTTTTATAGGTGAGTTGTTAGGACAAAGAACCGAGTAAGTGCAAGATTTTTTCTTTTTTCTTTATTATAGTGACTGAATTTTTCAACGAGGGTTGTTATACTGTCTCGAGGAAAGTGAGATGAAAGCGAAACCAATTTTTCAAAAAGCAAATGGTACCCCTATGGAATTCCCTTACTCAAAATACTGACATGGCAAACAGACTGTGGGAATTCTAGTCATCTGTTTGAAAAAGACCGAAATAGGAAGTCTTGGAAAATAGTACGCGATTCCCAAGATGTGGCGCTCTCCATCATTATCAACCACTGAACCAGCGGACGGAAGCCAAATAAAATTTAAGGTCTACTTTTGTTCATAAACAATACGAAAAATCAACTGGCCTAAGCAATTAATCATGAATTACTTCATCTAATTGATCTTTATTTAGGGTCATGGGAACACTTTCTTTGTTTCTTTCATTTTGTTTTCTACTGTAGATTGCAATGGCGCTAGTACTAGTACAAACACTAAATTAAGAAAACTTAATAATAATAATAAATTATTTATGACAATTATGACCCCTGTATAGGTATAGTGGAGTAGTGAGAGAAAAAATACAGAAAATAAAAACATAATCACTCCTGTCCGAAGTGAATTATTTATTCACCCTAAGTTACGCGAAACTGATTTAGGTCCAACCGCGCATGACCCTTACAGGTCCCTTACCTGGCGCTACCCCAAAGAATCCATTCTCCGGGTTGATAGCCCTCAGGACTCCGTTCTTATCGAATCGCATCCATGCGATATCATCTCCCACGCATTCCACCTTGTACCCGGG
Organism: Branchinecta lindahli; assembly: GCA_023053555.1. Taxonomy (NCBI): domain Eukaryota; kingdom Metazoa; phylum Arthropoda; class Branchiopoda; order Anostraca; family Branchinectidae; genus Branchinecta; species Branchinecta lindahli. Next base: position 5,401,318 of record JAKZAO010000002.1, read on the forward strand.
TAAGGTGGGGGTCAACATGGCGAGATTCGTCTTGCCGCAGGCACTGGGGAACGCGGCTGCGATATACCGCTTGACGCCTTTCGGGTTGGTAATGCCGACGATCTGAAATTAATATACAATAAATATCATAATAACCAGTTATAACACCAGTACACTGTGCAGTCCCACGATACCAGTCCTATCCTACCCAGCGCCAAAATTTTCTGGTATTCCCCTGATGTCAAAAGAAAAAAGTTCCAACCGTGCGATAACAATTGTTATCGCTCAGCCAGCCATGCGATAACAAGTGATATCGCACGGTTGGAACTTTTTTCTTTTAACATCAGGGGAATACCAGAAATATAAACAAGAGTACTAGTGTTATAATCATTATCGCACTTGATTTCTTCGGGCGATAGCCCTTCCTGAGGGCTATCACCCTCAGGAAGGGCGATAATATATATTAACATCAAGTTCTGCGATACGGTTGTTTTGTCAAGCCTCTTAGCTCAAGATAAGTGGCGACCACAGTGTGCAGTAGAGGTGTGCTTATTTGAACACTTCTCGAAATTTTTCATAACCATAATTTATTTCTTGCTTGTAAAGCAGTTGGAAGAAAAGGCCAAATAACTAGCTTGATATCAGCTAACAGCCAACTCTTTCAGTTTTCTTCTGGCATAAACAGCAAGTTGAAATTTCAAATCTTTTGTCTTATATTGACTTTTAAATATGTTTCTTTTTCTATTTGGGTGTGCTGTTTAGTTGGGACGCCATCCATTTGGTAAAATTAGCAAAATTCGAAGAAACAGAAGGAAATTAAGAGCAAATATTTCCAAATAAGGCTGACGTATGATAATCTCGATATGTTAAATGTTAGTCCTGGAACCCACAGAACCCGAATCTTAGCCACTTTTCTTTCACACCGCTCGACAAATCGTTCCATAGCCCCCACCGACAGCGAATACATCAACGAAATTCGCCAGGAAACTGCAGACTATAGGAAAAAGATAACGGCCTTATCACTGTAATATGTGAATAATATCCTATGTCAATAATATGCATAGACATGTCATAAATAATATACCTCTCAACAGGTCCGGACCCAGGAATTTCTTCCGGGCGGGACGTTCCCCGCGTGTCGGATCATAAAGTACAAAAAAGACATAGATCAGAGGGGATTCGGGGATGGGGGGAGCCGTCTACCCCCCTCCCTGGATACGGCCTGCCTTTCAACAATATCTTCTACGTAGGACATTTCGTTTTCCGCATAGGGAATTGAGACGCGGCGCGAAAAAATGACGTGGAGTTGAAACGGCGCGGCGCGAAATTTTGGCCTGGCGAAGCGAATATTTCCGCTAGCGAAGCTGAATTCGCAAGGCGAACGTGAATTCACGTCCTGTAAGCACTAGCTGTAGGCGACGCTCAAATAAGCATGCCTCTACTGTATATCAACTGGTCTGACCTCGATCTGGGGTGCTTCCGGACAGGCCAAAGTTTGACAGGCGGGCGGAAGGCCTGACCCAAATACCGTGGAAACATCTGTTTCCCGGATCGGATCTGACCAGTCGCAGAGAAGAATGGTGAGAGAGGGCAAATTCTGAACCTTTTAGAAATCCACGGATTGGGGAATTACAACGGGAATCGCGGAGACTTTGAAATTTTAAATAGTCTTTAAAGGAACAGTAAACTTGACTACGCAACTTTCGGCCATCGAATCGCCCGGGGGTGCTTAGATAAATATACAGGGTCTTATTGTCGACAGGCCCCCCCTTCTTTGTTATCTCGAACCGTCTCGAACCTCCTCCTTAGTGTTCCCAAAGCTAGCTGGCAGGCCCTTGCCCCTTATGCACTGTAATTATGCACTTGTGTACTATAAAAATTCGCCTTTTTACATGTAGACTACAGACTAACTACCTCCCCGACAAGACGGCCGGGGTTCGATTCCTAGTGGCGGCACACAAACCTTTAGCTTTTGCAAACCTTTTGCTCAAAACTCGAATTCTCGGAAACTGCCCGGAAACTGCAATGGTCGTAACGAGAATTTTTCTTACTCTCAATATCGACTCAGGGTACATTCTTGATATGTTAGCTAGCTCCCCGAGTCAAGTTTAAGTCAAGTTTTCTGTTCCTTTAACCATTTGCACGTACTTTTAAGTGTATATGTTATGTTGTTATAGGAATTCCCGTATAACTACAACTTTTTTGCCCTTTGACCATTGTGCAAAGTTATCTTCAATTGCCCAGGCAGGACCTTCACGTTTCTGCCCTTGGCCATTTCTCCGCATTCCATCCAGGAAGATTTTTTGACCCGATTATTCCCTTTTTTAATGTTTATTTTTGACCTTGTGCATTTCCTACATTATTGAAAGCTCAGTGTAGTTCTTCCTTTTCTTCGTCTGTACTGCCCTATTTTCCTCTTCTTAAAGTACAACTCTTACTAGAAATGATCTTTTCCCTACCTAATGGATCAGAAAAAACGTTTTCGAAAATACCATTACTTTCCACCCGAAATTATCGATTTTCTTGTTAGCGGTTGTCGACTATGTACAGCCTTCCTGCTCTCCGACGCGGCGGCTGGGCGCAGAACATTTGAAAACTGAACGGACCGTGGTTAAAAGTGGGAAAACTAAGCAAATAAAAGAGGTAATAAACAGAAGCTTCTCAGATCCGCATGTGTGAAGGAGTTGTCAGCGGACGTTGAAGATTCCGGCAAACGTTTCGTTGTGTGACGGGCAAAACTCGGCAAGGCCAAAAAAGCGCTAAATTTCGTAGGCACAAAACGAAACAACGGAGAAAGTTGGGGATTTTAGAAGCTTATAATTCTGTATGAGAGCTAAGTATATTGTAAAAAGCAGAATAAGCAAGAGGGGTCCTTTAAGTTCGTAAAAAAAATTCATCATCATCATCATCATTGACAGTACTCACCAATTTTGGTTTTGTTACCGCAAAAGTGTGAGCGAATAAATTACTATTCTTCTTAAAGAAAAAAGATGGAATGTTATACAAGGGAGTGTGAAACAGAAACCTGAAGTCAATTTTTGAACTGTATCTAGAAGTCTAGGACTCCATTGTCGGAGCCTTATAGACAAACCAGGACCCACATGGCGGGGCCTCATGTTGAGAAGTAAATAAAACGAAAGAGATTTAATTTGATGGGGAAAACGCCCCTGAAATGGAAACATTTATCAGTAGTGAACTGAAAGACAGAAATACTCCTCACCCTGGATTTAATTTTTTTTTTAAGTCCCGGGTTGAACCCGATGAAAAATTATATCAAAATAATAGTATGAAGTTGTACGAAAAAATAGCATGCGGTACCACCTGATGTTACTACATGCTATTATAGCAAGACTGAATGCTACTGGAGCAAGAAGGGATGCTACTGAATACTACTGCTTAATATTAGCCCAGTGTGTGGCACATTAAATTAAAGTATTCTATACTACTGCATATCAATACATGCAACTACCATACAACTACACAGGCTACAAATTTTTCATCGGGAAATCCTGGCTGAGGAGCATTTTTTGTCTTTCAGTTCGTTACTTACGACTGTTTTCAAGTCGAACGGCTCCAAATAAGACTTTTGGTTCCGAGGACTTTCATCAAACTTTGATGAAAGTTTTGATTAAGATATGTTTTTGATTAAGATTAAGATACCATGATTTTGTTGGTCGGTCACAATCTCTGTCAACTCACCAGCATATGTTCTGCTAGCCATCCTTCCTTCTTCGCAATCGTGGACCCTATTCTAAGGGCGAATGCCTTCTTGCCCAACAGGGAATTTCCGCCATAACCACTTCCAAAGCTAACGATTTCATTGGTTTCAGGACACTGGGTGACGATTGTCTTTTCAGGATTGCAAGGCCAATTGTTGACTAGAGGTCTAGAGAGGGGGAGGGGGGAGCCGACGGAATGGAGGCACTTGACGAAATCACCTGGAATAAGAAAAAAAATTAAAGACTACGAAGATTTCACCACAATTTATAACACACAGAAAGCTCTTATTCCTGGTCTTCTTATGGCCTTTCGAATCCCCGCTTAGAAATCTGCTAAGTTATGTCGTGGCTTGTTTACAAAAATAATTGTGTTGGCGGCGTCGCTAAACGTATAGCTACGATTTGATTTTGGTTTCGTGTTTCTTTCTACGTTTTTAATCCTAGTTTTTGATGACAAAAATTACTTAAAGGACACCTGAATGAAGAGTACCAAGTATCATCCCTATCTGTATGACTTGCGTTAACATTGCCTGCAGAAAACCCAATCCAAATACGAAATAGTGTTTCCAAGCTATGATTTTTGCTCCATTTTGCATCTGTCCTTATTTCAGTACTGAACAATTTTAGAAATGAACAAATGTCTCCAATCAACCCTTCTTATGGAATATTTTTTAACCAGTTAAGCCCAAACGTATATCTAGAAGAAATTCCAATACGATCCGGCCAGCGCTGTACAAGATTTGAATGATTTGCGCTTTTTGTCTTAGAGTCTGCATGTGCAGACCTCCAGAAGCGAACATCCCTATTTTGAAAACGTCATGCTCAGGAGGAGAATGCCCTCCGTGGCCATGTCTGTAAATGCATCCTCCAAGGTGTGTCCAAGTATGGTTTCATTGTTCATGTGTCCTTTAAAAATATATATATATATATTTTATATTTATAAATATAAAAAAAAACTTCATACAAGGGTAGAGGCCGTGGCAAGGTATCTCTGAGTTGGATAAATAAAACTATCTATCTATTACAATAAAATGACAAATATATCACTAAAGTGAAATTAACACTCTGCGCAAATGGGTCTTAGAATCTACCAAGTGCTTCTCAAATTTAAAATCAATCTTTTTTTAAACAAGCCCAAGGTGACATGCCGAGATTTTGTTTTCTTGTTCAGGTTCACTTAATTCAGATTCATAAAATAAACAATTTCAACTCGTCCAAAAATGCATTAAAGTTTAACTGAAAACCCAACTCACTTTTGTATCATTTAACTGAATACACTACATTAGGCTATTTGGATTGTGTTAAGGCAATTTTTTTCATTTTTCACTATTTACTCTAGTATGACGTTCAGAACATCTACAGCCGTCCTCAAAATGCAAAATTCTACTATGACGCGGGAAATTTTAATCTCAATACAAACGCGGCTTTTCAGTGGTCAGTGATCAGCTATTTTTCGTAAATCTTTTTCGTCAAAACTACAACACAGGTACAAGCGCACAGAGGTACCAAAAATCTGACATGGAAATTCCACTATATAAAATCTATTATCCGTGAATAGCAGAGCAACGAAGTAACGCATTTTTACCGGGTCTTCAAGCATCTTTAAGGGAATAAGTGATGGGTAACCAAACTGTCCCATCTCAGCCCTTTCGGTTAAATTTAACAAATAAAATACAGCGTTAGTCAGACAGGCAATAATTTTCAATTCTAACTCATGGGGTCCAACTCGCCTAAAAGTACCCCCCCCCCTCTAAGTGGTGCCACTTTCGGAGAAAAGAGTGAGTCTTACCATCTCCAAGTGCATCTAAGACTTGTGATCCGATTCGTGTCATGATCCTCATGGAAGCAGCGACGTACGGTGAATCTGTGATTTCAATTCCTATCTTGGATAGGGGAGATCCAACTGGTCCCATACAGTAGGGTATCACGTACATCGTTCGACCTGCAATGCCATAAGAGTTTAGCTAGAAACTCATCTCGCTCATTTTAACTGCTGCCCTTTACCTCAATCAATCAAATTTATTAAAGGACCCCTCGCACTATTTACTCTTGAACTTCCAGCATTATAAATTAATTGAATTTTTTTTTTCTTAAAACAAATTACCCACGATTTTGGCTATTTAAAGCATTTTTCTTGACCCGTTGACTTATAGCAAATTCAGGGAAGAATGAATGAATGAATTTTATTATCCGTAAAGTGAAAAACACAAAATACGGAGTATTTTAGAAAGACAAAATGATAAACAGCGAAAATAACAAAACAAACAAACTAACACAACAACAAGAACAAACTAACCAGCATCAATAAGAAAAAAGGGCCGCAGAGGGTCGTAAACGTGAATCAAGTTGATGGTCTTTTTACACAGATCAGCACTCGAAGTCTGAATCCGAGAAGGCACGTCTATGAGTCCAAATCGAGCAATGACTTTTCTGTTTCGGTGCCATCTAGGGAGCCGGAGGAGGAATTTACAATATTTAAAATAAGCTACCCGCAGTGTCAGGCGATCTTTCTTACGAAACAGATGAGCCATGCCGACTAAAAACAGAAGCACAGGGGCACAATAAGTGTTGTGAAGAATTTACATAACCGGTTTTTCTGATGGAAAACCTTCTCGCAAACAACCGTCGACAGCGTGATACGCATCGAAGGTAACAAAACACGGCAAGTGAGAAAATCAGCGAGGTTTTTGTTTAAGGATCAAAATGTACCGTACGAAATTCGGGTATCCGGATTTAGAAATGGATCGAGTGATTACAGAAGTAGGTCGCGTTAGTATTATAGGTAAGACAGGTCCTTTAACCAAATAGCTTAAAGCTAGAAGAGATAGTAGAAAACAGTTAGGGCAACAAAAATTAATAACAACAGAGAAAATAATAATTAATACGCTTTACGGGAAACGATCTGTAACAAATGCTGGTATAAAACTATCTAAAAACTGAATTGATAAATGGGCAGAATACGAAAAAAAAAACATTGATTTCTTCTGGTATAAACGGTGAGTCGCAACTGGCTTCGTCTGAACGTCATTTGTTCACGAAATCACGTGGTTATTTTGTTAAAATGCTATTATCACAATACCTGTTGTTCAACTTTGAACTATTTTTTTTAGGTGCTTTGGACGGTGCAGAAACAGAAGGAAAATCCGACCACCTGATGAACCCGGCATAAAACAAAGTTTTCGGCAAGTGTTTTGCAGTAACAGTTGCTTGGTGTTTCTGTTAAGTGTTTTATTCGGCGACCGTCGAATTTTAGGCGACGTTCAAAGTAACATCCCTCTACTGTACTCATAAACCGAATATTTGCTTTGTCGTCACGCATTCCCAAGATGCAATTTTTGTTAAAGTTTAACTGAAAAGCCAACTTATTTGTGTGTCATTTAATTGGATACACTGAATTATTTGGATTCTGCAAAGGGATTTTTTGATTTTTCACTATCTGCTCTAGTTATGACGTTCAGAATATCTGTGGCCGTCCCCACAACGTAAATTCTACTATGACGGGGGAAATTTTAATCTCAACACAAAAGCAGCTTTTCAGTGGGCAGTGGTGAGATTGGTGAAGACTGCGTAGTGCCTGAACAAAAAAAAATCTTAAATCTTTCTCGTAAAGCAGACAACAAAAATTCAGTACCACAAATCACAAGGAATTTCTACTATTTGAAAATCGATTATTCGTGAACAGCGGAACAACGAAGTAACGCATTTTCAGCGGGTCTTCAAGCCAATTAAAGTGAATAAGTGATGGATAACTAGATTGTCCTATCCCAGCCCTTTTCGGTTAGACTTTAACACAGAAACCAACTTCTGTCTTCTGCGATCAAAGGAAGAAATAAGACAAAAAATATGTCACCTGCCATGCATCCGGGGAATCTATCACTAATCGCTTTCTTCCACTGGTCAAGAGACATCCAATTGCCCAACTGACCCTGAACGCCCTCTTTGGGGATAGGAATGGCTTCCTGTTTTCGGCGGGTGACGACAAACGTTTTTGACTCAACTCGCGCAACGTCTGCAGGGTCCGTCCGTGCCAACCAACTGTAAGAAAACATAACTATTAGAATACGTTAAATTGACGTTTATGCCAACTGACGTGTTGCGGTAGTGACAGCAACCCATTTGATGGTCTTAGTGGCAGCTTGGGAATAATGGGCAGACTGCAATTAGGGGTCAATTAGGGTTCCTGTAACATAATTATACACAGTGTTTCGCTCTAACTGATCTCCTGAATTCAAAACGACAACATTCAGAATTAGTTGTATTTTGTTCCTTTTCTTTTTGGGATCCCAAAACGGTAGTGACGGATACCTATGACATCGCAAAAGTTGTCCGTCTGTGCGTCTGTCTGTCCGTCCGTCCGTCTGTAAGCACGATAACTCTCGAAGGGAGTGAGATATTTTGATGAAACTTGGTGTGAGGATTCTTTGGGTCAAGAGTAAGGTCGAGTTCGTAGATGGGCCTTGTAGCCTTACATCTAGGGGTGGGGTTCAAATTAAGGGGCAAACAAAATATTTTGAAACAGCCAATGTGATAGTCGATTATGGGGTAAGAAGACATGCTGAACACGATTTTGAAAACCATTTTCTCGCCGGACAAGTAGTTCGCCCGGAATCCGGCCAAAACCAGAAAATTTGTTAAAAGCAAAAGCTTTATTTGAAGTTGATTAGATGTTCGAATTAGGGGTAAGAAGACATGTTGAACACGATGGTGAAAACCATTTTCTCGCCGGACAAGTAGTTCGCCCGGAATCTGGCCAAAACCGGAAAATTTGTTAAAAGCAAAAGTTTTATTTGAAGTTGATTAGATGTTCGATTTAGGGGTAAGAAGACATGTTGAACACGATGGTGAAAACCATTTTCTCGCCGGACAAGTAGTTCGCCCGGAATCCGGCCAAAACCGGAAAATTTGTTAAAAGCAAAAGTTTTATTTGAAGTTGATCAGACGTTCTTTATAGGGATAATAAGATATGCTGAATTCGTTTCTGAACTTTATTTTTTGCTGGACAAGTAGTTCGCTCGGAATTCGGCCGAAACCGGAAATTTGGCAGAAGTAAAGCAGGAAGTTTCGACCAGTATCGTCAAAATAGATATGGCTTATATATAGAGGTATATCTGAACTTGGTTTTATCAGATGATTAGCCTAGCGAAGACTGGATCTGGCGAAGACAAGACCTAGTTGTCTGGATCAAATATCAAATTTCTGGGATCCCATCGAAACCTTTGGTCTTGTTTCTACTTTTGCCACCCAAAAAGCCAGAAAATAAGCCAAGTGTGACCTTGGGGTGAAGGAAGGAAAGAAAAGTGATCGACAGTTGTGGCTGGGATGTAAGAGATATTTGAAGTTCGGAGGGGACATCTAGGAAATGTTGAAGAATAGCAAAATTAGCTGTCATCATTATGATGAAAATCCCGAAGGTTGGCTTCACTATGCGGAAGCTTCGGACATCTGGATCTGGAAGGTGAAGCCTGGCTTTAAGAACATTTTACTTTGCTGCTTACAGAGAAGGGTGAGGCACGGGCTTACCGCTCTAAATCTTGGGCCCGGTGAAGGCTATGTTATTATGAATGCATAAACAAACAAAATCACTTTTTCAAATAAAGAAAGGTTAAGCAATAATACTTTAGCCGATCGAATACGGCTGAAAGCTTGAAACCTCGCGAAAATCATTTATCGGGTACTTAGGAAAAAAAAAAATGGGTAAGACACGGACTTACCAGTTATCCATTTTGGGTAGGGGTTCAATCATTCCAGCTTCAAGCATGGTCTTGATAAGATGTTCATTCTCGCTTTCACTTCCATCGCATATGTGGATTTTCTCTGGTTTGCATAATTCAGCCGACTTGTCAATAAAGCTCCGAAGCTGAAAAAAAACGAATGACGATACCTGGACGATACCATTACTGAATCAATCTTGGTTTAAAAAAAGGTCCAGAGAAAACACGACCAGAGGTTTCAACTGGATAGCAAAAGGAAACATATATTCGTGCCAACGGATTGATTCATTACATCTTCGGACAAGTAAACTTGCTCGGATTAATATACATAGTTATTGTAAACAAGATCAAAGGTTTCGATAGGATCTTGAAACGGAATATTTACAAAAGACGTGCGACCAGTTTTAACCACTGGTTTGATTGTTATGACCTTAATATTTTAATTTTTTTGGGGGATCCCAAAACGTAAGTGGAGGGATACCTATGACATCGAAAAAGTCGTCCGTCTGTCCGTCCGTCTGTCAGCACGATAACTCTCGAAGGGAATGAAATATTTTGATGAGACTTGGTATAAGGATTCTTTGGGACAAGGGAAAGGTCGAACTCGTAGATGGGCTCTGTAGCCCTCTAGCCCTACATTTAGGGGTGGGGGAGGCAGTTCAAATTAAGGGGCAAATAAAATATTTCTAAACAGCTAACGAGATAGTCGATTAAGGGGTAAGAAGACATGCTGAACACGATTATGAAAACCATTTTCTTGCCGGACAAGTAGTTCACCCGAAGTCCGGCCAAAACCGGAAAGTTTGTTAAAAGCACAAGTTTTATTTGAAGTTGATTAGATGTTCGATTTAGAGGTAAGAAGACATGCTGAACACTTATGTGAAAATCATTTTCTACCCGGAAAAGTAGTTCGCCCGGAATCCGGCCAAAACTTGAAAATTTGTTAAAAGCAGAAGCGAGCAGAAGTTTTATTTGAAGTTGAAGTTAGATGTCGATTTAGGGGTAAGAAGAGATGCTGAATCCGTATAGACAATCATTTTCATATATGAGTCCGGCTGGGTCAACTTCATGGCTAGATCATGTCGCATGCTCCTTATCTCTAAGGAGTTATCAGAGTAATGTGAATGTAAGGTATGATATTTTTGGGTCTGACCATTTCCCCTTAGTTTTTGAGGCTAGGTTGCTTTGTCAAAGCACTGAGATCCAGCAGAGTTCGTCTTCCCCTTCCGTTTCTCCCCCGGTGGTGGCTTGGGATAAAACGACTAACGAACAATTATATGCTTACCGTGGTGGTGTGGAATCTAGACTTAGGGATCTTCAACGTAATTGTCCTGCCCCTTGTGGTGATGGGTCTTGTGGTGATGCTGGTCACCGAGCTAATCTGATAACCCTTTATATTTCAGTAATATCAATTCTTATTTGCAGTGCTTGCGAAAACCTACCCTGTGCAGGTAGAGTATCGCATGCAGGACAAAGAAATGTGGTTGCTGGTTGGTCCACATTTGTAAAGGACCAATATCGGGCAGCGAAGCTGGCTTTTCTAGCTTGGCTGCGGGCTGGTAAGCAGCCTGGTGATGAGCTCGATATAAGACGTCGGTCCCTCAACCGATCGTTTCGAAATGCGTTAAGGTGGTGCAGAAAGAATGTCGAGAGCCTGAAAGCATCCGCCCTTGCCAGATCACTACTTCATTGTAAGTTTAAGGAGTTTTGGAACCGTGTGGCCAAGTGTAACAAAAATTCTATCCCTAAACCTGCAGAGAGTGTTGGGGGTATTTCAGGTCCTGGACAGATTGCTGAGCTTTGGGGAAGGCACTTTGGCGAGGTATTTTCGTCAGTGCCGTCTGAAACTGGTCCGTTGGAGTTATCTCTTACCGCCACCCTTTCTAAAACAGATAAGCAGCTGATAACAAGCGAGGATGTTGCCAAGGTGGTGTCTGGGCTGTCTGGTAGTAAAAGTGGTGGACTGGATGGGTTGACTGCAAATCACCTGAAGCATGCAGGACCGGCGCTAGTTTGCATGCTCACCGCTCTGTTTAATGGTTTTCTGGCTCATGGTTTTGTCCCGGATGGTCTAACTGAGGTTTGTCTAGTACCTATCCCCAAATCTTTGGTGCTGGATCTTAGTAGTATTACTAACTATAGACCTATTGCCTTGGCGGCTGTGATTTCTAAGGTTTTTGAAAAATGCCTGTATGGGATTGTCGAACCTCAAATACGGTCATCAGCTTACCAATTTGGATTCAAGTCAAAGACCTCTACGGAATTTTGTGTATTCGTACTAAAATCGGTGGTGGAATATTTTTGGGCTTTTTCAACCCCTGTATTTGCTTGTTTTATTGACGCAAAGGCTGCTTTCGACCGTGTTAACCACGAGAAACTTCTTCGTAAGTTGCAGAGGAGTAGACCCCCGTATTGTTCTAACCCTTGCATGTTGGTTTAAAAACCAAAGATTTTATGTCAAATGGGATGGGCTGCTTAGCTCCCCATTTCATGTCCTAAACGGTGTTAGGCAGGGAGGTGTACTATCCCCTCTCCTTTATAACTTATATGTGGATGAATTAAACAGTGCGCTTGCTGATGCGGGGGTAGGTTGTTTTATCCAGGGTAGTTGCTTCAATAACATTAGTTATGCGGATGATTTGGTGGTGATGGCTACTACCATTCATGCTTTAAACGAGTTGATGAAACTTTGTGATGTTTTTGCTTCGGCACATGACGTGGTATTCAACACGAAAAAAACCCTTTGCATGGCATTCGTCCCACGTGGCCTGAAGCTGGTTCATCTCCCACCCGTTCTACTGTCTGGCCAGACACTGAAATTCGTCGATACTTTTAAGTATCTTGGATTTATTTTTACGCCATCTTTGAATGATGATCACCATGTTGATGCTTTAGCAAGGTCACTGAGCGCTAGAGCGAATCTTCTTATTCGTAGGTTTGGGTCATGCAATGCGTCTGTGAAGACGTTCCTTTTCAAAACGTACTGTTCCCAACTATATTGTTACTCTCTTGTGACTAACCAATCTTACAAGCGCGAAAGGACCTTTCGCGTCCTGTATAACAACTCTTTCCGGTGGTTACATGGGTTTAGATGGAACTGTTACGTAGTGCTTCGGGTATGTTTGTTGGTGAAGGAGTTCCTTCTCTCCCTGAAATCCGTCGTTCCTCCGTTCTTTCGCTTCAGTCTCGAATACTGGTGTCGAGCAATCCTCTGCTAATGATCCTGTGCGGACCGCAAATGCGCCTGTCTCTGCCTCTGTGGCAATCATGGGTAAAGAAATTTACTGTGGGTTCGACCCATCCTGATTGAATTTCGTGTGAGCTCGACCCATCTTGAGTGTGTGTGTAGGCTACTTTTTTGTTGGAGGCTTCATGCCTTCAGCATACTTTTTCTTTTTTTTTGTTTTGTTTAGTGTATATAAATTGAGTTGTTATGTAGCAGCCCCAGAGGCTATATTTTGAAATAAATAAATATAAAAAAAAAAAAAATTTCTACCCGTACATATAGTTCGCCCCGAAACCGGCTGAAACCGGAAAAGTTTGATTTGAAGTTGATTAGATGTTCGATATAAGGGTAAGCAGATACGCTGAATTCGCCTTTGAGCTTTTTTTTTTTTTGCCGGACAAATAGTTGGCTCGGAATCCGGCCGGGCAGAAGTAAGACAGGAAGTTTCGATCAGTTTTGTCAAAATACATATGACTTATAGGGGGTAAACACACATGCTGAATCCATATCTGAAGCTGGTTTTCTCAGATGATTAGCTGCCCCGATACCTCAACCGAATCCATTAGAAAACCTGACCCATAGGCTACATTATCTTATTTAAAAAAAAAATATTGGAAAAAATCAAATACGTCCATACATCATTAGCCTATTCAAAGTTCTGACAAATAAATTTTCCTATTTTCTTTCCGTGACATAGTGATACTCAAATTAGGGAAGTCGGTCACAGCATTTTGACAAGCTTATCTAATTAAGTACATGCTTTTCTTTCGATTTCAAGTGAAGGGCAAAGAACAGTCTCGTCTCTGACAATCATTGACACTAATTTTTGACGCTGTATGTCATTTTAATGAAAACTGAGACGCACGCTTTACTCTTCCCATGCTCCGTTTCCAGTGCAAAGAATCAGGCAATACGTCAATAATTACGTTTTTCTTTCTTTTTTTGCAATATTTGGCACCCATTTTTCTTTTTAATTCTTGGGATAATGGCGGAGGGTTAGGTCTGAGCTTTGACAGGGTCTCAAATTTCCCAACGTGTGTTCTGTAGTTTTTTTTTGTATATATCGCAGAGTTTAAAAGATAAGTCTGAAGAGGACCCTTGCCAAGGGAGCATATCAGTCGGTAAATTTTCATTCGGCAATTCCCAGTCGACAGTCCACACAGTGCAATTCAGTGAACAAGAAGTCCCTATAGGGGACAAGCGTGTTTTAGACCATCCTACTAAAGACAAGGCGGCTTTATCCTACACGTTGAGAGCTGATGAATACATAATTGAATACATAATTCAAAGGGGTACCTAGAGAACTCTAGGGAAAAGCTCTGGAAGTGTCTGATGATTTGCCCCCAACAAACCTCCGGCCGAGAGCAGAGAGTATCAGTAGATGGGCACCTGCACTGCGCGAACCTAATCCGGTTCGAATGCGAAAGTTTGCTTTTCGTCTGTAGCTTGTGCCGAAGGAGTCCTTAGAGTTTAACTGGAAGGCCAACTTATTTTTGTATCTGAACACATTTCATTATTTAGCTTGTGTTCAGGGATTTTTTTTTTTTTTTTAGCTATTCGCTCTAGTATGACGTTAAAGTTTAACTGCAAAGCCAACTTATTTTTATACCTTAGATTTGAATACACCGAATTATCTTGACTCCCGTAAGGGATTTTTATTTTTTACGTCGAGTAGTCCAGTAGTGACGTTGGGAATCTCCGCTGGTTGCACGACAAATAATTTTACGGCTAGGCCGCGGGAAAATCTGAATATCTGCAAAGCGTTCTTTCCATTGGCCAATAAAGTGAAAATTATGAAATGTTCGATTCCGGACTGCAAAACCTTTTTCCTGGTCACTTTCGCTTTCCATATTACTTTCATCTTCCTTGTTGAAGAATGCAAATCCGCCATGACTTGTTATTAATCGGCAATTGTCTGCCGCTGTAGTCGCTAAACATTTCAAACATAGAGGTACGTCCGTATAGAGGTACAACAGTTTCGGAGGGGAAATTACGTCAGCTAAAATTCAAAGATCGTGGATAACAAAGCAACGAAGCAACGCGTTTTTGTCGGTTCTTCTAGCCTAATTAGGTAAAAATATGATGGGTAACCTGACTGTCGTATCTTAGCCCTATTCTGTTAACCTTTAAGAATATCTACGGCCGTCCTTACAACGCAAAATTCTAGTACGATGCGGAAACTTTGTATCTCAACCCAAAGTCGCCTTTTTAGTGGCAAATGGTCAGCTCGCGAAAGGTAGGTAACTGCGTGACGACTTCTTTTTCATAAATTGTTTTCGTGAAGCATACAACGATACAACACAGGTACAAGCGCATCGAGGTACCACAAATCCGACATGAAAATTCCGCTATGTGAAATTCAATTATTCCGAATAATTTATTCGTGAACAGCGGAGCAACGAAGTAACGCATTTTCATCAGGTCTTCGAGAGTCTGTAAGTGAATAAGTGATGGCTAACTAGATTGTTCTATCTCAGCCCTTTTAAGTTAAACATCAATGGAGATCAACCTACAAAACTGTAAATGATTAAATTAATTTTCTTTTCTCTCCAGTTTTTTTAAACATTTTTTAGTTTAAAAAATACTTACTTAATGCTGTGCTATACAGCTTGGCTTAATAGAAAAAAAAACGGTGTTTCGAGAGGCCGTTCGTGCTACTGGGCTTTTGCCTGCTTCAATCAATCGACCACTTGAAAACACGTTTTCGAGGTTTTCAAAACCGGCGTGCAGCCAGGCAGCTTGCCGAGAAATCTGTTTCTTGATTTTCCGCCAAGTCATGCTTAAACCGCACTGTGGGCGTGGCAGCCTTGCTCTTATTTTTTGTACTCTTTTTTTCAATAGGTATTTTGCTGAGTCGCGTATCCCGCTATTCTGAAATCCACAGATCCGAACCTTACCGTGGAAGTCTCGAAATATGTACAGAAAGAAAGCCCTTTCTACCGACCGACTACATGTGTGAAGAATAATTAAGTGTTTTAAAGGTTTGTTTATGTAGTGCCCAGTGCCGCGGTGCCCGGCCTGCGTCGGCACCGGTTGCCAAAATCAGCATGTTTAAAAGCGGGAATCGCCTAATTTATGGCCGGCACCGGTGCCGGCAACGCTGGTTTCCGGTCGGTGCCGGGAAAGGGTGTATAGCATGTGACGGGGAGTGGGAACCCCTCGGCCCTAGTGTACAAATATAAATCCCTTCAGACTGGGGAAGGTGTAACCGTATTCCTTATTTTGTTTAACATGCTCCGTATGATACTCAGAAATTAACAATCGAGGAATCGGATGTACTCGCAGTTTCATCATAATACAGTGACAGGTGGAAGGAAAGTTATAGGTGTTCGGAAACAGAAAAGTTGTTTTAAAGCAGACCTATTCTGAACAGAAACATCGTATTTTGAGACCATCTTTTCTTTCATTCAAACTTCGTGTTCAAGGACAGAAATTAGATAAAGCGAAAGGAAACGAAAAAAAAGATAAAGATTTTTTTTTTACTTACAGCAGGGGATAAAGCCTTCATATCTCCGTGTATTGAACTGAGTCGTCGCAGTGCTAGGACTGAACTGAAACCCATCGATGATGAAATAAACCCCATATTGCCACATTTTCTGCAAAAATAACGAACAGGTTATTTCTACGTCTATCCCTAATTACTACAACTGCTTCGTCAGTGACCCATGGTTGCTACGCAGATTGTTTTGATTTCATATGTCGCTAGGCACGTATGCCAATGCCACCTAGACGGCTGAACTGTAACCACGCAGCATGCGTGCTCTTTATTACATATCAACACCATCCTGTATCCCCCAACAACTTTTGGCAACTATAATAAATTCCTATGCCAAAAAATAATCACGTTTTTTCTTGACGTCTACGTGTTTTTGTTCACCACTGCTTGTTCGCCTTCGAATCATGGTATGTCAAAATGCTCAATAATAAAATCAACCTTTCTTTAAATAAGCAAGGACCAAATGATAAAAATTAATCACATCGTCGAAGGATTAAGTGTCAAAACCATTCTCAGGAGTCAATAATAGACGTTAATTGTTAGCTCATGTAAAAGCGGCTATTCCACTATTCTCCGATCGTAAAATTCGCTATCATACTGCGTTTTCACTTTCTTACATGTGTCACCTTACAACGCGATATCTTGGTTAACCTTTGTTTTCGGTTTCACATGCGAGGTACGAAAATCACCATATTTCAATTTAGAGCTTCGAAGCGGACCACTTTCAGTAAATCTCGCATGTCTCATTATTAGCACTTGCCCACAGATATAGTATAACAGATCCACAGGTTAACCAGTAGAAAATCTACAATCTGTTTCCCGAGAACTGAAGTTTTACAATGTGTACTAGCCATATCTAAGTTGCGTTTGAGACTTGTGTTTTCCCTGAGTTTAGCAAAAAGCGTTTTCAACTGTCAGAGTCAAACACTGTCTTACTGTGTTTATGTTTAAAAGCGTTCTAAGTGTTATGCGCGGGTTTAACACCGATTATCCAGAACACACAACTCTCCCGAATAGCAAGTTACGTTGCGTGTCTAACGCTTGACTCGAGAGTAAACACCGTGGGATGAAAACGGGTTTTTGCACATTGGCGTTAAACTCGTTGTTGTCTGAAAACGCAACTTTAATTTTACTAGCTCTTTGTCACAAGTTTTGATAATGAGACAATAGAGGACTTTTAGAAACATGTCCGCTTTGAGCGCTAAACTAGAAAAAGGCGAATTCTTGTAGCGCATATTGCTAGTTAGCAAGGTTACAAAATATTAGGATCATAGATGCTTTAAAGGACGCGTCTTTCTTATGATAGTAATCCATTCTACTTCAGTAACATTTCAATCCATTCCCGTTCCTTAGATTCAACATTTCATAAGTCCTCTACCAGTATTACAAACGATTGTGGTCTTTACGTGATGTATCAGGCCCCCAATCACTGTTTCCGAGGAGCTTATTGGTCCGAAGCCCCGTTACGCAAATATTGCCAAGCTTTTCATCCAAGACGAGGAACATGGAAAGAGGCGAAAAACAGCCGAAGCCTTGAGTAATGTTCTGTAAGCATAGCTAAGTTTCAAAGTAGTCAACTATCTCAGATCATTTCCGCAGAAACGCTATGTAGTGCAAATTGTCCTTTAAAAGATCCGTCATACCTATAATGCTAATGCAACATACTTCCGTAATTGTTCCATCAACTCTTAAACGAAGACACGAATTTCATACATTATACGGATCCCCCCCCCCAACTCCCCCACAGTGACTGGATCCGGTCCGGTTATGCCATTTACGTATCTAGGACTTGTTCTTCCCACCAAGTTTCATCCCGAACCCTCCACTAAATGGGGCATCTGAGACATGGGGTCTTTCTATATGTCAAGTTTCATTAAAGATCCGATAACCCGTTCGTAAGTTAAAAATACCTCACTTTTCCGGATTCACCCTCCCTCAACCCCCCCCCCCCCCCAGATGATCGGATCGGGGAAACGACTATTCTTAAGTGAATCTGATCGGATCCCTGTCACGCCTGCCAACTTTCATCGTCCTAGCACATAAGGAAGTACCGAACTCGCGGGATCACTATAGAAATTCCGATCCCCCCCAACTCCCCCACAGTGAGCGGATCCGGTCCGGTTATGTCAATCACGTATCTAGGACTTGTACTTGTTCTTCCCACCAAGTTTCATCCCAATCCCTCCACTCCAAGCGTTTCCCAAGATTTCCGGCTCCCCCCCTAAGTCACCGGATCCAGTCCGGATTTTAATGGGGATGTCTGGAGCACGAGGTCTCCCCAAATACTAAGTTTCATTAAGATCCGATCATCCGTTCAAAAGTTATAAATTCCTCAATATTCCGGATTCCCCCCCCTCCACTCCCCCTACGATGTTCGGATCAGGAAAGTGACTATTTCCAACTTAATCTTTTGGGGTCCCTGATACGCCTACCAAGTTTCATCGTCCTAGCTTATGTGGAAGCGCCCGAACTAGCAAAACCCGGACCGACCGACCGACGGACGGAGAGAAATTGCGATCGCTATATGGCACTTGGCCGAAGGGAAGTGCCATAAAAACCTATCCCATCCCCCAGTAGGTCTATATATGCTACTGCCGATAAATCCAATACCAGTGTGCGATGTTAGGCATTGCAAGAATCTGAACATTTAAACATTTTTTCTCCCGTGGATGCTTGTATTCTAGAAACTTTTAAGGCGTTTTTCCGTGACAATCCAGATTGACGATTCACAATCCCGATTCTCCGAAAAGCGTTTTCTCTGATAATCCAGATTATGAAAAATCGTTTTTCTCTGACAACCTGACAATAGTCAATTTGATGTTTCTCACACGAATCAGTTATCTAGGATTATAATCCGGGATTGTTGCGGAAAAACGCTTTTATTTGTTCAGGCGACGTGGCCAGCGGATCTTGGTAACTACCAGTGATGCTCACCTCAGAACTATATAACCAGTTTCGCAGACGCACCTTTCTCAAAGTCCAATAAAGACACAGAACCATTCACCCACGTGATAACCGCCTTAAAACTCACCAATTAAAACGAAGCAACTTGGCAAGGGACTTCAAAACGGGTTGCACTGGTCTCGTACACGGACAAAAGCGCACGTATGCCGCTGAATTGGAAATACTAACAGGTAATAAAAAACAACAAATTTTCGAACAAACCTTCTCACGAGAATGTAATAAAGAGAGAGAACTCTCGATTCCAACAAATCGATCACGTTGAAGTTTTGCACTTCCAGTTGAATAAAACATACAATTTCATTCCCGAAGTTCGAATTTCAAGCGGTAGCCTAATTCTAATCATCCCCAATGCCAATTGACTGGATTTCTGTTTGCCCAGTTTGGCTCCTTCGGTGACCCGAAAATCTTTTCCAACCAGCAATTCGAATATGGTAGTCTTTTACACAAATTTTCGAAGTCTATCATTAAGCCATTATCTGTGTTCCAGTTCAGATCCACCATTCCTATTAATCCCCAAACGACCATCATCATCATCAATGTTCAAGGATAAGACTCTGCTAGGATATGTGTATAAAAATTATTCCATCAGCAGAAAAAGGTGCAAACATTCCTGACGATGAGTTCTGCACTACCTATTCAAACGTAAATCTTCTAATACATTTTAACGAAAAGTACAGATCTATTGTATTGCATTATATTATGGATGCTGATAATGAGGCTAGGGTAGGCAAAGATTAATCCGCTTGGAGAACTGAACTGGTACAAGGCCAAATGTACGGACACATACGATTATTTCGAATCTAAACCCAGGAGGCCCTGAGTGTGTAGCTAACTTACAGCAGAAGAAGTGCCGCTAGTTTCAATAGAATCAATTACACAACCTTCGATTATTGGAATAAATACAGTATCAACGGCTTCTCATTTACTTAGTATCAGCATCCAAAGCCCAAAAGACGATTTCAGGGCCCGACTTGGCCATCAGCAAAGATATTGGTCCACTTCTAGTCTAGAAGTCGATTAATCTCTTTTTGCCTCCCTTCGCCTCGTTATCAGCATACATTAATTAACAAAAAAGAGAATGGCAATGCGAGACTCTCATCGTCAAGGATGTTTCTTCTACTGACGGAGTGTGCCCAAGCAGAGTTTTAGTTAAACGTTGACGATAGCGATGACCAGGATTCCTGTGAACCAAACCGTACCGTGGCTCTGAACGGAGAATGAACGTTTTCCCAACATAGAGCTAAATGAGACATCTAACCTGTTTCGTCCTCATGTCTTTCTTTTCATTCATGTTCGAGCCATGGCGTAGACACCAAGAAAAATTGAAAAATTGCTCCCCTATTTCCTCAGTTCTGACCAATAGAACTAAGATTCATTTCGGATGACTGCACACACAGAACTTGAACAACATTATTAAACAAACAGGGACATAGCAAGAAGATGGAGCACAGTTAGACTGTTGTAAAGTTAAAAAAGATGAAACTGACTAAGATGTGTGATATTAGCAGCAAGTGAAGCATAAGCGATCCGCATCTTTTTAGCGAGGTTCTGAATGGCAAGCTTGATGGTTTGTTCAACAGTTTTTCCGACGGGCATGCCAAGGTAAACAAGACTGTCAGAAAGCTGAATAGATGTTTCAGAAAAAGTCGCTTGTCTGAATTACTCTTCAGATTGAAAGAAATTGCTACATTTTATCAGCATTAAAACTCAGTCCGATCTGGTGATATTCACGTTGTAGTTCTGAAAATGTACTCTCACTTCCCTGGAAAGTGCGACTTAGATTCAAAATATCATCGGCGTAAGTAAACAGGACACAAGAGGCGTATTCTCGCCGTTCAAGGGGAACGGCGAGAATAGAGGGAGTCACTTCACGCGGACTCCGCGTACGAAAACAACGAGAACACGGGGAATGCTTCCAAAATGGATTTTGTTCGAAAACAGAAATATGCCGTTGACGAAATTAGTCTAGATCCACTTTATTTTTAGTTTTCTTTACTCTGTTTGTTTTTAATTAATTTTACATTGCACCAACACCAGCCAAATCTTAATCCCCTCCGAATCTGAAAGGGAGTCCTTTTTGATGATGGTGACGATAGTCGGATCGTTCCCCGTCCATGGGGACTCGTGAGAATACAGGGAGTGAGTCCCCGGGACATACAAAAACGCGGGGACTCCTCAAGTGGAGTCCTCGGGGAACGGCGAGAATACGCCTATCGATACCGCTGAAAATACACGTGCACTCGACAGAGTTTTGAGCAGGAAGAACCTAATTAAATAGAGCAGGGGAAGTTAAACCTCCCTGTCTTACACCCTTTAAAACGTTGAAGAGGTCCAAACCCCCTTTCATTTTCGCTCTGAGATGACTGTATATATTAATGAAGACATTTAATAACAGAAGGATCAACCCCTCTTTTTATGGCTAATATCAAAGAATCCGGCATCTCTGGTAGACTGCTCTGAATAGTTTTCGAATTTCCTACAGATAGAAAATGGGAAGAGCAGGAGAGAGAGAGAGAGAAAGTTGTGGAGCTACCAGCTATTCATCTGGTGTCTGAACGGGATTTGCCGAAATTGTATAACCAGATACAGTCATTCAAAATTCTCCTCGATCTATAGGAGGAGAATTCTTTGTGTTAACATTTTATTGCGGGCAGGTGCCAAATGGAGCTTAAATACATATGGTCAGTGTTAATAGTACCCAAAATTAGTTGCTGCGGATGCCACCAACACCAGCAGACCAAATGAAAACAGAGCAGAAACTAACCAAGTGTACAAGTCGTTTTGAGTAGCCAATAGCTTGCACACATCTGATCATCCACCATTGTGGTTATTGAATTCATGAACAAGAAACTAGGATTATAAGTAAGAATATCTCTCCTGATGGAAAGACAAAGTCTGAGCTTAAATTTGGGAGTTGCCATGTATTTTGCTGAACTGGGAACACTGTGAAAAGAAGTATGAGAACTTGGTTACTAGTTTGAAAATATGATGGGAAAACCCTGTCCTCCCGTAGGGAAAAAAGGTACCCGGATTCCCGTAAAGGTGTCCGGAATTTTGGAACAACATTCCGGGCACGGAAAACGTAACGGAAATCCCGGCTGGGGGGTTTATTTCCCGGAATCCCACGTTAAACTGCGGAATTCCAGGAAACAAGACTCCCTAGGCGGGAATTCCGTTGCGTTTTCCGTGCCCGGAATGTTGTTCCAAAATTCCGGACACCTTTACGGGAATCCGGGTACCTTTTTTTCCTACGGGCTGTGATCTAGTACTGTATGTCTGCACTTTGCAAGGGGTCTTTTCACATCAATACAAGATTTATCATACCCATTTTTAGGCTACTCAATCTGAATTTTCCACAAAATGTTCTGCCAAACTAATAAAGCAACACTGAGTATAAAATTAAATATAGTCCTACAGGAGAGGTATGTTCATTTGAACAGTTGATTAAATTTGAACAGTGCAGTTTTGAGAAACGGTAGAATGAAGATCATATCACCTATTCAGCTGTTCTCAGTAGCCCATAATTAACTACTTTATGTGTAGTTGACTGTGTAGTTGACTTTAGTCAAGACAAGTAAGTGCATAAAAATGTCACTGTTCAAAGTCAACAGACGTTCATAAAATAAAACACTTGTTTACTTGTACATACAGTAGAGGTATGCTTATTTGAAAAACCTCTCTAAATTTCTCCATACGTTGACTTTGTTTCTTGCCTTGAAACGGGAAAATAACAAACTTGATGTTAATTAACAGCTTACTATTTCAGCAATCATTCTATCCCAAACATATACTGATAAAGTTGTGTTTCCACAGATTCTCCGAACTTTAAAACTTTACCTTCATCTATTCACGCCCATTTTGGCGTATTTTTACGGCTACAGATAGACTGAAATTGATCAATACTGAGTATAAAATTAAATATAGGCCTACAGGAGAGGTATGTTCATTTGAACAGTTGATTAAATTTGAACAGTGCAGTTTTTGGAAACGGTAGAATGAAGATCATATCACCTATTCAGCTGTTCTCAGGAGCCCATAATTAACTACTTTATGTGTAGTTGACTGTGTAGTTGACTTTAGTCAAGACAAGTAAGCGCATAAAAGTGTCACTGTTCAAAGTCAACAGACGTTCATAAAATAAAACACTTGTTTACTTGTACATACAGTAGAGGTATGCTTATTTGAAAAACCTCTCTAAATTTCTCCATACGTTGACTTTGTTTCTTGCCTTGAAACGGGAAAATAACAAACTTGATGTTAATTAACAGCTTACTATTTCAGCAATCATTCTATCCCAAACATATATTGATAAAGTTGTGTTTCCACAGATTCTCCGAACTTTAAAACTTTACCTTCATCTATTCACGCCCATTTTGGCGTATTTTTACGGCTACAGATAGACTGAAATTGCGCTCAGTCTACTATAAATATGCAAAATTTCTATTGCGTTTACCACCACGGACAAGTAGGCTAACAGATATGTTTCGCGTCGGTATGGCGTTAAGAATCCAGAAGAAGCAATCGTAGCGCAGATTGCTCGTTATAATTTGTCAGTTGAGTCCCACCCCTGGGCTATGATTCCCCGTAGGGAAAAAAGGTACCCGGATTCCCGTAAAGGTGTCCGGAATTTTGGAACAACATTCCGGGCACGGAAAACGTAACGAAAATCCCGGCTGGGGGGTTTATTTCCCGGAATCCCGCGTTAAACTGCGGAATTCCAGGAAACAAGACTCCCCAGGCGGGATTTCCGTTACGTTTTCCGTGCCCGGAATGTTGTTCCAAAATTCCGGACACCTTTACGGGAATCCGGGTACCTTTTTTCCCTACGGGTCTGCAACACTGTTGGTTGTTGTGTTCGTTCTTTTTTGTTGTTGTCAGCGGAATTAGTGTTTTCCGTTTCTTCTTTTTTGCCTTATCTTTTGTTGCGCTCCTTCTGTTTTTTTTTATTGATGGGCAACAAATGCATTCATTCATTCACTGGTTTGAATGAACCAGCAGCGAGCTAACAGAATATGGAAAGAGTTGTCTCAGTCACACAGATCTCCTTAATTTTTGGATATGATGCCCCAACATATGGGCTAAAGCTTGTCCACACGCATAACCAAACGTGCATCAGAGCAGACCTTCAGCAACTTAGCCTACAAATTACGAGAATTAGTGGAGCAAGTTTACAAATTACGAAAATTACTGTGAAACCTAAGCAATACTGATTAAGAAAATAACTTGAAAAATATGAAAATTATGGAACTGAAGAGAAATTGACAACCATGGCAACCACTGACAACATTGTTTTCCACAATTAGCAGAAAGAAAGTGAGTTGTCTGTCGGGTCTGATGCGCTACCTACAGGAGAGGTACCCAACCTCAGACAAGATTTCAAATTTCCAGAGAAATCTTTTTTTAGTGAGATATATCTGGCTTAAAAAGGAAACAAAAAACATGACAAAAATACTAGAGTGAAGCTAATAGAATGGTTTACATGTTGGGGATATAAATTTTACTTCAATATTTCCAGTTAAATATAATTTTCTTTTCAAACAGTTTCACCCATTTTTACATGAGGTCAGATTGCTTGCAAAGTGATGAAAAAGATAGAGGTAATAAGGCTAATAACCAGAAAATCCCTTTTTAAACCACGTTCAAAACAAAGAAAAGACAAATAATTTTAATATTTTGGGACATAACTGTTGAAAAAAAAATTCAGATTTTGCTTCTTGACTGTCAGGATAGCACTGAACTTTTTTTTTAACATTTTCGCGGCAAAATTCAAGGTTACGTAAAAACGAGGTCATGTACCCCTCCTGTATGGTAAAAGAAACAAAGTTTATGCACAAGCATACAGGAGGGGTAACTGGCCTCATTTTTACGCAACCTCAAATTTGGCCGCAAAAATGTTAAAATGAAATTTCCATGCAGTTCTGACATTCAAAAAGCAAAATCTGACATTTTTTTTAACAATTAGCCTATGTCCCAAAATATAAGATTTATTTGTCTTTTCTTTATCTTGAACCTGGTTTAAAAAAGGTTTCTGGTCATTAGCTTTATTAACTTTATCTTTTTCATCTCTTTGCAAGCAATCTGACCTCAGGTAAAAATGGGTGATACCAACTGGCTGACAACATTCTGTCCCCCCCTCTCTCCTTTTTTTGGTTTCTTTTTAAGCCAGACAGATTTCACTAAAGAAAGATTTCTCTGGAAATTTGAAATCTCGTCTGAGGCTGAGGTTGGGTATCTCTCCTGTAAACAGATAACCTATGAACAATGTGTTTAATTTTTGGACTGTTGGGTGCTGGTTGGGTGTCAGTTTGTGAATGCTTTGAGAGTGGAGACATGAGAAAAGAAAAGGTCCTCAAAATACGCAAATTTGTGTTGCAACATTCATATAAATTTATTGTTTTGCCAAGTACAAGAGGGGTACCTGATCTCGTTTTTACACTATCTCGATTTTTGCCGCGAAATTGTTATTTATGTAGCCTACATGCTGTCCTGACAGTCAAGAGGCAAAATATGACTTTTTTCAAAGTCTTGTGTCCAAAAATATTCAAATTCTGTGCCTTTTCTTTGTTTTGTAGCTGTTTTCAAAAGCTATTTTCTGGCTTTTGACTTTGCTAACTCTACCTATTTCATCTTCATCATTTTGTAAGTCAATGGAGGTAAGGTTAGAATGAAATAATCTTGTTTCAAAAGAAAAATATATTAAACTAGAAATATTAAAGCAATATTTATTTATCCAATATGTAAACCATTCAATTAGCTTCAATCTAGTACAGTATAGGGATGCTTATGCCTATGGCTATGTGAACGTTTGTTGACTTCGGACTTTGCCATTTTCATGCACTTGCTGTGTCTAAAGCTAACTACCAGTTAGCCAAAGTAGGTAAGAAGGGCAGCTGGAAACACCTGTACAGGTATTTTGGATCTTCAGTATACCATTTGGCCCAAAACTGCAGTGTTCACATTAAAGTAACTGTTCACATAAGCATAACTCTACTGTATTTTTGTCATAATTGTTGGTTCCTTTTTAAGCCAGATGGATTATTCTGAAGGAAAGACTTCTCTGGAAATTTCAAATCTTGTGTGAGGTTGGATTGTAGGCTATTTTAATAGATGACAAGATGTGGACTATTAAGTAAAAGTTCCCTGGCAGCCTATGGTTTTACTTTTTACTTCTGTGACAGTTCAGTGCTACAGGAGGGGTATCCAACCTCAGACAAGATTTCAAATTTCCAGATAGGTCTTTCCATCAGAATAATCCATCTGGCTTAAAAAGGAACCAACAAATATGACAAAAATACTAGACTGAAGCTAGTTGAATGGTTTACATATCGGATTAATAATTATTACTTCAGTATTTCTAGTTAAACTTATTTTTCTTTTCAAACATGATTACTTTATTCTAACCTCTCCCCAATTGACTTAAAAATGATGAAAAAGGAAGAGTTAGCAAAGTCAATAGCCAGAAAACAGGATTTCAAAATAGTTACAAAAGGGAGAAAAAGGCACAGAATTTGAATATTTTTGGACACATGACTTTGAAAAAGTCATATTTTGCCTCTTGACTGTCAGGTGTAAATTTCTATGAAAAAGAAAAATGGATGTGTGGTGCTGGTGTGGTGTGTAGGCATAGCGTGGTTATGTGTAGCCGGCAAGCATGATATTGGCTACTGGTTTGTAGATGTTAATGCACCGAGTCTTTTCGAAGGCGATACTCAGTTCGTAGGTCAATAACTAAACACATATATTTCGTATCTACTTACATTGGAGCTGGGTTAGTACACTGAACACTGAACTTGCTTCTTAGCTCGGGACTCCACTGAGCTCCTGATTGAACAGAGAACTAACTTCCCAACCGTGGGTTCGGTCCTTATAAAGACTTGGACAACTTCGCATAGAGTGCATTAGCCAATACTACCAATAGGTTTCTGATAGGTTTGAAAGGAGTAAGTGTGACTTAGTTTATGTTCTTCCTCATTTTGGGAAAGGGTAATAATCTCCGGAGAAAAGCATGGGCGTTAGAGCTAGTCCGAAAATAGAGAGAGTTGAGGATAGAGCTTGTTTAGTAAGTTTTTGAACAAGATAATTGTTTACCCTAAATGTATCCTCACATTTCATTTTAACATTTTCGCCGCAAAAAACGAGGTAGTGTAAAAACGAGGTTGGATAGCCCAGGGATACCCCTCCTGTAGGTGATGTTCAAATAGGCATAACTGAGGCATACCTTTACTTCAATACAATATACTAATAAAAAAAAAATA
This sequence comes from Branchinecta lindahli, assembly GCA_023053555.1. Taxonomy (NCBI): domain Eukaryota; kingdom Metazoa; phylum Arthropoda; class Branchiopoda; order Anostraca; family Branchinectidae; genus Branchinecta; species Branchinecta lindahli. The sequence continues at coordinate 5,428,668 of JAKZAO010000002.1, forward strand.
TAAAGAGCTTACCTAAAAACAGCCAGCATCATAGATGTCGACATTTCCTTGACCTTGGCAAACAAAAAACAATTGTCCTTTTTCCCATAAAACAGGTGGCAAACTGAGCTTTCAAAAGCAGGAACTATTCAATTATGGTCCCTGGGACAAACAAAGGAATAACTATCTGTAGCTAGCAGCTCCTCCACAAGATTGGTTTGGTTCTAGCCAAATTATTTTTTTTTTTAATCACAAAATGCGAAGACAATCGTCAACAGAGTGATGCATGCCTGTTGATTATGGTGAGCACCATCCGATCAACGTCTACGAAGAGGTAGAAACAAGAGGCTTCTCGCCGTTCCCCGGGGACTCCACTTGAGTCCCCGAGTTTCTGGTTGTCCCGGGGACGCACTCCCCGTATTCTCGCGAGCAGGGGCGTCCCCAGGGGGGTGGGGGGTGCTGCACCTCCCCAGAAGGCATGCTGGAAAAATTTCCGGTAAATTTTGACTGGTACGGCGAAGCCGCGCCAGTTAAAATTTGACAAATTCACCTGAACTTGATGATTTTTAGGGAATCTAACTAAACCTTTCACAAGAAATCTACCGGAACTTGACTTAGTAAATCTGTTGGAACGTGTCTCAGGGGGATCTACCGGAATTTTCCCCAAGGAATCTTCCAGAATTCGGCTCTGGGAATCTGCCGGAATTTTGCTGCTTACCTAACTAAGTATAACCTCACGACTTACAGGGATGACCCCGAAACACAACTTATCCGAGCGATTCGTGCAGAAGGACAAAACAGTGTACCGGAACATTCACCGGGTGCTTCCGGTTTTCTCCAAAATTTCTGTAGCTTTCAAAAATTAGGCAACCTACCGAAATTTACAGAATTTCCAACTACAAATATTGTTCCAGGAATAATACCACAGTACCGTCTACTCAAGTTACGACAGCCTTCTCGACTTAAAAGTTACAAATTAAAATTTGGCAAATTCACGTGAACTTGATGATTTTTAGGGAATCTACCGGATCATTGCTCAGGGAACCTACCGGATTTTGCTCAGGAAAGACTCACAAGTTAGCCTTGTTCCGGCATGATCTCGAGAGTCTCACAGGACAGCCTAGGAAGAAACAAAACGTTTGAAGATATATATATTCAAAGATGGATTCGAATTTTTTCGTGAATATTAATAAATATCGGTTTCACATGCGATTAGTAACAGAATCTCAAGACGATGGTTGGCCACTAGTGAACACAAGGTGGTCGTAACCAATTTCTGCTTACTATACTAAAAATTCTTTCCCCTTTTTCTTAGCTAGATTTAACGCTTTCCATACTAGTACTACATGTTTCAATTCACGTAGGACCTCGAATACATATATCTTCGAATATATATATATCTTCAGACTTTTTGTTTGTTTCGAGGCTGTCCTGGGGACTTTCGAGATCATGTCGAGACGAGTTGAGAATGCTGTCGAAACTTTCAAATTTGCGATACCTCTGTGTGGTTGTCCCTCTACGCTTGAAATATTTACCAACTAGAAATGTAAGCCATTGCCGAAAATTAAAAGAAAATATCAGATTCATTCCAAGACATGTCCTAAAATCATTTTCCTACTTTTCTACAGGCGTAACTTCTCCAGTGTCGCAGATTTAGCCCTGGCCTTCACTTCTGGATGATTTTTTTTGTTCGTGCGCACAGCGCACACTCTGAACGTTATTGCAAGAGCCCCGGTTGGAAAATACAAAATCCCTCAGATAAGTCAAACTATTTCAGTGTTTTCAAATATCAGAAGTCAATGCCTTTGCAGAAGTCTTCAAAGGCAGAAGTCTGCCTTTGCAAATACGAGCCCATCTTTGTTTACCGTCGTTTGTAACACATAATCAAAGTCAAACATAACAGTATTCTAGAGTTTCTGCAGAGGCATTCAGTAAGAAAAGTTTAAGGTAAAATTTTGAAAAATTGCGGTAAATCTCGAAAAATTCCGGTAAAATTTTGAAGCCGCCCCCCTATCAGGAAGGTGTCGGGACGCCCCTGCTGGCGAGTCCCTACGGACGGGGAATGCTCCGATTATCATCACTATCATCAAAAAGGACTCCCTTTCAGATTAGGAGGGGAATCAATTTTTGCTGGTTTTGGTGCAATTTAAAATTAATGAAAAACAAATAGGATAAACGAAACCCAAAATAAAGTGGATCCAGATAAATTTCGTCAATTGCATTTTTTTTTTTTTTTTTAACAAAATCCATTTTGAAAGTATTCCCCCTGTTTCACGGCGAGAATATGCCTAAGAGCTAAGGCTCATATGGCACTCTGGTGGAACTTGATACAAGTAGAGGCGTATTCTCGCAGTTCCCTGAGGACTCCTCAGTCCTCGGGGAATCAAGGGACTCCACGCGGACTCCGCGTATGGAAAACATCGAGGACATGTGTCTAAAATGGATTTCGTTCGAAACAAAAAATATGCAGTTCCCTAAATTAGTCTTGAGCCACTTTTATTTTTGGTTTTCTTTATTCTGATTATTTCTATTTAATTTTACAATGCACCATTACAAGTAAAAATTCATTCCCCTCCAAATCTAAAAGGGAGTCCTTTTTGATGACGTTGACGATAATTGGAGCAATCCCCGTCTGTGGGGACTCACGAAAATACGGGGAGTGAGTCCCCGGGACAAACAAAAACGCGGGACTCTTCAGGTGGAGTCCTCGGGGAACGGCGAAAATACGCCTTAGGTTAGTCTCTCAAGTTAGTCTGTTCGTGTCCTGATACCCCTTCCATGTTTCATCTTCCTAGCACACCAGGGAATATCAGAACCGCGGGATCACCTGAATTCCGGACCCCCAACTCCCTCGCAGTGCCCGAATCCGGTCCGGTTATGTCAACGATTTATCTAGGACTTGTGCAGGTTCCTCCCACCAAGTTTCATACCAATTCCTCCATTCTAAGCGTTTCCAAGTTTTCCGGTTCCACCCTCCGGCTCCCCCAAAGTCACCGGATCCGGTCCGGATTTGAAGTAGGTTGTCTGAAACTTGGGTTCTACCAAATATCAAGTTTCATTAAGATTAGATCACCCGTTCAGAAGTTATAAATACCCCAAGATTCCGGATTCCTCCTCCCTCCACTCCCCCACGATGCTCGGATCGAAGAAGTGACTATTTCCAACTTAATGTTTTGGGGTTCCTGATATACCTGCCAAGTTTCACCGTCCTAGCTTCTATGGAAGTGCCCAAACGATGCGTAACTCAATTTTTATGGCACTTGCAAGCTAAGCCCCAAGTGCCATATACCGTTCGCAATTCCGTCTGTCGGTCGGTCCGTCACACTTTTTCAAGTTAGGGTACTTCCAGATGTGCTAGGACGATGAAACTCGGCAGGCATATCAGGGACCCGAACAAACTAACCTCGAAATAATCAGTTTCTCGATCCGACCATCTTTCTCGATTGGCTCCGGCGACTGTGGGGGAGTTTGACGGAGGGGGAGGTCCGGAGTTCTGGGGATCGCGAGTTAAGGTACTTCCAGATGTGCTAGGACGATGAAACTTGGCTGGAATATTAGAGATTCGCCAATAATGCTGTATTTTGTGATAGCAGTAAATTCTGAATATCCCTACTACGAATGGGCTTTTCTAAAGATACGCAGTTCCACCTGTCTCTATCCCCCATAAGCACCAGGTTTTTGGGAAAACGCGTATCTTAGCTAACTGCATTGTCATTTAGATACAGTTGAATTCACAAAGTGGACTAAAAGGAACTCGCACCAAGGCTTTCATGTCTCGGCTATACGTTGTCAGTTTGGTTCTCATCGGACTCTCATTCGTCTTCATCTGGCTCGGGAAGCCAGTCTTTCTTTTTCGTGGATTTTAAGAACTTTCATGTTGGAAGTTCTCGCGTATGGCCGCCGTATTGCAAAGCTTCAGAACTTTTTTTTTTTTTTTGAGAGGTAGCCTGTATGCTACGGACATCGTAGCTTACGCTAGATTGTGCCGTGCCCCGCAGCCATAGGTGTGGTACTACGCGCGCTGTAGCTGTTGTCCAGTTTGCCGCAGGACGTTAATCCAGAACGTGCCCAAGGCTCTGCCGATGTTTTTTCAGGAAAACGTCCCTAAACACCGTGGGGACGCAAACCCTCAACCTTCCGGTCAAGAGCCCGACGCGCTATACGACTGGCGCCATCGGAGTCTAAGTTTTTGACGGAGGTCGAGTTTTGCTTCTAAGATAGGGAGTTCCGATTTGTAACAGTGGTTTGGCAATCTCTTGGACCATTTCAAATTTTCTGCTTTGATTTTGCCCCGAACTGCCTACCGACCGACTGCCTATCGAACTTCAGTGCTCGTGTCAACGTGTTTCTGTTGAGTTTGTTTACTTCTTTCTGTGTACTTTACTAGAAGAAACGAAGCTTGTTCCTGAGAAATTCGAGAATTTTAAGAAAGTTCTGCTTGCTGAGGTAAAGGCAAGGCAAAGCATACTTTATTTTCCTGTTTCTTCCCTGGTTTCGCGTTCGGGACAGGGATGAAAAATGAGTTGCGTTTTCAGACACTTGCTTTTCCCTGAGTTTAGCAAAAAGTGTTTAAAAACACTGTGTTCAGAGGCGTTACTAGCCAAAATGTTTGGGGGGGGGGACAAGGTATTTATGGACTGGCTGCTCCTCTTTACCGACTGGTATGCGGATAAAAACGACTATTATTGAGGAAAAAATGACTGTGTTGAACAGTCTGGCTAAGTGAAATTATGAGATGAAAGATTGGGGGATGGAGCATTATCTGGTTTCGCTAAAAAAAGAAAGCAGTTCACAAAATGCTTGTTGTGCATTCGAGTGAAGTGCCACAGATCTACGAAAGCATTTTCTGCATCATACTTCCTTTAAATTGCCATGCTGTGACTGTGGCTAGGGTAGCCAGTAATTTTTTTTTTAATCAAACCTGAGCTGTTGAAGATCAGAATGTGATTCTCCTATCTTTCAGCTTTGATTTGAGGCCAAAATCACCTCTCTATCTTGCCTCTAAGCATCTTAAATCTCCTTTAGAAAAAAGTATCTTACATAAGAAAATGCCTATGTCCATCCATTGACTTTAGGGTTTTGTCCATCTAGTGGCCAGATTGGAACTATGTGCTTCAATGAAATTCTATGAAACTGGGTATTTTGAGCTGGTTTTGAGTGCATGGGGAGCCCCAGCAAGTGAGTTAGATGAGAAAATATGAATAAGATCATTAAGGTTATAGTCCGATAGACCTATTGCTGCTATAGGCTGCTGACTTTCCTCCTTAGTATCAACACATTTTTGTAGGCAAGTTCAGCTACTTTTTTTTACATCTAAATTTACATTGAATATTAAGAAAAAATATTAAATAGCTAGGACATCTTACTGATGGCCTTACAAAACAAACAATTTTGTCCTGAATGCAATGATATTTTCAAAATATTTTTTGAAGATGTTTTAGATAGGTAAAACTGATCAGTAAAATTCACAGCAATTCATACATTAATTACAAAAACATCGCCAATTTTTGCCACTAGGTGTTTTTGTGGCCACCCTACTGTGGCATACGCAGTTGACATATTATTTATTTTTGTATGTTTTAAATCTGTTTCTAGTTATTTTCCACTTTGATGACCCATGTGACGACTTCGAAGAAGATCATTTCTTATTTTCCTTGTACGGGGATTGACATTTACATTTCCTTCGGGAGAGCGAGACTTCCTTTACGACCCCTGTAAGATGTTTACACAGTGTTATTCTGACTCGAAATATCGATAATTTGAACAAACAAAATATAGGATTAATCAATCCCCAAACGGGGTAAACTCTTAGAAGAATTCCCCAAACTTACTTTTTCGACCAATAGAACATGTCCCGATATATATTTATTAATAATAATACTATATAAGGCTTTCGCCTCTAAATAACTCAATGATTTTGACTAATCGAACTGATCAGTGTTAAAAATCCCATCGATAATACACTTGAAACTATTGATTCATTCAGAATTAACCCTATCTTCGGCAAGGCTGTTCCAGTTCAATTCAATTTCTTTACAACCTGTCAAGAAGCAATGAAGGGCGTGTAGCCCCAGTAACGGAGTACAACAACAGAAAAAGAAAACAACAACACAGAAAAAAAAAACACGTAGCAAAACTTTGCTCGACACACAACAATATTATAATTGAAGATTACACGAAGAGGGAAGACCATTGGTGGTTTAGTTTACTGGCGTGTTTCTGCTGTGCGGTCACAGCAAACAAGGTGTGGTCAAGAAAAAAAGAAACATTTAAGAATAGACAGTTTGTAAATGCTTTGCTGTATTTATCGTGTAATTTGTATAAATGTACAATAAATTTTCTGAAAACGCCGCAATCACAACACAGGTTTCTCAAAAAGCTTTCTTAAAACCGAACTTAAAAATTAAAACAATGGTATAACTGTTGAGCATACTTGACAGTCCAAACGGATACATCAGCTGAATTTTATTGCAGCTACATTTTCGGCTCTTCGTGGCAAGGGTCCTCTTGAAAGATGAAAGGGCTTTGGTAGGGGAGAGGATATGGTTTTAACCTAGGCACCAACCCAAAAGATAAGGCTCAGAATTGATATGCCAGCCGCTGAAATGCAACCTGAAATTTCGTTATCTGTAACAACAAAGGAGCTTTCGTCGAAAAGAGATCTATCTGTACTTCGCCCACAGATAATGCACAGATCAGGTGAACAAGCATGCTCATAACATTCGTTCAAATCAGGAGCAGAAACTGGCTCCAGTTCGTCAATTGCAGAACTAATGAGTACTTTCTCATTAGCCGCTTGTTGGTCTGAATTCAATCTGCCTGGGATCAATTCTTGCTCCATGTAGGATGTGCCAGGAAGTATATCTGGTTCTATGCTTGAAATGTCTATGTCATGCACAGTTTCAGTTCTGAAGTTAGCAGTAGAACACTAAGGAGGGCTCACTTCGCTTACTTCTTCCTCACCTAACGAACAGTGCTTTGTTTTCTTCCTTTTAGGCCCAAGATTGCAACTGCAATTCATTCATTCATTCATTCAATATTTATTTCCCTCAAAATTATACAAGAGGAGTATAAAAATAAATAAATAAAATACACATATCATTCCAATAAATTCATACCAAAAACTACTAAATCATTTAACTTAAAACTATTTCAAATTAAGGACTACGGAAAAACGGATACAAATTCTTCGCGGATAAAATATTAGACGCTTTGGCAACAAAATTATCAAATTTTGTCTGAATTGCCAAAGCAGGATCCTTAACGTTAAAAACTTGGATCAAAGGGGTATTACGAGCCCAAAGTGGATATCCAAGCAGGTATTTACAGTATTTGAAGTAAGCTATACGAATATCAGATATCATACCACGATTGAAACCCTTCACCAAAACTGCTGGGAAAATTACAATTGGAAGAACAGTGCAAGTGCAATAACAACACAAGCGGTGATAACAACAGTGCAATATTCTGCATTTAGTTTCTGGGGTTTGCAGCCATTTTCTTCATGGGTGATAACCTTGATTTCTGTCCCTTTCTTGATCTTCTTGTCTTCGAGCACGTACATATCGGCATTATGGTAGCTATCTTTCCCCTGGAACAAAATAGGAATGAAAATTCCTTTTTTTCCCATCATACTTGGTTTCTCACCTATAACTTTAGACCCAGATGATATCAGGGCTTGAAACAAAGACTGAGCCCTGTTAAAAAGAAGTCTCAAGGCAGTGTTTCCACTCAGACATTCTCAAAATCATGAGTGGCAGTCCAAAAATCCTGAGTTACACATGAGATCTACTACAGAAAATTATGAGAAAAATCATGAGTATTTTAGCAGAAATAATGAGAAAAATAAAGAGATTCTGAAGAATAAATGACAAACGGGAGATTCCTCATAGAAATCCCTAGAGCAACAGAACACTTCCTTCTGTCCAAACAACTTTGGTGCCACTCGTTGTCAAATTAAGCTACTTCTGTCTTCTTTCTGAACCCAAGGACGATTTCTCGATTAAACCTGAATTGAGAATCGTTTCATTTATTTTGTAAGAACCAGTAATCAAATATTTGGGCAGTTTTAAATCGAGATCCATTGTGAATAATCAAAATATTCAAATCAACTGGCCAATCACTAGTGCACTGCTAAACATTAAAATCATCTTTTAGGACTGCTACAGGCAACTTAGGAACAATACAGTAGAACTATCCTCGTTAAACATGTCAGAGATGAAAATCTTAGGTGCGTAAATCCCTCAAAGATCCCTCAAGATTTCCAGCTGCAGATAGAACTGAAGAGGCTTAGCAATATGGAAAATAGGAGCAAGAAAGAACACTGAAAACACAATATGTTGATTAGATCTGACTTACTAACTTGCCTATAACTGTACTATATTTGCTAGGCCTGACTCGCAGAAGATTCTTCAGTGACGTTCAAGGACTATATTAATGTAATATACAAACGGATCCGTCAGCTGTGATGCTCTTAAAGCGATATTTCAGCCCTTCTTGGCAAGGATCCTCTTCAGAGGCAAGGGTCCTCTTTAAGAGCACCCTTGCCAAGAAGCGCCGAAATATCGCTTTAAAAGCATCACAGCTGACGAATCCTTTTTTATATTATATGAATATATGTGTTGCAATCAGCTTGGGCTCAAGGAGTATTTGTTCAAGGACTCATTCATTTACTGTAATGCAATTACCAACGATATGTTAAAATGCGAAAGGAACTTGATATTAAAACGTCAGACAACACGTCAGGTTCAGTGGCCAATAGTCGGAACACGCACTAGCCTTGACACTCTTCAATTTCTTCTGCAGCTGTAAGTCCGTGTTAACGAACTTTGAACCTCCTCCCTTCCTCTTTAGCCCATACTTGGGTCTGCATGGTAGAAGCTAAAGTGGGAGCAACGAGTATGTTGCGCTTCTGAGATTTGACAGAGCTCAATACGCTAAACAGTCTTTCCGCAATAACGTTGGAGAAGGGAAGGGTAACAAAAATATCGCACGACATTGAGAACATTTGAAAACCTGCCCGCTCCATTTGGTGTATTTAGCTGGGAAATCCACTTCCAGTATAACTCAGCGGAGTTGGCGGAGTCGAGACTCATATCCTTGGGCAGAGTCAGAAGAACAAGAGCTCTCCACTCAATTACTCAATTAAAGCTTTGTCCCAGCTCGGCATCGCATACTTTGAAAAAAAAAAGGTTGCAGGCTGGGAACTTCCCCACTACTGGCAACAGATGGGTCGACAAGTCTAACGTGGCTGTGAATATCACTCAAGAAGGGAAAACGCCTGACAAGCTGTGTTACTAACTCTTTGTAGAAGTCCACAGCAAGCTTTCTCACATACTCTGCATTTTGTTCATACGGTGGATCTGACAGTTTTAGCTCACACAGACGATTGTTTGCATCTAGGCCCATGTATACTTTATCAAGGGGCAACTGTTGGTCAACCAAACTCTTGTTATTAAAATCAAGCTCACGAATCGTTCTCAAGGACCTCACGTACGATGGTCTCAGAAAGTTCAGTCAAAAGTTTTTTGCATTCTTTGTACTTCACCTTGAAGCTTGTAAAAAATGGGAGACTCTGACTGGAACATGGTACTGAATTCGCTCATCACTGAAAGCGAGCTTTCAACTATTTCAAACAGAACCCTGTGGTAGGGATTCTTCAGAGAAGAAAGAACCTGGTCGTTCGCGTGTGTTGGGGCCTCAAAAAACCAGTTCTGTCCAGTAGAGAGTCAGAGCCACCCATTGCTCCAACACACGCTTCACTGTGTTTTGCAGCGATAGCCACCTAGTTGGGGCAAGCCCAACGAACTTGTGAGGTTCCACTTGGGCAAACTCTTGAAACTCTTTATACAAATGCTGACGTTTCGAACTACTGCGAAAATGACTAATTACCGTTCGAAAGAGGTCCTCTAGTCCTTTCGGAAGCATTTTGCAAGCATAAAAAGAGCATAAGTGCGAGAGATGGCACGAACATCTGACAATATTCACCCACGGGTACTTGGCTTCAATCATGGTAGCAATACTATGATTCACCCCCATCATAGAATTACAGGTGTCCGAACAAAAACCAATCCAGTTACGCAAACTCACCTTGTCTTTCACAAGACCATCTAAAGCATTTTCCAGTTTTTCGAATATGTCATCTGCAGTACCATCAGGACATGCAACAATATCTAGCACATCCACATTTGTTTCCAGTTTCTCATCAACAAAACTGACGCAGATAGCCAGTTGCTTTTCTACACCTCTATCCGTCGTTTCGTCTGCAGTTACAGAGAATGAGTATCTTCTGAGGTTTTCTAGCAATATATCACGAAAATATGGTCCAAGACCTTGCCTAAAAACATTGGTCGCCTTCTGTTTTCCAAGGGTGACGTGGCTCATCAGATCTGGACCTGGCCACGAGTTTTACTAAATCGTCAGAGAGGGAATACGGCAGATCATGTTCCACTAAAAATGCAGCCAGCTGAGCTTCAACTTCTAAAACACGATCTTCAGTCGTTCGGGAATGAAAAATTGACGATATTTTTGCAGTCTTCGCCTTCGCGGATTCCCATTCTTGCTCCTTGGTTACATGCAATTTTGTTTTGGCATGTGCCCTAAGCGATGCTTTTCCAATAGCGCAAAGTAAATCTTTTTGACAATACCCGTAGTGGGCCCATTTGTTATCTGATGAAGCATTTTTCGCCTTGTTAAGCCATGTCTGGAATTCAGAACATGCCTCCCATGCCTTTCTATATTTCTGATCATAGCGCTTTTTTTACAGATTTTCCTGTGGGCTTTTCGATCCCATCACTACTGTCTTCAGTACTTGAAGACATTTCCTTGAACAAGGAAAAGATCATTTTGATTGGGGCACGTTTTATATAGGTTCAAGGGGCAAAACTGTAGGTACAAGCAAATATCTATGAATACTTCTCAGTCACTGTCAGGGGTTGCCTCCCACTTAAATTTCATAATAAGATTTGATTTCCCTCTGTGATGTGGGCAAAAGGCCTTTTAAGTCATTCCCAACCACGTTTACTTACAAGTGTCGCCCCGATAATTACAAAAAAAAGAGTAGAGGTTGGCTATCTCTTTCAATTTTTGTTTTTGATCAGGTCCCGTTTGACTCCCCAAAGCAAAACAAACATATTGACATAAATTTTGACCCTTCAACTCTTGAGAATTGCCAACATTGCCTGAGTGTCATTTAGTTTATCTTGACTCAGCAGAGAAAATCATTTACCATACCTCCCAAAATTCTCAGAGCTGAGAAGTTACTGGAACCTAACTTGGTATTTGTAATCTAAAATTTCACAGCAACAAATTCCAGCTCAGATGAGAACAAGGTTACTCTCCATGAAATTAAATGTTCATTTAATTACGATTAGTAATTGTTTATAATTATTACTTTTAGTTATATATAGTTGAAGAGCTGAGCGCACAAAAGTGATAACTCACTTTTTGGTAGTTTCGAGATAATCGGGTTTAAAGTTTGGAAAGTTGGTTTTGCTCATATTGGTGTTTGTATGATGTTTAGAGAGCTGGAATTTGGGACAAATGTGGATAGCGTTATCATCCAAAGAGCCTGAAGTTTTCATGGGTATAGAACCAGTAGCTTATTGAATAAAAAGACTTAACACTTTTGTGCACCAGCTTTGCTTTATGTCCCAGTCCGCCAAGTGGCAAATGCAGAAAAGACAACTTGAAGCAATTTCCATAAAACTTCGGAAAGTCTAATTGGGACAGTGCCAGTGGTGATAACATTTGTTGTAGCACATTATGTTGTATGCTTTTTATTGAATACCAGAAATCGTTCACAAACTGATGAAAAAAATTTAAGAAACAAAAAAGGTAGAACTGGTTAACTACAACCCTGCCGTCTTCTTCTTGCATCTACCACGTGCAGTGGTAGTGGTCTTATCCATCCGTGTTTTTGTTCACTGAAGAACGAACTGTTAGCTTGCTCAATGGTTCATCATCTGAATCTTGATCATCGTACTCTTTTTCCAGTTCCTGATCAACAACTGGACATCCTGATTTCGTCAAATTACGTTAGAACGGCAGGTGTGCTTCTGCTATATACGGAATCTGCTTCTGAATGTCGTAATACTTTGGACCGGCTATCAACTTCGGGGTAACTGGCTTCATTGGCAAACCCGCCACCACCGCTGCAGCACACTGAGGCTCTGGAATGGTAGTCATTTTTTACCCAAGAGACGTTTACAGTGTCTTTCTTCATTCAGTATCTTTACCTCCACCCAATCATCAACATCTTCCATGAGGTTCCGCTTGTAGTTTTACGAAACCGAACTTCTCAATGCGAATCCACTTGACGTCACTCACCTTGTTGTTATTTCCTCTGCCATCCGTTTTTGAGTCATTCAGGCCGAGAATTGCAGGAAGCTGCTAAATTTCGACGAAACTTCCATTTATCATAGATCTTTTACATCATACATCTTTTACAGTCCTTCATAATGTCCCTGTACTCATTCACACTGTAGATGTTCGAGTACTTCGAGGTCGCCTTCTCTACAGGAGAAAAGTCTCTGTCGCAGTCCATGAAGCTATGTCCAACTTCTGGGAACTTTTGATCAGTCATCTTGAAAACTCCCCTTTTGAAATGGTACTGCCAGACGCAAACAATAAAGAATTTCTGGTTTTGGCCTTCACATGAGTCACTCTTTGAGATCAGATGGTCAATTTCTTCATATTCGCCGCTTAAGAAGAATTACAGAAGTGTACTTCCAACTTCTTCTCTACCTCGTCCTGCTTCATCTTCTGTCCACAGGTGAAATTCACCATTGCCCTTTAGTTCGGAAGGACTAATAAAATGGATCCCGACGTTGTACATCCGGACCGGCCTAAGGTAAAATGCTACACTCGTGGACAACTTTGGCAATGGTTTGGTCTTTTCCATGTCAAAAGCATTGCTGCCAACTGAATCGCATGTCTTGAAAATATCTGTTCTAGGTGTCCCGAAGCCAAAATTAAACTCGTGATTAAAGACAGATCTATACGCACATTTTTGGAAGCTGGGTTCAGGTTTTCTTCCATGCATTTCTCCTTGTACAGAGAGTACATTTTAGAAATGCTCAGCTCTGGTGACAGATAAAGCCTATTCGGGCTTTTATTTCTTGAGTAGCGTGAGGAGGTATGCGATTTCTAATATTTTCTTTGACCATCCTCGTCGTTGCATTATAGGGCGCTTTGCGGTTGATATTTCCCTTTGATCCTGACTGAGCATTGCTGCTATACTACTTTAACCAAAAGGTCTAATCTTTTCCGTCCAACCTGAAACAGGTTCAGAAGTTCAGAAAGGCTTGCTTACACACTTGCTTCTTCTTCGCGCTCGTAGTAAGGTAATAGCGACTAGTCTTTCCGTCTTTTTCACCCCTGACGGGTTCAGTGCATGTAAATAGGTACGACTGCTGAACTTCTTTCGTTAGACTGTAGAACGTCTCAAAAAGTGTCTTTTTGTGAACAATTTCGAGTCTCTAAAAACAGTGCTGTCGACACTCCCTATTTCCGCAGATACCCCCCTTCTTGGATTGTTTTCGCCTCCACAAGTTTGCCTTTACGGTCCACGTTCTCTTCTCCTTCGTGCACCAGGTATCGGCCAACTTCATAAGACTTTCTATTGCTATTTTCCAAGTTGCCACCTATGTGGACTAAAATTAGCTCGGATGAGAGACAAGAAAATAAGGCTAAAATGTATCACCTTTGTCAACTAGCCAAAATATGACCCAATGGGTCAGCGATGTGACTTACCACTCTTGGCACCGGAAAATTAGCTGCCAATAGCTATTTATCACCTTTGTCAACTGGGTATCTCAGTAGGGAATGATCTGGCGAAAATTTGGATGGAACAGGGAGAAAGAGCGCAAAAACTTACACTAGATAGTGCTCTTAACTCAATTTGTCAAATAAGTCGAGTTATCACTTTTGTGCGCTCAGCTCTTCAATTACTTCATTTTAAGTGGAACATGACGTGCCATATTCTCACTCTCAGTCAAACTTGTAAACAGGGTTTCCACAAATCGCACGATAGTGTGAATTGTCACTCTATTTTTTGTTTGTCACTCTTGTCCTACGTAGAACATAAATTTCACTCTCTATATGAAAATGTCCAGATTTGTCGCACAGTAGTGACAATTCCAAAAAATGTAAAAATAAGCGCGGAATTCAGCTCAATGCCAGTAATTATAAGACAATACAAACTGTCTGTACTACACAAAGAGTTAGTTTCTTTCAGTGGGAGATAAGAAAAGTGTTATCCCTTGGGCAAGAGTGTCCAAAAGGTTTTGAACCGTGTCAGCGTCGTAATTACACTTTTTGCCACAGATCAAACTCACCCGAATCGCTGCTTTTTACTATATTCTGAGGTGATTACGTGTTATGTACTATTACTTGAACTGGAACCACGCCGGAAGGAAGTATTCGCACGCCTACTTTTTCTTTTGACATGCTTTTGCCTGCCTTTCTTTTCCTGTAATGTGAATAATTCTAGCCTTATGGTACTGGACAGTTTATTATTCCTATGATACAGAAGCTACAAACTTGTCGAGTTCTGAACACAAAAACTGGAATTTTTTCGTGCTCATTATGCTGAGAGGATTCCAAACCGATTGATATTCTGCTGAAATACATTTTTGCAGCACTGATTCCGACTAAAAATGACAATTTCACGTGTTTTCATGAAAATAAAATTTCACTCCCAATTCACTCTCTGTTTCAGCCAAAAGCCACTCTCTAAATTTTGTTGATGTGGCAAACCTGCTTGTGAAGTCAGTGCCAGGTCCAATTCTGATGAGCCATGTCAAACTTCAAAATCGAAGGCCACCAACTTTGTGAGGCAAGGTCTTGGACCATATCTCGTGATTTATTGCTAGAACCTCAGAACACAGAAGGTACTCATTCGCTGTAACTATGATGGATAGAGGTGTAGAAAAGAAGCTGCTATCTGAGTCACTTCTCCTGACGAAAGAATGGAAACAAATCTGGACGTCCTAGGCCACATTGCATGTCCTATGGGTACTTCACATCAGCTGCAGAGAGCATATTTGAAAAACTGGAGCAGGCTTTAGACGGTCTCTGTCAAACTGTAACTAGTAACTTTGTGGTAGTTGACGTATCCGTATGCTCAACAGTCATACCATTGTTTTCATTTTTAAGTTCGATTTTAAGAAAGCTTTTTGAGAAACCTGTGTTGCGATAGCGGCGTTTTTATAAAGTTTATTGTACATTAATACAAATTACACGATATTATACAACAAACTGCATTAAAACTAAAAACTAAAACTATAAAAACTTAAATCTGTTTCTTTTTTTCTTGACCACGCCGTGTTGCTGTGACCGCGCAGCAGAAACATGCAAATAAGCACCAGCAATTACTGGAACTTGGTCATTCTCTTCATACCATTCTTCAAACCTCTCTATTCATTTCACAAATGTTGTGAAGCACACACTCGGCAGTTATTATGTAAGGGACGAACCCAAGATGACAGACCACTCTTTGTAGTTCCTCCCATCTGCCCTTGAGAAGTCCGAAAGCATGCTCTTTCGAGACCCTTGTCTTTGACAGTTTGGCGTTGTCCCGAAATGGGGTGAGTAAATTCTTACTTGAGTGGGTATGCTGGATCCCCCAGAACTTGAACTCATTAGACGGAAATGGATCACATGGGTTTCGGTCATTTTTGTTTCCTAGCGACTATGCACGGTAGACGCGGGCATCACGGCGTGAACCAGGATACCCAACAAATATCTCAGTGAACATTTTATCAGCATTGCAGACACAATCATACTGTGATACGAATTTCTGTTACAGTATGCTTTTTGCTTCTGCGAGTCGGAGAACACAATTCGCGCATGACCCTTGTCTTTGACAGTTTGGTGTTGTCACGAAATGGGGTGAGTAAATTCTCACTGAGTGGGTATGCTGAATCCCCCAGAACTTGAAACTCATTGGACGGAAATAGATCACATGGGTTTTGGTCATTTTTGTTGCCTAGCGACGATGCACGGTAGACGCGGGCATCAAGGCGTGAACCAGGATACCCAACAAATATCTCAGTGAACATTTTATCAGCATTGCAGACACACTCATACTGTGATACGAATTTCTGTTACAGTATGCTTTTTGCTGCTGCGAGTCGGAGCACACAATTCGCGCATGGGATCCATCTACTGCTCAAAGAACACCGTGTTTTGGAGGAGATGACTCATGCAGTGAACATAAACACAAACAGTTGACTTCGCAACACCAAACGGTCGGCAAACATCCCTCACTGAAACTAGGTTCCCGATATACCACAGCGTAATTTGTAATGCTTTTGCAACTGTTACTTGGTGCACTTTTGTTGGCAACTGAGGGGTCATCTGCTCCTTCACTGAAATAATTTGCCGTGAGAGATTTTTCCGAGATAATCTCCTTCAGTATGTTGTTCGTATCGATGGTCTAAGCACTGTAACCTAGAATTAAGTGTTTACGCAACGGTTACAAACGATAATGTAAAACAATGAGGTGGTTTCGTAATAATTAATAGAGTTTTTTGTAATTAATAGACTTTTACGTATTTTGATCCTGTGAAATTACGGATAGCTTTATAATACCAACTAGTTTATATAAGATTTTGTTCCAAGTTTTCGTCCGGTACGGTGTCTATGATTGAAAAGGATCAAGTTCAACTGGCTGCAAAGTCAATTTAGTCCCTTCTTCCGAAGTTCTTTTGTTGTTGGTTTTTCAACGCTGAGGAATAGCCTGTGACCATATGATTACTGACGATTACTTATTTGACCGATAGCGAAGAAACAAAAACAAAGTGTTGCGAGTGCCCAGGCAACGTAGGTCTAGTTCAGCTTTCCTTAAACACTATTGACTTCTTACTGACTACATTAATACATAAACATTTGTCCTTATCAGTCATGGACACTAGCTCAATTTTGGGGTACTGATACCCCATATGAGGGGCACTACCAATTTGGGGAGTACTACCCAAATATGGGGGAGTACTCCCCACATGTGGGGTATCACTACCCCCTATATGGGGTACCAGCCTAACTTTCCTCTAAGTTTCTCACTTTTGGCACTTGCCTTGGCTAAACGACATGCAGCCGTGGTTCCTCACTTTCACAGGGTATAGGTATGAATCTTACCTATCTTTTGGTATACTATTGTCCAGATTGTGACGTGGTTTTGGAAGACAGGGTCTTCCAAAACATTTTTGTTTTGGAAGTATTTTTTGTATTTTGAGTATTTGAAATATTTTTGGTATTTTTGTTTTGGACATTTCGTGACAGGGTCTGCCTTTTTGGCAAAAGCTTACTATTGTCCAGATTGTGATTGTGACGTGGTTTTGGAAGACAGGGTCTTCAAAACATTTTTGTTTTGGAAGTATTTTTTGTATTTTGAGTATTTGAAATATTTTTGGTATTTTTGTTTTGGACATTTCGTGACAGGGTCTGCCTTTTTGGCAAAAGCTTCCAAAACCACGCCACAATCTGGACAATAGTATACCAAAAGATAGGTAAGATTCATACCTATACCGTGTGAAAGTGAGGAACCACGGCTGCTTGTCGTTTAGCCAAGGCAAGTGCCAAAAGTGAGAAACTTAGTGGAAAGTTAGGCTGGTACCCCATACAGGGGGTAGTGATACCCCACATGTGGGGAGTACTCCCCCATATTTGGGTAGTACCCCTCACATGGGGTATCAGTACCCCAAAATTGAGTTAGTGTCCATGACTGGTCCTTGTGTACCTGCTTTTACTTTAATCGGTTAAGAAGAGAACATAGGGTTTTATTGTCTCGTATCAGGCTGTAGTAGGCCTAGTGACTTCGGAATATGCCCTGCTTGGACAAGTAAAAATTTTGTATGTCAGCAAAAGCGTAAATTTCAATGGCAAACAAAGCGTTTACCATGTCTGAGCCGTTGGTAGCGCAAGATCAACTCTGAGGAACTATTTCCTCAGACCTTTCTAAGAAACATTTCCAGGACTAAAATCTGCCCAATAGTTTTATTTTAACCATAGAGGTATGAAGGAATGTTTTTTCTTCGAAAACAGTCGGTCTTTCTTAAAATTTAGCCAAAACAGTTTTTTCTTAAGAACAGTCGTGGTCGACCAAACTGGATCAGCTTTGAGTATTGAAAGAAATCATAGAGTCAAGTGTGACCGAAAAGGTTGAGATACGTTGTCCCTTAATTTGAACCCCCACCCCTAAATATAGGGCTCCAGAGCCCATCTACGAACCCGACCAAGAAACTCACCACTAAAAACTGGCGTCTGGCCATTTAAAAGTTAGTCAAAACAGATATGTGATGCCCTTAGATGTCCTGGGCCGCACGCGCGCTACTTTGAAAGAATTAGCGCGTATTCCCTGTCCGAGCGGTCCGGGTAAACGTTGAACCTTTTTCGTGTTTGAGACAGAATGTGTGCGTAGTTACACTTTGAGTTGAATTTTTAGTGTCAAAACTGTCGTTTTTGTAAAGAACGAGGCTTAACCGCCTCCTTTCAGCTTTAGATTTATATAGCTATTCTGTGAATGTTACGTGACATCAGCCACAAACTGAGAAACCCCGGTGCTTCACTGTGTTGCTGTGGCCCCCGTCAGCTGTTCCTCCTTTGACATATTAGCACAGCAATCAGACGCCTTAGCGGTGACCAAACAAACTGCTCTCCTTTTGTTTTTTTCCGTAAACTGAAGTATCTACCATGTCGAAGATAACTGTCGCAGATTGATCAAGTTGGATCCGCATAACAGGTTCAGATTGGCAAGAAATCGTGCTATTATGTTGCTCCATTTTTTTGTGGGGATCGTGCTTCGGATTTAGTAATTGTCACTGTTGATGATTGAAAACCCTACTTATCTGCTACTCGGCTGTCAAGTACGTACTGGATCGTGCCAAGAGATTTCGACCCCAAGCGTTAGTATTTCTTTCTTGATCCCTGCTAATCCTTGGTAGTTTGGCATGTTCTTGATATCTAGAATAACATCCACCATACCTTGAATAATGAAGTCACTTAATTTGGTACACTGCTGGTGTAAGTAGTAAAGTAGATCCATATAGATCCTTAGAAAATTACAGTTAAGAACACTCCATCTCATTTCACGCTAAAAATTGAGTAAACACTATGAAATCGCCACTTCCTAATCTTTTCCAGTAGCATCCACTTTGTCCTGCCCTTTTCTTCTAAACGTGAATGTTATCCCGGTTTCTTGGTCCGGTAGTAGTTGCCTGTGTTCTTAGCAGCGTGAAAGCGCCTGTTCTTGCATGGAAGTAATTGCTGTTTTTCGCAGCATAACTGTTGCCGTTCTTTGTGGCATTGGGAACTCCGGCATTAAGGTCGCCTATTTCGCGTATTTTTTTTCTGTTTTTCTTTTTTTTTAACCATTTATTACGTGATCTCGTAATTGAGGTATTTGTCACAGAACTCGAATTATCAAAGTTATATTAGCCAACGGAAACTTATTATTTGTTTAAAACAGTACTTTGTAGAAAAGTATTCAGTGCCAAATGATCTTCTGTTATATTCGTCCGTTTGCTAAGGTAAGGGCGTAAGTGTACTGGGCGACGTTTCTCGTTCTTCCCGTGGTTCATTGCCGTGTTCTGGACTTAGTCATACCAGAGACTCATAGCTTGTTCAGACGGGACGTAAATAAGCGCCGAAACAGCGGCTGATCTGTTCAGACGACAAACAAGCTGGTTGGGGTTGACGGAAGAATTAAAAAGAAAATCCTAATTTCGAATATTGCTTATGTTTGGAATAAAATTCTAAGTTAAAAAGCAAATAAAATTCATTGTAATTTTAGTTTTTAAATGGGAGCATACAATATAGTTAAGCATACAATATAGTTAAGAATAAACAGAAAAAATAGTACTTTAGTTGATAAATAAATAGGTGACTTTAAGCAAAAAAAAAAGTCGCAAACTGAATATTGACAGATTTCAGGCGACTTGGCAATTTTAAGTTAAAAAGCAATTAAAAATCATTGAAATGTTTTATTTTTTAAATGGTAGCATAAAATATAATTAATAATAAAAAGGAAAAAATAGGAGCAATTATTTAGCTTGTTCAGTCGCTTTTAAATGAAAGTTGAATGGAAAAATTATATTAATTATTCAACCAAGATTATTTTTTTTTCATGACAAAAAACAAAAATAAATATCAGACATTACCAGAATATAAAATTTTGTAATTAGAAAATTATTGTACCTTTTTTTTTTTAAATAATTTAGTAATCCTTGGATGCTAAATGTCATGAATTCATGGTATGTTCACTTTGGTCTAACTGAATTTAAACTGGATTGATCCAAAGCTCTCAAAGTTTGACCCAATTCCCCTAATTACAGACTGTTCACTGTTTCCAGAGTCATCAAAAGTTACATTCCAAAGCCCCAAAGGATTTCAGTTTCTCCCGATCGGTGGGTCGAAACAGCGGCCGATTCTCGATCAGCGGCTGTTTTTTGGAATATTTTCAGTCGCTATTTACGCGCGTAAATACGCGCGTAATCGAGAATACGTCGCTATTTACGTCCCGTCTGAACAAGCTATCATAAATTTCCTGTAATGACTCGCCATTCAGGGGGCACTGTTATTGACGACACTGTGGCGAAAGAAACACCTTGCTTCTGTAATAGGACCATTTGAAGCTTAATACCCTGCCCGATGCAAACGAGCGGAGGTTAGGAATGACGCGGCACATCACGTTTCGTTACTTTTACAGTACTTACATCGCTGTGAAGCCGCGTAGAAGAAACTTTCCAAATCAAAGCTAATTGGTTCTCTGGACGCACTCCAGCGGGTCAACGTGCCTCCTGCACTTATTGCTCTGCAATGAGCAACGGCGAAGACCAAAGTAGACGAGTACCACCGTGCAAAAGATACGGCTTAATGCAAACGCACTGCCGACAGCAATAGTGCTGAAATTCCTGTGTGGATTTTCTTCATCATCATCAGTCCCATAAGGAAAAGTTTAAGTTTTTCATCTTGTCTATATGAAAATGATGATGGTGGAAAAAATCTCAGCTTTTCAATATGGAAGTAATAATGGTAGGAAAAATGTCGGTAGGAATTGCAATTCCGTCGAGCGTGAACATACAATCAAGACCCTGCGTGAATTTTCCTGACTATCATTACAATCATAAGGAAAAGTTGAAATTTTCTCAGCTTTTCCATATGGAAATAACGATAGTAACGAAAAGCAAAGCAGAAATTCCACACCGAGGAACCAACTCCGATATGTGTTTGCACTTGAATGGTTCTGCGAAGACGAAACTGCGAAACTTCTATTTTGATTTTTGGTACCATCGTTAGTTCTATGTGGAAATGGAAAGTACGCAAGATATGGCTAGTGCGAATACACTGACCGAGAGCAATCGGACTGAAATTTTCTTTATATTTTTCCCACTATCGTCACTTCCATATGGAAAAGCTGAGATTTTTTCAAAACTTTTTTTTAGTTTTTGTCAAACCCCTACCCCTTTCTTCACACTAGTATAGCTCTGCGCGTGGATGAGTAATTCTTTGATTAAATATATGAAGGTTCGAAGAGAGCTTTTGCAATTGAAGGTCGAAGTGGTTGGTATTTGGTATATGTCATTCAAGCTTAACAGGGGTTGATATGGATTAGGGGGTGCTAGGACGATGAAACTTGGCAGGCGTGTCAGCGACCCGAACAAACCAACCTTGAAATAATCAGTTTCCCATGCCTACCCAACGGTTGGTTATCATGCAATGAGGGACTTAAAGAGTCTAGTACGCTTGAAAGCGCTAAACAGGAATATGGCCAATTGTTTGCTACAAGGGTTTCATGAGGAGCTAGAAACTTATGTCATCGTCAACTAAAAATCAATTCGAAATATCGGGAGTAAGGGAAAAACGTACCGTATAAATGTAGCATTTGTTTGTGTGTAAACTGATCAACCATCATTTCACATTTTACTATGGACAAATTCAGATGCATATTTTAATACCAACACGCTACAACTTGAACATTTTCGTTATTTCTTGACATGGCAGTTCACATGTCTAGCACAACATAGTGCGCTGGACTCCATTCAAACTCCCCCAATCTTCTTCAACTCTCATGTACGTTGCATCACAACTGCAACTGGGGCACCGCCCCCACATCCTCACTGCATAAACCTTGCTCCTACAGTTGGGGCAGTGCCCCTTTCCAATTTTAGGCTGCAGCAGCATGTGGCAGCGCGGACATATACATCATGAATGTACCATGTTGACCCTAAAGAAAAAGAAATTTTTTAACAGTCGATAAAAGTTAAATATTTACAAACAATCACTAAAATATCCTTTCCTATCAATAAAACCAGAATTAACATAAGAGAAAACAAAAAAATACACAATTCCGACAAAACTGATCCAACCGGAAAAAAAAATTCAGATCTTCACATTTAACAGTACAAAACGAATTTGTTCAAGTGAAATTCCTCTGAAGGCTCAAATTCAAGTTTCTCTTTCCCATAAATTTTAAGCGTAAAAAAACCGTTGCCAGAAAAGACCGAAATACAACTATAATAAATTGAATTGACATTTCCATTTCACACTGTTAAAAATAATTCGCACTCAGCTTGAACTGAAAAAACATTTAATGAGAAATCTTCGTTCGCTCTAACATTTTTCTATTAATAAATCACTATATGATTCTAACCAACAAGTAAACAAACTATAATCTGATACGTTTTAAATCTATTCGATCAGAATGAAACAAATTCCGGAAAGGATGCAAACAGAAGTATTGGGCTTCTAGCAATACGGGCGTATTTATATAAGAAACGGGCCGATTTCTCATATACGTCCGTATTACTAGAAACTTTTCAAGTCCAAATTCATTGGTACTTCGCGCTCGGATTTCAAATTACACTCGGATTTTACACAGTGTGTAAACCCACCATTACTTGCCTTAGTGAAACAAATTCATCAGCGGATTCGAATCACTGGGCTTATTTTTCAGGGTTGGTAACAAACTGTAGCTCATTTCGAACTGTTTAGTGAACCTTGTAGACTGTTACTCGGGATGATATTTATATACCTGGGCGATTTGAATCTCTTAATTCCATGCCGAAACGAAATAAACATCCTAAAACAAACTATTATCATATCTTTGTTATTTGTCTATTTTTAGCCGGAGACGTTTGGTCAAGAGGACGTTTTGGTTGGGGACGTTTAACCACTAGAATGCCTTGTCATGGGGACGTTTTATCATGTTTCGCCGACACATCGACATCTTCCAAAACAAATAGTAAGTACGGTGACTAGCGTAATAACTACGGTTACTAGCGTAGTAACTACGGTAAGTAGGGTGGAACACGCTCAGAGTGTATTTCAGTACTTTTCCGAAACGGCCTCCTTTCTTCACGTTTCTCATTCAAAGTTACCAGTTTTCTGTAGTTGTACGCTCTCCGTTTTTGGACAAAATTCTCGATGGTACTATTTAGCTGGAAATATGGACGTTATTAGTTGCCATAACTTTTCTGATGTTAAGACGGCTCACCAGATGGTCCTGGATTAGACTTGGTAAGAGCGGTAAGACAGGCCATTCTCGGCTAAAATGCAAGTAAGACGAGCTTGAACAGCTACATGTTCTTCAGTAGATTATTTTCATGAAATGACAAGGAAGCAACCAAGTCTTCAGCAGCTTTTGCATGTTTTCGAATGGGAGTTTTCCCCTGGAAGCTGTCGAGATCTTTCTTGCAGATTTTGTCTACTTTAGCTCCTTTGTAAAGCTATTCTTCTGGGTATGGTGGCTTTGAAGAGCCATAACTCGATACCTGATTGAGCGTAGATATTGTTCCGCGAAGGATTACCAGAAAAATAGCCGAGCCGAGCGATGCCCTGCAACATTTATCACATTGTTTAAAACGGAAAGTTACGCGATTATAAATGGGCTACTGTTGCCGTAATCTGCCCATCTGTAGTGGGGGTCCACACGTTAGTACTCCAATAATAGTAAAAAAGAAGCTAAGCGGAACGAGGCCCTGTCAGATTTCTCAACGCTTGTTCAAAACGGAACGTTACGCGATTATGCGGTGGGGTATGGTAGCAATAAACCGATTCTGCTGTGACAGTGGCCACATTTGTACGTGAATAATTAAAAGAAATTGGTGGGCGGAGAGACCCTGCCACATTTCTAACGCTTGTCAAAATGGAACGCTTGTGCGTTTATGCGTGGGGTACGGTTGCCATAACTCTCGATACTTTAGTGGGAGTCCACACGTTTGTACGCTTCATTAATAAAAAGCAGCTAAGCGGAGCGAGGCCCTGTCAGGTTGTTCAACGCCTGTTTAAAACTGAACGTTACGTGTTTCTGCGGCGGGGCATGGTAATATGAAGGGCGAAATCGGGCCAATGAATAATTACAATAAGAATTACGCTTTCAGAATTAAAAATGAAATTACAATTATCAAATAGTTACAATTACATTTACAATAGCAATTACATTTACCAAATAATTACAATAAGAATTACGCTTTCAGAATTACAATAAGAATTACGCTTTCAGAATTACAATTAGAATTACAGTTACAACTCGGGACCGAGTTGACGCGCAAACTTCTCACCAATAGACTTGACGTCTGAAACTTCTCGCTTGTTTTTGGTTTCATCTAAGCTAATCTCAGCTAATCTGAAGATTGTTTGGCTGAGAATATTGTGTACATGAAATTATGGTAAGAATCTTTGTGTTTCAACTTCGATTTTGTCTGGGTTGATTCTGTGACTGTGACTTTGGATCCTTGAACTTGCAGAATCACTCTGACATTTAGTACAGGCAAATGTAGGTTTGACCCCAAACAAATTGCAACAGAAATGATTTTTACACCATCTTGTAGAGAAAAAAAAGCTGAACAACATATCCATTTTCGCATATTCTCGCTCGACGCAAAATAAGCGTTTTTTGGCTTTTAATGCCTTTTTTTTACGTATTTCGAAAAAAAATACAAAACTTTCGTGGTTGTCCGCTAGTCTTGAACTGAAGTATGATTCCATTGCAAAATGACAAGCTGAAACCGAAAATGAAATCAGATGTGGCGTATAAAGCACCAGAAAAAAAATTATTGCCATTTTTTCAACCTATTTCGCGAAAAAGAGCAATTTTTTATTTGGCCCGATTTTCCTGAATGACAGTGCAATCCGGACATATAATCACGAGCTTAGACCGAAAATGGAATCAAGAAAGTTTCGTAACCATAGATGTGTGATCTTTTCGAATTTTTAGTAAAAACAGGAAAATTATTAAGAAAAGTGAAGTACGAATACAAACTGCTTTTCAATGCTCAGTTTTCGTGGTTGTCCTTTAGTCTTGAACTGAAGTACGATTCTAATGCGAATGACAAGGTGAAATCGAAAATGAAGTCAGATTTGACGCAGAAAGTACCAGATAAGTTAATGTCATTTTTTCAACCAACTATTGAAAAAGTACAAAATTCCACACTGGTCCGATTTTCTTGAACGAAAGTGCTAGCCTGACATATAATCTCGAGCTGAGGCCAAAAATGGAATCAACCTGGGTGTCTAGTGTACCAGAAAGAAGTTTCATCATCATCAACATAAGATCTCCACGAATTTTGGGATCTTAGTATATTTTAAGAGCATCGTCGATTTTAAGTCGATTCGCAGAGCTTGTTGAAGGTCATTTGCTAACGGGTATAAGAAGTCATCTTGATTCTTATATCCCATTTCCTCGATTTTCAGTTGAGGATCAAGCTCCCCAGTTCATTCCTAAACTTGATAAAAGAAAAAAAAAAACTCGGTACTTGTGTTATTTTGCTACATCAACCATTGATGGTGACTGTTCTGGGTGAACAAACGAACTTGTCGTTATCACTTTTTCGAAATCTTCCCTTTGGAGCTTATTCAGATCTCCTCCTTTCGACGCCACAGATCAGGAGAAGGGTGTCTTCAACAGACTTCCCATGATCCAGATCCTTCCAATTTTTATGAAGTTTCGCAGTACCGAAGCATCTCCCAATACTGGAACCACAGCTTTGACATCCGATACTGTAGCAGTCCTGATCAGTTCCAGTATTTATTCTAAGGAATGACTACATGCTACATCCTCAACATTTACTTCCTTGTTCATCAGCTTCGTGAAAAAGTTCCATGATCTGTTCAGATGGTCGTGGAAAGCAGAATAGCGTGTAGCGCCGCGTCAATCATTACCTGGCGACGTAGGCTATGCTTCTGGCGATCGCTTATCTGCTCCCAGTCCGGACATCTTCCGAGTCCTGACTCACAGTCCGGACATGTTCCGAGTCCTGACTCCCAGTCCGGACATCTTCCGAGTCCTGACTCCCAGTCCAGACATCTTTCGAGTCCGGACTCCCAGTCCAGACTCCTCCAGGATGTAGCATCATGACTCATGAGCTCATCGTGGCGTGGAATCCTCCAAGTTTCAGGTCGAACACTGAATGTCCGCTTCCTGGTGAAGCTGTTTGGACCAGTTTCATGAATTTCCACCACAGGGGTTGGTCAAAGGTTACATCGAGAGTAAATACACGTGTCTTCAAAAGCTGGAAGATCAGTCACTGAGGGGAAAAGAGTAAACTATTTCAATGGGTGATTCTCGACCGTAAGTGATTGCTGTGTTCCATTCGAACCCAGGATTTTGGATTCGATTTTGGCTTGCTGGTAGGCTAAGTCGAATCATCTGATTTGTGGTGCACAATGCGTAAAAAATTTTGTAAACAATAATATGTCATATGCATTTTATTGATCCTAGGAATACGTTTTCTCGCAAAACTTTACTAGATTTCGATATGGCAGAAATATCGAATCAAGTTCAGAGTAGGGTAGGTAGGTCTCAGGATAAACCGCGAAGGAAAAAAATATTATTACTTTGATTGATCGTAACTAATTTTCTATCCGACTGCATTTTTGTTTTACTTTGGTCGTTCTTCCAAGGATAAGTTATTTGGTCTTCAAGAAGGTTCTGCTACTAATGGCCAGCTCATGTATATGTTTTGTTTTTTCTACAATCGATCATTTTGATGGATAGTAAGTGCTGAGTAAATGTCTTTACAAAAATAATAACGGAGAATATTATTGATAGTGAATCTTTTTTCTGGTGGAAGATACACCACAAATATGACCCCAGCTTGTCATTCTGCATCCGGATCATACTTCAGTCCCAAAAAAAGACGACCACGAAAATCGTAATTTTTGTTCTTAAAACCGACTCAGTATGTAGAACTTTGGATGTGTTGTATTGTTTTGTAAATATTGAGCATTGAAAAGCAGTTTGACTCCTACTTTACTTTTCTTAACAATTTTCTTATTTTTACTAAAAAAACGTAAAGATGACACATTTATGGTTACGAAACTTTTTTCAGGCACGGCAGACACCTAACATGACTCCATTTTCGGTCTCAGCTCGTGATTCTATGTCAGGAAAGCACTTGAATTCAAGAAAATCGGGCCACACTGAAAATTGTCATTTTTTGCGAAATAGGCTGAAAAAATTACATTAACTTTTTTCTGGTGCTTTATGCGCCAAATCTGACTTCATTTTCGGTTTCAGCTTGTCATTTTGCATTTGAATCGTACTTCAGTTCAAGATTAGCGGACAACCACGGAAATTTTACATTTTTTTTTCAAAACATGTAAAAAAATGTATTAAAAGCCAAAAAACACTTATTTTGCGTCGAGCGAGGATATGCGAAAATGGATATGTTGTTCAGCTTTTTTTTCT
Organism: Branchinecta lindahli; assembly: GCA_023053555.1. Classification (NCBI taxonomy): domain Eukaryota; kingdom Metazoa; phylum Arthropoda; class Branchiopoda; order Anostraca; family Branchinectidae; genus Branchinecta; species Branchinecta lindahli. The sequence goes on from JAKZAO010000002.1 coordinate 5,456,332, forward strand.
CTACAAGATGGTGTAAAAATCATTTCTGTTGCAATTTGTTTGGGGTCGACCTCTTTTTGGAGCTCATTTTCCTGTACTAATTAGTGTCATTATTTATTGACATGAATGAAGATCCAAAATACCTTCTCAGAGTTGCATTTTATTTGCTGTGTGAACAGCGGACTGTTCATTGTTGATTTATTCGTCAGCGGGCCACCCGCTGATTGCCAGCGGACCCGCTAGTTTGGGCTGGGTGAGGCATATAACTGTTCAGCGTACATTCTGACGTATTCTGCCAGGAATAAAACAACTACTTACAGTTCGCCATCCTCTCCCGCTGTACTACAGACCTCGTTTTTACACTACCTCGATTTTTGCCGCAAAAATGTTAAAATGAAATTTACAAGCTGTCCCAACAGTCAAGAGGCAAAATATGACTTTATTTGACATATTTGTTGGTTCCTTTTTAAGCCAGATGGATTATTCTGAAGGAAAGACTTCTCTGGAAATTTGAAATCTTGTCTGACATTGGATGTTCCTGTAGGCCTACTGAGAAAACACCAACCCTTAATTACCTACTTTGGCATGACTTAGGCTAACTGGTATAGTTAACTTAAGTCACAGCAAGTGCATGAAAATAGGAAAGTTCTAAGTCAATCTTCAAATAAGTGTATCTCTACTGTACATTACAGTTCATGGCAGGGGTGTCAATGTGAGCAAACCTAGTTGGTCTGGACCACATTCTACTCCTGCAGCAAGGACAGTAGCCAAGTTAAGTAATTGCACTCCATCAAAAAGGATTCTGCTGGCTGTCGACTCTCCATCTTTAAGGCTTCACCAGGCCCGAGTATCGGGCTTCACCGGGCCTGTGTACAATTGACAGTTTTGTGGTAAACAAGAGGAGTCCTTTTTTGTGAACCAGTAAACCACACAAAGTCAAGCAAACAATGATTTCTTGTCAGCCTTCCATTTGAGTTTGATGTTCAAACAGCCCCCAAAGATCATTTGCAAATCTCAAATATTTAAGGCACTACTGTTGTCGGATTGTTGTTCCTTCTTTCAAAAAAGGTCAGCCCTACAGGCCTGGCATGGTTGTTTATTGGGACAGTGGTTTGGGGTAAGTCATATTGACCCAGCTTGGTACACCAATCGAGGCTCGTCTATCTGAACCAGCACTACCAGAGCCAGAGCAAAGTCTCCCAAAAGTCCCTTTAATTTGGTATATCTTTCAGAGCCAGATCAGGACCAAAGTAATGAAAAGGCAGCACCAAGTTGATAGAAGAAATATACCTCAAAGCTGTTGCTTGAGCTCAGGAGATCCTTCTCAAACTTTGAAAAGACTCGAGGTCTTACCAGGTAGGCTACTAGTTACTACTGATGATTTGGAGCCTGAATAATTATTTCTTTTATGACAGGTATAAGACTAGCTTTCTCTTTTAGGTTACTTGCTTGACTGGGGAGGCCATAAAGTCAGCAAGGCTTTATGGATTATTATGTTATTTTTGGGATCCCAAAACGTAAGTGGCGGGATACCTATGACATCGAAAAAGTTGTCCGTCTGTCTGTCTGTCCGTCTGTTAGCACGATAACTTTCGAAGGGATTGAGATATTTTGATGAAACTTGGTGGGAGGATCCTTCGGGTCAAAGTACAAGTCAAGTTCGCAGATGGGCTCTGTAGCCCTATATTTGAGGGTGGGGGAGGGGTTTCAAATTAAGGGGCAAAAAAAATATTTTTTGAAAGCTGTTTAGATAGTTGATTAGGGGTACGGAGACACGCTGAATCCGAATATGAAAGTTATTTTCTCGCCGGTTAAGTAGTTCGCCGGATCCGGCCAAAACCGGAAAGTTTGTTAGAAGTAAAAGTTTTATAACAACACAGACAGGGCTAAATGAAAAGGATGCTGCGTGAGGTTAAACAAGACTGGTAGGAATATGAACAGTAGTAAAGAATGCTAACAGATAGGCAGTCATTGTTGGCTATCTTGCGGATAAACTAATAGCGTAGTTATTTATAGAAACGATTCAGTGGAAAGAAAGTCTACTAAACGTGACGTAGCCTACATTATGTATAGAACAATCGGTGATTGTGATGCATAAGTAGAGTGAGGCAGAACAAACAAGAACTACGAGCTCATATGGCACTTGTTAAGAGTAGGCGGTACAACAAAGTAGGCTAGATGAGATCGTCATAAACTACACACGCCATGCGCGTTTGAGGGGGTGGGTAAAAAGGTTATGGCACGCTTAGGGATCTAACGAGTTAACTGACATGGAAATATTCCATGGGTTGCGTTGGAAGGGAGGGGGGCAGTAAAGTTTGACACGTAGGTACCTAACAAGTGAACCGACTTGGAGGGTAGAAACCTCGCATGCCCTGGGTGATGTTTTTGGGATCTAGGCTGGATCCGACCTTCAGTCGGATGGGAAGCGCAGAGGGGCGCTACTGGACGTTTCCCTAAAATGCTAACGTTTGAGTGATGGGTTGTTACAGAAGGTGCCCTGGGGGGAACCATTCAGGAAGGAGTAGGAGGGGGTTCCCGTCGTTTCCAGGAGATGCTCCGACTAGAGTGAAACCTGATGTTTGGTAGAGATGTCCCGAAATATTTGCGTAGAGACCAAATCAGTGTGACATCTCCGGAAGTTTACCGTATCCACGTCCGTGACAAGTAAACTAAATAATAGAAATTACTAAATGTTCGCGTGTGATCAGTGATCATGTCAGATCAACTATGCCTTGTGGGTAAATATTTCCCTCGCATACATCGTCATTTCCGGTCGTGCAGTCGCTTATAGTAGTGCAGAACAAGAATTTGATCTGTCTCTGCCCTTTGGAGAGCGCTGGCCAGGCCTGGCCATGTAGACCAAGGTCTTCTCCGTCAGTATCATCCTAACAGTTTGTCTTTTTCAGTCGGACAACTAAATTGGTATCCATTATCTTACATTCAAGCGCAGTCGTAAAACTTGTGGGATCCGTGCACTGTTGGCTCTTATCAGACGAAGATTGGACTTGGTGCTAGTGAAAGTTTTATCTGTGTTCAGTGCGTGAACGGAAACCCTTACGGTGAGAACACCAAGACTTCTGATCGTTGCAAGTCAATAAGTTTGGTCAGACAAGTTTCGGCTCGAGTCACGATTAGTATACCGAATACACAGCGCAGTGTTATCAAGGATGTGTTTAACGGAATCTGTTTCCTTTGTGACTGGAGTGGACCTGTTGTACGCGTGCGTAAAGGTAACTATAGGAAGAAGCTGTTACCGTTGAAGGTTAGAAGAAGGCCTATAAAACTGGCATTAAAATGCTACTGCTCTAAAGTTCGACTGAAGGATTTGAGCTGGTGTTGCAGCAGCCAGTTAGCTTTTTTATTCTCTCGAAGTGTTAACGGATTGACTCCGCTATGTTGCAGGGAAGAGTGATAACAAGGCATATGCGTTGGCAGCAATTTAAGCTGGTGACAGACAAAATAAACTAAGAAATCTTCAGCACTGCTTCGAAGCATCAGCGAATAGTTGCGTTTTCTAGCTATTTTATAAACGAATTAGTATCGAGTTCGGACTCATTCACTTTTAGCTTGAGCGTAGTTACTGTCAATTGTCAAAGCAGTGTCGAGTTTCCCTAGTTCGTCCAACATTATTTACTGTGTTGAGCTAGCCTGTGCAGTTTGGCTGAATGCGACGATCGTAGTTAGACTTGTATTAAGCCATGTCCAAATTTACCGAAACTTACCAGGTTTAAGGTTTTGTTGCCTCTAACTTAGTATTGAGATTCTAGTATGTGAGTGGTTCGGAAAAAAAGTAAAGCTTTGGAGGTATATATTCTTGTTTTACTCGTGCTTTAAGACGAGACTATTAGGTTATTAATATATTTGTTTTGCCTGATTAGAAAAGATAAAGTGGAGGACATACAAAGAGTATCCTGTAAAAACTAGCTTATACATCGAATTGAAATAGTATGTGTCTGGCGCAGACGCTTAGGGCTCTTGCTCGAGCATCTAATTCTCATATGCGTAATTGTATGTTGGGTTTCATTATTTGTGTTTAGCTAGAACTCCATGAACTTTACAGAGCAGAAATTTAGCGTAAATTTTGTGTGGTGTAATAAAGTTGCTCTGTCCGAGTTTCCACACTAGCGAGAACAATGAAATTTGGCACGCGTATGAAGGATCCTGACTCTTCGAAACACTTCCGGAAGTCTTCCTGTCCCTACTCCGGCCATCAGTGGTGAGGGAATGAGCAGGGATTCTGGCTCTTAAGTCAGGGCCGGGATTTTCTGACACGTGTAATTTGCGAACGGCTAAACCCCCTCAAGCGGTACTTGATGGAGGTTAGATTAGGCTTACGTTCCGAAGCACATTCAACGTAAGGGGGGAGGGGCTACCGGAAATTTTTGACATGCCTAGAGCACAGACGCACAGAGAAATTGGGATAAAATTTGGAAGGTATAAAGGTCATTGACCCTGGATGTGCTATTTTTGGGTCCCGACGCCATCCGACCCCTGTGGGGAAATATTCTGGTTGTTCTTTGTTATATGACTGAAACTTGACGAATGGTAGAAGGAAATGCCCTAGATGTTTCGGCCCTTCTTGGCAATAGTCCTTTTCAGTTTTCAGGCAGGCTTAAGCTTGAAAACGAACCTGCGATTTGTTACTAAATAAATATCAGTTGACCTATCCACTTAGCGCGGTTGATTATGATTTATTAATTTAGACCATTCTTTTAGTGTGTAACGACAAGAAGTATTAAGTTCAAAATGTATATCAACTCTCGCAAGTTTTGCGCGCTCGCAAGTTGACTGTTTTTAACGCAGCACTCGATTGTGGTATCTTTTTTGTCACAAGTTGTCTCATTTAAAAAGAGAAGAAGGCAGGTGTAAGGAGCAGTGTACACGCACTAAGAAGTTCATTAGTGATTCAGGAGATATCAGTGTTAGAGTGTGTAGCAGATATGTTCAGTGTATTAGGAACTTCACTATTAAACGCAAATGTGTTTATTAAACAATGCTTATCGAACGTAGGACCCAGGACCACCGTTTGAATTTCCCCCTTTAGAGTAACGAACCAGACCAGCCGCTCTGACTACTCCAGAAAACTGTTTTCGCAGAGAAAGATCCGAATATGCAGCCAAACCAACAACGTTCGGAAGATTGAATTAGTTAGGTGAAAGAGGGAGACTGATGGAAAGGCAAAAGACAGTTTAAGGGGATATCTAGGAAACGTTGAAGAATAGCAAAATGGGCTATCGAGTACGGCATACCTAGTTACAGAGAGCTGCAATCGTGGGGCAAGTTATTATCCACTTTAAGGGCAAAACGAACAAAAACGAGTTTACGGTAAGCCAGCGTCGTCTTGCTGAAATCGGTTCTTCGGAAGTTTTAGCTGTTACTCGAGATAGCACCGGTTACCATCTAATTGCGGGAACCTGAAGCAGCCTATGACACTGGAACATGTTTGACAGTGCAAAACGGATACGTCAGCTAAACTTTATTAGAGCTATTTTTCGGCCCTTCTTGGCAAAGGTCCTCTTCAGGCTCAAACCGCTCAAGTTGGGAAAACAAACTTGTTCTGGAACCCTGAACGGGGGAGGGGTGAGACATCGATATAAGCGTGTAGCTTTTTCAATAATTTGTCGGCTTTACTGTCAGACACTGAAACTCATTGCATCTAAAGCGGCTGACAGTTTCTGAAGGGTTTTGTGAAACTTGAACCCTGAAAGCGGGGGGGGGGGAGTATTCATCGGTATAAGTTTGTAGCTTCTCGAACCAGTCTCATTAGCTTCACTATCTGTCAGTTCAAGTGCTGATTAGTGTTTTGAAGCGAGTCACCCTCTCAGCAAGTTCATGCCTATTGTCGCTTCACTGAAAGATCTATTTTGTAAGGAAGCGCTTAATCAAGAAATCGAAGTGATATTGTTCTTTTTAGCCCCGAGGTCTGTCCTTGAGCCGTGGGAAGTGATTGCTTTCTCCTTTTTCCTGTTTCCTCCTCCCCCATCAACTTAAAAATACGGTTTAGAAGTTCCATACACTGTCCTATACTTCTTGTATACTCCGTCTACAGCTTGTATACTGTGAGGCAGAAAGGATACTTTCCTGCCTAAAGTATCGGAAAATCGTGTATAAATGAGTGCTATACTATCAGGTTTATGTAAAGCAAATTTCATCAAGTTTCATTGCTGCACCGTAATATAAACAGCGATTTCCTATTTGCAAGCGCCATCTTTATTAGACTGACTGGGAGTTGCCGACGTAACTCTAGATGGCGTTGTTCCCCGTACTATTTTTATGGTACCAACAGTGAAGAACAAAACTGAGCAAATTAAACTGACTTTCGAGGAACGTGTTAACAAGCCAATTTCCTCCCTTTTCTGCGCGGAACTATCGCTTTCACCAGGACGGACAGGAGCCGCGAGCGGTAGCCCTTTCTCACCTGGCCGTGTGTATTCCCCCTCCTGCGGGTCTTCGGTTTGCACGCAGATTCTCACAGCAGATTTGCGATACAATGTGTGGGCAGCAGGGCCAGGAGCGAGGGGCACTCATAAGAAAAGTGCATACACCAACTCGGTGGGGGTGGGTGTAAATCCACCTTGATGACAATTTTCTTATCGCGAGGGTGGGGGGTGTCAAAATGATATTTTGGACTAACAACAGTTTTCTTATCGTGGGGTGGGGGGGTGTCAAAACGACTACAACAGTTTTCTTATCGCGAAGGTGTGGGGTGCCAAAATGATATTTTGGACTACAACGGTTTTCTTATCGTGGGGGTGGTGGGGGTGGGGGGGTGTCAAAATGACTACAACAGTTTTCTTATCGCGAAGGTGGGGGGTTGTCAAAATGATATTTTAAACTACAGCAGTTTAACCATGTCAATAATGCCTCAATACCACAATCATCGGTAAAAGTGCATTATAGCCAACATACATGAACCAAGATAAATTATCAATCATCAAGAGACTTACCCACCAACAAATTTCTACAAGCAAACAGTCATCTCATCCAGGCAGTAGTAGATCCCCAGCACACGAGGACCAACGTTTGAATTCTGAAGTTCTGCAGTCCAGTCGGAAGAAAAATCACGAACTGACAAGTTAAAGGGCAAGATGAGTCCAAAGAGGTTTTTACTTACATTACAGTACAGCGCTTACAGTGCAAGAGAAGTAAGGTACTGCCCCGCTCCATGGGCGAGTGTGTCCAAAAGAAATGAAGTGCGTAACCAGCGTAATAACAAATCCGTTATAGAGTAGAAGCGCTCGGGTCGCTGCTTTTTACGATTACGCGCGTTCTCTTCGAAACTGGAAGCTCGGTGGGTTTCAATTTCGTTGCTTTGCAGGAAATTTACTTTCACGCCGTCGTCACGGTTCGTTTCTTTTTCCTATCCTTCTGGCATACTTTTCTTCTCTTGTACTGTAAGTCCTTTTAACTCTATGGATGAGTCGGCTTCAAAAAGCGAGTTCATAGTGTTGCATCGCAGCAAGGTTCCGCCATGGCTAAAAAAAACCTCCGATTCCCCCCCACTGTTTATAACTGTTTTCCATTGCTTTTTTTGTTGCGCTTGGTTCGTCCATTTGTGTTTCAAACGTTTCAGAGGCTTTGTGCGAACTTTTAGCTCCTCTATGTCTTTTCGACTCGTTCTGTGCGAACTTTCGCTTGAATGAATTCGATCCATTTATGTTAACTTCTGATCGGAGAATTAAAGAAAAATTCCTCTCGGAAGTTCGAAGACAAAATGGCTGAGCCAGACAGAGCAAGAGAAATCGCAAATAACGACTTTGAAGTCAAGGTTTCTAGAAATGGCTCTCTCCCTCTGGAATCTCCCACTGTCACTACTTAATAGAATTTGATGGAGAATAGGAAGTGAAATGCGAAAAGTTTATATCACAACCGCGTGGCATAGAACAAAAGAGTGTGCGTAACCTCCAGCTTGCTTCCCTTTCTGTTTCAGGAATCCCAGGATATTGCTGAACAGGAGTCTTATCCGGTCCAACCGGCCTTGGACTGTTACTACGACAGTAATATATATAGACATATCTGGGTGTAGATACAACGAATAATCCGATATAAGCAACTGCGAATAATTAAAATTGCTTTATTAGCCAGAGATCAATCATATATCATCTTGTAAAAAATCAGGTACGTATGTGATTAGCATCATACGCTCAGCATAAGACTAGTGATAAAAAAAACTAGATCGAACTCGTCCCTTGAACACAGGGGCGGCACGGGAACAAAATACTTAACATAACATAACTTCTTCAATCACGCGAGGTAAAGCCCTCTTTTTCGCTTGGTAAAACCCTCTGTTTCGCTTTCCGTTCTTTCCGTTGGAAAGAACGGCTACGCGCTCGGCTTCACTGACTTGGAGGTCGAGGTCTGCTGGAAACTGTATGTCAGCATGGACTTTGCTGAAGTGGGACGCAAGATTATACTTCCACACAGTTTCTTGGCAGACTGGACACCAGTACGGCACATTTGTACAGGGGTTCCGAACACTATAGCGCTTGGCAGCACCGTAAGAAAAATCCATCATATAAGAGCACACGGAGCTCAGTCCGTATGATATTCCTTTGCCCGCACCAGATGTTGGTACAATTGATACTTGGCAACCTAGAAGAGGAAATGCGTCAGTAAAAAAAAGGTGTTTGAAAAAAAAAAAGGTTTTTTTGTGTTTGACTCGTTTTCATGTTACAATAATCTTTTTGAATGCTTTTCATTGATTTTGATTTTTAATAGTTTTTTTATTGTAAAAAGTAAAGGTGAAAATATTAAGGTAAATGTTAAGTGATATAAATAGAATAGTAAAGATAGAGTTTTAAAAAAAAGGAAGAAAGAAAATTTTGATGTTTTAAAGATGTGATGAAAAGGGTAAAATGAGAAATAATGGTAAAGAATATAAAAAAATAAATAAAATTGAATGTAGAGATAGAGGAAAGTGTAGGTGACGCTAAATATATAGGTCGGTCATTGAAAAATAATTTAAAATATTAGATGTTAGGACCGTTGGCGTCACCGAGGGAAAGTGGAAGCGTAGTCACCTGGCCAAATCATATTTGGACAGGAAGAACTGAAAAGATACTACGCGGCTTTAAAAAAAAAAAAAAAAAAAAAAAAAAAAAAAAAAAAGGTTTGCAACAAGGATGCGCTTAAAGCAAATCTGAAAAGCCTTCGTCTAACTTAACTAAACATTCTCTAAGAATATCAGCAAATTCAATTCAAAAACACTCTTTTTATCCCAAGTTGTTTTTACCATAAGCAAACTTTTCGTTCAGCAATACTATCATGGCACCGATGGCACCTTGGCACAGGCTGCACACTGAAATAGGCAGTGTGAATCCAAAAATACTGAAACTGAGACTCGTAGATAGTTTATCCGAAGGTATCTAATTCTAAAAACATCGAATCAAGAAAAAAACCGTCTTTTGATTTGTCTGGGTTCCTTTTTTTTGGGGGGGGGGAATGACAACTCAGGTCCAATATGAAAATACAACAGCAGATAGAAGCCGTTCAGATGCATTTTAAACGTATCGCATGTTCAGATGGGACTGTTATATTTTCTTTTGCTAGAGCGTTGACTGAAAATTAGAATCTACTCATGAGCCGAGAAAGATTGAGACTCCCCAAACAGCTAAATGCAACAGCTGTCGAAAATATAAGCAATAATACAATTTTCGCTCTGACCTCACTCGTGAGGAAAGAGGTTTATCCAGCGAAGACTGAACCATACCCACGGCGCCCACGGGACTATGCATAAAATCCATCTACTGGAACTACGATGGAAAGAAAAAACGCTTGAGAATATAATCCAACCAACCTTTAGTTTGATATGGACCAGAGTTCTGGCATTCATGATCGTTTTGAGGGGTCGCAGAAGCTTCCTTGCCTGCCCTTCCGCAAAATCCACACACCGAGGCAGCTATTTCCCCCTTGAGAATATGGGATCCAATGTGCAATCTCATCTTTTTCGGCTCCACTTCGGTTGAACAATCATCCACATAACAGGTCCACTTCCTTTTAGAAGTGCTAACTGCTGGTGGCACAACAATAGGATCAGCTTTTACGGTTAGTGTTTCAAAATATGGAAGACAGGAACTGTTCTCAGACATAGGGCAAAGGCAAGTAAGTAAAATGGGAAGCCTTAGCAACTGCAACGAATCGCAGTTCTGATCTTTTTTAGCCTGTTCCACAGCCAATGTTCCAGCTGACACCAAATCCTGTAGTTCGTATTGTGAGATAAATGCTCCATTCAGGTTTTTCAAATCCGGATTGAGGGCGATGTACGACGACGTCTTGAATTTCTTTGTGCAAACACCGGTTGATACGAACTTGGTGATCTGCCTTTCAGAAGGGTGGGAGAGGTGCAAGAGTTGGACGTCAATCTCGTTACTGTTCTCTGAATCGGTGCTTTCTGCAACCTGTCCTACCGCGTAAATTAAATTTTCACCTTTCCTCAACACGAAAAGTACAGGATCACCAACAACCACGCAGGTTTCTTTCAGAGGAGTCTCTGTTTGCTCAACTAAGGGCTGCGCAACATCATTGCTGCGATTGCGTCCAATTATAGATTGCCGAAAGATCTTCCGGCTGAAACCTCTGACTACCATGAGCCTTTCTTTGGTGATGGGCACAGGAGATTTGAAATCTTCAGAAATGAGCCTCAAAATTGAAGCTTTGTGTACGACTGATCCGCCAACTTCCATGAAACTACATGTCGATGTCGACTGCGGACAATCTTCGAACGCATCTTCAACATCCCTGGAACATCCGCTACTTTCTTCACTGTCAGTGACGGCATCGAGAATATCTTCCTCGTCAGATCCGTCGATCTCATCATTCGCATCGTTCACTACATGCTGAGAAGAGACTGCCTTTTGCTCGAGGGACCGTACTCCGACGAAAACACCGTCCGGCATGAACAGCGATTGAACCTTTATATGGTTCTTCAGAAACCAAGATGTGTATGACAAAGTGCCCTTTGCCTGGTTTCTTCCCTTTTCCCAACATTCTTCGACATCAACATCCCTCGGGATCAGACGTGTCTCGTCCCAATGCGAGTGCTGCGTTCTATCAATACCTTTTGATTCGTCAAGTCGTCTGGTTCTTGAAGATTTCCATTCGGGATGGCGTGCCAAGACAGTGTCTATTTTAATCATGCTTTCCAATCTCTCTGTCAGTTGCAGACTGTCAACGTCACGGTCATGACTTGCCGTACGCAGGTTAGCGAACAGTCTCTCGTTGGCATCGGACCCCTGCTCAGAGACGAAAAAAGGTGTATCGGGAGCTGCATCTTTCATTTTCAGGACGGAAATGTAGATGTCATGTACAGTGGCAATGATGTCGTGATACAAGACGGCAGGTAGGAACTTGCCCTTATTTTTCTTGAAGATGGCACACATGATGAAGGCAGTTCGACTGAGCTTCTGTAGAATTTCTTCAAGTGACAATGACGGCAGAGCAAAGAGCGATAGCGCACCTTCTAGGAAGCTTCCTAGCAATGTCAGTTCACTGTAAAAGTGAAGCAACTCGACTGCTTCGTCTGGATAACTTTCTCTGGCTACTTTTGAGGCTAGGATCATAGACGACAGAAATCGGACAGCAGCTGGAACATTTTGCTTGTCATCAGTATTCATCAAGGAGTCAATGTTGCTCTCTTTCGCAAGTAACTGAAGGACTGCTCTAATCACAGACGGCGTGAACGTAGAGTTGCCAATATCAAAAGACTTCAGCATCCAATTCCGCAGACGCTTGACCAAATGCCTGCCATCCTTATTCACCGTTGCTAAGTTCTGCATCACATGGTCGTCAAAGCCTTTCATCGAAGCAGTTCTCGGATTTTGCAGTCGCTTTTTTGTGTTCATCTTCATTGTGTGGAGGACTTGTCGCCGACTGACTTCACCATCCGTGCCGATATTCAGCTGTACAGGTCCATGGTCGGCAGTTATGGCTGTTGTTTCTTCTTGAAGTGCAGCAAAAGTTCTGACTTGAAAATCCAACAATTTGCTCTTACAAGTTGGATGAGCTGAAATCGGGATGGCGACCTGGTTCCCATTTCGTTGTGTCCCACTGAAGACCAGGACAAGACACTGATCTGCTAAGTGAAGTTCCTTGTTATGTAGAGCCAGGCGGAGTTTCTCTATATCGCTCTCCTTTTCCAAACGGTAATATATCGAATCTGTGTGTGCAGTACATAACCCTCGAACAGTCCCAGTACGGCTGCACCATCTAAGTCTAGGCTTCAAATGTATCTCGTCGCAACTGATGCTAAAGGCTACGCAGTCGTTCGTAGACTGGAGGGCTTTCTTGGTATTAGCTGAAATCATATCCCTTGCAGGAACAAGCGGGCTATAATCCATCATTTCTATTGACTGCGTTGACCAGACTTTACGGGTGGAGCTAACACTAGGAAGTCCCAGAGTTTGAAGTATCGTCAAGGCTCTTGGTCCTCCAAATCGCAAAATCAACAATGCCAGATCGTAATCATCTTCATCATAGCCCCTTGCGTGATAAACACCTTTGATAGCTTCAGATACTTTCTGCAAAATGTAGCCTATGCCTCTCTCCTGACTAAGACAGACCTTCACCAGCTGGTGAAGCCTGGCAATTCGATTTTCTGACACTGCGACAAGGAAACGTTTATACATTTTCAGCTGATTTATGCGATGGTTCAGCTTCCTTTCCATGGTCAACTCCCTGAACCTATAGTTAGCCAAAGACTCATTAGCTTTCCTGAGCTTTGTGGCCAATTGTTCGTATGTCAAATAGATATAGGGGGTTCCTTCGTGTGCTTGCTGGCTACGTTCTTCTATTTTTTTCAAGGTCTGGGAAAATTTCAATTTCTCGCACTGATTACAAACCATGGACATCTGGTCCGGGATGCAACATTCCTTGTGCCGGACAACGCCTTCCTCGGCGAAGGGAACGAAGTCCAAGTTGAGACTTGAGTGGTGTAACTGAGTCGGATAGTGCCAGTAAAAATTTCCAGGTAGTTTAACGGTGTACCCGAGGCATCGTAGCCTCCGGCTCTTGCGGCTCTCGTCCTGGAAGAGAATAGCTAGATCAACAACTGACCTACCTCACCCAGAACAGGTTGAAAGGAATCAATCAAGACACTAAAATTAGGGGACATTAATTAGAAAGTACTCCTTAGGCGTTCGAAATGGGAGAGGAAGAAGAAGTAGGTTGTTTTAGCGTCTAATGGAAATTGGAGCCAAAACTGTTCAGAAGAGAGAGACTAAGGCACAATTAGCTTTTAAGGCACCTACGGGCATGGGTTGAAATGCCATATACCGATGGCAAAAAGTATTTCGGAAGATCTATCTGTCATCCCCAGAGGTTTTAAGGCACTTGCGCAATATACCGACCGCAAAATCTGGTCTGTCTCGAGGATTATCTAGTTAGGGTACTTCCTGGTAAGCCAGAACGCTGAAATTTAACTTGTACACGCGTAAAGCTTCAGTCCTTGATTACACTGAAAGAGGTGCGGTGGTGATCCAAGTCGTAGCTAGTGGAGGGAAGGGGTTTTCCTGATTCTTAGATTGTTTTTCAGAAAGGATCGTCGGATCCGAACCAAGCTTGGCGGCGAAGAAGGGGATCCTAGTTCTGTATTTTGGTAGTCCAAACCGGTCCTACCTCTGTGGGGGAGAGAGCTGGTCCCTGGATCCTTTTCTTCATATCTACTAGAAGGGATGGTAGGATCTCAACCTAACTTGGTGGGAAGTAAGAGTCAGAATTCTCGTTTTGCTTTATGATCTTATAGACCTAATTCAACCACTGCGAGGGAAGGGTTCTAAATTCTTTACATGGTGCCCTGTCTATCCTCTGGGGTTTAAGCCAGATCGGACAATTCCTCAAGAACCTGCAGCTTTGAGCAAGTGCAAGATGAGCTTTTAGCCATACATATTTTTCGTCGGTCATTAAATTGTGAAAATCCGGAAACCCCATGTTTTAAAGTACATCTCAAAAGCCCTTGTCCAATTTGACAGTCCCCAGTACTATCAGCTATAGCTAACTCTGGTTACCTCGAAAACAATCTCGTTTTTTCGCAATTTGTTCTAACCGTAAACGATACTCCATTCTTAAATTACATCACAGGATCTCTGGGGACGGTAAGTTTCGCTCTATGCAAACATTTATCTATCCTACGCCTAGCCTGTTAAAAACGTTGCCGAATAAGCAGAATTTTCTTTATGATATCGAAATGCACTGAAATTCCATCAAAGAAACAAAACACTTTGTCGAGCAAGGCTTACGAACATCTTTGTTGTAGCTACAAATGGTACCACCCATCCATCCTGATAAATTTTGAAGAAAAAAGTACAACTGTTTTGCAATTTCAACGATTCCGAACATGGCAATTCTATATTTAGGTTCAGTGACTATTACCACGCGTTAGATACCTGGTTTCATGGACTATTGCTGGAGTCACTTGGAAACTGAATGCTGGAAAGCTTAATACTTACATCAAAGCCGTCAAAGCTTGCAACTTCTTTTTGTACTTGCTCAGCAGCTACAGCAACCTCGACAGTAACTCGGCTAACACTCTCAGAATTCGGTATTACAGCTGAGAAATTGCAATCTGAAGATGAAACTGCACTACTGCAGCCTGCTTCTTCAATAATTTCTACTGGCGGAATTTCAGCTACTTGATCTGCGCTTACAATCAGAATCCCATCCACCTGAGTTTCTAATACAGGGCCTTCATGGTTGACCAATGCTGCTTCACTTGACCGAGCAATGCCTTGAATCTTCTTACAGAAAGCAGTTGTCGACTTGAAAAAACTCGATATAGTTTTCTGTTTTACATTTACTTCACTTGTGTTCTTTTCTTTGCTTTTCAGCTTTTCACATTTCTCACGGTGCCGTGTAGCATTTGTAATGTTAAGGCTGGTCAGATTCTTGTGGCAGACAGAGCAAAGAATTTCTGGGTCGTCCATGACGTCCATGCCCTAGAATAAAGTAAATAATGAGATAAAGCTATGAATCCAACCAGAAAGTGACAATAAATACTTCACAATGATTGTTTTTTGGAAGTTACCTCCCAGCACAATTTTAGAGGCTGGTCAGATACTTCAGGTGCGGTTATTTTGATTTTAGTCAATTCCAGACCAGTTCTCTGTTCAGTCCATCAGTCCCCCCCAGTTGTATATGCGGTATATGTTAATTTTCAGTAAAAGTTGATTTTCAGCCACACTCAAATTCAGCCATTTCAAGCAGATTTGGGCAATACTTTTGGAAATTTCATCTTCTACTTGTTATCAGTCCCGAAATTGCATCAGTAGTACTTTTAGCTTGGAAAAGCTAAAAGCTGTTACTGAACCACCAGATAGCATCACTGTCTGGTAGAGAGAAGCAAGTAGTGAAGTTTGTATGTCTAGTACACTAGCCCATTTCCAAGCACGATACACAGACATCTGTGCATGCACACACCCCACTGGATCCTAATACCTTTTCCCATAAAGGGTGTTTGTATAAGCTGAATAGGGTACATGCATTTTCATGCATAAAAACAACTTCTGCTTCCATTTCTGCTGCAGTTTTTGTGTGTGGAAATGTGTATACAGGAGGGTCGCCGTAGCTCGACCCCAAAAGCTGTTTTAGTAAGACCCGGTTTGGCAGATTGTAATTTTACTACTGAAGGAAATTTCAAAATACTGTATGTCAGTCGTGTCAGTATGGAGCTTGTAGCCAGAATGCTGACCTTTCTTATGGTGGGTCTATCAAAATTGTAAATGTACCAGTTCTTGAGATATTTATTCAAAACAACTGAACATTTTATTTGTCATGAGATCAACGCTACTCCCAAAACACATAGAAGACCGGATGTCGAGGCACACATGCACTATTTATATTTAACTAAGAAAGAATGTGGCCGCGGAGGTAATTTCAGATCCCTAAACTTGACCTGGCCCTTCCCCAGCTGTGATGCCATTAACTTTACAAAAGAAGAAGAAGGAGCAATTTCATTTTTTTCTGGCTGAACGTCAATAGTTCCAAGTTTTGGAGCTGGACTGAGGTCAGAGATGAAAGGTTAGACGGTACTAGTTCGTTATATGCCCAACTCCAGTTAAGCTATTTCTAGATTGATTTGGATGATTCTTTTCACTAGCGCCCTCTGGTGTAGGCTTCTTTTATTAGTGAATGACAAGATGGCAGGACTGTCTGCTAGAGAGAAATAAAGATTGAAGTTTCAGTTTGTAATGAAGTGGGGCTAGGCTTAATTCATGAGTAGAATACAGGTACATCAAAAGAAGCAGCAGAATTGTTCTAGAAATAGCTTAAGATGGGCGTACAACGAACTAGAACCGGTTAGACAACTGGAATATGCTTTTAACGTCTGCGTCAAGGTTTTATCCCGTCGAGCTACAGCGACCCTACTGTACATACACTATTCAGCTTTAACATTTACCCTATAAAAGTTGTATGGTGCATTGAAAAGGGCCAGTGTACCCAGTCTAGTACATTACACTTCTTTTTCAGTCCCGGTCCACCAACGTCTGAGTTGGGTGCCTAGACGTCCTAGACGTTCATGCACAATGCATTCGAAAAAAGCATAGTGCCTGAATGTCTGAGCACTCAAGCAGGGAGCTACAGGGAGACTCCAGTGCTCTCAAATGCTGAATATCCTGCCTGGGTCTAGACGTTTATGCACTGTGCTGTGGTTCCGATGCACGGTGCATGAAACCTCAGTGTACCCAGACATTCATGCACCATGCTTGAATAGGGGCTAGTGTACTAGACTGAGTGTTCCAGATTGTCCTCACCTGAAGAGGCTGGCCTAAGCTCAACTGCCATATAGAATATGGATACATCAAAAGGATCATCAAAATCTATTTAGAAATGGCTGAACTTGAGTGGTGACTTACAATGAACTTTTACACAGCTTTTACCAGTTCTCATATCTCAAGACAGCTCTTTTCATTCTGACATGACTTCATGCCTCTGGCGAACCTCAGGTGCTGAATTAGGTGAAAGTAAATACCTTTATTCTTTCCTCATCATGGCGTGCATATACGCATGGAAGTCACTTTTTGAAATCTCTGCCACAGATCAAAGTCAAAATATCCCTCAGTAAATAAATTCCGTGATTTTCAAATTTGTGATCCAGGATCCACAAATTTTGACGCAGAGCTTTTGAATACTCAAAATCGAGGTTGGAAGATGAGGAAGGATAATCGTTTCATACTTCAGAACAGCTTTGGAAACTCAAGTCACTGACGTATGTTGTTTGCCTTTTAATTTCCTATGATTCCCATTTTCAACTTTTTAACTGAAAACATAGGTGGTCTCCAAAAAAAAATTATGTCTGCAAAAATCTTTTTGATGCCGGGGGGTGGTGTACATACTTATTTGGACTTGCTTCACTTTTCTTACCGAAGCTGTGGGGTGGTCTCTTAGGTGAAAAAAGGGGGTTTCACTTTTCTTATCGAGGGGTGGGTGGGTGGTCATGGGAAATTTTGGAGTAGCTACACTTTTATGAGTTAGTGTATGCACTTTTCTTATGAGTGCCCCTCGCCAGGAGGCTGAAATGTCTAAGCAGAAACTCAGGGGAAAGGTGTGATATTCCAGTATTTGCTATACCAGACCAGGCGTAGCGAAACAGGTAACACGCACCTCCAGATCAATCTGATACGCAGCAGAAACCGAAAATGCCGCTTTAGTCTGTCTAGCACCAGACTTTCGAAAGTGGTATCTTCCACAAAGGGCAGACAATCAACTACAGAAACGTATATTAGGAACAGAATCCAGGTTTTCAGGAAGCCACTGTTCCGTGTAGTAGTGATTGTGCTCTACTTAACGAGTAAGTAAAGCAGCAGTTTGTTTCATTCTAGACTAGAACTCCCTAGGAGATAGAGACCCTAAGGGTCCTCCACGATATCAGACCAGGCATCACTCCTCTTCCTTCAGAATCCCATCTCACATAAGGATCACTGTAACTAGCACGACAAGTTTTTATTGTACGAAATGTGACAGTTGGGACCTACTCTAATATGTGTAAATTTGCAAACGCAGGGATGAACGTTTCCATCCCACGCAGACCATTAACCTCAATAGCGTGACAGCCTTAACCGCGAATATAGCAAATACATTCCACTATAAATGGCGTTCGCCTTTACAGATAGCGAAGAAATTTGCAGAGAACGTCGGGCACAAATCTACCGCGCGGGGAGAAAAAACATTTTTCCACAATAGATCACTACATAAACATGTACAGTACGATCCCACCTTAAACCACATCTTCGGTAAGACTCTTCAACGCTCCAACAATTTGTTTGCAAAACTGCCGACGTAACTCTAGATGGCGTTGTTTCCCGTACTATGTTGATGGTACCAACAAGTGAAGAACAAAACTGAGCAAATTAAATAGACTTTCGAGGAACGTTTTAACAAGCCAATTCCCTCCCTTTTCTGCGCGGAACTATCGCTTTCATCAGTACGGATAGGGGCCGCGTGCGGTAGCCCTTTCTCACCTGGCCGTGTATATTCCCCCTCCTGTGGGTCTTGTACACATTGCTTGCGGAAACGCGATTTAACAAGCTGACAAGCAAGATGGATGCAGTCAATTTGTACGATTCCGCTCACTTTACTGCTGTAATAATCGCGGCTCGTAAGTTTTGACGTCTCAATCAAATTTCGTCAAAAATATCTGCGCTACGGAGCGAATACGTAACTGGTCCAGACTTTCAGGGTAGGTTACATCACGAAGGTCTAGTAATAACTCTGTCGCTCTCCTCGCAATTTTCTCACAGGCTTAATATTGCATTTGTAGTAGGTCATCGTTCAATAATCGGAAGAGCTAGCGAGTTGAACAGCCAGTGGAAACGATTCCTCTGGCTTGAATGTAAAGTCTTTTTTATTCGTTCGACTGTAAAAATGAACATATTGCACATGACCGGTCGACGTTTTGCAGCATGGCGGAAGAAGGGCTGATTTTTATCTGATGCTGGCGAGGATGCTTGTTAATTCGTCTTGTACCACGGTATGCCACCTGAAAAAGATGAAAGGTCACCTTACTGTATCGGCCACCCCAGTAGAGATATTCCTTAAAGTCCGTGTCATAACCGACCAATAGGACGCGAGCCTCCGTCTTTGTTTAAAAACTTTAAAGCCTTCAAACTCACAGAAAAGAACATTAATTTGCAAAAGTTGTATTACTCCAACAAGAAGAAGCCAGATAACGCTTCCAAAAACTCTTGGACTGACAGCAGCTATCCAAGGCCGGTAATTTAGTCTCAAAGTTGAAAGTCCTATACCTCCTAATGTTAAATTTTTTTGTTATTCCCCCGTGATGATGGTGTAGCAATATCCGTTTTCTTCGGGTATGGTGCAACCTCTCTATAGATTAAGCGCTCTGCGCGGCATCCATGCGCAGAGCTATACTACTGTGAAGAAAAGGGGTAGCCGAAAATCGGTCGACAAATTTTGTGTCCGGTTTTTGCCGGATTCCAGGTGAACTACTTGTCCGGTGAGAAAATAACTTTCATATTCGGATTCAGCATGTCTCCTTACCCCTAAATCAACTATCTAAATAGCTTTCAAAAGCCCCTTAATTTGTAAGCCCTCCCCCACCCTCAAATTTAGGGCTACAGAGCCATCTTCGAACTTGACTTGTACTTTGACCCAAAGGATCCTCCCACTAAGTTTCATCAAAATATCTCAATCCCTTCAAGAGGTATCGTGCGCACAGACGGACAACTTTTGTGATGTCGTAGGTATCCCTCCACTTATGTTTTGGGAAAAAAAAAATAGATGCAAAACGGCAGAAGTCATGGGCGCGATCACATGTTGTAGGGTACTCTGGGGCTGGCATCTCTGTGATCACTTTTGAAACAATATCACATCCCAAAAAAACTCATTCCACCAAACAAGAGCTGGAAGCTCATATGGTACTTGCAAGGCTGGGTCAGTAGATGAAAGCAGAAATTCGTCAGTTCGCGGGTTTGTTGTCAGCATCTGTAAGCAGAACCTTGAGATAAGAATGATCATGGGTCCTTGGAAATCACGATAATGTATCGTTTGGTAATGCATTTGGCTGTGCGCACTTTAAGGGCACTACACATTCATCTGTAATCAAAACTCTTGAAGCAAAAATGACGATGAGCTCATCGGGAGCACGAAAATGTATATTTTACTCAAAAGTATTGATTGTACTTTAAGGACATCAGTTGTAAGCAAAACCCTTGAGGCAAAAATGATCATGGGCTTATAGGGATCACGAAAATGTTTGGAGGTCGGATCCAGCCTAGATCCCAAAAACATCACCCAGGGCATGCAAGGTTTCTACCCTCCAAGTCGTTTCACTTGTTAGGTACCTACGCGTGTCAAACTTTTCTGCCCCCCCCCCTTCCAACGCACCCCATGGAATATTTCCATTTCAGTTAACTCGTTAGATCCCTAAGCGTGCCATAGCCTTTCTACCCACCCCCTCAAACGCGCATGGCGTGTGTCGTTTATGACGTTCTCATCTAGCCTACTTTGTTGAACCGCCTACTAGTAACAAGTGCCATATGAGCTCGTAGTTCTTGTTTGTTCTGCCTCACTCTACTTACGCATCACAATCACTGATTGTGAAATACATAATGTACGTCACGTCTAGTAGACCTTCTTTCCGCTGAATCGTTTCTATAAATAACTACCCTATTAGTTTACATGCAAGATAGCCAACAATGACTGCCTATCTGTTAGCATTCTTTACTACTGTTCATATTCCTACCAGTCTTGTTTAACCTCACGCAGCATCCTTTTCATTTAGCCCTGGTTATACAGTAGATTGTAAAAGGCGTATTCTCGCAGTTCCCCGAGGACTCCTCGGGGAATTGAAAGGAACACTGAGAATAACACGGGGAATGCTTTCAAAACGGGTTTTGTTCAAAAAAAAAAAACATGCAGTCAGCATCACAGAAGCATATCTTTCTTGTTGTTATCTGCCACACGCAATTTAAAAAATAAGATAATAATCCCTAAAGCCTTGCTGACTTGAATGATGGCCTCCCCAGTCAAGCAAGTAACCTAAACAAGAAAGCTAGTCTTAAACCTGTCATAAAAGAAATAATTATTCAGGCTCAAAATCATCAGTAGTAACTAGTAGCCTACCTGGTAAGACCTCGAGTCTTTTCAAAGTTTGAGAACGATCTCCTGAGCTCAAGCAAAAGCTATGAGGTATATTTCTTCTATCAAGTCGGTGCTGCCTTTTCATTACTTTGGTCCTGATCTGGCTCTGAGAGATATCCCAAATTAAAGGGATTTTCAGGGAGACTTTGCTCTGGCTCTGGTAGCGCTGGTTCAGGTAGATGAGCCTCAATTGGTGTACCAAGCTGGGTCAATATGACTTACCCCAAACCACTGTTCCAATAAACAACCATGCCAGGCCTGTAGGATGATCTTTGGGGGCTGTTTGAACATCAAACTCAAATGGAAGGCTGACAAGAAAATTATTGTTTGCTTGTCTTTGTGTGGTTTACTGGTTCACAAAAAAGGACTCCTCTTGTTTACCACAAAACTGTCAATTGTACACAGGCCCGGTGAAGCCCGATACTCAGGCCCGGTGAAGCCGAGTCAACAGCCAGCAGAATCCTTTTTGATGGAGTGCAGTTACTTTACTTGGCTACTGTCCTTGCTGCAGGAGGAGAATCTGGTCCAAACCAACTAGGTTTGCTCATATTTGCTCACAGAGGTACGCTTATTTGAAGATTGACTTAGAACTTGCTGCACTTGCTGTGACTTAAGTTAACTACTGTATACAAGTTAGCCTAGTCAGGTCAAAGTAGGTAATTAAGGGCCTCTGAAAATACCTGAGTTGCTTTTTACTTGAAGTTCATACAGTAGGCCTAGTACAGCGGGAGAGGATGGCGAACTGTAAGTAGTTGTTTTATTCCTGGCAGAATACGTCAGAATGTACGCTGGCCTGAACTGTTACATGCCTCACCCAGCCCAAACTAGCGGGTCCGCTGGCGATCAGCAAGTGGCCCGCTGACAAATTAAACAACAATGAACAGTCCGCTGTTCACACAGCAAATAAAATGCAACTCTGAGAAGGTATTTTGGATCTGCATTAATGTCAATAATGTCCTACCTACCCTACCCTGACCCTACCCACTGATGTCAGAGTGATTCTGCAAGTTAGAGGATCCAAAGTCACAGTCACAGAATCAATCCAGACAAAATCGAAGTTGAAACACAAAGATTCTTACCATAATTTCATGTACACAATAATATTCTCAGCCAAACAGTCTTCAGATTAGCTGAGATTAGCTTAGATGAAACCGAAAACAAGCGAGAAGTTTCAGACGTCAAGTCTATTGGTTAGAAGTTTGCGCGCCAACTCGGTCCCGAGTTGTAATTGTAATTCTAATTGTAATTCTGAAAGCGTAATTCTTATTGTAATTATTCGGTAAATGTAATTGCTATTGTAAATGTAATTGTAACTATCTGGTAATTGTAATTTCAATTTCATTTTTAATTGTAATTCTTGTTCTGTAATTGTAATTCTCAAAGCAATTCTTATTGTAATTATTCATTGGCCCGATTTCGCCCTTCATATGGTAACAGTAAATTGGTACTGGAGTAAGAGTAGACACATTTTTACGTGAATAACTAAACAAAATTTAGGTGGAGCGAGGCCCTGCCACTTCCCCTAACGCTTATTGAAAGCGCAACGTTACCGGCTTACAGTAACTTCACTTGATTTCGTACGCTCAGTATAGTAACAGGTTATGTCCTCAAAAACCAGACATAGTAGGGTCAGATTGTAGTCGTTCATAATGTAGATCAAAGCGTATTTCAAAGTCGCAGCAAGCAACCCACGTAGGCGTTAAGAAAGTGGCACCGCAAACCCACTCGCCCTGTTGACCTGCAACTACTATGATTCTGTCTATACATTAAACTACCGTACATGGCCGGATAGTCGAGGTTTAAGTCCTTGCTTGCGAAGAGGTCTAAATTCGAGGGAAAACTCTAATGTTGTCGACTGGGCCAGCGAAATCCTGCTGACGGCGCTAACAATCCGTTCGTTTTCAGAAGATTTTTCAGGTCGGGTGCTGGCTCAGTGTTTGGCTCGGTGTAGTAATAACGGATCAGGTCAGGTGGATGTGCGCATTGTCTGTACACCTCTTTACTGGGATGATCGTGTATCTCCATAACGTTTTTAGAGAAGGAGCTAAACTTAGCAGAAATTTCTCTTACAGTTTTACTGGAAGAGGCACACCAGTGAACACGGTTCATTGACTCACCGAATCACCGTCGGTAACTGTAACCACACCGTGTTCTAACTTATACTATTTTGAATGTTATGTCATCTGTAAATATTACTAGGTGTTACATGTGTTACAAATGTAGTAAGGAGGAGCTTCCTTCTTCCCTTGAATTCGCTACGTTGGTGGGTTAGATAAGGGCAGTAATGCACCGCGAACTCTTATACTGTTAACTTTAAGGCCAAGATCACGACTTGCGTGGTGTTGGTACTTTGATCCCCATTCCTTTTCTAGAAAGGAGCTCCAAGTATACTTACAGGACTCGAGATGCCGTACGTAGAATGTTTGGCCCATAGCCAAGCAGTTGCTAAAAGACCAGATAAGTTATATGCCGTCTGGAGACCACATACTGGAAGGTGGGGGCAAGTGACAATCTACGAGTTGCTACTAATACTCAACAAGTTGCTGGACAGGAGGAATGGAACGGGATATCTGTAAAATAAATTGATTAATATGCAGCAAATTCGGCCAATGTTAGCGCCCTCGACGGATAAATCGTACCTTTTGGAAAGGCCAGTAAGATCGAACTCCTTTTTTCCCTAAGAGCCGTCAGCTTTGTGTTGAAGCTCTTGACCACATGTCAGGAGTCGATAGTATGTAGGATGTTCTGGAACCTCTCGTCCTCCCTCACTCAGATGGTTATCAGTAGTGATCTCTTTAGTCTTGAGATCTTTGTCCAGAAGTTGATTAAGGCTATTCTCGAACCCATGCTTATCCAAAGCGTTGGAATGTAGGTCGTTGCTTTTCCGGAAAGACACAATGACTTTCTCGAAGGTGCAGCGTGCAGTCTTAGTATTTATTTTAGCGAAGTTTTAGCCGAAAGACGACCCTCGCGAATAGGGGCCGAAATATCTGCTGATGTAAATTTCAGCTGACTGATCAATGTAGCACCGTCAAATGGCTGACGGCATAATTATCCCGGCTCTTTAATATAGGTAATCTTTATCAAAGGGCAAGTTTATGATATGATATATCCTTGTCCTGAAATCTGTAATTTACTTCCGCAAGAGCTCCTAATGAATAAAGAAATGAGATACTACGAGGTTGTCGTCTGTCGTCTTCAGTGGCAGGCCACAACTGATACATTCTGTCCTATTATTCTAACTTTGGTTTTGATAAAAAAAAAAAAAAATGGGGTTAACCGGTATCTATGATCGGTGAGCTCCCCGGAATTAAACATACCTGATCTACCTAGAAGAGCTATACACAGAACACACAATAATCCGTTTAGTGCTAATAGGTTTGGTTATCATTACATACATCTTGAAACTGAGGACTGATGGATCGTTTTGGGACGTAAAGGTAACTAAAGCATTGTTCAAATAGATGTAATAAGCTTAAGAGTGCTATACGCGATGTTTACCTCTTAATACACACGCCCGTTCAAATAGGCAACCCGAGAGGTTCTCATGAATGCGACGTTCGGTGTTGCAACGTTGATACAATTTTTCGAGCTCTAAAAAGATCAGAATACTAATAATAATAATAATTTATTTGTGACCCACTATACAAGAGAAGAAGCGGAGTAACTTAAGAAAAAAGAAAAAGAACGTAAATTACAAAACAACAACAACACGAAATCAAACAACTCAAAACTCAGCGCGCTGTCGCTACCCGGATGAGCGGATGGTTAACACCCAACGTGGCAAAAAAGTTCTCCTGAAGGCGGCTACTTTGTTTTAGAAAACAACTAATAATATCAGGAGCACCAAAAACTCTCATGATCTTACTGTTGCTGTATCTGCGAGGTAGATACAGTAAAAACTTACAATACCGAAAGTACATAACTCGTATATCACTGATATCACCTGGGCCTAACAGAAAAGGTTCTTAGTACTACTTGAAGTACAGGAGTCTTATTTGATTATATTGTAAAAAAGCTATTCAATTATCGGATGGACAGCATTGGACCTCGAACTAGCAGTAAGCAATCGTAACAAAACAAAAACGTGTTCTTTCGAAGAAAAGTTGTTTCTTTAGCTTTCAAGAAATAGAACTTTCGTGCTTCCTTTGGCAACCCTGACGACGCTGCTCCTCTCCTCGGCCTGCTGGCGGAACCAACCAAGCGATCTGATTGGCCCTGCATAACGGAGAATAGGACCGAGCTCTATTCTCCTTATTCGCCTTATTACAGCGCGCTCCGAAGAAAAGAGGAATCTGTAATACAGCTTATACGCCGTATTACACCTTACTACACCTATTTGAACAATGCATAACAGTACAGGTACAACAGATCCTTTAGTTCTGAAACCCACCGAGAACATGTGGCGAATTGCAAATTTTATGTTTTTCTTTGTTATCTTAGTATGCTGCAAAGAGTTTCAGTTCTCACCAGTGTCTGCTTATTCCTCACCGTTACGGACTAACACAAACCTGGTCGATAGGTGCTATCTGGGGAGCGGTCACCTGAACATACCGAAACCAAAAACCCTGAGTCTGGTGTAGAAAATAAAAATTAAAGAATATGACGACCGCGCTGCAGAGGAACTGTTGCACCGACATGGCCTCGAAAATACGAGCCAGACAGCCAAAAATAGTTATAAGATACAACTATAGGGAGAAACGGATTGGTCTTATCCAGAACAAAGATTCGCAAAGAATGTCGTTTTCAGCGACAGTACCGACGACTTTGCTTTTCTGCGGACCTGGCATGACGACGAGAGAAGCTTGATCAGCAAAGTTGTCTCGACAATGGAAAATTGAACTGCAAATATATATGCGAATTCAGAAGTTTCTGTGCTTGCTCACGCAAGCACGGCCCTTATCAAGGACCTGCGGCGAAGGCAAGCTATCCGCGAAACGGTTTGGACGCTGACCATTCCTCGGCCACTGGCACAGGGTGTGCCTCATACTGTCAACAGTTTGGGCCATTCCTCGCTTCTCCAGTTGGATTATGTGAGTAGCCATTTCTGTTTCCTCTTCTTTCGTGAACGTGGAAGCGGGACCAATTTTATTCTGATGTTTCCCGAGCACTTTTTCTGAAAGAGTGGACTTGGAGATCATAAAATGAGAAGCAGCCTCTGCCATACTAAGCCTGCCCGTTTTAACTGCATTTACTGCACTTTCAACGCGTTTAGGGCTGAGTTTTTGTTTCCCATCCGACTTCCAGGATTTCTCGGAGTCTACGGGCCATTATCAGGCGCGTTTGGCGTAGGTGGTTTTTCTAGTCTCGGCGTCGGAAGACCAATGGAGTCGCCCGGAACAGGACTCGGCCTTGGGCTTGGATCCCCGAGTTCTTCGTCGCAATCAGACCAGTGTTGTAACAAATACTTCAAATTTGTACTTAAGTATTAAGTACTTCCAAATTTTATACGTAAGTATTAAGGTATAAAATACCAGACCACAATTGTACTTAAGTAGTACTTGAGTTTTAAGTACAGAACTTGTACTTAAGTTGTACTTCAAGTACTAGGGGAGACTGGGGGCATCTTGGACAAAATCACTAGATGACTCGTAAGTAGATAATTTGAAGATCGACATTTATCGTTTGCATACCAAACAATAGGTAAATATCTTGGCTGTCTATGGTAATTAATGCATATTTTTGTGTGAATAGTTTTTTTGCAGGTTGATGATTTACCCAAGTCTGCCAACTTGTCCAATTTGCCCCTTAGGCTAGGTCAATTTGGACAGGCTCTGGGTCAGTTTGGACACACTGTTTTTATAATAGAAAGCGGTATATAAAATGCCATTTATTGGATAAGATAAGTAAGAAAAGTAAAAATGCACTTAGTAAATGATGTAAAATCAAGCAACATCATAGTTTGTCAGACTAACGTCAAATACCAGCTGTTCCACCTGTTGTTTGTCCCTCCAGCCAACCTGGGCACCGGCAGCTTAAACTCTACATCACCCTTTTGGAATGAATAAATCTCTTCAGTGCGAACAAACTTGTTTTGAAATCTGTTAAATGCCACTGGGCTCAATTTCCACTCCATGTCTGTATTAAACTTCATTGAATCCGCCCGGACATTTTCAGCTCCTGGAATTAATTCAACACAAATTCAGGCATGTTTTCCATCACGAAAAGCCAGATTTCTATTGCAATGTTATTGCATACGTTTGATGTACAAGACATCAATATCCAGATCTCCTTCCTTCACGATTTCGCCAATCGCATACTTCTTCTTGTTCTTAACTGTTCCATGGCAAATCAGAACATAGTCACCAGTTTTGATTTCATCTGAAAGGAAGTCCTCTCCCAGGTCACACGTATCATCAATCTCAAGGCTGTCATCAGATTCACTAAGAACCATGTCATCTTCAATGACGTCACTGTCCAGGTTACTGACAGAGTGCTCAGCCCCAGCACTTTCGCCTTCGCTATTCTGGAATTCCTCAAGGTTCAATGCTTTCTTTACCCTTTTGCGCTGTGTCACTTTCTTTGGCTTAGTGGGTCCAGGCAAGCTGCTCTTTTTCTCTAGCCGTTTTGCTTCTGCTTTCTTAGATCTCTCTATCTTTTTGTCAGCTTTCTCTTTCTTCAGTCTTGCAATCTCAAATAGAGCATCTTTCTCTGGTGTTGCTGTTAATATCTTTGAAAAGTTCTTGTTTCTACTCCATTTCTTTGCTCTTTCAACATTTTTGGGAAGAGGGTTAACTTACTCCGGTGTGATAGGTAAAGATGAAACTTTATTCGGTCTTCGGGTGGATGGAGCTTCCTGCGATGCAGTGCTTGCAGAGGACATCTGTTCAACATTGCTGACATCGTCATCCACTTCCAGTTCAGCGTTGCTGACGTTCTTGTCCACCTTCATTTCTGATGCAGATTCCCCGGGATCTGGACGATCAGTTACAGACGAACAGATATTGTACAACATTGTAAACCACACCATCTGTGCGAATAGGCATGCCTTCAGCAACAGAAACAATGGCTTTTTTCATATCTTCCCCTGCCCAAGTGAACTTCTCCGTCTTACGTTTTCTTATCATCTTGCGGACTGGAACAAGGGAAGGCATAGAATAATGGATCTGCTGGATATGTGGCAATAAATGGATGGGGTAAAGCTGAAAAGCTAAAGCCAGAATGTTGACACATATAAATTAATACTAAAGAAAATTTGTGATCTTGGTTATATGCTATTAAGTCGCTTATAACTTGAAACCTTTAAATATTCGTGTAAAAAATCACCACTGAAATAAGTACCTTTGTCCAAACTGCCCCAGGGACACATGTCCAAACTGCCCCTTGGGTGTATGATCTTATAAATACCTCCGAAAACCGCACAAGATGACACTGTAGGAAAAGCAAACATCACATCCGATAGCCCTGAAAATGAAGTGTACAAGTTAGAAATTTAAGATATCTTACCCTTTTGTAGGCATGTCCATACAAAACTTCCTAAACTCAAACCTCAGTTTTCTTAATACAATTGGGCACGTGTGCCAAGTGACAAGGTTAAACTAATGACCACTAGTTAGCAGTTATAAAGTGGGGTTCGCACAATGAAAAAAGTACCGTGTCCAATCTGCCCCTCTCCAAGATGCCCCCAGTCTCCCCTACTTAAGTAGTATTATTCAGTTATGTAAGAAATTTATGCAGTTTGCATGAAACATTGAAACTATATACCTGAACTACTGATTCATATTCTGGTGCAGATTTAGGTAGTTGATTGAAGCACAGCTAAGCACTCAAACCTTAGATATCGTAGTTGCCCCCCCCCCTTGATAACTTGGACGCGCAGTTTACAAATATCTGTGTCGAACCTCAGCTCTAGAGAGCAGAAGCCTGGGCAGAGTCGACAAGCGCCAAGAAGAAAATTGCATATTTAACTATCCAAATGCAAATATTGACCCGTCGTGATCCGTTGTTCCTTGAACGCAAAACACTCCTTTAAAAATACTATTCCAACTCCAGTTACAAAGTTAGATAGGCTTTGTTTTTGAAGTTAGATAGGCCTTTTTGTTTTTCTAAAGAAAAACTCGCTGTGATCTAAGCAAAATGTATTTGCGACAGTGCTTGAACTTTTATTGGTACTTGAGGTAGTCAAGTAAATGAATATTTTACTTAAGTATCAATTATTAAGTACTCTGGGAAAGTTGTACTTTAGTAAAAGTCAAGTATTTTAATTTTGTACTTAAGTAGTACTTGAAGTACAAGTAGTCCCATGGTCCTTATGAGTTATAAATTCATTTATTCAAAATAGGAATTACGCAAGGAAACGCGAACTGCAAGGAAAAAAAGTATGCGCTTGAAAATACGAAACGACCGGAGCAGGCCAGAGGTCATCGACCTACTGTCGAATGATTTAACCGCAATTCGACTCAAAAAATTCTGACAGCAGTTTGCGTTTTGTTAATCAGAGATTCAAGAGACAATTATTGCAAGCACTAATTCGGTATGGCCAGTACACTTAAAATAATGCTACAATATCAATGTTAGTTACTTTTTACTGCAATGGAGCTTCTGGAATTTCAGTACTGTGCTGACAGATTTTTTAGTTTATTATTTCTTCCGTTTAAGCGGGCTTTTTTGTGACGACAGCATCAACAGGGTGATTACGTATTACTAAACGAGTACGACATCGGGTTCTACGGATAAGAGTGCTGATCTGTATTGACGCCTAGATCAAAGTATACTTCGCCTATAGAGTCAGGCCACCGTGTGGCTTGCGATTACATGTGCGGTCGGTTCCGAGCCTCTACGACGGATTGGCAATGGGGGTCTTCCTGCCCCATCTTCATGAAATACCACCAAGGCTAGGAAATGAACCGACAGCCAGTAGATCGGTGCCGGGCCAAAATGTTAGTGATATAGCCGCGAAGCCGATTGGCCATGTTCCGAAAGAATTTTCCAAACTGGTTTTCTTGTTGTTTGAGGGGAAAATGACAGGTAACGTTGACGTATCATCAACTGGCGACCTGTTCAATGTCGGCAAAGGACCTGAGTTGAAAGCAACTATTCGTTTTTATCTGACGGACCCAATGGGACTCGGAGCGTTCTGCTGTCTTATTCAGCATGTACCTTAGGAAAAACGGGAGAAAATAACGACTATTTTTGTAATCTGACAATAATCAGCTGCATCTCTTTTTTATTTCAGTGAAACAAAACTAAAAAGGAAGGACACTGAAGGAAGTCTAGACCAAAGCGTCGTTCTCCGCGACGAACTTCCTTGAAGGCTCTTATTCTGTATATGATGAGGTCGATAGCCAAAACACATCCTAGATCGCTAGACATACTGAAACAAAAGAATAGCTGAAGTAAATAAATTAAATCACAAATAGAAGTGAACTTTGAATTTTTCGGGATCTATGGTGAGCTTTTAAGCAGGTGATAGTCCTTCTAAAGGAATTTTCCAGAATTGACCCTTGTGTATTGATGTCGCTAGTGACCTATGCATATGATTAAACTGTAATGGCATGTTAAACTCAGGGACCATAAACAGAGAAAAGCTAAATATGGAGGAGAGAAAGGGGCAAAAATGTAAACACTCGACAAAAGGCAGCCAACACCACAACTTATCTAAACAGCTCCTAATGCTGAATTGCCCATGGAGGCCCGCACGTGCCGCCAACAAAGCACTGCTCACCTCAACTCTTATCAGAAAACAAGGGAGTGACCCCTTACTTAGTGAGAAACTCCTCTTGCCTGTGGCGGAAAAAACAAAATCGTTGTAGCTGAAGTGCCGTGCAGATAGTGTGATAGATAACTATCTATCGTACTGCAGCAACCAGGAAGAATACACTTCCTTGTGTTCTTGGAATTATTCATGGCTATAAAAGCATGCGCTGAACCAATTTTGAAAATTTTGGTTTGTTGGGCACGTGATCTCCAAGCGTACAGTTTATTGCGAGTAGTAAAACCTTGTTGTTTGTAAACGTATAAACGTGTAAATGTAAACGTGCTATTGAGAATGAGGGTGAGTTTCTGGACTTTCTAGGCCGTCTTCAGCTCCTCATTGATTACGGAACTTATGATGAAGTGTGTTTACTTGGTGACTGGAATGTGAATCTTATGTCGCAAAATATTTTTCATTCCCATTTAAATAAGTTTATTTCGGAGAATATGCTTAGAATCTGATCTTGAGATGTTGCTGTGAACTTCTTTTGCATATGTGAGTGAGAGCCATGTTGGAAGCGTGTCGTGGTTAGACCATATTATATCAAGCAATGGTTTGTCTATACTTTTCAGTGAGATAAAAATAATATATGAGGTTGGGTCTGTTTCTTTTTCTCTTGATCTTAACCTTCTAGTCCTGGATCGGCCTTCTGCCAATCTTGATTCTAGTCTGGAGGTTCTGGATTGGGATGCGGCTTCTCAAGATAACCTGCATTATTATTTATGTCAAACCCGTCATGGATGTGAAAAATTATTTGATGGTTTATGTCATTTGTTGTGTAATTCTGTTAGTTGTTCTAACCGCGACCATATAGCTTCCCTTGATCTGACTTGCTCAGCTTTCCTTAGACTTTTGATTTTTGTTATTAAGGCTTGCTTACCTTCCAGAGCTCATTCGAAAGCTAAACTTGGCCCGATTCTTGTTCCTGGTTGGCCACGGCCACGACCGCTTTATGAATTGTCACGGGCGGCTTTTTTGACTTGGGTAGAAGCGGACATACCTGTTGTGGGGCAATTGCGTCAAGAGCTTTGCTGTTTAATGCTTTTATTTCGCATGGTTTCCTGCCTTCTTCACTTATGCATGTAGACCTTGTTCCAGTCCCAAAGAATAGAGCTGGTGATATCAGTTTCTGATAATTACAGACCCATCGCCTTAGCAACAGTTTTGTCCAAGCTTTTGAAAAATGTATGCTACTTAAACTGTCATCACGGCTGGGTACCTCTTGTCACCAGCTCGGTTTGAATTTGCCATATTAAACCAAGAGTTTTGAGTTAGATGGGATAGTAAATTTAGTATTTTTACCCGTACTAGTGGTCTGAGGCAGGGTGGTATTTTGTCACCGTTCCTTTTCGCTGTGTATGTTGACGGTTTGTTTGCCGGTCTGAACGAAACCCGGATTGGTTGCTTTGTAGCTGGTAAGAGCTACAACCACTTTTGGTTTGCTGACGATCTTGTCGTCCTGTCCCCGACTGTATTTGGTCTAAACAAGTTGCTTTGTGTTTGTGATCTATTTGGAGTGGAATTTGATATTATTTTTGATACCCGTAAAACATTTACTATGGCATTTATCCCATCCCGATGTAAAGTGTTACCAAGTGACGTGTTACTTAGTGGTAGGGTAATTACATTTGTTGATGAATTTCGTTATTTAGGTGTTTACATTAGAAAGGATCTAAATGATGATTCTCATATTACTGCTCTAGCTAAAAGCTACTCGAAAAGAGAGCTAATGCCCTTGTTTGGAAGTTTGGTTCAGTTGACGAGCCTGTAAAGGTCCGCCTTTTCAAGATTTACTGTTATATGTTTTTTGCTTTTGGCCTGGTTTCCTCTGCCCGTGCTCGGTCTTGGTCAGCTTTGCGCTACCCGTTTGGAAGGGTTGCATGGGGTAGACTTATTTTGTTCAGTGTCTGTTTTAGTTTATGTTTTTTGTTGTTAAAGCACTGATCTGTGGAAGAAGCCATGGGAAGGGCGGGGGACTACGCGATGCCCACGAAACAGGGCGATCGAAACCCAAAGAGTCAACCGGAGGGCAAACGCATGGCAAAAGGGAAGCTTTCGGTAAGTCTGAGAGAGAAATCTCTTGTTTTGAATGATAGAGAAGCGGACATTACGCCAGGAACTGCCCTGGTCCGCCTTTCAAGACGACTAAGTGAAGGGACGCCCCTTCACTCTAGTTATACGTTCCGCTCCACTGAAGTGGCAACAAGTTACGAGAAAAATCAAGCCCGAGGCTTGCCAGATGTGTCATATCTAATTCGAGATTTGGTAAGCAAGTCAAAAGAAGCACGGGTAAAGACAACGGAAGTGGGGAGTTAAATTAAGACTTACGGCAACTTGTAAATTTACAAATTGTTTGCAGACCGTGCACGAGAGGAGCTATGTATATAACGTTCCCGAGAACAATATTTTTCCGAGAACATTTTTTCTAGTCCTCCTGACGAGTTCGCAGGTGTCTATTCTGTGGTCATTTACTGCGTGTAGGCCGAGTGAGTCACTTACAAAAAACATGCTGTGTAAACTTTTAGGAAGCTGATCTGGAGCGGTAGGACGAGTGAGTCATGTAGAAAAACAGGGTGTGTAAATTTTTTGGGAAGCTGATCTGGAGCGGTAGGACGAGTGAGTCATGTAGAAAAAAACAGGCTGTGTAAATTTTTTGGAACAGCTGTTTGAAAGTGGGTTAGAAATGTATTTTTTGTCGGGAGCTCCTGGAGCCTTATATAATGCCAGAGAATCCGTTTCAGAAATATCAGTCTCGAACTAGAGCTGTAGAAAGAATTTGTACACTGAAGAACGTTATTTTCATATTATTAAAATATGGATATTCTTTGCGAAGTTGATCTGTTGTGGGAGAGTATCGACAAGGCAACTACAGGGTACCAACTCCGCTCGGGGAAATTAATTCTCATCAATCCACCTAGGAATGTAGGTGAAAGAATGGTGTCACAAATTGAATACTTTACACCCATTCTGGAGGAACTATCGCTATGCAACCTCGTTCAAGTGATACGGTTCTTCCGTCCACGATATCTGTACAGCCATGGCTAAATCACACAGCTTCCTGTATCTCTAGGATTCAGGATGGATCCATACAGCTATTCAAGACGCGTGGAGTGTGCTGATGTATCACTCGTCAGACCGACGACAGACTTGCTTACCGAGATATTCGAGGATCGGCGCTTTGCGCATTTTGTAGAATATAGGACGGCTGGAATCTGGCTCCATCCTCAGTCAAGATGTCTATACTGGCAAACCAACGAAATACACAGGATGAGACGTGAAGTCCCACCAGGATACCATACGGAATTAATCGATTCAGTAATTATGCCCAGGGGAAAATTCCAGGTCAACAGTCTGGAAAGCTACGTCCATTTTGAAATGGCAGTGGACGACCTTAGCATGGAGGACACCTTGCTAGATTTGATGCTTTTTGCCATTTGGCAAAAAGTTAGAGAACGGCTGGGTATAAGATGTCTGATCAAAAAGGGACAATGGCCAAACAATGCTGGCTCAAATCAAAATGAACGAATTATACAGCCTTATTTAAAGCCGTACATTCGCACCTGAAGACAACCAACTTCAAGTTCAATAGCCCAAGTCTGGCAAATGATTACACCGATTTGCTGTCCTGCTTTGGTGCAGGATCATTTCAACATTATTATTTTGAAATGGAGAAGGCTATCTTGGCTGTCTTGGTAGGCTCGCAAAGTGGACAGCTGGTCAAGGCATTAGCACGTCGAGAGTATGGCCCAGGAAGAAGGGTACGTTCCGAAAACTTACGGCAAAGAGCACCCGATTGACCAGTTTCCCGGTAGGAAAATTGCCCGATTTCCCTGTAAAGTATGGTATTGTATAAATAAGTGTTCCTTTTGTTAACATCTAATAAAATTGTATATTATCAACCGCTGTAAAGAGCTTGGTCACACTCGGCTCATTTCCTGGCTCATTTCGGCGCCGAAGTGGACACACTAGAGCCAAGAAAAGGCAGCTTTTTGGGTTGCTAAATCAGAAAAAAAGAAAAAGAACAAGGTTCACCTAATTCTGAATGCTACTGTTTTAAATTCAGTAGATCAATTAGAGCGAAACAGCCATTCCAAACATATTACTGGAAGTAGACTGATATTTTTTCTGGTGTTGGTTTCTGAAAAATGTAAATAAGTTTTTTTTTTCCTCCTGAATAAAAGGAAAAACCTGAGAAAAACACATTAAATGGATGCTTTTCTGTCTTTATCCAGTAGAAAACGATAAACAGATGTGAATGACGGTATTTTGACATCTAGAAACTCTTTACCTTTCTCCCCAAATAACTTAGGTTAATCCTGGGATGTTGAAAGCAAATTCATCACAGTTTACACTCGCCCAGCATAATCGAAACTAGATAGTTGCAAAACTAGTCAAGTTTCAATTTTACACCCCTAATTGCAGTCTGCTCATTGTCCCCAAGCTGCCCCAAAGCCATCAATTCTCCCGTCCCTTAGGGATTTTCTGAACTTGATCGGCAACCGACCCAAACGGCGCCGTTTTGTAGACTTGTTTTCAGCCGAGAAATCGGCGCCGTTTTAGGCGCCGTTTGTCGAATAGGCTGGTTTTTTAGCCCAGTGTGACCAGGCTCAAACCCGCGATTCGGGTACATTTTTCTACTCCCTGCATTTTTAAAACGTCTCGGCAAGCAGGTGTTCATTCTGTGATCAATTATTGCGTGTAGACCGAGTGAGTCATCTGGGAAAAAGGCTGTGTAAATTTTTTGGAAGAGAAGCTAAACTGATGAACAATTTTCTCTGTTTGGAAAGACTGTAAATTTTTTGGAACAGCTGTTTGAAAGTGGCTTAGAAATATAATTTTTGTCAGAGAGTAGAACGTCTGGCGGAGCAATGAAGTCTTACATAACGCCCGATAATATGTTTAGACAATATCAGTCCTAGTACTGAAGTTTTTATATATACAACATACAACATTTAGCTTAGCCATGGTTTTTAAGTTAATGAAAATCAACCGTTGGAGGGACGAGGTTGCCGTAATCGTGACGTCTGAGAGGAGGGGAAGGAGTACCTACTGGCTACCCTGGTTCGACCATACCGTCCAGTGGTCAGTGGGATCCCACCGGTCGACACGCTTCACTTGCAAAGGTTCAGGTTCATTTGATTTTCAGATAATGACAACAAATAATTTTACAAAACTTCATGGCAGAGAGCAGGCTCGATGGCCAGAAGACTAAATTTAAAAAAAAATATACAACTCATCATTGTCATACACAACTGTATAAAATATAACAACCACCATCCGGTCTCGAGAAAGAGGACATCCAGCAAATAACCTCCTCAAAAAAAAAAAAAAAATTAACAAAAAGACGAGATAACCAAGAAACCGCCAATACTCAAAGGACAAACCATCGATCTTCTTACACCACTTAATATTCAATCAGAAGTCTTGCTTTGATTTTACTTTTATAAACATTTGGAGAAAGTTGTAGGTCAAAACTAGATTGATATTTGTTCCACGATTTTATAACGGTATTTCTAACAGAGAATCTTAATCTTTCCGTTTGTGAACGATTAGACCTTGCTAAGTCGAAGACAAGTTTAATACTGTTTGACTAAAGCACAAAACTGGCAAAATGAACACTTGTGAAATGAATGAATGGCGGAATGACGCGTTATGACGCGCCTCCGGCGCGATGGGTTGGATACTCCGTATCACCGTTTCTATAAATGGTTGACACAGAAGTGATGCATTCCGTGTATAGTGTTGACGGGATGTATTGGTTTGAGCGAACATGTCCGGCTTATAAAAATATCCTGGAAGTTATAATTCAGAATAAACATATATTTTTTTTTAAGTTTCATCATGCGTTTAATATATATATTTCTTGTATAATTCAGAATAAACATATATTTTTTTTAAGTTTCATCATGCGTTTACATTTACTCAGGTGTCTATGGAAAAGAAACTCTTACACTTGAGTGAATTAGGGAAAAATAAATGGATCGAAGGGTGTCATAAGGCAGGACAGATTTTAGGTGGCGAATGAGACCGACATTTCGGCCCACTCTCAGTCTCAGTTGGTCAATATGGTCTTTGAAACTCAGTAGTGGATCAATGATTATTCCGATGTATTTCATACTCGCCACCCTTGCTATGGTGATGTTGCAATCCACTAAAGCAAAGGTGTGGATATGGACGTGGAAGAGGTGTCGACCAACAGTCCGCGTCTTCCGAAGGAGCTCTCAAGACGAGGAGGCAACATATACCTTGTGACCAAACCATGGTCAACAGTTGATTAGACCTCATCAAAATGTATATAAATTTCTTATACAATTCAGAATAAACATATATTTTTTTAAGTTTCATCATGCGTTTAAATTTACTCAGGTGTCTATGGAAAAGAAACTCTTACACTTGAGTGAATTAGGGAAAAATGAATGGGATCGACGGGCGTCATAAGGCAGGACAGATTTTAGGTGGCGAAGGAGACCGACACTTCGGCCCACTCTCAGTCTCAGTTGGTCAATGTGGTCTTTGAAACTCAGTAGTGGATCAATGATTATTCGATTTCTGATCACGGGCTGCATTTTGTCATTGCTGGGGACTTTTAACACTGATCTTGCTTCTCATAATGTAAGGAATGACCAGCTTCTTGATTCTCTCCCTGCTTATAAAATTGTTCAAAAGTCCCATGATTATACGTATATTCACCA
Organism: Branchinecta lindahli; assembly: GCA_023053555.1. Taxonomy (NCBI): domain Eukaryota; kingdom Metazoa; phylum Arthropoda; class Branchiopoda; order Anostraca; family Branchinectidae; genus Branchinecta; species Branchinecta lindahli. The sequence goes on from JAKZAO010000002.1 coordinate 5,493,790, forward strand.
TTCAGGTAGTAAATCAAATATTGATCATGTTGTTTGTTCTGCGACTCTAGTTTGCTCTCCAGTTACGGTTCATTTTGATGAGCAAGATCTTGATCATCTTCCGCTGTCATTTTGTTTACCAAAGCTAGCAATCTCTTCTGGAAGTGCTCCCAAGAATCATGGTACACGCTCTAAATGGTTTTACAAACTTGATTGGAAAAATGCGAATTTTTCTGTTTATCTTATTACACTGGCTTCATTTTTAAGTACGATTCATGTTCCGTATCAGCTTTTGCAGTGTAGTCAGAATCCCGCTTCTGCTAAGTATGAAATTGACCGATATTATCATTATATTCTCTCCGCTATTAAAGAAGCCGAAAGGATTTCTGTACCAGTTAAGCGTGTCCGAATGAAAACTCAAAAACCTCCTTGGTCTCGTGACCCTCACCTTAAGGCTTGTAAAAACAAAGCTAAATTTTGGTAAAAAATTTGGGCAGAATGCGGTAATGTTTTTCTCATTAAACAGAAAACTAAATTAGAATTTAAGAAGTACCTGAAAAGTGTTCGTTATCGTGGGCTTGACTTTCCGTCTTCGTCAAAAGAATGGAGTAAAGTAATTAATTAGAGTAAAATTGATGATTCTGATGTAAGTAGTGATGCTATTCCACCAAGTAGTTGGCATACTCATTATTCAAAGATATTCTCTGTGTTAAATTATTGTGTTCATAGTAAGTTTAGTGAAGCACTTCTTAAGATAATCCATAGTTTTTTGAGTCAGCGTTATGTGCTTCCCATTTCGCTACACGATGTTATGAATGCTTTAAAACATCTCAAGTCAAATCCATCGATGCTGATGGCATTTCAAAAAAACATCTAGCTCCTGAATGTGCGGAACTTGTATCACATCTTAAGCTTTTGTTTCAAATGTGTTTGGCGTCTTCCGTCGTCCCAGAAAGCTTTCTGTGTGGGAGCGTGACTTCAATTTTAAAAAGAGGGAAATCACCTACAGATTGATCTTCTTACCGTCCAATTACTGTTTCCTGCAATATTAGCAAGGTTTTTGAGTATGTATTTTTACCTGGCTTAACGCAAAATATTTCTTTCTTCGGGGATAATCAGCTTGGTTTCAGATCTGGTGTGGGGTGCCAACATGCACATCGTGTCCTTTTTTCCATTCTACTTTCTAATTCTTCCAAGGGTAAAGGTGTCTATCTCTGTACTCTTGATCATTCCAAGGCTTTTGACTCTGTTGTTCATAACCAACTTTTCTTTTCTTTGGCTTCTTCTGGTGTAAACTTTTCAGTTGTTTACCTTCTACGGTTCTGGTACTCTAACTCTTACCTTCGCTTGAAATCTTCTCCAGAAACAACTATTAAAGTACTTCGAGGTGTAAGGCAGGGGGGTGATTGATCACCAACCCTTTTCAAAATTTGTATTTCTACTGTTCTGGAAAAGATCTCAGGCACTTACTTTTCTGGTTCTACTGATGTTTCTTATATAACTTATGCTGACGACATCCTGTTGATCAGCCGTACTAAATCAGCTCTTTCTGCGATGGTTTCTCTAGTTTTCTCAGTCTTTCCTGTATATTGGCTTATCTCTGAATCTTGATAAATGTGAATTCTTGTCTTACAACCTGTCTTCGTCTACTCCTCTAGTATGTAATGAATTTTCTGTTGTTTCTGTTTCTTCTTTTCGGTGGCTAGGGATTACTGTTTCTGATTCTTTAGTTCTCTTCCGTAGACAGATTGTTGCAGATGCAGTAAAAAAAAATCAACTTAGTTATTCAAAAATTGTAGCAAACCGTGTAAAATATAACAGAAGAGCTCTTGGGCGTTTATTCTCAACGTTTTCTGATCATTCTGTTCTTTATTTTTCGGGTATTCATTCTGTTCTGAAGCTAAAAGATTTGAAGAAAATGAAAGTTACGTATTTCAAATTTTGCAAATTTCTGCTTTCTCTGCCACCGTGGACCAGAAATCGGTACTTGGGAAAAAAATATAATGTTACGGATGTAGTTCAAAAGCTCGGTGACCTACACAGAAAGCTTTCTGTGGACGCATTTGTAAAATAGTCTTATTCAGTTTTTTGTTGAAGAGGATAGTGTTTAGTTGAAGTTCTTTTTCTTTTTATAGTTTACTCCACTTGTAGTACTACTTGTTTCTTGTAGTTGTAGGTGATAAATAAATAATAATAATAATATCCAAGAAGATGCAAGTTTGTCAGAAGAGGTGAAACGACAAGTAATAGGGTTTACCTTGTCAAATTCTTATGTCGTTGGATTTTGTGGAAATGAATGTTATGAATTATGTCGTATGGAAAAACTTACGAAAATAAGCCTTGCCAACCCTTCCCAAGAAGAGCCAAAATATAGCTCTAATAGAATTCAGCTGACAGATCCGTTTTGCACTGCCAAAGAGCCAAAGTAGTGGTATATAGATCTTTGATTATTTGGCATAGCCTTGTACAATGCAGTAGAGATATGCTTATTTGAACATTTGTTGATATTCAACTTTGCCATTTTCATGCAATAACTGTGACTAAAACAAGTTACCAGTTAGCCAAAGTTGATAATTAAGGGCCGTTAATTACCTACTTTGGCTATCAGTTAACTTTCGTTGCAGCAAGTGCATGAAAATGGGAAAGTTCAATGTCAACAAACATTCAAATAAGCATACCTCTGCTGTATATCTGGACTTTCGAACACCCTTTGCCTCATGCTGGATACAGACTGGCTGTATATCTGGACTTTCGAACACCCTTTGCCTCATGCTGGATACAGACTGGATATCCAATGCCAAATGCTGGATGCCAGATGGCATCCTAGCCTTGATCTACCTCAGTATTGATGGTTGATTCTTATTGGTTGATTTCTTAGCTTCACTCTAATCATCATTATTTTTTATTGAGTTCGAGCATCCATGGCATCCTAGCCTTGACCTACCTCAGTACTGATGGTTGATTCTGATTGGTTGATTTCTTAGCTTCACTCTAATAATCATTATTTTTATTGGGTTTCAGTATCCAGCATCAGAGGGGTTACCAGCCAAAGTGTTTGGAGGAGGTGTAGGGGGAAGGTACTTATTAACTGTCTGGTCATTTACCAACTGTGTTTGCAGAAAAAAAAACTGTTTTCATGTTTAAATTTAGTATTTTTATGAAAACTTTTAGATTTTGTCATTTTGTAAGGACTAGCCAACAACATTAGAGGGAGGCCCCCCCCCCATATTTGATGCCCCTGTACAGCATTTGGTATTCACAGTGTATCCAGCCTTTGGCATATGGTAAGCCAAGCGCTGGATATATCCAGGGATTCGCATACAGTATCCAAAAATCAGGGGTTATGTGGTAGACTGACACAGTTTCATCTCAAATACCCTTCTGTTGGACATAGAGCACCGCCGTAAGAAGCATATAGACATTTATCGTTGGAATGTTTTTGTACCATAATTCTTAAATTCCATATAAAATCAAACTTGTTGGCAAAAATAAATAGATTTTGTATAATAAATTCTATTTTGTCTTATATAGAGCAAAAATCTGAGATGTAATTTGCCCCGAATAAGAGTATCCCGCAATTTATTCAAAACATTCTCCCAAATTCAAATTATTATTCAAAATATTCTTCAAAGTTATTCAAAATATTTTCCTAAATGTGGATCTCCCCACACTGTCAAGCATTTGGCAACACATTTCAAGTGGTCACATTTTTTTCATTCCCTTTTCTTGTTGTAACTTCGTCGTTTTTCATCCGATTGCAACGAAACTTCGAGGATACTGTAGTCCTAAGGTCTGCAGTGGTTTCGTATCTTCTGTTGATGGTTTTGACACAGTTGACTTTTCTTGAATTCCGTCCCTTGAAAAACGTTGCAAAAAAAATGTTGCATTCCGAACTTTTTTAATTTATTTTGCCTTTTTTAAAGATTTAGCTTCTTTGATGTATCCTAAACCCAGAAAAAATAGCAGTGGCGATCTTCACATCGATTTAAATGCTTTCCGGTGCAGATTAGGTCTGCAAATTGATACCGTTTTTTAGTAACCACTTTAAAAATGGCAACGTTTTTGTGTGTGTGCACAACTTTTACGTTTTTGTGGCAACATTTTTGTGTGTGTGCACAACTTTTACGTTTCTGTGGCATCAGTTTCTAAGTGTTGACCCTTTTTCTCAACAAACTTGAAAAAGTGTTATATGTCGTAAAAACAGTCTAAAACAAACCGTTACAGGTGTAGCGCAAGAAAGGTTTCGTTCATAAAACTATAATCGAAAACTAACGCATTCGTTTTATTTTCAGTTTTTTTACGAACTGGACCCTCCGAACTTCAATTTCAAAGAGAAACGACGATCAAGTTATTGCGAAGTCAATTGTTTATATTGTTTGATTCTTCGTTATTTTCAAATAAAGCAACGCCATTTCGTATTTCCATCGAGGATGAACGTAGACACAATCGAATTAAAAAGGAACCTTGGTTTTCGAGTGCGTATAATGTTTCAAGCTCTTACAGCCTTTAATTGTTAGACCTGCAATTGTTCGACGTAGGGGAGACCCGCCCACGTTCGGCCACTTTTCACTCGAAGAATTTTCGTGGTTTGTTAATAGACAGAATTGTGTCTTTTTTGTCGCAAGACGTTTACATTTATGTAGACTACGGTGTGCAAAAATCGGAGCATCCGGATATGTACCATTTATGAGATAATACCCATCTTCTGAAAACCTCCAAAACGTCCGAACCAGGACCACCCTGGTGCACGTTCGGCATATACCGGTACAGGTTCGGCCTTACCTGTTGACTACTCTCTGAGCATCAAATTCTCTCAAAAACCGACAACCAATATCAACCATCTCGTTTAATGAAAAAAGGTAAAAAATAACGTACAAAATTAGTGAAAAATTAAACGAAAAAATCGGCTACAGGTAGGTATTCGGGAAAAGCACAGATTAAATAGGCAAAACGACATGGCTGAAGTCTACTTCACGTTGCATGATGTAAAATCAATATCGAATGCCAGTTTTTCGCTCAAGCGTGAAGTCCCTCCCGATTTGGTCGGTCTTCCCAGCTTCATTGCGACTTCGGCCTTGGAAATTATTGCAAATTCATCGGTTAGAATGAACCAGCGTTCACTACGCTTAAGAAACTGGACTTCTAGGTCAAGCGCTGAATCTTGCATCACCATCGCGACATAATGTACTATGAGCTTACTTTTCCCTGCCAAGGCGACTAGAATGTAATCACTCGGTTTGATTTCATTATCGTCCTCGTCCCCGACATCACTGAGTACTAAGGCCATGCTGGAAGTGTCAGACTGGTCATCCAAGCTAGGACACTCGTCAGCATCTGACTCATCATCACTCTCAAACAACAATACCTTTGCTTTGGTTTTGGGCTGACTAGCTACTCGAGACTTTGCAAGCTTCTTCTTCGCCGCATTTTCTTTCTTTTCGGCTGTAATCTTCCTTTTCTGTTATCACTTACTTCTAGTACACGTTCGGACGGTCTTGGTTCGGCATGCCGGAGGGACCCCACTCTGGGTGTCCGAACGAGGGATTTTGCCGCCTATTGACTAAAGTTAAAGATACAAAATGTGGGGTAAAGGTGGCGCAGTGTTAGTACCACAGAAGTACGACTAAAACTTACCTTTTCTGCCTGTATAACTTTCATTCTTTTTGCGTAACGCGAGATAGCAGTTTTTCGGAATTTTCGAAGCTCGAAAAACTACGATTTTGACCAAGAAAAGGGGCCTACCTGTTCAAAATCCAAATTGCGGAAATTAATGCCGAGTGGCCATCTTTAAAACATCAACTACCATCTAGCGTGTCTTTTGAACGTTATTTCGGAATTTTATAACAAACCGTGTTCTCGTAATCGGCTCTGTCCGAAGGTGGACCGTGCCGAACGAGGGCGGGTCTCCCCTAATTGCACTCTTGTTTGCTCTCAAATATGCAGTCACAGGTTTCTGACATCAGTGGGGGTGTCTGTATCAGCAAAAGACGCCGCTTAATTGGCTGTGCATGGCACTGGTCACGAAGGGCTGCCCGCAGTCCCCGGTTCACACCCTCGGTCTGGCACGATTGACATCGTGGAAAGGATATATTGCGAGTTGCACGCTATGATCGCCTTCGGTACTTTTACTCATGCTTCCTTATAAGCAGTATAAGACCCATGTGATGGAAAAAAGAAAAAAGAGTGGATTTTTACCACAAAAAGTCGTTTTAACCACGTCACCGACCTTTGCTTGAACATGATATGATATACAGTGAAAGATCCCCGTCTTCCGAGTCGGTAGGCTACGGCAACTTTTTTTTACACGTGGCAACACTTTTCTTTAGGGCATCACTTTGGACACGGTCATCTTATCCTCAGATTCTGCGGGAGGCAACCTTGGAAATAATTACCTGGAGGTGAAACGAAAGACAAAAAAGCAAATCTGGTTTAAGTCTACAGAATTTTTTTTTTTTAATGTTTTTTTCAGCCGGAGAAAAACTTCGCGATATGCTGGAACTTTTGTGTGCGCCAAGTCCATATTTTATTGCGAAACTGAAATGTTCCCGTCACTGTGTGCAGATGTGTAAATTGAGCTGATTGGCTAGTCTTGATTAGAGGATGGATTAGAAATAATGAAATGGCTTTCTTTACTACCAAAAACATCAAAATCTTGTTTTTTTTTTAGATTTTGGTTCATGGAAGTCAACGCTTTTTTCGTGGCAGCACTTTTTCTACTCTTCTTGCAAGCACTATTAGATTTTTTAAACTCTTGACGTTGGAAAAGCTAAAGGTTGAATAACAAATATCTGACAATCTAGGAAGGAAGCGTTAAGACTGACAGGGCTGAAGTTAAATTTTCTTTTATACTATGATCCCTTCCATTTATTTATCCGTAGCTCTCCGTACTGTGCTGTTAATTCCAGCGTACTGTCTCAAGAACAAGAAGAAGAAATCAAAGAAAACTTGCTGACTCAGAGGACCAAGGGTCCCAACTCCGAAACTAATGGAGCCCCAACTCAAGGCTTTTCTTCATGGATACCAAGACATCTTTTCATTCTGTGAAAGTAAGTTATTATTTAGACTTCTAATTTTCTGTGGTCCATGTCTTTCTCCATCATCATCAGTGAGTATGAGACTGGGATGAGAGATTTTTGTGTGATGGATTGCAGAAAATGTGTTTTTAGTCGACGTCTTGAGAAAGCCCCCCAACAAATCTAGTTTATTGACAAAGCCGTTTTAGGCCGTTTTTGAAAGTATAATTGTAAAGTGGCCACGCGCGTGCACCAGGCGTGCACGAGCAGATAGCTCTAAAACGCCAACATCAATCACCAATCATCATCATGCAAGCAGCCAGCAAGCAGCAGCAACAATAGCTTCCAAAGAAAATTATTCATCTTACTAAAAACATGTTTAGGCTTAATTGCTTGTGAAATATTGCTCCAGTCAGAGTTGATTCAAACCCTTTTTTCTGAATTAAGCAGAGCCTAAACCAAGTTTTCGCTATAACAGCTTAATCCTAGGCTGATCCTAGGTTCATACAGGAGTGTTGCATGAAGCTGCCCGTCCAATGCCCATGGTGCCACCCCATCCCTTAGAAAAGCCACTAAAAGAATAAATCTTAAATATTTTAACCACTTAACTCATTTAGGATTTGACTCCAATTGACCATGGTACTTGAACCCGCCACCCTTGATCATTAAGCTGCCGACCCCGGAAAAATCATGCGAATTCCAAGAAAACAGCAAATTTTGTTATTTGCAATAGATCTGTCTGACCAAACAGCTAGCCTCTAGCATTCATAATGTAGCAAAATACAATTTTTAGCAAAGTGGGCGGCTTCGTGATCACTTGGGTGCCTGTATTCTTTCATGTTTGCCAGCTGAGCCTTGAACAATTACAAGTAAACTAAGTTACCAGCAGAAACTGAAAGTGAAGGTTTCGAGCTGTTTTTCAAGATGCTCCACTGAATTTTATTTCAAATTTTACTATGTTTCCAGAAGTCGTTTCCCCAAAATAGGAGTTTTGGGTGGCGGATTCATGCAGCACTCCTGTACTACAAGCTAGCCTACTACTACTGCTACTGTAGGTAGCCAATCCCACTTACTCTGATAAAGACCATTGGAACTGAATATTAGGGAGAATGTCAAAAAGGAAAATATGTGAAGTTAATCTGCTGCCCTGCAGGGACTGCTATTATACATGTATTGCGCCGGCAAGTATGTCACAACATGAATTTGTAACTGGTTATGGCAAAAATGACAAGTTTGTTTGCAATATTTTTCTGGGGCGTCATATTCACGGTGGCAAAATCTGAAAGCACATCAGAGCTCTGTACATCTGTTGGCTCCATCAGTTGAAATGTCCGACCTAGCAAGTTCAGTGGGTCCTTCAGTTAATGAACCGTTTTCAGAGACTTTGTTAAGTCCTGGGGTGTCTCCGGTACCTTCTGTCCAGTCACCTACCATGCCATCCACTTCGTCTCATCAGGAGACTGCATCTGAACCAGTGATCTGTCCTGACTATGCGGAAGCTAAACTCCTTTTGAGACTTCGGTTTCTCCATAATGTCAGTGAAACTGCTGTGGATGTGGCATTGGAAGGGTTCAAAAAGCTGCTGCCTATTTATTTTGCCAGACACAGTAGCAGGGAGGAGGGAATATCTAGTTCAGCAGATTCCCCACTTCTTACTGTACCCTTTGAGAAGCTTGAATCTGAGAGAAAGCGCCTGAACTTCTTTTATAAGAACATGAAACTTCCAGTGGATCAGCATGTCCACTTGAGAGATGTTATTGTTCAGAGGAAGAGCGGACCAGCTATAAAGGAGTGTTTTGGTTATCAGGTGTCCTTTGTTGACAACCTTAATAGTATGCTGGGCGACAGAGATGTCTTTTCGTGGTATTTTGAAAATAAAAGGTTTGAGGTTCCCAATACCTTCAGCTTCAAAGATGGCTCATTTTACAACAAGCACTTTAAAGCTGACCTTGCAGATGGTATTCCTGAAATACTTGTTTGTCTGTGGGGAGATAGGTTTGGGATGGTCAACCCAATTGGTCATCACACTGTCCATCACCATTTAACTCTCTATGTTATGGAATTGATTGATGGTCCTCCTCATCTGAGAAGCAAGCTTTGTTTCGTCCCTCCACTCTTTTTGTCTGCAACACAAGATCTGAAGTGTGCAGAAGGAGGCCACAGCAGAGCACTCCGCTCAATGATGAAGGAAATCTCCTGTTGTAAGGATGGTGTCATTTTGCGTGCAAGAGTTGTTGAGAAGATGTTTCGGGTTCGTTTGGCATATGTAAAAGGTGATTCTCCCTTTTCATCGGAGGCACAAGGGTGTGAATGCCAAGTCACCATGCCGCGTGTGTGACATGAATAAAGATGATATGAGAGATTTTTCTCATCCACTGATGGCACCATATTTTCCATATCGGGATGAGAAGGAACATCTTGAAAGAGTTCGAATCTTCAACACTCTTGATGGTGTTCAGAGGGAGGAGTTCTCCAAGCTTTACGGTCTTGGTTCTGATGTGTCTGCATTCTGCCTAATTCCATACTTCAGAGTTACCCAACAATTTCCATTTGACCCCATGCATGTACGCATTTCCCATTATGACATTTCTCTCGCCCTTTTCCAGATTTCAAGGAAACTGGGGGTGTCACCTAAGGCATGCAGTGACATGTTGCAGGGGTACTCACATTACTCTGAAGGGCAGAAAAGTGACAGGCCACTGAAGTTCACAGAGAACCGTTCACAGAGAACCATGCAAACGGTTCTTGAAGTCTTACCATTTGTCTTGCGACAATTTGCCTCTGGTCTTGATCCCTTGGATGAGCATGTTGAACTGATGATGGTATTCCGAGAAATAGTGCTGGTTTCCATGTCTCCACATGCAAATAGAGAAACTGGTCATATTTTGCACCATCTCATCCACGTGAGATCATCTCTATTTTCCAAACTCTTCCCGGGCCAGCCATTGGTTCCGAACATGCATTATCTCATGCATTTTCCAGGTCAGTTCGAGCTCTTTGGGAATTTGTCTGCCCAAACATGCTTGAGACCTGAAGCTGCTATCCAGGTGATGAAAAGCAAGGATTTGCAGAACTTTGTCAATCCATCGTATAGCCTCTTGAAGCACTCACTTGGCTACTGTGCTACTAAACATGTTGAAAATGAGGATGACAGTTCAACAGGTCTAGATCTTGGCAGGCACTCCACTGTCATCCAGGATCCCGCAGTGAAAGCCTTATTTGTTGCACACAATCTTTCACTTAGTGCAACTGCACTTGCGTCATCAAAATGCACTTTCAGAGGGCTGAGCTACTCCAAAGGTGATGTCTTGATAACCTGTTGGGATGATGATTGTGGTTTTCCCACATTTGTTGTGGTTAAGCACATCATAGCAAATAGTGAAGACTTGTTGTTTGTGTGTGATGGCTTGACCGTGACTGGAATGATTGAACATCTCCATCTCATTGAATGTGTTTATTCAGGAGAAAGAAGCATCGTCAGACATTCAGAACTTCCTTTTCTGTGGCCTCAGTTGAGTGAGCCTCAATCTGATGGTGTCTCGTTTCTCATTAGCCTGCACAAAGTAGGGAGGATACTTTTTGGTTTTGGCCATGTTATACGTTCGAAAGAAAATTTATTTAACTCTAAAGTTGTCCAGTGCAGCCTACCATAACTAATCATTGTTCAAATAGTTGTTTTAAAAAGTGTTTTATTTCTTGACTAGATTTTTGAATCCTTATGCTCAGATTCTTTGGGTTCAGACCCTTTGGTAAAAACCTGTCATCTGTATCTACATACCTATTTGGACCGTTGTGAAATGAGTAGCTTTGTTTTTTACTGGTGTTTTGTATGTTGTTATTTCATGGTCAAACTCTCTGCATTTTCCTTTTGTTGCTGAAAATTTGATTCTTCAGTCTAGGTTTCAGTATATGTGCTGCTACATATGATAGGAAATAAAGAAGGAATCTGTAATATCCCATTTAGTCTCAGCTTGTTATAAAAGGTTCAGAAATGTTAATGGAAATATTTTTAAACAATTACATGACAGTTTAGTATACATTTAGCATTGGCTTCCTCTTATGCTTACATCCAACCACTATCTTCTGATTATGGTAAGTAAGCTAACAATGTGTTCCGGGGTTTAAAGAAGTCCAGGTAGATATTATTAAGAGGCTTCATAGAAATAGGGACCCAAAAGTTTTGTTTCAACTCAAACTGTTTGCGCATAGTAAAAGGGCATTTCCACATCAGTGGGTTTGCTACAAACCCCAGTAGCGTATAACATATTATGTTTCTTTTGGGGAATGGCGACGACTCAGTATAGATAAGCGGGAGAAAACCACCTCGCATCCTGTTGGTTCGGAATTTTTTACATTGAAAAATCCTAGCCAGACGAAAATGTGATTACCTTCCCATCTGAAAAATAATTAGGGTTTTTACTGATCTTCTAGATTTGTCTTTCCCAGTTTCATTGTTCGAAAATTTCGAGTAGGAGCGATTGATACCATACGCTTTTGAAATATCCAGATAACTACCAGGTTCTTGTGTACCTCTTACTGCCATCTTTTAGCAAACTGGTTGCTATGTAATCTTCGGTCTATAGCATTTGAGCTAAGTTGTAAGTTCTCTTCATATATCTAGATATTTCTTTTTCAGAACTCGGCATCAAAAAGTTGTCAACGCTTGGTCATCTTGACTCGACTACAAACGTAGAACTGAAAGAAATGGGGCTGCAGTTTGGCTCGATCCTCGAGCTGAGAAACGAGCTCTTGCCACAGATTAAGAAGAGTCTTGAAGTTGAAGAAGATTCCGAGACCATAGGCGTTGCTCCAAGCACCCCTACTGCAAAAACCCCAACTTCCAAAACCCTTACTGCCAAAACCCCTGAATTAAGAAGTGGTGTTTTTGATTCTGGTGCTTCTGTTGGCATGAACAGTGAACTGTCAGAGTCTGAGACTATAGGCATTGCTGCCAAAACCCCTACTGCCAAAACCCCTGAAAGAAGTGATGTTTTTGATGCTGGTGCGTCTCTTGGCATGAACAGTGAACTGTCAGAGTCTGAGACTATAGGCATTGCTGCCAAAACCCCTACTGCCAAAACCTCTGAAAGAAGTGATGTTTTTGATGATGGTGCTTCTCTTGGCATGAATAGTGAACTGTCAGATGTGTTGAGGGACACTGTTGGTAATAATGAGAATAGACCAAATTACAGCTTGGAAGATCAAGATCGGACAGACAAAGCCCCCAGGACGCCTAGGGTGCCTGTGCACCCTCAGATACCGTCTTTGCCCCCACTGAACTTTTTTTCCGAAAAAAGTCAGGCGATTTTAAAAAGTACTGACAGCTCAAAGCTGGTGACAGTTCTACCAGTACTAGTGAAGGAAATTCGTTCTGATTTTATATCGATCCGCTTTGAGACAAGATCCCAGACACATTATAAAACCATCGTCCAACATATGAAGACGTTTCCCGTTTTCGCCACGGATGCAGGAGAGCCAGTAAGTATCATTTATAAGATTTATGAGCACTAATGTTCGCCATACGTTTTGTGCAAAAGATCAGTCTGTATAATTGACCAGTATAGCGAAATACGCCATTTTCATGGTAGCGTGTAAATCGAGATTTTTACCGAGAGGACTGTAGACATTTTAACGACAAAATGCGCCGTTCCCAGTTAACGAATCTCAGGGCAGTTGTAATACTAAATTTGCTACGGGTTTGCTTTATATCTTTATCAGAGCAGAGCTGTAAATGTATAGATAAATGTTCTTTATTTTCTGTATAGCTTGTACTGTACACACGCTGTAGCACTGGATCGTCATTTTTCAAATAACACATGAGAAATTACACAAGTAAACTATCTATTTATGTGTACAACGGATTTCATACGACAATCAGCGAAGTGCATTGGTGGTTTTTCAAGTCTCTGGAAAGCAGCGTCCCTCCTTTGTCTGATATTAGATGGCTCACCACATGAATCAGCTGCAGATATTCATGCTCTCGATGCGGCTCGCGATGGCTCACCGGATCTGTTTGCCGATCAAATGCATACACAACTGACTGCGCCACCTGTAGCTGTTGCAAAGCACACGGACGTTAAGTCAAGAATGATCCGTACTGATTTTACAAAGCAAGCCCAAACCAAAGAAGATACCATGACTATGCCAATCCTGCAAGCTGAGATGCCACCGCTAAAGCGTCGGAAGTCGGATCTGATCATGCCGGACATCGCTTCTGCATCATCAGCTCCCGAGACAAAACCTAAAGGTGAGTTCTTATATTCTTTGCTTATGTTATGTATGTTCGTATTTTGTCGTGTCTTTGCGTTCAAGAAATTTGTTAATGCCTCGTGAGTTTCTGCACAAGCGTTAGCCAGAAAAACGCACAAAAGCAAACCTGAAAATCATTCGTCTAAATGATTTCATATCGTCTCCCCGCTTCTGTGAGGCGGGGGGGAAGGGGAGTCCCGAAACAGTGCACCCAAGGTCAGAAGACCCCAAGTGTAGTTGGGATAGGCAAGCCTTCACTGAAGGTTCTTCCGCTTCCCACCCAAAACAATATTAATCATTTAAACGAATATTCGGCTTGTCCGCTTCCCGTTTTTGAAATAAATTGAATTGAATTGAACTGAAGTCCTGCTCAGCCAGTCAAGCTAAGTCGGAAGATGCCAAGAAACTCAAAGAAAAGAAACATTATGAAACGAGCGAGTCTTTTCATGAAAGTGATGAACCTATCACTAGTCTCGTTGCATGTGATACCCGTGCCCTGGCAAACATACAGGATGTGAAAAAAGACCGTGCCTTTGATGTTGGCCAGCTAGTGACCCAAAAAATTAGGAAGTACTCAGAGAGGATGCAGATTGAGATAGAGAAAAGAGTGAATGATTTACTATATGAAAAAGAACTTGGGAACTGCCACTAACTTAGACAGTGAAAATCATCCTTTTGCTCATGGGCAGAGGATCAGTAGAGTTTAGATCTCTCACCACGTTTAAACGATATTTGTTTTAAGTTTCTGTTCTCAACTATAAAATGTATTTGAAATTATATGTTACAAATATAGATAACACGAAAGCCGATTTTAAATTTGCCAAAACGGAGGTACTTGGGCAGGGGACAAACTTCATTTAAAAGTTTTCTCTGTTTACATGAGCAAGTTGCCATGGGACACTTCCTTCCTCTGAGTTCAAATACTGCCACAAATATTCACGAAGTTTCATTGAATCCTGACTCGAGTGATTTGAAGAAAGTCCACTTGTAATGTTTGTAAAATTAGCAAGATCACTGTTCTCAAATCTCCATGAGCCATCACTAGAATCTCCCGAATCTGTACATCCTGGTGTTACATAGGACGGGTGGCCACTTGCAATTTCATGCGTTCTCAGGTAGTTGTGCAAGCAGCACGCTGCTTTCACTGCTAGTCACAGTACATGGCTTGAGAAGGATAGGTTTCTGAAAAAGTCTCCAATGCTAACGAGGATACCAAAGGCACTCTTAATCACTCCGCGAGCTCTAGGTAACCTGTAATTGTAGAGTCTTTGCTGAACAGAAAGGTTTCTTCCACCATACGGGCGAGCCAGGTAAGGTTTTAGAGGAAAAGCCTCATCCCCAACAAACATATCTGGAAACTTGAAGGAGTTTGCAGGCATATTCGGCAGTGGCTTCGCACGAGGCAAGTCCAGTTTATTTTCACTCAATGCAGCACCAAGGGCTGAAGATGCATAGATTCCAGCATCTCCTTACTTCCATAGCTTCTAATATCAACATAAAAGAAGCGATACTGTGCATCGCACACAGCAAAAAGGACGACAGAAAAGTAGTTCTTATAGTTGTAAAACTCTGACCCACTATTTCTAGGAGCCTGAATTCGCACATGTTTTCCTTCCATAGCTCCCAGGCAATGGGGGAAGTTCCACTTTTCCAGAAATTCTGAACTAATGTGGAGAAACTGTGCACTGTCCGGAAATTTCATATGTTCCTCTTCAAGAATGTCAATAATTGCCTTCATTGTGTCACGTATGATCATTGAACATGTAGATTTTCCAACTCTGAAAGCAGTACCAAGAGTATCTAGTCCACAGCCTTCAGCAAGGAACCGGAAAGAAAAAGGTAATTTTAGATATCTGCCGAATTTGATGTATTAGTAAAGGCAGGTAATTTGTGCCATTGGAACTGCAGCACAAAAAACCTGTACTTGAAACAAGGCATTTTAGAAACCTGGTAACAGTGCCGTCGTTACCCTTAGGCCGGGGACAGGGGATACGAGATGCCAAGCGGCCAGTCTAAATTCTTAGAAATCACGCTACGGTCGCTACTTGCTAGCAGTATTACCTTGTCCATTGCGACCCAGGTGCGACCAGCTACCTTGCAGCGTCGTCGTCGACCATGGTGTGGCACTCGACCAATGATCGTATAGCTTGGTCATGTGACACCCCAATCTCATCATTGCAGATAAGCCTTTATATAATTCGAGCATAGTCAGATATGTCTGCTGCCAGCTCATTTATGCATGTGTTTGTTGGGTTAAAGTATGAGCTAGGACAGTGACATTTGGCAAGGGTATTTAACATGGGCTAACACAGTATTATGCTTAAGTTATACAGGGTACACATAAGGACGTAACGGATCAAGGTATCAGGATTAAACTTTGATGTCTAAAGGTGACAACACCTAAGAAAAATTATAAACATGCAAAGTGCTGAAAGGGGTTGTGTGAACATGGTCCTCAACCCCACGGCAGCACGCCGCCGACTTTTGGCGCGGCTTCGGAGACTACTTGCGACATTCGGTTCAAGAGCCATGCTGCGATGGTAATGTCTGTCTTTCTGCCCCGGTCTGACAACCGGATCCGTGAGTTGGGGGAGGGTAAATCTCGTGGTAAGCACAAGGACATGGGACACGAATCCGGACAAAATCTGCTTGGAAGGACCAGCATGAAGCGTGATAAATCATGCATTAGTCGCGTTTTTTGTCACCTATAGTTGACCTATCTCCTCAGGAGAACAGCGACTGACTCCTCTCTGCCTAAAACGGTCAAATTAGCAGAAAGGACAGAGGACTTGGAAGAGAGGCCTTTGAGCTCTTTTGGCAAAAAACGCGACTATTATCATTTGTCCCTGAAACGCGTTCTTTGACAAAGACATTTCTGGACTCCTTAAAGGACACCTGAACAATGAAACTATACTTGAACACACCATGGATAATGCATTTACAGACATGGTCACGGAGAGCATTCTTTTCCTGAGCGTGACGTTTTCAAAATAGGGATGTTCGTTTCTGGAGGTTTGCACATGCAGACTCTAAGACTCTAACACTATTTCTTATTTGGATTGGGTTTTCTGCAGGCAATGTTAACGGAAGTCAGACAGACAGATAGATCGTTCAGGTGTCCTTTAGAGTATCAACCCTTTTTAACGCATAGCGCGCATGACGAAATCAACTCCTCCCGCAGTTTCGGATCAAGAGCTCAGAAATTCCCTGCTTCTTTACCCGACTATTTGCCTCAAATAGATGCTCATAACTAAATATTCCAAGTTTCATATGAGCTTCTAGCTTTTGTTATAGTCACCGTGTTCGAAATGCGATTGCAATTGAGAAGACGGAAAAACCTGGATAGCTCTGCTTACCGTTGTATATACACTAAACGGTTTATGTAGTTGAGAAGTTGAAGCCGTACCGCAGATCGGGACTGTGGTGTCGTAAGAAGTTGTTTATATAATGTTCCCGAGAACAACATTTTTCCGAGAATATTTTTCTAGTCCCGTATATTTTTTTTTCCGAGCGCATTTTCCGAGCGGCCTTTCCGATCGAATTTCCTATCTAAGGCCGATGCTAGCGCATTTTTCTAGTCCTCCCGACTTTTCCCTACACAGGCTGACTTTTTTATGACAGGTGTTCATTCTGTGGGCAATTACTTCGTGTAGGCGAGTGAATCATCTGGGAAACAGGCTGTTTAAATTTTTTGTGAAGCTGATTATTACTTTCTTTTTCGAACTGAAGGTTTCTAACAGGTGTTATCTCTGAGCCAGAATTTTGTTTTCTATTTGGAAAGGCTGTGTAAATTTTTGGATGAGAAGGTAAACCGATGAACAATTTATTCTGTTTGGAAAGGCTGTGTAAATTTTTTGGAACAGCTGTTTGAAAGTGGGTTAGAAATATAATTTTTGTCAGGAAGTAGAACTTCTGGCGGAGCAATGAAGTCTTCTATAATGCCCGAGAATTTGTTTAGACAATATCAGTCCTAGTACTGAAGCTCTAATATATACACCATATTAGGCTTAGCTGTCAGCCATGGTTGTCCAGCTAAAGAAAATCAATCTCTTGGCAGACGAGGTTGCTATAATCGTCACATCTAAGAGGAAGGGAAGGACCTACTGGTTGCCGTGGTTCGACAGAACCCATCCAGTGGACAATCAAGGGGACAGGTGCCACCTTCACGTGCAAGGGCGTGAATATGGACGTCGAAGAAGTAACGCAAGACGACCCGCTTCTTCCGAAGGAGCTCTTAAGAAGAGGTGGACGCATCTACCTCGTGACAAAGCCCTGGTCTGTCGTGGACTCGGCCTCATCAAAATGTGTGGTCTATATATATATATATATGTATTCAGAATAAACATATCTTTTTTTAAGTTTCATCATGCGTTTACATTTACTCAGGTGTCTATGGAAAAGAACCTCTTACACCTCCAACTTTTCTTGCGAATTATTCTTCAACGCTCCTTACGAATGATTATTTTCTTCGCCCGCCGCTCCTCGCTAATGTCATAGAGCTGAACCTGCTGAAGGTATCGACATCTGATCTTTATCCAAGAAGATGCAAGTATGTCAGAAGAGGTGAAACGACAAGTAAAAAGGGCTTACCTTGTCAAATTCTTATTTCGTTGGATTTTATCCATTATGTGTCCACTCAACCCTACAGTCTTATTTGTTTTTACCAGAAAATCACCATTTCAAAGCTCCACCACATTTTTCTGCTTTCGCCAAACAACTCTTTACGCTCTATGTCTATGGTATCCTTTGTTCTGGTTCCTAGCCTACAGGATAATTCAGAGATCTTGGGTAAGTTTTATTTTTCATAAATACATTTAATAGTACATTTGCACAGTATCTTTTTCAGTTACAAGAGCACGTAAGTGAGAGAATGGTACATGGAAAAGACGTGTTACAATTTGTTCACATAGATAATCATTTACAATATGATAATTAGAAAAAATATCAGCAATTTCCTGAAATGTCCAGACATAAAGTCGAAAAGTAAAGAATAAAAAAATCTGGTTAGTTTCGTAAGAGGCTAGGGTGTTGACACAAATAAGTGTTGGAAATTTCTTGATTTCCAAGTCTGCCAGGTAATCCGAGGGATCCTCTAGGATTTTGACTAATAACATCTAGTATTTGCTGCGTGTCCATGTTTTATCGGGAAATGTTAGGTCTGATAATCATGTAACTGTGGGCCTTAGAATAAACTGTAGATTGGGTATACAAAGATTACAGCAGTTAGTTCCCCTTCAGAGTTGATAGATGTTCTCCATTGTACTATGCTTTCTTTATTTTTTGTTGGAAATCGAATCTGCCGCCTTGCAAGCTTTAAGCAAATAGCCAAAAATGGAGAAGTGCTGAAGATGTGCACCAATTATAACATGGGAATACTTCTTTTTTTTTTGGCTGTTGACATAGGTTGAGTTTTGCTGCCAGATTACTGTAGATGTACTGTAATTCCTTCGTTCGCACCCAACGGACTATCTGACTCGGGAAATGTTAGGTCTGATGGTCATGTTACTGTGGGGACATTTTTTCTTTCTTCATCTTCTCCTTGACTCAGCCTTCGAATAAATTGTAGGTTGGGTATACAGTGATTGTAGCAGCTAGTTCCCGTTCAGACTTGATAGATGTTCTCCACTGTATTATATGTTCTTTATTTTTCGTTAGAAAATGGAATCTGCCGTCTCGCAAGTTTTAAACAAATAGCAAAAAATGGAGAAGTGATGAAGATGTGCACCAACTATAACATGGGGGTACATTTAACGATAATGGACATAATAGAAAATGTACTAGACAGTGCACCAACCCCTACACCTACCCCCACCCCTACCGAAGCCAGGGTATCACTGCCGATACACACACCACTGCCGATAACACCAGTGAGTGACTACTAAAATAACACCACTGCCAATAACACCAGTGCCGACAACACCAGTGACTACTATAATAGTGCAATACAGAGATGAAGCAGCTGTGCCGGACTCACCGTCAGTCGCTCGAAGGTCAAGTGTAGCCAGCAGAAGCTTAACCAAAGAACGATTTTTCAGCCAACGTTCATAACTTCTGCTTTCTAGGCCACCTTCGTCTAGGGATAAGCCTTTCATGCTCATTTCATAGAGAAGTCTGTACTCCTTGCTGTCGGTGAACTGAAGAGAACACTGTGGTAACCCATTTACTGTCAAGTTCAAGCTACGCAAACCATTCAAGCTGAAAGAGAATGGATCCTCCAATGTAGATCCCAAATGGCTGCTGGGTTATACCATGAATAAGGCCAATTTTGAAGGTAAGGCAGAGGATGGGATCAAATCAGACACTCTAAAAGTTAGTGTTCCACAAGGAATATTTCTAGCCATTGCAATGCTACGATTCATCTGAAACTTCATGCTGTTTTCTCTCCTAAACCGTTCAATTCTAAGGGCAAAACTGGGTAAAACAGTTACTTTTTTCACCCATAGGATACATTCAATGATGTGAATTTCTTTATTTGGTGAATCGGCTGCAAGTTTTCTAAGACAAAACTTGATTGTGAAGGAGTAAGTCGCAGCTCTATCTAAGAACAGGTGGGAGAAACTGAGGGATTTGAAAAAATTAATAACATGGTAT
Organism: Branchinecta lindahli; assembly: GCA_023053555.1. NCBI lineage: Eukaryota > Metazoa > Arthropoda > Branchiopoda > Anostraca > Branchinectidae > Branchinecta > Branchinecta lindahli. Next base: position 5,513,622 of record JAKZAO010000002.1, read on the forward strand.
TCCAACTAAATGTAGCGTTTCTGTTGTAGCCTTTGACAATGTTGCAGCAAGGGTATTATCATCCTTCTGATAATAGCCTATATGTGAACCACGGATTATTTTGGCAGTGTGAGGGGTCATCAGTTCGTATGATGTCATACTGGTGTACTGACTTAAGCCGTCGGAACGGCCTTGGATAGGAAATTCGGTCGGAACGACCAAAGATAGGAGATCTTACTTCAAACAAAGATTACTGGACGAACTGAAGAGTCGGACCTTTTCTGTTGTTATCGACGAGACGACCGATGTCGGTACAACCAAGCAATTGGCGATCTGTGTTACATTTTGCAGCAACCACTTTGATACTGAAGCTGATATAGTTGATTTCATGGAGTGTTTCTAGCGGAACAGCGATTTCGGTGTTTTCGAAACTCTAACCTTAGAAGTCCTGGAGAAAAAATCAAGTGCCCCTGTGAAACTGGACTGACTTCTGTGCCGACACCGCAAACTCGGTGATGGGATGTCATAATTCGGTTGCAAAGCTGATCAGTGACAATTATCCGTGGGAGGTAGCTGTCAAGTGTAGTTACTACTCGATTCATCTTTGTGCTTCGTATGCCTGCAAGAAGCTTACGAAAACTCTGGAAGACGTTGCCACGTTGACAATCATGTCGCCATCAGCGCTAAACAAATCGCAGTTCTCAAAGAATTTCAAGAACTCTAGGTTACACCAGTTCACAAATTCCTAGCTCCTCGACAAACACGGTGGCTGTCGCCTCATGCCTGTGTGCGAAGAATCCTTGAACAGTAGAAAGCATTCATTATCCCTCTATTTCACTAGTGCCAATTTCGATGACCCCACTCACGGAAATTAACTTTCCCTTATTGCTCTGAAAAATACTTTTATGAAGGTACTCATGTTGTTTGTTGACTATGCTCTTGGCCTTTTGAACAACTTTAACGTGTTGTTCAGTCCAGGTCGCCGATTTTAAACAGGCTGAAGTCGGAAACACTGAAGCTTATGACAATCTTGGGTATAAACTTCACAGACGGAAACAACGTCAGAAACTGTGCAGATCTCCTGGCTCTTGACGTAATGGACGAGAGCCTGAAGTCCAGAAGGTCTCGGGTATACAGAAGAAAAGGATCTTGCATGCTTGGTCTCTTCTAGCCCTGATATGTCGGAGCTGGACGTCAGAAAGGTCTACACAACAGCAAGAGAGCCACTTTGCCCCTGTGAAACTGTGGAAGTTTGCTTGAACCTGTCAATGCTCGAAACTTGAACCCATCTAGCTTTGCAACTTTTCTGAGATGTCGTGGATTGCCTTCGTGGAACAACCCCTTGATTGGGAATGGCGTGAACAGAACACGGTTTCCTTGACTGGTTTGGATGTTTGTACGTTGGCCGTGGAGGAATACTGGAAGTTTTTCTGTAAGCAGACATACCCCTGTAGAAAGCAGAGGTTTGAAAACTTGAGGAAGTTTTTAGGCTTAGATATGCGCTGCCGTTGTCCAACGTTATAGCGGAAAGGTTGTGCAGTGCCCTCAAAGGCTTGAAAACAGACACAAGAAACTGCTTGACTACAATAACGGTTAAGTCTGGTCTTCAGACCAAAGTGGGAACGAAGAGGCTCAATCAGTTCCTCTTCTCTTGTCACTGACCGTCAAATGATGACGCAAATGACGAAATGTTAAGGCTTCTGCAACTGCTGAAGAAGCAGCTATGCAAATTTCCAGTTTTGTGGCTCCTTCGGTAGTCTACTTAGTACAGGTGACATTGAGCCTCTTCATGGCGATTAGATGAACATGTATTTGGTGTTTTCTAGACTATGCTAGAACTTGTGTATGATTAAAACTTAAATATATATTTTCTGCACAATACTTCGTTCCATGCCTGAATGAACTGATCGATCCAGGGTTGAAAGCAAATTCTGGGCAAGTAGATACTATCTGAGTGTGACAGAGTCAGTCACCCCTCCCACGCGGCGTAAACGAACGCTCGGAGCTGTGAATGAAATACGTGACGATTATAATTTTCTTGCAAAATAAATCTTGATCTTTACCCAAGAAGATGTTTAGCTAGGTGAAGCTATCACACTGGTGGTTCAGCGGAAGGATTAGCGAATCTGAATACTGGATTATACGGAGGTACGGTAAATTCGTTTTTTGCAATATAGAATAGATCTGGAGGGCTAGGAAAGACCCGTCACTCCAGAAAATGTCGGAAGGGGACGACATCGATTTGTTCTTAATCGCTTTCGAAAATACGCGACTGTTGTGTTCTTGGAACGACAATGCAAAAGTTACCCGGCTTATGCCTTTGTTATCCGGAAAAGCGCTCGAGGCGGTTTCCAGCTTGTCAGAGACACAACTTGCTAGTTTCGACGCAGTAAAAACAAGCCAACTCCAGAAATTTAATATCACTTCGGACTCGTACCGGATAAAGCTGCATGAGCTTGTGAAGTCGGAACAAAATGTCGTTTCAAGAATACGGAAATAAATTAACTCACTTCGCGAAAAACTGGCTAGTAGGTAGCGACGCGGAAGTCAGAGCGGACATTAAGTTAGCGTCGATATTAGAGAAAGTTGATTTTGAAAAATTCATTGAGAACACGCTTCTTTCAGGCCTGAGGATACACCTGAAACAGCAGAATCCGCAATCACTGGGGCAAGCTGTGACGATGGCCGATAATTTTTCCGAAGAAAGGACGGAGACGGCCACGTTGACCTCAAAGCCAAGAGGAACCCGAAGAGACGAAAACCCTTCTTGGACAAAGGAAGGTAAAGAATCTGTACGTTTCCTCTGTAGGAAAAGCGGTCATTTTAAAAGGAATTGTCCGCTGAGCGAGGCAACGGTTAGGAGCGGAACGGGCGCAGGACAGAGAACGCGGAAACCTGGTAGTGTGGCATATAGGTCGTACACAGCGGATGGCATTGCTATTCCAGCAACAAGTGTACTCGACGAACGGTCGGCTACGGTAGTAACCGGTTCGGTCGATGGGCGAGATGCGACATTTCTCGTCGACAGCGGTAGAGACATGAAGCTTGTCAGGGCTAATCTAATAGACATTGCGAAATTAGATAGAAGCGTCAAGGTTAACATCGGTTGCGTACACGCAGACGTGTGGGTATACCCTACCGCGGAAGTTGAAGTCGGAGTGCGCACAGCGGAGTCATGCTGGTTGTCCGAAAAGAGAGTAGTGGACTCAGACAAATTGCATTACGACGGAATAATAGGCAGGAACTTCAAAAGGTGCTGGTCTCTTGCAGGAGGCGGTGCAGAGAAAAGAAGGATGTCAGAGAGTTCGTATGAACTAGACTTCAACGTCGACTTCATCGTCAAACGGAACTTCGCAACTTCGAAGCAGAAGAAGTGGAAGAAAGAGAGACGATCCTCAAAAAGTGACCACAACAATCGAGTTGAGACGGAGAATACCAGGAGGGTAGATGTCAGCTTTCGAAGTCGACTTTCGAAGATCAGCAGGCGCTGGAACCAACTCTCAAGGCCCTCTATAAGAAGACCAAGAGGCAAGAGTTTGGAGAACAAAAACGACGTGCTAGTCGGCTGTCTACAAAAGATAAGCGCACTGGCTGGAGAGAACTTGGATCGGGCCAGAGCACGGACGATCCGGAACGACCCAAGCCCAGGGGTGAAGGCCGATTTTCAAGAGGGCGACAAGGTCCTAGTCCTACAAGAACAAATGATATCGAAACTGGAAAAGGAACCGTCGCGAAAAGGATCGAGGAGAGAGCTGTTCGAGGCTGTTCGATTAGTAGAGATAGATGGTATTAACTATAGACAGTATCGGGGGGAACACTTACAATTACTTTTGCCATGGGGCTGGCGGGACAGAGCAATGGAAAGGGCACACCGAGTGGGGGCGAAACACCTTGGGGGCGATACAACTCTAGCGAGGGTCCGAGCCATGTTTTCCTGGCCAGGAGTCGAACGCGGCGTCGCTAGCCACGTTGGCTCCTGCATATGCAACCGTTTAGGTTAAGTTTTTTAGTGTATTATATTATTTTCAGTTTTATGTTATTTTTTCCACTCAGTGCTTCACAGTTATTGTTAAAATATTTTACCCTTCGCGAGCGGCGTAAAGAAACGCTCGGAGCTGTGAATCAAATAAGTGACGAGTCAAATGTAATTATAATTTTCATGCAGAATAAATCTTGATCTCGACCCAAGAAGACATCGTCGTGAAATGCCGTAAGGCTAAATCACTTAATAAATTCATCATCAAGAAGATGTTTAGTTAGGTGAAGCTATCACAGTGAGGTACAGGAGAAACAGTGGAAGTCTGTTGCCAATACGTGTTAGATCTTTATACAAAGTCTACTGACTTTCCCATCCAATTCTGCCTTTCTATACAGAAGAAACTGGAATTGCAGTTGAAAATCGTCAACATGTGCCCTAGAACAACCTCGATTTTCACCTTTTTTTTTGTTCTGAGTCCCAGAATTTCCTCAATTAAAAAAAAAAAAAAAGTGAAAGCACTGTTCAGTGTGGGTTCAGGAGATAAAAGAACTGGCACAGCAAGGAGCAATAGACTTCCAGACGAAAGAAAACCACAAAAAAGAAGTAGGGCCGCTCTCCTTTTCCAGGAGAGTGTGATTCTGTCAGATATCAAATTAGTTCACGATAATAACTATTCCATCGGCACAAGCTGACTGCGAATCATATTTGACAGTGCAAAACGGATACGTCAGCTAAATTTAATTGGAGCTATATTTCGGCCCTTCTTGGCATGGGTCCTCTTCAGGCTCAAAACCGCCTAAGTTGGAAAAAACGAACGGAGGTGTTACCAGCCAAAGTGTTGGGGGGAGGAATGACCGGCTGGTCAAAGTTGTTGCAGACAAAAACAACTTTTTTGACGAAAAATCGACTGATTTACTTAAAAACCGGCTGATTCTAAGAAAAAATCGTCTGTTTCCAAGAAAAACATCGATTATTTTGACGAAAAATTGTTTTTCCAGAAAATCATTCTTCCTAACTGACGATTTTGACCCTTAAGAGGACCCATGCTAAGAAGGGCCGAAATATAGCTCTAATGAAATTTAGCTGACGTATCCCGTATAGCACTATCAAATACAATTCACGATAAGAAAATTAGCGAACAAGAATCACAACAAATTTTCAAATTATCATTTACGTTAATACTACCTCTAAACGTTAATGAACACATGTTTCTTCAAATCTATGACTCCTACAAACAGAAAGAAAACACAGGATAAACCGGGACAAAATCCAGGCATCTGTACCAAATGCAGCGCGACCGGACACATCGACCATTCCCTAGTATGATGAAGATCCGCAGAAAAAAAAATTATATTTGGAAAAAATCATAAAAAAACACAGACACCAACCAACTGAATGCCAGGACAATCCACGACCTGCCTTGTGACGATAATCTGTGCATTGCCACTGTGTATCTTTTTCCCGGCTGCAGAATCGTTCTACTTAGCTACGCTACCACCCGATTAGCAAATGAATGCCTGAGAGCCGGGCGAAGTTTATTTCATTCCAAAAGTGGAAAAACAGTTCAGTGTTCATTGAGACGTCGCGCCAGTCTATTCTGACTTACTTTATGTTTGTGTTTACTTATTAAAGTTACTTTTTTCTTCTACTCTGTGTTGCTCGGAGATTAACTAACCTCGACATGCCCTAAAGAAGAACCTTTAGCCCCATAAGACTACGAAAGTTGTGAATATAATATTTGAACTTAGTAAAACAATCAGAGACACCACATACACTCCCGCCACCAAGACATCCAGGACTCAAATCCTTGTAGCAGGAAAAAACTATAGGCCCTAGAATAGAAAGATTCAGAATTGGTACAACCCCTTATCGAGTTATATCCTTGGATAACTACGAATACTGGGTAAAGCAGTCTTAGACCTCTTCATACTAAGCCAATAATTACAACTTTTAGCAGCTTTTTCGATATTTCTATTTTCCATAATAAAAAATTACAGAACATCTGTTGCACATAATATGTTGCGTTGACAATCTTTTAGTTTGTTCATCCCAAATACTGATTAAATACTTTGCATGCGTCTATCGAGACAATGCTATACTTTTTCAAATAGAGACAATGCTATGCTTTTTCTTCCTCTAGCACAGGTGTTATAGAAACCAATTGTTTGAATAATGGAAGCGGACGTAAAATTCCGGAATATGTAGGGATAATAGCTAGATTTGAATATTGGATTAAAAAATTAGAGAAAAATGGATGAGATGGTCTAGTGACAGAAAATTCAGAATATTCGTGTATTTTTTTAAGTGAAAATAATAAGAAAAAGCCGATGGTCATTAATATCGAACTAAACGAACTTTTGGAATATTCTTCAGAAAAGTATCCGGTGAAGGAGTAAAAAAAGGCACAAAACTATATCTGGTAAGTTTCTCATTGCTTAATTTTTCTTTTTTCAACTTAAATATTTCTTGAGTTACTGATTAAATTTATTATTTTTTAATTATGTGATCTTCATTGATTAAGGTTTAGCAACATTGCAACGGTTTTTCAGGATCTGTTTTTGCCTTTACAATTATCTTCACCCTCTAAATGTCTCCGGCCAATTCCCTTGTAACTGGAGCTTGTTCAAATTGCCCAACTCGTAGAATTGGAGATCTGGTTGCCCGGTAAATGTATCCAGCTACAGATTTACGTGTCCAACTTGATACCCTTTACCCGTCGGTATTCAAGCCGGAACATCATGTGTTTCGTAATTATGTAGTTCAGTGTTCCTTCATCCAGTAGTCTGTACAGTGCCTTATCTACTATACTGCATCTTTACTCTGATTTTGGTGTTCACTGACCTTATTCGTCGTCATACGAAACACAGAAAAGATCTGAAGCATTGGTTTAACCTACACTGATTCACGCGAACTAACAAGAAGTGCGGTAGCAAAAGTGGCACAGGCAGTAGGAGTAGGGTACTTAGACCGTATACTGCTCGGAGACGGCGGTCTGATACTGCTCGGTTAGCTTAGGCTGATACTGCTCGGTTATGGCGGTCTGATTACGCTCGGTTATATGGGAGGTCAGGTTACCAAGATGCTAAGTGGTTCCCCATATCCCCTTCTTCTATATTATAGTAATTGGTATTATTAGGTTATAACTAGACTAGCTACTACGTTAGTTAAAATACAGTAGGCTCTGCAATTCTCAGGTCCTACGGAGCGGCTCGTTTGTGTCGCTTGGACTTTGCACAGATGATGATGAAATGTTTGCTATTCCTACGGAGCAACTTCTATGTGTCGCTTGGACTTTGCACAGATGGTGATGAAATGTCTGCTATAACTATCTTGACACCTATTGAGTCGCAGGCCTATAAATCTCTGGGTTCTCGATGGATAAGACATCAGTTCCACAGCCAATACATCAAAGAGTAAGTAGTTTTTTTTTCTTTTTATGGCACTTGCCCTTCGGTCAAGTGTCATATAACGACTGCAATGTCTGTCCGTCCGTCGGTCGGTCTGTCTGTCCGGGTTTTGCTAGTTTTACTTTAGTCTAACTTGTTTTTTCCTTCCATAGGACATGATCGTAAGATCATAGTAAAGCTAACTTTTTTCTTCTCTTTTTTGAATGAAATTCAGTGGTGCATATAATGCAAAATACAGCCAAAATGTCTGTCCGCATTGCAAAATTATTGTGGAGCCAGAGTTCAAGGGCAAAGGGTCCTGCCTTGAATGCAGCAACGCTGTATACGTGGCGGATGTGTGGCTCGACTGTCTCATATGTACAAACAGCTACAGTTACAATATGAAGGTGGAGGACTGGGCCCACGGCCTTGGCGGGAGGCATGTGAGGAAGTGTTGGGGGTGCACCCAGCCTTCCACCAGTATAGTGAAGATATTTAAAATTTAGAGCTTTTTTTTTTCTTTTTTTTTGAGTTTTTTTTGTGAATATAACGTATGTAGTCAAGTCCCGTTTCCAAACCAAACATGTTTACTGACAAACATTTGTTCTTCTGTTTTCAGAATGTCTGCCAACACCAGATATGTAAAATCAGTTTGCCCACATTGCGACAGCCTAGTATGGCCTGCATTCAAGGGCAAGGATTCGTGCCCGGAATGCGATGGTCGCGTGTACGTTTCAACTGTGTGGATAGACTGCGTGGCGTGTGGGCACGAATCGAACTACACACTGAAGGTGGAGGATTTGGCGTATGGGCTGGAGGGACAGAGAGTGCGGGTTTGCTGGGATTGTTCCCAACCCAGCATTGGTGTAGTAAAGATGTTTAAACTGTAGTTTGTGCTGTTTCCTTTTGATGAGATTTTTTTTCAATTTTTTTCAACTTTTTTATTCAAATTTTTTTTACTTTCTTATTTTGGTTCTCAAGCTTAAAGTTTTCATAGGTCTTAACAAGTTTTAACCTTGTCTTTTTTTATTTAGGTGTTTACAGAGCACGCAAGCGCCTTTCGAAAGCTTCTAAGGACATATCGTCTACACCCAGGAGCAATGTTTGAAGGAGCCAGAGCTGGAGATCTAGTGAATCAACTACGTGAAACTATTAGAAGTATATTGGAAAGTATCCAGACCGAGCAACGAGCAGGTTTGCGTTTTCAAATTTGTGTAAATGCACAGTTTAAGAAATTATGTGAGAACATAATAGAAGTTCCCTTGTGGTCTTTCACGGAACGGTTTTATATGGGCTCTGATGTTAGTGAGGCCATTGACGCGTGTTTGCAAAAAATTAATGAGTCTTCTGAAAAATTTTCAGGGGCAGGCAGTGGTTTTATTTTTTATGGGGTACTTTCTTTTGATTTGTATGTGGGTACTGCGGGTGATGATTTTCCTTTGCCTGTAGGTACTAGAGGTCCTCCAGTCCCAAATGATTTACGAAAGAAAAAGGCATTAATTCAGTTCGATTTTGATCAGTCTGACCAATGTTTCAAGTGGGCTGTCCTAGGTTCAGGTCATAAAGTTACATGGGAGGGATCACCTCGATCCAATTTGACACGAATGAACCATTTGGGGGTCGTGAGTGGTGGAAAATTCCCAACAGTTACTTTTGACTGTTTCGAAAATTCGTGGCCAATAAAGATCAAGGATATCAAAAAGTGGGAGAAAGAAAACGAGGATGCTGGTGTAGGGGTCGTCATTTTAAGGTATGATGAACTTGACAAGCTAACACATACAGTCCGGATTCCTTCAGTTCCAAATGTCAAGTATCCAGTTTATCTTTTGTACGGGGAACATAAGGAAAAATCTAATTTTTGGCTAATTGTCTCACTGTCGCCTTTACTCAAATACAAAGGTAGATACAACATGTACGCTTTTGCTCGACTCATGGTATGCAAAGGGTTTCGCTTCCCTCTCAAGATGCAAATATTTTAGAGTTTACCAACCACCACCATAAAATCCAGATGGAGTATCGTATTTTTGCGGATTTTGAGTCGGTTCTAAAACCATTCAAAAAACCCCTCCAACCATCCCTTATTTCTGAGCATGTCCCTGCTGCTTTTGGCTTTGCTGTCATCGGTCGTGATAAGACACTTGTAACATATAAAGAAGATCATGGTGAAGGTTGTCATGTAAGGGGTTTGAAGCTTCTCATGGGTGAAGTAGAGTTGTGCTTAGACAATGTTCGAAGAACTTACCACGATATGGTTATTACTGAAGCTGACCATGATAAGATTGTCTCAGATACATGTTGGATCTGTCAATAGAAACTTAGTGAAGACCCTTCGCGCAAACCTGGCAACTGTAAGAAGAACACAGTTCACAGAGATCATGACCATTACACTGAAGGTCCAAATTTTAGAGGGAATTCTCATGGGTATTGCAACCTCCGCTTGTCCTTTAAGAAAAAGCAGATTCCTGTGGGCTTTCACAATTTGTCCTATGACATCAAGCATGTGCTTTTAAGTCTCTCTGTCCTAGAACAAGAAAACCACATCTCTTCTGGTATCAAGTATGATATTATTTCCAAGACAAGTGAGCAGTTCCTAATGTTATCAGTCTCCTGGACAAGACCTAATGCTAAGGGTGGGTTTGAAAACTATGGCATGCAGCTGTATGACATTTTTTCGTTTCTTTCAAAGTCCCACGACACTCTCATCAAAGTTCAAAAACAGGATGACCGGCAGAGCTTTACCATATTGCGTCAGATGTTTCCAGATGATGAAAAGTATTCTTTGCTTACCCAAAAGGGTGTATTCTGCTATTAATATCTTTACAGTTTTGACAAGTTCCGGGACGCTTCCCTCCCACCAAAAGAAGTGTTCAAAAATGACTTGATTGATGAACATATTTCTGATCAAGAATATGCTTTTGCAGAAACAGTTTGGAACAAATTCTCTTTTGACAAATTCTCTTTTGACTACACCCTAGTTTACCTCAAGTCTGACGTGCTTTGCCTTAGCGATGTTTTTATGAAATTTGCTCAAGATTTTTACGAGCTGTATGAACTTGAAGTAAATTGCTATTTAAGTTTGCCTTCTCTTTGCTACGACCTGATGCTTAAGATGACGAACGTGCGAATAGAGTTGTTGACTGACCAGCTATCATATCTTTTTATTGAAGCTTCAGTTCTTGCGGGTCTGACTTTTCTCAACCAAAGACATGTTAAATGCGATCCTAACGATGAAAGTGATGCTAGAGTCGGCTTAGCCCTTGACGTGAACGCTTTGTATGCCACAGCGATGACACGCCCTCTACCGGTAGGCGGGGCAAAATGCATTGAGCGGGAGCAATGGCCGGATTTCCGGTCGGTTCCGGACAACGGTCCGCACGGTTGGTTTGTTGAGATTACCGGCTCCATGCCCGAAAACATGCATGATTTCTATCAGGACTTTCCTTTTCCTGTGAACAAGTTTGAAGTGAAGTTTGAGGAACTCTGCCCCTTTAATCAACGTAGGATTCTCGAAGATAAGGTCCCCTGGTCGGAAGCTGAAAAGCTGATAGCTTGCTTTAAACGTCATGACTGTTTAATTGTGCACCACACATACCTAAAGTGGATTCTGAATCATGGTTTTCATTTGGAGGAGGTTCATAGGGTTATGGAATTTGACCAGAAACCGTACCTGGCTGGCTATATCAACCATTTCATTCAGAAAAGATCGGAAACAACAGAGGTATGTAAATCTGAACTTTACAAGCTCTGTAACAATGCAATTTACGGGAAAACCTTGCAAAATAACAGAAAGCATAGCACCTGCACAGTTGTGAACAATGCTAAGAAAGCAAAGAAACTTTTGAGGGACGGAAACATTGGTTCCTTCACAATCATCAGTGAGAACCTAGCTCTGATGTATAGGAAGAAGAAGCATGTCTTATTGGATAACCATCTTATGGCGGGTTCTGCAATTCTTGGGATTTCCAAAACAATCATGGCCGAGCTGTTCTGGGATAAGCTTATGAAACCTTTTCTTTCCCCGGAGCGCCCACTACCTGCTAGGTTAGGCATTGTCGGCTTGCCTAAACTTGTGTATTCCGATACCGACAGTTTGATTGTCACAGTCCCTGTTCCTCGCGGTGGGTGTTGGACCGATGTGTTTAATGAGCCTGAGTTACGAGATATTATTGATTTTTCGAATCTAACTGCTCCAGAACATGCTCATCTCGTCAAGACAAACTAAAAGAATGAACTGGGCAGACTGAAAAATGAACTGGGGTCTGATTACTTTGTAGAGATGATCGCAACAGCACCAAAATGTCACATCATTCTTACAGCGCAAGACAGCATAAAAATGGCTACAAAGGGTGTTTCAAGGCATTTTGCTAAGAAGAATTTTACGATGGAGGTTTTTCGAAAGGCTGTGCTTGAAGGAGCGGTTGTTATGGCTAGAACTCGGGCTATCAGATCTAAGAAACTGAAAATGTATACAATGGAAGTTGTCAAGATTGGGATTACGGGTCTCAGCGATAAAAGCTACGTTTTACACGACGGAATTAACACAATACCCTACGGGCATTACTCTTTGAAAGATCGAAACAGTCAGTTGTGATCAGTTGAAAACTAGCATCACGGGAAGACGGTTGACTTTATTTAAAGTGAACAAACCTGTAAATATAAAAAGTGGGACTTCGAAAAGTGGCGTGATTTGATGAAAAAGTATCCGAGAAGAAGATTTCCCTACCCGATAATGGACTATGGAGAATTTGTGGTTGTGGAAACTTACTTTAGGAAGGATTGTCCTAATCTGGAGGACTATAGTAATGATCTTGAAAATGGAGAAGCTTTTGGACCGGAGAACTTTGTTGAAGTTGTAGCTCTATATTTGATGAACTATTCTTTTGGTCGGTGTGGTTATAGTTTGGTGACGGATGATACTTATGGTATAAAAAGAGACTATTTTAAAAACAAATTCGAGGAGATACGTCAGTGGCACAAGTGCAACGATTATAATAAATATGACATGATACCAGTTTGATGCTTTGCCTTTAGCAATATCGGTACGCGAATCTACCGTTCTGGGAAAATGGCAGGTTCACTTACCGGAAAATTTTCCAGTGAACCCAGGAGTTTGCCAAGGTGGAGTTTATGACCATTTATATTAAAGTCTACAGTTTCCGATTGCTCGGACTGTCTTCTTCCCTCATATCTGTTCAAGGAGATTTCCATTAGCTACACTGTCAATGCTTCTGATTTCCTCTTAGTCCGCCACACAAAGTCTGCTGTGTCTAAAAGTAGCTATGTATATAACGTTCCCGAGAACAATATTTTTCCGAAAACATTTTTTCTAGTCCTCCTGACTTTTCCCTACACAAAAAGCAAACTTTCGCATGCAAACCAATTGGGGTTCGCGTAGCGCAGGTGCCGATCTCCTGATTCTCTGCCCTCGGCCGGGGTGCAATGCGTGGTTGGCCACTAGCCCTCGCCCTAAACCAAGCGATCGGCACAACCGAGACTCGAACCAGCGACCCTTCGCTCGTGAGTTCGGCGCGATAACCATTCGGCCCCTACAAGGGCTGACTTTTTTATATCGAGTTCGCAGGTGTTCATTCTGTGGTCAATTACTGCGTGTAGGCCGAGTGAGTCATGTAGAAAAGCGGTAAGACGAATGAGTCATGTAGAAAAAAAGGCTGTGTAAATTTTTTGGAACAGCTGTCTGAAAGTGGGTTAGAAATATATTTTTTGTCGGGAGCTCCTGGAGTCCTATATAATGCCAGAGAATCCGTTTCAAAAATATCAGTCTCGTACTAAAGCTGTAGGAAGAATTTGTACACTGAAAACGTTACTTTCATATTGTTAAAATATGGAAATTCCTTGCGAAGTTGATCTGTTGTGGGAGAGTATCGACAAGGCAACAGGGTACCAACTCCGCTCGGGGAAATTTATTCTCATCAATCCACCAAGGAATGTAGGTGAAAGAATGGTGTCACAAATTGAATACTTCACACCCATTCTGGAGGAACCATCGCTATGCAACCTCGTTCAAGTGATTCGGTACTTCCGTCCACGACATCTGTACAGCCATGGCCAAAACACGCAGCTTCCTGTATCTCTAGGATTCAGGATGGATCCATACAGCTATTCAAGACGCGTGGAGTCTGCTGATGTATCACTCGTCAGGCCGACGACAGACTTGCTTACCGAGATATTCGATGATCGGAGCTTTGCGCAATTTGTAGAATATAGGACGGCTGGAATCTGGCTCCATCCTCAGTCAAGACGTCTATTCTGGTAAACCAACGAAATACACAGGATGAGACGTGAAGTCCCACCAGGATATCATGCGGAATTAGTCGATTCGTTAATTCTAACCAGCTGAAAATTCCAGGTCAACAGTCTGGAAAGCTACGTCCATTTTGAAATGGCAGTGGACGACCTTAGAATGGAGGACATCTTGCTAGATTAGATGCTTCTTACCGTTTGGAAAAAAGTTAGAGAACGGCTGGGTAGAAGATGTCTGATCAAAAGGGACAATGGCCAGAACAATGCTGGCTCAAATCAAAATGTAGGAATTGTACAGCCACCTGAAGGCAACCAACTTCATTTTCAATAGCCCAAGTCTGGCAAATGATTACACCGACTTGCTGTCCTGCTTTGGTGCCGGATCATTTCAACATCTTTATTTTGAAATGGAGAAGGCTATCTTGGCTGTCTTGGTAGGCTCGCAAAGTGGACAGCTGGTCAAGGCATTACCACGTCGACAGTATTGCCCAGGAAGAAGGGTTATTTTCCGGAAACCTACAGTAAAGAGCATCCAATTGCCCAGTTTCCCTGTAAGAAAATTGCCCGATTTCCCTGTAAAGTATGGTACTGTATAAATAAGTGGTCCTTTTGTTAACATCTAATGAAATTGTATATTATCAATCACTGTAAACCCGCGATTCGAGAGTAGAACGTTTGGCGGAGCATTGAAGTCTTATATATATAACGCCCGATAATTTGTTTAGACAATATCAGTCCTAGTACTGAAGTTTTAATATATACACCATACAACATTTAGCTTAGCCATGGTTTTCAAGTTAATGAAAATCAACCGTTGGAGGGACGAGGTTACCGTAATCGTGACGTCTAAGAGGAGGGGAAGGAGGACCTACTGGCTACCCTGGTTTTACCATACCATCCAGTAGTCAGTGGGATCCCACCGGTCGACATGCTTCACCTGCAAAGGAGTGGATACGGACGTGGAAGAGGTGTCGACCAACAATCCGCATTGATTATTCCTCATCAAAATGTATGGTCTATATATATATTATATATAAATATATATTTCATATATAATTCAGAATAAACATATATTTTTTTTTTTTTTCATCAGGCGTTTACATTTACTCAGGTGTCTATGGAAAAGAAACTCTTACACTGCCAACTCTTCTTGCGAATCGTTCTTCAATTCGACTCTCCTTCCGAATTACTCTTTTCTTCGCACGCCACTCCTCGCTAATGTCATAGAGCCGGACCTGCTGAAGGTATCGACATCTGATCTTTATCCAAGAAGATGCAAGTTTGTCAGAATAGGAGAAACGACAAATAAAAAGGGTTTACCCTGTCAAATTCTTATGTCGTTGGATTTTATCCATTTTCTGTCCACTCAACCCTAGTCCTTTTTTTTTACCAGAAAATCACCATATCATCAAGCTCCACCACATTTTTCTGCTTTCGCCAAACAGCTCTTTACGCTCTATGTCTATGGTAACCTTTGTTCTGGTTCCTAGCCTATAGGATAACAACTACAGGATATTGTATTTAGAGATTTTCCCTGAAAAATGCGTCAATTAAAAGCCTACTTGCAAGCCCTGGACGACCAATTAGATTCGAAGACTAATTCTTATTTAGATCTGGCCTAGCCGAGGAAGCCAAAAATTCCGTAATGTCATTCTACGCGAAGTCCAAAATGCTCGTCACCAGAGCGGTTCAAAAAGTATTAGCCAGATCCTTAAAGTTTAACCGAACAGGCAACTTGTTTTTACATCTTAGAATCAAACACATTGAATTATTACATCACCCATTAGGGATTTTCGATTTGTCCACAGTAGTCTTCAGTAGGGACGTTGGAAATGTGTACTCGATCCCATGCGAATCCGTCCACAATTCGCCCGCGAAAATTTGAACTGGTGACCAAACGTGGTTGTTCAACCTCCTAATTTGGTCCAGGTTCAATAATGGCGAATATCAGGCGCTGTTCAGTCCCTGATTGCAAAACAAGTTCTGAAGATTGCCCACTGACAAGGGTAACAGCCAGGAGACTTGCCCCATGGAAAGATTTTGTCCACAGAGAGTATGACCCTGGTTCAGCTAAGTTGAAAAGCGAGTTTCAGCTGACGATTAGCCATTCCCTTTGTTGCCTGCACTTCAGGCAAAGTGATTTTATTGTGTCTGCTGGCAAGATGTGCCTATCAAAGAACGCTCTCCCTGTGTTCCTCAACAGGAGTGCAATCAATACAGCACTTTTGACCAAGTCATGTGGTCCTCTCGGAACGTTAGACTACCAGAAACTCTACAGGTTCGTAGAAGATCTTTGTACCAATTTCTTTGAAGCAGCTTCAAATAAAATTGAAATATGCTTTTCCAGACTACAATGATGTAAAGTAGATGCTTATTTGAGTAGTTACTTAAACTTCAAAAGTTTATTTCCGAGATGGTAGCAAACTATCGATTCAGGATTGTTTGGGACCCTTAGCTAGCTACTTTGGGTAACTGGTTACTGTCTTCAGTCCTGCTTCAGTCATAGCAAGTGCATGGAAAGAGCACTGATTTGAAGTCAACAAACATTTCAGGAGAGGTGTTTTTGACACGTCTGTTGACATTGGACTTTGCTATTATCATGCACTTGGTTTGTCTATAGCCAACTACCAGTTAGCCAGGGTAAGTAGTAGCCAAAGTAGGTAATTAATTTTAATTAGTTCCAAGTGACAATGCCCTTTTAGTTCCATTTTACAAAACATATGGTCAACA
Source organism: Branchinecta lindahli (assembly GCA_023053555.1). Lineage (NCBI taxonomy): Eukaryota > Metazoa > Arthropoda > Branchiopoda > Anostraca > Branchinectidae > Branchinecta > Branchinecta lindahli. Next base: position 5,529,957 of record JAKZAO010000002.1, read on the forward strand.
AGAATAAAATTATTGCAGAGCATACATATCTAACAAGAACTTGTACACCATGCAACTGCTATAGCAAGATTGCATGGAAACGTTTGGTGAAGTTTGAATGCACCAATTAAGTAGGACACCATGCCTGATCATTTTTCAAGTTAATCCTGTTTTCTCCTTATTACCTGGCAAGATAAAATCTATAGCAAGCCCTTGATCAGTATACTTTGCTGAGGATGCTATGCTATTTTTTTATTTTTTTTTTAAGAAAGCGAACTGGTATCAACCTGCCTCAGACTGTTGAAGAGACCCAGCAATTGGAGTTTTTTACGACCAATGTAGAATCAGAAGTTGCTGAAGTCATCATTGAGTCTTTGCCAGAACCAGCTGCACATAACCCTGGTCACGAGATTCACCAAGTGTCGTCTTCTATCAAGGTTAGTCTAAAATGACTTTGAATACTCCTACAAACTACCCAGAATACAGACCCTTCTTCCCAAACTGTACCACTTCCCAAGAATTATTGTTCCCTCTTCCCAACTTCCCTTTCTTGACAATCAACATACTCAGGGATTCATGCATACACATTTCTGTAGTTTATATAACTCTGCAGGATGAGCTATGCATATTTTCTTGGATATGTACTTGACGCTTCAATCGCCCCTACCTCCTCCCGCATGGTCAGCAACCTTGCCAAATGGCTCTGGACCAAGGGACTTCTGCTTGTTTGTTTGTTGATGCTGCAGCTTACTGGCTGAAGTCTCTTTCTAAAGAACCAAAATGGCTGTCGGTGTTACCATCTACCAACTTCCCTTATTCCACATATCTTCGTAATCTTCCCTTATTCCCAAATAGTTGCTATAGACATTCCTTACTGATCACCAGGGAAAAGGTCACATGTATTGATCCAAACTTCTGTACAAAAGGAGTATACAAGAAAGCAAGTGAAAGCACAGAACAGTTGTAAAAAACTTCCTCTTTCCTATTGATAACACATTTTTGTCTAACATAAAACGTATACTAGAATAACACTTTTTTTTGCATACTTAATAGGTATACTAGAACACTATACTATACTAACTATAAGCTAACTATAAGACATACAAGCCCATAGGTAATTAAACCAGCAAATAGTAATTAGATTAGCAACTAGAAACAAAAATTAGTGCGTATAAAATTGTTCAAACAGTAAATACAACACATACTATACTATACTAACTATAAGCTAACTACAAGACATACAAGCCCATAGGTAATTAAACCATTAAATAGTAATTAGATTAGCAGCTAGAAACAAAAATTAGTGCATATAAAATTGTTCAAACAGTAAATAAAACACATTCTCTATGGAATTTGAAAATCAGTATAACCATTTTTGTTCGATAGAATGCTCGCCGAAGGAAGAAAGCCCTGACACCGCGAAGCGAACACAGTTATTTTTTCCGAACGGCACGAACACCGAGAAAGAAGGTGCGATGCCCAAGATGTTCGCATGCGTTCAGCCGGGCCATGCCAAGAGGCCATTCAGAAGGCAGATTAGCCACATTCATCCAACCACCAGCCCGTCCAGTTCGACCAGTCAGGCTGTTGTATGACTTCTCCTCATCTGAAGAAGAGCCGCAGACTAATTCCCGGCGCCGATCATCGACGACCCCCCTAGCCAGACTTTTCACTGAAATGGAGTCAGAGTCCGACCGACCCGAACAGACCAAGAGGCCAAGACCTGCACTTGTACTGTCCTCTTCTGCCGAAGAAGACGGATTGCAACAGTGTGACCCAGAGTGGTATCCTGGATGGCAGGACGAAGTAAACACCAGTGACAGGTAGCTAACCAAATACCGTGCAACTATGTGTTCTCCTTTGTTATTTCTTCTTTATTCTCAAATTTCCACCAGATAAGTTGGACAGACTACTCCTTAGCGCCAGTTCGTTTGTGGTTCTCACAGTTGGTTCCGGTAACGATTGATTATTTAGCTAATTTAGCGATTAACCTTCAGAATTTCGGACCTCAGATTTTGTTACTCGTTGCTAAACCAAAGTATGAACTTTATTTACCGGACAGGATAATTAGTTCGACCGGAAAACGTCCAAAACCGGAAATTTGGGAGAGGTAAAAAAAACGAGTGGATTTGAGCATATATAGTCTTCGGTGTCAGAAATGCAGGGGCTTACAGGTAACAGGCATACCTCATGTAAAGTTTGTTAGAAAATGCACTGAAAATGCACGGAGAATCAAGAAATAGCAGTCCTTCTCACCTACGGTGGATACTTCAGTAAGAGTAGTATAAATTTTAGGGGGCTACTATAATGATTTTACATGTTTAGGGGTTTCGTTCATGTCTCTGCCACAGCTTCACACGATTGTTTGTTTTCCATATTCAGTAGAAACCTTTGGTCTTGTCTTGATATTTCTACTACCAGACTTGCTGAAAAGTTTGACGACAAATTTTCTTCAACTTGCAGCGAAGGTGACGTCGAGGAGCCTAAAACCGAAAGAAAGTTTGCCATCGTCGACATTCAGAAGTTGGCAACTTTTTTCGGTGGCCTACCATGTGGCCAGTGCAGAACTTCGCCAGTCGCTGTAAATGGTATTTCGACAAGGGGGACGGCAGTATTTATCGATTTTCTTTGTTCTGGCAAATGTACGAACTGGTAAGGAAGCAAACACATTTTTCTAAGTTTCGTGATATGAAAGGAAACTGCACTAGTACGATGATAATGTGCGCCAACCGAAATCAGCGATCGATTCCCATAAGAGTGCGATCATATAAATGACATTGCCCAAATCAGTTTCGCCTTGCTTTAGACGACGAAACCAATAAACATTCACGACACATTCACGAAAAATTCCACACTCTTCCTTCATTGCCAACCTACAACTGACCTACATACCTAAATCCCGAGTAAGCTGTGCAACAATGGGGCAAATTTGGCCTGGGTTTCGATCACCTTTGCTTAAGACCAGAAAAGTATAAAAATAGCTCAAGTATTAAACGACGGCTTAGTTAATTGCTTATTTAGGACATGGAGCAGCCAAGAAAAAGTCGGACCTCAAATCGCAGAAGGAGATTTGGCACTATCTTCGGCGATCTTGAGTACGGGTAGCAGCCCCGAAAAAGTCGTCCGATTACTGTCGCAGGCAGGGTCAGCTGTATACTCGTCCAGGACGTACTATTACCATCAAGACAAATACCTGTCCCCAGCTGCTGAAAAGATGTGGAGAGAGGAGCAAGGCCAACTGATCAGATCCATTCGGTCAGAAGGACAAGGAAGGATGATCCTCGGAGACGGCCGACATGATAGCGCTGGTCACAGCGCCATGTTCCTCACCGAAACCTTCATGGACTTGGCCACCTCAAAGATAGTCGAGTTTGCTCTGATTCAGGTAAGAAAATGCCTAGCCAATGCTTATTAGCCAAGCGGATGCCAAGCACTGTCTAGCCATTGCTTACTAAATACGAAAACGTCTAAGAATTTTTTATAACTTCTGGCTTGTACATGCTTGGTCTTACAAGCACAAACACAGTAGACCAGTTGCCCATGAACAGGATGGGTGAGGCAACTTAAAAAGTATTCTTCTAACCACAGGATCTTCGCCGTCCTATATTCAGCTCTGGTCAGGTTATGAACATTATTCGCTGGGCCCAATTGCCCTGAACCAGATGGGCGTGGTGGGCAGGACCACGAACAAGGAAACACAACCACGAAAAGGCACAACTAGAAACAAATTAAAATACGTATACCAAGTTTCAACTTGATGCCTGTTACGTTTCAAGAGTTATGAAAAACAACCAGTGAAACCGAAAACCAGCTGCAGCGGACCCAAGAGTGGACTGGTTATAACTGAACACTCTAGTAACTAGACCAAAGGTTCCGATTGGATCCCAAAAACTCATTATTTGATCCAGACAATTACGTTTTGTCTCGCCAGATCCAGTCTTCGCCAGACTCCTTGAACATTTTCAGATACAGATTAAGGCCAAACAGCTAATCATTAAAGGACACCTGAACAATGAAACCATACACACCATGGAGAATGCATTTACAGACATGGCACGGAGAATTTCTTCTAGATATACGTTTGGGCTTAATTGGTTAAAAAATATTCCAGAAGCAGGGTTGATTGGACACATTTGTTCATTTCTAAAATTGTTCGGTACTGAAATAAGGATACTGAAATAAGGACAGATGCAAAATGGAGCAAAAATCATAATTTGGAAACACTATTTCGTATTTGGATTGTTTTTTTTGCAGGCAATGTTAACGGACGTCATACAGATAGGGATGATACTTAGTACTCTTCATTCAGGTGTCCTTTAAGAAAACCCAAATCAGATATGGATTCAGACGGACGGACAACTTTTACGATGTCATAGGTATCCCTCCACTTACGTTTTGGGATCCAAAAAACCAGCCACAATTTAAGTTAGAGAAAAAGCCATTATAACGTATTTACATTTACTTTTCAGAAAAACGAAGTCTCCTCTTCCCAGGCAATGGAGAAAGAGGGGTTTATCCAATGCCTCACAACTATCCTGGCCAACAATATTCCGATCACCGAAATAAACACAGATCAACATTTGGGAATAGTCAAGTACATGCGAGAGGAAATGTCACACATCCAACACACACTGGATGTGTGGCATTTCGCCAAAAACTGGAAGAAAAAATTCAGTAAGCTTGCTGTGAAGAAGGGATGTGCCAAGCTGCGAGATTGGCAGAGGTAGAGTACTTCTCTTACAACAGTAACACTTCTTCAAAGGCGACAAAACAATTTTATCAAACAAAAGGTAAATGTGGACAAACCAGTTTCAGGACGCAGCAGTTTGTCACATTGAAAGACAGCACTAAAGCATCAGGAACAAGACCAGAGCCTTCTCCGCATGGGAGGGAGTTGGACCCCTCCCCCATAAACATACATAAATATTTATTTTTTAAGGTCTCTCTTTTTAGTGCTTTTTGGTTCATTCCCTCCGCAAACCCTCCCCAGGAATAAATTCCTAGACAAGGACCTGAACAAGATCAAAAGTTTCGGTGGAATTTAAGAGAGGAATAGTTATTGACTTTTTACAAGTTCGTATCCCCTCACTAAAGTTTTCTGATATAGAAAATCTGGCCAGATATACTGGCCGCCCTACTCCTGTTCAGCCTACCAGAAAACAAAGCTAAGAGTGGAATGCTGAGAGTCGAAGTGATATGTCTATTTTTCAGAGCATCCATCAACCATATCTACTGGTGTGCCAAGTCCTCTACGACTCAGGAAGAGATTGTGGCCAAGTTCCAGAGCATGGTTGGTCACATGCAGGGTATACACCACCACCCGAACCCTGCATTCCCCAAGTGCCTCCATGGACCACTGACAACACGATTTCTTGAGCCACATACTCTTCCTGCAGTTGAGCTTGAGAAGTTGGCCCTGGGCAAGAACACAATAACTGCTGTTGGGATGCTATCCAGGAGAGGAGTCAGCACTTCCAGCCTTGAGGCATACCATTCAAACCTCAACACATTCGCCACAAAGGACAGCTATTACTCATTCAAAGGAATGTACTGCAGGTATGTTAATTTTTCATTTTGGTGGTTCCCAAGCACTCTGGCATCAAAGTGTCTACAAGCATACTATGTTAGACAAACAGTGGCTACTAGTATTTGTTCTTTACAGAAAATCAAACCATGACAAGAATTTTGATCAGCTTATATCAGCAGGGTCGACAGTCTTCATTCTGACACAAATAAGCAAGTAACAATCTAGACCCAATTATGGACCTCATTTGTATCTTCCATTTTTCGACCGTGCAAAACAACAAATAAAAGGAAAAAGAAGAATGTCGTCATCTGTAAAGTGTGCTACAATGCAATATTTTTTCAGGATCGTTATGGCTGTTCTTCATCACAATGAGAACTGCCAAAAGGCCGAACAAAAAGATTCGGATGGGAATACCATCTACAGGCGATTCTACTCAAAGGCTGACGGTGGAGCCCCAAGAGTGACTGCAGCAAAAGTCCCATCAACTTTTCGTAAGTAGGAACTATTATTGAATCAGACAAGATTTAGTGCTGTTAGCTGGCATTACAGAAGGTAGCAAACAAGGACAGAGACCCCAAATATCAGCCCAAAGAAGAGCAGAACAGGCAATAAAAAAGACCCATCACAGAGCCAGAACCGCCCATGAAAGCAAGCCAGTACAAGGTCGAAACTCACCCAACCACTTTCTAACCAGGTCACCTTTCCTTATTGTAACCATATTCAGCACAATCTTCTGTTTCAAAGATCACCAGTATGGCTTTTGATAATTATCACTTGCCCTTTTCTTCCAGTTCACTAATAGGCTGCAAGGCATCATTAGTAGCTAGACGACCATAAGCCTGTTTTTAGGCCCAATCACTTCTACTGTGACTGTATCACACTTTTCAGGACAGCAACCTGTAGTAACTTCACAAATAGGATAATCCATTTTCTTCTTATCCAAAGGGTATGCAGATGACTTCTGGAAACGAGTACTTGAGCTGTAGATTTCCAATCCACGAGGAACTCAGATGAAATTATTATCACTTGCCCTATTCTTCCAGTGCACTAATAAGCTGTAAGGCATCACTTGCAGCTAAACGACCATAAGCCCGTTTCTAGGCTCAATCACAGGTGACTGGATGACTGCATCGCACTTTTCAGCAAAGCCAATTCAAGACACTTCACATTTAAAATAATCCCTTTCCTTCTTATCCAAAGGGTATGCAGATGATTTCCGGAAACGAGTCATCCAGCTGTCTGTTGCGAATCCAGGAGGAGCTCAGATGATCCTTCGGCCACCACCACCAATAGAGAGAGACAGGATCCCAATCGAGGAGCTGGTTCGCAGGAAGGTTTCTCGATACTAAAAAAAAACATATTTTAGTAGTTGAATGACAGCTGAAGAGAAGATAGCTGTTTACCAAACCAAAAACCAAAACAAAGTTTCACCAATAACAAAGGGCCCTTTTAAGGGCCCACAAATTGATCGCAAACACAACCCTTTGAAACAATCCCAATGGCTCTTCTCAGGGCCAGCGTTTGATCTCTTTTCAGGTTTCTCTGATGATGACCAGATCTGGTGCATTTGAAGCCATTTCCAAGGATATTACTGCCTGAAGAGAAAACAGATTGGTGCATTTATGCACAGAAGATTTCACCCAAATAGCAACTTCCAGAGCCTGCAGCGTGACCCCTAGGCCTTGCATCTTTCTGGTCAGTGTTAAATCTCTTTTAGGATGATGCTTTTCAGGCGTGGAGAATTCGATTCCAGTCCTAGGATCAACTGCCTAAAGTTAAGAAGAGACGCTCGGCATTTACTTTGAAAGTTCGGTACGCCAGGTACACTGACGGCTGCAAAACTGCTTATAAGGTGTTGCTCAAGAGAAGGTTTAGCATTCTCACTCTGAAACAAATGCACTACGGATTAAGTTATGGTTATGCTGTTTAAATGAAGTATGGGTGCTTCCAAGGTTTCCCAACTTACCTATCTAAATAGGAAACCAGTGTACTCCTGACTTGCATTTGGGTATTTGTCCCGCACAGAAGCATACACGCAGGACGGAAGAGGAACTCTGATATGTCGACCAAGGAATTGACATATGAGCCTGACAAACTGCCTGTAGGCTACGTATCTGAACATCCTAAACAAGAAAATGTGATATAAATAGTTTGTCCTAGAAAAATAAAATACACAACACTAGTCGCGTTTTTTGCCAAAAGAGATCGAAGGCCTCTCTCCCAAGTCCTCTATCCTTTCTGCTAATTTGGCCGTTTTCAGGTAAGGAGGAGTCTGGTGCCGTTCTCCTGAGTAGATTGGTCAACTCACTTCGGAGTTGCCTATCTCCTTTCTCCGCAGGCCTGAGCAGAAAGGAGAAAGACCTTGGTCGAAAAACGGTCAGAAAAGCAGCGAGGAGTAAGCGCTTGGTGCCAAAAACGGGCAAACGAACCAAGGCCTTTGTAGACAGGTGACAAAAAACGCGACTTGATGGACTGTGCTTCTGTGGCTGGGAAATTTGATATTCTGCGGGCATTGGAGGTCCCGCGTCCCTTAGAACTGTCTCAATTTCACTGGCTCTTTTGCTCTTGCCAAGAATGCTGCTGCTAGAATACGAGGAATTACAGGAATTAGGTATGAAAAAAAAATCTAAAAGACCTTTCTGAAGTGAATCAGAAATGAGATATTGGAGTAAACATGCTTGTGAATCCGGATCTGAACTTAAGTTTTCTCATTTGATTATTTGCTTGGCAGAAGATTGTCAAATTCTTCAAACGGTAATTTTTTTTGTACATATTCAAGCAGTTGATTGTGGATGGACACAAAATGAGGAAGGGGTCTGGCCAAGACTCTTTAAATCTACAAGATCGGATTGTCTGGACCAAGAAGTAACAAAATTTAAAAGTTTTGTGATCCCATCAAAAACTTTGGTCTTGTTTGGTCTAGTAAACTACAGAAAGCAGATCATTGCAGCATGGGTAAATATGATGCAAAGCTAAAATATGGGTTTGCTGCAGAGCACTGTTATTCCTATGAAAAACAATTGATCACGTCCAGTTCTCAATGGTGTACAGATCTGCATTTTAACTGCAGGAATTAGGTCAGAGTATAAAATTCGAGACAATGCTAAGCAATCCATGATGTCAAACTGAAGGGAATGCTTTCCACACCCAGAAGCTAGAAAAATGCAACAATTTCTGTCCTTGAATTCTTCATGGGATCCAAAAATATACACTTTGATTGCTTCACTCAACATGCAGAAGCGAACCAGTAAGGATTCAAGAGAAGGAGTAAGGATTCAAGAGAATGTGAGGATACAGTTATCATCAAATAAGATTCAGTAGCTTTTAAACAATCTCTTGGTTTCCGTTCCTCTTTATCCTAACTAACTTCTAGCCATCCTGTAAAGTATCGTTCCTCCAATGAACTATCCTATAAGGTACCCTTCCTCCAATGAACTATCAGAAACGAGTTCGGGCATGCTCCCTAAAGCTAGAAACGAGTTCGGACATGCTCCCTACGGCTAGGGGAAAGCAGGGTAAAAAGACCCAGCTTCCCAGTTAGCAAGTCAGTTCGAGTTCGAGTTGGGGCATAGCCTCAGATCAACCAACCTTATAGTGCAGTGTTGTATCCTGAATCAATGTGAGTAATTAATAACCTGTTTAGTTATTGACCTACGAACTGGTATCGCCTTCGAAAAGACTTGGTGCATTAACATCTACAAACCAGTAGCCACTATCATGCTCGCCCGCTACACATAACCACGCTATGTATATGCGCTACACACCATACACCATTTTTCTTTTTCATAAGATGGAAGGCTTTTTAGAAAAAATAGCGAGTCAATAAGCTTGTAGCATTGCTTCTCTTTGATAGTGCATATTATTAATTTTCAACAGCATTCCTAACTGAACAAACAGACCATAGGCACTTACTCATTTTCATTTGGCATACCAGAGGCCCCCTCTTCAGTCCGGTAATAGGAGTGTGCAATACGGAGCACAAAAGGCTCTAAGCAGCCAGACTTGAACCCATGATGCTCTGTAATGCACATGATTTCAGGTTCAGAGGAAAAGTCAGCCATGAATTTCTTGGCCTTTGGGAACTCCTGACAGCACCGGTTTTCCTCGTTGGTTGGCCATTGACGGCAGTGGCCACAGGAGCACCTATAAAATGGACTAATAGAAAAAAGGTAAATTAAAGAGAGACTCTTTATTGGCTATACTATGTTTAAGCAACTCAGTGTTGCCAGATTGGCGGATTTTATGCCATACTGGCGGATTTTGTCGGAGACTGGCGTAAATATTTTGGCAACTGGTGTGTGGCGTAAAACGTGGCTGTTTTTCCATTTCACTGGCGTATTTTTTGGCGTGAAGTAAAGAACTGGCTATCCCCTTACCAAAAATCGACTGTTTTTACGTTGTTTCAATAGTCGCTACCTAAGGCCGAATTTTGTTGGGGGTTTCATGTAAATTTTGATGCCGTATTTATGGCTTATTTTTCAAAGGCAGCGGCTAAATTTTTTTACAACAATCTGGCAACACTGAAGCAACTCACCAGAGAGTCACCAATCTGCTTTTTCTCAGGCGAGAGCAATATGGACAAAGGACTTTGCCAAACAACAACCAAAACAGCAGTGAAGAGTAAGTGCTTGGTTCAAGAATTGGATCATGAACCAAATCCTTTAGATAATAAAGAATGCAACTATTATTACAAATTTACAAGAAAAAAACAAAAAGCGTGCAGCAGAAGAAATGAAACAACCAAAAAAAGGAAAACAATCCAAATGTTCCCATCCCAATCAAAAGTTGAGAAATACATAGAGGCTGATAAGATCGGCAAAAAATTAGGAAAATTTTGTCATCACTATCACAGTACACCTGCAGGATATGGCAGTAAACAACCAGACACAACTGACCTTCGTCGGAAAAAAATGCTTTTCTCAGATTCAGAAATATCTTAATTTTGCCGGGTTGTAGGGTTACACATTAAAACATTTTACAGGCTAACATGAAACAAACAAAATAAAAACCAATGCCAGAGAGATTGATTCAGCAAGCAATAAACACATCCAACCTGCATCCAACCAAGACACCAACTCCAGAAGGGGCAAGCAGAGATTAGCAGAAACACCAATAAATTAGACACCAGACTGACAACTGCATAATTTCAAACAGGTTATAACATACCAGGTGCTAGCAGGACCCCTGTCTGGTTCACCATCTGACCCTGGGTCTGAACTACCAGCTGAAGAATGCGGAGAACACTGTGGCTCAAACATGTAAGGACGGACGCCTAGTTCTTCTTTATCACTTTCTTCTGTGTCCCAGTCATCTTCACTTTCCACAATATCAGACAGATATTCTGCCATTTCTAGGAATTTCGTCACTGAATACTTCCTTTGTTTAGTTTTGTGATGGTGTTGTTGCCGAATGTCCGAGATAGCATAGAGCTATCAAAAATACGTAGAGGCCGTCGTCCACAGTGGGATAATAGCTTAGTTGGGAATATAGGAAAAACAAACGAACGCTTTTTCATCGGGTTTTCGATATTATTTAAGTGAACAAGTGATGGGTAACTAGTTGTCGTATCCTAGCCCTTTTCTGTTAAACTTTAAAAGTGATCCGGAAAAATTTTACTCCGCTGTCCAAAGGGTTATGGGTAAATCTAAGCAAACAAACAAAAACACGGGACGAAAACTGTGAACCCATTGCAGCCAGTGTAATTAATCAATATTTAATGGATATCTGTCGGAGGCACCCTCCACTTGGTGCTCTTCCGGAAAACGCAAATGTTGGGGACATACCAGTAATTCAAGTCCAGGCTGTTCTGGAAAAGCTACAGCGTTTCGACAGATCTAAAGCGAATTATCCAACTGAAAGACCTATTAAGTTGATTGTTGTGATCTTTTAAGCCTCCCTTTAGCCGCAATTTTTAACCAATGCTTTACAGACATTTTTTTACATAGTTTTTTAAGAGCGTATATTACGCCGATCCTTGGAAAGTTAATCTCGTAGCCAAGCTCCACCCAATTTCAAAAACATCTGCATTTTCTATAGTGTTCGAGGGTTTTACTTCAGAGAGTACCTGTATGACAAAATTTGTGACAAGGTTGATCCCAGTTAATTTGGTTTTATACCCGGGTTTAGCAAAGCGCATTCTTAGGTTCGAATGTCCGATGATATTTTTCCATACTTTTTTTTAAAGAGCATATATAACGCCGATCCATAAAAGTAAATCTCCTAGCCTACCTCCACCCGATTTAAAAAAAAAAATCTACGTTTTCTAAAGTGTTCGAAGGTTTTATTTTTGGTACCTGTATGATTGAAATCGTGACAAGGTTGATCCCAATCAATTCGGTCTTAGACTCGGGTGTAACACAGCGCATTATTTGGTTCGAATGTTATCAGCACCTCGAAACTGAACATGCGTTTGTAGACGGTCTTTTCGCCGACACTGTAAAGGCATTTGACAGTTTAGACCACCAGGTTGATCCATGAGGGTGGTGACTGCCCATGTCAAAGATCCCCAGCAACCGAATCGTCGACACGATCCTGGCATACGATTAAAACTTCCCCAACGACCCCAGCATGTCCCCAGACCCGATTCTTGACCGTGAAGCAACAGCTCAAGCTCGGATTCTGGAACGTGAGGACGACGAGCCTTATCTCAAAAACTGAACGGGTACTGAAAGAAGTGATACAGTATAATATGACGTAACAGCCATAAGCTAAATTAGATGGCTAGGTAATGGGCTGGAAACCCCCGCAAGATGGTTACGTCCTCGCACGGAGTGGACAAGAAAACAGACGCCAGGCTGGTGTGGGTGTAATGATGTCGCCCACTGCTAGGCGAGCGATAATAAATTGACCCCTTTAAACGAAAGAGTTATTTCAATATGATTCAGACAAAGATCTAAATCCTTGGATTCAAAAGTCTTCGAAGGATCCTTAAATTCAGCTGGCATCCGGCAAAAAACGAAACAGTCCATAGTGACCGAAATTATTAAGAAAAGAAGATGGGCATATTCGAGTCATGTTCTACGTATGCCCGAAGACAGGCTGCCGTCAAGATTGTATCAGTGGTAGCTTGAACGAAGACGCAGACGAGCCGACCAAGGCACATACTGCGGGGGCATTATGTCCGTCTGTATCTCCCACTTTAGATCAGCAGTAAGATACACCCCAAGCAGTTTAAGTTCAGTTAAATGGCTGGAAGCAGGAAGGGGAGGATAGAATTGGGCGTTACTTTCTAGGAAAGAGAAGGCGCCGGCACAACGGATTTCTATACATTAACACTAATCCGGTCTGCGGCAGCATCATCCGATATATCAGCCATGAGTGTAGCTGCACTGCTTTTGATATTTCCCCACAAAATAGCTTTCTCATCTTTCTGTTGTCTCACATCGGCACTGACTAAAAGACATCGACATTTTGCAATGGAGGGTAGTGCAAATTCTTCATACATGGACGGTGAGAATGCACGGCTATCGCCGAAAAGCTAAAAATTCAAATAAAGTGATTCACAATGTTTTAGTACAGAGGGAGACATCACAGGTTCATAGATCACATTCGCCTTCAATGGGGGTGTGAAACTAGTGAGCTGAAGGCTACGAGTAGTTTATAATAGTAGGGAACGATATACTTGCGCATGGGTACACTTTGTCAGCGAAATATTCTATGATAGTTACAAGTCTTGTTCTTTTTCTAGGGATCAACGAAGAAATTAAATGCAGTGGAGAAAAGTGTGACGAAGATAAGAAGCAGAGCAGAAAAAAATCGAGGATATCCAAGAAAAAACGAGCGGGCCAAATGTTCATTAGCAGGTCTGGGCCTCAAAGAAAAAAATCGAGGATATCCAAGAAAAAACGAGCGGGCCAAATGTTCATTAGCAGGTCTGGGCCTGAAAGCCGTTTTTATTCCTGACATGGGTCATTCTCCCATGCGTCTACGAGACTTGATGGAAAGCGACTTTCCGAAGCTCAGGGATGGCAGTGGTTTTATCTACATGCGGGCTACGGACGGAAAAAATCCTGTCCTGGAAGAAATCCCGCGCTGCACTCCTGACGGAGATACTCCTAAGATTTTGGAGGATTTTGGAGCCAATATGATATTTATTAGACCCCTTCAAGATGACCACCCCATGATAAGTACTCTTCCAGTAAGTGAGCCTCCTAGGAGGCCAAGCGACACGTAACAAGTTTTATCCGCTGCTGATTCCCATAGACCATTTGTAAACCCATACGAGCTCTGACGGTTCTGAAGAGGAAAGTCACTATGAAGGCTTTAAGGATTTTGATCTACAGAAAAAGAAAAAGGGACTTGTAAATTTCAAGTTTGAAGACACGGAGTCTGACAGTGACTTTTCCGTTAGTGCACCACCCCATTCATCCCAACCCCAGTGGGAAAGAAACAGGATGTTTGGATCAGTGATGCTGAAATAGTTGAGATACTTCATGATAAGAACGATAGCGACCAGGATATAATCCTGGACAAGGCTTTGGCCGATTCCACTATAGCTTCATTTATATGCAACGAAGCGGCGCAGCAGTGCCATGAAGATGATATCGTAATAATTTAATTTTGATTTTCGGTAACGATACTGGTTCCAGTCCATCAAAAGGAAACCTGGGGACATTATCGGTAGTCTCGGAGGAAAAAAAGAAAACCCGAAAAAAATGCCTGATTGGAAAGTACATCTCGGAAAGGGCTATTAGATGACCTTCGAATACTTAAATGAAACAGACACGTATTATTTAACTTAACTTGAGGAGGTTTACTGACTTTGTCAGCCCTTAAACAACATTAAACGTTATTTTGTTGGAAATGATGCTAGATGGAGTCATACATCTAATAAATTTATGTGATGAGCATGGGCACGGTTACATAACTTGACGGCATCAAACGTCGTCTGAACTTGGGTCAATGTGAAAGTAAACTAACGCTGGCAGTGACAGATCTGTCGATTCATACACAGTGTAATATTTTAATTGCATTGGGAATAAATAAAAGATGAAACCCTCTCGAACGGCTTTATAATATTGGTATAATCTAGAATCCATGGTTTATTATTCAGAGATAATAGCTGTGCGCTGGCATAACCCAGCTTTCGTGTTGTCGCATCCAACATGAATTACTGAAAGTATACTTCGAAAGAAGTACGATGATGGAACATATGGTATAAGAAAATAAATTATACACATATCATTTTGGGTTATACAAACATGAATACATTGTTCCGTAACTCTAGTGTCATCACGAACACTTTTTTCTGTTTTCATTCATTAGTTGCATTAATCCTTGAGCGAAAAATGTATGTGTACCTACATGATAATAATGTAGTGAAATTATCAAACGTAATGACCACAGTAGGAACTGTTTCCATAAAACGTGATTTTGGCTTCGAGTTGGCTTCGTGTCAAGACCCTCCAGGGAATAGTTTTATACAACAAATGGCATCGAACTCTCGTGAGTAGAACTGTGTTAAGTGTAACTTAAGTGGACTTACCGTTCTAACGAATGGGCGCAGACTGAGATGATTTATTCTTAAAGTTGTTACAGTTTCAGTCTGGAACTAATTTGTATATTTATTTATTTCAAATCACAAATACACACAAATGAAGCTGGTACACGTCCATGTGAACACTTTTCTACCCAATTACGTAAATAATAAATTTTTTCAGATGAGACTTTTTTCCCAGCCTTAACTGGAAGGGGCTGATGTATCCCTGGTTTTCTGGATACAGTATAAGAATTCGTAGTCCTTGGCCTTAAAGGACAACAGAAGCAGCAACAAGAATTGCCATCTTCTCGGACCTTCAATGTACTGTCTGCGGCGAAATTTCACGAGGGGGCAGTTGGGGGATGTGGTCAAACCTTCTGTTATCGATGCATTTTATGATGGTCACTGACACAGTTAAAAGACAACACAAATGTGAGAGTACAATATTTATTGATTCTGCGAATATATGGGGTTCTTTTTCGTCTCCGTTCATCGTAACAATTTATAGCAAGTTTTGAACACTTGTATACATCTGAATACAACCGTTGTCATTATCAAATCTATCTAGCACCATATAACCTAACACTTTGACGAAAAAGTCTTGCTTAGGGTGATGATGCGGACTGGAGCTGTGATGCCTTTAGCTGCAAGAAATCTTTTTGTTTCCCTGTTTGTTTCGTCTCCTTCGGCAAGTAGCATCGAATAAAGCTTCAAATGGGATCCAATGAAACAACGCCACGAGTTTCATCTTTGAAAGTTACCGGTTTTGTTTTCTTTTCAATTTGCATCGGAGTAAAGGAAATCGTGTTTGGGTATCTTTAAAGATAAACAAATGCTTGTAACCTAGGAGTTCTCGACAAATATCGGGAATTCCTTCAAACTGGACATAAAGTGTCCTTGATGGATCACAGTAGCACCAACAAGAATTGGCATATCTGGTTCGACGTGTGGATCTGGAGAATAATCTTCTATGTGCTGTCTGTGGCCAAGTATTTCGTGAATCGGTAGTTGGGACATGCGGTCACTCCTTCTGTTATGGATACATTTTACGAAGGTCACTGACACTGAACCTACGTTTTCAATTTGTCGTGCCAATTTTGATTCAAATGTGACTCTGTGTTTCGTACTACAGGAGTTAGTAGTCAAGCTGAGACGCCTTCCACAGGACATGGAAGTGAGACTGGCGAACCGCTTCCACTGTCATGCATAAATAATCTTCAGTTAAAACTGAGTTATTACTCAGAAATGGCACTCTAGAAAACACTGTAAAACTAACGTGCAGCGAAATGAAGAGAATTCGACGAAGGATTAATGATTTACAATGCTTTTGACTGATAAACTTAATTTCCCAGCTACTGGTGATTAGTCAATCGAATGTTTACGAGATCGATTGTATGCAAGCTAAAGGATCTTCTCTCCTACATCTCGCATTTCAGTAGATTCTGATACCAACAGTGTTTAGAGATGTAACACAGATGTGACAGAACAATGTACATAACTATGAACGCATATAAATATATCAATTCTTCGAATATATAGGGCTCTGTTTCGATTCCGTTTTTCAGTACAAAACGTTTGTCATCGCATCAATTTATAGCAAGTTTTGAACACTTTACTCTATACGTCTGTTGATCATTAGAACGCCGAGTTCTAATCTATCTAGCAACATAGAACCCTAACACTTTGACGAAAAGGTCGTGCTTAAGGAGTTTGTAGCAGACTTGAGCTGTGTTGCCTTTAGCTGCAAGAAATCTTTTTGGAATCAAAGAATTCAAGTATAGCAACGCCATGACTTCAACCGCTGAAAATTCTATTTTTTTTCAGTGTTCATTGGAGTAAATTAAATGGTCTTATGAGTAATTTGGCAGATCAAACAAATGATTCTAACCTACGAGTTCTCGACAAATAACGCGGATTCCTTCAACCTCGACATAAGGTGTCCTTGAAGGATCACAGCAGCACCAATACGAATTGACATATCTGGTTCGACGTGTGGATCTCGAGAATAATCTTCTATGTTCTGTCCACAGCGAAGTATTTCGTGAGTCGGTAGTTGGGACATGCGGTCACACCTTCTGTTAGGGAAACATTTTACGATGGTCACTGACACTGAACCTACGTTTTCAATTTGTCGTGCGGATTTTGTTTCAAATGTGACTCTGTGTTTCGTACTACAGGAGTTAGTAGTCAAGCTGAGACACCTTCCCATAGGAAGACAGTCATGATTTAACCGCCCATTTTGTGTTGGCATATAGTCCAAATTCCACTCAATAATGTAGCCATTTTCTTCATCGAGCCCCATCTTTGACCAATCTGTCTTGCGACAAAAGTCGGTAGTTACATGTGGACAAGTTCTTTAAACTCAGTAAGTGTCCAGTTAAGCCCTCCGGGTCATATTTTGGGTCAAAAGATTGACCTTCTTTCTCTCCGATAAAGTTATTTTCATTACAGTAAGTTCCTTCTTTACCTCCCCCCTTGGCATCGAAATAGAGTAACTATTCGTAAGTTCGGTGTTCCATATATTTCGGAGAAATTACTAATGCTACACAGGGAGTTGTCGGGCTCAGCCTCCTCTCGTTTTTCACCACACCACCCTTTACCCCCTGTTTATGTGCTTGTGTTTTTGTATGTATAGTTATTTTAGTATTTTCTTCCTTTCTTTTTCTTTATTGTACTCCATTTGTCTTTCCTCTGGAAAATGTGGGTAATAAATAAATAATTATTATTATTAACGAGTGCGGCACGTGTATAACATACTCTCCGAGTGTGACATGTGAAACCACGTTTAATGCCACCTTTGCGATAAGTGGGAGGAAGCTCTATGTGCCGCTGTCGATGTCCACTATATCCTTCCACTATCCTTCTCCTACTCCTGTCATCAGTGCCTGAAACGAAGGTTAGTTAACACGATTCAGTTGAAAACCGAAGCAGGTCAAGCTAGACAAATTGTGCGTACCCATCTGTGAACTCCACATCAGCAGAGGTGAGAACTAGTGTTTACAACCTGCTGATCCTAGCTCAAGCGACAAAAACATCCCTCCCACTTCTGAAGCTGATATTATCCTAAACAAACGCGCAGATTTCCCATTCTTGCTCAAGGACAAATTCAGAGCCCCAGAACGAGCTCGATTAATTGTTTGACGTGATGTAGTGTGCAAATTTTTTGCCAAAGGTGTTTGCACCAAACACAATGAATGTCCGTTTATCCGCCTGTGTTCGGATATCTTAAACCGAGGCTGCGAGAATTTTGAATGTGGTGCAGAAGGAACTTTGTCCTAAATATGCTCTTGCAGTTAGGAGTTGGCTCAGTTAACGAGATAAAGCAGGAGCGAATAGTTCAGGCACGGAAGCCACGAGAAGAGAGAGGCGGGTCGGACCGATCCCTTGCCGGAAGGATCGTTGATGAATGAATGAATAAATGAAGTATTTTATTACCCATCAAACAACACAGCGGAAAAAAGATGGAGTATGTGAAAAGAAAGGAAAACAACAATTACAAGAAAAACAAACAAAAAAACAACATTAACCTAGATACAAAATCACAAGACAAAGAATCTTATCAAAAAAGAATACCCATCCAGGGGTGTTCAACATCTTTATGAACAAGGTTCGCGACCAGATTTTCAACGGTAAGCACGGGGTCTGCGATAGAGTACCTCTGGATCAAATACCGGTTGTGGGACCAACTGGGAACTTGGAGGAGATATTTAGCAAATTTAAAAAAAATAGCTTTCTCAACTCTTTCTTGTCCTTAGAGGTTAGAAGATCCCAGAATGGGGCCACAAACAGTAAATGAGGCAAAGCCACAGTGTTGTACAGAACTGCAAGGAGCTTTTTCGACATATTCACTTGCGACGGAACAAGTGACGCGTAGGCTCCACGAAGTTTCCTATCAGTGAGAGCGATAATTAGCTTACGAGTTGCGGGCAGTGACGGGCCAATCGGAAGGCCAAGGTATATGAGGAAGAGAAGAAGGTAGAAGAAGAGGGGACCAAGGAGTGGTTCCTGAAGGCGTCCGCAGTTCGTCGCCAGATTGAAACCGAGGGGATATCCCTCTTGATTATGAACTTGTACGCAACCAAGGACGAGAAAGAAATATTCGAAGCCGAACAGAAGTGCACCCGAAAGATCGCAAGCAGGCAGACAGAGAGGCAGAAGCCGCGAAGCAGTTTTTATGAAGGAAGTCGTGCGGCAAACGGTCTAAAGTGCTACAACTGTGACAAGTTTGCAGGTCACATCTCCCGGGACTGCCCGGAACCGAGAAAGCCCCGTCAGAAAGCCCCGACCCCGGGGAAGTGAGAATAAAGGCAGAAGGTCATGCCGCGAAACATGTAGCAAGTTAAACATCTATCTTTATTTATTCAAAGTTGATCGCAGAAGCAAATAAAATTGTCGCATGGAAAGGGTTTTTTCTTTTCTCTCCCTTCTTCTGAACAGCCTTTTTGTTTCTTCACTATAGGGGAGCGACGATGTAGACTTGTGGTGGGTTACAGCACTTGCCGAGTCGCACCCAAGACGCAGGATTCTTGGCTCCAAAGAACCAGTGGAGGTATGTGAGCCCGTCCAAGGAAAAGCATACTTCGTAGCCGGCGCCCTCGTGGATCGACTCGAGGCTTGGAAGGAGACCAACGGCACCAGGATCTTTAGGGGGTACATCTGAGGACACAAAGCACAATTCCACAAGCCCGCCGAGAGTAAAGTTTCCCAATAGCAGAAATACGGGAAAATTAAAGAAAATTCATCACGGAAAATATACAGGAAAGATTACGAACGGGCGCAGTTTCAGTGTGGGGAAAGTAAACGAGTGTGAACCCCCTTGTATAGTATTACCACTAACAGTTGAGCCCACAAAACGAAGACTGTGTATAGATACAAGATTCGTAAATTTCTGGACAGAAGATCGTAGTTTTCACCTAGAAGGCCTGTCGGAAAATGAGGTCAAGTCTCGGGAAAGACTGGAGATGGGAAAGACCGATAAGATATCTGGATACGACCACATCTGGTTGCACAGCGAATCCAGGCAGTTTTTCGGTTTGGAATGGAAGAACACCTATTTTGTATGTGAAACTTTGCCTTTCGGATGGAAATTATCGGCATTTATTGATCAATCGATCGGAAACTTATCAGTTTACGCGCTGCGAAACCAGGGATTTTTAACGATACGATATTTAGATGACTGTTGGACAGTAGCAGATACAAAGGAAGCGGCGAAAAACGCGATCAACAAAAAGTTGCCCAGCTTACAGCCCTCGGTTATTTTTTGTCGGAAAAATCGGAGATCGTAACAATGAGGGTAGTGAGATTTTTAGGTATGATAATTGACACGGAAAAGCGGACATTCATAACCCCCGAGGAAAAAATACAGAAAGTATGCGATATGACTAAATCATGAAACATAAAAAGGTGAAAGCTCCAGCAATTTATGGGTATGGTTATGTCCTTACAACCAGCATTCCCACACTCCCGCCTGTTCATCTCTAAATGCGCGACCACCCTTTCCGAATAGAGAAAAGAGGTGAAAGGAGCGCAAAGTTATCACCCGACTTGAAGGAGTAAATCTCATTTTGGTATTTTTTTAGAGATTCGCCCCGAATCTTTCCGTGGCAAGAAACAGGGCACGTGAGGTTAAAACTCAGCTTGGACGCTTCACTTTACGGGTGGGGCGTTTTCCGTCGAGAAAATGGTTCAGTATACGAAATACGGGATATGTGGCCCAAAGATAATGACGATTGAGGAAAGGGACGACCCGATCGCGGCTAAAGAAGCGAGAGCCCTCTCGAGAGGTTATCACTTATCGCTCGTTGGCCAGGGGAGGTCGGCATAATATACTATGACGTCTAGAATATCTAAGGCTGTCCTCACAGCGCAAAATTCTACTATGACGCGTAAAATCTGAATCTCAATACAAACGCGGCTTTTCAGTGGCCAGTGATCAGCTTACGGATGTCACTGCGTGAACACTTGTTCTCCGCGAATCACTTTAGTCAAGCATACAACACAGGTACAAGCACATAGAGGTAGAACAATCCAACAGGGAAATTCCACTTTTTGAAATCAATCATTCGTGAATAGCGGAGCAACGAAGTAACACATTTTCATCGGGTCTTCAAGCCTCTTTAAGTGAATAAGTGACGGGTAACTAAATGATTGTCCTATCTCAGCTCTTTTCGGTTAAACTTTAAACAACAGTAGACACTCACCATGAGCCCCGGTCTTCTCAGCTATCATGTCCACATCTTCTAACGAGTAGGCCCCATTGGAAATCACTCGGATCCTCACTGAATCCTTGATCGTCTTGTGACTTGTGAATCCACTGGTTTATTCCTTTGCGTGGGCGTCCTCCCATGAACAGGTATGTAGCCAGTTCTGGTCGCTTCGATCTGACGGTACGGCTAGGTGGCCTTATTAAAGATATAAACAAAATTACCGTACCTTTCAATTATCCACTGACCCAACTTACGCTAAACATTTGCTGATATGATGTTATGCGTAAAGTCGTGTCTATTTCGTTTATTCCTCTTCTTTCCGTACTTTTTGGTTCAGTGCTAGCCAGCCTGAATATTTCGCAATAAACTGACAATCCTCTAAACCAGTGGTTCCCAACCGGTGGTACGCGTACCCAAAGGGGTACGCGAGACCCTTGCAAGGGGTACGCGAAGGTACCAAAATCGGTTTAGTGTGTAGCTTCAAAATCTCGCATCATTCATTTGTGATTGCCGAAGCCCTAATATTACCAGCAGAGGCATCACTATCCAAAATGTTTTTGGGGGGCAAGGTATTTTTACTGACTGGCTGGTCATTCTACCGCCTGTTTTACAAACAAATAAAAACTATTTTTACGAAAAATCGCGGCGCTTCGCGCCGACTCGTTTCTTTCGTCTGGACTACCACTTTGGGGGGAGGGCCCTAGTGAAAGTCAATGAAATAATGTTGATTCCAAAACAGCCAGCCTACTGCCGTAATATCTATTCCAGTGTCAAACAATATTAATGTTTCAAGAAGAATCGAAGACATTTCAAGTGATATTGTCATTCAGGTTGCGAATTAAGCTAACGAAAATGTTTGCGATGCAGCTTGATGAAAGCACGGATATCATCAAAACCAAACACAGAACAGGCTGACTGTAAAAATATTGCCGCTAATGACGTCGAGCCAAGATTTGACAAAATTTTAGCTACGAAGCAGCCTCAAGTGTCTCATTGCTTTTGTATATATTTCTACACATGTATACCTTATCATTAATGATAATAAATATCGTCTTATTCACGATCTGAAAAAGGGGGTACGCAACCTTTTCGAACCTTGATTAGGGGTACGCGCTACGGAAAAGGTTGGGAACCACTGCTCTAAACGAGTCTCAGGCCAAGCTGGCACTGTCGTCAGTGTCGTCTGTCATGTAGGCCAGCCTCAACACAGAATGACAAAACCCGAGCGGAAATTGAGTGTCAGAATTGTTTACAGAGCTGTCTGGTACTCTGGGACCAGGTGCTATGTACAATCAAATGCAATTCATTGTGAATACGCCTTTCGACACACTTCTATATAAAGTAGATAATAATATTGAAACACCTGTTTCAACGCACCTGCCGCGGAGTTTAGGCTAATGATCATCGGTCATCTTTCCGATCTTAGTGTCAAACATATTTAAGAAATAGCCCTTTAAACTTTAACAAGGGCCCAATGGGGGTTTTAGGGGACGTTATTATTTCACGATCAACTAACAATCACCATTAAACGACCCCTCTTGCTTATTCTGCCTTTTATGGTGTGCCTAGCTGCCTTGTCGAATTATAAGCTTCCGAAATCCCCACCGTTCGCAACTGTTTCGTTTGATTCCTACAAATTTTTAGCTATTTTTTAAGTCATGCCGAGTTTTGCCCGTCACGAAACCCAAACTTCGCCCGAATATTCAACGTCCGCTGACAACTCTTTCACACATAAGAATTATGAGAAGCTAGAAAGGACTGTTTTTGGGATCCCAAAACGAAAGTGGAGGGATACCTTTGAGTTTTGACTTCGTAAAAGGTGTCCGTTTGTCCGTCCATCTGCCAGCACGTTAACTTTCGAAGAGAATGAGATATTTTGATGAAACTTGGTGTGAGGATTCTTTGCGTCGAGGGACAGGTTGAGTTCGTAGAGTGCTCTATAGCCCCAAATTTAGGGGTGGGGTTCAAATTAGGGGGCGAACAAAATATTTTTTAACAGCTACGGAGAGTCGATTTAGGGGTAAGACGACATGCTGAGCATGTTTATGGAAATTATTTTCCCACCGGAAAAGTAGTTCGCCCGGAACCCTGCCAAAACCGGTAAATTTATTAAAAGTAAAAGTTTTATTTGAAGGTGATTAGATGTTCGATTTAGGGGTAAGAAGACACGCTGAATAAGTATATGAAAATCACTTTCTACTCGGACATCAGTTCGCCCAAAATACGGAAATTTTTGTAAAAGTAGGAGTTTTATCTGAAGTTGATTAGAAGTTCGATTAAAGCGGAACACAAAAAACGGTCTTTCTACCACACACACAACGATAACCTTCCCTACTGCTAATATGAATGTTCAAAACCACAAAAAACACCGTCAAACAATGAGCATATTAAAAAAAAGAAAAAAATTTCCTAGGTTTGAAATAATTCGGTCTGGACTAAATCTCAGCCGATTATCCGAGACAGCCGTTACAGCACGCAGGGAGCCAAGGATCAAAATAATAATTTCCATCTAATGCTCAAACTGTTTATTACAAATACAAATAAATTAAAAAAACAAGACCAGTCTGGTACTTCTAAAGACATTAGAAAAATCATCAATAAAGTCTTTTAATTCTTTGCTAATCAAACGGGGAAAATTTCGTCATCTGGAAAAGAAGACGTTCTGCGTGGGTTTTTTCTCAAGCCGAAACAGCAACCGGGCAATCAAGTTCAAATCTAAATATACTGTGGCTTGCGATCAGTAAGAGAAGGTAAACAGAATGTTTGGATTAGGTCTTTAAGTAATACGGATACATGCTGAGACGGTCTATGAAAACCTCACCGGACAAATAGTTCGCCCAGAATCCGGCCAAAATCGGAAAATGTGTAAAAATATAAAGTTTAATATGATGTTGATTAGAGGTTCGAATCAGGGGTACGAATATATGCTGAATTCCTTTTTGAGCTTTAATTTTTTGTCGGACAAGTAGTTCTCCCGGAATCAAGCCGGAAATTTGGCAGAATTAGCCCAAGGCAGAAAGGTTTTTTAATCTCTTTATAAATTTTAACAGTAAAATTGTTCAATGAGTCTGGCGAAGACCGGACTCATTCCGAAGACCGGATGTCTACAAGACCTAATCATCATCAAATTTTAAATTTTTGGGATCCCATCTAAACGTTTGGTCTTGATCATATTGAAAGACCTGGTAAACCATCAGACCAATCTTCTCTTTTGGATTTCTTTCGTTTTGCTTACTTTTCCCACTTTAAACCACGGCATGTTCAGTTTTCAAATGTTTTGCGCCAAGACGCCGCGTCGGAGAGCAGGAAGGCTTGATAGAGTCGACAAAAGCTACAAGAAAATCGCTAGTTTCACGTGGAAAGCAATGGTCTTTACAAACAAGACCAAAGGTTTCGATGGGATCCTAAAAATTCAATATTTGATCCAAACAATTAGGTTTTGTCGTCGCCAGATCCAGCCTTCGCCAGACTCCTTGAACATTATTATTCTTAAAATTCAGAAACAGATTAAGGCCAAATAGCTAATAATCTGAGAAAACCAAGCTCAGATATGGATTCAGCATGTGTATTTACCCCTACAAATTATATAGTCTATCTATTTTGACGAAACCGATCAAAACGATTCTGCCTTGCTTCTGCCAGTTTTCAGGTTACAGCAAAATTCCGTAACTACTTGTCCGGCGAATAAATTAACCTCAAAAACGAATTCAGCGTATCCCCTTACCCCTATATCCAACATCTAACCAACTTCAAATAAAAATGTAATTATACCGTAACAAATTTTCCGGTTTCAGCCGGAATCCGGACAAACTATATGTCCGGCTAAACAATGATTGTCATATACGGATTCAGCATCTCTCCTTACCCCTAAACCTCAAATTCAAATAAACAAACTTTCCGGTTTTGGACGGATTCCGGGCGAACTACTTGTCCGGCGAGAAAATGGCTTTCATATTCGTGTTCAGCATGTCTTCTTACTCCTTACTCGACCATCTCATTAGCTGTTTAAAAATATTTTGTTTGTCCCTTAATTTGAACCCCTCCCCCAACCCTAAATGTAGGGCTACAAAGCCCATCTACGAACTCCACGTTTCCCTTGACTCAAAGGATCCTCCCACCAAATTTCATCAAAATATCTCATTCCCTTCGAGAGTTATCGTGCTCACAGACAGACGGACAACTTTTGCGATGTCACAGACATCCCTCCACTTACGTTTTGGGATCCCAAAAACGATGTTTTTGATCCAATTCATAGTAAATAGATAATTTTTTGTAAGAGTTGTGCCTAATATGTAACTGTCCAGTTGCAAAATTCGGAGTCGCATGTGAACCAATCGTTAATGGCCGGGCCAGATGTCGGTCTGTCTCTTGCAGAGCTTCCGCTAGGACATTTCGTACTTATTAGATCTAAAAAAAAATAGCATTTCCATGTCACGACCTTATGCAGAATTGCAATTATGCATAAGAATACGGGAGCATTATACTAGGTGACGGATATTGTTCCTTCGGTCACTGTAAATAAATGAGTATATTTGATGATGAAGCACCCAAGGAGCATTTGTTTGCTTGTGATTGGGTACTCAATTTCTATTACCACTAACTATGTAAATTCCGCTGGGCGCTGGCCTGATAGGGACAGAATAGTCGAGGACAGGTCGAGGAGGCAAGGAACTTCCGGAGGCGTTATCGTATCCGGCGACCCTGGACCGTCACAGTCCATGAATAAAATACTTCTTCTTAATCTAGCTAACAAGAGCTACGAGCTCATATGGCATTTGTTATGTGTATTTGTATTTTGTATTGTATTTTGTATGTGGTACAAGAAAGTAGATGAAAACATCACAAAATACACCCTTCACCCCCCCCCCCCCCCCCCCGTTCGGACCTAGAAATGGGATATCTGGTTTCACTCGAATCATCTAGGGTAGATGAAAATTCTACCTTCCAGTTTCAGCCCAACAGATCCACCCGTTTGCTCCCTAGACGTGCTACACGATTTCCGGTACCACCCCTCCAACTCCCCCCCTCGCGGCTGGATCTGGTTCTGACACGGCCTTTAACAGGTTCATCTGAATCATCTTCTCTACCATTCTGATCATTTTTCGGGAAATTCCGATTCCGATTGACCGTGGTCGGATCCGGTATGATATCAAATCGCTCCACTCGTTTGACCCCTATGCGAACCACAAAATTTTCAGGGACTCCCCCTCCGACTCCACCCACTGTGGCCGAATACGACTCGGCCACATACATGTCGCATCTCTGACATCTCCTCTTCCCGTCCATCAAGTTTGACTCGAATCGGAGCATATCTGTAAATTTTCAGTTCCCGCTTCAGCCCCCCCCCCCCCCTACCGTGGCCGAATCCAGTCAGGACGCTAAATAACAAATAGGCCGCCTAAACTCGGTAATATTTAACTTTCACCAAATTCGATCAATCCATCCTATCAGAGATGTTTGCTCAAGAAATGAGGCAGCAGCTGAGCAACATGGACCTTAAAATCTTATCATGGAACTCGCAATCAGTTATGAAAGAGAAGAAAGATCTTGTGAGTGACTGTCATACGAATTCTGTTGATGTATTATGTCTACAAGAAACATGGCTGAAGCCCTATGTAAATATGAATTTCCATGGTTATGACATTTTAAGTAAGGATAGAATTGATAATGGGAGAGGTGGTGTGTTGATTGATGTCAGTAAAAAATTTCACTTCACTGAATTGGATACTGAACCAGTCGAAGATGCTGCAGAGAGTGTGGAAATAGTTGGATGTTTGGAAAATGGAAAAATAGTTAATGTTATAAATGTCTACAACTTAAATGGCAGTAATTAAGACATAGGCCACGTAATAAATGAACTGTTTGATGATTTACCTACAGGAGAACATGTTGTTACCGGCGATTTCAACGCCCACAGTAAAGTATGGTGCAACTGTGATACTGTGAACACCTCAGGAAAAGCCTCGGGGATTTACTGCTAGATAGCATTATACGCCTAGTGACACCAAGAGGGCTCGGAAAAATCCTCTTTAAAGGAACTTTCACCATAATAGACTTGACTTTTACAGGTCCAGATCTTGCTATAATACTAATGTGTTAAGTTTGGATAACACAGTCCTGTTTAGTGATCATATTCCAAATATAACAAATCTTAGTGATGCTTTGCCAGTGAAGTTTGGTTGCCAGGAGCCAAATGTGATTATTAAGTTTCAAATCAAGAAAGCAGATTGGGCTAAGTTTCAAAAATATGTCGAAAAGATTGATATTGAGACTGCTCCTGATTGCAGAGGAGCAATCAGTGTATGATAAAGTCAAGGTTTTCCAGAACTGTATACTTGAAGCTGCAAAGAAAGTTGTCGCAAAAAAAGTGGAATTTAAAGGACAAAGGAGTACAAGTGTTTGGTGGAGCAAAGACTGTGACGTAGCCAAGAAGGAATAGCTGAGAAGTTACATAGAGGTGAAAAAGGCATATGCGATGATATGCGGAGTTCAAGAGAGTGATTTTGCAAGCCGAGAAAAAGAGCTGGGAAGAGTTTATTGAAAATCTGGACTTCCGTAAACCAACTAGTAGGGTTTATGGTTTCATCAGACGAATGCAAAATAAACATCCCCCCAAGAACTCCAACCCTCTCACAGTTTATAGGAATCAACCTCTGGTGACAGATCAAGATTAAGCCAATGCCAGTGCCCATTACTGAGGTAAAACAATAGGAAAGAGTGATCCTGATGAGGCAGAGGTTGCCAGAATGGCAGCTAAAGTTCAGGGAATGGCAAAGAAGGATTTGCTGTGCCCCTACAATCAACCATTTACCAGCGCTGAAGTTGAAACTGTAATAAATAATCTTCCTACAACCTCAACCGGGGAAGATATGATGTATCCACAGTTTGTCAAAGCGTTGCCGCTGCAGTGGGTTACAGTGTTATTAGCTTCAAACAACCTGGCATGGCTTGATGGATATTTTCTGAGTGTTTGGAAAAAGGGTCAAGCAATTATGATCAAAAAACCAGGGAAAGATAATTCAAAATTAGTAAACCATCATTTTATCACACTACTTCCAGTGATAGGGAAAGTGTATGAGCAGCTTGTTAAGAAAAGACTGAATTGGGAAGTCAGAAACAGGCGTGGTCTCAAAGATGTACAGTGTGGCTTCATGAAAAATAAAAGCACCACTGAAAACTTGCTGTGCTTCAAACAGGACGCTTTATATGCTCTACAGAATGGACTTAAAATGATTGCAGTTTTCCTTGATGTGATGGGAGCTTTTGATAATATGGTGTATCGACAAATACTATTAGAAATAACTGAAGCTGGAATACGAGGTAGATTTTAAAACTACCTTGTTTTTTTCAATTGCATATCATCAAGGAAAATGGAAAAGAAAAATTACAAACTTAATATCAGCTAACAGCCGTGTATTTCAGGGTTATGGTAGCACAAACCTGAAGTAGAAATTCAATTGGCTTTCTTTGATTTTGAATTAAAAAAAAAAATTCTTCCTCTTTTGAATGAGGTTCGGACCACCATCTTCTGAATAGAAGATGCATTCCATGCGGCAAGTCGTGGCAACTGCTGACAGTTTAATCACTTTCAGCAGTGAATAGCAAAATATTCAAAATTTGCAGATGCGTGAATCAGTATTTATTGAAACAAGACCAAAGGTTTCAAAGGGATCCCGAAAATTTAATATTTGACCAGACAACTAGGTCTTGTCTTCGCCAGATCCAGTCTTCGCCAGGCTGATCATCTGAGAAAACCAAGTTCAGATATACCTGTATAAGCCATATCTATTTTGACGAGACTGATCGAAAACTTCCTGCTTTACTTCTAGTTCTGCTAAATTTCCAGCTTTGGCCGAATTCCTAGCAAAGTACTTGCCCAGCAAAAACAAAAGATAGTTCAGAAATAAATTCAGCGTATCTGCTTAACCCCATAAAGAACATCGAATCAACTTCAAATAAAAATTTTGCTTTTTTTAACAAATTTTCCGGTTTTGGCCGGATTCCAGACGATATACTTGTCCGGCGAGAATATGGTTTTCACCACCGTGTTCAGCATGTTTTCTTCCCCTAAATCAAACATCTAACCAACTTCAAATAGAAATTTTGCTTTTCTCAAATTTTCCAGTTTTCTCCGGATTCTGGGCGAACCTGCATTGTTCAAGTTTAAGCAACTGTTCAAATAAGCATACCTTTAGTGCATGGGATTGGTACTTCCACGGTCTGGAAAACCGTATTTTTCCAATTCAACCCAAGGGGTTAAAGTCGTCCCTACCAACAAGGGGCCCGGTGATCTATCAAATTCGAAATCTTTGCCAAAAGCACAATATTACTGTCGGGAAGCGTGTTCCC
The DNA here is from genome assembly GCA_023053555.1 of Branchinecta lindahli. Lineage (NCBI taxonomy): Eukaryota > Metazoa > Arthropoda > Branchiopoda > Anostraca > Branchinectidae > Branchinecta > Branchinecta lindahli. The sequence continues at coordinate 5,559,496 of JAKZAO010000002.1, forward strand.
GAGTTGGCAAGCAAGAAAATTACTAATTGCAGTAAATTGCACGATCGAAGAATGAGTATTTAAAAAAAAAAATCTGGATCATTTATCAGGAAATAGCCAGTTGTAAGACTGGAAGAAACGATCTCAACTCTCGAAGGTTTCAATCGTATAAAGCCATGTAACAGAAAAAGAAGTCGATAGTAAATTTTAAAGTAAATAGAAAGAAAGGAATACAGCATGTTCTGATGAAACAAGATATACGACAAACTTCCTTCCTTCAAAATATGGCGTTGGGTTCCACAGTTCTGTAGCTCCCTTTCCGCCTTCCTGTTGCTTTGATTGGTTTACATCTTTCCCTTTAAAGGGCCTGGATTGGTCGAAGAATCTTGATCATTTCTCTATAGATGAATTTTTCTTGGGCTTTGGGCATCGGAGAAGTTCTTATGCTTTCGAAGCTGTGTTGAATTCTGTTTCTCTCGCAGAAAAGGGTGATGTTGTCTCTTTCACTAGAGTTCTTCGGGCATTCGAACAGGAGGTGTTGGGGAGTTTCGTCCTGAGAGTTGCAGAGTCTGCAGCGGGGGGTATGGTGGAGTCCCCATTCGAACAGAGTCTTGTTCATTAGGGTAGCGGCCGATTTCAACCTGAAGTATAGGGATATCGATAGTCTGTCGTTGAACGGTGCCTGGATTGTCCTTGTTGTTCGAGCGGGAAGTCTCCTTCGAAGTATGTCTCTGATGGTGGTTAGCTGAGCTGGACCTTTCGCGTTTCCTTCAATGGTTTTCCCTGCCAGTTTGTCCACGACTTCGTTTTGAGCAATACCTTTGTGGCTTGGTATATGATGGAAAGTGCATTTTGTGCCGTCTTCTTGGAGCAGAAGTAGATTGTCGCGAAGCTTCTCCAGGTCCGTATCTTCACACCTTCTGTGGATCTGCTTTATTAAGTGGAGAGATGATTTTGAATCCGTGAGAAAGATCACTTGTTTTGATTCCGGTGGCATGCGGACGAGTACCTCAATTGCTGTATTTATGGCCGCTAATTCCGCAGATAATACTGAAGATCCATCTGTTATTCGCTTGCTCATTAGTAGGTTGTAGGCTGGAATTGATGCTGCTGCGCCCGCTTTGTTGTCTTTTACCGAACCATCGGTGTAAACGCGTAGGTGATTTTGGAATTCTGTGAACATTTTGTGGAGGAATATCTGTTTGACTTCGATGTCCGAGTGGTTTTCCTTTTTTGATGGAATAAGTTGAAGGTGGATTGTAGGTTGGGCGAACTCCCATGGAGGAGTCCGCGTGAAGGGGTCCGATTTTGAGCTGCACTTTTTCCACTCCGGTACAAGGTCCTAGTTGTTGGAACACCTTTTTTCAAGTTTATCCACTTAGGCATCTTGCGACTCGCTTAAGTTACGAGCGGGTGATCAAAATACGTGCAAAACTTGAGGGGGTGGTACGTGCAGATGCCCGAGATTTCCGTGTACATTTTGAACCGCATCAGACCACGGTGGGAAGAGATGGAGGGGGGACTCCGGACATTTTTCAATATACGTATATAGGGACCAAACAGGAGAAGGATGAAACTTGAATGGTACAAAGATCATGGATAATAAATATGCTTTTTTCAAGTTTTGACTGGATCCGACCTCGGTGGGGGGGGGGGGGGGGTAGAGGCTATCAAAATTTTCCAGACGTATCCGAAGGAAGCTTTTGAGCAGATGCCGTAGATGGGTTTATCGTCAGGGTCATCGTAAGACTTGGCGAAAGTGGTTCGGAACTCCCATTATACATCTTCAAATTCAGCCATATAAGTAGGCGGGGGAGGGGGAGAATGTGGTCAAGTCGGAAATTTGTCAGGTAATCATCCCTCGAAATGTGTGCTTACCACCAGTATTGGTCTATATTGCCGCCATCCACTGTCGATGAGTAAAATTTGCTTGAAAAATTTGTTCCTTGCGAGGCACCGGTGTTAAGGCCCCTCTCAGTCACACCTACTAATTTCCCTTCCCAGAACAGCATGTTCCTTTTCTGTCACAACAGTAACATGTTCCATCACAAGAATGGAAATCACGAGAATGTATCGTTTGGTAAAAAAAAATTTTTTTTTGCACTTGGCTGTGACGATGTGCAATTTAAGGGAGCTAGAAATTAATCTGTGATCAAAACCCTTCAGGCAAAAATGATGCTGGGCGCTTTAGGATCATGAATATATCTGTGGTTTGGTCAGAAGTATTTTTTTTACTTTTCGGTTAAGCTCCGCATTCGAAGGGTGCTAGAAAGTCATTTCTATGCACAACCCTTGACGCATAAGTATTCCTTCAGCCCAAACTGACTGCGAATCATATTTGACATCATATTGACTGTCAAATATGAAAATGTAGATTTTGCTTAAAGGACACCTGAATGAAGATTACCAAGTATCATCCCTATCTGTATGACATCCGTTAACATTGCCCGCAGAAAACCCAATCCAAATACGAAATAGTGTTTCCAAGCTATAATTTTTGTTCCATTTTGCATCTGTCCTGATTTCAGGACCGAAAGGTTTTAGAAATGAACAAATGTCTCCATTCAACCCTTCTTCTGGAACATTTTTTAACCAGTTAAGCCCAAACGTATATCTAGAAGAAATTCCAATACGATCCGGCCAGCGCTGTACAAGATTTGAATGAAATTGCGCTTTTTGTCTTGGAGTCTGCATGTGCAAACCTCCAGAAACAAACATTCCTATTTTGAAAACGTCACGCTCAGGAGAAGAATGCTCTCCGTGGCCATGTCTGTAAATGCATTCTCCTTGGTGTGTCCAAGTATGGTTTCATTGTTCAGGGGTCCTTTAAAAGTATTTTTTGTATTTTCCATTGAGATGAGTAGTTTAAAGGATGGTCGGATCTGGGAAGTGACAATTTCTGGTCCAATCTTGTCAAGTCTCTAATGTTCAAGCCAACTTCCATCGTCCTAGCACATCTGGAAGTACATTAAATCGCGATCACCGGAATTCCGGACCCCCTCCTCCATCTCCCCCCAGAGTGGCCGAATTTGGTCTGGTTCTGTCACTGATGTATCAAGGGCTTACGCTTGTTCTTCCCACAAAGTGTCATCCCAATCGCTACACTAAAAGCGTGTCGCAAAAATTTCCCTCCCCCCCCCCCCCCGATTCCCCAACATTGATCGGATCCTGTGCGCACTTGGTGTGGGACATCTGAGACATGAGTTCTTTCCGAATATCAAGTTTTGCTAAAGCCGTATTCTCGCCGCTCCCCGAGGGGAATCGAAGTGAACGGCGAGAATACAGGGACTCAGTCCACGCGGACTCCGCTTACATAAAACAGCGAGAACACGGGGAATGCTTCCAAAACGGATTTTGTTCTTAAAGGAACAGTAAACTTGACTCAAACTTGGCTCAGGGAGCTAGCTGACATATCAAGAATGTACCCTGAGTCGATATTGAGAGTTAGAAAAATTCTCGTTACGACCATTGCCGTTTCCAGGCAGTTTCCGATAATTCGACTTTTGAGTTAGTAGACAAAAAAAGCAAAAGGTTTGTGTGCCGGGAGTAGGACTCGAACCCACGAACTTTGGGACCCACGAGCATTTTGATACCAGTATGTTCGCAGGGTTGCCGCCGGTAGTATACAATTGTGCTCATTATAGGACTTTCTTTTTACTTTTGCAGCAGATTTTAAGAAAAAAAAGTAGTTGTCAGGTAGTTGTACCCTTTATTTCCAAGCTGACTATGGCCCAGCATCACGATTAAGTACTTTTCTTCTTTGGTAGTACATTTTTCTTTTTGGTCAGTGCATTTATTTTAGTAAAGTGGCAACCCTGTATGTTGTCAACACAGAAAAAGCCGAACTTTTACAGTGTATGAGTGCATAATTACAGTGCATAAGGGGCAAGGCCCTGCCAGCTAGCTCTGGGAACAATAAGGAGGGGTTTCGATATAACAAAGAAGGGGGGGCCTGTCGACAATAAGTCCCTGTACATTTATCCAAGCCCCCCAGGCCGGTTTAATGGCCGAAAGTTGCATAGTCAAGTTTACTGTTCCTTTAAAACAAATATGCAATTGGCAAAATTAGTCTGGATCTCCTTTATTTTTGGTTTTGTTTATTCTGATTATTTTTAATTAATTTTACATTGCACCAACACGAGCAAAAATTGATTCCCCTCCAAATCTGAAAGGGAGTCATTTTTGGTGATGGTGATGATAATCGGAGCATTCCCCGTCCGTGGGGACTCGCGAGAATACGGGGAGTGAGTCCCCGGGACAAACAAAAACGCGGGGACTCCTCAAGTGGAGTCCTCGGGGAACGGCGAGAATACTCCTTAAGATCCGATCACCCGTTCAAAAGTTGGACACTTCTAAAGATTCCGGATTCCCCCTTCCTCCACTCCTCCCACGATATTCAATTCGGACTATTTTAAAATTAGTTTGGTCGGGTCACCTGCAATCAATGATTGCAGGTTTGTTCCCTTCCCCAGCGTTGGCCCAGAAGATTAACAGCCTGACGAGGACCCTTGCCAAGAAGGGCTGAAATATCGCTTCATAAGCATCACAGCGGACGAATCCGTTTTTGTATATATTATATGAATATTTGACTCTAAGTCAGCTTGGGCTCAAGGAATATTTATGGATAAACTTGAAAAAAGGTGTTCCAACAACTAGACTGTGGTATCTTGTTTCACCAGAGCATTCTATATTCCTTTCTTTCTATTTACAATAAAATTCACTATCGACTTCTTATTCTGTTACATGGCTTCATAGGATTAAAAACTTCGAGAGTTGAGATTGTTACTTCCAGTCTGAGAAGCTTTTTTTTTTAGCACTTCAGTCTTAAATTGGCTATTTCCTAATAAAATGATCCAGAAAAATTTACTTCAAAATACCCATTACCTACATTCTTGCATCGTGCAATTTACTGCAAATCCCCATCAGAGAGATTGCACCATATCCGACGAAAGCGGCGGGAGAATAACAAACAAATTCGGAAGAATAGGGCTTTCGACTTGGAGACTAAATTACCGGCCTTGGATAGCTGCTGTTGTTGCTATTGTTATCTGGCTTCTTCTTGTTGGAATAATACAACTTTTGCAAATAAATGTTCTTTTTTATGAGAGTTTGAAGGCTTCAAAATTTGTAAGCAAAGAGGAAGTCTCGCGTCCTATTGGTCAGCTCTGACACGTGCCTTGAAGTCCGCGTCATAACCGACCAATAGGACTCGAGCCTTCGTCTTTGTTTACAAACTTTGAAGCCTTCAAACTCTCATAAAAAAGAACATTAGGTGCGTTTTTGACAGTTACGCTCAACAGCTGGTGAGTATCTCTGTAACTCAAGAAGTCGTTTTCGCTAGCTATTTTACCAGCTACGGCGTAACTGGAGCGAAAACAACAAATTCCCAGTCACCAGCCTATCCATCAATGACAGATACTTGGAGCTAGTCTGCTCTTTCAATTTCGTCTGTTCTTTAAGTTCTTCCAGGATCTTATCCTGGAAGCCTTTGCATTGGTCACACCACTGTTCATCCTTCTTTTTCAAACCTTTTATTTCCTGAAGATTTTCATATATTAAGCTTCTTTTCTTTGTGCCTCTCATAGGTGGGAGTCTCTTTCCCTTGAATGCCTCTGACTCGGCTTATTTCACTATCACTCTCACTGTTACACAGTTACAGAGCATTGCTACAGAGCTGGAAGCTCGGTAACTGCGTAGCAGGTACAGAGCACCGATTGAGCGTAACCGATAGCTGGCGAAAACAACATTTTCAGCTACCGAGTTACAGAGCACCAAAGCGAAAACGACTTTTTCAGTTATTAGCTACAGACTGTAACTGTTGAAAACGCACCTATTAATTTGCAAAAGTTGTATTATTCTAACAGAAGAAGCCAGATAACGATTCCGACAACTCTCTGACTCACAGCAGCTATCCAAGGCCGGTAATTTAGTCTCAAAGTTGAAAGTCCTATACCTCGTAATGAGAATTGGGTAGGGTGAAATCTCTCTATTGCAGTGTTGCCACCGGCAGTAAAATTTTACTAAATCTAGTAAAAAAAAAATCTAGTAACTATAGAGGATCTAGTAAATTTCATTTTAACCTAAAGCCCCGTCTCCATTACCGTAAACCGACCGTTTGACCGTTACGGCAGTGAAGACGGGGGTTGTGAAGACATTTTTGCGATTACGGACCTAATGAAGACCACATTTTTGCGGCTACGGACCGTCCGTAAAACGGTCGGTTTACGGTAATGGAGACGGGGCTTAACCTCCTGAGACCCGAGTCTAAACCAGCTGACACATACACATGGAAACTTCCAATTTTGATCAGAAAAATGCGTAGATTTCGAAACTAGCCTCCCAAAAAATCCCCCTTCTCCCCCCTCCCCCCTATTGAATGTCCACTGGGGAGGACATTCGGTCCCAATCCTTGAAAAAGTAACAATGCTTTCAGCAAAGAACATTTATTTCAAATTTGTCAATTCAGTGCAAAACGATGAAAAGATTTTCAAGCTCATGAATGAAACGACCTGAAACACTTTCTGTCTCCAAATACGGCCTAAAAAAAAACTTTGCGATTGATTACTCCCCCCCCCCCTGAATGTCGACACTTGGCTTCATCTTTCAAATTCTCGTACTCAGGCATGTGAATGCCTGTTCAAGCGGACTCGGGGAGTGGACCTCGAAACCTCTTCGGTTAGGGGAGATACTCCTGCTCGCTTTTCGTCCTGCCATTGAGATCCTCCTGCTAGCCTTTTTCCAGCCTGAGTCGCTTCTCAGGACTCTGGGTATTTAGCTACGGGGAAGTGAAAGTGAATCAGTTGCTTCACCACCTCTGTAAACTTGTTGTGGGCAGGCATACGCAGTTCAAGGATACCACTCCACTGGAAACGGCAGAATCGATGAAGCTGTTTACCAAATGAAGGCTACCGCCAATTTCAGGGATCTGGCTGTAAATTTGTCATACGAGGCCATTCTGTCACTCATGCCAACCCCACCCTGACCCCACCATGAAGCAATTGTTTCCGGATACACTTCTTGGGCTTTTAGTTTCGATAAAGTCTGCTGGTTCTCATCCAAGCGTCTTTGGGTTCTTTTTATGGCACTTGCCTTCCGGCCAAGTGCCATATACCGATCACTTTTCCGTCGGTCGGTCGGTCGGTCGGTCGGTCGGTCGGTCTGTCGGTCTGTCGGTCGGTCAGTCCGGTGATCGCGAGTTAGGGTACTTCCAGATGTGCTAGGACGACGAAACTTGGCAGGCATATCAGGGACCCGACCAAACTAATTTAGAAATAGTCACTTCCCCGATCCGACCATCGTGGGGGGAGGGAGGGGAGCCGGAAGTCGGAATTTAGGGGCATGCATAACTTTCAAACGGGTGATCGGATCTTAATGAAACTTGATATTTGGAAAGACGTCATTTCTCAGATGTCCCGATTCAGGTCCGGATCGAATCCGATTAATGTGGGGGGGGGGAGTCGGAGGGGGGAACCGGAAATCATGTGACACGCTTAGACTGGAGCGATCGGGATGAAACTTGGTGGGAGGAACAAGCACATACCCTAGGTACATCATTGACAGACCGGGACCGGATTCGTGCACTGTGGGGGGAGTTGGAGGGGGGTTCCGGAATTCCGGTGATACGGAGTTAAGTTACTTCCAGGTGTGCTAGGACAATGAAATTTGGCAGGCAAATCAAGGACTCGACCAGATTAACCTGAAAATAGTCAACTTCCCGATCCGACCATCGTTGGGGGAGTGACGGGAGGGGGAATCCGGAATCTTGAGGTATGTATAACTTCCGAACGGGTGATCGGATCGTAATGAAACTTGATAAGTAGAAAGATCACATGTCTCGGATGCCCAGTCTCAAGTCCGGACCAGATCCGATAAAGGTGGGGGGGGATCGGAGGGGGGAACCGGAAAACTTGTGACACGCTTGGAGTGGAGCGATCGGAATGAAACTTGGTGGAAAGAACAAGCACAAGCCCTATGTACGTAAGTGACAGAACCGGACAAGATTCGGGCACTGTGGGGGAGTTTAGAGGGAGGGGGGTCCGGAATTCCGATGATCGCAAGTTAAGGTACTTCCAGACGTGCTAGGACGATAAAACTTGGCTTGAAAAGCCCTAGATACATAGTTGACAAGACCGGACCAGATCCGAGCACTGTGGGGGGAGTTGGAGGGAGGGTTCCAGAATTCCGGTGATCCCGACTTAAGATACTTACACATGTGTTGGGACGATGGAACTTGGCAGGCATATTAGGGACCCGACCAAACTAACTTGGAAATAGTCATAGAATAGGAATCCGGAATGTTTACGTATTTATAACTTTAGAACGGGGAACCGGATCTTAATGAAACTTGACATTTGGAAAGATCTCGTGACTCAGACGTCACACTTCAAGTCCGGGATGGATCCGGTGACTTTGGGGGGAGTTGGGGGGGGGGGAATTGTTTGACATGTTCAGAGTGGACGGATCGGGATGAAACTTTGGGGGAAGAATAAGCACAAGCCCTAAATACATAATTGACAAGGCCGGACCGGATCCGAGTACTGTGGGGCAGTTGGAGGGAGGGTTCCGGAATTCCGGTGATCCTGACAAGACGCTTAGACATGTGCTAGGATGATGAAACTTGGCAGGCATGTCAGGGACTTAACAATTTTCACTGAAGAACAGTCGGATTTTGCTTACAAATGATCACAGCAAACACACGCATTGGCGAATTCCTACTTTCATCATTTTACCAAGTCTTGCAAGTGCCATATGAGCTTACAGCTCTTGTTTTGTCTTACCCATTTACAGTCGGACGCTAGCAGTACAGGTTCATTCTCGTACCACTATGTGACTGCGATTTTCTGATCCTCTCTAATATTTAGTACAGAAGTGTTATCTGCTTTAGGGGGGGGGGATAGTTCTCATTCCAATCGGATTCTTAAAGTCGTTCCACAGTCGTCCAGCTTTTTTCCAATCAGAAAACCAAGAAAGTTGATCGACGTGAAAAAAGGTGTCGAAGTAAATATTTGACCCTGGATACAGCGCCCCAGTGAGACGAAGTATACTTCCAGCGCCAAATCCATGTGCTCTTACCTCGGTACTGTAAGTCGTGTGCCCTTGAAGAAATCTACAAGCCTAGCATCTACCCAGACGAGCTGGGAAGTACAAAGTTTTTGTCTACCAAATTTCCAGTGGCTGAAGCCTACCCAGTTTTTACTTGGTTGGGACCGGTTGTCCACCCGGGTGGACACGAATGTTATAAAAGGCACAGAAGAGGTTGTAAGGCAACTGTCAATTTGTTTCTTAAGCCAATATATTTAACAGAACCTTCTTTCTTGTCCTGAATTTTTCCATTATTTTACCTCCTTGTTTTCTATTTTTTATATAATTTTTAAACTTCCCCACTTTGCTTTCGGCTCTGCCCTTGATTTTTGGCTATTTTTGGTTCTATATTTCTCAGCACTGGTGTATCACAGACTCTTGAAAAAAAATCACAGATGGCATTCCAGTCAAGCGGAATCGAATGGTGGCGTTAGTTTCGACGCAGCGCAGCTACAATACTGCTTAAAAAATTCATATATAAAATGTCCACGGGGGTGGACGTAGGGTCCCAGGAGGTTAAGGCGTATTCTCGCCGTTCCCCGAGGACTCCACTTGAAGAGTCCCCGCATTTTTGTTTGTCCCGGGGACTCACTCCCCGTATTCTCGTAGTCCCCACGGACGAGGAATTCTCCGATGATCATCACCATCATAAAAAAAGGACTCCCTTTCAGATTCGGAGGGGAATCAATTTTTTTGGTGTATGCAATGTAAAATTAATTAAAAATAATCAGAATAAACAAAACCAAAAATAAAGGAGATCCAGACTAATTTTGTCAATTGCATATTCTTCTTAAGAACAAAATCCATTTTGGAAGCATTCCCCGTGTTCTCGCTGTTTTCTATAAGCGGAGTCCGCGTGGAGTGAGTCCCTGTATTCTTGCCGTTCCATTCGATTCCCCGAGGAGTCCTCGGGGAACGGCGAGAATACACTTCTAGTAAAAAATCATAATTTCTAGTAAAAAAAAAAAAAATGGTTCAACCCAGAACTTGTGTATTTTTTCATGAATACTGAGGAAATGTACAAAGATCCACTCTTGCTTCTCGAATCTCTCTCTGCAAGTTGCAACTGCCAAGGCCTCATTCACATGCATAAGCCAGAGCGGCATTTCTTTGTTTCGTCTGTCAAGGTTTGGGGCTCTTTGAACCCTAACGAAAACGATTGAATCAAGTGCTTTCGGAAAAATCGACTGTTTATAAGATAATTTGACCTGTTTTTTTAATTTTACCTGTTTTAAGAAAAATCTACCGTTTTTAGAAAAATCGTTGCGCGCATTTTTTTTCTTTTGGTCGTGAGTCAGTGTGAGTCCCATTTGTGACGTTTCTGCTCTAGATAACCGAGTCCATGGGCCAATATATTTTGTTTTACTGCATGTATTTGCGGATGAGAAGTTTGAGCGTGTTCAACCCTACTTACCGTAGTTACTACGCTAGTCGCCGTGGTTACTACGCTAGGCTGGAACGCTTTTTGAATTTTTTCGGTCAAATATCAGGCCATGGGGTGATCCGACCAATCACGTTACAGAGATGCGTAGTTACTACGTTAACTACGCTCCCGAGCGTGGTAAGCAAATAGTTACTATTAGTTACTATTTTGAGTAGGTTGGAACGGTCAGTGTAGTAACTTTTCGTGAGGCTGGAACGGAAATAGTAACTAATAGTTACTATTGGTAGAGGGGTGGAACACGCTCTTTAGTTTAGTAAGCTTATTTCTGGTCCGGTGACAGCACTGAATTGACAGCGCTGACAGCGCAAATAGCGCAAAACTCACAATCAAAAACGAAACTGAATTCATTTAGAAAAGGCTATATAAAAAGAAAATCAACCACTGATCAACCGACCCAGCATAAGCCTGACGATTTGATATCAAGATGTGGCTGTGAACGTTATTGTTAGAGGCTTTTTTTTCTTCTGGTAAGAATTTTTGCATTTGATTTGGTTCTATTCTATGGCTCTATGCTAGCCTAGTTCTCCAGTTGATTATGTCAGTAGACAGTAGACCCTTCTTAGACTTAGGAAAGAATATCCGATCTCAGATGAACTTAGTGGTAAAATAAGCCATGTCAAATATTTCATGCATAATTTTTGCAAATCACAAAAACACCTAGTGGCAAAAACTGGCGATTTTGTTGCAATGAATGCATGAATTGCTGTGAATTTTCCTTATCAGTTTTACCTATCTAAAACATCTCCAAAAAATATTTTAAAAATACCATTGAATTCAGGACAAAATTGTCTATTTTATAAGGCTAACAGTAAGATGTCCTAGCTATTTAATATTATTTCTTAATATTCAATGTAAATTTAGATGTAAAAAAAAGTAGCTGAACTTGCCTACAAAAATTTGTTGATACTAAGGAGGAAAAGTCAGCAGCCTATAGCAGCAATAGGTCTATTGGACTATAACCTTGATGATCATATTCATATTTTCTCATCCAACTCACTTACTGGGGCTCCCCATGCACTCAAAACCAGCTCAAAATCACCCAGTTTCATAGAATTTCATTGAAGCACATAGTTCCAAGCTGGTCACTAGATGGACAAAACCCTAAAGTCAATGGATGAACATAGGCATTTTCTTATGTAAAATACTGTTTTCTAAAAAAGATTTAAGATGCTTAGAGACAAGATAGAGAGGTGATTTTGGCCTCAAATCAAAGCTAAAAGATAGGAGAATCACATTCTGATCTTCAAAAGCTCAGGTTTGATTATTTTTTTTTTTAGTGGCTACCCTAACAATAGATTACATCACAAGTTACAAGTGTTTTACAGGCAGTGTACAGGAGGGTTACCTGACCTCGTTTTTACGCAACCTCAAATTTTGCCGCAAATTTCCTGAAATGAACTTTCCATGCTATCCTGACAGTCAAGAAGCAAAGTCTGATATGTATTTTCAACAGTTATTACTTATGTCCTAAAATATTACCGTTATCTGTCTTTTCTTTGTTTTGAACCTGGTTTAAAAAGGGATTTTCTGGTTATTAGCTATATTACCTCTATCTTTTTCATCACTTTGCAAGCAATCTGACCTCATGTAAAAAAGGGTGGAACTGTTTGAAAATAAAAATATATTTAACTAGAAAGATTGAAGTAATATTTATTTTCCCAACATTCAAACCATTCTATTAGCTTCACTCTAGTATTTTTGTCATGTTTTTTGGTTCCTTTTTAAGCCAAATAGATTTCACTAAAGAAATATTTCTCTGGAAATTTGAAATTTTGTCTGAGGTTGGGTACCTCTCCTGTAGAGTATGGTAGAGTTGAGTAGAGTAAAGATACAGTAGAGGTAGAGGTATGCTTATGTGAACAGTTACTTTAGTGGGAACACTGCAGTTTTGGGCTAAATGTTAGACTGAAGATCCAAAATAACTGTACAGGTGTTTTCAGCTACCCTTCTTACCTACTTTTTATGGCACTTGCCCTTCGGCCAAGTGCCATATAGCGATCGCAATTTCTGTCCGTCCGTCGGTCTGTCTGTCTGTCGGTCGGTCGGTCTGTCGGTCTGTCGGTCCGGGTTTTGCTAGTTCGGGTACTTCCACATAAGCTAGGACGATGAAACTTGGTACGCATATCAGGGACCCTAAATGATTAAATTAGAAATAGTCACTTACCCGATCCGACCATCGTGGGGGGAGTGGAGGGAGGAGGAATCCGAAAAATTCAGGAAAAGTGAGGTATTTTTAATTTACGAACGAGTGATCGGATCTTGATGAAACTTGATATATGCAAAGACCTCGTGTATCACACGTCCCATTTTAAATCCAGACCGGATCCGGTGACCAATGGGGGAGTTACGGGAGTCCGAAAAGTAGTAACAAGGCAAAAGGCAGCAAAAGCAAAAAGTGTCCAGTAGCGGACTCGAACCGGGGACCTTCTGGTTGTTAGACCAGTGTCCTAACCGCTACGCCAGCGAGGCTTGAAATCAAAGCCGACTGCAGGAGATGATAATAGAACATGTACATGAAATAAGACCGACTCTAATCGAGATTATTATTTTGCGAGAGCAACACGGGTTGACAACTTTAATAGGAAGGTGCACACTGAAACCAAAAATAGGTAGTTCCAAATTGTGAGACATGTAGGAGACTTCGAGCGAGACTAGTAAGCAACAACAGACTGTTATACCATAATCATCTTCGGCAATGAGGGGTTAGCAATTTTGGCTACTTGGTGTACCTACAATTTGTTCCTCTTTAATATGGTACGAACAATATTATTTGGTACCACGTCTATCAAGGGGAGATGGACTTGTAAGTAAGAATCGGTTGCTAGAATCTTTGGTGATCAGGGGTTGGCAGCTTTTGCTAGTTGGTATACCTATTAATTTTTTTTTGCCAGTGTATTTCATGAACGATACTGTACCATGTCTATCACGGGAAAATGGACTTGTAAGTAAGAATCGGTTGCTAGAAGGACTTCACAAGGGGACTTGTGAAAATCAATGCACATTTTATTTTATCTCTATAAATGTGAGGGTAAGAAAGCTGGTCTCTTGGGTCTATCACTGTAGGCTACCTTATAATCTCTATCTTTAACCGAGAATTAAGTGGTAACGCAACGACTACAAATCGTATTTTGAAAGAATGACTTAGTTTTACAATTATCTGTGAAGTGGCATCTATGGTATTTTGATCAGGAAAAGCTACGGACAGCTTTGTGAGACTGTCTAGGTTATATAAGATAATGTTCGATGTTTTCTTTAGTCCCAAAATCAACGATTGAAAAAGATAACGTTCAACTGGTTGCAGAGTCAATTTAGTCCCTACTTGCGATTTTCTGCTTTTTCTTTGATCCCTGAGGTTTGGCAACAATGACGTAGTTTTGCAATAATTAGTAAAGTGCCATCTATGACAATATGGTCCTGAAACGTTACGGGCAGCTTTATAATACCAAATAGGTTATATAAGATAATGTCCCAGGCTATCATCAGTGTCGATGTCTACGATTGAAAAGGATAAAGTTCAACTGTCTGCAAAGACAATTTAGACCCCATTTCCGACATTCTGTATTCCTTTTATTATTATTGTTATTATTTATTTATCACCCACAACTATAAGAAACAAGTAGTACAAGTACAAACCTGAGGTAGCCTACAGCCATGTTATTATAGACTGTGTCAAGGATTGTGTCATCAGTTCAGAAAAAAAAAACTCTTGTTTGAACATAGTTTGACAACTTCAGCGTTTAATAGATAGCGAAGAAACAAACCTCGCAACACTTTGGAGGTTAGGACAGTCATTTAGCCCACGTGATCGGAGGGAATGCCGGAACGTTCAGACTTCAGTGAATTAACCTATCCTATTTAGTAGGTCTGAACCGTATTTTTGGATGGTGGGTGTTTTGTGTGACCTTCTCATCCACTTTCTTGTACCCTCTACTCGTAACAAGTGCCATATGAGCTCGTAGCTCTTGTTCTAACTGGCAGTTAACTTTAGACACAGCAAGTGCATGAAAATGGCAAAGTCCAAAGTCAACAAACGTTCACATAAGCATACCACTACTGTACATTTAATAAAAAAAACAGACACTATTCCACTTTCACCTGCCAAAAAAGGCAATGAAACTTGGAAGGGCAAGCGAGGTTATTCATTTATATTTATTCACTACAATATACCGAGCTACTCAGCACAAAAAAGTCAACTAATGAATGATAAAGATGAAAAGACAAGAAGGTGAGACAACAACAAAGAAAGAAAATCGGAGAACAATACCTTGAATAGAATGGGCAACCTGGATCGGGTTTCTCACCAATTTTGTGCCCGAGACAAAAGGAACTTCTTTGCCCGTGACTTGAAAGCAGGAAGACTAGACACTCTGGCAATATGTTCCAATCATAAGGACCATAATGGCAAATTACAAAAGATGCCCGAGTTGTGCTTCTAAACTCATGAGTTCAGTTATCCGCATTTCTTGTATTATGATAATGACGATCTCTATTATAAGTAAAAAGATTTTCAAAAGCAGGGTTAAGCAGCTGATTCAAATATTTATGTGAGAAAATTGCAACTTGATAGTCGCGAATTTGGGATACATACATTATTTTTTTATTTTTATGGCACTTGCAGCTTGGCTCAAGTGCCATATACCGATCACTTTTCTGTTGGTCGGTCTGTCGGTCCGGTGATCGGGAGTTAGGGTACTTGCAGATGTGCTAGGACGATGAAACTTTGCAGGCATGTTAGGGACCCGACCAAACTAATTTGGAAATAGTCACTTCCCCGATCCAACCACCGTGGAGGGAGTGGAGGGAGGGGGAATCCGGAATATTGATGTATTTATAACTTTTTAACGGGAAATCGGATCTTAATGAAACTTATTTGGAAAGACCTCGTGTCTCAGACGTCACACTCCAAGTCCGGAATGGATCCGGTGACTTTGGAGGGAGTTGGAGGGGGGAACCGGAAATCCTGTGACATGTTTGGAGTGGACGGATCGGGATGAAACTTGGCGGGAAGGACAAGCACACGCCGTAGATACATAGTTGACAAGACCGGACCGGATCCGGGCACTGTGGGGGGAGTTGGAGGGAGGGTTCCGGAATTCCGGTGATCCCGACTTAAGATGCTTACACATATGCTAGGACGATGAAACTTGGCAGGCGTATTAGGGAACCGACCAAACTAACTTGGAAATATTCACTTCACTGATCTGACCACCGTGGGGGAGTGGAGGGCGGGGGAATCCGGAATATTGATGTATTTATAACTTTTAACGGGTAATCGGATCTTAATGAAACTTGATATTTGGAAAGACCTTGTGTCTCAGATGTCACACTTCAAGTCCGGAGTGGATCCGGTGACTTTGGGGGGAGTTGGATTGGGGAACCGGAAATTGTCTGACATGTTCAGAGTGAACGGATCGCGATGAAACTTGGTGGGAAGAACAAGCACAAGCCGTAGACCCATAGTTGACAAGACCGGACCGGATCCGAGTACTGCTGGGGAGTTGGATGGAGGGTTCTGGAATCCGGTGATCCCGACTTAAGATGCTTACACATGTGCTAGGACGATGAAACTTGGCAGGCATATCAGGGACTTTACAATTTTAACTCAAGAACAGTCGTTTCTCCGATTTGACCATTGTGGGGGGAGTGGAGGGAGGGGGAATTCGGAATCTTGAGGTTGTCCAACTTTTGAACGGGTGATCGGATCTTAATGAAACTTGATATTCGGAAAGAACTCATGTCTCAGATGTCCCATTCCAAGTGGGGACATGATCCAATCAATGTGGGGGAGTCTGGGGGGGGGGATTTTGTGACACGCTTAGAATACAGCGATTGGGATGACACTTGGTGGGAAGAACAAGCGTAAGCCCTAGATACATCAGGGACAGAATCGGACCGGATTCGGTCACTCTGGGGGGGGGCTGGAGGGGGGGGGGTCCAGAATTCCGGTGATCGAAATTTAAGGTACTTCAAGACGTTCTAGGAGGATTAAACTTGGCTTGAACATTAGAGACTTAACAAGCTTAGAAATAGTCAGTTCCCCGATTCGACCATCCCTTAAAGTAGGCTACTCATCTTAACCCCGAAGTACAAAAATGAGCCCATGATCATTTTTGCCTCAAGGGTTTTGCTTAGAAATGAATTTGTAGCAACCTTAAAGTGCGCATCATCACAGCCAAGTGCAAAAATTTACTTTGTTTTCCCCAAACAATATATATTCTTATGATTTTCTCATCTCAAGGGTTTTGCTTACAAATTATTACAACAAACCCACGAATTGGCGAATTCTTACTTTCATACTTTTACCAAGCCTTACAAGTGCCATATGAGCTTACAGCTCTTGTTAAAATGCTCATGCATCAGAATCAACAAATTCCGATAATAATTTCACAGACTCTTTTGAAATACTTTACAAAATTACTTGCCCAAATTGAGCATCGGTAGCTAATGTATGCAGAAAATATAGAAAAATAAATCATTTTAAGGATCTTTTTTGGGATTACATTTTTAATTCTTCGCATCACCCCAAGGGCTCTGCTTAATTTTTCAGCTATCGCACTTGAATTGGTTTTTCCACGATATATTTCATCAATTAAGAATCCCAAGCATTTTGTTGTTGTTACTCTTTTTATCACATGTCTGTTCAGTTGTCTGTTGAAACTGGGTATCCTTGTGTTGTCTGTTATAAAACTTCTGACACTGCAGCAGAACAGTCAGCTGCATTGCAGTGTAATAAAAAATCCCCAATTTTAGTTAGTTCCCAGGCAAGGCCAGTGTTGAGAGATTTGTCGATTTTTCGATCAGTGGCGGATTTTGCTAGAGACTGGCGTAAAAATGTCGCCAGTATTACATAAAATTTTGGGGGATTTCCGTTAGTATTTCTTGAGTTTTTTGCTAGGTGTAAATGTTTGTTGCGTATTTTTCAAAGGCTGTGGTTTATTATCTGTACTGGCTAGGCTATTCCTCAGATTTTGTCGAAATGCTGAAAAGAATTTTAAACCTAATTTTGGTGACTCGCAGAGCATGTTCCACCCATAACAATAGTAACTTATTTTTATTCCATCCTTGTGAAAAGTTACTATGCTGACCATTCCAACCTTCTCAAAATATTGACTAGTGGAAACTATTTCCTTACCACATTGTTGAGCATAGTTATTGTGGCAGCTATGGTCTCTGTGACTTGATTGGCATAATCAGCATGCAACACAATATATTGACAAAACTTTTCAGAATTGTAAACCTAATTTTGGTGACTCGCAGAGCATGTTCCACCCATAACAACAGTAACTTATTTTTATTCCATCCTTGTGAAAAGTTACTATGCTGACCATTCCAACCTTCTCAAAATATTGACTAGTGGAGACTATTTCCTTACCACATTGTTGAGCGTAGTTATTGTGGCAGCTATGGTCTCTGTGACTTGATTGGCAAAATCAGCATGCAACACAATATATTCACAAAAATAGAAAAATGCATTCCAGCCTTGACAGAAAGAAGTCAGAATCTGTAACATGATGCATAGCATAGGAACTAGTAAGAAGGGTGGAACATACTCTGTGTGTTTGAACAGAGTATGTACAGTACATGCAAATTTATACTTAGTGGAAATGGTGCCGAATAATATGGTAAAAGTCAGCCCCAAAAATATGTCCGCACTGACGGTACTGTACTCACCACACATGGTAGTGTGTGGCGTCAGCGTCTCTACTATGTACATTCCCTCATCCAGGTCATCGAGTACATGATGTTTTTCATGAATTTTTCAGGTCCATTTAAATTATGTCTAAATTTTGTGTGTTTGTGCTGTTATTTATCTTGTGTTATTTTTCGTTATACCACCTCGTGTACTTGGTGAGTTAAAAATAAAATATATATATATAATATTAGTAAATAAAGAACAAATTGAATGTTGTTGATAAATTTCAAAAAATGATATAAGAAGACAAGCACAACTTTCATGTTTTTCATACAAGTTTATATAAGTATTGTGAGATTGCAGTCAATATGCAGATGCAGGTGATGACCTACATTAGTAATAAGTTAAAGTTATTGCTCAATACTGTAATAAGCCACATCATATTTTTTTTCAGACTGTTCATTTCAATGACTGACGACAGAGACAGAAGGGTCTGCTGCATTTCTGGCTGCTCATCCGTCAGTGGAGCTAGGAGTTTTGACTCTGAACTGCGATATTTCAGGTACTTTTTTTTCTTTACTTATTAAATAGTTGTCATACCTATAATGCCAGTTCAGCCTACTTCTGTAATCACTTCATCAGGTCTTCTAGGAGAGGTTGTACTTATGATAGTTATTCTTTCTACTTCAGCAGTATTTCCAGCTGTTCTTGTTTCAATCTATTCTGCACTCCATAAGCTTGTCCTATCTCCTCTATATTCATTATAGTGATTATCAACCTTGTCACCTTAGTTTTCTTTATGCAACAGATCAGGTTTCTGAGAAGCTTATTGGTCCGAAGACCAGTTTTTCAAATTTTGCCAAGACCGTCATTCAAGCCGAGGGACAAAAGAGGCTAAAAACAGCTGACACCATGATTTTTCGAATTCGAAAGATTTCAAATTTGATAGATCACCAAAAAAAAATGCAGTTTTCAAGACCGTGGAAGTACCAGTTACTACCAGTCCTCTAAACTAAAGGTATGCTTATTTGAACAGTTGCAGTTTTGGCCAAAATAGGAGAATGAAGATTCTAAATAGCCTAGGGTACCTACTGGCCAGTGTAAAAGATCCTATACTATTTCCGTCAGTCTCTTTCCGTACGCACCCTACGGAGTTATTTTTTTTTTTTAGCTTAGACGTGATTTAGATGCACCACAACCTGTCCTAACTAGTTAAACCTGTTGAAAGATGTGAGTTTAAAATCATATTCACTGACTTTCTTAAATCAGAAGTTTTGACAGTGTTTTGAGGGAAATGAAATCACGGCATCCCGTGTCGGCACAGTAGTTGATGTCCGAAAGCCAAAAAGACAATGATCTTCTCTGTTTAAAACACTGTGTTTAAAACAGTTATGCAAGTTGCTTTCATATTTTTCGAAATACTGGCAGTTAAACAATGACGACATAACTGAAACCAGTCACCACAAAATTTTTGGGCCCTTGCAGAAATTCACATACTGGCAATGTTGCTTAAACATTAATATCTCGGAAGAAAACAAACAATGAAGAAGGCTGGCTTTCTAAAGATATACTGTTAGCCTTTTTTTGAAGTTTCTGTGGTGAGATATAGATTACCAAAGCTGGGCAATGGGATCTGCAAGTTATATTGTGTTTTATTGGAAGTTGATTAGAAGTTGGAATAGTTGATTTAGGGGTAAGGAGACATGCTGAATCCGAGTATGACAGTTATTTTCTCTCGAATTTACGGTAACATGTATATTTTATAAGCTAATAAGATATTCAATGAGGGGGCAAGGAGGTTCGCTGAATCCATATCTGATTTTCATCATGAATTCGGTCCAAATTGGAAATTTGGTATAAGCTCAGAGTTGTTTCTGAAATCAATTTGAGATTCGGTATCGGGGCAAGGAGACATGCTGAATCCATTTTTGAACTTTATTTAACATTAAAAATCTTCAAGGAATCTGACGAATACTGCATGATACTAGATTTTTGGGTGTGGATGTTATTTACTGTCATCACTTCCGCAAGGAAAAGTTAAAGTTTTTGAGCTTCTCCATATGAAAGTGATGATAGTAGGAAAAATATCAACTTTTCCATATGAAAATAATGATGGCAAGAAAAGTGTCGGCAGGAATTGCAAATCATTATAATTATAAAGAAAAGTTGAAATTTTCTCAGCTATTCCATATGGAAGGGACGATGGTAGCGAAAATCAAGGCAGAAATTCCACACCGGGACACCCAACCCTTATTTTATGTTTGCACTTGAATAGATCTGCGAAGACAAAACCGCCAAGTACTCTGTGACAACAGTCTGCCGGGTCTCCCCAACTTCATTCCAATCCTTCTTGTATTGTACGTATTGCTGATTCTCACCGCAGGCGCCACAGTTCATAAAAAGGTCGACTGTGAAGACATCATGGCGGCAGCGGGGATACCTCCCCTGCCCCATACGGGGTGTCACGACTGATTTGCACCAAGGGCATCTGGTTCTCCTTGCTTCCATAATGACGACCTAAACAAAAAGAAATATTTTAACACCCAATGAAAGTTAAATGTTTGAACCCTCTTTTCCCCCGTCACAAAAGAATGTCTTAACCAAAGCCATATCCAGAGGGAAAGTTAGGGGATTCCAACCCTGTCGGAAACCAAAATATACCGTCGGTGGGCCTGACTGAACACGTTATAACGTATATTCCCTGAGAAAGATCAATCGATACAGTGCCAACCAAACTAGAAAATCACCACATCCTTTGTACCTTTCAGTAAAATTAACTGGGATTCTCTCTTTAAACTAAGTTGAAAAACACAGAATAGGAAAATTCAGTGAATGTGTCTACATGTGGCCAACCACCGTTGGCTGTAAAAAGGCCCGTTTTAGTCCATCAGGCAGCGTCACAACATTTGGTGCACCGGTTGTGCAGACATAATAGTCCAAGCTGTGGTACCCTTGGGTCTCTGTCTCCTTACACTCTTCCACCTCACCTTCATCGATCGTGTACCATGAACATAAAACCCCGAACTCCCCCGAAACTTTCACTGTGCCCTCTTTGATAACCCGCTCTTTAGCTTTACCACGCAACCTCGATAGTCCCTTACCTTCCCGAACAAGACACCCCCAGTTTCTTACGGAAAACAGCATATTCGCCCAAAGAAATAACTTTGCAAACTTGGCAGTAGGTCTTAGCACCAGTTTCTGCGAAACTTTCATCGGCAGCACCTTGTTTCAGCCTAATGGTCCTGTCGCTACTTTGCTTACCAAATTCAGCCTGTAAATACTTCACAAGGGCCGCTTTTCTAATCATTTTCGTGCATAGAGATACATACGGTGAACTAGAGGTTACATCCTCGGCCAAATGATGGTATTTCCACTTAACACTCTCTAAGTAACTCACATCTTCACCATCGACATCAACGGGGCAGCTACTTATGACATCCGCAGCACAAACCTCATCAGCACCACATTTTAACTTATCTTCGTCATCTGAGTTGATCTCTTGGTCACACGAAGCTCCAGTAGTTTGAGGATTCGGAGCCTAAAAATGTTGTCATTTAATTCCTAATCTACTTGTTTATAAGGTTACTTGGCAAAATGAACAAAGGGGCCTCAGTCATTGACGTGAACTAGCTAAGTGTAACATAATTGCGTCAAATAGTTTAATCCAAAAAATAGATGTTACACTTAAATTAATTTGGAGCATTCAGAATGTATTGTTTTGAGAAACTGTTTATTCTACGTGTATTTTTGGTATCGACAATCATACATTTCAGTTCTATACCGTCGAGGGAAATTGATGCAAAATAATGACAATAATAAATCGTGGTGCGTGACCTTCCGTAGTTTTCTGCATTCAACACAAGAAACCCAGACAAAAATAGCTTTAGACCTCGGGCACGAAGAACTTGCTGTCTTAGCTGAACTGACTGCTATCAAGAACAATAATCTAGGAGAGTGAACTAGTACAGCCTCGTGTGATCGATCGGAAATGAGTTCTAGCATAGCATTTTACGGGCAGAATCGAACGGGAGTCCGGGTTCAGATACTTTGCAAATTCTGGTTTGTGAGTCCAGCCCACCAGGACGATGTGACTGAGAAGCAACTCACTTTGCTAGGTCTCAAAGATGCTCATTCTAGGCTTATATATTCTTGCTACTATTTAGATCCGACGTGAGAAGCTGGCAGCTCACTCTATATAACGGGGACTAAATCCGTAAAAAGATATGTAATGCTGGGTTCACGACCAACATTTACATTACAACGTGACAAGAAGCAAACTCAAAAGTTCTATTAATTCGCTCAGAATGCTTCCTAGCTTTTCCCAGACGAGGCTGTTGTCCTATCTCACAAGAGGATTTAAAGCTCAAAAGGGAGAAGTTGTGCGTGAGGTCTAAATTGATAATCGCAAAAAGACCAAAACCCTGAAAACATGAAACGATAGTTAGTCCTTTTCAGCTGAGACAGCACGATTCGCACAGCTTTTAACAACGACCGAGAGCTGGAAGAAATCCAGTCTTGCTTTTAGAAAACCTTTTCAAGTTTCGCAACTTACCCGTAAGTGAACATCAGACCAGTGGTCCCCACTGCCAATTTTCTTCCGATCTAGGTTGAAACCAAGTTCATCCATGAGTTTCCTAACATCCTGAAAAGTGCTCGCGATTGTTTCGTAGAGTTCGCTGTTCGAAGGAAAGATCTGACACGTAACTTCGCCGTGACCAGTTTCTGGCTGACCTTTGGTGACCTTTTCTGGCTCTTGTCTCGAGAACGTCTTTAACACCAAAGTTAACTTGTGAGGAGCCGAAAGTAAATACTGACCTCAGTCCACGAAAGTACTGTTTAGCTTACTGGCTTGTGAACAGCCATGGCTTGAAGAAGGCACTTGATTCGTCCTCTCGCAGCTTTAGAATGGTAAGAATAAGCGAATTCGCATTTATTTTAATGCAGAGGTAGAGGTTCAGCGACACAAAGTTTTCGCTGAGTTTATAGCCAGGATGTTCCTGTATCCAGGATCGCCTGATTCTCATAAATACGATATCCTGTAAACTCTTTCCAAAACAGCCAGACTTTTGTCAAGAAACTCACTGGTGCTATAGTCCATCAGAAGCAGATAAGTTTGGGTAGTTGCACTCCCAGGAACGTGGAGTCTCAACAGTTCCCTCACCTCGGGATTCGAAAGTCTTTCCATTGCTGTAGAATCTATTTTATCGTTTGAATTCAAATCCTGGTCTCGTAGTCAACTTTACCCACAGCAAGTGCATCAGAGTGGGACTGCATGAAGCCAACAAATGTCCAAATAATCATACGTCTACTATATTCCAACATTTTATATTCCTTCTTCGAAATGCAGCAAAAAAAAAGACGACTAAACCCGTGGTAATTGTCGAAGAACGTCAAATCGTGCTTTATACATTCCGCTGCTATAATATACAGCTTTCTCTTCTGGCCGACTTTGTTGAGCTTTCTTTTCCTTGTTTTTGCTCCAGAGCATAACCCCTTGAAATACACATTTTGATCCTTACCGCTCCATCCTGCCAACATCTATCGCAAAAGAAATAAAGGTGCGAGGGGAAAAGAAAAGAAAACTGGATGAGAAAGAAAAAAGGGAAAGTAAGAGTACTATGAAGGTTTTGCAGATTACCTTGAGAAGGAGGTTTCACGTGTTGCGGTCGCTAAAATGTTTTTTAGCGTTGGTAGATATTTTACTGAGAAGCACATTTTTTAAGCCTCTGTCTAATACAATTAGGCAGATCACACCAGAGATGGGGAATCTTTCAACAACGGGGGGGGGGAGTAGGGTCTCCACAAAATTCAACATAAAATGTTACTTCTTTCAAAGATCAGCCTTGGTAGGGGTAGAAGAACCTCCTTCCAGATGGGCCGTTACTTCGCAACAACTACGAATTCTGTCAGAGAAATAGTTACAGGTCCTAAACATATCAGCAACTGAGACAGGCTCTGACTTCCCATTTTGGGGCTTCATAGGAAGCATTTTCGTCTCCTCCTTCTGGTTCACTGTAAAATCTGTAAATATGCCCTTTAGTACTATACAACTTGAACTCTCTGAATTTTATTCGCCTCCTGCACCGACATAACTCATTAAAGTGACTTTAAAAGAAGCTATATGCTCTTCTGACTTGCACTTTCCCATCTGGCATTTAATAGACGCGCACATTCCAGAGGGAGATTCGTCATCGACGAAAAGTGAAAGTTAATTGCTACCCGGGAAGGCAAGATCCTTGAAATACACAGTATGCAGTTTTTCAGATCATGCTGCAAAGCTTTTCTGGCAAATTCAAGGGGAGGGCAAAGATGACTCTTGTCTTATCCTGTGATGGCAGTAATATCATCACTGGATCGCGCTTTGTCTTCGTTCAAATTCACAACACTGTGTGCAGCAGACTTATCTGCACATGAAAGTGTTGAGCTCCTTTTTAGCTGACGAGTTCTCTTTACCGGCTCAGGCACTTTCATTTGGCAAGGCTACTGAAGAATGAGACCACAAAGTTTTCGGAAGCTCGAGAGGCATTGCTCGGTGAGCTGGCTTCAGGCTAAAGCATTTCGGATTTTTCATTTGTACTCCGAATATGGGTTAGGATGCTTTACAAGTTTCATTATCTGTTAACATCGTCAAGTGATTGCAAATACTTGACACATTCGTTGAGCTTACTTTCACTGAAAAAAGAAACTGGATCCAGTGTTTCGAAGCCACACTATTGAAGAAGAAGTATCGAACTTCCAGTCTCTTAGTTCCTTCTCAAACTTGTTCACCTTGGTCTTGATTCGTAGCTACAAAGCTAAATGTCACTCTTGAAGAAGAAGTTTCGAACTTCCAATCTCTTATTTCTTTCTCAAACTTGTTCACCAATGGTCTTGTTTCGTAGCTATAAAGCTAAATGTCAGCATTTTACTGCAATGCAATAATAACCGATGACTTTTCACTTGGCTCAGTCATGTAAAGGATACATTAATGTATTTCTAACGCAGACGTTAACAGTGGGACAAGTACAGCATGAAGGTAACTGCGAGAGACGAAAATTGCACTATATTCTTTTTAAAGTTTTTGATTCATGTAGCCGAGAAGGTGGGAGACACCTTTATTTTTTGATGGGTCGAATTTTTACGAACATAGTGTTTCTTTTGTTTTCTCCAAAATCCTCACGGTAGCCAACGTTGTCCACTAATTACTTGAACACAATTCACTCATGAAAGCAAGGTCGCCATTGCTAATTAACTATTCATTGATCTCCCGGCGGTGGTCAAAAGAGTTACTAAAACCTTCGAGGAGGTTGAGCGGCGCCTTTTTTCACCGCTTTTTTTACGAGCAATATTTGTTCTTTCTTCTGAAAATCAGTCAATTTTCCTTCTCAGTAATCATGCATCTCAGCAAAGCCCGTAGCTCAATGCGTCGGTCGTCCAGAGATGATTTAATCTGCGACTAGTGAAGATTTAGCAGTCTTCGCAGAAAATGTTCAGCTTTTCTTGGTCATCTGCAGAGCAACCGAGTTGAGGGCTGACACGACGACGGCTTTATCCAAAGTCCGAAATTGCTAATAAGTTAAAGATTATTGATAATACTAACAAACCGGCGTCACCGGCTTCTAACAAACACCGCTTTTCCCAAGCGGTCGGTTATAATGTCTTCCTTCTCCGTATCTCTTCCATTTCGGTTGCCAACATCTTTCTGAAACTGGAAGTCATTTCCTCAACGAAATTGTAGTTACGGTTCTTGTGTATCTTGTGATTCTTTCCGGCAAGTGAAGATTTGGCTGTCTTCGCAGATAATGTTCAGCTTTTCTTGGTCATGTGCAGAGCAACCGAGTTGAGGGCTGACACGACGACGGCTTTATCCGAAGTCTGCAATTGCTAAGAAGTTAACGATTGTTTATATGCTCATGGAAAGATACTAACAAACCGGCGTCGCCAAACTGCCGATGCCTCTAATGCCATCTGGCCGAAACTAATGCCCTTTTTCACCGCTTTTCTTACGAGCATTATTTGTTCTTTCTTCCGAAAATCAATCGATTTTCCTTCTCAGTAATCATGCATCTCAGCAAAGCCCGTAGCTCCCTGCGTCGGTCGTCCAGAGACGATTTAATCTGCGACTATAAGTCCGCAATCTGCTTCTCTCCACTTGCTCCACACTCGTCAACGACATTACTTTTTTCAAGCGGTCGTTAATAATGACTTCCTTCTCCGTATCCTTTCCATTTCGGTTGCCAACATCTTTCTGAAACTGGAGGTCATTTCCTCAACGAAATTGTAGTTACGGTTCTTGTGTATCTTGTGATTCTTTCCGGCAAGTGAAGATTTGGCTGTCTTCGCAGATAATGTTCAGCTTTTCTTGGTCATGTGCAGAGCAACCGAGTTGAGGGCTGACACGACGACGGCTTTATCCGAAGTCCGCAATTGCTAAGAAGTTAACGATTGTTTATATGCTCATGGAAAGATACTAACAAACCGGCGTCGCCAAACTGCCGATGCCTCTAATGCCATCTGGCCGAAACTAATGCCCTTTTTCACCGCTTTTCTTACGAGCATTATTTGTTCTTTCTTCCGAAAATCAATCGATTTTCCTTCTCAGTAATCATGCATCTCAGCAAAGCCCGTAGCTCCCTGCGTCGGTCGTCCAGAGATGATTTAATCTGCGACTATAAGTCCGCAATCTGCTTCTCTCCACTTGCTCCACACTCGTCAACGACATTACTTTTTTCAAGCGGTCGTTAATAATGACTTCCTTCTCCGTATCCTTTCCATTTCGGTTGCCAACATCTCTCTGAAACTGGAGGTCAACGAAATTGTTGTTATGGTTCTTGTGGATATTGTGATTCTTTCCGGCAAGTGAAGATTTGGCAGTCTTCGCAGAAAATGTTCAGCTTTTCTTGGTCATGTGCAGAGCACCCGAGCCGAGGGCTGACACGACGAAGGCTTTATAAGTCCGCAATCTGCTTCTCTCCACTTGCTCCACACTCGTCAACGACATTACTTTTTTCAAGCGGTCGTTAATAATGACTTCCTTCTCTGTATCCTTTACATTTCGGTTGCCAACATCTTTCTGAAACTGGAGGTCATTTCCTCAACGAAATTGTTGTTATGGTTCTTGTGGATATTGTGATTCTTTCCGGCAAGTGAAGATTTGGCAGTCTTCGCAGAAAATGTTCAGCTTTTCTTGGTCATGTGCAGAGCAACCGAGTTGTGGGCTGACGCGACGACGGCTTTATCCAAAGTCCGAAATTGCTGATAAGTTAAAGATTGTTGATATGCTCTTGGAAGGATACTAGGAAACCGCCGTCGCCGAACTGCCTCAAGCTCGTGAGCAAAACGAGCAACTAACCTAAGCTGTTCATGTTACAAAGGCTTGAAAACTCTGTGGCCGCTACTTACTTTTTTTGAGTGGACAAGACTCTGCGCCGATGCCTCTAATGCCATCTGGCCGAAACTAATGCCTTTTTTCACCGCTTTTCTTACGAGCATTATTTGTTCTTTCTTCCGAAAATCATTCGATTTTCCTTCTCATTAATCATGCATCTCAGCAAAGCCCGTAGCTCACTGCGTCGGTCGTCCAGAGACGATTTAATCTGTGACTGTAAGTCCGCAATCTGCTTCTCTCCACTTGCTCCATACTCGTCAACGACATCACTTTTTTATGCTGTTCAGGCGGTCGTTAATACTGTCTTCCTTCTCTGTGCCTCTTCCATTTCGGTTGCCAACATCTTTCTGAAACTGGAGGTCATTTCCTCAACGAAATTGGTAGTTATGGTTCTTGTGGATCTTTTGATTCTTTCCGGCAAGTGAAGATTTGGCAGTCTTCGCAGAAAATGTTCAGCTTTTCTTGGCCATGTGCAGAGCAAGCGAGTTGAGGGCTGACACGACGACGGCTTTATCCAAATTCCAAAGTCCGCAATTGCTAATAACTTAAAGATTATTGATATGCTCATGGAAGGATACTAACACGTAGTGATACAGTCTGGAGATGGCCCATTTTATCGAAAGGCAATATTCTTCGATCCTAGCATAATGTTTTCTGCGCTGGTCAGTGGCCGACTCAGATAAAAGGGATTCTTGGCCCTGTTGACCATGCTGTGATCCGCATGCACCTATACTGGCGTTGCTTGCATCGCACTATCTTCAGCTACGTTTCCGTTTTCATGCCCTTTGCGAAAGTCACAATTCTTGTTGGTCTGAAATATTCCATTGTTCCCAATGGTTCACTGTATTTGCGAAATTGCCCTTTGAGTAGTGGGGTTCATCCAGCCTCAGTAAACTTCTTCCTGTACAGATTGTAGAAATCTGCCTTCGACTTAAAGCATGGCCCAAGATAATCTTTAGTTGTACTGGCTCTGCAGTAGTGACTCTTCATCTTAGGAAGCTTGGTAAAAGATCTACTTTCCACCCTGGCGACCACGTCCAACTGAGTTAGCTGTGGCGACAGATGAGCACCATGAGAGTTTTTCGCGTTCGAAAGCCAGGCTACCAGTTTTCGTTCATTATCAATTCAATTCAATACTTTACTCCGGTGACAAAGACCGTAAGTAATCACTAACAAATTCGACACAAGAAATATAACAAGAGGAACAATCACAGATTTAACCGTTCTCAATGAGCTCATACAAATTCAACCAAACTGGAAGCGCCAAACGCAATTGCGGAGAACTAAGCGCTAAAATCAACTGGTTTTCAGATGCTAAAAGCCTTTCTCGCAGAGAGACTTTATTAGCTTAATGCAGTTGATGAAAATTCCAATCACAAATATCAGCGCATAGCTCTGTAGCACGGCAAAAACGGGTTAATCCATGAAGGAACCTTATCGTATCGTTGTATGCAACACGAAGCTCGCGGATTCCATTCTTAGTGTAGCTATATACAAGTGGACGACCAAAAATACTAGTACTGTACGAACGGAACAGAAAAGTTTTAACGTCAGACGAGCAATGATGGAACTTTCGTAGTAACACATTACCTCGGAGGTAAAAAGAACGGAGTGTGTGACGGACGTGTGCGTCATCAAGTAGGTGTTCATTAAAAGTGAACCCAAGGTTCCGAAATTCTTTTACGAAAGTAAGCTCGGTTCCGCATAGTTTTACTGGGGGGATAATCGGCGACATTGATCCGTGGGGCCGGAAGCATACGCACTCGGTTTTTGATGTGTTGAAAACAATATCAAACTCATCAGCAAATCTTTCACAAATTTTCAAGTGAGTTAGGACAAGTTGCTAGCAACACTAAGTCGTCAGCGTAGCTCAGATTATTAATTCATCGAGATGAAATATGGCAGCCAATCCCACTAGCAGAAAGACGCTTATTGAGGTCGTCACAATAAGCCGTGAATAAAAAAGCGGATAAAACACGCCTTGGTGCACTCCATTAGACGCAGAAAAAGGGGGGCCAAATTCAGATCCCAAACGTATCAAAAATCTTTGTTCCTTTAAAGGACCCCTCTTGCTTATTCTGCTTTTTATAATCTATCTAGCTCCCATACAGCATTATAAGCTTCTAAAATCCCCACCTTTCTCCATCGTTTCGTTTTGTGCCTACGAAATTTTAGCGCTTTTTTGGCCTTGCCGAGTTTTGCCCGTCACACAACGAAACGTTTGCCGGGACCATCAACATCTGCTGACAACTCTTTCACACATAAGGATCTGAGAAGCTTTTGTTTATTACTTCTTTTATTTGCTTAGTTTTCACACTTTTGAACCACGCCGCGATCGGTTTTCAAATGTTTTGCGCCCAGCCGCCGCGTCGGAGAGCAGGAAGGCTGGACACAGTCGACAGGCGCTAACAAGAAAATCGCTAATTTCAGATGGAAAATAATGGTATTTTCCAAAATGTTTTTTTCTGATCCATTTCATAGGGTAAAGATTATTTCTAGTAAGAGTTGTGCTTTAACCAATACGAAAGAATGCATAGATAAAGCAGAGGGACACCCCTTTCTCTTAGAATATTAAGGAGCTTCTGTTGATTTACACGGTCAAACGCTTTCCTTACATCAGTAAAAGAAGCATACACATAACTAGAGAATAACCAATAATATTCAATAACTGACCGAAGAATAATATTCAATATTATTCAATAACTAACCGAAGAATCCCTGAAGTGTTTAGAAATAACTTCTTGCTAACTCGAAGTTGCTCTCAAACGGCTGTCTTCAGAGAGTAGATGTAGGTGTTTTCCCATCGATAATTCATAGCAGAAGTTCTTTAAGTTTTCTTGGTGCCCAGGGTTACAACTGAAATAACATAATTCTGCTTTTGTCTATAATCCATTGTCCAAAATTGTTCGAAAATGGACTGCCATACAGAAGATTAACTTTATTTGCACTAAATTTTGCAAGAAGCCTTCAAAGCAGACCCTTTCCGCTGAACAAGAATCAAATTTCCTTCTTCCTTTTTTAAACTAAATAGTCTTTTCCTTTTTTTTTATTTTTTTATTTGTTCCTGATCAGTTCCTTTGTTTTCCGAATCTCTGTTTCTGCATTCTTCCCACATGTGCGATCAAGTAAAGCCTCTGGTATACGAGCTACTTCAGGAGCAGCCCCAATATCCTCATCTTTAACAATCCTCAGCTTCAACCAATCCTCGTCTTCACGCCTCATCTTGAACCAAAATGCAAACTGCCATTTGTACTTGCCGTGTCATATCACAAGTGGCTTGCTTGAGCGGAACAGTCAAATTTGTTATCTTGCTACTTAAGAGTTTGCTTGCATTTGCCAAACCTTCACTCGATAGGTTTGTGATTAACAAACGTGATTAGGTGTAGTTGTTAGATTTTCTTCTTCCGATAGCTGGAACGTAGGATCGATATCGTTTTCATTATCATGAAAGAGGCCTTAATCGGAAACTGATCACCATCACCAAAGCTACATCCGCTGAAATCCTGGTTGGGATTTTCAGGCTCCCCCTTTATTGATGCCAACTAGCCGTTCAGAACACTGAGAATGTCCAAAGAACGTATCGGCCAAGGTTTAAGACATTAGTGTAACTATTAAAATGTCTTTGCTCGCTGTTTAAGGAATGTTTTTGTCACCAAAATGTTTTTTGTCATCGTCACCATTTTATCCAATAAACCAGCCATCAGAATGTCGTATATTGAGATACGACTTTTTAATTCTCTGCTAGTTTACCAGAACCTTCATCCGGAATATTTTGTATAGATGACGCTTCAGCTAACTTAGAATTTTATTTCGGAACCGAGATACTAACTTCGAGCGGAGAACCAGATTTCCCTGAAAGTGATTTAGACAGAAAGTTGAGATTCGACCTTTTATACGATGATGCTGCTTTCACCTTTGTGCTCCTTAGTTCACTCTGTTTTCAACCTTAATGGGAGGGCAGTATCACCAAATAATACCCGGTCGCATGGGCGCGGAAAATCCTGCTGCTTCGGTAAAACCTCTTTAATCTTCATAGAAATATCCAGACTCATCGGGAAGTAGTCAGACCCTGGAATATATGCTCTACACTTACGCTAAGATTTTCGGGCCTAAAGGATTTTCGGGCTTAATGCAAATGTCTACCAGCAGAATTCAGTTCAATTTATTTATAACCCGTCAAAAACAAGGAGGCGTGTAGCCCTAGTAACGGAGTACAAGAAAAAAAAAAAAAAGAAAAACAACAACAAAGAAAAAAAAAAAAGAAAAACAACAACAAAGAAAAAAGACAACGCACATAGCAGTATTTTACATTACACACAACACAAACACAACTATAAATTACACGAAAAGGGAAGACCACTGGTGGTTCTGTTTACTGGCGGAAGATTTGAAATATTCCACTCTTTTATCGATAATCGTAGCAGGCAGAACCAGCTGAAATTTCTGTCCTAAGAAAGAATTACTGGTCCAAGGAGGCAAATGCAGCAGATACTTTGCAAATTTAAAATAAATTCTGTGAACATTTCTCTTATTAGAAGCAGAAAAAATTGTCAAATGGGGGACACAGTTGACTGTACAGGTGGGGCACAGTTAGACTTTTGCACCGGCTAAGGTGCGTGACATTAAAAACAAGTGAAGCATAAGCGATCCGGATCATTTTAGCGAGGTTTCGAATGTTAAGCTTGATGGTTTCTTTGATAGCCTAGTTTTTCCTATTTATTTATTTTTATTTATTTGTTTATTACCCGCTTTTTGGTTATAGCGGAGTACAATATAACACAGCAAAATTTACATATTAAAACACTTGACAAAACAAAATAAATAAACATGGCTACATTCTTCAAATAGACTTTCAAAAACACACTTATTACACTTAAAATTTTGACGCTTGCACTAAACGGTTTCAGGGATAAAAAACTGGCTAATGATATCGTGGGCTGGCAGGGCAGGATGTTGGTGGAGGGTGAGCAGATTGGAGTGACAATGAAGAAGTGTGTTGATGCTATCCTGAACATTATACTGTGAAACTAACTTACGATTACGGAATGATTTTGGGAGATACATCAAAAATTTACAATACTTAAAAAAACAACAATAGCGAACATATGGGGCGCAAAACGCACTATATAATCTACCGAGCGCCTTACGTGAATATTTACCTCTATTTGGTACCAGCCGCCCATAACCAAACCGAATGGAGTTCGAAACATTTTTTACAATAGAAGAGCAAGTCAAAGATAACGTGGATTTAAAGGTAACACCGAGCCATTTCAGCGACTCAGACGAAACAATAGAAAAAGAGCCAATTGCAACAGAAGGGATCTTAGATGTTGTTGTACAACCGAAACAGAGATACTCACATTTTGACAAATTTATCTCAAGCCCAATGTCCGAAAGTTTGTTAGCTAAGATTTTCAGATTTTTAGTCAGGGTCGCATGTCCTATGGGCATGTCCTATGGGCATGCCAAGGTAAACAAGACTCTCAGAAAGCAGATGTTTCAGAAAGTTCAAGTCGCTTCTCTGAATTACCCATCAGATTGAAAGCAACTGCAACGGTTTTGTCAACATTAAAACTGAGTACGATCTGCTTATATTCATTTTGTAGTTTCTAAAACGTATTTTCGCTTCCCAGAAAAGTACGACTTAGATTCAGAATATTGTCGGCGTATGCAAACAGAGACACATCGATACCGCCATAAGTACACGTGCACTCGACAGAGTTTTGAGTGGGAAGAACCGAGTTGTTAAAAAGAGCAGGGGAAGTTAAACCTCCCTGTCTTACACCCTTTAAGACATTGAAGAGGTCCGAACCACCTTTCATTTTTGCTCTGAGATGATTGTAAGTATAACGTAGACACTTTATAACGGAAGGATCAACCCCTCTTTTTATAGCTTCGGACAAAATCTGAGCAAAAATACACGAATCGAAAGCTCTGGCTATGTCCAGTGCACAAAGAACGAGGAAGTCCCCGGAAACTTCCACATCCGCAAGAACATTTAAAAGGCCGAAGAGAGCATGCTCCCGACTCAATTCTTTCTCTAAACCGAACCGATGCGAAGGAACATAACACTTCCGAGAAATTTCACTAAGAATAATAGACTCAAAAATTTTAAACTAAGTGCAAGAAACAGTTATAGGGCGATATGGTCGACAATCGTCAAGATCTTTTTTCCCTTCTTTGAGAATAGGCGTGATCTGGCCGACGCAAAACTGCTGCGGTAAAACACCTGATGAAATTGACACCTGAAACAAAAGTGAAAGGTGCTGCGCAAGCAGATCGCTCGCGTTTTCAAGATGTTTTGCGGAGACCAGATCAACACCAGCGGATGCTTTTTTCTTAATCTTTCTTAGGGCGCATTTTACATCAGACGGAGTTACTGCAAAGGCAGACTGTGGAAATCTAGCCAGTATACTATCAAGCTCTTTACATAACGCACATAACTATTACACAAGGTTTTGGTCCAGAAACACCAGTAAACTTCGCCCATCCTCCATCATCACCAAACCTTCCGTTACCGACTGCAGGTCATGATCTCCACAAAGTGCCTACCCCAAGTGTTGACGTTTCTTTTTGAATACTTTGCATCTGGGAAGACGATTTTTTAGACCGGATTAGTCCCATTTTTGTGTTTAGTTTGTTTGTTCCTCTGCATTTACTATGTCTTCGAAAGCTCACTGTAATTTTTCTTTTCTTTATCTATACTGCGCTATTTCCTTCTCCTTGTTTAGTGCGTTTATAAAATTTCGATGAACATCCGCTACTTCTAGGAGTCGGATGAACCGCAGGCACTGGAGGAGCATTACCTAGAAAACAATAACACCTTACGTCTTTCGTTTCAGCAGTATATACGTCACCCAATGCCACAAATAGATCCTTGGGAAATCTTATTTTTGACAACACTTATTTCCTGATTCAGTATACTTCAAGTATCTTCTCAAGAGTAAGAGCTAAATTATGGTGGCCCATAAACTGAATATAGAATCAACATTCTTCCATCGAAACACTTGCTCATATAGTATTATCCGAGTTACTTTCTAAACGTGTAGTTCCCAGGAACTAACTGACTCTTTCATACTAGTACTCCACCATAATGATGTTTATCTCACGAAGCATTCCTTTCTAACCTAAATACTACACGCTCGGGCACTTCAAAATTAAAATTTAGGCTTAAACAATGTTTAACTAGGCACGTCTCTCAAGTGAAAAACTTTCGCTAAGTTTATTCAGTAGACGGCGAAAGTTCCAAGTCGACCAGCTTTTGTAAATGGTATCTTTTATCTTGTGTATCTGTTTACCTACGTTTATTTGGAATGGTGGGCGCACCCTGCGATTTCTTCGATGTGACTTATCTGGTTTCGGCACTGTGTTCGTTACTCGGTTCGCGGTAGTTCCGTTTCCTGTGTGGGAGCGGCTAGAAGCAATACTATTTGAGTGAACACTTCATCGTCACCAATTCTCATGATGACATCTTTGAATTCATCGTCTGCACAAGAATCAACTCGAAAAATTAATAGGCATGTACCTCTTAGCTTGACGTCACAGCGTTTGTCTACAGACAAAAGGCTTGAGAGCATTTCTTGCTGCTCTCACTGCAGTCGTGTAATCCTCAGAAAAACTAATACTGTGTAGTTTGACATGGACAGAGTTTCTTAGGATTGTACCACGGAGAAGGGCGATGTCAAAACGGGTTCAAGTTTTCGGGTCTACGAAATATACCCGGTTTCACTGAAGCAATCTCCGCTGTTATTTAACAACGCTCTTACAATAATATTAAGGTAAAAGAAAGTGAAATAATGTTTGCCAATTTCAGTTCTTCGTTAAGCAAATGGGTCTGCTTACACGTGACATTATATTTTTTTCTGAAGCTTCTTTGCGTCAGACTCGGATTTAGCTTGCGCGTCAGTGCTTCTACCAACTTTACAGTTTACGCTGGTTAGCTTTGACTCAATCAAGGAAATACTGGTTGAGAGTCTAGAAATATTTTGCACTTACCCTTGAACTTCTGTTCTGTTAAGAGTATCTGTTCCTCCGCCATCTTTTTCGACAAGCAAACAACAAGTGAGGTACGGACTAACCAGGAGAGCGTCTGTTGTTTACCCACGTAGGCCTACACGGGAGATAGTAGGCATTCGTTGGGTGCGGCAAACACCAAAACCTCCGATCTTCATTATTAGGGTGCCGTACAAAAATAAAACTGTTATATTGCTTATGAGTAAAAGATTATTGATATGCTCATGAAAGGATACTAACAAACCGGCGTCGCCGAACTGTCTCGAGCTGGTAAGCAAAACGAGCAACTAATTTAATCTGCGACTGTAAGTCCGCAATCTGCTTCTCTCCACTTGCGCCACACTCGTCAACGAACTCACTTTTTTATGCTGTTCAAGCAGTCGATAATAATGTCTTCTTCTCTGTATCTCTTCCATTTCGGTTGCCAACATCTTTCTGAAACAGGAGGTCATTTCCTCAACGAAATTGTAGTTATGGTTCTTGCGGATCTTTTTCCGGCAAGTGAAGATTTGGCAGTCTTCGTCGAAAATGTTCAGCTTTTCTTGGTCATGTGCAGAGGAGCCGAGTTGAGGGCTGACACTACGACGGCTTATCCATTGCTGATAAAGGATGAGACCCGGTCGCTTTGAGTCGTCTATGTACCTGTTAAGAAACCATAGCTGGAAGGTCACATGGCATGTTTATCAGATAAAGTTTGGGCTGTTAAGGTTAACTGCCTCTCCTGAGACCACTTCCTCGGAAGACGGGTCGATATAGTAAGTTTGGAAAGGCTATTCCATTTGCTGACGACTATTTTACAATAGAAGCTGCGCCGTACTCTGGTTTCGACGGAAGCGCTACGATATGTGTAGCGTACAATTCAAGAAATACTTTTTACCAAACGGTATATATCAATGATACCCAAGGATCTGTTATCGTTTTGCGTCGAGGGTTTTGCTTACAGATGAATTTCTACCGCCTTTAAAGTGTGCATGATTACAGCTAAGTTCAAAAATAAAATACTCTTTACCAAAACGGTACATTCTCGTGATTGCTAAATCCATGATTATTCTTATCTCAAGGGTTTTGCTTACAAACGACCAAAACAAACCCACGAAAAGGCCAATTCTATATTTCATCTTCTTAACCAGCCTTTCAAGTTATTATCCTGAAAGTAAAAATATCAGATATAATGAAACTTAGCATATGAGTATAAGGGTTTATGGTGCTGTTTCCTACAGCCCATTTTCTTGTTCAACTACACAGCCCGAAAAGCTATCTTCACAGATATTCATATACCACTTTATATAGCATTTTGTTTCTGCATTACCTTACATTTCCATCTTCATCATGGTAAGGATCGCTCGAGAGCAGTTGCATATTTTGTGCTATCCGAGTTTTACATTTCAAAACATGATCAGTACAGATGCAATGTAAACAGGTTACTAGACATGACATACCAACCGCTAGGCATTATTCCGCAGTTGATGGCAACCGATTGACACTGTCCGTATCTAACCCTGGATGCCGTAACCCTTATCAGATGTCCAGTCTAGGATTCTACAGATCCATTCTCTTGTTCTGGTTCACGGCAAGAAAATATCAGGTTTTAAATGTTCCTTAATAGCAACTGCTTTCGAGCAAGAACGGTAATACAAATTAAAGAAACATACATGATTTCCATTTTTGGATGGAAGAAGCAAACTTGAATATCTTGATACTTGAACCAGATGAAATCCCGACCTTATGCTTGTACTTCCGGTAACATTTCTGAGTAAAGAAAGCTAATAAAATGAAAGAAGAAAATCAAAATTCTTGCAAATCAAAATTCTTGTAACGGTGAAGCAAATCTGGAAAACTTGAACTGAAATAAAGTTATCTTTTTTCAGGAGGGTAAAGGGCTGAAGGAGGCATAAGGAGGGTAATTCACTGGAAAGCGGTATCGCACTTGATGGCACGGGGATGCAGGAAGCCACTGGGATCTGATTCGCTTGCAGGATTCCCTCCGGGACGCCAATCTCCAGGGGGTTCATCGATTGGTTCCCGTCCCGCATGACTTCGAGGATAGTGAGCAACTTGTTCTTCTCTTGCAGTGGTGGTATCAGTGGTACTGCTTTGACTCCCGTGTTCGGCATATCTGTCCCTCGTACGAAAAATTGTGAATTCCTTAACGTTTCAGAAACTGCTCGCAAATACCTTACCACCAAGTATCCGTCAAAAAACGTGAAATTGACGATAAACCACCGACTCATTCCTCCTTCCTTAGATTTGACCTTCCGTAGGGAAAAAATCGGCCTGGAATCCAGGCATCTGGAAATTTGGAACCTGGATTCCAGCCTGAGTCTGGAATTCCGGGCACTTTTCTGAATAGGATTCCAGGCTAAAACATTCCGGGATGTTCTGTTTTGGAATTCCAGGCTTCGTTTGGATTCCTTCCTTCTGTTCCAAATTTCCAGACTAGGGTTCCAGGCTGGATTCCAGGCTTCGTCCGGGTTCCAGGTTCCAACTTTCCAGACTAGAATTCTGGGCTGAATTCCAGGCTTCGTCCGGATTCCAGTTTCTAAATTTCTAGACTAGGATTCCGGGCTGAATCCCAGGATTCGTCTGGATTCCAGGTGCCAAATTTCCAGATCCGGGATTCCAGACTACCCGTATATTCTGGATTACAGACTACTCTTCTGTTCTGGATTCCAGACATGTTCCGCAACTGTCCAGAAACATGACTGATGTTTTAACACCTTGCTTCAAGTGGAAGGATATATACTTGGGAGTTCGCTCTCCAATTATATAAACACAACTTATTTGTTCCATAACGTTTTCTGATCATACGACTTTAGAGAGTCTGTAGCAATTAACTTCCATGACATGAAGTTTAACGTTTTCTGGATTTCTGAGAAAACCACTTTTCTGAGAAACCACTTTCTTCATATTTAACCAATAGCAGGCATAGTTCCAATTGTACACATTTAAAAAGTAATGTTGATTTATTGCCTAAGATTGAACAAATAACAATCAAAAGACAGTTGGCAAAAAACATTACACCTTGAATAGATTTATGTACAAGGTGAAACAATAGATACCCATCAGTGCTGATAATGCCACAATCGGTGTCTTGAATCTCAGTCGGTCACAAAACATGACATTGTGTTCCCTTCTCATGATCCATTGGAAGAGTCTGGAAAACGCTGGATCCGTTACACCAAGCTGCCTTCGCATTAAGCAGGATTACCTAAATAAAACACGCGTTTCAATGATCGATCCAAGTTACCTTTGTCCCAAATGGTAACTAGTGCGCAAGTGCTCAAACGTGGAGTGATAAAGTAAAATGTTTATCACATTTAATACATAATCTGCGTTAGAACCACAACTATTAAAATAAGCAAATTTGAAATCCATCCCACTTTTAATAGAAACTTTTCATTGAGGATTAGCACGTCGCGTGGTGGTTTTGTTGCTCACTCAAATCCACATGTATACATATAGCTCGTCAAGTATACAAAAGTTGAACTTAAGACCTGTCACAGAAGAACTTAAGTCATAGGAAATCTAGGCTCAGCGGCCCATTAACGGGAGATTTGGGGGTCGGGCCAGGGGCGTAACTACCTTCCTAGGGCTGGGGGGACAGCCCAGAATATGCCGACAAATTTCCGTGTGAGCCGACGGAATACCAGAATGGTGAGGGACGCAAAACTTTTCATTTATAGTCACACAATTGTATTTATATTTTCTAATTAATACGAGATCGCTTACAAAGAAAAGTACATTGTAATCAGGCAAAAGTATGTTAGACGTGTAGCCTGCGATTTTTTACTGCCTTCCACTTGTCTATTAGTGCCGCTTTCTCAATGTCATTCACTATATCTTCTTAACAGGCCATCAACATTAGATTGTTTAACAGTTCGTCACCCATGGTGCTTCGAAGTCGGTTTTTGATCTGCTTCATTTTGCTAAAAATGCGCTCGCTTCTGCCGAAGTTACAGGGATGGTCTATGCGAAGATGAATGCTCTGTAAACAAGTGGAAGGGGAAGTTTATTTTCTATGTCTGTCAAAAACTAGACTGAAAACAGCAAATCTTGAGTTGTAGTTAATGAGCAACCGTGCACGTCCATAACGACCTGTCGGAAAATTTCCATCTCTGACGTGAAGGATTCGGGAAGGAGTTGTCAGCGGAAACTGCTCCGAAAGCTGCACATTTTGAAGGATCGAGTTCCACCAGACACTCAAACACTGGCAAGACAAGAAGCTGTGTCTCCTCGTGAGTTCTTCTAGCTCTTTACACAAGACTTTCAACACTTCCATGAATTCACTGAAGTAGAAATCGCGGAAACTAATGGGCAGTTCTGGAGTAGACATATCGCTTAGGGAGCCGGCGTGGGTGGGGGTAACGCGTGTACTCCCTTTCTATGATTTCCTGAGTTTCAGTCTCAGGCATCCTATGAGTGTGATCACTCTCACTGTCGGTACTGTCTGAAAGATTCCTCATCATCTGAATGGATGTTACTACTTGATTCTAAAGGAGACTTCCGTCTTCAATAGATGACTTCAGAACGAAACTAGTCGCTTTCATCAAACGACACGCACTCACGATATCAAGTTTGACGGCTTGCAAGTCTCGGATTAGAGCATTTGTCTGAGACAATACCTTTTTCGTGAACATTAAAGTAGCGAAAAAATTTAATCGAAGCACTGCAGTGAGTAGGCTATCCGCCTTTGTGCTAGTTTCGTCTTCTGTGATATTTGCTGAGTGGGCGATTTCTCGAAGAAGACCGACAATTTCCGGGAGGGTGCTCCTCAGAGCTTCAAGCGATTCTGATCGGGCAGCCCATCTAGTTTCAGACAAGCCTTTTAGGTTTAGTTTCCTCCCTTCTACTTCTGCAACCGCTTTTCTGTAAAGGTTGAAACGTTTAGATCCCCCGTGAAAAATACGTAAACTTGCTGGAGTACTCCAGACAGGGTTCGCGCCAAGGTGCCGGGAGCACAGCAATGTTCGACAATTGTGTTACCCCTGTGAGCCAGGTAACGCAGATAGGGCACCTTCCTTCCAAGAGCCCGAGAGATGTGAGCTTTGGCTCCTTCGAATTTTCCGCTTATATTACTTGCAAAGTCGTAGCTCTGAAAGGCCAACTTGTCGATGTCAATCTGCAGCTTTTCTATAACTTATTATTTTGTAAAAGAGATTATCTCTTGGACAAGGCCAGTACCTGTCTTCGTTTCGCAATCAATTAAAGCGAACAACTGCTCTTTTGTTTGTCCACCAGCGTCGACATAACGAACTCCAACGACAAGGCGTTCTTCATGGCTTACCGCTGGTCTCGTATCAGCGAAAACCCCATAAAATAGAGACGTATTAACTTCTTCTACTATTCCTGATACAATCTGCTTGCCGAAAATCTCTATGAACTCGTTTTGCGACCCTGCGGACATGTATGTAGTGTCATTCCGACCCTTTTCTTCTTGCTTGGCTTTCCAGCGTCCCAATTCCTGATTGTGTCTGGAAACCAAATTCACGAGCTCAACGAAGTTCCCAGTGTCGTTATCCTTGCCACGGAAAGTCAAGCCCTGTTTCCCGAGCGTTCTTGCAACATCCAACAATATTGAAACAATGCGACGATTTCTTTCGATTTCTAGCTTGGCTTCGATATCTTTTATCCGGTTTTCCTTATCAAAAAGGTACGGCAACGTTTTGTCTTTCTGAGCAAAAGAGATCAGATCAGATACAGCAGCTTTGTGAGCCTCGGATTGGAAATGTGAAGGAAGAAAACCCGGCTCGTTTGCTCCGTATCTTGTGCCAAGCTTTGACACCTTCAACTAATGCTTGTTCTCTTCTTTCTCTACTTGCACCGGCCGGGAAAAGAAAACAAGCAAAGCAAAACGCCATATCTTTGTGTATACTGTATTCGAGGTGCGGATATTCTGTATACCTCGTTTTGACGAAACGCAACTGATGCTACCGGCCGGGAAAAGAAAACAAGCAAAGCGAAACGCCATATCTTTGTGTATACTGTATTCGAGGTGCGGATATTCTGTATACCTCGTTTTGACGAAACGCAACTGATGCCTGTAATTCTTTGCTCGCTCTTGTTCGTCTGCTGGGAAATGTGCGATAGGCTGGAAGGGTCCTAGGTCCAGTAGTTTACGTTTCTGTAGGTCCAACAAATTGGGGTTTCGGAGCCCTGGATCGTGTTATACAGTGATAATACTGGTGCTTTGAACTGTGTTGACATAACTAGCTTGTCAGGAGTTGATTTATTTACAAATATGTGCAGACAATAGCTAATTAGGTACAGAAACGTGCCGACAAAACCTGACCCTTCTACAAAATGTGCCGACAAATTTTTTCCGTATACTTTAGCTGTTCGTGCGTATAGCTTTTGCCGGCGCTTCGCGCCCCCTACCCCCCCCTAGTTACGCTCCTGGTCGGGACCCACCAAAATGCGTGTCCAGGCTTATGTATCCACAAGTATACCAGCATAGAGTTTGATTCCAGTCACGGGTCAAAAACTTAACTCATGGGCAATCTGGGCCCACTTGCCCATGATCATGGAGGTTGGGAGTTTGGTTCAGCTCCACATGTATATTCCCAACCCTAAGGTCCAGTTATTCTCAAGTTAAAGACATAAGAAAATTGGCAATCAGGGCCCGATTGCCAATGAACCAAGTGGGAGTGGGGTTTGGGACCTCCAAAAGGGACAATGAGACCCCAATACTCACAAGCCTACCAAGTTTCAACTTGATATCTGTTAATTCATGTCACTCGTCACGAATTTTACTCTTGGGCAATCTGGGCCCAGTTACCCATGAACGGGGTGGGTCCGGGGGAGGTGCAACTTTAAAAGTAATTTTCCAGCTGCAGGATCTTCAAGTACGAGGAATTTCATCTTCCTATGTCCAGCCCTTGTCAAGTTATGGGCAATTATTTATGTTAAATATGTAATAAGAAAAACGATTTCGTCAGCTGTGATGCGTATGAAGCGATATTTCGGCCCTTCTTGGGAAGGGTCCTCTTCAGTCTGTCTTTCTTCTGGGCCAGCGCCGGGGAAGGAAACAAACCTGCAATAAATAACTGAAAATTCTACCAACGATAAATATCTTGTTCGGGAAAATTACTCTGCATGATGCAAGAAACAATATGCTAAATGCTGAGTGCTGTAACCGATTAAAATATTGATGATTCGAGCTCAGCTCACTATATGAGACAACCTTGATTACCCATTCATGACTCGTTCACACAGAAAAGCTATGCCAAGTTGAACGTTATTACCACTAAAAACATTAAATCCCATGCCAGACAACTTGAACAGCAAAATAATTGCTGAAAATGTTTAATTCACATACTGATTTAAAAGGGCCAAAATTACAAGAATAATTTCCATTGCTTTTGCAGTTTCTTCTTTTGAGGTTACAAGCGTTCTATCAGCCACACCCAACCATGCAAAATAAGAAAAAAATTGTCGCTGATGCAATGCAGACAATTGGTTTTCGATTTTTTTTGTCCCATGGTGGATAGGCAAGCGCTG
Organism: Branchinecta lindahli; assembly: GCA_023053555.1. NCBI lineage: Eukaryota > Metazoa > Arthropoda > Branchiopoda > Anostraca > Branchinectidae > Branchinecta > Branchinecta lindahli. The sequence continues at coordinate 5,602,510 of JAKZAO010000002.1, forward strand.
AAACTAATTGATTATCCAAAGTGTATTAAGTATTCTTTCAGCCCAAGCTGACTGCGAATCACATTTGACAAAGCAAAATGGATAGGTCAGCTACATTTTATTGGAGCAGTATTTTGGCCCTTTTTGGCAAATTACTTGAGCGGCCTGAGCCTGACGAGGACCCTTGCCAAGAAGGGCCAAATATAGCTCCAATAAAATGTAGCTGACTTACCCGTTTTATTTTTTCAAGTACAAGCTATTATATCACCTTGCCGCTAGCTTTTCCGAACCATCAAATGTAAAAGAAGGAAGTTTCCTGCATTACGAATTTATCTTCACAGCCGGGCTCTCGACATTTTGTTATTTTATTTATTATTAGAAAGAACCTGAACCTGAACCTGTTCGGTCTAAAAAAAATAGTTCTCTCCAGCGTGCGAGCACAGAAACTAAAGCAAACTTTGAAAAAAAGAAAAAAATATTTACAGAAAGAGGAGTCGAATCTTGGTTAGCACCAAATTGTTTAAAAGTAAGACAGTGTCGGATACAAATTTATATCGCTACATCGGATCAACCTGAGTAAAACACTAGAGTATTAAAACACTGAGTAAAACACTGTTCGAGCCCGATCTTGAACGGGTGAGGATGCGAGTTTGCACAAAAATTCTTAACAAATCTTGACTCAAGTTGGACTTCCGGAATCTTGCTACGATGTTTATCGAACAAAAAAATCAAAAAATCACTTGTAACGTAGAATGCAGAAATGCTCCGGCATTGTTTCTCGAAATCTGGATTTCCCGGTTTTATCTTTGACATGTTTCTGCAAGGCTTCGACTTGCATGATCATTCGAAAGTTTTCTTGCCGGACTAACTTAGCTTTGGTTTCTCGTTCAAGTGCGGCTTTGAATCTTCCATAAACTGAAAGCCTAGAGTAAGGAGGCAAAGCCCTCTAGTGAATAGGAAAACCTGGTATTTTATTTGTTTGGCATTTTGTGTATACGCCTAAGAAATAATATTTTGTAAACAAAAATGATACGAATTAAACCAAAAAAATTTTCTTGTTTTTATCAAAAGAATTTCCGATTTAGAACATAAGTTTTAGAAAAAAAAATTTAAAGAAAAGAGGATTTTTAGAGATCCAGAGGGAAGTTTTCCAGAAAAACGGTGTAACACAGTATTGTCATGTGACTTTTGGTGCTTTTTGACATTTTTTGCCATTTTTTTCTCCTAAAGGGACACTTTACCGAATGACACTTTTTAGGTCAGAAAAGCAGTTTTTCGTTTACATTACTAAAGTGACGGATTACCAACCCCTTCAAAGTTTCCTTCTCCTTATGAGGAAGAAAAAGTGCGTGCTGTGGTAGCATGGTGGGCGAACGTGATATTGGCTACTGGTTTGTGATGTTTATGCACCGAGTCTTTTCGAAGGCGATACTCAGTTCGTAGAAAGCACATATATTTCATATCTACTTACAATTGAGTTGGGTTAGTACACTGAAAACTGAACTTGTTTCTTCGCTCGGGGATCCACTGAGCTCCCGATTGAACTGACTTCCCAACTGTGGGCTCGGTCCTTTTAACCGGTTTCTAAATTCCCTTAGAGTTCACTAGCGAATAGGGTTGCTTCTCGAACGTCCTAGCAAATCTCTGTCCAGGCAGATAGATTTTGGACAAACGGGGTAAGTTCGTCTAGGTTCTTTTTTCCTTGATAGGGGAAAAGGTAATAATCTCTTTCAGTCTGGAGAAAAGCGTGGTCGTTAGAGCTAGTCAGAAATAGAGAGTTGAGGATAGAGCTTGTTTAGTAAGTTTATGAACAAGATATTTGTTTATCCTAAAAGTATCCTCACATTCTCAACGCCCAGTCCCTGAATAATACAGCTACTGACGAAAACTGGCGGGAAAACTAACGGGACTAAGAGGGAAATTTCGTACACGGCGGGGGAGTCGGGATATACGTTCGTGAAAGCATAGCTCATGAAATCTAGGAACCCCCTGTTACAATTGAAAGTTATAAACTCCTGTGGGTCAAACTCAAGCCAAGCTTCCTCCCAAGGAAATTCTCAACAGTATTTATCGGAGTGCTTTATTTCAACATATCGACGCTAGCTTATGTATGACCTCCACTCATGTGTTGACGATATAAAAGCGTTGGATGGACACCCGAGCCAGGGAAAATAAATAATGTTAAAAATGTTGCCAGTCATAGGCCCATGATGGAACTTAGGAAAGCCAGATTTGCAGAGTGGTGCATGGCAAACAAGATCAAAGGTTTCGATGGGATCCCAAAAATGTGTTATTTATTAGACTTCTCGATACAAATATTCGAATTTTGTACACTTCCGAGTTTTCGCCAGACCCCTTTAAATTTTTTGTTCGGTTCAGTTCAGTTCAGTTCAATTTATTTTACCACCGAAATACATTTAACTATAATGCAAGTACCCGCCCCAAGAAAGGTACAAAAAAGCACTTGCAACTGGGCGGGTGAAAGAAGAAGAGTAAGAAGAATAATTTTTATAAAACTCATTTCCTAACTAATAATTAACTAGAAAAAGATCAAAGAAAAAACACTAAAATAAAAAAGAGAAAAAAGAAGAGAAGAAGTAAAAAAAAAAAAAACTATGAACCTTGGCCTAATAATACTTGTTCAATTTATTTTTTTAAAACCCCAGGTGCTCAGCCGCCCGAATGTTCTCCGGAACAGAGTTCCACACATTAGGCCCTGAAAATCTAGTAGGGAAACCGGCTCTGGTTCCACTTCTATGCGGGACGATAAAATCACTAGCATGTTGCGTTTCATAATTATGCAAAGATCTATTGTCACGAAAATAATCACGAAAAACCTCTGGACTTGCATCATTCCAACACTGATAAGCAAAATTTCCAACTTGGTACTCCCGTAGCTGTCTTACATTCAGTACTTGCAACTTTCTGAAGCAAGCTGCAGTGTTGTGTACACCTTCAACATATCCACCAATAAGACGCATCGCTTTATTTTGAAGAATCTGAACGCGTCTAAAATCCACATAAAAATTGCTTGCCCATAACATGCAGCCAGACGAAATATATGGGTGAATCAAAGCATGGTATAAAAGCAATAATACTCTCGGAGGGAAGAAATTTTTGAAACGTCGGAATTGCTCCAAGGCCACGGGCAACCTTTGTTGCAACACCATCTCTGTGGCGTTTCCACGAAAGATTACAATCAATGTAAAAACCTAAATAACGGATTTCCTGAACCTGAACTACAGGCTTATTATCAAACAGAATTCTACCATTAATATCACTGGGCTTGCGTACTCTTGAATATAAAATAAAATTAGTCTTGGCAACGTTTACTGATAACAAACTCAATCTAGTAAATACATAGAAATTTCTCAAAGCGCCATTTACTTTCAACACAAGACTATCCAAACAACGACTAGAGAACGTAACTGCAGTGTCATCAGCGATTGACGTCAAGCAACAATCCGGAAGAAAAACCTCATACTATCTACATAAACCAGATAAAGAAGTGGACCAAGGACCGACCCCTGCGGCACACCACACGACACTTGATAAGGGGAAGAAAAAACATCACCAATCATCACTTTAACAGAACTTCCGCACAAATAACTTTCAAACCACTTCAGACTCCCCATTTTAATACCCAAGCATTCTAATCTCTGCAATAAAATCCTAAAATCTACCGTGTCAAATGCTTTCCTAAAATCAAAAAATACTGTTAGGGGGATCTCACCTTTTTCAAAACAATTATTAATAAAATCAACAAGGTGAATGGCAGCATGACTAGTTTAATGACCTTTTCTAAACCCGAATTGAGTGTCACTGAGTAGGCTATGTTTCGTGAAATGGTCATATAGACGACGATGAATCACTTTTTCCAAAATTTTTGAAAATAGAGGCAGTATCGAGTTGGTCTCCAATTACCGGCATCTCACCTGGCACCCCCTTTATAAAGTGGGATAACTTTAGCTTGCTTCAGCGCTTCTGGGAAGGTTCCTGTTTCCAGAGACAGGTTGATAATATGATGGATGCATGGTAGTATATACGTCATCACAGCTTTAAAAGTTCTAAGATTCGCGCCATCTATCCCAGCAGAATCTGATTTTATGTTTTTGACTATCTTAACCACTTCATCATTTGTACACTTTTCAAACTGGAACTCAAACTTTCTCTGCGAGAGTCCTCGAATTCCTCACTGAGAACATTTTCCCTATCAAACCTTACACTCTCTTGAACAAACAAGCCAATTTGATAATAAAACTGGCCAAAATGATTCGCGACTACATTTTTATCACTCATAGAACTTCCGTTTATATCAATTCATTCCATAAACTCATTATATTATTTTCCATAAACTCATTAATAACTTGCCATGTGGCTCTTGTATATTATTTTCCATAAACTCATTAATAACTTGCCATGTGGCTCTTGTATCTCCCTTCTTATCAGAAAACTTTCCCTCGAAATACTTCTTCTTTGCTTGCCTTCTCATACTGTTCACCTTATTTCTCACTCGCTTGAACTCGGCAAAATCTGCGTCATCCTGGCTATTATTATTATTATTATTACTCTTTAATCCAGAAAAAGAAACTCCATATTGATAAGCTTGTAGAGCCGAGGAAAACACGTTACTTCGTTGCTCCGCTATTCGTGAATAATCGATTTTCGGATAGTGGACTTTCTCTGTTTTTCAACGATTTTACGAATAAAAAGTGTTAATGCATTGTGCCCCTGCCGAAAGCTGACCACTGGCTACTGAAAAGCAGTGTTTGAATTGAGAGTAAAATTGGTCGCGTCATCGTAGAATTTGCGTTGTGGGGACGGCCGTAAATATTCTTAACACCTATTTGGGCAGAAAGTGGAAAAGGAAAAAGCCCTTGGGCAGAATTCAAATAATTCAATGTAATCGATGAAATTATACACAAATAAGTTGGCTTTTCAGTTAAACTTTAAGGTTTAGGATATGGATCACAGGTACCAACAGAGCTAAAATAAATATAGCCAACAAAACAAATATAATCCAAACTTTCTTATAAGTGGACCATAAAAACGTGTTCCCATAGATGACTTTTGCAAGCGAATCTGATCTGGAGACTTGATGCTGAAATCGACGACTTGATTTTCCTTCACTTGAAGTCCTTCCCTAATAGCCTTGTAAAATGGTAAGCTAAAGGTTCAACCTCCAAACATTGCCGGTATGATAGGAAAGTTTGGTTCTATCGAACAGAAAATGTCAGGTAAGCAGCACTGGGTAGCATCTCCGTTTAGGCCCATGTCAGGTCCATACTTTTTCATGGTTTTACAACGAAGTCGGCGATTCTGAGAAACTTCCATGTAAGCATGGATATGAATGTGGCCAAGGACAATGCTTCCCAACTTGGTTTTCTACAGCTTATAATGATAGTGCTTGTTGTGCTGCACTAACATGTAGGCTTCCTCACATGCCTTATCCTTTGATGCCAAGGTTCAAGTCATATCACTTATTCCGGTGTCAAAAACGAACTATTGTTTATGAAAACCAGCTGTGATCACCATTCCACTTGGGCAAAAGTAGTGAGACCATTTTTTTTTCTTGTTATGATCATCACCAGAAAGGTCCAATCTTGCAAGATCCTTTTTCTTTCGGTACAGTTTCGGATCTTTCGGCCAATGCAAGCTAAGCCGCGTTCGATTCACTTCTCAAGTTAACTGAGATGCTCAGTCAGACGTTTTATTTGCGATTCTCGGTTAACTGGGAGCGTTCGATTCATCAACGTCGACGTGAAGGTTGACGAAAAGTTAACTTTCAACGACGCGGGGAAATTGTCAGTTGTCTCAAGTTAACCAAGAAAGAAAGTGAAAGTCAAAATTATTCTTGCTCGGTCGACTTCTGGTCAACTTCTTGCTAAATAAAACGGCAGCAGAGAAAAAAGTCAACTCTGGGGTTGACTTCCGGGAGTCGAATCGAACGCGGCTCTAAGTCCCATGTCTGTTAATCTTGAAATTTGGCGCACAAGTTCTTAGCACTGTTGCCACTTTCTCTGAAAGAAACTGTGACGCAGGGGTATAACCTCCCGTTACCGCGACGCAAAAAGTGGATTACCAGCGTACAGTCACGAAGAAAACGAGAAGTGATAGATGATGTCGTGTGATGCTGGCAGTAAACCTTGTCTGAGGGTGTCGTGACGATGGGTCGGTGACCCCTCTCGTCAACCAGAGGCTTAGGCGGTTGTGCTTTGTTGAGCTTGAGCTGGCATTCAGTTTCTTCGCGCCGTTCCAGTTGTCCGCAGTAGTAATGCAGGGGCTACTGTCTTAACTCCGTTTTGGCGGAGAAATATCTGAAGTTCGCTTTCGGTGCTCTGGACGAACTGTTCCATAACAAGGGACACCAAGACGTTCCTATCATGCCTCGTACAATCGTAACATCTGTCACGGACTCACAATCGGTAAGATTTAACCATCGGCAGGTGTACATCTCGAATTGGTTGGTAAACTCTGTACGACTCAGTAGGGCGTTTCGCAAACGTCTTCTGTAGGATTCGCTGCTGATATCAAATTTCTTCAGGATTACTGCTTTAACCACGGCGAAATATGAACCCGATGCTACAGGAATAGCATTGTATGCTTGAAGTACTTTCCCTGAAAGGCTGGATACTAGAGATGTTACCCAGGCATCAGCAGGAAGGTTACAAGCAGGCGCAGTCATCTCGAATGTGTTTAGTTAGGCTTCTTTGTCATCACCTTCGCGGTAGCTTGCCATGTGGAAGTTTTTAGCTTGGCTGTTAGTAATCGCAGTTAGTAGCTCGGCAAATTGCTGTGCAGAAAGCGATATTTCAAGAGCTGGCTGTAATTCGAGTTTCAGAGAAGTTTGGCACTTCGTAGATAGGCTGACGGATGAGCCGGTTGAATCTTCAGGAGCTATATCCTTTGTTGGTAGGCTGTCGGATGAGACTGGTGGCATGTGGTCTTCGGAGGCTAAATTGGGTCATTGTTGAGAAGAGACTCCAAGCAGTTCGCAGAATCTCGTTTAGGCTGTTGAGCTACCACTGAAAAGCTAGAATCGCGGTCACCGCATATATCACTGTCTCGTAGTTCGTGTTGAAGATCAGACAGTGTTTGCGGCAGCGGGTTTCTCCGTTTTTTGTATTTGTTATCGTACTCGCTCAGGCGGGTCGGATCTCAGGGACCCGTGACCTAAATTCGTTAGAACCAAGCTAGCCTATATTTGAAATCGTCGCACTTTTATTTATTTATTTAATCTATTAAACGGCCAGCTTGGGCCATACTAAACAACAACTGTTAACAACTAACATTGGGGTGGGCAAAAATATAATCTACCCAAAATCAAATGCTGAATACAGCTCACGGTTCCATGCCTGCCACACAGGTAACGATAGCCAGATGTTTGGGCCCGAGAGAATCACAAGGAGTGGATTGCTAGACCGAAGAATCCGGGTCTGAAGAGAGACCGACGCCTGAGTTCCCCAAAAGAAGGAAGACCCTCACCAACAAACATCCCGAAAGCACAACAGTTCCAAGGTTGACCATGTAGCCACCGGAATGAATTGTTATAAAGAACCCGAAAGTTATTCTCGCATTTCACAGATAGATGTAGGGTGGGTTAGTGACAAACAATACAGTGGAGTACAGTAAGCCCTGAAAAGGAAAGTTTTAACTGAAGAATCACAACTAGAAAACTTTCTAATAAGGATATAAGCTCGGACACACAGTGAACGAGACACCACTGAAACGTGGAGGTCGTCTCTAAGTGAACTGCCATACAAGAAGTCTTCTTTGTATTGTAGATTACATCATTAGCCACGGCAAACCGGTCACAGACAGCCAGAAGCTTGTTCAGGGCTGCTACAGTTTGGGCAAGAATGGCAAGGTCATCTGTGTAGCTAAGGTTAATAAAGCAAAAACCCTGCACAAAGCAAACAACACTATATTAGCCAGCGAAACATTTAGTTCATCCACATACAGGTTATATAATAAAGGAGAAAGGACACCACCCTGTCTAACATTAAGAACATAGAATGGCAGACTTAATTTACCTCCCCACTTTACACGAAATCTCTGTGTCTGGAACCAAGCAGCCAACGTACCAACAATACGAGGGTCCACAAACCCGCGAGACCATCTTAAAATGAAGCTTCTCGTGGTTGACCCTATGGAACGCCGCCTTTGCATCGATGAACGCCGTCTTTGCATCGATGAAACAAACAAGTACAGGGCTTGAAAACAACCAGAAATACTTTATAACTGTCTTTAAAATAAAAATACAAAACTCAGTCGAAGATTGAAGAAGGCGAAGACTTTTAGACCCGGAACGCAGTTTATCTACGCTGCAAACTACGTTCCGTCGGAATGTTAGACCTGGAACGCAGTTGAACAACGTTTCTAACTACGTTGCGTCGGATTGTAAGACCCGGATCGCAGTTAATCTACGCTTCAACTACGTGGCTAGGATTAGACTCGGAACGCAGATAACCTACGCTTCAAACTACGTTGCCTCGTGATTGTTAGACCCGGAACGCAGTTGAACAACGTCTCTAGCTACTTTGCGCCGGATTGTTAGACCCAGAGCGCAGTTAATCTACGTTTTAAAATATTTTTGCCGAACGTCGGATCGTGTGACCCGGAACGTAGCCTGGGTTACTTAAAGCAAACTACTTTTGCCGAATGTCGGATCGTGAGACTCGGAACGTAGGCTAGGTACGACGGATCGTGAGACCCGGAGCGTTGGTTGGGCTACGCTTATTAATTACGATGCGTCGGATCGCAGGACCCGTAACGCAACCTACCAAAATTTACATATAATAGCCTACTCGAGCCGGATCGTAAAATTCTGCCCAAGAACCGGATCGCTAGGACTCATAGTGTACTATAATATCTACATACCTTGTAGTAACTATCCCATGCCACCAATATTGGGTATAGGAACTGCTTCATTCAGAACTCTCGTAACAAGTGACATATAATACTGATTCCGACCCCTTTATATAGACGCGTGATTGAAATAGCAAAATGAATGGAAAATGCCGTGACGCAATGAATGACGAGGGGTCGGGAACTCTATAAACATAACATCGTTCACAACAGCTAGGGCCATCAAACAATGAAGATTCCTTTCCAGAAAGACCCATTTTACCGGAGAAAATATTCAGCATAACCTCAGTTCTTTTCAGAACTGTTGGGACAAGCTTTTGGGTGGACTTGCTTTTTCTTTGACCAATTTTCAGAAAGCATGTTGTGAAAAAAGCTCGCAAACATAAGAGAATCCAATTGGATTAATTCCGTATCTCAGCATCTCCGTTCTGGAGAACCCATAGGCTTGGCAGATATTTGAAGCCCAGGCTTCTGATCGGCGATCTTGAGGAAACCGAATAGAGCAAACCTCTCAGAGGTAGAGGTGCAGTCGGTAGACAGCAATTCGTCAATGATTGAATCTTTTCCCTGTTGGAATAGACAGTGAAAGAGGGAAAAGTTGTTTGCGTCAAATGTCGATAAAATTATGGCACGTAGGGAGCCAAGTATCAAAATAGTAATTTCTATCTAATGTCTTAACTGTTTATTACAAATACAAATAAATTGAAAAAACAAGAACAGTGTGGTACTTCTGAAGACATAAAAAAATAATCAGTCGAGTCTCATAATTCTTTGATAATCAAGCGGGGATTTTGTCGTTCTGCGTGGGTTTTTTCTCAAGCAGAAACAGCAACCTGCAATCAAGTTCAAATCTAAATAAACTGGTGGCGTTCGACCAGTAAGAGAAGGTAATCAGAATGAATTAATGAATTTATTCCCAATAAAGCCCAAGGGCCATGGCGGGAAACATAACACAATAACAAAAAACAAAATATCATAGACATGAAAACAAACCAGAAATCAACTTCTTGGCCATACCATACAACTTCAGAGAGTGGTGCTCTGATACACCTCTATGCCACCTCTGAATCTCTTGATCTCTTAGCCTTTCTTTCACTAACTTAGCTAACTTACCTATGGGGTAACCTGGTCCCACTCCATCACACCACAGACCCCCAAAATGGATTAGGTCTTTAAGGTCCAAGTCTCCAAACATAGTTTGTATGATTGCTTTATTCTTCTTAACAGGAAATGTCAGGTTCGAAGCACTTTGTAGCATCTCCGTGACTGGAAGCACAGGTCCATGCCAGGCCCATGCTTGTTCATGGTTTCACAATCAAGTCGGAGATCAGAGCTTCTGAGAACTTCCACATCAGCAGGGATAGGAATTTACACTGCTTCCCAACTGTGCTTTCAATCCTTTATATATTTCCACCAATACATCAGATAAACCACTTATTTTCATACAAAACATTTCTGTCCACATACTTCTTCTGATACAGCTTTTAACCTTGAAATTCCGGCTTCTCCACTACTATAGATCCTCAGAAGCTGAAAACGTATCTTTTCCGGGCTTGCTTCATGTATTGATTGTCAATTAATACACTTCTACTAAATTTTGGCTATCAGCTCTTGACTTAACATTTCTTTTTGCGTATTCCTTCTTGCGGACAAGTTCGAGCTTCCATACATGGAACTTTAATAGCAAATCTCCCACACTGACTTCCATTCTCGACAACTGAACCCAACACTTTGGTATTTATCTTCGAATGATACTGGCCGAGTCAGTTCATGTTTCTTGATAAATGACTTTGCTCTGAAAAGGACATCAAGTTGGGCACACATAACAAACTTCAGAAGTTACAGTGGTATTGTCAAGTGTTCGGCTATTAACTAATTAGTTCCATCCTGGAAAGCTGTCGGTACGCATTTTAATAACAGCATAAGTTTATTTAGTTTTTTGTGACAGTACTTGAAACCGACTCGCAGCAACTCTTTTCTCGAGGGAAACAAAAAAGTTGGAGACAAGATACTTTGCTTTGTCGTTTGGCAGCAAATACTACCCTCCTGAAGTTCACAATCAAGTTGAAGAGTCTAGTTACGTGAAATCATCAATTTCAACTGTCTATTACTTTAGTGCAGCCACTTTGAATTACTGATGGTCTGTACTATCAAATAAACCTTCTTTATTATCCAACAATTAAATTTTCCTGCTTTAGAAAGTGAATTATTTACTTATTCAGTCTGAGGCAAGGAGACTTTTAGCAGCTCTTTGCCTAAAGACAATCTAGGACTCTTATGAAAGAGTTGCAAAACCTTGACGCCAGAGAGCCAAAGTGTTGGCTGCACATGCTTACAGAAAATTGCCAGTAAAAGTGCCATTTACAAAGGTATTTCCGTCAAACCGAACTCAAATTATAATAAGACATGAGCTACTTGAACCTCTGAAAGAACTTTAACAGAGGCTGCGATGGCCTTGAGCTTAAACTTTTATTTGGTGAATTATTTCCTCCTTCGGGAAACTATAAATACCTCATTATACCCCGATTTCAGCTTACTACTAGTAAGTAGCCAGGGTCTAACTTCTGCGGTTTTTACGGAAAGTGTGGACCTTGGGCCGGATTGATGAATACGACCCTGCATTTTGGAAAGTTCCATAGAGCTCTTGCCTGTGGCCAAAAGGATGGTTTTTGCTTGTCCTCGAGCCTTCCTTCCAACTCTCCAACTCTCGCTGATCCAACTTGGTCTGGTAGCTAAGGTAGGCTATTTCAGTTTAAACTACTACGTTTGCAAGAAGCAAAGGCTCTTGGGGATTTCTTCACATCTTGGACCCATACAAAAATGGACCCATCTTAGACCCATGCGAAAATGAGCTTCTATGTACTGTTATCCGCAACAAAAGTAGCCAATCACTGTTATGGGGACCTGAGTTCAAGCTTTTAAGGGCTATCCACTTTCAAGCTACAAACATTTTTTCTCGAGAGAAATCGGAAACTTTGTCTAGTTCCATCGACCCTGAAAACTTTTCAGATCTTGAAAACTCAAGAGGAAAGTCCAGCCTTTAAACGCTTCCACTCCAGTCCCTGATCAAGTGTGACTGGCACCTTTTTTGCGGGCGATAGACTTGGATAGAAATAATGCACCACCTTACTATTCCAGCTGGAAAGCTCTGTGCGATTGTAGAACAGGAGGGCCTAATTTCCAAGAATGTGCACAATTATTTTTTACTCGGGATCTTCCTCAGTCATATTCCTCTTTTACAATCTTGGTTAAATACAAGAGATCTGGCACACTCCCTCCTGGTCATTATTCCCTCCTGTGAACCTCCTCTTGCTTTAGGTAAGTTTTTTTCCAGGTTTTCTTATAGATTTCAGTCTGCTAGACACTCGATTATACTTAAAAAGAAAAATACAAAACTGTTAGATTTAGACGCAAAAAATACGAACTAAGACCTGAGTTGTCTTATCAAATTGTCTCATTTTCGTCATTACTTGCTGGCCCAGCAAAAATGCCCTATCTCTCTCCTCCTCGCCTCCCTTCAAAAGAGACAGTGGTTCGTCTACATCGGATGAAACCTCTTCTGCCTTTCTTTTTGCTCCACTCAATTTCTTTCCACCTGTTGGCATCTTTTCAGTACTGTTGACCAGAAAAGAAGAGCTTGTTCCTGTATCAACTTGCCCTGATCCATTTTCCATTCTTTTTGTTATTTTTCCAGTGGAACCCTTTTTTCCTTGTACCGAACTCGTTCCTTTTCCGCTTTGCTCATAACTGCCTGACAGAATCAGCTCTAAAGCACTATCAACTGTATTCGCATCAATAGCATCTCCACAACCACTGTTCTCCACACAAGTTTCGCCATCACTTTCAACAGCATAGTTGTCATCACCAGTAGAAAAGTCTGGCGAAAAATCTGGGAGCCCAGGTATTGATGTCACAGTTCTCTTTTGTTCTCTGTTTCGAGCCACGACGTAATTGAGAAATTAAACGAAACTTACCTAAGTTGAAGTTTGATTGTAATTCTACTCCATAAGGAGTTGTCGACGAGAGTGAGCGTTTATCTGAGAATGAACGTTAGGCTCACGACGTTGATGGTACACAATAATCAGGTTTTAAAGGTAACCAGGAGAAGGCAGAAACAGGCAAAACGGAAAGTGAGAGTTCGAGGCGGGAGGGAATGGGCAGATAAACTCTCACTCTCGTCGACAACTCCTTATGGAGTAGAATTACAATCAAACTTCAACTTAGGTAAGTTTCGTTTAATTTCTCAATTCTACGCGGAGTTGTCGACTCCGCTCGAGTTTCCCTGAGACTTTAAAGAACGTTTTGACCTGAATTTCTTCTCCTGGTGTCAATTCTATCCAATAGACACTGGTATAACAAATCTTCAGGTATTATTTCGAATAAACTTAACGTTTCGTACAGTAAATGATAAAAAAATAGACACATCCTCATCTATTGTTGGTTTGTTGTAAAATCTCTGGAATGTTCTGGCAGAGGCCCATCCGACATGCTGCAATATAGAATTAATGTCATACCCTTTTATCTTGAGACGGGAAGCCGAAGCTGCTCGTGTACTGTGAGCACTGAAGTTGTCAACTCCAGCCAAAACCAGAACTTCTTTCAACCAACGGGACAAAATGTCTTTAGAAGCAACTGCAACTGGCTTCCTATGCGTAAGGAATAACCCGTTTGGCCGATTATCTTGTCGAGTCATCTCTAAATATTTATCAATATGCAACACTGGGCATATCGACGAATCATGGACATATCGTTCAAATTTCCGCTGACCAATATGCCTGTTCGGTCTAGTAGTTTTCGTTGCTTGATCAATCGTAAAAATGCAATACGAATCATGGCGATCCATGCCCGAAAATTGTGAACAGACTAAGAGTTTGCACCCTTTCCGAAGAGCATAAGGCTAATAACATAACAAGTTTCAGTGTCAAATTCTTGAGCGATATCTCTTGAAGAGACCAATCGTTAGACCGAAACAACGAAAAAACCTTCTCTACGTCCCACGTGGCTGTATATCTTGGTAAACTTGGCCTACGGTTGAAAACGCCTCTCATAAACAGTCCACACATCTCTGTGGTTTCCGAACTCCGGTGTTTCCAAAATACTTGCTAACGCACTACGAGCTGTGTTTATTGAGCTGTAGCCAATACCTGTACTATACAAATCCGACAAGAAAGTCAACGCCTGCGCGACAGTTGCCTTGCGTGGTTAAAGACCTTGGTCTGAGCAGTAGCGTATCCATTTCTTAACTGAAACTTGGTACTGCTTTGTCGTAGCAGGGCGCCATGCGTCCATGATTATATGCTCGTTCCAGGCGAGTATCCTTCCACTGCAAATCGTTCCTTCCACGGGTCAAACAGGCCATCAGGTAGAAATAAGGTTTTCTCATCAGTGGGCAAAAATACTGGATCTACGACCAAAAGTGACTGCAGAACCGGATACCATGTTTGGGTACTCCAGTTAGGCACTATAATGACTCCCGCTACCCCATCACGTCTGACTTTTTGCAAAATTCTTAATATTAGACCGAACGATGGAAATGCATAGAAAAACTTTCCACTCCAGTTCATTAGGAACGCGTCGACGAAGCATGATTCGGGGTCTAGCTTCCAAGAGACAAATGGTTTCATTTGGCAATTAATCCTAGAAGCAAACAAGTCAATCTCAAAAGCATCTGAGACCAAATCCCTTAGCGCACGGAATATCGTTGGATCAAGCATCCATTCTTTCTCAGCCTCGAACTTTCTGGAAGCTTTGTCTGCCGCACCATTTTCTCTCCCTGGAATATGTTCCGCGGATATCCACCCGCCATTCTGTACGACCAAGTTCCAAATGTGACGAGTATATAAATTTGTCATGTGTGAACGACATCCACCCATCTTATTGTCGGATTTCACTCTTAACATGCAATAGACCACTCGCGCGACGCAATCTTAAGTGGCGTTTTACAAACAAAGCCCCATCCTGACAAAGACGCATCACTGTCATACATTATGTCAACTGGCCGGTCATGGATGAGTTTACAACAATTATTGGATATGTCCAACCACCAACTAAGGTCGCGACGAACCGTTTTGGGCAAAATTAGCGAAGCCGAATATCGACCCTTGTTCTCCTTCAGTGACCTGGTTTTTACCATTTCGGTTTCTCTGTAATACAAGGGGCCAAGGGGAACTGCTGGGAAGCTCGAAACTACCAGACCGAGGATCTCAGCTAGTGCCTGTAGTGTCGGGGAAGTGACTGCAAGCAATTCCGTTACTGCCGCAATAATTTTGTTTGTTTTTCTATTCGGAAGGCTGACTGTCATCTGTATAGAGTCCAAAATGAAACCAAGGAACTCTAATCTAGTTGTGGGGATCAACACCGACTTTGTCGGATGTACCACAAACCCCAGTTTCTGTACAAGTTCAACCGTAAATCGAACGTTAGACTCGCACTCATTTCTATTCTTTCCGACTAATAAGGAATCATCTAGATAATAGACCGACTGTAATTTTTGGGCGCGTAAATGTGAGAAAACCGGCTTCATTAATTTGGTCATAACCCGGGGCGCTGATGACAATCCATTAGGCATGCACTGATAAGCATAAACCCTGCCATCAAAACTAAAACACAACCAAGAACAATCTTCCCGATAAATTGCCAGTGAATAGTAAAAATCTACCAGATCTATGGATGCCATGAAACAATTAGGCGTCATTAACCATATTGCCGACTGCAAAGATTCCATCTTGAAATGCTTATATTTAATAAACGAATTCAACTGTTTAAGATTCAAAATAAATCTCAAACTCCCATCTTTTTTGGGGGTCGTGAAGATGGGAGATAAGCAAGAAATGTTTCGCAAATCTTCCTCTTGTACCTCAAAGATAACTTCTTTCTTTAGCAAAGAAACAATTTCATCAGAAATGGCTATACCCTCGGAGGCTGAAAATTTTTGATTTGCTCGTATGATCTGAAATGACGGAATCTCTGCAAACTCCAAAGAGTAACCATTTTGTACAAAGTCTAAGATTCTCTTATCAGACGTAATCTGCTTCCAGTCACAAGCGTGCTCCCTAACTCTCCCACCTTTAAAGTTACTTGCGGCGATAGTCGCTCTAGTCAAGGTGTGAGCAACAAAACTGGAAAACGAATTACCATTTAGTCGACTTTCCTCTTGAATTTGTTCGACCTGAACCGGTCGTTCCTGTTGGCCCTGAAGATGCGGTTGGCTCGGTCGTTGCGGTTGTAGCGGGAGGGAATCCACCTTCGGACCCCCCCCGTGTACCCGTTTTTTGGAACCGAGTTTTGGGTGGACTTCGTAGATCTCTTCACCTCCGCAACCGTCTTGGCCTTTCGCACAGTCTTGGCCCAATCATTTCCAAAAAGCTGGTGCGTGACCTTTATTTCAGGGCTACATATAGCCGTAGCAAGGGTGGTATCGTCACTTACGTCACGCTTCATTGCGTAACGCCTCTTAATACTTAGATCAAAATTTACCACCCCAAGCATGTTGATGGTGTCGTGGAGATTGCTGACAATAAGTTCCTTCAGTTGTTTGTCCTGAATGCTGAGTGCCGCATCACACGACTCGATAACGGCAGTGGTCGCAGCCACAATAGTTCTTTGAGCGTTAACCGCCCGGTTATCTTTGGTTTTCGAGGCGTGTGATAGCCCACTCCACAGTTCCGGGTTGACTTTTGGGACCAGGACCTTGTCAACGTTCTTAGGCATTGGGTGCCGGTCCATGATCTCTTCTAGTGTAGCGATTTCGACTGGGGTGGAGAAAGCTGCGTTTGCCATTTTTGCCAAACGCTTGTGCACCTTCTTTCCCTGAGCCTTCTCTGATCTTTTGTCAACCTTTCTCAACAAATCGTCATTTTCTTTTTGTTTTTTAGACTTATGCCGAGTCGGCGACTTTTTCCTCTTTCGCGAACTATGACCCTGCTCATGAGATTCGGGCGTCTCGGAGAATTCATCAGATTCATAACTGACAGGGGCTGTCCCCGATTGACCGGCGGTGTCCGCCTGTTTGTGACCGTGTCGGTCTCGGTTTGTGCCGTGTCGGCTGGTACTGCTGTCCGAGTCGGACTCCGAATTGATTCTCCTGAAACAGCTAGTTCTCAGAGATCTCGGCTCGCTGTCGTCACTGTCTGCTATATCGCTAATACCTTCCAGCCCCTCCAGAACCGCTTCCTCACTATCAGACATTTTATTATAACTTCAAATTTCTCTTGCACCATCAACGTAGAAAGCTAACATTCAACTGATTATTGTGTACCATCAACGTCGTGAGCCTACCGTTAATTCTCAGGGAAACTCGAGCGGAGTCGACAACTCCGCGAATGGAGTAGAATCCAACATAAATTCCATTAGTTTGTAAAGGGTCCACTTATCCTTACTGCCACCACCGTCTCCACTCTTTCCTTTTGAAAAAGTTCTCCAAACTTTCTCTTCAGTGAATCCCATACCTTTCTTGCTTCACTACCTAGAAAGAAAAGATTTTGCTTTCATTGCCATTTGGAAATGTTAACCTTGGAAAGACGGTTTAACAAACAGCGAAAGCAACTCTGCTGGAGTGGGATTGACTATTCAGTATGACAATGAGCTTCCATGATATTTCAGCGTGGCTGAGAAAAGAAATTCTGATCTTGTTCTTATATCAGTTTGAGACAGTCAGGGGTACTGGCACTGTGCGAAATTTCAACTGAAGTTGCTGCAAAATTTAAAGAAAACAACTCTATTGCATTAACTGTCATCAGGCGAAGTTAGTTGGGACTAATGGAGAGTGAGATGATGTGTACTGGGTTACTATATTTCAAAATTGTAGCCCCTGACTGACACTAGCTGTAGGCTGCCATGGTAGTTGAACTGATTCATACTTCGAAGTTGGTATGAAATTCATCTCGAACCTGAAATGGTTTCATAGTAGAATTTTGAAGATAGAAACATTAACCTCTTTCAGTAGGTACTCTAAAAATGTTTAAATTGTGCGTCCCTGGTGCAGAAAGAGGTCAGATGCTGTGAATCTTATTTGCGACACATCTCCCTGAAGTTAGACTAGAACCGAGAAATATTCACACAACAGGGTGAGAAACCATTTTAACTTCATTTTTCAAAATTTCATTTCTGGCCTAAACCAGCGGCGCCATTTCAGTAAACCTTAGGGGGTTTACCACATAAGGTTTAAAATTACGAAAATCAGCCTGTTTTCTGCTAAAATACAGAGATTTTGGTACATCGTGTGCGAAATTTACGGTTTTAAAACTGCCTTTATGTCAGTATCTCAGACAACAAGGAATATAAACAAACAAACTTCAGAATTTTGGGCCCCTCGAAAATTGAGGGGGGGGCGTGACCCCCCCTCCAAATGGTGCCACTGGCCTCAACATCAGGAAAAATGGCAACAATAATAACTGACAATAACAAGTCAGGAAAACAAACATGAGACAGCAGGCTAACCAAACTCCAGAGTTGTCCTAAATTTGTGGTTTTAGCAGTCTGGCCTCGGTGAAAAGTTTGCCATATAGGCTACCTGTCAGGCAAAAGTTTGCCAGACACCGGAGGCCAGAGTTCTTGAAAACACCAAATTAAGGTGGTCTCTGGCGACTGGCTCGGTTAACAAGAACTAAAAATTGGCCATATTCCCGTTCTACCTGTCTGAAGGGTTTCAAATTTCTGACGCTCCTTTTTTGCTGGTGAGCATACACAATAAAATGACTTTTCACGCTTTTCAGTTTTGTTATACAGTAGAGGTATGCTTATTTGAACACCTCTCTCAATTTGTTCATAATTTAGTGTTGTTTCTTGCCTATAAAACAGACAAACAGAAAGGGAAAATAACAAACTTGGTATCAATGTACAGCTAACTGTTTCAGCAATCCTTTTAGCACCAAACTAAATTTTAAAGTTGTTGATAAATAGATTCTTCAAATTTTAAACTTCTCCATCTTCCATTTGCTGATTTGTACAATGTAAAGAGATTTGGAAAGAGCCATCTGCTGGTTTGAATGCGCATGTCTACCTGTGAAATTTTGTATCTAGCTTGATATAAATGCGGCGTCACATAGTGACATAAATGTGTTTAATTTCGAACTGCTAGGTGCCAGTTTATGAACACATTTTTTAGCTTGAAATAGTTGAAAGAAGAAACAGAACTAGAAGTAAATAATGCCCAAGTCATTCAAAAGTCTGATCAGGGTGGTTAAACAGGACATTGATTAAACGTTTTTGGCAAGTATTGTGCAGTAAAAGTTGCCTGGTGTGGGTTTTAGTGTTTTCTTCAGTGACCATTTACTGTCAGCAGACATTCAAATAAGCATACCTCTACTGTACCCCAGACGAACTGGCATGCTCACTCAGAACAAGGCAGCACAAGAGGGGATTGGTAGGCTACTCTGGAGACCAGTCTGGCAACAACTCTGGCAATAAAAAAAGATGCAGCTAATACAGTTAGTTAAACTGCAAATGTTATTAGAATAGGATTTGAATGAAGTATGTTGCCACATTGACCTGCGTTTACCTTCTGGAGTCCTCATCATTGTTAGTTAGATCTTGCCAGAAAAAAAAGGCGAATTTCAATGATGAGAATAGGACTTACCTTTCAGGGCCATATCCAGCTCGATTCATTGAAGCTGCTATCGCCTCCCAGCTAGCACTCACAACATTTTTGTCAGAATAAAACTTCTCACTTCTTTGTATAAGTATGGCTTGTTTTTTCACTATATCGATGAAAAATTCCCAGTACTCGAAGGGCTGGGAGTTCCAGCCAGTCATGATCCTTTTTATAGAATTTTTTTTATAGATTTTATAGAACACACAGCTCCTGATCTGATCCTAAGGTATCGGGAAATTGCGAATAACCAAACATGTTGGCGATTAAAGCGGGAAATAATAAAGGTTTACTTCCGACACCGATGACGATATCGCAAAATAACAGCCAGACGGACATTAAAAATAGTATATCCCAGCGGAAGGCGAGGTAGTTCCGAAAAATATCTACCGTTTACACGTCAGAAAAAAATGTTGAGTATTTTTCTGGTTTTTGCTCACAAGTCAACGAGCATAGTAGTCTTTAAACAATCAAAGAAGTAGATACTAGCGGTGAATCCACAGCGTAATTTACCAACGATTTCAAAATACTGCAACAGAAACAGTGAATAGTGCGAGGGGTCCTTTAAGTCACTCATGTTTCCGGCAACGCGTGGTTTTAAGAAGATCTTATCAGCTGCCTCAGTCTCAGTGCTGCTGCGATGTGTTCTTTAAAACAAGAACACCTTACCTTCATTCAACGGCTTGTAGGAAGCTACTACAGTCCCGGAAAAGTCTTTCGTAGTTGGAGAAGCAGAAAAAATGAAACTTCCCGACTGCGCAGAAGTTGGTGTTGTCCGAGGAGTTTCAGCTACATCTCGATCAGACAACGTCAGCGTGCCTAAATCTGGCTGGTGCTGCTGTCGGACTCTCTGTAGTTAAACGGTTATAGGCATGCGACATTAAGAGCGTATCCCACCCTTCTAACAATAGTAACTACAATTTACTATGCGAACCGTTCCAAACCTTCTCGAATAGTAACTATTTGCTTACCATGCTCGGGAGCGTAGTAAGCATGGTAACTACGAAGCTCTGTAATGTGATTAAACCGATTGGTGGAACGTGAACAGACCGTAGTGTCATGATACTTTGCCAAAAATGAAAAAATGTGTTCCAGTCTTGACGCCAGCAAGCCAAAATTCGTGACGTCAGTGCGTATTAACTTTGGTAAGTAGGGTGGAACACGCTCTAATTGGTTTGATTCAAGTGTTAAGATATCATAACGGGTAATAAGCCAATCCATACTAAAGCGATCCATACCTACAGGGGAAGATAAACTTGGTCAATTATATGGACGTGAACGAAGAATCTCGTGAAATTAAGAGGCAATAACATTACTTTGCCTAGATGTGTCTGCAAACAATCTTACCGAACCGCAACCTATCTTACCTGAAATAGTTTCACCGGGATATAGTGCTACTAGCTCTAGTTCATCACTTGAATGTTTCAGGAGAACGTGCTTCAGTGCTTTGTCTGAGTTGAGGATAAGTCCGGTCATTCGTACAGCAAGCCGTATATCTGTGATTTGATAATCGTCATTGCCTTTTACCATGTTCTCGAGCGCTGCAAACAAAACATTGTTACCGACTCTAGTCAGCAAATCCAAAGATGGAAACCAATAATTTAATTAGTAAGTTTAATAGTAATGTTGTAACCATTAAATCATGAAACCTGAAAAACACTGATAGCTTAAATACGAATAGAGATATAGGATATAGGATACCAAATCATCTACAGATCACAGGTCAATCCGCTACTGATCACATATAGTAAGCCAATGTAAGTCCCAAAATTCAACATTGTTTCTTTTTGAACTTATGACTTTTAGTGCATTTTGTGCCTTGCAAATTAAAAAGAACTCAAACTTTGCTGCAAGCTTTAAGGACTGTAAACAACTCTATAAGGATATATGAAGGTTCAAAGTATTATTTTCATTTTTAGAAGACATAATACAGGGATCGACTAAAAGGAGGAAGGGAAGGGAACGCGAGAAAACGAGGAAGGCGTACTAAAACGAAGAAGGCCATACTAAAACGAGGAAGGCTGTCACCGGAATTCAAGTTTGCGAAAACGTGGAAGGCCCTTCCTCTGTTTAGTATTCCTTGAAAGGTTGGTAACTATCCACATTCTTAGTTCACCGTTCCCTTCCTCGTTATAGTATCATGCGGTGTGTAGGCATTAAGTTCAGTGAGGGGTCGGCAACTATCAGAATTGTAACTTATCGTTCTCGTCCTCGTTTTAGTGCTTTGAGGGGTCGGCAACTAGAATTCTCAGTTCAGCGAGGTGTCGGTCAATTGATTCAAATCCACCATCTCCTTCCTTCTTTTAGTACCTTTATACGTTAGTATCATGCGAGGGGTAGCAAACTAACACCCTTAACGTTCTCCATTTCTTTCCAGTGATTCTTTATAAGTGATGAGTCTCGAGTGGCGTCCTTCATCGATTCATGCAAGCAGTACAACCTTCGGGACAGAGAATACGCGATTGCAAACCACTGAAGCCGATTGGAAGTCTTACAGCAACATTGCCAGAAATTTCGTCGCGCACCCGTGTGTTGAACGTATGCGACTGTATCTGTTAATCTGTTCTGATGCCTTGAATTCCAAGTCCAGTGAGGCGTTGGCAACTAGAATTCTCATTCAAGTGAGGTGTCGGCAAATAACTTTAGTATCCTGTGATGGGTATGCATCTAACGTCACCTCTTTCTTAATTTGCTTGAGTGGTTGGGGTGAGGGGTCGGCATCTAACTTTAGTAACCTATGCTGCGTTCGATTTTAGTATTTCTTGTCTCGGTCTTGTCTTCTTGTTACAGCCTTTCCACGGCTTCAACCAGTTTTATTAGCCTTTCCAGGTGAATAAAACGGACAAGCATAACAAATAAAACGCATTATTCGAGAAATCTAAACGAGAAAGAACCGAAACTTGCTCCCAGATCATGTCATCATTCAAGGTGTCCTGTGACAGGAACAGCTGACAATTGTCAGCTGACAGGACAAATAAAACGGCATTGAGCAGACACGGCAGTTAAACGAAGCGTCATTTGGCTGACAGGGCCGAGACAAGGGTAAATCGAATGCGGCTTTAGTATCCCCTTGACGTTCACTATTCCTTTCCTGTGATTCTTGTTCCTATGATCTGGATTGGGGTCAATCCTCGATTCCTGTAGGCAGGACCACATCCGAGCGATTTCAAACCTTTGAAGCAGCCGAAACCACAAGCAAATCGCGCATCCGTGTGTTAAACGTTATGAGGCAATACCTGTTATAACCCTTGTAAGTGCTGTTTCAATAATAGCTGGTCGTAGCTGGAACAATCTGTATCTTTGAAGCTTTGTCTTCTTGTCATACCTCTTTTCGCCTATATAACCGCACGAAGAGGACAATGGTGTTAAAAGGACAGTTTTTTCTAGTAGGTTCATGCTAGGGATTATGGAACGCTAACTTAAGAGAAAAGAAAATAGAGGTTGAAATTTCTTAAAGAGGTTGAAATTTCTTAGCTCGCCTCCAGTTTCCTGTAAGTCCTTATTACGATCTGGAACATTCTCCTGGCGATTCTTTATAAACTTTCAACCGCTTTTGATCTCAATTTCCTTCTTTACAGGTCTTCGCAGACGACAAAATTCCAGTACCATGACAAAAAATCTTTTCATAATGTAATACACCTACATATAAAAATTCCAATGGTAGTTTCTAACATTTGCTCCCTCCTCCTCTTTCTCCATCTGCCCTCCTACTATCTTCCCTATCCCCATCTCTCCTTTCACTTCCCCTACTGGCCCTACTCCCTCCAGCCATATTCTGGGTTCTTTCCCCTCCAGCCTGTGAACTTTTTTTTCCTCGCTGCTCTTCTTGTTGCCTCTGTCTCCTCTGTCGCTGTAACTCATGTTTGTTCCTCTTCTTATTTTGTATCTTGAGGTAATTTGCATAGTCTCATAGGTCCTCCTGAAATGGAAAGGGAATAAAATAAAATCAGTGCAGGACAGGACTTGGCATCCCTGGCGACTAGTCGTAGTTGTGAAATAAATGGTGATATCCGATCGCAACGCTATCAGTCAGTAAAGTTTCAGTGAAGTATCTACAATACACACCAGGCCCGTATCCAGGAATTTATTTCGGAGGAAGTTTTTACCGGCGGGTCGACCTAGTCCATCTCGAAAGTTTGAAAAGATGCAGATCAGAGGTTAAAGCCTCTAAAAAACGATTAATATCGGTATTTCGAAGAATAGTCGTGTTTGGGTGGTGACTATTTCTAAGCCACTCTCGTCGAATCTCTAATATTCCAGCCAAGTTTCATCGCCCTAGCCAAACTGGAGTACCTTACCTCGCGATAACTGGAATTCCGACCCCCCCCCCTCCAACTCCCCTCACAGTACCCTGCAGGGCCAATCTGGTTCTGTAAATTATTTATCAGAGCATCTGTTTGTTATCCCACAAAGTTCGATCCCGATCTCTCCCGTCTTGTTGGATCCGGTCCGGACTTGAAAAAGATCACCAGAGGCATGTCCTCTATTCTGTTATTCAATTTCACTGCAATCCAATCACCCGTTCATCACTACGCATCACTCAATAATCCGGATTCCCCCTCCCTTCACTCCCCCACGATGATCGGATCGAGGAAGTCTTCGTTTCCTAGTCATGTAGATCGGGTATCTGTCTTCCAAGTGTCTGTGAAAATCTCCAAAACTGCCATTACGGGAATTCCAGGGTATCCTCTGTCTCCTCTGTCGCTGTAACTCCTGTTTGTTCCTCTTCTTATTTTGTATCTTGAGGTAATTTGCATAGTCTCATAGGTCCTCCTTTGAGGGGTCGGTAACTAGAATTCTCAGTTCAGCGAGGTGTCGGTCAATTGATTCAAATCCACCATCTCCTTCCTTCTTTTAGTACCTTTATACGTTAGTATCATGCGAGGGGTAGCAAACTAACACCCTTAACGTTCTCCATTTCTTTCCAGTGATTCTTTATAAGTGATGAGTCTCGAGTGACGACCTTCATCGATTCATGCAAGCAGTACAACCTTCGGGACAGAGAATACGCGATTGCAAACCACTGAAGCCGATTGGAAGTCTTACAGCAACATTGCCAGAAATTTCGTCGCGCACCCGTGTGTTGAACGTATGCGACTGTATCTGTTAATCTGTTCTGATGCCTTGAATTCCAAGTCCAGTGAGGCGTTGGCAACTAGAATTCTCATTCAAGTGAGGTGTCGGCAAATAACTTTAGTATCCTGTGATGGGTATGCATCTAACGTCACCTCTTTCTTAATTTGCTTGAGAGGTTGGGGTGAGGGGTCGGCATCTAACTTTAGTAACCTGCGATAGAAAGAGAAATTGAAAACTCCTCTTCTTTCATGGTTATGCAAGTAATGCCACCTCTTTCTCAATTTTATCATAGGCTAGACAGCTAATACATTCAAAGTTTACCTTACCTCTCTTCGTTTATGCTGCGTTTGATTTTAGTATTTCTTGTCTAGGTCTTGTCTTCTTGTTACAGCCTTTCCACGGCTTCAAGCAGTTTTATTAGCCTTGCCAGGTGAATAAAACGGACAAGCATAACAAATAAAACGCATTACAGAACCGAAACTTGCTCCCAGATCATGTCATCATTCAAGGTGATGACATCTTGAGGTAATTTGCATAGTCTCATAGATATAAAATAAAATCAGTTAATACTGTCTGCGACAAACTCATTTTCTCCATTATTAGCCCGAATGACAACTCATCAGTGCAGGACAGGACTTGGCATCCCTGGCGACAAGTCGTAGTTGTGAAATAAATGGTGATATCCGACCGCAATGCTATCAGTTAGTAAAGTTTCAGTGAAGCATCTACAATACACACCAGGCCCGTATCCAGGAATTTATTTCGGAGGAGGTTTTTACCGGCGGGTCGACCTAGTCCATCTCGAAAGTTTGAAAAGATGCAGATCAGAGGTTAAAGCCTCTAAAAAACGATTAATATCGGTATTTCGAAGAATAGTCGTGTTAGGGTAGTGACTATTTCTAATCCACTCTCGTCGAATCTCTAATATTCCAGCCAAGTTTCATCGCCCTAGCCAAACTGGAGTACCTTACCTAGCGATAACTGGAATTCCGACCCCCCCCTCCAACTCCCCTCACAGTGCCCTGCAGGGCCAATCTGGTTCTGTAAATTATTTATCAGAGCATCTGTTTGTTATCCCACAAAGTTCGATCCCGATCTCTCCCGTCTTGTTTGATCCGGTCCGGACTTGAAAAAGATCACCAGAGGCATGTCCTCTATTCTGTTATTCAATTTCACTGCAATCCAATCACCCGTTCATCACTATGCATCACTCAATAATCCAGATTCCCCCTCCCTCCACTCCCCCACGATGATCCGATCGAGGAAGTCTTCGTTTCCTAGTCAGTTAGATCGGGTATCTGTCTTCCAAGTGTCTGTGAAAATCTCCAAAACTGCCATAACCGGAATGCCAGGGTATCAAAATGTCCGGATCCAGTCCAGCTGTGTAAACGATTTATCGAGAATAGATGATTCTCCTGGCTTTTATTATGCTAAACTGTGGGTCCGGAGTCGACCTAATTGGTTACTGTTTGTAATCTCAACAAAGTTACAATAGCTCTGTATGAAAAATGTTTCCAATCCAAGAAAAGATCATTCGCCATTACGCCACAGATAATAAAATTGGCAAACGTTTGGTTCATCATGCCAAAATGATGAACGTGAAAATAAAACGAAATTACAACTGTGTCTTCTTTTTTCGTTTTCTGAACGTTACGCATAATGTCTTTGTCTTTAGCAGTGGGTGGCCATAGTGCCTAAACTATTTATTCTGTTGTTCCCTCGCCATCAGGTCTAACTACTGTTTTGGACTAGACTTTGCTTGGTTTTCCCATTTTATAACAAAGTGCACATTCAGTATGCAAACTCATAGTTTTACCTCACAAATTTTACATTTAAATACCATGCCAATTTTCTAAGCAGTTCAGAGATCAGTACCTATTGTTTTTAATTAAACATCTATTAGTGCAATAAGCGAGTGCACATATAAATCTTTTAGGATTTTTCTTTTAAAGATAAGTAGGGCATGAATTTTTCATAAAGTCTTCTATGAAATAAAATATGAGATGCTGAACCACGGTACGCTCATTGTCTTTCTAAGAAATCGCTCTATAGCCTAAATATATTATCAATATTCTAGCCTAGGACTGCTAAACCGCTAAGTAAACTTCTTCAAAACAGCACAAGAGCTAGATGTGCGTAGTATACGCTAAATGGAACCAGAACTTCCCTATCCCCATCTCTCCTTTCACTTCCCCTACTGGCCCTACTCCCTCCAGCCATATTCTGGGTTCTTTCCCCACCAGCCTGTGAACTTTTTATTTCTCGCTGCTCTTCTCGTTGCCTCTGTCTCCTCTGTCGCTGTAACTCCTGTTTGTTCCTCTTCTTATTTTGTATCTTGAGGTAATTTGCATAGTCTCATAGGTCCTCCTGAAATGGAAAGGGAATAAAATAAAATCAGTTAATACTGTCTGCGACAAACTCATTTTCTCCAATATTAGCCCGAATGACAACTCATCAGTGCAGGACAGGACTTGGCATCCCTGGCGACAAGTCGTAGTTGTGAAATAAATGGTGATATCCGATCGCAACGCTATCAGTCAGTAAAGTTTCAGTGAAGCATCTACAATACACACCAGGCCCGTATCCAGGAATTTATTTCGGAGGAAGTTTTTACCGGCGGGTCGACCTAGTCGATCTCGAAAGTTTGAAAAGATGCAGATCAGAGGTTAAAGCCTGAAAAAAACGATTAATATCGGTATTTCGAAGAATAGTCGTGTTTGGGTGGTGACTATTTCTAAGCCACTCTCGTCGAATCTCTAATATTCCAGCCAAGTTTCATCGCCCTAGCCAAACTGGAGTACCTTACCTCGCGATAACTGGAATTCCCACCCCCCCTCCAACTCTCCTCACAGTGCCATCAGAGCATCTGTTTGTTATCCCACAAAGTTCGATCCCGATCTCTCCCGTCTTGTTGGATCCGGTCCGGACTTGAAAAAGATCACCAGAGGCATGTCCTCTATTCTGTTATTCAATTTCACTGCAATCCAATCACCCGTTCATCACTACGCATCACTCAATAATCCGGATTCCCCCTCGCTCCACTCCCTCACGATGATCGGATCGAGAAAGTCTTCGTTTCCTAGTCAGTTAATCGGGTATCTGTCTTCCAAGTGTCTGTGAAAATCTCCAAAACTGCCATAACCGGAATTCCAGGGTATCAAAATGTCCGGATCCAGTCCAGTTGTGTGAACGATTTATCGAGAATAGATGATTCTTCTGGCTTTTATTATGCTAAACTGTGGGTCCGGAGTCGACCTAATTGGTTACTGTTTGTAATCTCAACAAAGTTACAATAGGTCTGTACAAAAAATGTTTCCAATCCAAGAAAAGATCATTCGCCATTACGCCGCAGATTATAAAATTTGCAAACGTTTCGTTCATCATGCCAAAATGATGAATGTGAAAACAAAAACGAAATTACAACTGTGTCTTCTTTTTTCATTTTCTGAACGTTACGCATAATGTCTTTGTCTTTAGCAGTGGGTGGCCATAGTGCCTAAACTATTTACTCTGTTGTTCCCTCGCCATCAGGTCTAACTACTGTTTTGGACTAGACTTTGCTTGGTTTTCCCATTTTATAACAAAGTGCACATTCAGTATGCAAATTCATAGTTTTACCTCACACATTTTACATTTAAATACCATGCCAATTTTCTAAGCAATCAGTACCTATTGTTTTTGAATTAAACATCTATTAGTGCAATAAGCGAGTGCACATATAAATCTTTTAGGATTTTTCTTTTAAAGATATGAATTAAACATCTATTAGTGCAATAAGCGAGTGCACATATAAATCTTTTAGGATTTTTCTTTTAAAGATAAGTAGGGCATGAATTTTTCATAAAGTCTTCTATGAAATAAAATATGAGATGCTGGACCACGGTACGCTCATTGTCTTACTAAGAAATCTCTCTATAGCCTAAATATATTATCAATATCCTAGCCTAGGACTGCTAAACCGCTAAGTAAACTGCTTCAAAACAGCACAAGAGCTAGATGTGCGTAGTATACGCTAAGTGGAACCAGAACAGCTAGTAAGGCAGGCATATCACAAAGCACAATCCAATCTAACTAAAAATAAAAGTAAATTTGGAAATAAAAACTAATAAAGTGGATACGGTACAAACTAGAGGTATGCTCACTTGAACAGTTAAAACGTTTGGACAGTGTAGTTTTTGGCTTTTTATGAGAATGAAATCTTTATTTTGCTACTTAGTCAGATAGCCAGATAAAGATTCCACTTTGTAAAATTAAAGTTCACTTGGCCCCTGTTGCCTGAAGTCTTTGATCACACCGAGTTCATGGAAATGGCAATGACGCCAATAACGTTCAGATAAGCATGACTCTACTGTACCTACCCTACAGCTCTCATCACATTTTACTAACCATGTTTTCGATCTTCAATCCCAGTCACATTCCTACTTCGATTTGAAAATCTACTCGCTTCCCAGCCTGGTTCTTTCTTTCATTTCTCTGTGATGCCCGTGATGCTAGAGATTTGCAAGCACGACATTATTTTGAAAAGTAGATGGCAGGTTGCGGGAAACAATAGCTTCTTCAGTCCTGATTAGGATTACCCTCTCAGAAAATTATTCCAAGTTTTCCTTTCTTCCGTTTTGGGAGAGGCTCACCAGTTTCGGACACATTGCAAGTGTACACACTGAAACTTAAAACCATAACACTAACCAAAATAAAATAATGGTGTGAAATCCTTCAACTGATTGACACTTTCGTAACGTTCTGCTAAACCTTCAATCTCTCGCAAACTGGAAGGATTCTCCGTGCTAGCAATCACTTTTTTCCAAGCAAGATAATGCTCAGCAGTCTTTGACGATTTCCATCCTACAACCGACAAAACCTCCTCCACAGTCGTTCCAGCTGCTGCCAGCGTGATGCCCCCCCCCTGCCCGTAAACTGTGCGGAGTCTCCCTAGAGTGAATGAATGAAGAATTTATGACGCACTGCCCGACGGCGTAAGTGCAGTAAAAATACAAAGAAATATAAAATAGTAGCAAAACACTTAAAACTAATTCCATAGAGGTTCACTAATTTAGAATCACATTGATAGGATCGTGGACAGGTAAATTTCCAATCGGAGAACACAAATTAGAGGAGAGGGCTTCAAGCGTCAACAAAGGGTCGGACATTGACAGACGGCGGATCAGGTAGCGGTTCCGTGTACGCCGTGGTAGGTAGAGAAGAAATCTCAGATATCTGAAGTATGTCGAGCGTATACCTAGATTTCGTATACCTAGATTTTGTCGATACCTAGATAAATACCAAAAGTACTGGTCCCCCCTGGCGCAACGTTTTTCCTGTTACATGGTTGAATAAAATGCCTTGACGTTGTGGAAAAAGCCAAAGTGTGAGAGTGCCAAATCCGACGCACGGTCCCCCCCAAAAAACTGGACCAACATGAAAGCACGGTTTCTTGCCAAATTTAACTTTTTTGATGCGGATCCAGTCTGATCAATCTCCGACATCCATGCCGATGACAGGGACTTCAACTTAGGCAAGGATAGCGGAACAGCTTGTTTGCGGATCCAGTCTGATCAATCTCCGACATCCATGCCGATGACAGGGACTTCAACTTAGGCAAGGATAGCGGAACAGCTTGTTTGGGCCCCACTTAAGCGTCTGATTGCTCGGCCCTCCCCGCCGCCAGAAAATTTTTCAACTCTGTCGATTTTACTGGGTTGCCTGACTTACTTACACAGTTCCACTGGCCCATTCGACCACAATCATTAAAAAACGGAATCAACTGGCCCATTTGACTATCGATTGTTCCTGCTGCTAAAACTCGCCGACACAAACAATCCGTTTTAGTAGTCCGGAGATTCGAGCAATCCTTACTATGAAGAACTGTCTTTCCATCAACCTCTTTCGCAATAAAAGAATAAATCAAATGCCTAGGCTCACAAGACCGCGAATTGGTGTGCAAACTATTTAAAAAATCCTCTAAATGTTCTGTTAATCTTGACGTTCGCTTGCCGTACGACGACCCCTCAGAGACTGCTACTAACTCTAAACGTCGATTCTCCCATTCCTGAGGAATATTCCGCGAAAGAGGCACTGATTCCTAAAAAATTAACTAAACTTAATATACGACTCAGAAACTGTCATAATTATTTATATAAATATACCAATATACACGTGTAAACAATGGACTTAAACAAACCACATGTACCAAACCAAAACTTTCTATCTGTCTGGACCTGGAAATTCCAGCTTTACTCCACAGAGGGGAAAAGGAAGCCCTCTCCTATCCGCAACATAACCTTTTTTTGACGGATATTGCAACACCGACTTATTTCCTTTGCCTCCCAGGAAAATATAACCGACCTTGTATCGTTTTAACAAAGCAAACCACGGTGTCGATGGCCCCAAATCCGGAACTACCATTGTGACTCCTATCTTAAATCCGCGCAAAAATAATAACAAGGGACTAATCATTCTGAACTGTGGGAAAACATAAAAAATTTTCTTTCTCGTCCAAAGTCTGTGCAAAAACATCAACACCCTTCCCCCCTGGTTGTGGAAAAGGAGAAAAGAAAGGCAACACTTTTCCGTCATAACCCTGACGGGCATTCGACCGTAAAGCCATTAAGTCCCAGGTATGACCGCGGGCTCCACCAAATGCCCGTTGAAGTTGAGCCCATGCTGGCCTAGTCAAGCGGCAATGCTGTCTATCAATTTCCCTTGACGGCCCATCAGCCATATTTTGTGCACTGGGAAAATACACCAAAGACAAGTGAATGTTCAGTCTTGACACTAAATGAAACAGCTTCTTAATTACAGATATCAACTCCTTTGATTTTCCTCCTCCTACTAAACGATCTTCAAGTGCTGAAACCGCTGCTACAAGGGCTTCTGCTTCTTTCACGTGAGTAGAACTACCCTGTTGTACTCCTGTGAAAAAATCCGAAAGAATAACACATTCTCCCATATATTTCAAGTGAGCTCCCCATTTAAAACTACTTGCACCAGTAAACAACTCCAAAGTTCTGTGTGAAGGAGGCTTCCACTTACAAATCCGGGGGGCCTTCTTAATGAACGCCCAAATTCAAATTCTTCTCGAACATCATTCGGAGCAGCCAATGTTGTAACATTCTCCGAAGAAAACTTCGCTAACAATCTGTTACAAGCTTTCGTGAACAATGTAGCATGTGGAAATGCTGGACTGAAACTCACAACTCTTCCCACAAATTTTTGGACTTGCTTCACGCCCACGGAACCTTGAGCTTCTAACTGGAATCTTAAAATTTCAAATTTCTCTATTTTATCATCTGGTATGATGAACGCTCCTAAGTTCAAATCAACAACAATACCGAGAAACCGGAGGCCCCTTGACGGGTCCCATTCTGACTTTGACGACAAATAAAAAACCAGCTTTACTGACAATGAATGCACAAAATTCACAACTGCTTTTGCTATGACTGGACAGTTTTTCCCCGGACTTATATAATATAACGAATCATCAATATAGCGCCAAGACTGTCCACCCGCCGTTGCAAACACAAAAGGCATAACTTTCCCAATCGTATGATAAATATAAGGTGATAGCTTATTCCCAAACGTTAAAGTAGTTGGGATATAATACCAATCACTGTCATCATTTTCCAAATGTACAGAACGCCATCTAAAAACCATATACTCTCCATTATTTTCGGTAATTAGTACATGCTGGTATGCTTTCATATCATCTGCCTTAAAGACGAGTCCATCTACCTCCAGAAACTGCGAAATCTCAGACGAAGTGTCTAAAGAAAACGGTACATCACCAACAATTAAGAAACGACTCGTCATGGCACAAACGCGGCTTCTCTGGTTCGATTGTCAAAAGCATTACAAGCTTGGGGGGAGGACCAACCCCCACTTTTCCATACACTCGTACTGATGAGTGGTACTTCATGATCAATAAATACTTCAAAACCTTTTGTCGAACTCGAATTTTTAAATTCTCTTACCGGAGGAAGGTCAGAATCAAACAATTCACCGCGATATTCACCTTGAAACCGGCGAAAGAAATCACGAATATAGACACCATCTCGTAACCATGTCAAAAAAAGGCCTTTCTATCCCTAGGAAACACGGAAAAAATGTCTTCCCATTCTCGAGCATTATTACTCAAATAACCCGCACAAAAATCTTTCTTTTCTAATAAGACTGGGATTTCTTTCTTATCCCAGCCAACTAACATCAGAAAATCTTTCGCATCGGTTAATTGCTGTTCTTCCGATCTTCCTCCACCACGAACCTAAAATAGACGAGAAAATGTAACCCACCCGACTCTTCAAATTTATTTTTCTTCGTTTATATAAAAATTTCACAAACAAAAACACTCTAAAATCCTTAATATTCATATACTGTATCTTTATGTTTACCACAGACATAGCATGCGCGAGTATCCCCAGCTTGAAAAGCTCGATACGGTCTACGAAATGATGGGCCTTTATTTTTTTCGAGAGCCGCAGTCACCGCTTTTTGAATCAAACTCTCCACAGAATCGGTCTTCTTTTCCTCTTTAACCTCCAACTTAAATTTAGATTTTGACAACCTAATGAACTCTCCCGCGGCAACCCTCTGAGTCTCATTCCCAATCACACTGACCACCGATCGAGCTAATTCAAACTGGGGAGAATCCTTAAATTGCAAAACCTACAAATAAACCCATCTCGTATTTTTCCACATTAGGTTCGCCAAACTTTTTCGACAGATGCAGCAGGTCCCCTAACCTATTTATTAACTTATTCACATCAAATCCTGATGGGGCCAACACAATATCAAACACCTCTCTCTTGGCTCGTTCTAACGGGGACACATTAAAATCCAGTAGCTTGCCCAACTCTTCCTTAACCACCTAAAGGGTTAAATTCAATATGATAACCATTCCCTTTTCTGGAACAACACACTAACTACGCTTCTGTTTACACTTCCAATACCTTTCCAACACTAGAAGGCGTAAAAACCTTACAAACGCCCACTTCTTTGACACAAACAAAACCTCCCAAGACTAAACGACCAAGACCGAGACCAAATAGCTTTCAACGTAAACCTCACATAATAACTTGTACTTGATATATTAGGAATTTTAAATTATTTAAGCCATATTGTTATACTAAATTTGAGTTATGTATGTGTATAGCCCCCTCCTTTGTAAATGCACGAATACAACATACCACCATCCACCTTACTAACATCAAAATACCATCTAACCACCTGACGTACAATCAACACGGTAACAACGTAAAAATAATCGCTACTATACTTTACTATTATTAATCCCATAACTATCGGACCCAATCTTCCAAATACCTATGAAATCTGTCAACTGTTCACAAAATAATTTCACTTGATCCGAGAACCTTAAACCAAACATTAAAGAAAATCGGTCCTAAAAATATACCGAACTTTTCATTTAGTCCCTCCTTTAATACTGAGCCAAAAATAAAAAAGTATTCTCGGCTTTTCTTATTCTATTATTCCCCCATTTTTTATTTTTGTTTAATCATTTATTAAAACCCTCCAAGCCGCCTAGTCAAATTAACACAGTCAAAGAAAACGTCTTAATATTATCATTGACCAACGAATAAATAATACTGACCAATTGTATCATACCTGAGAAACCGACGGACCGGCATCCTGATTTACGTTTCCACTGCTAACCGTCGTTGCTGGTCCCGCCGACTGTATGATTTGGGTGTCGGACGTCTGCCCTAGTAGTGCCACCAGGTGCCTCACCAACCCTCTGACTTTCTCCACGGAGTCGACAAATAACCGCGGAAAATAATAACCATCATAAAGCTTATAACGCCGAAACTAAAACTCTTATATCTCGTCCTTCCCAATTATCAATTAAACCATTATCAAAAAATCCTCCCTTACACTGACACAGGCCCATGACAACGGTCAAGTTTAATCTGCCATATCCACTACTCAAATTCCCCATACAGGAAAAAACACCTCCTTTCACAATACCTACTGTACTTTTCCCCTTTCTGTAGTTCTTTACTAAACTAATTAATGTTCTGGCTTAATCGCATTCCATGTGGCGCACCCATTAAACACTATCCATATTTCGCGTAGCTTACTAACCTTCACTCCAAACAGATCAGCTTCTTAATGAAAACTATCACAGTTGTTGTCTCACCAACTTTACGAATCTTTTTTAACAACTTGCTATAATATTAAAAAACCATTACCCCCTGGACATCAATGTTCATTAAAAATGCTGCTCAGCTATTTGGTGACACCCTCACCCAATCCCAGAACCGGGTCATATTTATCACCTGTCAATCTTATCACTCCCAAGAGATCACCTCAACCCCCATCGGCCGGAAGTCATTTTCTCAAGGTCAGACATTTCAGTGCAATGTATGAATATCCCATAAAATCCCATGGGATAGTTGAAAGCTTCCAGTTCAGAAGAATGCAAATTGCAACACAACCAATTAAGAAGTAATAATCTAAAACAATTCGTGATCCAATTGTTATCTTCACAAGACTTTTTGGCTTAAGGAAGAAAGAGGATACTTGGTGTATGGTTTTCGAAAACATGGCAGAAGACGCAAGCGCAAAACTGGCAGAAAGTCACAACAAATCTGATTGCATCAGTACAGTATGGATAAAATCGGAAACTGACAGTTTTCCAAAAAGCTCAGTCCATAAACCAATACTGTCTTCCGCTCGTATGGTATTTCTGTAACATATCACAAATGTCGAAAACAACAAAGAAGAAAATTGAAAAGATATTATATGGTTTTCTACGGCAAGGTAAGTACCCACAAAAACTTAAGATGAGTGACTCGTACCTACGCAAAGAAGAAAGCGGTCTACAAGTGACACACCTTGAATCCAAAGCTGAAGAGATGTTTGTAAGAGCGCTAGCAGAAGGAGCCATGGACAGAGAAAGGTCAGTGCTAATGTCATGGAGACTCGATTCAAGGATTTGTCCTCAGCAACTTAAGAAAGGTTTTGCAAAGATGAAAGAAATGGAAGAAAAGGGGTTCATCAATTTCCAAACAAAAACCATAGCAAAGGAAGAACTAAAAAGATATTTTAAAGAAACCCTGGATTTGTCAGAGATGAAAATCGTAACTGACGGCCAAACCACAAGTGAAGAGCTTGCTATTACAGCACGTTTACTACACTCATCTATGCTGAAGCCTACAGTCAAAGAACACATGCTATATCAGATCCATAACATTCTCCCCACTGAAGAAAGAAAGCATAGAATATGTCCTACACCGACGCAAGGGAAATGCACACTTTGCGGCGAAATTGAAACGATAAGACATTTTGTGATAGAATGCAAGGCAAAGGAAAAAACAGTGGGAGAGTTAGAGATTATTTTAAGAAAGATAAACGGATATAGCGAAGAATGGAAGATCGACACAGAATTTTTTTATAAGAATATTATCAAAGGTAAGATAACACCTGAGAATAGGACGACAGTTTTTTTAATAGGAACATTTTGTTATTATAGTTGGAAAGGAAAAGGTAAAGAGGACGGCCAAGGGAAAGTAATGATGATGGTTAGGACAGAGTGGGAGAGATTTAAACAAATTAAGGTGAAAGGAGACGAGTAGAAATATAGTTATGAGGACAATGTGATTTGGAAAATGGAAGGGAGATGGAAAAGTATGATTTATTAAATTATTTAGCTTTTATGTTGTAAATAAAATGGAAATTAGTGTAGACGAAAGACGTTGATTGGTGTTGAAGAAGTAGGTAAATATTCTTATGGTATGTTTTTGTAAGGTTTTTTTTATTTACTGGAAAGTTTTTGGTTTTTGTAATTTTTGAAATTCCCAACAACGCAAGGCCCAGTGAATGTGAGTTAATACGTTGTCGTCATATTTTTTTTTGTATGATGTGATTGATGCATTTATGTGTTATGAATTGTAAATTGTATATTTTATAGTTGATTATTTTTAGGTGATATTGTTATATTGTTTTAAGGATGGGAAGAGCCCCTTGCAGTCGTGGGTATTTGGTTTTTTGTTGTTGTTTTTTTTTCCCAATCTTTCCAGTAAATTAGTCTTTGTTCTTAAAGCATGTGAAGATATTTTAAGAAGTTTTTTGGAGTAGTTTTCTCTTAGAAAAAAAAAAACGTAGATATTATTGGTTGTGGTTGAGTAGTTAGTAAACTTTGATGCTAGAAATATATTTTATGATTATAATATAGAGGTTAGATTGAATGTTGCGGGGATGGATTTGGATGGAATGGTTTTGTAGTTATATTTTGTCGGAAAGGTATATTTTTCGTTTTTATTTTTTTAGAAACAGTTTGGTTGAGAAAAAAAATTTGTATGTGTCATTGTGAAGGTTTAAAGGACATAAGCAAGAGATAATATTAAAAAAAAAAGTATTAGGGGGAATAATAGTAATTTTAATTTGGGTTTTTATTCTTAAAAGTTAAGTGACGTAAATAGTTTAAAGTGGGTAAAAATAGATCAAAATTAACGTCACTGAGGGATGGAGGAGTAGCCACAAAAAGTACGAAACATTATTTTCTCTTGTTTTTGTTTAAATAATATAAAAATAAGTTAAATTAGAAAAGATGCTACGGGTTAAAATAAAGTAAAAAAAAAAGGAAGAAAGAGAAGACTACAAAACCGCAGAAGTCCTGCACCTCCTCGTTTTTCGGCACGGCGTGTTATCTCAAGCCATACTTCCACATCTTGAATTCCCTCAAATTCAATTTGGATTCCCCCATGTTCGAGTGGCAAGATATGAAAATTCTATTCCAAATTCCTCTTATAATCCTTTCCATTTTCTTTCAGTTATTTTACTATTTTGTTCCTTTCTTTTCCAATACCTTCAATCTATCAAATCCAGCATCATCAACTTGCCTGGTCCTTTCCAAATTCCTTTCTTTTATTTTTCCTCAGGCCATAAGCTGCGCTCTCGGTCGTTATTTTTTTTTCTCTCTTTATGGCGGGTTAAGAATACCCGCCAAAGGTCCCCCAAAGGAGGGGGAGGACCATTTGGCCTCTCCATACACTGACCAGTGAGCTAGTACAACATACTCACTTCTCTCTTTCCTTTCTTTTCCCCCATCCTTGACGACCATATCCTTTCTTTGATGTTTTTTGTTTTCTTTCTTTTCCAATATCTTCAATCGATCAAATCCATCATCATCCACGTGCCTGGTCCTTTCCAAGTTCCTTTCTTTTATATTTCCTCAGACTATAAGCTACACCCTCGGTCATTCTTTTCTTTTTCTTTCTTTATGGCGGGTTAAGAATATCCGCCTAGGGTCCCCCAAAGGAGGGGGAGGACCTTTTGGCCCCTCCCTATTGACCAGTGAGCTAATACAACATACTTCCTTTCCTTTCTTTTCACTCGTCCTTGACAACCCTATTCTTTCTTTGACATCCTATAATCCCCATTCTTTCTTCCATCGTTTCAACAGTCCCAGACCTTTGCCTTTCTCCCTCAACCCCAGGACAACTATTTATAATTACCTAAAAATTAATCCTCAAGTAAACATGCGTGTGCACTGTTCTTGATTAAAAACCATACTATCTGCTACTCGGCTGTTAAATACGCGCCGGATAACTTTATAATACCAACTAGGTTATATAAGATAATGCTCCAAGTTTTTACCAGTCACGATGTCTACGATTCAAAATGATAAAGTTCAACTTGCTGCAAAGCCAATTTAGTCCTCATTTCCGATATTCTTTTTTTTCTTCAACGCTGAGGGATAGCCATATGATTACATGTTGTGTCATCAGTTAAAAAAAAAGATTATTCTTGGATAGGAACGTACCATTTTGAAACCTCTATGGGTTGACAAATTCAGCTTTTTACCGTTAGCAAAGAAACAAAGGTTGGTGCAACACTTCACGTTGCCCAGGCAACATACGTCTAGTTAACCTACCAAATCGATGAGTGATATGGAAATGCACCCATTTAGACGCTCGAACTTCCTGAATAATTCCCAATGTTTTTCTAGATTATTTTGTCTGAGTGATTCTAGGCTTCTCGGAGGAAGATGTCTTATTTTACGGAAACCTATAGGGGCAAGGGCCGGGTATTGTGCTGAGGCGACTGGGATGCAGGGGCACTTTATAGGGATTTGGCATGCTGGGGAAATACCTCTTAGTATAAGACTGGTGGATTTTCGGCTAGGCTGGAATGCTATACTGGTTATAAATAATTGACAAAAACACAGCAGCAAACAAATGTGAAAATTTTGCAAATTTCAAATGAGATTAAAAATATTCTTACAAGGTTAAAGAAAAAGTCGTCCAAAATAATAAAAAGTTGCTGCAGGGTGAAGCCCCTGCAGTGATTTGTAGTAACAGTATCCAGAGAAAATGGCAATTGTGTGCTTACAAATTTTAGGCCTACTGCACCTAAGTTTTCTGTCTCCTTTTCTGTTTTTTCGTGGTCTGATACAGGCCCCTTTGTAAAGCCAGCTGGCAGATAACCTCCCCCAAGCAATGCCTCAGATTCTGATCCTCTGACTCAAGCAATCCTGCACCTGCAACCCAAACCAGACATTTTTTACTGTGAATGTTTGTAATAACCACTCACGCTTTTATCATTTTTAAATATTTTGCTAATTCGCGGCTGAATGTGACTCAACTGACACCTGAAAACGGGAACCACCTACTCTTTTCCTGTATACCAAACCCTTTGACCTTGATCGCACTAGCTCGCTCTCTCTTACGTTAGCTTTGCGCAGAGCTATACTAATCCCGCACAAAGCTATACTAATTTGAAGGAACGGGATAGCAGGGGTCGACAAATTTTTTTTCCGGTTTTTGCCGGATTCCGGGTGAACTACTAGTCCGGTGAGAAAAAACTTTCATATTCGGTCAGCATGTCTCCTTACCCCTAAATCAAGTATCTCAACAGATTTTTTTGCCCCTTAATTTGAAACCCCTCCCCCCACCCTTAAATGTAGGGTTACAGAGCCCATCTTCGAACTTGACTTTTACTTTGATCCGAAAGATCCTCCCACAAAGTTTCATCAAAATATCTCCATCCCTGTGAGAGCTATCGTGCTAACAGACGGACAACTTTTTCGATGTCATAGGAATCCCTCCACTTACGTTCGGGCGAACGTATTCACGAGTCCCGGAAGACAAGTCACTTGTCTTTTGAGAAAAGACAAGCGAATATTATATATTCTTATTATTTTATTATAACCCCCTGGCAAGCATCTCTGGATAACTGAACATCCCTGGCTGGAACATCCCGAACTCCCTGGCGACAGAACTCCAGGTACCTCTTCCCAATATCAAATAATTGTTTTCCTATTCGCTTTTGTTTTTGTTTCGTCTTTCTTTCGTTTATCTCACCAATCGGGCGAACGTATTCTCGAGTCCAGGAAGACAAGTCACTTGTCTTTTGAGAAAAGACTAGCGAATATTATATATTCTTATTATTTTATTATAACCTCCTGGCAAGCCTATCTGGATACCTGAACATCCCTGGCTGGAACATCCCGAACTCAAGGTACCTCTTCCCAATGCAAAAACACAGGAAATTAGCAAATCTGATTAATAGCTACTACAGTTTTTTGAAGACACGCGACCTCCTAGATACGCGAGTAAACGTAAACTATTGTCGGCGGCTCGCTGGTGAGGGGGGGGGCATTTGTCACAGGAATCGTGCAAGAATCACACTAGGCAAAAATCTCGTAGATTCTGCGATTTCAAATTATTTTGGCCAAAGTAAGGCAACTCTTTTCCGGAAAAAGGACTTATCTGTTTTACGAATATTATCTTCTGTTATAAAAATAAATTGGGACCTCAGAATCCTCGAGTTTTTTGCTGAAAACTACCTGGTAGGCGCCAGAA
The DNA here is from genome assembly GCA_023053555.1 of Branchinecta lindahli. Classification (NCBI taxonomy): domain Eukaryota; kingdom Metazoa; phylum Arthropoda; class Branchiopoda; order Anostraca; family Branchinectidae; genus Branchinecta; species Branchinecta lindahli. The sequence continues at coordinate 5,642,839 of JAKZAO010000002.1, forward strand.
TGTCATAGATTTGTCCTGTCAAACGTCACAGCAGGGGGTATAACCTCTAATCACTGCGGCGCAAAAGGTGGATTACCGGCGTACATACACGAAGAAAACGGGAAGATTCTGAGAAATTCTGAGGTGAAATAATTAATTTTCCCAGTTTCGATTGAATATCCGCTAAACTATAAGAGAATCTGAAAAAAAGTGTGTCATAGCTCTGGAAACCGCCTTGAGTAGGCCTCAGTGTTCCAAGCCCTGATGCATGTGGTTCTCAAGTTATATGTCAGAAACCATGCTCCTTCTTCTTATATTCGTTAATGGCATCGGGACAGCTGGGGAGCGCGACCCTTTCCGCCTTCCGGTTGATCTTCTTCTGAGATGTCGACGGGTCGGTCTATGGCACCTCAACTGGGATCGCCGCCCAGGAGGAATTATCCTCTTCTTGGTTGATCTTGTGGAGATTGGCACCTCGACTGGGATCGTAGCCCTGGGATCGCCGCCCAGGAGGAATTATCCTCTTCTTCTTGATGGTGGGGCTGATGATGGAACCTCAACTGGGATCAGAGCCCAGGAGGAATTATCCTCTTCGTGTGGATGGTTTGCTGGCATTGGCACCTCGACTGAGATCAGAGCTCGGGAGGAATTATCCTCTTCTTGTGGTTGATGGTGGATGATGTCATTAATTATCCACTTGACTGAGCTGGTTGATCTGTCGCGGCTGCAAGTGTTTTCATCATCGCTCGATAGACGGCTTCTTCAGTTTTTTTGCTGAGCTCCATTTGCGTGATGCATGACTAGAAAAAAGAAAATTCAAATTTCTGAATTTTCGACCGAAACTTGAAAAAATCCAAACAAAAAGTTCGTGGTAGCCCTTGAGACCACCTTTGAGAAGGTCTTAGTGTTTTTTTTCAAGCCTTGATATCATGTAGTTCTTAAGTTATAAGTGAGAAACCAAGTAAGACGGAGAAAAAAATTGAAACTTCAGAATTTTCATTCCTGGGTTGTTCCAGAGACAAGGTAGCCACCATAATCCCTTGAGATGACTGTGTTCTACGATGTCACAAATGCCCTGACCAACACTCCCAGTCATAAGTTATGTGCATGGAACTAAAGACAGTATTTTTCCTTCGATCTGCACTAAAATCATGTGGGAGCAAAGCACTGTTCGTTAGGTGAGGAAGAAGTAAGGGAAGTGAGCCCTCCTTTTGTGTTCTACTGCTAACTTCAGTGTTGAAATTGCGCATAACCCAAGCGTAGAACCAGATGTACTTCCTTGCGCTCTACATGGAGCAAGAATTGATCCCAGGCAGATTGAATTCAGACCAACAAGCGGCTAATGAGAAAGTACTCCATGAGAAAGTACTCATTAGTTCTGCAATTGACGAACTGGAGCCAGTCTCTGCTCCTCATTTGACCGAAAGTAATGAGCATACTTGTTCAACTGGTCTGTGCATTATCTGTTGGCGAAGTACAGACAGATCTCTTTTCACCAAAAGCTCCTTTGTTGTTATAGATAACGGAGATATTTGCGAAGAGTTTGAACAGGAACAGTAAAAGTCAGCTACCTATCAGTTCTCGTCTCTTGGGTAATATTCTAAAGACTACAAGATTTCTGAAAGAAAATTTCGTGCCAGACGTATTGCCAATTTTGCTGGACGCCATCCAAAAAAGGTGCACTCTCTGTTATTATATCACTCATCACTCACTCCCAATCATAAGTTATGTGCATGAAACTAAAGATATAATTTTTTTTTATAATGTCCTGGTTGCTCCTATCTTCACTAAAAGCATGTAGTAGCCCTTGAGACTACCTTTTAACAGGCTCAGTCTTTGTCTCAAGCCCTGATATCATCTGGGTCTCAAGTTATAGGTGAGAAACCAAGTATGATGGAGAAAAAAAAAAGAATTTTCATTCCTATTTTGTTCCAGGGGAAAGATAGCTGCTATAATGACTTGAGACAACAGCAATAATGCCTTGAGACAACTGCGTCCTATGGGTCACCATCCCCCGGACTAAAACTCACTCTCTGTCACAAGTAATGTGCATAATGTGCACCCAAGGGGCTGCTCGAAAGGTGGCACATTCAGAAAAATTTCAGGTTTTAATCTTTTTCCACCAAGTCTTTTCGGTAAGACAAGGCTAATTTCTGTAATTCATTGTTAAAATCATCCACACATTTCTTTAATTGACAATTCGGCGACGTCAGGCACCAGCACGATCTGTGAGGAATTACTTGGATCTCAAGAGCAGAACTGACATTTGTTTGCTACTTATTGTCATGTAATTGTTCACTTTTCTCCTCACCATCTGATGCAACTTTGCTGTTTTTAACTTGGTTGATCTACTCGAGGGGACTTGCTCACTCTACTGCATCCTCCAAATACTGTTACTCTTTGATAATGCCTAATTTCTGTTTGGGATTTCTACTTCAAGATATAAAATTCTACCATATTCAGCAGCTGGTGCAGTCCAAATTCAGTTCTTCATTGCCGGAACCAGTCTCAAAACCCGAAAGTATTTAACTCAACCTGGTTACTAATCCCAAACTAAGCTGACAATTTTATGCATGTCTGCATGTTTGGTTGACCTCTCATAAAAAAAGGAACAACTGAACGTTTTGAATACCTCTTCTCCTTGTATTTCTATTCTTCTACAAGATCTTAGGATCAATCTTCACAGTAGTAATATCTGGTCATTTCGAATATAATGAGCCGTTGCATTATGTGGCACTCTTGTCAAGTGAAAAATCCGTAAATTACCCTGTTTCTTTTCAGGAAGTGCGGCATTGATGGGTGTCATATCGTGGGGTAAGTCAGCAGGGAGCTTCAGGACCACCAGCTGAAGAAACACGGGGTTAAGCTAGAGCCGAAACCACACTGCATAATATGTGACATAAATTTCGAAAGTTTGAAAGATTTAACGAGCCATAGAAATTCCGTCCATCGCCGAAATGCACTTAGTTGGAGCGTTTGCTCGTATTCTACCCCATCTACTGGTATGTTGAAGCGGCATGTGTAAAGCAGACACAGGGTCCAACCAACGTTTGTATGCAGCAAGTATGGAAAAGAATGCTCACGGGTACACTCCCCTAAATCATTGTGTCCTACATGCGGAAAATCGCTAAAGTACCTGAACAGGCACGTATGCAAAATGGTATAATCACTCAACGTTACTGCCTTGGATCTCGATGTATTGTCAAAAATCGATAGGTTTCTCCATATTAGCTGACGAGTTTCTTACGTTCTGTTTCGGTTCATAGTCGACGTTGATCATTGTGCATTTTGAGCAAACTGCCTTGAAATTCTGTTTTGTTAAAGATGATATATAAACTTTCAGTTTACCTTTCCAAAGTGATCGCGACCCCACAACTCAAGTACGACTGCCTTTTTCTTTATTGTTGCTGTTTCGGTTCGAGAGAAAAACCGCGCAGAAACCTAACGTCCATCCCTCGGAGGATGCGTCGGCAACTAGAAGAGATAAAAATATGCTATGTAACTGCTAATTTACGACTACATTTGTTGCTTCTACTCTTTCTTTTTTTATTTTAAAGAAAATTGGATTAGTTGGCTTGTTTTTTACGGAATTTTCTTTTCCCTCTCTCAGCTTCCAAGCGGACTAGTTTCTGTTCGCCTCACCGTCAGCACTTGGATCAGACATGGTAAACTAGATCCACAGGCTTGTAAGTGGAAAACCTGTCATTTGCGTCCCGGGTAATTGAGGTTTTACATATGTCTCACCAGCAAAAAGTGAAAGTCACCCATTACCCTATGGACCCGACTTTTTACTATGTCTACACATGTGTTGAGCCTGAGGAAATAGGGGACTGTTACTCCAATTGAAAAAACTGAAACCTGGCGTGTCTCTTTGGATTTTCTTGTTGTTTACTTGTCTTTTTCGTGTGTTGGAAGAATCAGAAAGGCTGTAGGGATGGTAAGCACTGTATCTCTTGCAGAAATAGCATTTTTATATTTCTGCTTTAATATTGCTGATAATTTATTTTGTGTTTATCCGGTTGTGACTATGTCTCAGGCTATACTTGTGATGATAGTCTGCTTACGTGAAAATACTGTAGTATGATGTATGTACATAACGTTGCAATAAGCTGAATTTGAAACCTACAGTAGTAGTTTAGTGATGTTTGTCTTTAGCCCTTCATGTGATCCATTAACACTGGTCAAGTCTTAGGCTATACATGTGATGATGGTCTGTTCAAGTGACCATAGTATGTTTACGTAACGTTACAATAAGTATTCGAAGTTGGAATTAGTAGTTTAGTCCCAAGCCAATTTCTCAGGCTTTGTTCTGTTTGATGATATCGTTTATGTGTAGGCTGAGATCTGTCGCGGGTTGCCTTGATCGTTTCGTATCTTTCATTTCATTGCAGTATGAAGTTTTGGTCTTGTTTCTTCCCTCTTGCCTACTTCTCAGTAAGACCAGGGACCAATAAATTTCCTGTAATGCCTCGCCATTCGGGGGCTTGTCATTTCCTATGCTTCTGTGTTGCCCGACCTAGTCCTACTTTCCAAAAATTCTGCTTGGGTCGAATCGGCGTTCTTGTTTGCCTTATTGGACGTGAGCGCAAAAGAGACTACTCCCTCAAGGCGCCAGCAGCCAATCCCAAATTTTGTCTATCTGGATAGTGGCGTATTTTATCCCCGTTGGTATTTCTCGAACTACCGGTTGGTCGGTCAAGATCGCATCAGAAATCTCTTATTGACAAGCCCCCTGAATGGCGAGTCATTACAGGAAATTCATGGGTCCCTGGTAAGACTGACTAGGGATTCGACCTTCGTGCATCCTAACGACATGCCTTAACAATCTAAGCCGCTCCTTTATGGTACAAACAATAAATGTGCTCGAGTCACTTCGTTCTTAATAGTAGAATTTGGCACCCGAAAGTATCCAAATAGTATGGAGTACGTCATCTTTTTATATTGCCCGTGTTTCCGTGCCGTTAAATAACTAATGTGAGTGCTCTAGAGATTAATCAAAGACTTTAGTATTGTGGAAATTCGAGATTCTAACTGTCATTGCTCACAGTCATAGCAGTATTCGGTATAACAGTGTACAATATTCCTGCTAAACAAGCAAACAAAGTAGTACTTTGGAAGACTATCGTAACGGCATAGTGACTCTCGTTTATCTCATTAATAGTTTTTATACAGATTGGGTATTATACGAAATTCAGTACAATTTTGTTTGGTTTAGGGTAAGGGGGGAAAATCTACAAGATGGCTATATTACATAATACGGCCGGTTTGCTAACTAGCGTGATCTTCAATTGCTCTTGTTCTCTTTTCGGCAGATGTGCGAGGAGAACGAGCTTTTTCTTTTCTAAAAGGAACGCTTTCACAAAAAACGGAAGCTAGGAGAACCAGACGGAGACTTGGGACCTAAAACCCAAGCACTATTACCACTTACACAGTATAAAAGAAATGAAGTACTATAGCGTTTCATTGGCGAATTGTCCGGTAATGAAAAACGGTCCTGGCATGGCGTAATAGTTAAGTTTTGACGTTCCTTTTGAGAAATCGTTGAGTTTACTACTGTCAACCATCCAATTCCGTTTGTTGCAGTCGTTGACGTCACAATAACCGTTGGATTATTCTGAGCCCTTAGCTACAGATTCAGTAGGAATTAGCGACCACATGAGCTCAGTATGGTCACCGAAAGTCGAGCAGCCACTGTAAGAAAAATAAAATTTCCTTCATGTCCCACAAGGAAACTGCTGTCCAAAGCTTCAAACTTGAGTTAGAGAGACTGGACAGAGCTATTTCGGTCCACAGATGCGGAGCCGATGACCGAACTCTTCTGCAACCAACTAAATTTACTTTTCGAAATACATTTCCCCATGAAGACTGTATTTGTCAGACCAAGCCTAAAACCTTGGGTCACAGGAGAAATAAAAAAAACCTGATTGCCAACGTGACATATGCTACAAGCACAATGATACAGAGCAAGCACATAAACTGCGGAACGTCATTATCCGAAAAATAAAAGCCTCGAGGAAAGCGTTTTGAAGAAACAACGTCAAGCCGAAACTATTGAAATCAGACCCTAAGAAATTCCATAACACAGTTCAAAACATCATGGGGACTGAGAAGAAAACTTTAGAACTCAGAGATGAAGAGGGCGTGAAACTATCAACAATAAACCATCATTTTGCCAAGATCTGTTCCAAACACCCTACTCTGTTACAACTTCCACTGATAGACGAAATCCCGGTGATCACAATAACAGAGATGGAGGAGACAATATCAAGACTGGACCCCAACAACGCCTCTTATCCAGCAGAAATGCCCACTCATCTCATCAAACTTTGCTGAAAGGAATTGGCGACGCCTTTCACTTCTGTTGTTAATCAATGTCTGGTCCAAGGAGTGTTCCCAAAGAGGTTCTAAAAGGCGTATATAACACCAATCCCTAAGAAAACGGCTCCGAAGTCCCTAAATGACCTCCGACCAATATCGAAGACCTCCGCGTTCCTCGAAGATGTTTGAAAGATTCATATTCAGATGGCTGTATAGCGACATCTGCAGCATGATCGACCCACGGCAATATGGTTTTCGACCGGGCTGTAGTACAGTCCACTACCTGGTTCGTTTAATTGCAGATATTGTGATGGCTTTTGACCATCTTGATCACACCATTGTAATCGATGAATCAACAGCCATGGGTGCCAGAAAAATAGTCTTGAGGATGCTTGGGAGTTTTCTCTCTGACTGACAACAGTGCGTCCAACTTAAGGACGGGGAGCTATCTGGAGTCCATGACATCTCATGCGGAGCAACTCAAGGCACGAAAATAGGGCCTATTGCATTTGTCATTGTCATAAACAGAGAGGTCAGAGAACTTACCATCCGTCATAAATTTGCTGATGACGTATCCCAACAGTATACAGACTACTTTCCGATGCTCCACAAAAAGACCCAGTCATGCAGCTTCTAGAAGAACTTAAATCAGAAGCTCAGGCAGTGAAACTCGAAATAAGCAAGGAAAAGACAACACTCTTCAGAGTTAACTTCTTACAAAGAGATATACCTGAGCTCACATCTGGAAAACTAACTACAACCCAAAACAATAAAAATCCTCGGAATAAACATTGACAGTGACCTGAGGTGGAATTCCCATGTTAATTCAGTGGACTCTAAAGCATCTGGCCAACTCAGGTCTTTTTCAAATCTGCGGAAATTTGGCCTCAACAGACAATCATTTCAAATCTGCGGAAAGTTGGCCTCAACAGACAATCATTGTTGACATGCTACAAAACGTATGTCAGACCCGTAAAAGAGTATGAATGTCCTGTCTGGCACAGCTCACTCTCCGAAGATCAACACGAACAAATTGAGCAGATCCAACATAGACGCATGCAAAGTAATATTGGGAATGGGATACGAGGATTATGAAAAACGCTTGGAGATCTTGAAGATCCCGTCGTTAAGACAAAGAAGGATACGCTTACCATGAGATTTGGCACACAAATACTAGCTTCCGAATTACGTCGGGACATTTTGCCCGAACTAAAGTTGCCGAAACACAAGAATGACCGAAAATCTCACAATGAACCAGAAGAAGCAACTGATTCCTCCTTCAATACATTCATCAGAGCGTTACCTAAAGTCTTTTGTACCATATTTTTTTGAACATTTTAACTGTTCCTAGCTACGGTATGTAATTTTGACCTGTTCCTTAGTTATTGACGTAATTCTTCTGTGATTTGAGTGCTTTTATTTAAACGGCAACATTTTAAATAGTGACCTGTCGATTTGATTGATAGTACTAGAAGTGTCCTTATTGAATTGATACATCCAAAGCTGTTTTTATATATTTATAGATATTTTGGATTAAATCACCATTCATTCATTCAAAGGATTGAATTTTTTTCTAGTTCTTAAGTGGTTAGGGAAGAGATCATACTATACGTTTGTAAGATATTTGAATGTGCCCAAGATATAATGAAGGAGTGCAGGACGTTGGAACTGTATTTGTGAATTTTGGTAGCAACAGTTGATCAAATATTTATATTAGAGCTTCATTGAGCCTGGAAACTTTGAACCTGTAGAGCACTTCACCGACTTTGATTCGGCTAGTTCATCTGTGGGTGATTTCATGCTGGTGGAAACAAAAAAAATGAGAGATGTTTTGCCATCAGAATGTAATCATTGCACTTCGCCACTTCAATTCAGCTTTGATACCTCCAGAGGAACAGGAGCCGTTGTGAAGTACAGATGTGTCTCCAAGAAAAGTGGATTCTGCACTGATTCGTAAGTGAACATTAACCCTTCTTTGTGGTTGACTATGCAAAACGGGTACGTTAGCTTCATAGGTCACGTCAGACTGATACGTCGGGTACGTCAGGCTTCGGTTGTTTTTAGCCTCCTTCCATGACCCTTGCCTTGGATGACAAACTCGGCAAAACTTGCGTTTTCAGTCTTTTCCGACCAATGAACTTCTCGGAAACAGTGAAACGCGGCAGGCGTGATAATCGGTGTAAGTTATTAAAGACTCTCCGGAACAAGCATAAATGGAAATATCACCGAATGAATAAATACTCTTGTCTGGATGACAAACTATGCTAAACGGGTACGTCAGCCTGACACGTCGGGTACGTCAGGCTTCGGTTGTTTTTTGCTTCTTCCATGACCCTTACCTTGGATGAAAAATTCGGCAAAATTTTTGTTTTCGGTCTTGTCCGAACAATGAACACCGATTCGGAAAATTTTTACCAGGTTCACCAGTAGGGAGACCGTAGTGCTTACAGAGCTTTTTTCCTATCTAAATATCTCATGATTTTTTTAACATGGGATTCCATATATAAATGGATCATCTTTTGATTGGTTGATTTGAAGGCGGGTCCCGCCCCCTCAGTTGCAGCATTGTGGTCCATCTGGGTGGTCCCCGGCGTTGGCTCTTTAAATGTTAGAGGGGAGGCATTTGAATTTTGTAGTAAGAGTCGTTGTAGGGAGTAATTTTGGTAATGTAGCTGAGGCGCTGATAGTCCCAAAATTGAATATTTTTAACGATGAGCGGAAAAAAATCGCCCATACTTTTTCCAATGCAGGTGAGGTGCTGATAGTCGCAAGGTTGAATATTTTTGAACGATGAGCGGAAAAAAGCTGCTCAAAGTTTTCCCTCGCAGAAGGTTAAATATTCTTGGACAATGAGCGGGGAAAAGCCGCTCATAATTTTTTTTTTTCTCACAGGGACACTTGACTGTTGTTCTAAGGATCTGATTGGTCAGATCTTTAGGGGTCGAAGAGGTAAAATTGGATAAATAGTCTTGGGGCTGCGATGGGCAAGTCATTAAAGCCTTGCTTTTGATAGTGTTACGAACCAAGGATTAAAGTGAACTAAGGATAACAGTGGACTAAGGATTAAAAGTGATAGGAACTGAGGATTGCAGTCAAAGAAAACCAAGGATTAAAGACGATCATGCAAAACGAGGATTCGTTGACGAGTACTGTTGCCTTGTCCCGGACTGCGTTCTCAACTCACGTCAGGGAGACGATGATACTGAACAGAAGGATAAAAAGAAAACTTGATGAAAAGGTTAAGTTCTATTACTGCGCACAAATAAAGAGATTCGTGTGACAGTATCGACGAGTACTGTTGCCTTGTCCCGGACTGCGTTCTCAACTCACGTCAGGGAGACGATGATACTGAACAGAAGGATAAAAAGAAAACTTGATGAAAAGGTTAAGTTCTATAACTGCGCACAAATGCAAATTATTGTTTTTAAGTGATTTTATTAGGCTAATAGTTTTGAAAGAGCAGTGTCTAAAAGTTGAATTTTTACTAGGTCCCGGAAAGTCACAAATCATCTTCTCTTGCCGCCAGAGGGGGTTTTATTCAGTATGCCCCACCAAGCGCTGTAGGAGGTAGACAACACGTACGTAAAAGACATTGTTACGATGAAGTTTGACCAATTTACGACATGTAGCCCCACTTTACGACATGTATCGTCAACTTAAAGTGCAGGTTAAATTGCCTCATTCACAAAAGCTAACTATTGATATCCCGGTAGAAAAGGGTATCAAACAAGGGTCGATAACGTCCCCTATTGTGTTTAACAATGCGCTTCTGCCTGCCCAGAGTAACATTGATACGTCTTGTATATTCCGCGGTTTAGATGTTTCGAAGTTTTGTTATGCGGATGATCTTTTTAACATAAGTCGAACTGTTGCTGGTCTTGAACGGTATTTCCGGGATCTAAGTAATAACTATGATAAGATTGGTATGTCTTTGAATCCAGATAAATCCCAAGTACTTTTGTTTAATTGCAAAGATCCTATTGAAGCTCCGGTTAATTTGGGAGATACTGTTGCTACTCCAGTCGATCACTTCATGTACTTGGGTATCCCAATCGGTCGGACTATTGCTGCTACGCGGAAGCTTCTGGTACAGCACATTGAGAATAAAGTGCGTAATTCTTACGTTTCAGTAGTTGTATCCCAGCTAAATTTGGGTAGGAAACTACTTACTCGAATATTCAACAGCTCAGTCATGGGCCATTTTCTGTATATCGTTCCCTTCTGGGACATATTAAGTGACAGTGATAAAGCTGACCTCCGAAAATTTTATTTTAAATATGGGAAATATCTCCTTGGAATCCCGTCTTGGTCAAGAAATAGACCTCTAGTTCGAAAATACGGTCTGCGGGAACCGGTAACTGAAATGGCCGAACACTTCAAGCGGATGACTGCTGACAAGCCGTCTCACCACCCCTGGAGCGGCATTCTATTTTAGTATTTATCGAATTTGTTGTTGTTTTGTATTTGGGTATGAGTTTATTAGTTCCTTCTTTTTCTTTTCTTTTTCTGTACTCCGTCTCATGCTTTTGTAGCTGTTGTAGATGGGTTATAAATAAATACATACATACATACAATAACAGTAATAATAATAATTTATTAAAGCCAACAAAGGGCCATAGATCAGCATTCATTCTCGCACTTAGAACAAAATTTACCTTCAATATTACATACAATAAAATTACTCCTTTTTACCCTTCTACTATTAACCAAATTACCTCCAATCTAAACTTCCAGTATACACTTAAAATATTCACATACAGACCGAAATACCTGACGATTCATCGACTCCATGATACTACGAAATAGCATGGGTACCCGACCTGTCCATACAAAAAAAACTTTCTCTAATGCGACAAGTCGAATTTAGTGACCAGTAACTAATGAGGCCGTAGGGGAGAGAGCCGCATTCATGGTGGAATAAGGGGGTCGATTCGAACAAACGTGAATAGAGAAGAATTAAAACAAAATAGGGAGTGGGGGGTATTGATAGTTAGAAATTAAGAGAGGGAGGCCGGTGATAATGACAGGTTTAATTTAATGATATTCAGTGGATGCTTTTGGTTCTATACATCGCTATGACCTAAGGGAGGCTCATACACCCTCAATCCGGCACACCCATCATCACCACTCCAGAGTCGAAGTGAGTATATCTATCACTCAGACGAGCTCTGGCAGTGCTGCTGCTAAATGTCCAAACTCAAGAACGATCCAGCTTACGAGTTCAGCTTGTTGCAAGGGCTCGCTTCAGGCTCCAGGACGAAGCTCAGGATAGAGAAGTTCCACTTGTGTCCTATCTAGAAACTTTTAACAGAGGTGGTGATATCGAGGTAATAATAGATAAGTGGCTACAAAAAAATAAAGTTACAGCTGAGCGGTATAGTGAATTAGGTAGCGGGTATTGTTTTGTGTGGGTTAATGCTTTGGATGTACAAGTTGCAAAATTTGATAGGGGTTTTCAGTTGCCTGGAGGTTCGTTTGGGTCACCAGTCCCGCAAGATTTGAAGAGAAAAAAGAATTACTCTACTTTAAATTCGATAAAAACCAAGAATGTTTCATGTGGAGTGTTTTAGCAGCAGGCCATTAGACTCTCAGAACGAAAGGTACATTCAAAAACAATCTCGTGTCGCTCAATAAGCGAGGGTTGAAACTTAAAAATGGGAGAAGGGTGTTTTTCCGACTGTGACCTTCACATCTTACAGGGAGAAGGGACCGGTCAGAATACGCGATATAACCAAGTTTGAAAAAGAGAACGAAAAGAGTGGGGTTGGGGTAGTGGTTTTGTCGTATGATCAGCAGGATAAGAGAATTTGTCCTGTCAGAGTCCCGTCGATCAAGAACGAAAAGTTTTATGCATTCTTGCCCTACAGAGAATCAGTTGGTGGAAACAGTGCACACTTATAGCCGGTCGTTTATGCGCCACTATTTCCCATTCTGCCTTTGTGGAAAAACTGACAAGAACAAGCTCAAGCTTCACCTCGCGTCTTGCTCTGATAATGGATTACAGGTTGTGTCCATGCCTACACCCAAAAAGTGTACACTTGAATTCCGCAACTTCCATCATAAGATGCCAATTCATTTTCGAATATTCGCCGATTTTGAGGCACTTAATGTGAAAGTCCAAGACCCAAACCAGCCAAATTTACTGACCGTTCATGAACCAGCTGTAAACGGGCACTGTGTCATAGAAAAGGGAACTTCTTAAAAAGTCCTATGAATGTAAGGGAAAAAACAGCCATGTCGAGGGGATGCGTGCTCTCTTACAGAATGCCAAAGACTGCCTTCATAAGGTCTATGACACTAATCATAGCATGGACCTTTCCGAGGCAGATACTGAAGAGGCAAGCAATGCCAACTGCTGGATCTGTGAAAAACCTATCCTCGCCGATATTGTGTCTAGGGGTCAGGCTCAAGCCAGAGACCATTGTCATATAAAATCTGGACCCAATTTCAGAGGTTTGCTCATTCCCAGTGCAAACTATCGTTCCGGCAGAAACTCTTTATTCCTGTAGGATTCAAAAATCTCAGCTACGGAATCAAGTTTGTTTCTGCAGCATTCGGGGTCTTAACTCAAGAAACAGAGGTTCAATATGATTTTTTTTTTTCCCCATTGCGAAATCTATAGGTAAATGTATGTCTTTGACGGTAAAATGGGTGGTATAATCACCGAAAGGCAAGGATAGGAGCTACACACTTCGTTTTTTGACACCTTGTCCTTTTAACCAAAAAGTTTGGAAGTTCTCGCTCACGAGAAAAAATCTGAAGACCCAAGTAGCTTTTCAATTCTTAGGCAAAGTATTCCGATGAATGAAAGGATTTCCCTACTCGTTAGCTCCTTTGAAATGCTCGAAGAAACTTGCTTACCCCCCAAGCAAGCTTTCTTCAATGACCTGAAGGAAGAACACATTTCTGATGAACAGTATGCTTTTGCACAGAGTGTCTGGACCCATTTTGATCGTAAGACACTTTGGGACTATTGCATGGTCTATTTTCGTTATGATATTTAAATCTTGAGCGATGTTTTTATGACGTTTGTTGAAAATGTAATGTAATAAGATGTTTGCCCTAGAGGCTAACTTCTACGTGTCAACTCCCAGTCTTGCCTATATTTAATGTTAAAAAGGGTACCAAAAAAAGTAAAAATAAACACGGGATAGGATTCGATCGTAATAATTTGTATAGGGAAAGTTAGTATGGCTCGATACAAGCTTCCTGTGAACGACTACCGTTTTCTGGATGAGCAAGATTACCCTGATTTCAAATCAGTTGAGGAAAATGGGGATCACAGGTATTTTGTTGAGATTAGTGGGTGCATCCCTGTGTTACGGTGATGCCAGCTGCACTCCGTATGTTTTCCTTATGCCGCCGCTAGGCAGCGTTACTCCCTTCCGTTGCTTGTATCTTTTATACTGTCGCGGCCACTCTATATTATCTGTTAACTCTTTGGTCATTGTTACTCACGCGGTGTGAGTCACCTTCTTCTAAAGACTTCTTTCCCGGTTCCCGACTGGGTAACAACTCTTTTCACTTAAAGATTGTTCTTTTGTAAGTCCATCTATTAATAAAACCTTTTGTTTATTTACGGACCATAGGTCACTTCTATGAGTCTCAGTTAAGCTCCTTAGAGTGGGCTGGCCTGTAAGGCCTAGTGTATGATGGGTGGTTGATAACCTGTTGTGTGTTTGGTATACAAACCATAGTGTGAATCGACCAGGGGAATCCATAATGAACCCGTGAAGTTCTGCACGTGTAGTAGGCCACCAACGCCCTAGGCCATCCTGACTCCGATGATTGTATACTTGGACATTTACCATCTTATGTCCGGCTTACTACACCCCTCGCCATAACATCAGGTTGAGAGTGCAAACTCCATATGCAAATACAGTCATCGTAACAATGGTGTCAGAAGTGGGATTTTGGGTTTTCCCTCTATACGATTGTCGTAATAGTATCAAAAGTTTGATTTTGGATTTTCCCCACACCATTGTCGTAACTATGGTTTATGAAGTGGGTTTTTGGATTTTTTTTTATCCCCACAGCTTCATTGTAATAATAGGTTAAAAGTGAATTTGGGAAAATTCTTTTTGTCGAAGAATGTAAAGTAAAATTTTCTGTTTTTTTTTTCTTCGAAGAACGCAAACTAAAATCTTTGGGAATTTCTTTGTTGTTTGGTATAAATTATAGGTTTAATAGTAAGATTGGGGAAGTATTATAAGATTTAAGGGGGAAAATAATTTAAAAATTAAATTTTGGTCGATTTACACTTTGGTTTGTAGTACTGGACTTTGTCGTTTAGTTTGAAGTAAGCGTTACCTTATGACAACTTAGGCCTAAGATCCCCATTTTTCTTTAGGTATGCCCCCAGATAAGTGAGGCAAGTCTTCTATTTATAAGTAAAAATATGGGTATAATATTTTTATTTTGGGTATTTCGGGGTATTTGTTAGGTGAGGTTCCACTTGTAGTATGTTGTAGTAAGTTTTGTAACTTCTTGGGCTGGTTAATAGTTAGTATGACTGTGACATATTCTTTTCTTGCCCAATGTTTATGATATATTATTCCCTAATCAGGAATTTTTCTTCCATGAATTATGTGGAGCATTTTCATGGATATTTCTCACCAGTTGTTTTGTTGTCATTGTTGTTTATGTTAGTCAGGAGTCATGACCTGAGCTAACAACTAGCCTCACAGATTGGAATTTTGTATGGATATGGATGTTACAACCATATATTCCTGTTATGACAGGAATTGTGACCTGTTCCGACATTACACATGATGTTTGTGAATGTGAATGTAGTTTAGTGGTACGATTGTGTCCCCTATTTTTTTTAGTCATCCTTCTCTGCTGCCAGTATATCCGTTATGTTTATTTTATAAGTGGGTTGGTTAGCTAAGTTGGAGACCCCCCCCCCCCCTTGTATGCTTGTTGATATGGTATGAGTAGGCCTCAATTTTTCTTTTCCAGTCAACCTACTTTCCTGGCCATGTATCCCTTATGTTTCCTTAATAAGTGGGTCGTTAGGTTAAGTTGGGAGACCCTTCCCCCCCTATAGACATATTTATTGAGATGAATTGTGGTGCTATTAGTCCCTGTGTTATTATGTTCCCCTCTCCCTGAGATATAGCACCACTGTTCTAAGACCTTTGTTAGAAGGCAAGAAGGTTTTAGCCTTTATTATAAGGCATTATTGAGAGATGATGAGTCACACTGTGACCAGAGGTGCCATTTGGGGGGGGGCAGGGGGGGGGCAAATGTCCACCCCAGATTTTCCAGGGGGGCCAGAGCTTCCACCACAAAGGGCCCTTTGCCGGCCATAATAATCCATTATGTCCAACATAATCCATTCTGTCCAATTGATTTGAAATTACTGCACGCCTATTAACCATTAACCTATTAACCAAAGAGCGTAATTACTTGACGAAGAGTCTTCACTCGACTCATTTCCCGTTTCAATTAAGTGATCTAGCGATCGTCGGACCGGCTAAAAATGACTTTTTGCCTCTGAAACTTGACACTAGATGGCGCGCTTTGCAATGCTTACGGAGAAGCCGTTTTTCGTCTAAAGATCTCTTTATTTCATCAATCTCATAAATTCAACTACTTTATTCAGAAAACCAAAAGCATACAATACCTGATCCTTAAGTGAAGTCCAGTATAGTGAAAAACCTAAAATGTAAGCTTCTGCAGTAAGTATTTTCTTTGATCGGCTAGAACTATTTCGTCGCGTAGGAACGACCGGCGAATCCGACGATCGCTAGATAACCTCGTTGATTGTAATCTTCGTTGTTATAGGTAATCTTAGAGGTCAGTGTGGCTGAGTTCCACATTCGGTTACAGTATATTTCCAAGCAACACACGGGTGCTGAAAATGCGTTTTTACTTAGAATATTCGATCGATGTGCTGCCAAAACCCGCATTTTTTCTTACGCGACACAAAGTGAATCGGGGGGGGGGGGCCCTTCACATATTTTTATTATTCCCCCCTCCCCCTTACCTGATGGGCTATTCTCTTAATGATAGAGATTTGTATATGACATTGAAGTCATAGTGAATGAACTAAAAAGTAATGTCATAGGTTAAGGACCATGTATCTTCCCATGAGGCTGTATGTTAAACAAACAATGAATAACCCATCTGTGTGAGATGTTTTTTATATGATATGTAATATTCCAGTCATATTTCTTAGTTTTTTGACAAAAATATTCTTCAAGAATTAAAAATACCTCATAAAATGAGAGATTTATGTGGTAATAATTCACATTTGGTATTTAGGTTAGAAGAGTTGGAACCTCACATATTTTTTTTTTAGAAGTTGTCATATGGTAGTGTTTACTTTATTGGTTGTTGCCCCCATTGTATATTGGTCCCTGGTCAGTCTGCTCTTTTCTCTCATATTTTTTTTTTGAATCTCACTTGGGAGATTTCTCTTTGATATTTTTGTTTGTTACATTGAATTAAATCTAAAAAGTAAGAAGTATTCCTATTGTATGGAATAAGTTAAAGATATAAAGATAGTATCTAGCTTATTCATGATTCCAAACCGTGTTACCGGTCGTGACCCTTTTGACTCCCCCCCGATCACCCCAAATATCATGGCAACTGAGGATCCACCCCCACCCTACTCGACCTTTCATTCCGGAGCACCTTCTTTGGCCCCCTTAAGCTCCTTCCAGCCTATTAACCCTCCAGCAAGAACTTCTGAGCCTTCTGCTCATTACTCCCAGTTCTCTGGCGTTTTTGCTCAGCCTTCAGCTGTACTTCCACAGCCGCTTGTGTCTAGCTCTCAGCTGCCAACGGTTTCGTCACAGCACTTAGCTGTCCCCACACACTCTTTGCCCAACCAAACAGTGCCAGTTGTTTCGCAGCCTGCTCTTTCGCAGCCTGACCTGTTGGGATTGACGAGTCAGGTTACTTCTTTATTTCAAAGATTTCACCTCTCTTCCCAAGGCCAAATTGATCCTAACCCGGCCACTTCGGCGTTTGATCCTTACCCCCAAAATCAATCCCAGCCGAATATTCATCCTCACAACTGGAATCATTACCCGTCCAATCCAGCGCCTTCACAGCCCATTCAGCCTGTTGGAACCCCTTTGGTCCCCCATCATTTTTACCCCCAACCCTCCCAGTCCCACGACCCACGACCATCTAACTTCTTGGAAAGGCACCATCAGCAAATGCCAACATACCACTCAGTAGCAGATGTATCTTTGGCCCAAGTTCGACTTCGCTTGGAAATAGCCAAAGATATCCCACAGTTTGATGGAGAGTCCGATCCAGTGGTTTGGCTCAAGACAGCCAAATCTAAGATGCGATTTGTGGAGGTTAATGAGTGGGAAAGCCAGCTCATGATTTTGGAAAGCAGACTTTTACCACCTCTGTCTGCTTCTGAAACTCGCGGAGGAAAGGGTCATATACAACCCCGAGTTCATGTCGCCAGATCTTTACGGTGAACTTATTTTGAAATCGGTCAGCCTCCGATACGGCTACTCTGCCTTTAGAGGCTTCAAGGCCAGAAGCACTCTAGGTCTATATAGCTGTGTTTGTAAGGGGCCTACCTACCATCAGGTCCATCCGTTCCATCTCTGAGGGTATCGAAGTTTTGCGGAAGGTGATTCTTCAGCGAACTCAAAGACAGCTGCATGAGCAGTCTTTGTCTCAAGCTAAGGTCGTCAATGCTTTAACGACCCAACCCACTAACCCTAACCCGTTCACTCCCAAACCCCAACCACAAGATTACAGGTACCCCCCTCATGACAACCATCCTAGGGAAGGCAGCCATAATTATGTGCCACAACCTCAGAGCTTCGGCCAAGGCCAGTCTGAGTACAGGTCAAGGGCACAGAATTATGGCCAAGATCGCCAAAATAATCGACCGCGGTATAACAACTACACGCCTAGAGGTCCACAGCAGAACAACTTTAGGCCTAGACAATCTCAGGGCTACGGATATCAGAGGAGCCAGGGTCCGCCTCAAGGGCACAATAACTATCGCTCGACTCCCGCACCCATTCGCCAAGAATTGATGATGAATGGTGAACCAGTTTGCACCTTTTGTCTAAGGGTTGGTCACAGGGTTCAGTGGTGCCCTGACAAGAGTATGGGTCGAAGTCAGGCTCCTTTAAATGTGAACGGGCGCAATCCAAGTGGGGTGGAGAATGTGCCCCAGATACCGACCACCAGCCAACCTCATCAATCCCAGAACTAATTCCCGGTTTACCGCCCCCCTCGTTGTCGTCCCTCCCTGCTTTAACCCCTTGTCTTGTATGTAGCCTTCGTCATACTTCTTGCCTCTCGTTCGTAGATTTGCATTTAGGTTCCCAGGTTGTCTCAACACTCTATGACACTGGAGCCGAATACAACCTTATCAGCGAGAGCACAATGAAGGAGCTACCTGCAAGCTCAGTGGTTACGCGACGGCCTGTATCTTCAGCTGGAGCTACAACCCTTGCTGGTCCATTACACATACTGGGTGAAGTATTGCTGACCTTTTCTATTCTCGGTAGAAAATGTTCAGATTGGTTTTTGATCGTCCGTAAGTTATGCTACCCTGCTTTGATTGGGCGCCCGTTCATCAGGTCGGTTGGTCTCATGTTTGACCCCGTCACAGATGATTTATGGTTTCGTGACACTAAGAGACACTTCGCAGCACCTCCGCCGGAAACTAATTTAGTAACCCAACGGCCATGGTATATTCCCTCACCGTCCTCCGGCATTCTGTCAACTAACCCTTCTTGCAGCGGCTATACGATCCCTGAGGCCAGGTTGCCAGACCCATTGCCTCAACTTCGACGATCACAGCGATTAGCCTCGCAAGGTTTCGGGTTAGGTATACCTAGCACCTCAACCGTACCCTGCTCTGCGGACGGCAGTTCTCTTTTGGACTCGGGAAATTAGTGTTTTGCGCCCGCTCTTCAACCGCTTTCGAACCAGCCGCCCTTAGTTGATATTGGAGATTTTTACCAGACGCCTGTGTTACGGCCTCACTCTTCGAACCAACCATCTCGTCACGTGCGTTTTGAATACGAAATACCAGTCCTCCCTGCGCCCGTATTGACCCCGGTTTTGACTGGTTATTTTCCGGCCTCTAGTAATACCACCGTAGATTCTTCAACCGGCCCAGCCGAGACTCTGCAAATAGCATCCTATATCCACACCCCGAGACGAGTTTCTCCTCCGTTGATACGCGTATCTCCCTCGGTCTCCCAAATCCCCTCCTCGCGATCTGACTCACCACCTTCTAGGCCTCTGTCGCCTGCGGACAATCGTAGTTCGCCGCATGTGCCCCATGATCCGCCGGCAGCTGAACTACGACTGTCTAATGATGGTGTCACGCCAGATAGTAGAAACGTTTTAGGGGGTGAAGCCCCAGACTCGTTCATTTTACAGGTGAGCCCATCTAACGGCTCCTGCGAACTGGTGTTCTCGCCTATTCTCGGCTCTACTCGAGGATCAATGGACAGTAGCCACAGCCGGCCATCATCTTTTTCTCAGTTAAATTCAGATCCAGATGTGCACTCTGCACATTCTAGTGGGCCTAGTGATAATGATTCAGACAGTCCTGTAACTAACTCTTGTAGAATATCAACCCCAAATACACAGTACAGGACTCCATTTCGACCAAATGACCCTACTCCGAATACCCCGGTTATCACAGCCAGCCGATTTCGAGGCGCTCTTCGCTTAGAAGGGAATGATAGCCGTCTTTTTTACCAGTTCAGTCAAATCAATCATCCCAGGCTTTAGCCCAGCCTTTAACTTCAGCAACTTCTAATAATTCGGAATCCAACCTTAATGAATCCCCAATAAATCCGCCGGCTGCTACTTTCCAACGCGACGAGTTCGAGCCGACGCCTACATCGTCTTGGTATGGGACTCCCTTACCGTCCCCGACGCTGCACGACCGACCCATCTTCATCCCTTCCCCATCCTCCCCTGGAATCTGCAACGCTCCAGTCCTGCCTATCCCGACTGAGGCAGCGTCTTTCGTCGACCCACCAACTTCCCCTATTCCGTCGACCTCCACCCAGCCCATTTTGGAGCTGCGACGTTCGGTCAGGCACCGCAACCCACCTGAGCGGTATGCCCCCTACGATCACAGACTTTAGCCTTTACCCCAGACAAACGACATCTCCAACCCTGACGTGACATTTATACATTTTGCGCCAATGCGCCACTTACTCCGCCAGTGGCAGTGTATGTCTTTACAGCCTGGCCGTTTTCAAGTCCCTACCCTGATGTGACCTTTAATATAAATAGTGTATTGTGATACGCGCAGACCGGTCTCAGATCTACAGTGAACTTTTACGACAGTTTCGCGTACCTGTGGCCACGATATCTTTAAGGCCCTCATGGCAGATTGCCGACTATCTTGTGTGTTTAGCCTATACGGCCAAGTTCGGTTCGGCTCTCTCCATATTCGCTTGTGTTCTTGACAAGCCGCCATTAGTGTTCCCTCTTTATTCCACTTTAATGTTTGTACTGCCTGTGTGGCCGATTTCTGTTCGGCTCAGTTCTATTCGCCTGTGTGGCCGATAAGCCACGAACATCGTTCTTGTTAATAGTGCCTTAACATTATGTACTGCCTGTGTGGCCTAGTTCGGTTCGGATCTTGTGATATTAGCCTTTATGGTCGACAAGCCGCCGGTAGTGCTTATCATTATTTTTATTCATTTATGTACTGCCTGTGTGGCCGAGGCCGGTTTCGCCGAAATTTGCAGTTCTTTGTCTTTCTGACAAGCTCAAGTTCAAGTTCCTTCTTTGTTGTTGCCTTTGTGGCTTATTTTTTTGCAAATTATGCCCTTCTGGCCAAGTATTTGCAGATATTGACTATCTCATGATGGATTTTATGGCATTTCGCCACTGTTTTACATACTATGTTTGTTATGTTGGCCTTCTGCCTCTATATCAGTTTAACTTTGGTATTTTGCCGTTATATTAAATTAGCCTTCTGCCATTATCCACTTTGGTTAATATTGTTTATTATTTATTTATATCAAGTTTTGTTGGACTTAGGAGTTTGGCAACTGTTAACCCCAAACTGGCATTCGGGTGGTTTTCCTTTTATTGGGTGGACATCGGGTGGTATAATTATTTTCGTATCCTTTATGTACGAAGAATCTGACCAATTCTTTCTTTTTTTACCTTTATAGAATTCATTTAAAATTTCATAAAATTAATTATAAAAACAATCCCCTGTTCCTTTCTTTTTATTGTCCCCTGAGGGTGGATCAATACGCGGCACATCAGCAACCCAGCACAACTTGCACCATCTCCAGCAACCCAGCGCAACGTGCACCATCTCTGCCTGTTCCAGCAGCCCAGCGCAAATCCAGCATAAGCAGCACCATCCCCAGCAAATCAATTGCCTATCCCAGCAGCCAAGCGCAACAACAGCATACGCAGCACCATCTCTGCCTGCTGCATCAGCTCAGCGCAAATTCAGCAGAAGCAGCACCATCTTCATCAGACCAATTTCCTTTTCCAACTTACCCAGCGCCATTCTCGGCCTACCAACTGCTTGTTCCAGCATATTCTGCACCAGTCAACTCCAGCCGACTCAGCGTAACCTCCAGCGTTGGCCAACATCAGTTCCAGCTCATCCAGCGCCTGAACCAACATCTTCCTACCCAGCGCCTGTAAAAAGCTCTCGTACCAGCTCTGCGATGCACATCTCGCCAGAGTCTTCGGCCAGCTAATTAACCAGCTCCAGCTTTAACCACCATCTTTCCCGCTTGCCTATGCAACATCACCATCCACCATCTACACCGTTCCAGCGCAACACCAGCACCATCCGCTTTTGCCATACCGGTACCAGCTAACATCTCCACCTGTTCACCAACATCTTCCCCGCCTGCAAGACCACACATCGCCTACGCCGCTCCAGCAACACCAGCACCATCCGCTTTTGCTATGCCCGTACCAGCTGACCCCTCAAACCACAAAGCTGACGAACCACCATGCCGACTCTACATCGCCACTCCACCCTCCTGTATTCTTTAAACTTTAAAAATAACATATTCTAATTTGGGTTTAAGGTCAGATTTATGTAACATTTATGGTTAACTTTTAGCAGATGGATGCCAAAAGTTTTGTTAATCTGGTGCTTAACTTTTAAAGGGCCGCTCCAGCATTACCACGGACGGGAAAAGCGATAGCATTCCTGAAGTATCTTGTCTGTACCTGTACATAACTGTTTTCGTTGTTCGTGAATTCACCCCGGTTACCTCACAGTCACAGTTGCTCCCCAGAAAATTATCCGCTAGGGTGAACGGGCCCGAAAGAAGATTCTCCAAAAGATTTTTTCAAAAGTTTTTGCTGGAGCGGGATTGGCCGTTGCAGTAATTGGCTCCACCTGTGGGAGGAGCCAAAGTGACAGACGAATCGCGAATGGACCTTATCGTTCGGGAATCGCAACACCGCCAGACTCGAAAAATGCCAGCGTTGCCACCTGTAGACGTCTTCTAGCGCATCTTCGTTATTTTTGGGACTATGGAGGTAAAAAAAATTGTATCATTCCCAGGTGGGGCAGATAGTATTCTTAAGAAATCTGAGTGGTAATGCTGGAGCGGCCCTTTAAGTCCGTGGGTCACGGACTCAATATGGAGGGGAGGTATGTTACGGTGATGCCAGCTGCACTCCGTGTGTTTTCCTTATGCCGCCGCTAGGCAGCGTTACTCCCTTCCGTTGCTTGTATCTTTTATACTGTCGCGGCCACTCTATATTATCTGTTAACTCTTTGGTCATTGTGACTCACGCGGTGTGAGTCACCTTCTTCTAAAGACTTCTTTCCCGGTTCCCGACTGGGTAACAACTCTTTTCACTTAAAGATTGTTCTTTTGTAAGTACATCTATTAATAAAACCTTTTGTTTATTTACGGACCATAGGTCACTTCTATGAGTCTCAGTTAAGCTCCTTAGAGTGGGCTGGCCTGTAAGGCCTAGTGTATGATGGGTGGTTGATAACCTGTTGTGTGTTTGGTATGCAAACCATAGTGTGAATCGACCAGGGGAATCCATAATGAACCCGTGAAGTTCTGCACGTGTAGTAGGCCACCAACGCCCTAGGCCATCCTGACTCCGATGATTGTATACTTGGACATTTACCATCTTATGTCCGGCTTACTACACCCCTCGCCATAACATCAGGTTGAGAGTGCAAACTCCATATACAAATACAGTCATCGTAACACCTGAAAGCCAAGTATGCTCAGTTCCCTTCCCCAGTTAGCAGAGAGAAATTATCATTTGACACTCTTCCTCCCTACAACCAAAAACTGGTAACAGAAGGTGTTGTGTCAAGCCCACGTGGTATTTTCCTTTGCCATTTCCAAGCCTGGTAAAAACACATATGCCATCTAGGTAGTGGTACTTTACATTGCCGGTAGATAATGTGGTTGTTCGTGATTGTGGCGGTTCCTGATTGGATGTTTCTTACCCGTTGTCAAAATCATCACTTCGGTTTACGGAACCCGCCATCTTAAGTTTAGTTTACGGAACCCGCCATCTTAAGTTTAGTTATTTTTTAAGAGAGAAGAGCACGGTGTGTTTGAGCCATAGGCTACCTAGGACATCCGTCCCCACCCCCTCGTTTGCTGACTGGTTTTGAAGGTGGAAACTAAGGTCGGGCTCTGCCGGTCTGCAGAACAGTTTCTCCACGTTATTCACAGGGTCCCAATGACCCTATTTAAGACCTAGCCTTAGCTTTTACGGACCAGTCTCCAAGACTACTAGACCTTTGCAGAGTTTTAGTTGGAAATTAGCATCCTAAACGGACTGTCTGATCCCAAACACCCAGAGAGGTAATTTTAGTTGGATCTAGGTATTCTGGAACTAACCTACAGAATGCACGCTGCGTTTTTCAGCGCTAGGCTACATCTGGTCACACTGCCTTGACCCGACCCCTAGTTGCGTACTGGAGTGCGATGGACTTTTCAACTAGCACACAGTGAGCGTTTGTGTGTAATACCTCAACGGTCAACTCTTCTCTCAGATACCCAAAATTTCTGAGAAAATTGCTCCGGAAATCTTCATTATTCGAAATCTGCATTATTGAACTTATAAAAGCATTTACTGACCGATTGACTAAGCCACTAACACAAATTTTTAATTGCATTTCAACTTCTTCAGTTTACCCACAGATATGGAAAACGGGGTATGTTACTCCAATCCCTAAAAAAGATACTGAACTAAATTTCGATGGCGTGAGGCCAATCACTTTGACCCCCTTCAGCAAAATGTACGAAAGTTTTGTAGCAAATTGGCGAAAAGCGAACCCCTGCTTGATCCCATCAGTACGGTAACAGAAAGAATACATCAACATCCCATTATCTAGTCAGTCTTTTACATTTTATTTTTAAGCATGTTGATGAGCCTGGTAAATGGCTAAACTTAATAGCAATTGATTTTAAAAAGGGTTTCGAACTGAAAGCTGAAGTTGAACCCCTGCTTGATCCCATCAGTACGGTAACAGAAAGAATACATCAACATCCCATTATCTAGTCAGTCTTTTACATTTTATTTTTAAGCATGTTGATGAGCCTGGTAAATGGCTAAACTTAATAGCAATTGATTTTAAAAAGGGTTTCGATCTGATTGATCATAACATTTTAATTTCTAAGCTTTTAACTGATTTTAGAGTGAACCCTGCTGTTGTGAAAGTCATTCAGGGTTTTTTAATAAATAGGTTCCAAATTTTAAAATATAAGAAGTCTTTCTCTGAACCTTAGCCAGTTTTTTGTGGTGTATCTCAAGGTACCATCCTGGATCCTATTCTTTTTCTAGTTATGATTAATAATATTGCTAATGATTGTGAAGACCGTTGGAAATATGTTGACGACCTTACCCTTGAAGAAATGTGTGAAGCAAATGAATGTAGCAAAGCTCAAATTTTAATTGATAACGTGAAGACTAAAGCTTCCGTTTCAAATATGACAGTAAATGACAGTAAATCTTCTATTTTAGATATTTCATTTTTAAATTCTTCTGAACCAAATTTTCTACCAATTATCTCTGATTCTCTCAAAGTCAGTAAGATTTAAGTCTTGGGATTTATTATTACCAGTGATCTAAATGGGAAGCGAACACACCTAGTCTAGTAAAAAGGGGCAATGCTGGGCTGCAGATGCTCAAGCTTATGTCGAAACATAGCGCCCCTCCAGATCACCTCCTCCGGCTGAGCAAAGCGCCAGGCTCGAAAGAGTTCAGAAAAGAGCTCTAATGATAGTATCGAAGCAGGCAGAAATGTCGTATGAAGAGCTGCTGACAAAATTTAAAATGCAAACTCTGAAAAAAATAAGAGAGAAACTCTGCATGGATTTCGGAAGAAAATCTCTGATCAACCCAATCCACAAATCCCTTTTCCCCCCTCAATCCACAACAAAACGACTCCCGCGCAGGGTTGCAGTGCCTGTTGAGAAACTTCAGCCGGTACGCTGTGCCCATCAGCGGTTAGCGAAGAGTTTTATACCTAGTTTTGTAAAAATTTATAACGAAAATCAGGAGGATTGATCGTTTTTTAATGTGACTATACCAAAGAAATTTGGCAGTGCCATGAAAATTTTGGTGAAAATAAAAGCTTATCTATCTATCTATCTAAGTGTTTCTTTTCTTGTAAAAAGCACGACTAAAACATAGTCACAATCTAATCTGCAGCTTTTGCTTCACTTTACTGAGTCTGTTGTGGTCTCACTTTACTGAGTCTGTTTCTTTCATCTGTTGTGGGTCAACATCAGGGCGAGACAAGGTTTAAGCGTCAAACAACTTATTGCGACATTTTGAACAAAAGTGAAAGAAGCCATCCAAATTTGGCAAATAATCCTTCAGCCCAAGCCGACTGCGAATCATCTTTGACAGTGTAAAACTGATACGTCAGCTGAATTTTTATTAGAGCTATTTTTTCGGATATTCTTGGCAAGGGTCCTCTTCAGGATCAAAGAAAGTTTCGAAGTTTTCCAATTTGAGCCTGAAGAGAAACCTTGCCCACAAGTGCTTGTAACACGGGTACAAGTGTACACAGGTACTGCAAATTCGACAGGAAAAGTAAAATTCTTCACGTCTCGAAGAATTTTGAGTTGTCATTCGAGCAGCGCAAACTCTGCAAGTAATCACTAGAGCCCGTAAATTTATTTCAGTCTGTTCAAATATCAGATGTTAAAAAGATACCTTTTCAATTCAAATTTAAGTGAATAAGTGAATGGTAATTATTTTGTCCTTTTCGTTGAAACTTTAAGGTTGACACAACGGAGTCGGAACTGTATTAATATTTTGTCTTTTGATTTAGAGCTACTGTCAATCACATGCACTGGGTGGCCCAGAATGGCAAGACCTCCGAAGAAAGAGTAGCCATGTGGATGTCCTTTGCCATTCATGTTGTTGATATTTATCACGATCACAGCACCAACTACTCTGAATGCCGACAAGGGCCGATGAGTCGTCGTGGCCTTCATTTTCTTGTTGAAGGTTCACGTGCTCATGTTGAGTTTGAGGAAATCGCCAGCAACAAGAACTTATTGCAATACATACGAAAGCTTTCGGAAGACTACCAGACATAAATGGTTGAGAGCTTCAATTCCATCCTCACGCACAAATCTGTTTTATGGTTGGCTGTGTCATTGGGCACGAACTATGGTCTCAACTTCAACCATAACGCAGAGCGCCAGCAAAGAGTCACCGCAGATACCGGCAAGCCCATGTGGAGAATACAATACCAAAACCACCGGAAGAACAGGCCTGTCATAGAACCAGTACGAGAGTCTGTTGATTACGGTAAGTGTTTTGTAATGACTTTATTATCTCTATTTCAGGGAGAGTTTATAGCTGCGTTTTTGCAGTCGGTATCATATCGTTAGAATCGGGATCGGAAACAGTAATTTCCCTTTCAACCAGCACCAACCAGAGACCCTATGTTTGTATCAAGTTGTAAGGAAAGAAGTTTGGTACCTGTGATGTGAGTGGATATGATCATTTCTTTGAGTTAGATGCCACACCATGCTAGCTGCAAAAACACGCTGTGTGGACAGTTAACGCTGACAGTATTTTCACAGCCAATCAGCATCTCCAGCTTTGCCTCAAGACTTTATTCGAATCTAATTTGTTATTTTTGATAACAAAAAACTAGATCCCTACACTGAACTTAGTTCCAGATTGTCGGATATTTGAAATGAGTATATGTGTCCTCAGGGAAAGAAGTTTGGATTTTTCTAAGAACACAAGATTTCATTTTTTTTTGTTTTGCGCCGGGCCTTTGCTTCAGTCAGACTGTGTTTTGCGCATTCGCTATGCACTGGTTTCGCCCGTGCCTCCGAGGGTGAGAACAGTACTATATTCACACCCTCGCATGCACGGGCTGGTAGTATAAGATATGGAGTCAACCTTAACCCATCCAGTGCCTCAGAACCTGAGTCTCCTACCTTCCAAGGTACAGGCAGCCTGTTCTTTTTTTTCCGCAAGCTCCGTGAGTCCATCTTGTCCAAAACCGGTGTATCTGAGCTTCCTGAAACGGAAATACTAGGTAGTGTCACGGGCTTATATATGAAGCTTACGGATTCATATATGCTTCCGACTCTTAGTTTTCATTGTGGTCCCACTTCATTGAATTACCTTTATAACATAAATATTTTGTTAATGTGACCAGTTTTTTGTTTGATTTAAAAAAAAATCATTACGAACAAAATTGGAGAACAATAGTAATGGAAGGCCAACTGTTCATAGGTTTGATATTTTTTTTCTTTACAGCCTACTTCGACACTTTGAGGGGCAACTTCGAAGAGCAACTGTTGACCGACAAGGGAGGAAAGACTGGCCGAACACTCGCCAAAACAGACTCTAGGAATGCCCTCTTGTAAGTGACAACGAACTCAAGAAGCGCGAAGAGGATGTTTCTACAGCATGACTACTTGGGAAGATGGCCTCACGGTGACAAAGTGGTACGATAACAAGCTTGTCGTAATGGTTTCTAACATTTTCAGTTCAGAGAACCAAGACCAGTTGCGTCACTATGAAAATAAGACAAGAACCTATGTGCAGGTAACATGACCAGAAATTGTTGCAAAGTACAATGAGTCAATGGGTAGAGTTGACAAGCTCGATTTTCTTTTGAGCCTGTACAGGGTACATACCCGATCAAAAAAGTGAACCCTTTGAGTGACAATTTTCTGAGAACCTGACTTCACAAAGGAGTTCAGACTCCAAACTGATAGTTCCGCAACAGGACTCGGGGGGTTCTAGCTCCGAAATTTGAGGACGGTAAGCGCCCTATTCGCTATTTGTCTCGGCGACTCAAGATCCCCGAAATAGCAGGGCGACTCAAGATCCCCTAGCAGGACGGAAAGTTTTGGTTCAGAGTCTGGCAAGAACGTGACCGGCCCAAATCCGGCCCCGTTAACTCCCCCGTCTATGGACGAAAAGAAAATTTGACAAGCAACTGAAAGCTCACCGTACCAAACTAAAAGAAGAGTACTCTTCCAGAATTATAAGTGACTCAACTCTAATTTAGAAAGCACGGTTGAGTGAATCGGCTACTGGAAAACCCCATGATTCCATTAACGAAAACGGTTGGGAATCGTATTTTTCCAAAGAATTCAGTGCCCCCGACCCAAATGTGTCTAATCCTTTGGTAAATAGGCTAGAATCGTTACTATCCAACCAGTGTGACCCAGAGTTTTTCGTTACTTATGGAAACGTGTTTAGAGCGATTTTAAAGCTGAAGAAAAAACATTCCCGTCGTGAAGACAGTCTGTGCGCGCTAAATCTACTACACAGTACCTCTTTGCTCGTGGAGCATCTGACGCTGCTTTTCCAGATCATCTTCACCACTAGTATAGTACCTGATTCTTTTTGTATCGTTTTGCTATCGCCTGTTCTTAAAAAAGGGAAACCCGCGGATCAGTGCTCTTCGTACAGGCCAATTACCGTTGCCCCAGTGCTTTGTAAAGTTCTCGAGCTTTTAGTTTTAAAAGAAATTCAGCATTCGTGCCGAATGCCTGATCACCAGTTTGGATTCTGACCAGGTCTAGGATGCGCTCACTCCCTTTTTAGTCTGGCCGCTATTCTAGCGGATTCACATGAATCTGGTGACCGTATAGTGATTGGCGCTTTCGATGTTAGTTTGATTCGTCAATCCATGCTCAGACCCGGCTTACCAGCAAGGCGTGAACCTCCGCGTCACCCGCGTATTGTATGATATGTATAGCCGTTTAAAAGCGCGCATAAAGATAGGAAACCGCGTCACTTCAGTCGTTGTTCGGGTAAAGAAAGGTGTTCGCCAGGGTTCATTATTATCACCTACTTTGTATAATAACAGCGTTTAAATGCCCAGGCAAGTGTCTATGTTTCATGTATCGCCAAGGGTATTAATGTGTCGCTACTTACGTACGCGGACGACCTACTAAATCTAAGTCGGTCAACTGATAGTCTGCAATCAAACTTCGCAATCCTACGTGACGAATATCGAGAAATTGGCCTCGCTTTCAATACATCTAAATCTGCAGTACTGTTTTTTAATGACAGTTCCTCTCAACCTGAACACCTACAACTGGGTAACGAATATATTGCCGTTTCGTCTCACGTCGTATACCTTGGTCTGCCAATAGGCCGCAACCTTAACGAAACTCGTCTACTACTCGTTAAAAATGTCGAGAAGAAACTCCGTATCGCATATAGCGAATATGTATAACGCTGTCGCACTGCCTCATGTTCTGTACATAGCGCCTTTTTGGAATTTGTTGACTGAGACCCAAAAACGTAAGCTCCGGTCCCTTTACTTCAGGTTTGCCAAGTTCCTGCTGCGTCCTGTGGACGAGGAATACTTTTATGATTGTCAAGCACCAGATTGCGGACCCTAGTATCGCGATGACTCGGGTGATATCGAAATGGAACCACCCCTGGCTAAACCATTTTTATAGCTGTTGATTGCGTAGTTGTTACTTAAATTGTCATATGTCTGTATTTTTGTTGTGTCTTAAATTGTCTCCTTTTTCTTTCCTTTTCTTCTTACTTACTGCGGGGGGAAACGTACATATGTAAATACAATTATTATTTTTTCTCTTTTCGCAGATGGATGACGAAATTACAGACGACCCACCGAGTTCTGCGAGTCATCACCCTCTCCTGTGCCGCTAGCAGTAGCTAAGCAAGTAAATCGAAACTCTGTGATGCCAGCAGTTGCTGAGCTGGCAAGCCAAAATCACCTGCCGCCAGCAGAGCCGGCAAAACCCAACCCTATACCTTCCATGCTATACCTTCCACATAACTCTAACCATTCATTTGTACGCGATTTTCATTTGTTTCTTCGTCGCTGCAGGCGTCTGCAATTGTAACAGAGTGCTAATCGACTTGGAAGATGGTATGTTTGCTGAACCCGTGGGGACTCTCTACGGAGCCACCGGGCGAGAAGGCTTCACCTACAGAGTTGATCTCCCGTTAACCGGTTCCGCCGCGGAGTTGACCGCTCATGTCCCCTTTGCGACCACCACATCTATTAGTGAGCTTACGGCCGAGATCAAGGGTGAGATTGGGAACGAGCTTTTTGGGGCTACCGTGATTGGAAACAACAGCAGCCATAGAGAGACGGCCATATGTGTCGCAAATCATATCGCAAAACCAGGAAGAAACAAGCCCTCCTAACAATAAGCGCCATAGGGATCAACACGATGGTGACTTACACCCAAAACCAGATCAACAGCGGTAAAATCGCGTCAGTTAGAGAGGATTTGGTGGCCCTTGCTAAACGAGAGAGCATATTGGAAGAAGCAACAGAAAAGATCAGAGTTGGTCTAAATGATGTCATCCACTCCATGTCGGAGCTACAAAAAGGAGACGCAGTAAATCAGGCACGTAGTCAGAAGGCTTTCTGCAGAAGTCTACCAACACACGTGTCCGATGATTTATGCCAATCAAATCATGATCCGCGTCAACCAAATTCTCACCGACCGGACGATGCGCAAAATGCCGATGGCGCTAGTGACGGAGGGACTGCTAGAGATCATTACGGTTCAATCGTCTTCCGGAAATTGGACAGAAAGCTTCAACTCTAAGAGACATCTTGGACGTCCATATACTACAGCCCGCCACACGGGAAAACGACAAGACCCCTTTTGAACCTCTTTTTACGAGTCAGTGATCCGTCTTTGCGGGATCCACAACGTTACGACATTCTGGAGATCAGCAACTTCGGGAGAGAAGCTGAATCTAGACTGATCAGAACAGAAGCAACACCGAATGCCATAGTCGGGAAAGCATATCCCAACTGCACCTTCTACATAGATAAGGGTCTGACCAGGACCCAAACGAAAGACATCTTTAGCGCGCCACGAATCTCTACCTTGGAGGCAGGATGGGTTGTCCAGCCCAAAGGGGAATTGATTAACATAGTCCTGGCCAGCTTTAACGTTTACACCGTGAATCAGAAGTCCGACATTGTGTTTATCGCCAGTGACGGTGCCCTAAGCGTAAAATATGGGATCGCCGAAAGCAGAGCGACCACAGCATCCGTTATGTTGGACTGGGCGAACTTAAGGACAACCCACGACTACGCGCTTAACGCGTTCCCAAAGATCAATGCTCTCCCTGCAACCGTGCTCCACCCGGTAACGAGACCTGACTATTTATGAAATACGATGGCCATACTCAACGCGGAGCCTCACGAAATTGGGTTACAGATCTTGGTACTGTTGATTCTTATGTGGCTCAAGATTCTATCCTACATCGTTTGAAGATCAAATAGAGGAAACCGGAAAGTGGAATCCCACCGCTGTCACCAGTAAACCGACGAGGTTCATGGCCCCACTTGGGGTTCTGATCCGAAGCCCTTAGGCTGGCTTAATCTTGGTAGCGTCAAGCGGTAAGGAATATTCAACCTTTCGAAGGCGTATTAGGGATCGTAGTCTTTCGTTTAGGGAGGTCGGTTCTTTTTCTTTGACACTTACTTTATTCTCTTCTTCAAGTCTCTCGATATAATATGTGTGTATATAATAAGTTTGTCTATCAACTTTCAGCTCTAAGAAGCATCTGCCCACACTGGGATTTTAATACGATAATCTCATTTTCTTACTGCGTATTTTAAATCCTTAAAGTTTAACTTCACCGCAATCAATAACACTTAAAGGTTAAACCAAAGCCCTGATAGCAGGCGACTGCAACTCATCGAAAAGGAAGCTGGCATACCGAGAACTGATAAGGTTATGTGTCCGATCCAAAAAGTCAAGTTATTTCCGATTTACAGAGAAAGCTAACTTTGATAATTAATATCCCAACATACTTTTCGTGAGAAACGTCGCTCGTCGAATCCTACACAACCAGCGCACAGGCCACATCCATGTAGAAGGCCGCAGATGGGGCCAAGATCACCATTCAGGCGAAACGACCAAACCCAGAGGCCAAAATTTTAACGAGAAGAGTCACGATCCTCACGACGACAAGCTGCAACAGCAGATCGGCCAAACAATCATCAGCCGCAAAGGCCTAGATTGCCGCGAGAAGAACCGCAATCCTCACAACCAGCTGCAGCAGTAGACCGGTAAAATCAGACGACGAAAGAGAGCAACAGGCCGTATTCTAGTTGTAAGGACCCATAAGAGATTGGTTCACGGACGAGAAAATCAATCGAAAATGATCGACCGCTTGATTATAGGGTACCGTCATCATGACCAGCAGCAGCAGCAGCTTGTCCTGTTGCAAATCACGCATCAAAAGCTGGGTCTCGAATTGCGATGTCCGACGAAAAGAGCAACCGCGCGCATGTAGGGCGATGCCTTAGTCGCGACCAGCAGCCGCACCAGCAAATCAGCCGAACACGACCGCTAAGCATAACCCAAGCTGCTAAAAAAAAACGTCTTTAGTCGACTGGGACCGAGGCTAGCCGATCAGCCGGTCAACGAGGAATCAGTTCCAGGTACTTCGTCGAACCCGGTCACTGACAGAGAAGAAGAAAGGGCTAGGACGGCCCAAAAACGGCTTAGTCAGGTGCGAAGGAGCCTTACCATCCCATTAAACCTTTTTACGGAAATACCAGGCTGATTCGCACCCCCTAAAGCGCGCCAGACTATGATAGGCTGATTCAGTTGGAACCCGAAAACCCACCAACGGATCCCCGCCGAAAACGCGAGTAAGGGTGTGTCCCCAATGTTGGTGGCCGCGATGGCTGGAGGAAGCCTGCGCTCGCCAAGAGTGGTTGATAACCTCCCCTTGGGGCCAAAGAAGCCACAGAGGATGATCAATGAAGGATGTTATCGAAGCAATGTGATTTTTCTTATGAGAATCTCAGTGAGCAGTGACTTTTTATTTTTTTTATAAGTTGCAGAAGAAGTGAATTTCTTAATTTGAATAGACGACGTTGAAGTGATGATTCAGTACCTCTGGATCAAATTTTGTGATTATTTATGTGATATTTTTATCTCGTTTTCTTTTACCTTGAAAATGAAGGCATGTCACAGAACTCGAGTTATCAAAGTTATATTAATCAAAGGAACTAAACTTATTATTTGTTTAACACAATATTTCGTGGAAAAGATTTCGGTGCAAAATAATCGACTTTTACATTACTATCAATAATTGAAGTACTTTCTTACTTAAGTGTCAGAGATAAATTGCTACATAAGTTTGAAGTTAATGTGGGTCTTCTTTTCGAGTTCTGCGACAATTAGTATAAACTCCGGAAGTGTGTACAGTCGAAGAAAAGCTCTATCCGACAGCGAACCCGAGGGCGGATAGCCGACATTCTTTGTTTAGGGACGAAGGTGGTTGGTCACCCTAGCTCGGGAAGAGGTAAAGGAAGAAAGGATATTTTTACAACAGGAATGGTAAATGTTTTACATTATTTTTATTTTTTGTGGATGTGATGTAACGGAAACATTATTGGCCAATATTGTTGTCTGGTAAGACATGTTTGGTAATTTCATAATGAGAAAACGTTTTGAAGACCCACGGATCGTGAGTAATTGTGGGTTGTTCCGGTAAGATTATCTAAAATCTGTCTAGCATATTATTGCTGGTGACTTCAAAGCCATCTGCGCCGAAAAAAAACGAACAAGCTCCGGAGGCGAAAATGGCCGGCATGAAATTAGATTCCCTTAACAAAGCCAAGCTGTGGCAAACCATCCTGGCGATCACAGGCGACTCCAAGGACGATGTTTCATTGATGCTGCCAGACACGGGGACGGAGACTCTGATGTTGTTTGTGGGACACTTGGGGACCCTCCTTAACCAGGGACCACATAGTCAAACGATCCAGCAAGCGGTTCAGCAAGCCTGGGAGAACAGAAAAAGGTATTTGTAGCAAAAAAAATTCAAGAATTCTACACTGGTTCGCTCCGCAATTAGGTTGCAAGAATAGAGTTAAGTTAAGGCATACAAATCCTTTTTTTTTTTACTTTTGAAATGTGTCTTTATTTTAATAGATTTGTTGATTTCAAGGAGACCTAGTGCTCGGACCTGTGTGGATACTTGGTAGTCCCTTGTCTTTGTGGTAACCGCCCAGTGCAAGTGCATTTATGTCTTCTCACGGGCGGTTACCTATCATGATGGGTTATTATGTAATTTGGCAAGGTTGCGAGAATAGAGTTAAGTTAAGGCATACAAATCCTTTTTTTGTGGACTTTTGAAATGTGTCTTTATTTTTATAGATTTGTTGATTTCAAGGAGACCTAGCGCTCGGACCTATGTGGATACTTGGTAGTCCCTTGTCTTTGTGGTAACAGCCCAGTGCAAGTGCATTTATGTCTTCTCACGGGCGGTTACCTATCATGATGGGTTATTATGTAATTTAGCAAAAAAATAATCTGATCTAATCTTGTTTGAGGATTATGACTGAGAGACTTAACAGGGGGTATCAAGATATGCTTACTACAGGAAGTATGTGTACATTCTATTTAGAAAACATAGAAAATATGTGATAATATTTGAACCTATTAATAATAAATAGGTTCAAATAAGTTTTAAGTTAGATTATATTGTAAGAAACAGAGATAGGTACACAACAAACTAGAGTGATTACTCCCTCGAGATATTTAAAATGAGATCGGACTACGGAGCGTCAACCACGCATTAAGTCGCGGTTAACATAGAATATAACTGGTATTGGGGGTATTTACGCCTACGGTTGAATTGAGTCAACGGGTTAATCAGTTAGGGAAGTGGTTACAAAAGGTTTATTATATGGTTGGAAGTAGATTATAGGATACGCATAGATTCGGGAGATGTAAGGAGATAAACATACTGAAAATGGAAAGGAAAAAGAGAACGAAAACATTGATAAATTGTTTATATATACGAATATTTGTATGTATATATATTTATATAATTGTAAGCGGGGCGATAGGGCTGGAGATTGATTTCCGGACGTCACAGATAGTCACATTATATTTGCGGAATGTGCTTCCAAAAACTGGAAGATGTAGTTTCCTCGGCAGGGGACAAGGATGCAACCAAATACAGGGAGACTTATCTTCGATTCACGCCGTATCTGGCCCTGCATCAGCATGAACTGGTAAACAGCGTGGTAGCCGTCATTGGGACAGCGGAAGAGAAGTCGACAGTCGCGGAAATCCCAGGGCTCAGGAAGATAACTCAAAAACAAAAGAAGGAGGAGACAAAGGTTCAAGAGCAGGCAACCACCTCGGCGCAGCCAGCGGGAGCTTGGGATAGGTGAGCAATGCAAGGTCTTCCCCAACTTGGGCAGTCAATGGGAGCTCCAGCTTGGCAGCAGCTTTTTCAAACAGGAAGGTACTACCTGTTCCAGCAATACGGTAAATTCAGGAGGCAATGGTGGGGACGGTGAAGGTGGTGCGGAGGTTTTGGACACTATATTCGTGACTGTTTCGTTAATAAAAACCAAAGAAAGACAATAAAATGGGGGAAAGCTCTGTAATGGCTTGTTTTGTTGTTGATTTTAAATTCAGTCAGTAAATCAGGATTTAGCAGTCGGTTTTATATTGCAAGAAGAAAAGCTACGGCCATCACTTCCAGAGATTTGGTGCGACGAAGGAGGCAATACAGTACCACCACCGCCAAGAACGTCTGCCTCCGCGTTCAGATCCTTCGACGGTTGGCAGCAACACGGCTTCAGTCAGGTGCGACTGAAAGAGGCTAATTAATTCACAGCAATTTTCCTTCATGACGACCGGAATGAGTCTCCAGAGATATTCAACAAAGACAACCGATTTGCGATGTTTTGGTCTTAGTGTACCCACTCTGTGGCATTTTCCTCTCTTATTTTCACACAGCCCTTGAACATATAAAAATTGGTAATATAATACAATATCACACAAGAGATGCACACGAAAGATGCTTCAACTATAGAGAGATTTTTCGGTGGTTTGCTTATGCAAAAGTTTGTTGTTATTCATTTTGTAATAGATAGAAGCTACAAGTGTGCCATTTAGAGTTCGCTTTTCCGGTCTCTCGGTCGGCCCTTTTTTCTAGTTGATATTCAGAGGATGATCTCTTGGATGATCTCTTTGAGCTGTCAATTAGTCAACGCGTACGGAATTGGGGATGATGAAACGGGATCTGAAACTTTATGACTTTGGCATTAGTGTGTTTGAACAAGGTATAATAAACGAAATACATTTCAAGATTGATGAAAGTAAAGCCAGTAGTGTATTGGAACAACTCTACGGGGTTTATACGAAGCAAGCTGGAAAGACAAAGATGGACAATACTGTGACTGGATAACGAATACGATTTACGCGAAGGGGCTGCGTTTCTAATTGAACTAGCATGTGTTCTTGCGTGGAAGATGTCAGATGAGAAGAGCTTTGAAATTTATGACTGAGACATTAGGGTGTTCGAGCAAAGTAGTAAACGAAGAGTATTGGAACAAATCTGCAGTGCTCATGGCGAGCATAAATGATTGTATGAGAGGGGGCC
This sequence comes from Branchinecta lindahli, assembly GCA_023053555.1. Taxonomy (NCBI): domain Eukaryota; kingdom Metazoa; phylum Arthropoda; class Branchiopoda; order Anostraca; family Branchinectidae; genus Branchinecta; species Branchinecta lindahli. Next base: position 5,679,994 of record JAKZAO010000002.1, read on the forward strand.
TGCGCCGTGTTTGGAGATTCTTTGAGAGCACAACTGTTGGTTGCACGGACAACTGTGCAATACGAATATTAAACGTTACGGGAAGGGAGAAATCTAAGTCAGTTCAAGTCATTCTTTACACTCGACGTCTGAGCGCTTGCGCACTTGTTTCCTTCTTCCTTTACCGTGATAATCATAGTTCGGTTGCAGTTAGATCTGGAGGGATGCACCCGGAGATACCCTTTGTCGGTTAATTTTCATTTTTTTTTTTGGGGGGGGGGATGGTGAACAACACGGCTGAGTCTTTGAATGCGGTGATCCAGAGGATTATCCAGAAGCCAAGGGGGGTCCCCATGGATGTTTGTATCATGGGTCTTCTTTCCATGGACGAGTACTACTATGCTATGGTGTGTCGCGGATACCAAGGAACCGGCGACTTTAAATTATTGATCGACCACTGCAAGAAAGAACCAGCCGTAATGCACCAGGTACCAAATCCGAAAGAAAGTCTGAAAGAAAGCGTTTGCATGTAAACAGAAAATTTGGATCAGGGCAATGACGAGGAAGATCTGTCCTGTTTCCCTCTTATCCATTTTGCGAATGCTATCTTGCGACAAGGAGGTGTTGGCTGGGACCAGAATGAGCGTGCGTAGGGGAGACCGGGGTTGTTTCGGACACGGGTTGGTTCGGACACTGCCATTATAAAATCCAGTGTTGCACGGAAAAATCTGCCAAAAATCAGGATTGAGTATTGAAGAGTGGCCGACTTTGAGCGAAAGTTTCAAAAGTTTCCGCACACGCGGTTCGAAGATATTCCCGGTGAACCACTTTTTAAGGTATTCTTTTTATTTCCACTAACATGCGCCAAGCTTTGTAGCTGTGTTATTTACATGAGTACATAGTTGAGTGTTGGCAGGTACTTAGCCTTATCATGTCGCTAACTACAGCTAGTCACAAATTGGACTCAGCTTAACTATTTTTTTTTCTAGAAGCCATTTTTTAGAAATGGTCTGTGTGGGGTTGATTCGGACACCATGGTCGGGTTGGTTCGGACGACTTTTTGAAAGTGTCCGAAACAACCCCGTTTTGTCAAATTAACCCTAGGAGAGGAGAGACAAGCGCAAAGAGAGGTAAAAATGCTATTTATAGCATCCGATACATTGCATTTGTGTTTAGCGCAACGATATAGGCTACGGCTTTGCTATTGTAGTAGCCTATTATCTTTTCAGATGCCAAGAAATTTTCAACGGAAGCGCGACCATCCACCACCGAATATGGGGGATATGAAAAGGGCTACAGCAGCAGTTATCCTCGACAATGTTTCAATCCGAAAAGCTGCCGAGGAGTTTGGCGTTAAGAGATCCACATTACTGGATTATGTTAAACGTTCAAAGAATTTGTCAAACGCTACAGCTGAAACAGCATTAGAAGACCAAGTAGGGACTCCCGCAGCAGCAGAGTCTCAAGCCCCAGAGCCTCCACAAGCCCCAGCCACAGAGAGGGCACCAGATCTCGACTTCACCTTTTCAGAGAAGATAGTTCATAACAGGCAAGTCTTCAAGCCCAACGAGGAGAAGGCGCTTTCAGACTACTTTCAAACAGCTTCAGCAATGAATCACGGCTTAACCACCATTGAAGCTCGCAAGCTCGCTTATCGTTTTGCTCAAGCTAATAAAATCAGATACCCTTCATCCTGGGAAATCAAGGCACAAGCTTCGGCAGACTGGATGACTGCATTCCTCAAGCGGAACAGTGAGATTTCTATCAGATCCCCCGAGGCAACAAGTCAAGCTAGAGCAAGTGGTTTCAACGAAGTGGTTGTAGGGAGATTCTTCGATAACCTTGCCTTAGTCTATGCTAAATACCAAATCCCTCCGGACCGTATTTGGAACACCGATGAAACAGGTGTCCCAACTGTATTACCGCCTCCTAGAGTGCTTGCCAAGAAGGGCCAGAAGCAAGTGGCCCAGACGACATCAGCAGAACGTGGTCAAAATGTAACGATGGTCTGTTTTGTTAGTGCGACAGGTAACCACGTTCCTCCGGTTTTTGTCTTTCCAAGGGTTAATTTCCAACCACGGATGCTGAAAGATGGGCCCCCTGGTGCTTTGGGACTAGCTCATTCAAGTGGTTGGATTAATTCTGACACCTTCCTGGAGACAATGAAACATTTTGTGAAGCATACCAGATCATCAAAAGAAACCAAAACTTTACTGTTACTGGACAATCATGACAGTCACCTGGACATCAAAGTAGTCAACTACTGCAAAGAAAATGGGGTAATCTTACTTACCTTCCCACCTCACTGCTCGCATCGCTTGCAACCTTTAGATGTTTCGGTCTATGGACCATTCAAAGCAGCGTTGAGAAGCAGCTTTAATGAGTGGTTGAACCTTCATCCAGGCCAACGTATCTCTATATATGAGGTAGCAGAGCTCAGCCGTGTTCCATACCTCGAGAAGTTCAGCATGAGTAACATTGTGGCTGGCTTCAGAAAGCCCGGACTGTGGCCATTCGACCGCAACACTTTCTGCCGTGCCGACTTTTCTGCTGCTTCGGTTACAGATCGTCAATTGCTGGACAGCCATTCTCAGCCTGCTGTGCCAGATCCACATGGGCCAGATCAAGGTACTGACGAAACTCAAGAGCCTTCTGTAGTCTTTTCCGTAACTCCCGAGCAACTAAGACCATTTCCCCGTGTGCCACCTACAACTACCGAGGGTAGAGGAGTAAAACAAAGAGGGAAAACTAGAATACTTACAGAAACACCGGAAAAGGAAGAATTAGAGCGAATGGTAGAAAATAGAAAAAGATCTCTGAAGAAAGTTGTCGCCACCCTTCCAAAGAAAGCAAGAAAACCGAGGGCGGCTAACCGGGGTGAAGATAGTGAGGATGACTTACAAGAATGTATATTCATGGATGACAGTTCTGATGAATCTCTACATATCGGAGAAACGGAACCGGAAGATCTGTTTGATGTAAATGTCCTAGCCGCTGATGACTTTGTGCTCGTGAAATTCGTCGTCGGAAAAGGAAACGTTTTTTATGTTGGACGTGTAGCAGAAATTGGTGATGATGATGTGGAGGTGATGTTTCTGAAAAAAAATGGGACAAAGTTCGTCTTTCCTGATCCCGTTGACCAGGCTTCAGTTTCAAAAGATGATATTATCTTGAAGCTTCCTTGCCCAGTTTCGACAGGTGGTACAAAGAGAGCTGCGAAAGCTCTCAGCTTCAACTTTGATTTTTCCAAGTTTAATGTTCGCTAAACAAGTTTTGTATTAAGCTGTTTAATAATAATTGAAAGTTTTATAACTATATTACAAGGTGTCCGAAGCAACCCGTGGCATGTCCGAAACAACCCCGTACTCTGGGGTTGTTTCGGACGATTTTTTTTTTTTCTTTAAATCGTTTCTGAAAAAAACCTGCGAAGATAGAAATCGGGAAAAATTCTCGTAGGTGCGGAGTTTCTAGACACACACTGGGGTGCTTGAAACGCCCAGATAGGTCTGTTAGTTAACGAGATTTTCGAAAAAGAAAAAAATCGTCCGGGTCAACCCCGGGCTCCCCTACTTAGTGAAAAATATATCTGGCACAAGTGTATCTGTGGTAAGAAAGGAACAAGAAGCCATCACGGTGTACGGAAACTCGATCAGAGCTGACGCTTCTTCGAAGAAGTCCCTGCTTCTGAAATTTACATGAAGCTGCCTCTCTGAAAGCAATGTATGTGTCTGCAAACTAGCCGTGCTTTTGTACGAAGGAGTAAAATTGAAGCTTATAAAACTATCCTTCAAGTATAGCTTGTTGAAAAACGCCTCTAAGAAGAAAAGATCCAGAAAATATGTCCGAGCTGGGGCGAAAGGTCCTATGTCTATAAAAGAGAGAATTGATTATCACCCTGCGGACGACGCAGCATATGCAAACGAGAGACAAATTATGTCAAGTGACTGTGAGATGCCAAGCGACGACGACACTGGTTGGAGACAATACGTCGAGTCTGCTGTACCTGGTAAGTCATCAACAGGGATATTCCCCAACGTACCCATCAGTTACAAGTTATATGCAATCGTCTTTCCGGCTTTAGATCCTTGTCTGTTCTGCAACTCTTGTGGCTGCGATCAGTTTAGTGTGGCAGGGTGAAGTGTGGAAATACAGCGTTGCATTTTTTATTTAGTATTTCGGTCGCCCATGGCGAATCTTCGTGGTGGCTAATCTTGCTGGTTTTCGTCCTTAATGATCTGCCGCGAGCTTAAAATAAACAGGAAGACGCACCAAATCTTCGTCAGATAACACTTCGTGAATAAATATATGGCATCTAAATCCTCTAAATCCTGCGCCATCGTGAGATTTGGAGTTGTGCTTTTGCGCTGTCTAATGGCAAGTTTCTACGAAATCAAGCTTGACAGCACTATCTAGCTGTTCGGTTTCGCCGTTGAGTTTAGCTCTCGGGGCTGAGATTACCGTTGAAATCCTATGTCTTTTTTATTTAACTGAACAAAACCATTGCGGAATGACCAGTCTTTCTAGTTTGTATTGTTTTTGCACAACCTCGGCACTCCGTGCAGATATATCAAAGCACAGTAAATATTATTATTATTATTGTAGAAAGACGTTAGTGGTGAGAGACGGCAATTTTTCGTTGACGTATATCGCCTTTTTGGGATCCCTTGTGTTAGCATTGGGATACCCACGAGTCCGTCTGTCCGGGTATACACCATAACGTGAGAACGGACTAAGATTTTGTTTGATGAATGTGTTCTGTTGATTACTTTGGTCAAGGGTGAGGTCTAGTTCATATATGGGCAATATTGGGTTAAACAATGCGAATGCGTAAACCGATGCAAATACAAGTTCGAAGGCAAATTCAATAGCGAAACGCACGCAGCTACTAATAAGAGCTACTAAAAAGAGACCGGAGTAAAAATGGCTCTCAGAACAAGGCCAGTTATTTTTGTGGAAAGTAGGAACTCTTAAAAAGAGCAAGTTCTAGCCCAAACCTCTTGCACGATATAAACCACTCACTTCCGGTGGTCGGATATAGGGGTATTTATAATGAACTATAACTCTCAGACAACTTCAGTGAAATAGGTGGAATAACTGTAACATTCTTAACTCGGCACTTGTTGGGTCAGAATCGACCCTTTTCATGTCATAATCAGTCCTGCAACAGCTTTCCTTAGGCCCAAGGCTGAACCATTAGAGGGTCCCCGGAATGAGGCAGGAGACCCGTGGTGTAGCTAAGAAATCTGGTATGATTTTCATTCAAAAGTGAATGTATTGCCCTTTTAGCCTACTGCTGCAAATCGAGAGTACCCAAAAAATATTGATCCTATTCTGAAAGTCACCGCTGCAGTGGCTTTGGGCACAAAAGAAGAATGTTGAAGACACCGATAAACCAAACTTTGGATCTTCAGTGATGTGTCTTATTAGATACTACATTCACTGTTTAAGTTAGATATGACAAATATTCAGACACGTATATCTTCCTGAAACCCAACAGTAAACCATTGCAGTAGAATGCAGTAACACGGTAGCCTTGACAGAGTACCTGAGTTCGACTGTGCGGGTCGAGCATGCCGCGCAAAACAAAGAGAATGGCTCTGAAGGAGGCCTACAACAATGAAATTTACACACAATAAACTCCCTAAAACCAACCAAATCCGTCATAATTAACGTCGTACAGTGACTAATCTGCACTATCAGCTGCGCCGAGCTAACATATTAGCAACGAGTGAAACTAGAAGCGACCCAACTGCAGGTGTACCTTCTATACGGAGCTCTTAGTCCATTACACGAACAGAGTAATTCCAAATTTACAACACCATACAAATTTTATTCCTCAGAAGAGGAAGAACAAAGCATGGAGCGAGTTGAAGAACGAGAAGCTGAGATAATTGTTCAGGGTGCTTGCTCAGGAGAGAAAATAAAGAAAGAACCACCAGGAAATGTAGCGGTCAACTTAAACCTCAAAGGGAACTGACGTGGGGATTGGTAAGCAGTGGTCACACAAATTGATCCAAGGTTTAGTAGATGACCTTCATGCCGCATGTGCGAGGACCGTTGCCGTGACCCATTTGTCAAGCATAATTAATCACTGTAATTTTCTTCAATTTTTGTTTGAATTTACACAGGTTCAGACACTACGCCAATATATCGGAACCATAAGGGTTGGAAAAGACGGCAAAGACAGTAGTATTTACTGGAAGGAGCATTTAATTCGGAAGTTACAATTTTACAAGCTTTTTAAAATTGTGTAGCTTAAAACCAGGAGATCGAGCAGGTTTCAATTTCTCCGGCTTCGTTTTTTTATCAGTATATAATACCACCTCCAAAACTGCAGTCTTAAAACACCACACTTGCTCGCACTCACCAGGCTTCAATAACACATCCAAAATGTCATCCTTTAAATCCCTTGGAAGATACGGAGTCAAGTCTTTCCTGACTATCACTCTTCGCCGAGGTTTCAGCCTGCCGACCAGTGGTTGTTTCCTAGGTTTTTCACCCTTCGTTTCCTCTTGACTAACCGAACTAATATACGAGATATGTTTGTCAAACTTAACTGTAGTACTTGGTTCAAGTGAGGGGCTACTGTGTGATCGCACATTGTCAGTAACGGCAACTAGGAAATGACGATCCTCAATTTCAGGTATTACCGGTAATGTTCGGTCATGAGCCTTTACATGGCCAAAAGCAGAATATTCGAAGAACAGATCACTGGTGGTTATGAAAGGTTCATTAGTCTTTGGTTTCTCGTCGCATGATATAACACCCACCTGAAGTGGCTGATTTCCAGCTGCACTCTGAGCATCTACGCTAAGTAATGCCTCTGCTTCCGAGCCCAGCACTGTATAGACGCTGAGGTTTGTATCTTTTATTCTAGGCTGTTTCCGAGATATCAAGGCCCTTTCCCTAGTAGGAAAGATCAGATCACGCTTACCACCTAGTTTAGATTCTAGTTCACACCCGTGATCTTCCGCAACCAAGGAGATGTCATCTATACCCAAACCGAGACCAAAACTGCCAGGGCGTACTTGTCCGCCGACAATTTCAAAACTTCGTCCAACGTGTGCGTGCATTTCCGCTGCGGCTTGCTTGGAGCTAGTACGTAGACCTGTACTACTGCCACTGCTATTATTCAAATCAAAGCTGGACTCGGTCGACGTTGCTTTCGACGACAGCTTGAGGATTGATTTTTGTCTACTTGTTTGATTTCCTATCGTGTAGTCCAGTGTGTGGTTTTTTGCTTCGTTGAGAGCCGTGTTGCTCACGGCCTTTCCTTTCAGCGAAAACTTTGAAAAATCGAACCTCGATTGACTATGAACATTACTGGAAGACTGTGACAGCCTACCATGTCTGTCCGATAATTCCGAAGCAGCTTTGCTAAACCGCCGAACTTCCGGCGACTTAAGGAACCTATTCGTGCTCGAGTTAATCCGGGTCATAGGTAAAGCACTTGATGAATCTGTATACTGCCAATCGGAAAAGTCCATCGAAATATCTTTTGCCTCGTCGGATATATCGACAAAAACGGTTGAGAAGGCTTCGGAGTCTCCACTAGAAAACCAGAATTTCAGCGGAGAAAAGAACCACGCGTAACAATCACATGATCGAAACAAGAACGCTAGCATGGAAAAACTTCAAGAACCTCCACGTCTTGTGGAATATAAACAATACAGCCTGCAACATAACACTTTCAAGCACAAGAGAACGGATGATGCATGAGCCTGTTGCTGAGAGGAAGCACATTTACTTTAAACAAAATTTAATCAGAACTTCTAGATCAGTACGGAGCAAACCTACCATTAACTACAAAAAAAATCAAAGTTTCGTTTTCAGCGTTTAGTTCCCAGAATGTTTCATTTTCTCAGAAGTTTTAGGTTTTTTACTGCATAACTCTCGACACAAAATAGCAAATCCTGCCAATTATTACAGTTCAAGTAATCTTTTTGTGTACGAGTGTCTAACCAGTAACAATGTAGACTAAATTATATTTAATATTCTTAGTTGTGTACGCCGTATCTCGTCCTATATTACGCATTACGGATTCAGAATTATCCCGCAACCGACGTTCCCTTCGTCCGGCTGACGCTACCGAACCAGGTCTCTGACCTCCTGTGACGTTTATATAACGAAGCTGGGAACCCTCCAGCGTATCACTGAATACATTCAAGCAGCAACTAATTCGGCAAGCCTAGATCCTAGCAGACAAGAAGCTAAGACAATATGACAAGTATTTAGCCACAGAACCCGAAAACCACAATGAACTAGTTACGAGATACGAGGAGCTGATAGCACTCCCTCATGGCCGGCACAGACAATACCACTAGTCAACTACGATGTGCAATGTCAGGGCCTACGACTTTTCTATCAGGGTAAGTGAAATCCATGAGATGGACATGGAAAGTAGTTGCCGAAACATCTGGTATTTCAGATTTCAGCTCAACCCCGACTTTCAATCACAACCAAGTAAGAATGACAAGAAAAACACATCATACCATGGCTTCAGATAAGGAAAAAAGAATAAGATCATTGGCGGCCTACTAGCATAATTGATGACTGTCGTAGTAGCGCGAATCAAATTAATCACGAGTCAGTAATAAATTCCGCAGGTGTGGGAGCGACCTCTATGACTAGAAAAAGTAAATCCAAAAAACTAAGAAGGTGATTCATGCTCTTGCCATCTTACACCGTCCCTCAGCCCAACAGCATCTGTGTTCTACGACTATGTTTTAGATTATAACCCATTTTAAGTGCTTTTCCTGTGTTTTTTTGCGTTCTTTTTTACAGTCCATCTTTGCATTTGGGTAATACGATGGGTAAATAAAAATGCATGTATGCCTACATACATAAATGAAAAAAGTCATACCAATTTTAGTGCTCGTTAATAATCTATTTCTCCCTTTAAAGGTCCAGCGTATTCATATGACTTTTAAACTTATCCACTGTCCTATGAATCATCATTGTAAATGATGTTTTCGTATTTACATTTGGGCATGGTAAAGAACCAAAATTCAAAACGAAGAGCAAACTTGATGTAAGCAAGCTAGTACTGACAAACAGCAAAGCACAGACAGACCAAAACCAGTTCCCGAGAACTTACTCTGATATTCTATAGGTTCTCCTCGATTTTGTGTCCGCTATCCACTCAACATTCTCCAGAACAAGGGTTACTTTGTGAAGGTCTTTCCACCAAGAGGGATGAAAGTAAAAACTGGCATGTGTTCCAATCCTGACTTGACTCGTTACTTGACTGGGTATTAATACTGGATGAACGTTCCGGCTGGCGTAAGAAATTTTCGAAGGGGGAATTCTGAAGGTGCACGACTTGCAAACGATCTAGAAAGACAGATCTTACGGAAACAACGAAAATGCAACGTATTACAGATCTGGAGCCAATTTAATCGGTGAGGTGTATATCGCTATAACAAGGTAACTATATAATGGGCTGTTGTATTTCTTGTCCCGACCACCACAAATTTGATATACATGTTTGTATCGATGCTCGGCCAAAAATGGGACTGGTATTTGAGGAGACCCCAACAGGGCGATTCATATAGATTCAAACTCTTACCTGGGGTTTCCACGGGGAGTATTCTGACGACAGTACCTGTTGAAGGCCTTCTTGCTGGGACGTCAGTTTGAGAAACGGATGAGATAGGGATACTCGCTGTAGCGACAGAGGTGTAACAAACAGGACAGATCTTTGTGCTGATCCTTCGCTATTCGGATTCTCCATCACAAGGCAGAACAGTCCTGAAAAAAAAATATAAAGCACTTATGGCAATTTAACCAACCGAAGCAATTTTTCCACGCTTGAGTACATTGGTCCAAACATGTGGCTCGACTTAAAAAAAAAAAAAAAAAAACAAGAGCTGGAAGCTCATATGGCACTTGCAAGGTAGGGTCAGAGGACGTAATAAGGAATTCGTCAATTCGTGGGTTTGTTGTGATCATCTGTAAGCAAAACCCTTGAAATAAGAATGATCATGGGTCCTTGAAAATCACGAGAATGTATCGTTTGGAAATGCATTTGGCTGTGATGATGCGAACTATAAGGGGGCTAGAAATTCATCTGTACTCAAAACTCTTGAAGCAAAAATGATGATGAGGTCATCGGGAACACGAAAATGTATATATTAATCAATAGTATTGTTTGTATATACTTTAAGGAATTCAGTTGTAAGTAAAACCCTTGGGGCAAAAATGGTCATGGGTTCATAGGGATCACGATAATGTATATTTTGCTTAAAAGTATTTTTTGTCCTTTGCGGTTTGGATTAGTGCTTAAAGTTTAACCGAAAAGGGCTAGGATAGGACAATCTAGTTATCCCTCACTTGTTCACTTAAATTGGCTTGAAGACCCGCTGAAAATGAGTTACTTCGTTGTTCCGCTATTCACGAATAATCAATTTTCAAATAGTGGAATTTCCGTGTGATTTGTGGTGCCTCTATGCGCTTCTATTTTTGCTGTATGCCTTACGAGAAAGATTTATCATTTTTAAGCAATCTTCACCGATCTCACCACTGCCCACAGAAAAGCCGCATTTGTGTTGAGATTAAAATTTCCCGCGTCATAGTAGAATTTACGCTGTGGGGACGGCTGGAGATATTCTGCGCCTCATAACTCCAAATAATTCAGTGTATCCAATTAAATTACATACAAATGAATTGGCTTTTCAGTTAAATGATGGTCGGATCTGGGAACTGAAAATTTCTAAGCCAATCTTGTCAAGTGTATAATTTCCAAGCCACGTTTCATCGTCCTAGCACATCTGGAAGTATCCTAATTCGCGATCATCGGAATTCCGGTCCATTTCTGTTACTGATGTATCTAGGGCTTGTACTTGTTCTTCCAATCAAGTTTCATCCAAATCGCTCCACTAAGCGTGTCACAAGATTTCCGGTTCTTCCCTCACCCCCCCAGCATTCATCGGATTACATCCGAACTTTCAATAGAACATTTGAGATATGAGGGCTTTCCAAATATTTGTTCAAACGTTATACATAGCTCAAGATTCAGGAGCCCACCTCCCTCCACGATGGTCAGACCAGGGAACTGACTATTTCTAAGCCAATCATGTCAAGTCTCTAATGTTCAAGCCAAGTTTCATCGTCCTAGCACGTCTGGAAGTACCTTAACTTGCGATCAACGGAATTCCGCCTCCCCCATAGTGCCCGAATCCGAACCGGTTCTGTCACTGATGTACATAGGGCTTGTGCTTGTTCTTCCTACCAAGTTTCATTCCTATCGCTCCAATCCAAGGGTGTCAAAAGGTTTAGGGTTCCTCCGAACCCCCACCCCCCCACATTCATCGGATCCTGTCCGGACTTGAACCAGGACATACGAGACATGTGATCTTTTTAAATATCAAGTTTCATTATGATCCGATCGCCCGTAAGTTATACATACCTCAAGATTCCAAATTCCCCTCCCTCCACTCCCCCACGATGGTCCGATCGGGAAGTTGACTATTTCCAGGTCAATCTGCTCGGGTCCCTAATTTATCTGCCAAGTTACACTGTCCTAGCCCACCTGGAAGTAACGTAACTCCGGATCATCCGAATTCCGGAACCCCCCTCCAACTCCCCCCACAGTGCACGAACCCGGTCCAGTTTTGTCAATGACGTACCTAGGGCTTGTGCTTGTTCTTCCCAAGAAGTTTCATCCCGATCGTTCCACTCTAAGCGTGACACAAGATTTCCGGTTTCCCCTCCGACTCCCCCCACCGGATTAGGTCCGGACTTCAAATGGGATGCCATGGTACATGACGTCTTTCCAGATATCAATTTTCATGAAGATCCTATCACCTGGTTACTCATGCCCCTAAACTCCGGGTTCCGCCGTCTCCCCCTCCCCTCACGATGGTCGGATCGGGCAAATGATTATTTGTAAGTTAGTTTGGTCGGGTCCCTCATATGCCTGCCAAGGTTCATCGTCCTAGCAGTTCTGGAAGTACCCTAACTCGAGAACAGTGGACCGACAGACCGAACGGAAGACAGACCGACCGACCGACAGACCGACCGAAAAGTGATCGGTATATGGCACCTGAGCGAAGCTGCAAGTGCCATAAAAATTAACCTTTAAAGTCTAACCGAACACCACTGAGATACGTTAAACTAGTTACAATCACTTATCCACTAACACAGACTTAAGACCTGATGAGATGCGTTATTTCGTTGCTCCTCTATAGACTTTCAATTCAATTCAATGAGCTTTTTCTTTCGGATTTGTGGTGTCTTTCTGTCCTTGTATCTATGTGCTTGAGATATCTGCAACTACAACGGTAATTGGCTTTTTTCACCGGCTTTGGCTTTTTCACCCTTTTCCCAGACCCACTGACTTCTAACAAAGACCCGGCTAGATTCTGATAACCGGTTTTACGCATCAGCAGCGTGATACGCGAACATTCATCAGGAGCACAATGCGCATGGAAAATAGTGAGTCGTGGCAAGAGCAAAAATTAGTAATGTATCGTTAGCGGGCTTGGAATGCAACATGTGAAATTTGGGTCTCCGGGGTTAAGAATTAATAAATGCGATTACCGGTTGCATGTGCATAATAAGAATGACGGGTCCATTTAAGACTGCTGGGTTCCTGAAAGATCAAAAACCTGCCCCAGCGTCCTCTCATACCCCTTAGGTTTAACGACAAACGGTTACTAAGCTTTAATAGCAGTATTTCTGACGAATACATTTTATTCCTCGTAGCAATAAGACGGTGCCTGATCTGCCTCGAAAAGAGCCTAAAAATAAAAAAATTCCGCACAGTGCCGTCAAGGTGGATAAAGACATGGGACGTTTGTAGCTTAAGCCTTGGATTGGAGAATAGATGGGCGATCTGGGACGTAGGTGTGAAAGCGGTAAAATAGGTACCACAGATCCTAGCACAAAGCAGCAAAAAAAATATAAATCGCTTACAAAGACAGAGAAAACTAATTTTCCTAGAGTTGGGTAATCCCCCCCACATATAAACAAGACCAAAGGCTTCGATGGGATCCCAAAAATTTAATATTTGATCCAGACAACTAGGTCTTGTCTTCGCCAGATCCATTCTTCGCCAGGCTAATCATCTGAGAAAACCGAGTTCAGATATACCTGTATAAGCAGGGACCCATAAATTTCCTTTACAGGGGCTTGTCATTTCCTATGCTTCTATGTTTCCATGTTGACCGAACCAGTCCTACTTTCCAAAAATCCACTTAGATCGAATCTGCATTCTTGTTTGCCTCATTGGACGAGCGCGCCAAAGAGACTCCTCCCTCAAGACCCCAGCAGCCAATCCCAAATTTTGTCTATCTGGTCTTGGACGTGATTGGACCGTGGGTATTTCTCGAACTATCTTCCGTGAGGTCAGCATAGCATCAAAAATCTCTTTTTGACAAGCCCCCTGTAAAGGAAATTTATGAGTCCTTGGTATAAGCCATATCTATTTTGACGATACTGATCGAAACTTCCTGCTTTACTTCTGCCAAATTTCCGGTTTCGGCCGAATACCAAGCGAACTACTTGTCCAGCAAAAAAAGATAGCTCAGAAACGAATTCAGCGTATCTCCTTATCCCTATAAAGAACATCTAATCAACTTCAAATTAAACTTTAACTTATAAAAAAATCCGGTTTCAACCGGATTCCGGACGAACTATATGTCCGGGTAAAAAATTAATGTCGTATACTAAGCACGGGCACTGTTAAAAACTGTAACTTTAACCAAAACTTTACTTTTAACAAATTTTCCGGTTTCGGCCGGATTCCGGGCGAACTACTTGTCCGGCGAGAAAATGGTTTTCACCATGTTCAGCATGTCTTCTTACCCAATCATCGACTATCACATTCGCTGTTTCAAAACATTTCGTTTTAACCCCCCCCCCCCCTAAATGTAGGGATACAGAGCCCATCTACGAACTCGACCTTACTCTTGACCCAAAGAACCCTCACACCAAGTTTCATAAAAATATCTCATTCCCTTCGAGAGTTATCGTGCTCACAGACGAACGGACGGACGGACAGACAGACGGACAGACAGATGTCATTGGTGTCCGTCACTAACGTTTTGGGATCCCAAAAAGCATAGTGAGTCCAACTTTGATATTAGTTTTAGTATTTCAAATGCTTTTCACTGATTTTCTTAAATAAATTTAGCGATATGAAGGTAAGCTTACTTTAATTTCGGCCACGCAGAACCTAAAGAGCATAGAAAGGACTTTAAATAACACAATTAGCTGAAATAAAACACCAAATGCAACTCACCTAACACGAATTCCACACGCACATAAGTATCCAAAAATCTGCGATAACTTATGACCACAAACAAACGCTTGATTGCTTTATATAGCAAAAAAAGGTGAGTGAGACCGCAATACCGAAAGATAAGATAGGCAGGAATTCGCCAAACAAAATGAACAGACACATGGAGCCTTTCAGGCCATAAATCGATACTGCTTTGAGCTTCGAGTTATCTTGAGTAAATACTTTTTAGGCAAATTATAAAAAAAGGAGCCGAGATCGCAGTTCCTGGCGCATATTTAAAGCGGCGTGTGACGCAATTCAATTACCTGGAAAGGCAACATATTAGTTGCGTTTTTGCAGATACCATGGTATCTGATATACGGTCTAAAGTCGTTTTTGCAGTTATCGTGGTATCTGATACCACGGTCAAAAGGCGTTTTTGCAGTTGTCGTGGTATCTGGTCAGTTACCGTGGTAACAGATATTCAGATATCACGGTCCGACCGTGGTATCTGGTCGTGGTATCTGAAAAGTTATCTCACTTTCATAAAAAAAAAATTCAAATTGGTGAGAAAGAAGTTCAGCAATGTAACTGGATATCAGTTTTTCTTTAGGGATGACTTCGAAAAGTGCAATTTCGGCAATAGTCGTTTTTGCAGTGGACCGTATATCAGAAACCACGGTAACTGCAAAACGACTAACTGCAGATCCAGTTACCATGGTAACAGATACCAGGGTATCCGCAAAAACGCAACTATTGAGACATAACCTATGGCATGAGTTTACGCCCAAAGTAGTAGCAGGGACCCATAAATGTCCCGTAATGACTCGCCATTCAGGGGGCTTGTCATTTCCTATGCTTCTATGTTGCTATGTTGCCCGAGCCTCACCTAGTTTCCAAAAATTCCACTTGGGTCGAATCGGCGTTCTTGCTCAGATAGAGCCAATCCCAAGCCTCCTTGGACGTGAGACCAAAGAGACTCATCCCTCAAGGCAATATTTTATCGCCGTGGGTATTTCCCGAACTATCTGACGCTCGGTCAAGAGCGCATCAGAAATCTCTTATTGACAAGCCCCCTGAATGGCGAGTCATTACAGCACATTTATGGGTCCCTGGTAGTAACGACATGGAACCAAAAACACCATACTGATACAGAATCAATGGACCAACTTTCCGGCGGGCGGATTCTATCATCAGTTATATCAGGGACTAGCCCGGATATAACTGTACGGCTGGGAAGTTCGAACGTCAGACCAGCCGATTCGCTGATTTATCTTGGTTTACCGATCGGGAGGTCGATCAGAGACCAGAGCACTGCTGACCAAACATATTCAAAAAAAGATTGCTGCAGTTATAGTTCCCTTGTGATCCAGTTTGTGTTTCAACCGTCTTATTCTCGCCATGATTTTTAACTCGGTGGCCCTGCCTCACATTTTATATATCGCACTTTTCTGGCAAATGTTAACTAACACTGATAAAAATAAACAAATTCGATCTAGCCTATTTATTTTCGTTTCTGTGAATTCCTTTTGGACCCAAAATAGTAAAATCTTTTGGACCCAAAATAGTAAAATCGTCGCTACCTACAATATCACTGACCCATTTACGGCAGTCGGACAGCTTATAGAGAAGCATGAATGGGAGAGCATTCTTCTACAATAGAATAGTTTTGTAGATACGATATTGTTGTCGGCGTCTCTATGTTTGTCTGGTCTCCTCTTATTACAGTGTTTCCTTCTTCTTTTCTTTCTTTATTCCTACTCCGTCTATGCCATGTGCTTTTTAATGGGTGAAAAACGGAATTAAAATTAAATTATTAACTGTCAAAAGAATTCGTGTCAAGCATTAGTTGCGTTTCGCAGATACCATGGTATCTGATATCATGGTATCTGATGCCATCGTCAAAGGGCGTTTTTTGCAGTTACGGTACCGCGGTATCCGATCTTTAGATCTCATGATCGGAACGTTTTCACATTTTTTCCCAATTTTTACACATTGTGCTTAAAGTTTAACCGAAAAGGGCTGGGATAGGACAATCTAGTTACCCGTCACTAATTCACTTGGATTGGCTTGAAGACCCGCTGAAAATGCGTTACTTCGTTGTTCTGCTATTCACGAATATTCGATTTTCAAATAGTGGAATTTCCGTGTGATTCGTGGTACCTCTATGCGCTTGTATTTTTGCATGCCTTACGAGAAAATTTATGATTTTTTTTTGTTCAGGCATTAAGCAATCTTCACCAATCTCACCACTGCCCACAGAAAAGCCGCGTTCGTGTTGAATTAAAATTTCCCGCGTCATAGTAGAATTTCGTTGTGGGGACGGCCGTAGAAATTCTGAACGTCATAACTGGAGCAAATAGTGGACATAGAAAAACCCCTTTGCAGAATCCAAACAATTATGTGTGTTCAGTTAAATGACACAAAAATAAGTGGGCTTTTCAGTTAAACTTTAAGGTTTTGTGCTTTACAAGCCCTACGGCTTGAGTAAGGAAAAAAGCTCTTACCAGCGAGGGTCGATTGGTAGGGCATAATAGTTTACTCACAACTTTAGGCACAGTCCGTTTTGGTGATGTATTGGCGAGGGAGGTTGAGGAATCGGGCACTTTGGAGTTCGCGATACTGCAGCTGATGCAGATCCAGTTAGGGGATTTTTCTCGTTCACACTAAGAGATTTCAGCACAGGCCGCATGGACCCAAGCGTTGCAAGCCGAGCATTGGAAGGACCCAGCATCCCGTTTTCTGTGGCATTCATTACAGCGTGTGGCATTCTGGATAGGCAGTTTGGGCTCGCTGCTTTGAATGCAGCTGTGACAGAGCCAGTTGACGGCTTTTGGGCGTTCATGATGAGAGATACCAGCGCAAGCTGGATGGTACCCCACATGGACAGGAGCAACGCATTGTCTGGGTTACTGTCCAGGCTGGCACCGTGACATCTAGCGTTGAAACTAAGAACTTGAGCCGTAAGAATTTGTCGCTAGATGGCAGCATGGACAAAGCCAGTACCAGCTGACCGTGCCAGTTACCTGCTGATCGTGCCGGTTACCTGCTGGATTAAAAAGTTTGGGTTTGGATGCAGCCTTAAAGTTTAACTGAAAGCCAACTTAATTTGTGTATCATTTAACTGAATGCATTGCATTATTTGGGTTGTGTAAAGAGATTTTATTTTTATTTATCACTATATAGTTACTCTGGAATGACGTTCAGAATATCTACGGCCGTCCTCACAACGGAAAATTCTACTATGACGCGGAATCTCAATCAAAACGTGGCTTTTCAGTGGCCCGTGATCACCTTGCGGAAGGTAGCTCACTGTAACTCACTTTCGTGTAAATCGTTTTCGTCAAGCATACAACACAGGTACAAGCGCATACAGGTACCACAAATAGCGGCGCAACGAAGTAACGCATTTTCATCGGGTCTTCAAGCCTCTTTAAGTGAATAAGTGATGGGTAACAAGATTGTCCTATCTCAGCCCTTTTCAGTTAAACTTTAAAATGACAGAGAGCACTCACCATTAACCCCGGTCTTCCAAGCTATCATCTCCACATCTTCTAACGACCAGGCATCACCGTTGGCAATCACTGGGATCCTCACTGAATCCTTTACTGTCTTAATCGCTTCTAAATCCAATCGTTCACTCCTTTGTTTAGACGTCCTCCCCTGAACTGTTATGAAGTCAGCTCCGGCCGCTTCAATCTGACGGCACAGGTCGACGGTCTCACTAAAATACGAAAAACTCCTTATTATTCCTACTCCTTTTTTCCTTCCCAACAACAAGAGCAATCACCAATCCGCTTATTTTCGACATTACCACAGTTGTTTCCATGCTTTTGCTAAAGTTTAATCTTCCAATGGCAGCCTTTTCACAGTTAAAAGACCCCTCTCACTATTTACTGTTCATGTCCCCGTAATTTAAAGGAACAGTAAACTTTACTCAAACTTGGCTCAGGGAGTTAGCTGACATATCAAGAATGTACCCTGAGTCGATATTGTGAGTTAGAAAAATTCTTGTTACGACTATTGCAGTTTCCGGGCACTTTCCGAGAGTTCGACTTTTGAGTTAGTAGAACAAAAAAAAAAAAAAGCAAAAGGTTTGTGTGCCGGGAGTAGGACTCGAACCCACGATCTTTGCCTCAATAGCCTTATGAAACAAAGTAATACAATGTATGTCAACAGGGTTGCCACCGGTAGTACAATTGTGCTCACAATAGAACTTTCTTTTTACTTTGGCAGCAGATTTTAAGAAAAAAGTAGTTGTCAGGTTTTATTTCCTAGGTGACTATGACCCAGCAAAACGTTCTGAGTACTTTTCTTGTTTGGTATTACTTTTTTCCTTTTGCATAGTGAATTTATTTTAGTAAAAGTGGCAACCCTGTATGTTGATAGCACAGACAATCGCGAACTTTTACAGTGCATGAGTGCGTAACTACAGTGCATAAGGGGCAAGGCCCTGCCAGCTAGCTCTGGGAACAATAAGGAGGGGTTTCGAGATAACAAAGATGGGGGGTCCTGTCGACAATAAGTCCCTGTACATTTATCCAAGCCCCCCAGGCCGGTTTGATGGCCGAAAGTTGCCTAGTCAAGTTTACTGTGCCTTTAAAATAGTTGAATACTTTAAAACAAAGCTCTGCTTCCAACAAACTACCCACAGCTTTGGCTGTTTTATGGCCTTTTCCAGGGCCATTGACTTCTAGCAAAAACAGGGTAAAATTTCAGTAACCATTTTTTCTGATGAAAAAATTTCTCGCAAAGAGCTGTCGACAGGATGAGACGCATCGAAGGTATCGTTGATAAGGTTAGGGTTTAAGAATGAAAGGAGCAATTTTGGAAGTAGGTTTCATTGGTGTTATAGGTAAGACGAGTCCTTTAAGACACGCCTCTCGCGTCGTTTATGTTCAGTTCACTCGGAAATACTGAATTTAGACACCATTCACAAATAGCGGAAGAGACAGATTGCGAGAGCAATGAGATGAAATTAAAATGAGAGCGAAGTGAAATGAGCGGAATGGAATGAAATGAGAGCGGAACGTCGGATTTGTATGACCATGGTAGGAAACCCGAACGATAAGATCCAAGCTTGTAGTAAATAGTTCTCAAGACGATATTATGCGTTTGTGCTACATCCACTTAATCATTTCTCGCTCAGTCCTTGCTCGTGTAAATGCAGGAGGGTTTTAAAGACACCCATTTCATACTTAGGTTAGATACTTAGGAGCTCGAGTAGGCTATATTGCTGGTCATCTCTTTTGCAGCAGTTGGGTCTTAAAGAAGAATAATTAAGGCAGTCTTTACGAGAACGAGTCTGTCTATCCCGACCGCTCATGCATTGTTTGGTGTGTTACGGTGATGCCATCTGCACTCCGTACTTTTTACTTATGCCGCCGCTAGGCAGCGTTACCCCTTCCGTTGCCTGTCTCTTTAATCTTCTATACTGTCGCGGCCACTCTTTATGTTATTTATTAACTCTCTGGTATTTGTGATTCATGCCAGGTGGATGATTCACCTTCTTCCACACTTCTTTTCCGGGCCTCGACCGGCCAACAACCCTTTTACTTAAGGATGTTGATTTTATTTTGTAAGTACCTCTGTCAATAAAACCTTATGTTTATTTACGGACCATAGGTCACATCTATGAGTCTTATTTAAAGCTCCTTAAAGTGGGCCGGCCTGTAATGCCTAGTGTATGATGGGTGGTTGATAACCTGTTGTGTGTTCGGTATGCAAACCATAGTGTGAATCGACCAGGGGAATCAATAATGAACCCGTGAAGTTCTGCACGTGTAGTAGGCCACCAACGCCCTAGGCCATCCTGACTCCGATGATTGTATACCTGGACATTTACCATCTTATGTCCGGCCTACTACACCCCTCGCCATAACATCAGGTTGAGAGTGCAACCTTCGTATACAAATACAGTCATCGTAACAGGTGGGTCAAAGACCAAAATACTAGCTTAGCTGCTTAGGGGACACGCCTTTCTTTCTTGAAAATTTGTCTGGTTGTTAGGAAGAAATAACATATAAATGTCAAAACAGATTATTAAGACAAGAGCTACGAGCTCATATGGCACTTGTCACGAGAAGGCGGTACAACGAAGTAGATAATTACGTCACAAACTACACATATCATCCAAAAATGCGGTTCGAAATAGATAAATAAAAATGCCTAGAAGTAGAATATGCTGTTTCACTTAAGTCTGTGCGTTTCTGGCATCGCCTCGGATCATCCGGGGCAAATGACTCTTTTAACTTCCAAGTTTCAGCCCAATAAACCCACTGGTTTGATCCCTAGACGTGCCACACGCTTTCCGGTACCTCCCTCCAACTGCCCCTACCACGGCCGAATCTGGCTCGGACTCGTGAATGGATCATCTAAAGCATCTTCTCTCAGCACCTATCAAGTTTCACTCGAATCTGAGCATTTATCGGTAGATTCCGCTCCCCCCCCCCCACACCATGGCCAGATTCGGTTCGGACAGTAAAATATGTCATCTAGGACATATGCCTACCCTACATTTCAAGTCTCGTTTAAATCGCTGCACTCGTCTGACCCCTATACGAGCCACAAAATTTCCGGAACTCCCCCTACTGTGGCCGAATACGACTTGAAAACACAAAAATGGCATCTCTGACATCTCCTCTTAAACCGATGAGGTAACAAGTTCGACTGGAATGGGACCGCAGCCTTCCCTCGACTACAAGTGTTTCACCAGTTTTCCGGTGCCCGCCTCCAACCCCCCCCCCCACACACACACACCTATCGAATCCGATCCGGTCTTAACATCTGAGACGATATTTCCACTTGCCAAGTTTCATTCAAATCCGATCACCCGTTCAAAAGTTATGCACGCCACTAGATTCCGGATTCCCCATCCCTCTAATCCCTTCACAATGATTGGATCGGGGAAACGACTATTCTGAAGTATGTTCGAGTCCCTGTCGGTTCGAGTTCCTGATATGCCTGTCAAGCTTCATCGTCCTAGTACATCAGGACGTACCGAACTCGCGGGATTGCCGGAAATCCGGACCCCCCACAATGCCCGGATGCGGTCTGGATATGTGAATGATGTATCTAGGACTTAAGATTGTTCTTCCGACCAGGTTTCATCCCCATCCTTCACTCTATAAGCGTTTCCCAATATTTCCGGTCCCCCCCCCCCGCACCAACTCCCCGCTAAGTCACCGGATCTGGTCCGGATTTGAAATGGGACGTCTGAGACACGTGATCTATCTAAATATCAAGTTTCAGTAAGATCCGATCATCCGTTACAAAGTTAAGAATACCCAAATTTTCCTCCATCCCCCCCCCCCCAGATGGTCGAATCGGGGAAAAGAATATTCTCGAAGTTGAGATCCCTGACACTTCTGCCAAGTTTCGTCGTCCTAACACATCAGGAAGTAACGAACTCACGGCACCCCCCAACTCCCCCACTGTGACTGGTTCCGGTCCGGTCATGCCATTCACGGGTCTAGGACTTGTGCTTGTTCTTCCCACCAAGTTTCATCCCAAACCCTCCATTCTAAGCGTTTCCAAAGAT
The DNA here is from genome assembly GCA_023053555.1 of Branchinecta lindahli. Classification (NCBI taxonomy): domain Eukaryota; kingdom Metazoa; phylum Arthropoda; class Branchiopoda; order Anostraca; family Branchinectidae; genus Branchinecta; species Branchinecta lindahli. The sequence continues at coordinate 5,701,734 of JAKZAO010000002.1, forward strand.
TTCCGGTCCCCCCCCCCCAGCTCCCCCCAGTGTCACTGGATCTGCTCCGGATTTAAAATGGGGCATCTGAGACATGAGGTATTTCTATTTATCAAGTTTCCTTAAGATTCGATAACCCGTTCGTAAGTTTAAAATACCTCAGTTTCCCGGATTCGCCATCCCTCCACCCCCCCAAGATGACCAGATCAAGGAAACAACTATTCTTAAGTCAATCTGATCGGGTCCCGGACATGCCTGCCAATTTTCATCGCCTAGCACATCAGGAAGTACCAAACTCGCGGGATAACCAGAATTTCGGATCCCCCCCCCCCAACAGTGAGAGGATCCAGTCCGGTTATGTCAATCACGTATCTAGGACTTGTGCTTGTTCTTCCCACCAAGTTTCATCCAGTCCCTCCACTCCAAGCGTTTCCCAAGATATCCGGCTCCCCACCGGATTTTAAATGGATCGACTGGGACACGAGGTCTTTCCAAATATCAAGTTTCATTAAGATTCAATCACCCGTTCAAAAGTTATAAATTCCTCAAGATTCCGGATTCCTCCTCCCTCCACTCCCCCCACGATGTTCGGATCGGGAAAGTGATTATTTCTAACTTAATCATTTGGGGTCCCAGATACGCCTGCCAAGTTTCATCGTGCTAGCTTATGTGGAAGTGCCCGAACTAGCAAAACCCGGACCGACGGACGGACAGAAACTGCGATCGCTATATGGCACTTGGCCGAAGGGCCATAACAAAAAAAAAAAAAAAAAGTAGTAATAAATAAAAAATAAAATAAATAAAAGTTGCCATAAAAAGGTGCCATAAAAAAACAGATACTGCCAAATATTCGGTTTTATACTCAAATACCTGCTAAATGTTTATCTTCTTGGGATTTTCTTGTTTAAATATATGTTTAGCTTGCCCACTCGCGTGCTTCCAGATCGCACTACTAGATGGAGTCGTCTTTACCGAGGTGTCATTCGTGGGATGGGATTGTGGAGACATTGCGGATGCGACAATACTTCCGACTCGACTACACTTACCGATTCAACCTCCGCTTACCTCAATTCATCAAGTAGACGAGTTTTTGTCGAAACTGCGTCGAGTTGCCGATACAGGGTCCGCCACAATCTCTGGTTGTTTTATTAATCGAGCCCCATAGCCTTCTTCCATGGTCAGTCGCTGAGGTCGCTGCGGTCAGTCGCAGTTGAAGTCAACACCACTGGTTTGCCTGGAAAATAATACTTCACGTATATATAGGCTACGATTCCGATGTCTGAACTGACAGCCGTAACCTGTCTAAGGGCGGGGACTTAAAGCACCCCTCGCACTGTTTACTGTTTTTGTTCAAGTATTTTATAATGAACGAATGATCCTATCACGCGCGGCCTAGTAATTAGGCATTTACACAGTATAATATACACAAAAAAGAGAAACAAACGCATGCCACGAAATACACAACATAACACGACAATAACCCTAAATTTACTGAAATAGCTGGCGCATCGGCAGTGGGCAAGGTGACGGCTGGATGATGAACAAAGTTGTCTACTCATTTCTTTATTTCATAGTTGGGTCCAAGACGGAAAACTTCGTCATGATTCGCTGATTACGCTTGCGGCAAGGAGATAAAAAGGAAAAAAAAATCTGACAACGGGCCTTCTCATTAACAATCCTCTTGAGCATGACACGCATCGAACATAGCGAAAGAAGACAATTGTGAAAATAAGTGAGTTATCGTTACGGGGGGGGGGTAGAATGGGCGGGGGGGGGATTTGACTGAGCCATTACTGAAGTAGTTTGCATTGGAATCCGAAACGATTGGAAACGACGGGCCCTGACAAGGTACTTGAAGGACACGTATGTATGATAGTATTTCATTCTACTTCAGTAGTATTTCCATCCATTCTCGTTCCCGACATTCTACACTTCGTAAGTGTATCCCACCTCATTTTATTTAGACTACGGCGTCACTAAAAGTATAGCCTCTATGTTATTTTGGTTTCATGTTTCCTTATAATGAAGCTGCTTTTTTTGTAATGTATACAGGCTTCCTTATCCTTATCCTAATTTTCTCGTGCTAAAATTATCGTTACCTGTGGGTGCGCTTGTTTGTTTTTGTTCGTTTATAAATAGGCTAGGATTTTATTATCTATCTACACAAATCACATTATAAACAAGTGCCATTTTGTACGCCACTGAGTGTCCCACACTTAACTTAGCCATACTGTTATTTCTATTTCAATAAAATTCTACCTTACCTTACCTTAAACGTTTTTACTCCTCAGTTGCAGTAAAAACCTAGGTGTTTGTGTATGACTGAGCCTACCTCTCCCGCATTGGGAATAATTTGCTCCAGTGCCTACAGGCATCAAGCCCATCTGCCCATGTTTGTTTTTGTTATATCTTCCTCGATTATCCTGGCTCACTTAGGCTCATTGGCTTGTCGTGATTAGATGAAGAAAGCCTCGCGGTAAAGCTTCAATGTCCCGTTTCTTTTGAGTTTTAGATAACGGGTGTTTACGCGTCGTCTGCCTACTTCGTACCTACCATAGAGATGGCTCTGCTGCGTCGCTCTATATTACGACCGCAAGAGGCCAGCAACAGGCACTTAAATGTCTGAAGGAAAAGTTATGACTCTAGAAAAGAAAATAGAAAAAGTTACAATTCCCTCCGCTCGCTATAGTCGCTATTGCCAGTCAAAACTAATTTTACCGCACTGTACCATATTTTTTTTAAATGCGTACAAGGAAATTTGGGCGCACCAAGCCCATTCCAAGAGAAAAGAGGGAGTCTTACCATCTCCAAGTGCGTCTAAGACGTGTGATCCCATTCGTGCCATGATCCTCATGGAAGCAGCGAAGTACGGGGACTCAGTGATTTCAATTCCAACTTTCGACAGGAGAGACCCAACAGGTCCCATACAGTAGGGTATCACATACATCGTTCGGTCTGCAATGACATAAAATTTCAAGAAATACAATTCGCTGGATTTAACTGCTACCCTCTGTTTTAAAGACGACCCAAATGAGACACCAAAGGGCGTGTGAACACCAGTCAACTGGACAGTTTAAAGTTGTAAGATAAAGCTTATAACTTAAAACTTTTTTCCCCTCCTTCTAGCTGGGATAATGAGTTGAACAAATACTATTTATTCGAAGCACCTGCTATATTTGCAAAAGTTATGCCATAGCCACATGCTAACGGAGCAGTTCCAAGTCACCTGAATGAAGAGTATACAAAGTATGAGTACCAAGTATCATTCCTATCTGTATGACTTCCGTTAACATTGCCTGCAGAAAACCCAATCAAATACGAAATAGTGTTTCCAAGCTATGATTTTTGCTCCATTTTGCATCTGTCCTTATTTCAGTACCGAACAATTTTAGAAATGAACAAATGTCTCCAATCAACCCTTCTTCTAGAACATTTTTTTAACCAGTTGAGCCCAAATGTATATCTAGAAGAAATTCCAATACGATCCGGCCAGCGCTGTTCAAGATTTGAACGAACTGCACTTTTTGCCTTGGAGCCTGCATGTGCAAACCTCCAGAAACGAACATCCCTATTTTGAAAACGTCGCGCTCAGGAGAAGAATGCTCTCCGTGGCCATTTCTGTAGATGCATTCTCCATGGTGTGTTCAAGTAGGCTACGGTTTCATTGTTCAGGTGTCCTTTAAAGATGACAGCGTCACACTTTTGGAAATTTCGTCGGCTCTGCCAAAAATCATAAACAACTGGGACCAGCCAGCTCATGAAACTTCACACTCTTTTCTGGCCGAAGAATGAAAAAATCGTATATTATATTTTTTGTTGTGTTTTATTTAATTCCTTTATTTTATTTTACATACTCCGCTTTTCAAATGGCGGGTCAGAAATAAATTACTTACTTACTCACTTATTTTCTATCATGTTAGTGGGGACAAATGTGCAAAGCAAATCCCAATGGAGGGCCTTCTTTTGTAATGATTTTACATATATATTCAAGTCTGATTCAAGTTATTTTAACCCATTAAATGTAATGGTCGACATATTTACTGCCGATTCGGCACGAGTTGTATCAATAACACTATCTATCTATCTATTGATATGATATGATATGATAATTATTACACTAAAAGCCCAAGGGCCATGGCAATACAAAAGAACAAGAGCTGTAAGCTCATATGGCACTTGCATGGGTTGAGATGTAGTGTTTGATCAAAAGTACTTTTAAGGTTACCTTTGCGGTTCAGATGCGCACTTTAAGGGAGCTAGAGAAGAAGTATTTTGTTTTAGAACTTGGCTGTAATGATACGCACTTTATAGGCGCTAGAAATTCATCTGTAAGAAAAACTTTTGAGGCAAAACGATCACAGGCCCTTAGGGATCATTGATATATACCGTTTGGTAAAAAGAATTTTTTTTTTCACTTTTCGGTTAAAATGTGCACTTTAAGGGTGATAAAATAAAATTTTAAGCAACACCCTTTTGGCACAAATGATCATGGGTAGAGATGTATCGTTTGAAAAAAAAAAAGTAGTTTTCGACCTTGCGTTTCAGATGCGCACTTTCAGGGAGCTAGAACTTCATTTGTAAGCAAAACCCTTAAGGCAAAAATGATAATGGGCTCATGGGGGTCATGAAAATGTATAATTTGCTTAAAAGTATTTTTCTAAATTTACGGTCAAGATTGGTACTTTAAGGAATGTCGGATTTGGAAAGTGGCGATTTCTGAGCCAATCTTGTCAAATCTCTAACATTCCAGCCTAGTTCCATCGTCCTAGCACATCTGAAAGTACCTTAAATCGCGATCACCGGAATTCCGGACCCCCCCCCCCTCAAACTCCCCTACAGTCGCCGGAGCCAATTCGGTTATTCCCACAAATTTCCATCCCGATCTCCCCAGTCTGAGCCGGTCACGTATTCCCCCCCCCCATTGTTGTTGAATCCGGTCCGGACATGACAACGATCACCAGAGACATGTCCTCTGACAATTGTCAAATTTCACTCCAATCCGATCAACCGTTCAAAAGTTACGCATGACTCAATGTTCCGGATTCCCCCTCCCACTACTCCCCCCACGACTATCGGATCATTTAAATTTTTATTTACAAGTCACTTTGATCGGGTCCCTGATTCGCCTCCCAAGTTTCGTCGTGAAAATCCCCAAAACCGCCATTACCGGAATTCCGGGAAACTCCCCTCCACCCCCCCCCCCCCCTAGTGTCCGGATCCAGTCCAAATGTATAAACGATTACTGGAGCAGATGCTTGTTCTTCCCAGCAAGTTTCTCTCCGATCCCTCCATTCTAACCGTTTCTCGAGATTTCCGGTCTCCCCCCCCCCCAACTCCCCCACAGCTGTCGAATCCGGCCCGGACTACAAATGGGACATCAGCGGTATGCCGTTTATTCAGTTATTAAGTTTCATTCCAATCCGATCACCCGTTCGAAAGTTACACACTACTCCAGTTTTCCGGATTCCCCAGCCCTCCGCCCCCCCCCAGGTGGTCGGATTGGGAAACTGATTATTTCCAGGTTAGTCCGGTCGGGTCCCTGATGCTCCTGCCAAGTTTCATCGTCCTAGCACACCTGGAAGTACCCCAACTCGAAAAAGTGTGACAAAAACTACTTAATTTTCAGAATTCCCCGGCCCACCACTCTCCCCCAGATGGTCGGATTGGGAAACTGATTATTTCCAGGTTAGTTTGGTCGGGTCCCTGATTTTCCTGCCAAGTTTCATCGTCCTAACACATCTGGAAGTACCCGAACTCGAACATGTGGGACAAAAAATTCGGACCGACAGACCGACCGACCGACAGACAGAATTGCGATCGGTATATGGCACTTGAGCCAGAGGCCTCAAGTGCCATAAAAATACATAACCTACAACATAACTATAACAAACACTTAAATCTACAAGAAAAATTCTCATGATTCATAGCCAACTTGAGGAATCTGCCCACTTTCCTTATAGTGACAAAACATTCACTCTTCAGCATTCGCTCCATCCATTCCTGATCACACTCATTTACTCCAAATATTTCTCTCCTTAAATCATTCAATTCCCTACATTCGCACATGAAACTACAATCATCGAAAGAAGCAGTGTTGCCACTGCCCGAGTGAAAAAAAAGATAGAGAACCATAGGAAAACCATACCAAAAAGCCCATACTCCTATCGTTTCTGAGGTTCCCCAGATTTCCTGAGTGCTGGTCTATACGCCCTTGAATGTGTTTTATCTTCCATCGCTGAAACCATAGCGGATCATACCCAATGTGCGTATGTTCCTAGGTATAATCTGAATGGTTATCTGTGTTTCTGTCTTCGGATTGCAAGAACGTCAGAAGACAACTGGTCTATGTGCCTATGTTCCTAGGTATGAGCGGAATCGTTTCGTATATGCCAGTCACTGGATTACAAGAACTTCAGAAGACAACGGGTCTATGTGCCTATGTTCCTAGGTATGAGCCGAATCGTCTCGAATATGCCGGTCACTGGATTACAAGAACTACAGAAGACAACGGGTCTATGTGCTTATGTTCCTAGGTATGAGCGGAATCGTTTCGTATATGCCAGTCACTGGATTACAAGAACTTCAGAAGACAACGGGTCTATGTGCCTATGTTCCTAGGTATGAGCCGAATCGTCTCGAATATGCCGGTCACTGGATTACAAGAACTACAGAAGACAACGGGTCTATGTGCTTATGTTTCTAGGAAGGACCCGTAGGGAACGGACGGGGGTATAACTCTTCTTCAGTCGTTGGTTGAACGCCTCCGAGTAAGGACTCGCGTGAATTTGTGAATAACAAAAATGGATTTATGAAGGATTGTTGTTAAGACGATGGGAGCCGAGTTCAGAAATGGTTTTATTGTACGAAGCCTTGCAAGGGACGTCCCAAGAAATGATTTTAATTTCGTTACAACCAAGGTGGACACACCGGAAGACTTGCCAGGAAACCAGCGATACCCCAGGGCCAGGACCTCATGCTGAACTGTGCACTAGCGGAGCCGGCCGGCTTGATCCCGTCAAATATGACAATGCGCGAGTCGCTCCTCCGTCTCAGCCCGAACATACAGATCAGTCTTTCCATCCGTTCTATCAAGGATCGCCCTATCCTTCAGGACTCCCCTATCCCCAAGGACCCTCCTACTCCCCAGGACCCTCCTACCCCCCAGGTCCCTCCTACTCCTGGCCTGGGCATTTTTACCAGCGACACCAGTAGTTTAATTAAAGTGCTTTAAAGTTTTTGTCTGTGTATTTTTAATTGAAGGTTTTCGTCTGCCAAATGTCTAACTATTTGCAGAATAAACGTTTTGTACATTTCAATAATCCTACTATTGTATTTTGTGGTCTGCAGCATATTGCTCTATCCTTAATTGAAGTAACCTGGTCTAGTGCAGCGATTCAATGCAAACAGCAGGATAAGCTAAGCTTCGTTTATATGTTCCAGTAGAGCATATCGGTGAAACGCTTCAGTACGAAAGCATCTGTGTAGGCTACGATTCATTAGCTAGGTACGGTGTGCGACTCAGTAGACCAGTCCGGTTCAGTAGTACGTTGCAGCACCCTGGTGCAGCGATCCAGTAGAGGAGCAGATTAGCCTACGAAGTAGCATTGCAGCGCGAGTTACGAGTTCATTTAACCGAGTTGGTGCGGTAGGCGGTTGAAGCGATTTCGGTGCAGTAGCCGAGTGCAGCGATTTCGGTGCAGCAGTTTTGGTGCAGCACCCTTCCTACGACCATTGGGGATCATAGAAAGAGATAGGCGACAAACCATACAGGACCTCAAGAACCGCGGCATCAGCGTATAGGTGTGATTGACAGATACCTATACGGACGCATAGGCATGGTCGGCGCTACCATACCGGACCATAGAAGCGCCATACCAGCGTATTCGGCAGCGTATACGGAACTATAACAAGGAACATAGGACTATAGAGGACAGTTTTATTAACCATAAAAGACGCTGCACAAAGGCCTATACAGAACCATAGAAACCGGCAAGAGCAGACAATACATTCGATTATAGAGGATTATAGAGAACGTTACAAAACCATCAGACGATAGAAACTTTAGACGCATATAGAACAAATACAAAACCATAACCAATCACGTATACATGGTTTGTATCGTGACAATAGGGTCATAGGAACCATAAGATTGGCTCTATCTTTTTTTTCACTCGGGTGGTCTCAGAATCTGCAATCTGCAGATTTCTTCGGCAAAGCGAGCCAGAATTCTGCGACCGGTTCCTTACTACTAAATAACACAAAAACGAAGCAAAAAAAAGCCGAGGCATACAATTATGAAGATGACAAAGAGAGATTTTCGTTAATGGTTGGCAAAAAGGACCCCGTTTCCTAGGCGCCAGATTTATTTTTTAGACCAAAAGTCAGATCGATTAGAGTATAAGTGGCAACACTGATTGGAAGCGGAATACAGGATCAGCTATCCGGCTAAATGCATTAGTAAGCCCTTACTCCTATCTGCTCTTTTGATCGTTTTTGGACCGAGGCCTTTGTCCGTTCTGCCCAGGCCTGCGGAGAAAGGAGATTGGCAACTCCGAGGTGAGTTGACCTATAGGACAGCGGCGCCTGACTCCTCTCTGCCAAAAACGGTCAAATTAGCAGAAAAGGACAGAGGACTTGGGAGAGAGGCCTTTGAGCTCTTTTGGCAAAAAACGCGACTATTGTTAACTAGACCAGTGGTTCCCAACCGGTGGCACGCGTACCCAAAGGGTTACGCGAGACCCTTGCAAGGGGTATGCGAAGGTCGGGTTAGTCTGAAGCTTCAAAATCTCTCCTCGCTCATTTTTGATTGGCGAAAGCCTAACATTACCAGCAGATAGAAAGCGATAGAAAAACTATTATTTAAATCGCCTTAAAAAAGAGTGAAAAATATAATCAAGCTTGTTCTACACCAGACCATCAGTTTGGTTTCAAAAAGGGTTATAGCCGAGAACATGTCCATACAATTATTGCAAATGTTTTGGTAGAAATAGAAGAAAGTGGTGAAACGGTGATTATGGCTGGACATGACGTTTCTCGAGCATTTGATTCAGGAATACATCCCCAACTGTTGCTGAGTGCTGAGGCTCGTGGTCTGTATCGGTCAATAGTGCGTGTATATAGGGATATGTATAGTAAGCTGTACGTTGTTGTTAAAGTGCCGGTTCCTAATGGTTATGTGCTTTCTCGGGTCCGCATAAGAGTTTGGAAAGGTATTCGTCAGGGTGGTGTTTCGTCCCCTCCTCTTTATAATAATAGTGTAGTGGAGGCCCAAAAAAAGGTTGAGACTAGTTTCATTTTTAGAGGCCTTGATCTGTCGCTTGCCAACTATGCAGATGACGTGTTGAATTTAAGTAGGACGTATGCTGCTATAGAAGAGAATTTTGATATTTTAAGTTACGAGTATAAACAGATTGGTCTTAGATTTAACCCAGAAAAGAGTGAAGTTGTTGTAGTAGGAAAGTCGACTGGTCGCTCAGCTGCTGAAAATATTCGCCTTGGATCGCATCTTTCAAAGCCTTCGTCTAGTATAACTTACCTTGGTTTGCCAATTGGTTCTAGTTTAAGGCATACTAGGACCCTCCTGCTTGAGTTTTTAAGTGAAAGACTGCGAAGGACGTATGGACTTCTTGTTTCATGCAAATCCAGGTATAAGCGGGCAATTCTAGGAAGGATATACAATGCGTTTGCTGTGCCCCATTTATTAGCATTAGCACCATTTTGGGAACTGTTTAGTCAAACTGAAAAAACAGCTATTCGCCGACTGTATTTCCGTTATGCGAAGTTCCTTTTAGGTATCCATCTATGGAAGAGCAATCGACGACTTGTCTTTAGTTTTGGTATAGCGCAACCATTTGTAGTTATTGAAGAACGTCGGTCTCGTTTTATGAATACTCTAGATCGTGAAAATAGTTTACTGAGTGCTTTTTTGTTGTGAGATAGAAGTGTATGTATTTTTTTTTCTTCTTTTTCCTTTTGTTCTTTTGTCATTACTCCATGTTAGCACCTTGCGTGTTTTTTTGGGAAATAAAACAATAATAATAATAATAACGAAAACAAAGCTGCCTCTAACTCTAATACCGGCACCGAAATTGGCTGCTTAGAAAAAAGAAATAGTGAAAAAAATAGCAAAACAAGAGCTGGAAGCTCATATGGCACTTGCAAGGCTGGGTCAGAGGATGAAAGTAGGAATTCGTCAATTTCTGGGTTTGTTGTGATCATTTGTAATCTAAACTCTTGAAGTAAAAAACATGACGAACTCATCGGGAGCACGAAAATGTATATTTTGCTCAAAAGTATTGTTTCTACTTTAAGGAAATCACTTGTGAGGGATCATAGGGATCACGAAAATGTATATTTTGCTTTAAAATATTTTTTTGTACTTTGCGGTTAGCATTAGTACTTTAAGGGATGGTCAGATCAGGGAACTGACTATTTCTAAGCCAATCATGTCACGTCTCTAATTTTCAAGCCAAGTTTTATCGTCATAGCACGTCTGGAAGTACCTTAAAGATGCTACATAAACTTTCTGTTTACCTTTCCAAAGCAATCGCGACGCCGAAACTCAAGTATGTTTGCCTTTTTCTGCAGTGTTGCTGTTGGGGTTCAAGAAATAAACCGCAGAGAAGCCGAAAGTCCATCCCTACGAGGATTACGCCCGCAAATAGAGAAGATAGAATAATGTTATATAACTGGTAATTTTTTTCACGACCATAGTTACTGCTTTTACTCTTTATTTTTTTGTTTAAAAGAAAATTGGATTAGTTAGCTTGTTTTTTTACGGAATTTTCTTTTCCCTCTCCCTGCTTCCAAGAGGACTAGTTTCTGTTAGCCTCACCGTCAGCACTTGGATCAGACATGCTAAAAATGCTAAAATAGATCCACAGGTTCGTAGTGGAAAACCTGTCATTTGCGTCCCGGGTAATTGAGATTCTACATATGTCTCGGGAGCAGAAAGTGAAAGTCACCCATTACCCTATGGAACCGACTTTGTACTATGTCTACACAAGTGTTGAGCCTGAGGAAATAGGAGAGGAGACTGTTACTCCACTTGGAGCGCTGAATTGTAATAAGGCCAAACTGAAACCTGGCGTGTCTCTTTGGATTTTCTTGTTGTTTTCTTGTCTTTTTCGTGTGTTGGAAGAATCAGAAAGGCTGTAGGGATGGTAAGCACTGTATCTCTTGCAGAAATAGCATTTTTATGTTTCTGCTTTAACTTGCGATCATCGGAATTCCGGACCCCCTCCCTCTAACTCCCCCACAGTGCCCGAATCTTGTCCGGTTCTGTCACTTACGTACATAGGGCTTGTGCTTGTTCTTTCCACCAAGTTTCATTCCGATCGCTTCACTCCAAGCGTGTCACAAGTTTTCCGGTTCCCCCCTCCGCCCCCCCCCCACCTTCATCGGATCTGGTCCGGACTTGAAACTGGGCATCCGAGACATGTGATCTTTCTACGTATCAAGTTTCATTATGATCCGATCACCCGTTCGGAAGTTATACATACCTCAAGATTCCGATTCCCCCTCCCGTCACTCCCCCCACGATGGTCGGATCGGGAAGTTGACTATTTCCAGGTTAATCTGGTCGAGTCCCTGATTTGCCTGCCAAATTTCATTGTCCTAGCACACCTGGAAGTAACTTAACTCCGTATCACCGGAATTCCGGAACCCCCCTCCAACTCCCCCCACAGTGCACAAATCCGGTGCGGGTCTGTCAATGACGTACCTAGGGTATGTGCTTGTTCCTCCCACCAAGTTTCATCCCGATCGCTCCAGTCTAAGCGTGTCACATGATTTCCGGTTCCCCCCTCCGACTCCCCCCCACATTAATCGGATTCGATCCGGACCTGAATTGGGACATCTGAGAAATGACGTCTTTCCAAATATCAAGTTTCATTAAGATCCGATCACCCGTTTGAAAATTATGCATGCCCCTAAATTCCGGATTCCGGCTCCCCTCCCTCCCCCCATGATGGTCGGATCGGGGAAGTGACTATTTCTAAATTAGTTTGGTCGGGTCCCTGATACGCCTGCCAAGTTTCATCGTCCTAGCACATCTGGAAGTACCCTAACTCGCGATCACCGGACTGACCGACCGACAGACCGACAGACCGACCGACCGACCGACCGACCGACGGAAAAGTGATCGGTATATGGCACTTGGCCGGAAGGCAAGTGCCATAAAAACGAACCGACTATGAAAATCATTTTGAAGTCAAATGAAATCCCTAACAAGAAATGTATTAGTTCAATTTTGTTCAATTCGTATCTTTCAATATCCTTATTCAATCTTGATATTTTGAAGGCAAATAATAAACCACGGTAGTCCAAAATTCGAAGAAGCACACCTCGACTGTCTACTTTCTAGTAGAGGTATGCTTCCTTGAGCAAATGTTTAAATATTCCACTAGCTTTATTTTCTTTCTTATTCCTGAAAAAGCTGAACGGAATGAAAAAAAAAAAAATGTATATCAAATAACAGCCAACTGTTTCACCATTGAGTTGCAATCCTTTGTTTTATATTAAAGGTTAACTTCAGACATCGAGGTTGATATCGGAAAATAACACTGAGACGGCCATTGAAAATAACCTATCCGAGCCGAAGGCGAGGTAGGTTATGAAAAATATCTACCGAGCCGAAGGCGATTTTTAAATGGCCGTCGAGGTTGTTATTCTGATACGAACCGAGATGGAGGTATGTTAACCATTATAACTTTTTCGAACAGAATATTTTTCATAGGTAGGACTTATTCTTCTTTTGTTGTACTCTTTCGCTAACGGGATAGAGAATTTTATTTTAGTGAAGTAGCAACCCAAGCCTACTGTAGACCTACTAAAATGACTATTGCTGGGACCCAAGCACTTCAGTTTCTACCAATAGTCTTTCACTTTTTTCGTGATTCAGATGCCATCTAGCGGCCGTGAAATCTACTACAGATCTTCTAAAACGACTCCGCTAGGGGTCGTGGAAAAACGTAAACAAACAAAATCACGTGCTGACAAGAAAATTCCAGAAAAATTCCAGACAAAGAAAGTGTTCAGTGCTGAATAACTAGCTTTTGGGAAGCAAGGGATAATAGTATGTTGTTTCAGTTGACAAGCTGTATTTTCAGTGGAACTCTGATTGCGACAAGGTATGACCTAGGGCATAGGTTGGTTGTCTAAGAGAGTAAGATGTTCTGTCATTTCTTCAATGCTTAATAACTAGCTTTTGGAAAGCAAGGGATAGTAGGACGTTGTTTTAGTTGACAAGCTGTATTTTCAGTGGAAATCCGATTGTGACAAGGTATGACCTAGGGCATAGGCTGGTTGTCTAAGAGAGTAAGATGTTCTGTCATTTTTTTATACTTTTAATTTTATTTTATATTTTATTTTTTATACAATTAATAATTATTTTTTATGTCTGAAAGTATTGTTTTTTAATTAATTTTTTTGGAGGTCAGCTTCTACTTTTTAATATTCGAGGAAAAGTGCTCGATAAATTCAGTATTTGAGGAAAAGTGCTCGATGAACTTCTGCGGAGGCTGATACGGCTTCGTATCATCCTCTGTGGAGGCTGATACGATATCGTATCATCCTCCCAAAAATTTATTGTCATAATAACTACCTGTGGGACATAGGAAGATATACATTACATATCTGTTCGAGAAAAGTTATATGCTAATTAATTATTCAGTAGAGATAGGCTTTCAACGTACTTCTGACAACAGAAGAGAATACGAGCTGATATTGAGTAATGATTGAAAACCCAGCTGCTATCTCATTATCCTATTCTTATCCAGTAGCGTATATTAGGGGGGGAGACAGGGGCGATCGTCCCCCCCCCCCCCCGAAATTCTAGAAAAAGGGATTTTTAGTGGGAAAAACATGTGCGAAACACGGGCGACAGGGCCAATCCTCACCCGAGATTCTCGGAAAAGAAGTCTTTTACGGTAAAAACGTACGCTAAAATACAAATTGAGAAGATCAATCGAAATTATTTACAGCACGATTCAGTAACAGATCTCAGAAACAGTTTTTGAGGAGTAATGTGAATGATTACAAGATTAAAAGGTGTTGTTTGCACCTCGTTTTTAACGAAATCGTCATTTGGATCGAATTTTAAGTCTGGCTAGAGGTGTTTTTAGTGTTAAAACGGTCAAAAAATGAAAAAAATACCGAAAATTTTTCGGCCTTCAGGCCGGAAAGGGGTTGGCATTTGCCCGCATATTTTCGCTGAGCTGTCGCCCCTCCCGAAACAAATCGGAATATACGCTACTGTTCTTATCATACCTTTATTTCATCTTAGGGCCATACTTGTAAACTGACAGAAAAACCTAAAACTCGGCGTCAAACAAATGTTTTCGGCAAGTGTTGCAGTAGGCAAACAGGTGCTTAGTTTAGATTTTAGTGTTGTCTTTGGCAACCGTCCAAAGCGACTTAGCCTACCTATGCTGTATCCATGAAACCTAATATTGATTTTCTCAACTCGTTTTTCTAAATACAATAGCGTTTTGAATGCTTTTCTTTGATTTTATTGATTAGGCTATGTTTAATAATTGTAAAAAGTAAAGGAACAAATATTTTTTTTTTATATTAAGTGGTAAAGAAGTAAGGGTTTTCCAAGATTTTTCAGATAAAATTGAAAGATAGGTGCCACACTTGTGTCACTGGAGGAGGAGGGTGAAAATAAAAGAAACAAAAAGGAAATAAGTACAAAAATATGTCACCTGCCATGCAGCCAGGGAATCTATCACTAGTCACTTTCTTCCACTGGTGAAGGGACATCCAGTTGCCAAATTGGCCCTGAACGCCCTGTTTGGGGATAGGAATGGCGTCCTAATTTCGGCGACTGACGACAAACGTTTTTGATTCAAAGCGCGCAACGTCTGCAGGGTCAGTCCGTGCCAACCAACTGTAAGAAAACATAAAATTAAAGTATGCTAAATTGCAATAACATAATGTTCATCAAATCGTGCCTGTGTATTTCGAGTAGTACCAAGAACCATTCTTTCTGATTTTCAGAAGCTCTAAAAATTATTATCAGTGTGGCAACAATGAGCGTCACACAGATAGAAGCCAGGCTTCACCTTCCACCAAGGTCGTATCCAGGGGGGGGTTAGGGGGTTCAACCCCCCCCCCCCCCCCCCCCCCCCGAAACCCACAAAAGTAATAGTTTTTTGCAGGTTTTAACCTCTGATTTATGAATTTTTTGTACTTTTTGGTCCGACCCGTGGACAAACCCCCCCCCCCCCCCGAAATAAATTCCGCGAGCAAAACCCCCCCCCGAAATAAATTCCTGGATACGGCCCTGCCTTCCACACGCATCTTCCTGACAGCCCTTTTCGTCGAGACGGATCTGGAAGGTGTGGCAGGGATGGGCGAGTGGTAGGTGAAACTTCAAGTCTCTCATGTTACATACCATTGCCGAGATGATCGTAATAATGTGATTTAGTTAAGCTAAGGTGCCTGGTTCCTGGGGTGTGGGCTGAAGACTTTCTTACACCGTAAGTATAGCCCCAGGAAGCCAGGCGAAGTCCGGGGTGTTGGACACCCCAGATTCCGGATGTCTGCAAGGTGCCATAGAGGCAACCCGTTCGAGAGACACAACAGATATGCAAATGTAAGAAGAAAAGTAAAGTCCATTTTCATGAAATCCGGAATGATCGATTTTTCTTCCGGATCCCAGACAGCCGTTTCCGTTGAGAAGGATCTGGAAGGTGAAGCCAGGCCAAAAACTTCTGGAAGTCCGGGGTGCTCGACACCCCAGATTCCGGATGTCTGGAAGGTGGCATAGAGTCAACCGATTCGAGAGACACAACAAATATGCAAATAAAGGAAGAAAAGGGAAAGTTATTCCCAGTTGTGAACAGGATGTAAGAGGTATTTGAAATGTAAAGGGGACATCTAGGAAATGTTGAAGAACAGCAAATTTAGCTGTCATTATCATGAAATCTGGAAGGGTTGGCTTGACTATGCGGAAGCCCCGGACGTCTGGGACTCAGGAAGGTGAAGCCTGGCTTTTACTATGTGGAAGCCTGAGACATCTGGATCTGGACTGTGAAGCCTGGCTTTACGAACCTTTTACTTTCAGTTTGAACAAGGCTGTGCAAAGCATCACGTATAGCGCTATGCAGCTTATTAGACCTATTTGAACAGTGGTTTTCTTGGGCGCTCGAATCCTCTCTCTACCAGAGGCATTACTAGCCAAAAGGTCTGGGGGGGACGCTATTTATCGACTGGTTGGTAATTTTTACACTGTTTTTGCAGAAAAAAAAAAAATGATTTCAAGAAAAAACCACAATTTGACGAAAAACCAACTATTTTGAAAAAAAACACTGTTTTGATAATAAAAAAATCGATTGATTTAAAAAAAACTTTTTCATTAGAAAATTAAATCTTTTTAAGAAAAACCGCGGAGCTTCGCGTTGAATAGGGTTATTTTTTAAAGACTGGCCGACATTCAGGGGGGACGGCCCTTACCCCCCCCATACGTGACGCCCCTGCTCTCTACAGATGCGTGAATGAGTCCTCGCAGAGTCGCTTTTTGAGCCCGACACTGTCAGATGTCTAATTGGTCACAGCTGGTTCAGACAAGCAGTTCCACATACAGAGCCGTTACTAGCCAAAATGTTTGGGGGGGGGACAAGGTATTTACCGACTGGCTGGTAATTTTTACCGACTGGTTTTGCAGATAAAAACGACTGTGTTGACGAAAAATCGTCTAATTTTAAGAAAAATCGACTATTTTTACGAAAAACCGACTGTTTTTAAGAAAAATCGACTGTTTCCAAGAAAAAATCGACTGTTTTTAAGAAAAAAAGCGGCGCTTCGCGCCGACTCGGCTATTTTTTACCGACTGGCCGACAACATTGGGGGGGGGCGTCCCCCCCCTCCCCCCCCTAGTAGTGACGGCCCTGTCCACATATGGCGAAGACATAGAGATGAGTAGTTGGAAACTAGTAACATGCCTCTCCACCCCTTCCACTAGTAAGTTAGTGTTGGAATTTTTAGTTTCTGCAGCCGCTGCTTTACTGTGGATGGATTTTATGCCTCTGAACGCCTTCAATTAGTTTCTTGTCCTGTTCATAGAAGGGGAGGCAGGGGCTTACCTCTCTCAAACTTGGGCCTGACGAAGGCTTTGTTAATATAAATACATGTACAAACGAAATTCCGTTTTCAAATAAAGCAAGGTCAAGCAATAATGCAATGGCCAATCGAATACGGTTGAAAGCTTGAAACCTCAAGGAAAATCCTTTTTCGGGTACTCAGGAAAAAAAAATGAGTAAGACACAGACTTATCAGTTATCCATTTTGGTACAGATGTAAAATTTAAATACCTCCATTTTATCTTGGAGAAATTGAGAATATTCGCTGAAAAATTGTGAAAAATTGCGAAAAATTGAAAATAAAGCTGGAAAATAAGATGCTGAGCTAGGGTGTGTTGTTTCTACAAATTTGTATGTGTCTGATGGCAACTGAGGAACTCACTCGAGATTAGCCTATGCTTCTTCCCCTCTCTCATCCCGTATCATTGACCAGAAGCACGTCCAACAAGTAGGAACATTTCAATATTTTGACCTTATTTTCAGAACTCTAGCTTGACTGGAACTAACATTTGCTGTTCATAAGAATCAGAAAGGTTTAACGTTGTCCGAGGCTCACAAACCTTGAGTTTGCGGCATTTTCGCTGTTGCCTAGATGAAAAAATTATCCTGGAAAACTTGGCTAGCTCGAATACATCTCCTTTTTAACATTGCCGTTTACTGTTTCAACGAAGAATTTTCGGACTGTAGTGTAGACTTTTTCTTGCCTACAGGATGGGTACCTGACCTCGTTTTTACGCAACCTCGAATTTTGCCGCGAAAATGCTGAAATTAACTTTCCATGCTATCCTGACAGTCAAGAAGCAAAGTCTGATATGTATTTTCAACAGTTATGTCCCAAAATATTACAGTTAACTGTCTTTTCTTTGTTTTGAACCTGGTTTAAAAAGGGATTTTCTGTTTATGAGCTATATTATCATCACTTTGCAAGCAATCTGACCTCATGTAAAAAAGGGTGAAACTGTTTGAAAATAAAAATATATTTAACTAGAAATATTGAAGTAATATTTATTTTCCAAGCATGTAAGCAATTCTGTTAGCTTCACTCTAGTATTTTTGTCATGTTTTTTGGTTCCTTTTTAAGCCAGATAGATTTCACTAAAGAAATATTTCTCTGGAAATTTGAAATTTTGTCTGAGGTTGGGTACCTCTCCTGTATATCTTAAAATTCCAGCAACAAAAGATAGATATGTAAGCAATATCTTAATGACTTAAATTAATTTGCCAAGCAAGCTTATGGGAGGCTATGTAGAGCTAGCGGCTTTCAAATAAGCTTCAAGTGCCTGACAGTGAACCTAAAGGGGCCTAAGGATTGATTTAGGGACCAATAAATGGCAATAGGCAGGCAATAGGTAGCCTAGCCTCGCCTGATTTAGGGAATTCCAAAAACTTGAAAATCAGGCTTTCATAATAAACTGACTAAGATTTCTGTAACAACTGGAAGGAAAACATACACAAACAATAGCATGAATAATCTTAAATTCTCTACAATCCAACTTATTAGCTTATTTTCTGTTTTCCTGAGCTTTCCATCTGTTTTCCATGGAGCCCTTTACCACCTAAAAGGCCTTGACTGAGGGTTAAGGTCAGGCTAAGGTAACAATAACCACATTATCATTTCTGCTTGAATGATTCTTACCTGTTTTTTCTTCTTTCTTTAATCTGCTCCAGTTCTTAGGTGAAATATCTTGGAATTCTTTGTGCACACTGTTGCCACTTATTCCTGTGTAGAAGGTAGAACCTGTGATTTTTTGGCTTTCTTGCTTATTTTTGTCTCTACTTACAGGGAACCGGTCGTAGAATTTTGCTCACTCTGTCGAAGAAATGAAAATCTGCCATTAACCACATGATTTCTTCAAATTAACGGCAACGCTGCTTCTGACTTTGTTTACGTTTGCTTGTTTATGATTGGTTGAAAGAAGCCGCGGATGGCAACCAAACAGACCGCAACCACAAAATAGTTCGGAATTACGCTCTTTGGTTCGGGGCAATCTCATGACGCAATCTCATCATTTGCAATCTCATGACGACCCCAGAGAGTGTGAATTAATGAGCGTTTTATTTTATTTTATTTTAGATTCATGATTGACCCAGGAAATGGAAAGTTTTAGAAGGGCGAAAGTCAGTGAGGGACGCCAGATTCTGACGACGTCTTGAGAAAGACCCCCTAATCCCTTTACAGTATTGACAAAGTACAAAGCCTGTTGGCTAAATGTTTCTTTGATCTGCATATATGGTCGGAATGGACTGAACCATTGTAAAATGCTTAAACAGCTTCACCAGGGACCCACAAATTTCCTATAGTGACTCGCCATTCAGGGGCCTTGTCATTTCCTATGCTTCTATCAAGCTTCATAGGCGTATTCTCGCTGTTCCCTAAGGACTCCTCGGGAAATCGAAGGGAACGGCGAGAATAGAGGGAGTCACCCCACGCGGGCTCCGCGTACGGAAAACAGCGAGAACACGGGGAATGCTTCCAAAATGGATTTTGTTCGAAAAAAAATATGCAGTTGACGAAAATAATCTGGAACCACTTTATTTTTGGTTTTGTCACATCTGATCATTTTTACTTAATTTTACATTGCACCAAACCAGCAGAAATCGATTCCCCTCCGAATCTGAAAGGGAGTCCTTTTTGATGATGGTGATGACAATCGGAGCATTCCTCGTCGATGGGAACTCGCGAGAATACGGGCAGTGAGTCCCCGGGAAAAATAAAAACGCGGGGACTCCTCAAGTGGAGTCCTCGGGGAACGGCGAGAATACGCCTTATGTTGCTATGTTGCCCGAGCCTCACCTAGTTTCCAAAAATTCCACTTGGGTCGAATCGGCGTTCTTGCTCAGATAGAGCCAATCCCGGGCCTCCGTGAAAGTGAGACCAAAGAGACTCCTCCCTCAAGGCAATATTTTATCCCCGTGGGTATTTCTCGAACTATCTGACGCTCGGTCAAGAGCGCATCAGAAATCTCTTATTGACAAGCCCCGTGAATGGCGAGTCATTACAGGAAATGTATGGGTCCCTGGTTTCACGCATACCCAGTGGTACGAGCGTGTATGAGCTGAAGCTCTGTAAACGTCAACCTACAAACAACAACAACAACAAGCTGTATCCCGGTAACTTTCGTGGGTAAGAAAAACGTACGGGAGGTCGAGTGATCTCTAAAAGTGTTGCCCCAGCAATGATTGCCCACTCCCACTTGTACAATTGAAGAAGACTTTTGGTTCAGTGGACCCCAGGGCCCAGACTAGAGGCGTATTTTCTCCGTTCCCCGAGGACTCCACTTGAGGAGTCCCCGCGTTTTTGTTTGTCCCGGGGACTCACTCCCCGTATTCTCGTGAGTCCCCACGGACGGGAAATGCTCCGATTATTATCACCATCATCAAAAAGGACTCAATCAAATGGCGTGATCGTCTACGAAGGGAAAGACTCTTCAATAGGTATACTTTTCGCTTCCAAAGCGATAGTACAACTTTTCATCAATCCATTTTCTGGGGCAATAATTGATAGAATAGGATACGAGCTACCCATGATGGTGGTGCAATGTAAAATTAATTAAAAATGATCAGAATAAAACAAAATAAAAAATAAAGGAGATCCAGACTAATTTTGTTAAATGCATATTTGTTTTAAGAACAAAATCGTTTTGGAAGGATTCCCCGTGTTCTCGCTGTTTTCTGTACGCGGAGTCCGCGTGGATTGAGTCCCTGTATTCTCGC
Organism: Branchinecta lindahli; assembly: GCA_023053555.1. Taxonomy (NCBI): domain Eukaryota; kingdom Metazoa; phylum Arthropoda; class Branchiopoda; order Anostraca; family Branchinectidae; genus Branchinecta; species Branchinecta lindahli. Next base: position 5,722,511 of record JAKZAO010000002.1, read on the forward strand.
CGTTCCCTTCGATTCCCCGAGGAGTCCTCGGGGAACGGCGAGAATACGCCTTAGGTGGTGGTATTCTAAGGTTCAATACTCTTGATGACTAACTCTACTTGCCGATGCAAAATCGCCGTGTACCTAGCGGAAGACGCGGAAGCGGCACCACAGCTGTCCCCAACGATCGCCGTGATTGGTTGACACAGGATTTGAGTTGTTGAGCTTGAGTCGTCAGAGCGACATTTTCTCCTTCTTCCTGAGGATCACTGGCGTGTTTTGGACTTGGTCATATAGAGTATACTATCTCTTGTCATCGTGACGACGTTTGATACTGGCGACGAGCTGGTACAGATGATATGCAGAGCGAGAGCAACCTCAGCTGTTGAAACTTTCATGTGATTTCAGAGTTACTTCGATTATTGATGATTCTGTGAATTTTGTTGTTCGTAATGATTGTTCAGCGCTTTACAAATAAATTTTTCAAGTTTTTTCACTCATTGCCTTTTAAACCGGACAGTTTTTGACGCCTGTCTGATGTGATTTTACTACTATAGGCGTATTCTCGCCGTTCCCCGAGGACTCCTCGGGGAATCGAAGGGAACGGCGACAATAGAGGGAGTCACTCCACGCGGACTCCGCGTATGGAAAACAGTGAGAACAGGGGGAATGCTTCTAAATTGGATTTTGTTGGGCAAAAAAATATGCAGTTGACGAAATTTATCTGAATCCACTTTACTTTTGGTTTTGTTTATCCTGATTGTTACTTTATCACTTTATTATGCACTTATTCATTCCCATTTAATGTTTTCATCACTTGTATAGCCTACCTTAACACATTTAGTTCTCATATTGCGCCCCTTCAAAAACAACAAAACAAAGCTTTGCGGGTCCTTAAGAGTTACCTGCCTTCCCCTAAATTATATCCATCGAAGGCGTCAACAGTTGAATCTATCCTCTTCAAACTGAAGTATGACCGTGGTTTGCTTCCCTCGTTTTTTCGTTCCTCGAACCTTTTCCCGCTTAAAACTACTGAACACGGACATCTAACTAGAAATTCTAATAAACTGTATCAGCCAAGAATTATAACTGAAAGATCGAAATTTTCTCTTCGAAACTCAGTAATTCGGAACTGGAATATATATACTTCTAATTTGGACATGTCACAGTCAATTCAAATAACCAAATACTCAAATTTATGTTGTTGTATTGAGAATTTGCTTGTTAGTTGATGCGGATTGCCTTCGGGAGGTTAAGTTTGTTCCCATTTTATCTGGTTTTTGTTGATACTGGACCTGGGGGATTGTGAATACTCGGTCCAGGATCTTTCCTTGGACTGAAATCACTTTTCCTCGGTTCTTGTTATCCCGATCGCAATTCCGTCCGTCGGTCGGTCTGTCGGTCTGTCGGTCGGTCTGTCCGAATTTTTTTGTCCCACATGTTCGAGTTAGGGTACTTCCAGATGTGCTAGGACGATGAAACTTGGCAGGAAAATCAGGGACCCGACCAAACTAACCCAGAAGTAATCAGTCTCCCGATCCGACCATCTGGGGGGGAGTGGTGGGCCGGGGAAATTCTGAAAATTAAGGAGTTTTGTCACACTTTTTCGAATTGTAGTACTTCCAGATGTGCTAGGACGATGAAACTTGGCAGGAGCATCAGGGACCCGATCGGACTAACTTGGAAACATTCAGTTTCCCAATCCGACCACCCGGGGGGGAGTGGAGGGCTGGGGAATCCGGAAAATTTGAGTAGTGTGTAACTTTAGAACGGGTGATCGGATTGGAATGAAACTTGATAACTGAATAAATGGCATACTTCTGATGTCCCGGTTGAAGTCCGGACCGGATTCGACAGCTATGGGGGAGTTGGGGGGGGGAGACCGGAAATTTCGAGAAACGGTTAGAATAGAGGGATCGGAGTGAAACTTGCTGGGAAGAACAAGTATCTGCTCCAGATAAATTGTTTATACATTTGGACTGGATCCGACCACCCGGGGGGGGGAGTGGAGGGGGGGGAATCCGGAAAATTGGAGTAGTGTGTAACGAACGGGTGATCGGATTGGAATGAAACTTAATAACTGAATAAATGGCACACTACTGATGTCCCGTTTGAAGTCCGGAACGGATTCGACAGCTATGGGGGAGTTGGGGGGGGAGACCGGAAATTTCGAGAAACGGTTAGAATAGACGGATCGGAGTGAAACTTGCTGGGAGGAACAAGCATCTGCTCCAGATAAATCTTTTATACATTTGGACTGGATCCGGACACTAGCGGGGTGAAGGGGTGGGGAATCCGGAAAATTGGAGTACTGTGTAACTTTCGAGCGGGTGGTCGGATTGGAATGAAACTTAATAACTGAATAAATGACATACCTCTGATGTCCCATTTGAAGTCCGGACTGGATTTAACTGCTATGGGGGAGTTGGGGGGGGAGACCGGAAATATCGGGAAACGGTTAGAATGGAGGGATCGGAGTGAAACTTGCTGGGAAGAACAAGCATCTGCTCCAAATAAATCGTTTATACATTTCGGATGGATCATGACATTAGGGGGGGTTGGAGGGGACTTTCCCGGAATTCCGGTTATGGCGGTTTTGGGGGTTTTCACGACGAATCTTGGGAGGCGAATCAAGGACCCGATCAAACTGACTTATAATGAAAAATTACATGATCTGATAGCCGTGGGGGGAGTAACGGGAGGGGGAATCCGGAATATTGAGTCATGCGTAACTTTGAAACGGCTGATCGGATTTGAGTGAAATTTGGTAATTGAAGAGAGGACATGTTTCTGTTGATCTTTTTCATGTCCGGACAGATCCGACAGCAATTGGGGGGGGGGGGGGGGCGAAAATACGTGACCGACTTGGACTGGTGAGATCGGGATGGAACTTTGTGGGAATAACAAACAGATGCTCTGGATAAACACTTACGGAACCGGATTGGCTCCGGCGACTGTGGGGAAGTTTGAGGGGGGGAGGTCCGGGATTCCGTTGATCACGATTTAAGGTACTTCCAGATAATCTAGGACGATGGAACTTGGCTGTAATATTAGAGATTTGACAAGATTGACTCAAAAATGGCCACTTTCCAAACCCGACCATTCGTTAAAGTACTAATCTTGACTGCAAATTTCGAAAAATACTTTTAAACCAAATTCATATTTTCATGATCCCCATGAGCCCATTATCATTTTTGCCTCAAGGGTTTTGTTTACAAATAACGTTCTAGCTCCCTTAAAGTGTGAATCTGAACGGCCAGGTCGAAAAGTACTTTATTTCAAACAATACATCTCAACCTATTATCATTTGTGCCACAAGGGTTTTGCTTAAAAATTTATTTCTGTCACCCTTAAAGTGCGCATTTGAAATGAAAAGCGAAAAAAAAAAACTTTTGACGAAATTGTATACATCAAGGATCCCTAAGGGCCTGTGATCGTTTTTGGCTCAAGGGTTTTGCATACAGATGCATTTCTAGCGCCTTTAAAGTGCGCATCATTACACCCAAGTTCAAAAATAAAATACTTTTTATCTAGCTCCCTTAAAGTGCGCATTTTAACCACAAAGTCGAAAAATACTTTTGATCAAACAAAACATCTCAACACATGCAAGTGCCATATGAGCTTACAGCTCTTGTTTATTGTTGGTTTCGCTGGACGTGTCAACGGGTGGTGTTGGAGACCGGGTGCTGACGGGAGAACACGCATATTTCCATTAGTATGAATGACATGTAGTGAATTATAAATGTTGTATTTAGTTAAAGAAGTCTTTCCATCCCGTGCATTACGAATTTGTCTTCTCAGCCGGGCTCTGGACATTTTGTTATTTAAATTATTATTAAAAAGAACCTGAACCTGAACCAGCAAAAATTGATTCCCCTCCGAATCTGAAAGGGAGTCCTTTTTGATGATGGTGATGATAATCGGAGCATTCCCTGACTTAGTTATATTTGCTGTTGTATAATATATTTGAACAATTTGTTTTAAATATTTTGACATCTTATGGAAAAATCAGCGAAATTTTCGAGCACTTCCTTTTCGACGGTGACGCTCGGGAGGTTCCGATCGCTCCATTCTAACCGTCACATGATTTTCGGTTCCTGCCTCCGACCCCCCCCCCCACATTCATCGGATCCGGTCTCGACTTGAAATGGTATATCTGAGACATGAGGTAATTCCAAATACCAAGTTTTATTAAGATTCAATCACCCGTTCGAAAATTATGAATGTCATAAAATTCCGGATTCCGGCTCCCTTCCCTCCCCCCACTATGGTCGGGTCGGGCAAGTGATTATTTCCAAGTTAATTTGGCCGAGTCCATTATACACCTGCCAAGTTTCATCGTCCTAGAACATCTGGAAGTAACTTAACTCCGTAACACCGGAATTCCGGAACTCCACTCCAACTCCCCCCCCGTAGTGCACGAATCCAGTCCGGTTCTGTCAATGATGAACCTAGGGATTCTTTTTGTTCCTCCCACCAAGTTTCATCCCGATCGCTCCACTGTAAGCGTGTCACATGATTTCCGGTTCCCCCCTCCGACCCCCCCCATTCATCGGATTCGGTCCGGACTCGAATCGGGACATCTGAGACATGAGGTCTTTCCAAATATCAAGTTTCATTAAGATCCGATCACCCGTTCGAAAATTATGCATGTCACTAAATTCCCGATTCCGGCTCCCCTCCCTCCCCCCACGATGGTCGGATCGGGCAAATGATTATTTCCAAGCTATAGAAAATCATCTGTAATCAAAACTCTTGAAGCAAAAAAGATGATCATCAGGAGCGCGGTCCGTACTTGAAATGGGACATCCGAGACATGTTGTCTTTCTACATATCAAGTTTCATTATGATCCGATCACCCGTTCGGAAGTTATACATACTTCAAGATTCCGGGTTCCCCCTCCCTCCACCCCCCCCCACGATGGTCGGATCGGGAAGCTGACTATTTCCAGGTTAATCTGATCGCGTCCCTGATTTACCTGCCGAGTTTCATTGTCCTAGCCCACCTGGAAGTAACTTAAAGGACCCCTCTTGCTTATTCTGCTTTTTTATAATATATCTAGCTCCCATATAGAATTATAAGCTTCTAAAATCCCCACCTTTCTCCATTGTTTCGTTTTGTGCCTACGAAATTTTAGCGCTTTTTTGGCCTTGCCGAGTTTTGCCCGTCACATAACGAAACGTTTGCCGGGATCATCAACATCTGCTGACAACTCTTTCACATGTAAGGATCCGAGAAGCTATTGTTTATTACTTCTTTTATTTGCTTAGTTTTCACACTTTTGAACCACGGCGCGATCAGTTTTCAAATGTTTTGCGCCCAGCCGCCGCGTCGGAGAGCAGGAAGGCTGGACATAGTCGACAGGCGCTAACAAGAAAATCGCTAATTTCAGATGGAAAGTAATGGTATTTTCGAAAATGTTTTTTTCTGATCCATTTCATAGTGAAAATATTATTTCTAGTAAGAGTTGTGCTTTAACTCCGTATCACCGGAATTCCGGAACCCCACTCCAACTCCCCCCACAGTGCACGAATCCGGTCCGATTCTGTCAATGATGTATCTAGGGATTGTGCTTGTTCTTCCCACCAAGTTTCATCCCGATCGCTCCACTCTAAGCGTTTAACATTATTTCCGGTTCCCCCCTCCGACTCCCCCCCACATACATCGGATTCGGTCCGGACTTGATATGGGACATCTGAAGCATGACGTCTTTCCAAATATCAAGTTTCATTAAGATCTGATCACCCGTTCGAAAGTTATGCATGCCACTAAATTCCGGATTCCGGCTCCCCTCCCTCCCCCCACGATGGTCGGATCGGGAAAGTGACTATTTCCAACTTAATCATTTGGGGTCCCTGATACGCCTGCCAAGTTTCATCATCTAGCTTATGTGGAAGTGCCCGAACTAGCAAAACCCGGACCGACCAACAGACCGACCGACGGACGGACAGAAATTGCGATCGCTATATGGCACTTGGCCGAATTGGCAAGTGCCATAAAAAATGACCAGCTCACGGACAGAGATGGCTATGGGCCAGGGTTCCGGCAGTGCAAAAAAAAAAAAAATCAAATTTTTGAACCCACGGACCCATGTCAGTGCAGACTAGGAAACCAGAAGTGAATATTTTTTACTCACGGAACCCAACTCCTGTGGGCTAGCGTTAACCAAGATATGTTGACACGTCTGTGTGTGTGTGTTTTTTTTTCGTGCTGTCAGAATGAAGAATATAATTAATTGACTGATAATAATCGAGGAATGGAGACCGTATTATCAACAGAATAAAAATACCAGACAGGAAACGGAACGGGGACCAGCACATACAAGTTTCCGTTAGTGAATGACGTCAGATCCCCGAATCATTTCCGTGAGACATACCGGTTCTGTAGCCCGTAGGACACAAAGTGTGCCCACGGGAGAACGCCTTACATCTATTTGAACAACGCTTGAGCGCCGCAAGCAAAAACTAAAAAATATCAGCTTGTTTTCTGCTGCGAAACAAAGATTTTGGTTCAAAATCTATTACAAAACTGTGCGTCGCAGTGGTGCATGTGATGCAAAAAAAATCGGACTTTGGGACCCTTTGATATTTATGTGACCTTTCCATGCCTCCTGCAATTAGTAATTTTCTTGCTTTCCGACTCGGGCCACGCTTCGCACCAGAATCTTTTTGCATCTTGTTTTGTTGACTTCGTTTGTCTTTGTTCTGGACTTTGTTATTTTCTGTTTTAGCTAACTACCATTTACTGATTTAGCCAAAAGTAGGTAAGAAGGGCAGCTGAAACACCCGTACAGGTATTTTGGATCTTCAGTTTACCATTTAGCCTAAAACTGCAGTGTTCACATTAAAGTAATGGTTCAAATCATACTGTACCTCTACTACTGTATCCAATCACCAGACTGTGGGATCAGGTGACCAGGTTCTGATACTGTAGAGGTACAGTATGCTCATTGTTACAGGAGAGGTATCTATCCTCAGACAAATTCTAAAATTCTGAAAACTGAGTGATTTGATTTTCTGTTTTCTTTTTTGTTTCAAGCCCAAGGCAATATAAAAAAACAAGCAATATATGAAAATGAAGCTAGATTTCTGTGGAATGTGAAAACATAATCTACTGTTAGCAAACTTTTGCCCACAGTTAAACAAAGATTTTCAAAGTCTATCCAAGTGTATTTACACTACCTACCTCGATTACGGCAATCCTACCTCGATTGCGCAAAGCATATTCTCGATCCTGTGTTGTCGGCGGTTCTGAATGCCCACGACTTTCACCCCAAACGCCACTGAATTAAACTACAGTTCTTAGCCTGGATCTAGACCCCGAAGCCGCACCAACTCTCGGTGTGGCGGCGCGCTTTTGCGTGATGAAATTGTTTTAGCGATGCGTCGCCGAAAAGCTGGTATCAACATAATTTCAGCTATTCTTGTACAAGGCGTCATCTCCCTGTTCCAGACGGACAATGCGTCATCTCCCTGTTCCAGACGGATTCCCACTGTGAGTCCCGGATTTTTTTATTGTACTAGCAACTCCCTTCCCCCCATTCTCACGGGTCCCCGTTGTAAGCCATTGCTTCAACTAGAATAACTAGAAAATAACTCCTTTCGGATTCGATGTGGAGACTATTTGAGGAGTTGCTGGTGTCAGTGGTATAACTAACGCTAAGAAAATAATAAAACTCTATTTTACTGATTTTTTTTAACTGCGCAGTTATAAAACTAAGTAAGCAAATCAAATCAAAGAAAAGTGAAATAACGTGGACCATTAGACAGACTAATTTTGTTTCGTAAACCAAATGAGTTTGGCAAGGAAATAGATCAGCAAATTTTCGAACCAACTTGATACAGATACATTATATCTGTACCCGGGAAACAGCGAAATATGGCAAATAAAAATTAGGTGACGACTTTTATGGATCGATTGCTTCTAAAGAAAACAATTATTCTCAAATTCGATTACTACCTGAAACAACAAATAACACAGAAGATACGACCCCCCCCAACCGACGATGGGATGCTGTGATGAAATGTAAGCATTTTTTCTGGGTCCTTTCTTCGCACGCCAACTATCGTGATCTAGCTTATCTGGAAGTGACCGGATTAGTGAAAGTCCGACTGCCAACAGCAAGACAGACGTTATGGTACTTGAGCAAACCAATGTAAGTCCCAGACAAGCTTAATTAACAAAAAAAGAAAACATGGTCGGACAGTGTGCGTGGACGTGCTCAAAGAAACATCAGTGCTATATGACGGTCTTTTGATTACTTTTTCATTGTCAAAAGACACGGTGGGCAACAATGAAAAGTATTTCCGCCGAAAAAAAAACGGCGGTGGCGCGCCGCCGTTCAAACTGCGTTAGCTATGGCGCGCCATCTAAAAAACGGCGGCGGCACGCCGAAACTTTTTCGGCGGCGGCGCGCCGTTAAACGGCGTGGCTTCGGGGTCTACCTGGATCAGCTATTTGTTGTTTGTTTGGTGCTGCTGTAGTATCGAAATTGAGCAGCGTTTTCTGACCCCATTTGTATAGAGGGGATGCGAATCAAGAGAACAAGAGAGCTGTTCACACTTGTGAAAAGAAAACATATATTTATTTGTGATTTGGATTCAAAGTCAACTGTGGCTTAATTAAATATGATTGATTAAAACAGATTATGGATATCCCCCACACATTTCACATACGTAGTCTTCACTACTATCGAACGCGTCCTCGAAAATCCCAGCACAACTAAAGTGGTATCAATCTTGGCAAACGTCACACTGTACCCACCGAACCGTGTTGCGATTCGGCAAATGACAAGCGAAGCCTTGCACGGTTCTTCATCCTCCTCTTCTTGTTTTATTTCCTCTTTTCGTTTTCTCGTCTCCTCTTCTCTTTCTGAAAAGGTTCAATCCTTTCTGCGTTTTTCTTTGATCCGGGGATGACAAACATTTTTAGCTGCAGTCTCGGCCTTTTCGGGGCTAAGTGTGAGCTTTGCTGTGTTGGTGCAACTATGGCTAATTTTGCATTTTGTGCGACTGTAGAAGGCCTTACTGGTTGGGGAGTAGCAGGATCTGCAATCCGTCTCAAGTCGCTCCAGATGCAAAACGTTGGCCCCTCCAAACTTGTTCCGTTGGCTAGAGCCTGTTCAAATGCTTCCTTTTGCCCTTGCTCTAGACGGCACTGCACGAAATAAAGCATTTTTTTGGCCTCCTCTGCTGTCAGTGTAAATTGTCTGGTAGCTTGGCTTGCGGGCTCAAAGGCAAGCTGCCGAGGGCCGAGAGCCTGACTTCCGGTATTTGCTGATGAGGTTGACGGCCTTCCGGTGATCGAAGTGGCCGATGAGGTGGACGGCCTTCCGGTAACAGGAGTTGCAGATGAGGTGGACGGCCTTCCGGTGCATGAAGTACCTCCTTTCGTAGAATCGTCGCACTATAACCCCAGTGGGCCAAAATTCAGGGATCCGCAGACTGTCTCGGTAGACTGCCGGTACAGTAATTTTGAATGATGCGCTATTAGTAGCCTTTCCTTGCAGTCGGTCACAAGCAATCGATTGGGGATTACATCTTAGTTTTCTCGCAATCGAATTAGATAATGTCGAACTAGATAATATTGAATTAGATAAAATCGAATTATATTCGATATAATTTGCAGACGCTCGGGAATAGAATGAATCGTCAAAGTGAAGACGGGACGTTGCTGCTTTTAATTAGGCAAATCTGATTGAGCTGGCAAGGGAAAAAGATCTACAGATTCTTAATATGTAATACCGTAGTGCTTGTTTGGTGTAGGAATTTAGTTATATTGTGAAAACCAACTAGACCAAGTGATATCTTCACAGTTCCTTAAGTAGCAACTACTTTCGAGCAAGAACGGTAATACAAATTAAAGAAACATAAATGATTTTTGCATGGATGAAGAAATTGTAACATCTCGAACCAAATCAAATCAGAGCTTATGCTGATACTTCCAGTAACTAACTTTCAAACAAAGAAAGCTAATAAATATGGAAGAAGGAATTAAAAATTCTTGCAAGGGTGAAGCAAATTTGGACAACTTGAACTGAAAGAAAGATATCCGGTTTTAAAAGTGTCAGTCCTAAATTTTGACTAGCCTTTTAGGGTAATACAAATGATGAATAACTGGGCGAATAAAGGTGTTCGCGAGAAGGATGCGTTTGCAAACTGATATCAGAAGCTCATTCACTGCATTAGCCAACATTCATTAAAAATCAACTATGGTCTGGCAAAGGAATTTTAGAATACCGACGTCGCACAAATGCTGACAATGATAATGGCTGGGAAGGCAATGAACGAAGGGGTTAGATTAACGCTGTTTAAGTTTCAACTTCTTCAGTTCCACAGTTTCAACCCGAAATAATAAATTGTAACGAGGTTGCTGGTCCTAGTGTTTTTCGCTACAAAATACTCTACCTTTGAGCAGATCGTGTTCTTTTACAGGAGTAGCTCCGCACTAGATAATCGTGCACAATCTGGAGAAGGCTTACCTCAGCTGGAAGCAGCCATATCCTATTCAGGTAAATAACATCGGTCACATGAAGCAATTCTTGAAGGCTGTGCAAATTAGACTTCGTCGAACGATTCATTCGTATAAAACTTAATTTTCCGCTATTGTTTCACTCGAAGAATTCCAGACTGCAGTTTTTGCTTCATAAAAACGTCTGACATGCACTCCCGCTGGTCACAATTCTGGTTTTATAATCTTCTCGTGTTAGTAGTCGAAATTCAAACTTTAAAAGAAGAAGTATTGTAGGCTCTATCATTAATCCTTCCGCAAGACGCTGAAGATTGAGAGCAATAAACTAGTTGAATTTTTGTCTCTGATTTGTTTTGTCGCTGGAAAATCGAAAATTGTAGAAAACATTGGAAGATCAGGCCAACGAAGAAGGAGGTGGCGTAACCACTTAATAACTGACAGAAAAATTAGAGGAGGATTAGTAATTGCAGTAAAGAGAACAATGAATCAAGGCTAACAATTCAATCGCTTTACCAGACAATTTGTAACTACTCCTTTTTAGGGGAATGATGTTTACGTAGTGTGCACTTACACTAAAATCAAGAGTGGGCAACCCCTCGCCAAACTCTTCTACTTCCTTGAGTGTAAAATGCGGAGAGAAAGAAAAGGACATTAAAGTCCGATTTGTCTACACCACACTGACCGCTAAGCTGGACATCGTTGCAGCCCCGAGGATGGTGGAGAACTTGATAGTCTATTTTCTGCCCATTACGGGCAGTGCTCACTTACGGAGTATGACCACAATAACGATTGCACCGATACGGTTTATTTCTTTCAGTATAACTGTAATGCTCATTGCGATTGAACGTCACTTTTCGCGAGTGCAAACACCATTAACGCCCATTAAACTACACTGGACATGGTTCAGCTCCGTGAATGTTGGAGCACTTCATAGTCTTCAGTTCAAAGTGTATTGTCTGTGAGGTTGAAATTGAGTTTATGGTTGAAAGTGTATCTATCTTTTGGAAGAGCTAAAATCACTATCCTCTTATGGTCAAGTTCTCGCAATTCCTTTTTGTTAATACTTTATCACATTGTTGGTATGGTGTTATAAATAAGTATTACTGTAATAGTGTGGTTAAGGGGCTACCAGCTACTGTGTAGAAGTACTTATTTCTGCTGACCGTTGAATGTGCAAATTGGAAACAAAGCAAAGATTCTACTCATAACTAATGCCCGTTCGAGTAAATGCTGTCCGAAGTACTTAGACGGGTTGATTAAAGGCGGGTTAATAAAAAGAAGACTGATGAGCTTTACTGTTAGTCTTTTCGTTTTTAGATTACCCACGTGCCACGACACGTTCTCATTTTCTATGGCTTTACGAGCATCCTTAACTCTGAGGAGCTTTCCGTTAATCTTTGTCGTCTTGTCTTATGACTCTCGAACCTCTTGGTAAAATCAACTTTTCGTCCAGAGCTTTAAACACTAAACAAGTATTTCCTGCTATCTTTACGCCGGAGTAATATGGACGAGTCCCGGAGCTCTGTATGATAAAACATAAGCATTTCATCGACGTTGAAGAATACCAGGACACCCATCAAGCTCGTTTTTTTCAAGGGATCTGATCATAGGAGACAAAGTGTAGACAAAACATGGCTACGTATTTATAAAAAAACGGACCAACAAATCGTTGACATTGTGGTAGTTGAAAATACTTCGATTAGTTTAATGGAATTCAAATTTCCGTTTAGAATTTTGATCATAAACAGAAAACATATTGATAACTACGTTTGAATCAAACAAATAAAACAAGAACCAGGAATCGGACCGTGCGTAGAAATACGTCACAGAACGTCTTTTCGTTGCTGTACAGAAAAGTCCTTTTCCAGCTATGAAGACACAAATGCATATACACATCAACAACAAGGCATTTGGCTTTCCACCAGAGTCAACATGAGCCTTAATTCTTATCTCATTCAGTGTTTCCAGATTGGGCGCAATTGCGCCATTTGGGCGCATTTTGAAATTCCTTGGCGCATATTTTTTTCAGAAATGCGCCTGCGCGCTTTTGGGCGTCATTCTGAAATTCAACCGGCGCATTTGGGCGCATTTCCATTTTCCCGTTACAAGAACGTGATAACGCAATTTCTCACTTCCTTCCTTGTTTTTATTTTCTCACAACACCATTTCGTCATTTAAATGACGTGTAATGCCGCTAGTAGGGCGGAACCGTAGGAGTTTGAGGGCCTTATAGTTCATCTGAAACCCCCCTGTCATTCTGACTCTCCAACAACGACCTTGCCCCAAACTTTTGCGCCAATAATAGCCCACAATCGAAGAATCACTGTAATTTCTACAAAAAAAACGGAAACCAGGATCAGGCAAAATGTGTGGGTAGCCAAGCCCGACCTTGGAACAAGGAAATTATCACTTTTCAAAAAGTAAAAAATGCGCCCAATTTCCCGAAAAGGATCTGGCAACACTGATCTCATTCTGACGCATCTTTGCAAAGTTTTTGACACAAACGATGTGTCTAAGTCTTAGATCTTGCTTTATTTCTTCTGATCTTTTTTTTTCGATTCTACTGTACGCTTTTCTCAGCTTTGCCAGCTCGTCTATTAATGTTGTGGTGGAAAGAATTTTTAATTGGAGAAAAAATGGCACCAACAGCCGCTGCCATTGTGTTATTTAAAAAACAAATTGTGTTGGTTCAACAGTGTCACGAACAGCGCCCACTAGCGACTGTACTGTATTTTTTCGTTTGAAATTTTGATCATAATTATACAGTAAACAAACTGAAAATGTTTCGTTGCGATTCTACCAGACGCTTTTCTCAGATTTTCCAGCTCGTCTATTAATTTGTTCGTGAAAGACAAAAATGTACATGTTTTAGGAGATTTGGCTTCCCACCGTTAGTGATTCCACACGAGCTTTGATTCTTAAAGCATTTCGACGCATTTTCGCAAAGATCTTCCAAAGAAAAACAGAACAGATAAAGCAGAGCAGTTGGTCATGTGGTCCTACCCTCTATGAAGAACAAGTGGTGGACGAATGACGGAACACGAATACACCACCATTAAAAATCATCCAACAGGAGCGGAGAGAAGAAGTCCATAAAAATTAACTGGGCTTCAGATAAAATGGATTTATTTGGTAGTGCAACAGCATTAGGCAGCAAGAGAGTTGTTAAAAAAAAAAACTTACAACCTCAATCTGACGCAAAAGTGGATTTTACTCGGCATTGGAGCATTTTGGTTATATAAGAGGTCAACGGATCTGTTCGCCTGTTTTACTACGTCTTCGTTACGTCTCTCGTCGGAAGCGCGAGCACCTCTTCTCTGACCGACCCACGGCGATTTCTGTTCGTGCTCGTGTCTGAGCGACGGTAGCTGTCTCGTCTTGTCAGATGGCCCAGGCCGAGCTTCATACCACGGCTCATACCCCTCATGCCTGTGGTCGTCCGAATTAGAGCTTGCGACAGCGGTTGCCTCTTTTGTGTTGTTTTGGTTGTCTGTACAAGAATTTGCCCGCCATCTCGTACAGCTTATGTGTGTCTTTTTTCGGGATACCTCGAAGAATCTCCGCCACCGATTCTTCAATTATTGTCATGTCAGGAACATCAGACAACCAAAACTTGAATCTCCTTACCCGATGCTGGGAGGTTGCCCCCGAGTTTTATTTGTGCCTCCGGATTCGATGAACCCATTTTACCGTCACCCAGTGATCTAAGGTTGACTCTTTAACTGGTCAAGATTTCTTGGCGAGTCTATTATAACGGGAATATATGTCTTGGCTTCCCACGTAATAAATGGGTAATTTGCACGTTGGTCCTTCTTCCATGTTTGCTAGGATTTTGGTTTTCGATCGGTTCAAATATTCTGATAGCTTTGTTTGGTTGCATGGAAATCGCGGCCCCTCTTCCGAAAGTGCTAAAAAGAAATCTATCCCGCTCGTTATAGCAGTGGTTGGACACCCTTTGGCATATAAAGTCCACTGTCTTTGTTAATCCCATCGTTGTGTTCGGGGCGTTGGGCCCTTTTGAATCTAATGTAATCATAGAGCAGTGCAAAGTGGCTGGGCACTCTCTGTGCTCATGCTTTCTGCTAGGACTTCAAGCATCTCTCCTTTTTCGTTTTGGACATGGTCATGGACTGGCAAGGCAGGAATCTCATCACTGAGGTCTTGAGGGTTTTCTCCATGATGACCTGGATCGTTCTCACATTTGGCGTTTGTTTGGCGAAGGGGCGTCCCTTTCCCAACGATAGCTCTCTTTCCTTCAGGACTAGGAATATAATAAGGTCCTCTCTGTCGATTCCGTATTCCTGCATGAAAGTGAGGAGAATTTTGGGGTAGAAGTCTGGATCGCGCAGGATGTTCAGGAGTTTTGTCGAGAAAGGTCGAGTGTGCGGTTTGTTTTTTTGTGATAAAATCTGGAAGCGTCGCGGTCGTAGACGAAAGCCCAGTTCGATCTCGGGGGGGGGGGGGGGGGGAGAAACCGCCTTGTTGGCCAATATGTCTGTGATGTCGAGTGAGAAATCAAGCTCGAACGTCTTGCCGAAGTCGAACTTCAGCCACGCAACTCGCCTTGATTGTAGCGGTCCACGAGCAGGGACGGTGCATCTTCGTGCAAATGAAGCACGGGCCATTTGGATCTTTTTACATACTAGCCTTCAATAAAATCTCGACGACATTGCGCCCTAACTTTGGAACAGTTTTCCAAATCGGCATGCTTATGAACAAGGACGCAATCGCGCATTTTGCGCATTGTCTGGAATGGCTCAACTATGGGATGACCCATAATTTTTCCCGATCCCCCGAATTCCAGCATGACTTCGGGATTTCCGTCTTCGCTCAGAAGAGGCATCATGACATTAATCAGGTGCGAGTCTGCGAACCTGTTCCCTAATGATTCCAAAGTCTCTCGCAGCAAGTCGTCCCGATCTAGCGGGTCGTGCAGAGACAAAATGAGGCCAGTTATCAACGTTTCCGAAGTTTTGAATAGATCAAACGCTGACTGCCCATACACGCACCTGTCGTGTACGACGCAACGCTTGAAGACTCTCCAAAGTTCACTCATATTGCTTTTGTAAAGAGCGATTTGGTCGCTGACATTTGTAGCCATGGTCACCGCTAAATGGCGGGCAGCTATATCCGCCCACATGGCTACCGAAACTTGTGGGATCAATCAAACATTCTCGTAGGTGTCGCACGGGGTATTTCGATGCACAAATACCGTTTCGCCTTTTACCGCGTAAGTGTAGCCCCTTAGCTGCTCCGTGTATCCGTCCATAGTTTTGTCCCTGAGCGTTTCCCACCATGCCAATTTGGACGATGCCGGGATTATGTCTGTTTTGTCAAGGGTTCTCACACCAAGGCAGACCTCGGTTTGTATTTGGATTTGGACAAGGATGCGGGTTGTTGGTAGAAAGTTCGGGGCATGGTCGCTGACGAAGATTAGGGTAGGTCGAAGCCATTTGGGCGTGTACATCTCTGGAATATCGCAGTGTCCACTTTCCGCTGAAATATTTCACAGAGATGTTACAAGGTACAAACACGAGCCAGTCAACAGCTCTTTTGCAAGTCTATCCCGTCAAACTTTCAATTCACTGGCGAAACCCCGCCCACAAACGTATCCTTAAATCTACGCGATTCGTCTAAGTGCGATGTAAATAGTTTCCTTCTACTTTCAAAGCAGTAGAGCCTGAAAGGAGAAAGTACCTCGAGCCGTACCACCTCGAGACGCGTCTTACTTTAGGCACTGCTCGTCTGAGTCTATACAAGGCTTGTTCCACTGCTAGATATGGGCCATAGATCTCCCAACGAAACAGTATTACCCCGGACCAAGCGATTACCATGGTTGTTGATGCCGACCTGTCCATAATCACAGGACGAACATGACAATCATTTGCTATTAAAAACGTTCTGTCCCATCCTTTTCCATGGCAGGACTGGAAGAACATTCGTTTGACTGAAGAAGCTGGAAGTCCACGATCTTCCCACTGTTCAGTTCGGCGACTGATACAGTGCCATATTTGGCATACATGCCTAAAATTTAGCGACAGTTAGATTGATAATTTCACGGTAAGCGAGTAAGCGAATAGGCCTGATTTCAGTACCCGGTTCAAAGCAATTATTTTATAACATACCCTTGCTGAAACACCCTTCTAATCAATGGTAAATCTCTCAATCATCTCAAAGCATAATTTGCCAGCATGAAAAAAATTGGCAGTTAGCAGAAACTCTCCAGATAACTAGAAGATGACTCATGGGGCCAACATAAACCTCAAAGTTTACAGTATAATAGATAACTATACAGCCATGGCTTGTAGGTTTCTAATACACTGAGTACTATTTACCTGGGCTGTCGAATCTAGCATCAATTCCAGTTTCAGATTCGCCACCTTCTAGCTGCATTTCCGTAAACAGCTCCTTGTGGTGGTCATTCTAAACCACGGCCACGGATTTCTGGTAGTACTGTTTACTGATCTTGTAGAAAGATGTGGCTGCAGTCCCAGAACTCTAGCGTCCGAAGTGTTTTCATCACTGGCACGCTTGACGACTCGACTGCAAAAACAAACTCCGCGTTGTTCTTCCTCGTCCTCCGAGGACCAGGAAACAAATCCCAGTTGTCCCACCTGCTGAAAAATTAAAAATATGTTTCATATTCTAAAACTTTACTAACATTGACAAAAATATAAGCTGTACCATAAGATAAGATAAGATTCACTTTGAACAGCCTCTGTTGTCTGATTCCCGAAACAGGGATTTTAAACACGAAAAATGTCCTTGGAAACGCAAATTTAGAAGAGAAACGGAAAGTGTATTCGCATTTCAATATCACGATCTTACAATCTTACAACACATGCCTACAAACTTTAACGAGTCTGTAGCATCCCACATGTAGGAATTACCACTGGGGACGAATTTCCATATAGTAAGAGGTGTTTAGTGTTAGAAACAGTAAAAAAATTACAAAACGCCAAAAATGTCAGCATAGGTGGGGACCTGGGCGAGGCCAAAATAAACGACTGATACGACTTAGCAAAAGGCAGGGGGTGAATCACCCCGCTTCGGGCCACCCCTGGCTATAGAAACTACTACTGTCGGGTAACAGTACATCTCCAGAAGCTTATCATAGCTTATCTAATAAATGTATCCGCATCCCAAGAAATTGCATGTGGCAAGCAAACAGCTGAAATCAGGAAAACAAAATCTTACTATGTGCATCCATTCGTTCTGCATGTCTGCTCCATTACCGCGTGCATTCCAACAGTTGTCACTTTCGTGTCTGTCGGTGCACTGCCACAACAAATTCTTCTTAAGACGGTTGTCTGAATTGTGAAGAAAATGTGCAAAATACCTCTTATTGTTAGGTAAAAACACTGGATCAGAAGCACGGTAAAACTATGCACAACCAAATCTGCAGTTTAAACTCAAGATTTCTTCTTTCTTCTTTTCTTTACACCAAAGCAGAATGTAAGCGCACAAATGGCAATGGTACAAGAAATATTCTTCGATGCTAACTTCTAATGATAAAATACATAAATAGAAAGTTAAATACTTACGAAGCATCTAAAGTAGCCAAGGACGATGCTTCTGCAGCTGCAAGTTCTCACTTTGAAACCAAGTATGTTGAATCAGCAATTTCCTTAGTGTCGCCAACTGAACTGGAAGTATCCAAAGACATAGTTGATCCCCGTTCTCCTGCAGAGATACTAGACATCTCACACGACATGTGTATTATGGGAGATTTTGTGCATTCGATTCGAAAGAGATGCATACTTGGATAAGTGGCATTCCTTGTGCTTTAAGGTTAACGGGAGCTATCCAAATTGAACCATGCCTCTTTATCACAAGCTTCTTTTGATACGTCTGTGTGAAAGCATCTTCTAAGCAGGCACTACTGTCCGTCTGTACAGCAGCAGCAGAAATTGGGGGTCTTATGAAGACAGGAACGGGCACACGTAAGGCAGTGATGTTTATTTCTTCTGGAAACGAACAAGACTCGGGTTGAGCAGACAAGTTCCTTGTAGCAGCATCAGATATATATGGCCCAGTCTCTTTGCAGCATCACAGATAGGATGTAAGACCATAGTAGGTATAGGGGTCCGACTAGATTCACTACTGAGTGCACGACCCTTTTCTGAAGCTGCAGAATCTGATCAAGGACTTGTAGTTCTCCATGCAGACCTTTGGGAAGAGACAGGACTTGGAGTCACGGTAGGCGAATATCTTGGTTGGAAGACTTGAGATTCTAAGTTAAGTGTTCGTACAGTACCTGCCTTCAACTTTTTTCGCTCCATACAAAAAATAGAGTAGCCTAGGGCAGAAAGTGTCGTTCACAAAGCGTTGCTGCTACAGTAGGTACAAATTCAGGGAATCTGTCTTGCACAAAACTAATCCAGGATTGCTGTTCAGCACTGTTTTCCTTAGGAAACATAAATCTTCTCAGGTTTCCTTGATTTAAGGGGTCTTCAGTTCGTCGACAATAGGGATATGAGCACAGACGTCTGCGACCTGTGACTCTTACGTCAGCTGGTCGGCTTAGGGTTCCAGCTGATTGACTTTCCATGACCTAAAATACGAGCGTAGAATAATATCATTTTTAAACAGAGCTGAAAGAATATTTTCTCACATTCCGCAAAAACTTTGAACAGCCCCAGATATTACACCCTTAAAGTTTGACAGAGATCCCACAATTCGTTCTGAGTAGAGGAAACCAAATTTCGCACACTCTTCAGAGAAATTAGGCTTCTGGGCATAGCAGCTACCACAAAGAACTTTTTGACCTCAGAGGGACTCAACTGTCTGACACAATTTTACTATAATTTGATCTTTTGAGAGACCCCGACGAATTGAAAGAATTTTCGACTTTGAAGGACTTTAGTGAATTATGGTTTCCTCACGATGCTACCGTGCTGATCAACGGGTGCTCGATCCTCACAGCGGAACTATCAGCTACCAGTAAGGGCTCGAAGTCATCTTAAAGAAACCTCCCATCTCAATGAAAGCCATCGTCCTGACAAGACTCAAAATCAGCACTCTACCTTATCGAAAATATCCACAAGGCCAGTGAGGATTCAGACCTAAGAACGACTAGAAATATCATCCGACGCCTCCGAGAACCGAACATCGAGTGCGTGTTTCATCACATCCCTAACCATAGAGGAATAAAGGGAAACTAGGAAGCGGACAAGCTGTCTGGTTCAGTTGCCAGTTCCCAGTTCCCAGACTAACTCTCAAAAAGTTTCGACACGCCCACAGGCAAAGAGCCCCACCAAGCAACATGAAACTTTTGAAGTCGCCATTCAGAACACGCGAAGCCCCCCCCCCGCCCCACTCCCGATACGGAAAGAAGTGACGATTTACAATCAGATAATGAAAATCGTCTTATCGCACGACGTACAACGGTAATCAGAGAAGAAAAGAAAGGTGGAAAGGGATGGGCTCCAACTCAGACCCAAAGCCCCCCGAAACTATTCCGAAGCAGACAACATTAGGCAGTATATTAGCTCTGGAAATGTACTCTCGGACATTCAGCTGTTTATATTGTCGAGAAACTTGATCTTTCACATCTAAGGATCAGGTTATGCTTTATTGTTCGTTAGGCATAATTGCAGCTAGAAGCTACCAGCTGGAGTTGGAGCTACCAAGGAGCGAGAGGTGCAATTAAATTCTGCCTTGCTATGAAAACTAATTCTTTCTTTCCGCCCTCATCCATTCGCCAACTTGGACGGGTAAGACAACAACCAATAAACGACCAAACTGGTTGAGATATATCTATCATGAAGCTCTAGAAGACTACAATGGTAACCTTGTCAGGCATTATTGCATCTAGAAGATACCAGCTTGAGCTACCTGAATATGTGAAAACATAGGACACTATCGCCAATCGATAGCGGGTCTTTTTCAGGATTCGAAACTTGATTCTGGTTTGCTTCTCCGCCGCGAGGTGACAGTTTGCCAAAACGAACTCCTTTACTTTGCTAAGGCGTTCCCGAAGCTCACTATTCTTATGTTCGAGCCGTCCTACCTTGTCCCAAAGGGAGCGTACGATAGGATCCTCGTTCTGCTCTCGTTGTAGTTCAGCTGAAGATGCTCCGGACGGACCCGCAACCTGTGCCTCCAAATGGGATATAGACACTTTCCGATGAGCTGGGTTGATTCACAAGACCGTAGAAACTCTGCTTCAATATAACAGAGTTTCAAGAAGGGTACATAGTTTTGGTTGTAGTTTACGGTGACGTAGGCTAATCTTGTATAAACGGAAGTAACAATGGTAATTTATCTTATTTAGTTTCAAGGAAACAATATGTCGTTGTTCACAGTTTAGGCCTAAATTCTTCTATTTTGCATTTGCCTGGATTCGAGGGTATGAAGGATGGCTTGGAACCTTTCGTCCTCCTTCATAAGCTTGCCAATGCTGAGATGTTTTTCTGTCGTATTTTCTTGAATTCTGAGGTCTTCCTCAAGAAGTTGCTGAAGACCAGTTTCAAACCCGTACTTCTCCAGAGCGTTGGAAATGAAGGTTGTTGCGTTTATAGAAATAGATGTCGAGGTTTTCGAACGTGTTGCTTGGAGTCGAGGGTACGGTATTAAAGATGCCTGGGAACCTTTCGTCCTCCTTCATTAGCTTGCCAATGCTGAGATGGTTGTCTGTCGTAACTTCTTGAATTCTGAGGTCTTCCTCAAGAAGTTGCTGAAGGTCAGTTTCAAACCCGTACTTCTTCAAAGCGCTGGAATGAAGGTCGTTGCGTTTCTAGCAATAGATGTCGAGGTTTTCGAACGTGTTGCTTGCAGTCGGGGGACTATTTACCGCAGGCTTGTTTCATCTCTTGCCTGAAGGAGGTCTTGTCAAGAACTTAGACAAGCTGTAGGAACACTGTTTTATCGACGGTTAACCCTGCTAGCTTCAGGCTGAAGAGGATCCTTGCCAAAAAGGACTGCTGTGATAAATCTCAGCTGACATAGATTTTGGCGAGCTTTGACGAAAAATAATTGTTCCGACTCTTCTTGACGAGGTTCTTTTAAAGTGCAAGTACAAATTTGAGCCTGCTATACCTCTAACCAAACCCCATGGGGACTGTCGCTTAGCGCCGTATGTGTTTTAAACGTTTGTCGCGGGTAGTTCTTAAGTATTTTTCCAAAATGGTCCTGGCGGGCAGGTTGGCTGTAGGGGATGGTACTAACCTGAGAGAGAGTGACTTGAACAATCGTTTTGGTATCCTGATCCATGAAAGTCACCAAGCAGAAGGTGCAGTTACGTAAACTCGGGTCGGATCATTATATATCCGAGTAGCGTGTCCGACCGTTAAACCATCTCCCGTTACCTTTCAATGAAATATCGCGCTGCTCAATGAAATGTCAATTCTATGCGCTCGCCAGATCGGGTCTCGAGCGAGGGGGTGAATAATCGTGACATTCAATTTCTTTAGCTTCTTCGGCGCTGGTTCATCGGCTGAATGCTTGATAGATCCGTGGCAGTTCCTGGAAAACAGTGTTCAAATAGGTGTAATAAGCTGAATAACGCTATACGCAATGTTTACGAAGTACACGAATACAATTGTATTCCCATTAATTAGGCTGGATTAGCCGTTTTGAGATTGTGGAGTATTCAAACAGGTCAAGATATGTATTTCTACTCATGTACATGTAGTCTTGTTTTAGTTCTTTTTCCATCCAATCATTAACCTCTTTTTTTGATTTCCTGAAGAGTAGGTGGGACATTGGTCTTTTCACCATACTGTGCTATCCACTTTGCCATTTTATCTGCTTTCTCGTTCCCATGGATCCCAACATGGGTTGGAAGCCATTTTAGCAAGATATCTCTTCCAGAACTGATGATCTCCATTGCCAATACTTCTATATCTAGGACAGCTTTCCTTGCATTTTCACTTCCGTTTTTGATGCACATTAAGGCTGACAGGTAGTCACTACATATGACCACTCTTTCTTGATTATAGCACTGTTTCACATATTTCAGTGCTTCTTTTATAGCATTTAGTTCATATTAGTAGACACTAGTTAGACTTCGCACTTTAAATACAAGTAACACTTCACAAGATGGTTTATAAACTGTAAACTCAGAACCACCGCTACTTCGTTTTTATCCATCTTTACACATGGCATTGCACGGTTCAAGATGGGAAATTTCACGACTATGTATCGCACAAAAAAGATTTTGCTGTGACACTCTTTTTACATGATCCGTAAACTAGCACTCTATTTTGGACCCGTGTAGTTTTTCCTTATGATTTTCTATCAAGTTTTTGCAGAAGTGGAGCTGGAGTCTTGAGCTAATCACACACCCTACCAAAACTTTTGATGGCAGGTTGATTATTAGTTGTGTAGGGTTCGTCCGAGTGAATAGGTCGCATGGTCTTCTTGTTTTACATCTTTCTCTTCTGCGGGGGTTTTCAGTTTCTTCATAAAGCTGAAAGGAAAATCTCGTTGTCTCTGTTGAAGGGGGTATCCAGTTCAGTTCTAAGGGCTAGGATTGGGGTCGATTTAAGGCGGCTCCTATTACTCTCCTAAATATTTCGTTTAATGTATCAATCCTTTTGAGACGGGTTGTTGCTGCCAAATACTGCCAATCCATAGGAGACTGGATCATAGTCGACCCTTGATAGGATTACATTTTAAATGAGTTTTCTTAAAACCACTGGATGTGCCCCGTTTTTATTCCATGTTATCATGCTCTTGTCGTCGGGTTAAAATATTGTGTTTAGCGAAGGAGTGGGACATTATAAGCCTAGTTGAAACATGGAAGGATATGCCCATGGACTCAAGTGAATTCGAATGTCATTCAAAAGAGAGGAAGAAAAGCTCCAATGGAAGAGTTTACGGTGGCGTCGCATTGCTAATCAAGAGAGGAGTATTCAAAGCAAATACAAGATTGAAAAGTAAGTCAGAAAATATTGTTTGGGTAGCGAGCACTCTGGAAAGTAATGAAGTGTTGTTGTTGGCAAGTGTTTATTTACCCCCAGAATCAAGCAGTTACGCACACGAAGATACTTGGGATTTATTATGTTCGGAGATTAGTTTTTATAGGAAAAAGTATTCGGGTTGTCGTGTGATGATGCTAGGGGACTTTAATGCATACACGCGTGAAGACGAAGCATGTTATTGGTCAGGAAGAAAACTTGAGGAAATGGATAGGGGCGGGGATTGTGTGAATGAGAATGATAGTGTGCGAGGTATGGTGGAGAGGAGAAGTAAGGACCATAAAAGAAAAAGAAATAAATGGGGAGAAAATTTGTTGGATTTGTTAGGAAAGGAAAATTTGGTGATTGTAAATGGTAGAGTCGGGGAGGATTTTGAATTAGGTGGAAGTTTCACTTGTTTTTCGGGGTCACCGAGCGTGATAGATTATATTTTAGTTGAAACGTCTCTTTTGCCCGAGTGTAAAAATTTCAGGATTATGAATGTTATTGGATCAGACCACGTCCCTCTGGAGTTGGAAGTTGAGCTGCGATGTCATCGAAAGTCGCAACTCCAGAAAGGTAAACGAGAAAGGAGTGATGTACAAGTGTATAGGGCTATTTGCGTTAAGGATATAGAAGAGAAAGATTTTATTAGGGCACTAGGAGAAGTTCAGATGGAGTCTAGACTAGATGCATGTTATAATCTTGTTAGGGAAGACCGAGTTGAGGAAGCTGTTAATCATTTATCTCAGGTAATACAGGAAGCAGCAGAAAGTGTGTCAACGAGAGAAAATAATCCAAAGAGGAAGAGGAATAAAGATTTTTTTGATAGAGATTGTGAGGAGAAGCGAAGGGAAGTTGTGTCTGCATTGATAAAAGTGAAGGAGTCAAATGGAGAAGAATTGAAAAATAGGCTTATTGATTATAGAAGGATAAGGAAAGAGTACAAGAAGTTAGTTTCGCAAAAAAAGATAGAAATTGATAAATATAATCTTAGGTTAATAGAAACAAGTTATAAAGAAAAAAATAGTAGAAGATTTTGGAGTAGTATTAGGGAGGAGCTTGGATCTAGAGAAGGAAACCTCACACCAAAAGCGGAAACTTGGCCTGCGATACTCGAGAGAAAAGATGACGAAGCGATGAGGGAACAGATAGAGCTTGAAGAAATAAAAGAGAAGCTTAGAAGTGCAGATAAGATACCATTGGACGACGAGGACCTTCAGCTACTACAGCCGTTTAAAGAAGAGGAAGTTTGGACAGCAATGAAAACTATGAAAGGTGGGTCGGCGCCAGGGACTGATGGTATTCCCACTGCGCTTTGGAAGTGGGGTCGCGTTTTTTTGGTGCCGCTTCTGGCTTTGGTATTCTCTTCGATCCAGAAGAACGTAGTATGGCCAACCCAGTGGTGTATATCGGTCTTGGTCCCGATATTTAAGAAAGGGGACAAAAGTCAACATGGTAATTATAGAGGGATCCAGTTGGGAAATACGGTGAGTAAATTATTCTGTAGGGCAATAGACAATAGATTAAAAAGATGGTTAGAAAAGAAAGGGAATATAAGTGGATTACAGGCAGGATTTCGAGGGGGTTACAGTACACTAGACCAGATTTTTGTGCTAGATGTGTTAGTAAAGAAATATACAAGAAAGAGAACGGGTCGTTTGTTTGTAGCGTTCGTAGACCTTAAAGGTGCGTTCGATAACGTAAGTCGTAAGTTACTGGTGGAGGCTTTGTTGCAGCTGGGATTACCCACTGGATTTATTTTGATTGTGTGTGAAATGTAAGAAAGGGAATATAAGTGGATTACAGGCAGGATTTCGAGGGGGTTACAGTACACTAGACCAGATTTTTGTGCTAGATGTGTTAGTAAAGAAATATACAAGAAAGAGAACGGGTCGTTTGTTTGTAGCGTTCGTAGACCATAAAGGTGCGTTCGATAACGTAAGTCGTAAGTTACTGGTGGAGGCTTTGTTGCAGCTGGGATTACCCACTGGATTTATTTTGATTGTGTGTGAAATGTATACATTGGTAAAAGTTGTTGTACGGGTGATGGGTAAAATTTCTAGGAGTGTAAGATCATACGTAGGCGTGAAGCAAGGTTGTACGCTATCACCAAAGCTGTTTAGTTTGTTTTTGAATGATATTGAGAAATTTATGGAAGAGCGAGCGGCACCAACGATAACGCTTCGTGCTACAATGCTATGCTTGCTACTGTTTGCAGACGATATTGTTCTGATTGCAGAATCCGAACAGAAACTGCAAAAGCTACTACAGTTTCTGGGTGAGTATTTGGATAAAAAACGACTTGAGTTGAATGTAGATAAGACAGTAGTAATGATATTTAGAAAGGGAGGGAAAAGACTAGAGAATCCGGAATTCGTGTTTAAGGGGAGAAAAATTGAGGTTAAGGAAGAATGGATGTATTTGGGATGTAAGATGAGTGCACGTGGGGGACCAAGTCAACATATAGAATATTGTGTTACGAAAGGTAAAAGGTGTGTAAGTATGTTGCATGCTAGTAGTTTGAGAAATAGTAGTAATGTAAGAATGGTTAAAGAAGTATTTTTTTTCGAAAGTAGTGCCGATAATCCATTATGGAGCAGAGATATGGGGATATGCAGTAGCTGGGAAATTAGATAAGTTGCAATTAAATTATTTTAAAAGGATCCTAGGTGTAAATAATAGAATTAATGGTCTAGTGGTGAAGGGTGATTTAGGTCTATTGTCATTAAGGAGTAGGAGGTTGGCAAGCATGGTAAATTTTTGGGAAAGGATTTTGATTATGCCTCAATCAAGACTATTAAAGGAGGCATACCTAGAATCATTGTGTGATGGAAGGAAGCAGTCTTGGGCATACCAGATTAAGTGTATTTTAGATAATACAGGTTTAAGTAATTTGTGGAACGAAGGGGAAGGTCCAGGATGGGAGTTAGGAAGAGTGACTAGAGTAGTTAGACAGACACTTCAAGACCAAGAAATACAGACGTGGTTATGTGAGGTGAGTAAGTCTGAATCTCTGAGGTTGTACGCTGGGTCAAAAGAGACATGGGGGGAGGAAATTTATTTTAAGGCAGGGTTAAGTAGGGAAGAGTTGGGTTTGTTAATAAGTTTGAGGGCTGATGGGTTACCGCTCGGTGCAAGAAGAAAATATATGGGTAAAAAAGAGGAAAGATCGGGTCCTTACTACTTCTGCCCAATGTGTGGAGAAATGAATGAGGATGTATGCCACCTTTTGTGTGATTGTATAGAGTTGCGGGAACTAAGGGAGGAGATTTTCGGGGTGGGGGGAAATGATAAGAAATGGATTATTAAAATGATGGGAAGTAAAGATTTTAAAGAAATAAGAAATGTAGGGAAGTTCCTCAAGTTAGCTTTGAAACACCGGAAAGATTTCTTTTGATGAGAAAGTTGTGTTTATAGTGTTTATAAAGTATTTAGTGTAATTATACGTATGCCAGATTGTTGATTTTTTGTATTGTTTTGTTGCATGATGGCCTGATGGCTTTAATGTGCAAATAAATCATTCATTCATTCATTCATAGATAATCAATATTTTCTCCACAGATAACTGTCCGAAACGGCGTACGCGCGTCTGTAGTCCTCTCATAGACTTATTCATCTGTTTTCGTCTTGTACAAGAAGTTTTCGTCTTGTACGAAAACTTCTCCTACTCCACTGTTTTCGTCTTGTACTGTTTGTGGTTAAAAATAAATTGTTATTATTATATGTGCTTTCCAAGTGAATTTTTGGTCAAGTATCAGACCCAAGTACTGCGGTTGCTCCCTACAGGTATTAATTCATCTTCTATGGATATGCGGGGTTCGGGATTGGTCAACTGTTTTCTTGTCGAAAGGTACTGACTCGTTCTTTTGTGTAGAGAAAATCTTATAATTTGCTAATGCCCATACTTTAAGAATGTTGGTTTAGGCATATGCTCTGATTTCTACTGAATCTTTCCCATCAACTGCTATTGATATGTCGTCAGCGTATAGGAATAATTTGGTTTTGGGAACAGAATCAATGTCGATATCACTAACACAAACAGCAATTAGAAGGGCAATAAGCACTCCACCCTGCGAGATACTGTATTCTGGAGCCTGACGACCTGTAACGTTCCTGTCAAAAAAATTCCCAGCAACCGTAGAATATCACATGGGACACCAGGCACCAGGGGCGTCACTATGGGGGGGGGAGGGGGGGGACTCCCCCCCCCAAAGGTCTTGAGAAAGTACTTTCGTCGGGCGAAGCCCGGCGAAAGTTCACTTGTTTGTCGGCGCGAAGCGCCGGCGAACACAGAAGAAATGAAATTTTGTATGCTTTTGTCGGTCGTCGGTTGACTCGTCGGCACATCAGGTTATTTTATACGCAAGAAATAAAACCCTGCAAACACTTGTCGGGCGAAACACTGAAGAAATCGTATTCTGCATGCTTTTGTCGGCTTCTCTTCGGCACATAGGGTTCTTTTTATACATAAGGAATACTGGAGGAATACAAATTTTGTATGCTTTTGTCGGGCTTCGGTCGACTTGTCGGCACATCGGGCTCTATTTATACGTAAGGAATCAAATTCTGCGAACTTCGTCGGTCACACGCTAGAAGTTCAAGTCTCGTCGGCACAACGGGTTATTTTTAAACGTAAAAAATCAAATTCTGTAGAGTCTAGTCGGGCAAAACACAGAAGAAATCAAAGGCTGTATGGATTTGTCGGGCGTCGGTATTCTCGTCGGCACTTCGGGTTCATTTTACACATAACAAATCAAATTCTGTAAACGTGTATCGCTCGCATCCTGAAAGTTTAAGTTTCGTCGGCACGTCGGTTTGTATTTAAACGTAAGAAATAAAGTTCTTCACAGTCTTGTCGGGCAAAACACAGACGATATCGAATTCTGAAATACTTTTGTAGGGCGTCGATATTCTTGTCCTCACATCGGGTAATTTCTATACGTAATAAATCAAATTCTGCAAACATTTTTCGGTGCAAATTTTTCCGAAAAAAGACAGATTTAAAAAAATTTCGCCTGCGGCGCTTGGTTTAACTTGTTCTGGGTACAGTCGTTGGAAGCTTCGCTTTTTAGCGAAAGTTTGAAACGAAAGCCTAGTATGTGAATTTCAATATATGAATTTACGTCAAAGGGACAATCTCAACTGATGCATTACCGTTAGTTTTACACAAATTTCGCCTGCGGCGCATTTTGTAGTATTCTCTAATCAGGAAGAATGGTGTTTCACTTACTTGGCATTTTAGGATTGTAATTCCTGGGGGTATGAAACACTTGTATGGTAGGTACAGCTAAATTTTTCCGGAAAAAGGCAGATTTGACAAATTTCGCCTGCGGCGCATAGTTTAACTTGATCTGGGTACAACCATTGGAAGCTTTCGCTTTTCAGCGAAAGCTGAAATGAAAAGCCGAATATGCGGATTTTAATATACGAAATTACATTAAAGGAAAAACCTCTAACTGATGCATTATAGTTAGTTTTAACCCGGTTCTATTCTATGCTGGTGTACGCCGTTGCCGCGAAGCGGCAACGGCGTTTTTTGTCGGCACATTTTTTAGTCCGTCGGCACAATCTGGACGTCCCCCCCCCAAAGGTAAAAGGCTAGTGACGCCCCTGCCAGGCACTTTGCACTTTTCAAGGAGATGCGGGATACCAGCCTTGTGAAATGCTGAATTAATATCAACGAAAATCATATACAAAAGTTTCCCTTTCTTATACTCTTTCCTAATTGCGTGCTCCAGCTTTTTTTTTTAATTGCCGCGTAGTGTCTTTTCCGTTCTTCCTGTCCAGTGTGATTTGGCCAGGTGACTAGGCTTCCACTTTCCCTCGGTGACGCCAACGGTCCTAACATTGATTATTTTTTCAATGACCGACCTACATATTTAGCGTCACGTACACTTGCCTCTATCTCTACATTAAATTTTTTTCATATTCTTTCTCATTTCCTCTTTTTCCTTTATTTTTCATTTGACCATATTCATCATTTCTTTAAAACATTAAAATTCTCTTTACTTTTTCATTATTTTCACCTTTAATTTTTGCAAACAAAAGAAACTATTAAAAATCAAAATCAATGAAAAGCATTAAAAAAGATTAATGTAACATGAAAACGAGTCAAACACACACAAAAAACTACAAAAAAATAAAAAATAACAGCACAATCCATGTTAAATTATGGCTCTCTGCTTGATATCTTTACGTTTAACTGTTTCCGGAACCGAGATTCTAGTATACTTGTAGCGTGTACCCGAGCGGTTGGTACATACGGAACTATACCGGTACTCTGATATTAATCCTCGAAGGGTTGGTTCGTAACTGTGGAGGGGGAAGTTCGGACGGTAGGTCCTGGGCTGGGTCCTACATTCAATAGACAGTGTTTAGAAATCACACTTACGTTTAATATTGAAGTTCTGCATACATCTGTTAATCCATCCTTAATCACTACTGACTTCTCACTCAAGACTGACTTAATGATACATATACATTGATCCTTATATGTCACTTTTTTATTAAAACAGGCACTGCGTGAGAAAATGCTACTATGTAAGAAAAAGTGCTTTGAGAAAAAGTACTCCGAGAAAAGTACTCCGAGAAAAGGCATTATTGCGAGAGTTGTTCTGAACATTTGGAATTAAATGTTTCGTGTCGTTACACCCACGCCGAGAGGTGCCCTTCCGCCATAGGGCACACAACTGTGGTGGCAAAAACAACTACATCAAAAACAAGACTCGAGTTCTTTTACAATAAAAAACAAACACACCAACCTCCCAACTTTACAACTTTACACTAAATCAAAAATTCTATTTAAATTTCCCCATAAACAAACAAAATGATTTCAATGTGCTCTATTATTACCAAACATCGGTAAATAGAACACCTTGAAATCTTTCCACACTCAAACAAACATTTAAAATATTTGATTTGAGGTTTGATTTTGAGATTTGACCGAAGTCCGAAGTGGGGGTAGGATCCTGGCTCGTTGTCGGGGTAGGATCCTGGTTCGTTGTTGGGGTAGGATCCGGGTTCGTTGTCGGGGAAGGATCCGGATCGACAAAAAGAGGAGGGGGGAGGTTTTCGTTGCAGTTGGTATCTGCCACATGAACTGGAGCTGGAACAGCATTCAGCCTGAAAAAGAAACTGAATAGAAACATTTTTTGCTGTCTCCGTAAAATTTAAGCGTAAAATTGTCGTAAAACACCATCTTGCATGGATTCAAACTTCTAATACTTAAAGCGAAGAAAATGTTGCTCAGACTTTGGATTTATAAATGTAACTTATGTTGGATTATTTACTGTAACTATGATTTTAAAAATATCGTTTTCGGCATCGATATTTGGTCCGTTACGATATCGAATATCGCCCAACACTAACCTCCGCCTTCTGTTGTGTATAGTCTGTCTGGGTACTTTCGTATCCTTCTTTCGAAGATAATGAAGCCTAGTATTCCTCCTATCTCCTCCCTCATCACCCCCAGGGAGATCTAGATTATCAGCCATGAAGTTTTGTGTTTCTTGTCAGGATTTTTGTTTTCATCACTTTCATCAAAGTTTCTGTTGCGCTACCGCATGTTACCGAATTTGGGAAATTGAGCAAAATGGCGTGTGCTGCAATTATGTTTAAAGAAGACTATGAGAGTACAAAGCAAGTGGTCCCAGTGAGCTTCATAAAAAAGTACAGTGCTGAAATGTTTTCCAGTGAAAATCTTCCCCGTATCACCTGGGTGTGGTGGAATGGACTGAAAGACATTGACTGCTCAACTGCTGTTCGAACCATGTCCATGGACGATTATGATAGATTTGAATGAAAGTATGGCCGATAAGAGCCAGCCTGGCTGGTATAGAGGTATTGTGTTTTTTACTGGGAGTGCCCATGACTGCCTTGAGTATGTTGATGAAAATAGGATGACTAAGGCTCCAAAATTTAATGATAGTGAGAAGATTAAGAGCATCAAGAACCCTGAAAAAGCCTGCACCTCTACAAAGTTGCCGGGAGGTACTGAGAAGGCTAGGTCAGGAACTATTTCAAAGGCTCAGACCAAAGCTGCAGTACAAAAACAGTCTGAAAAGCGAATGGCCAGCTTGTTTGACACATTGAACAACAAGGAAAAGGTATGTACTATATTCCTGATTTCTGCGTGGAAGTTATTAGTACAAGAGGGGTACCTGACCTAGTTTTACGCAATGAAAATGCTAAATCGAAATTTCCATGCTAGGCTATCCTGACAGTCAAGAAGCAAACTCTGATTTTTTTTCGAACAGTTATGTCCCTAAATATTACAATTATTTGTCTTTTCTTTGTTTTGAACATGGTTTTAAATGGGATTTTCTGGTTATTAGCTCTATTACCTCTATCTTTTTCATCACTTTGATGAAATCACTTGATGATCACTGGAAAACACCATTTTGTTGTTTTCCCGCATCCGGTACAATTTCCGCTGTCGACCATACTTGAAATTAGAAGGGATGAAATTTAAAAAATTCGCTTCTGAAACGCCTTAAGAAATACATTGCGTCTGTACATAAGGGCTAAAAAGTAAAACCAGTAAAATTCAAGCATCGAACTCTAAAGCTCTGACATTACTCTGAACCGTTTTGTTTACATTCTCTCAATCTTTTCACTACCACCGTGTGAATTCCTCTTTCTTCTTTGATGCATGAAGAAATTTCAGATAAAGATTACGTCCATGCTTATCTAGTCGATCGGCTTCTAGAAGCGGGGTCTCACAGATTCCACACTGAAATTCTAAGGAAAATAATAAGTAAATGGGTGCGAATTATGATCCAAAGCAACTTGAATCTTCTGTAAAACAGGGATTTACGGACATGTTTGCGACAAGGGACTATCGACTTTTAGCGCAGAAGAAATTTTCAGGACGGATTTGACAAAGGTAGAGCTTGATGGCGAAAAGGTTTACATTAATGAATGGGTTTGGGTGTATACTAACCAAAACCGACCGTCTGATTCATGACTGTGCTCCTCTTGTCCCGTCGCGATGAAAAATAACAATGGGAGACTTTTGTCCATTAATCGCAAATTCCTCGAACAGCTCAAGTTAAAAAGGGCACCTAATTCTAAACTATTCGGATCGATTTCAGGGTAATGCAAGGTATGAACTTTCAATATTATCTAAACTATTTTCTGAAAAAAGAATTGCAACGTTCTTGTCCGTTTGAGACAACAATGCCTATCCAATAAGCAATGGGCAAAGTTGGAAGCTAACGCATGACATGCATGGCAAGACCATCAAATGCGTCCTGAAGTGCACACAAATGGTTCCTATTTTGATCAAAACAATCCATTTCTGTTGCATGTAACTCCTGTGGATGAAACATTTTCTTATGACTAACGTATTTCCTTGGTCAAGCTAGACCGCCCAATACCATCCGGTATCAATCCGGCTTTTAATGACTGAGACGGATTAGACAACCAGTTGGAAGGGATTCATGATGCAGCGTGCACTCGTTTGTTATAAACATATATTTGATTTTCTAAACATTTATTTGATCTGTCAAATCACTCAGAATACCACTTCGTTCATTCTGGCGAAAACTACAGCTCCATTTGTTTACAGTCTTTCGGGCTACGGCGATTTGAATTGACAACACTGCGTTCTTTCTACCAACACATGCACACCATGAAGTGTTCGAATTTTGCAATAAGCTGTTGGGATGACGAAGATTTCTACCTTAATCAGCAGATTGTCTACATGCTTATTTAAAGAGCACCGGGGTGGAAGCATTGAATCTCCCAGACAAGACAACTATTAAACACTCAAAAATTGTGACAGTGTCATTAAATTGGAAAGAAAATAGAACATAGATTATTATTAAGACAGTCACAGATTTGTACATGTCTACACTTTTAAAACATTTGCGATGAATGGTCAGGTTGTATACGAACCCTGTATTCTAACACACCGTCTCTCGGCCTCCATTTCCTACAAAGTAAAGATGAAGTTTCAGTATCTACAGATCGTAGGAATCGAAACATTTTCGTAACTTAGTGCAGAGTGGATGGCTTACATTACCTATGTGCGTTGTCCGAAATGTACTTACATCACCCTATGTGCGTTGTCCGAAATGTTTGGTTATGAGACTAGTTCTCTTGCAGCTTAGACCTCCGCCAAAAGTATCACCAGAAGAGATCAGGAAATGACTGAACTAGAAAGGGACAAATGAAAACAAACACTGTTTGTGGAATTACAACTCACCTTACCTTCAACAAGGCTTCAGGCAACCCAGAATTGTGTTGCGAGAGCAACACTTTGGTTTTGTCGTGTTTTCTTTGTTCCTAGCACCCCGATTTCAGCTTATTCCTAGAAAGGGGTAAGGGTGTAATCTCTGCGTTTTTTACGGAAAGTGTGGACCTTAGGCCGGATTGATGAATATGACATTAAATTTTGGCAATCTCCGTAGAGCTCTTGACTGGGGCCAAAAAGGATGGTTTTTGCTAGTCGACGAGCTACAGCCAACGGTGTGTGAAGTGAAGTGGAGTTGTATAGCCTATGTCAGAGAGGGTTATCTGAAGTAGTTCACCACGTCTTTCGTTTCATTAAACCACGTTTTTGCTTTCGAGTGGAAAGCTCCGTTCTAGCAGGCAAGCAGACAGGCACCAGTTTCAAATTAAAGATGGACTAAAATCTATAAGTGCTAAATACGTGCGGCAGTTCCCCGGCCCCACAGCCAATACATCTTTGAGTGATAAATAGAAAATTTACGGAAACAAAAAAGTGGCATTTTCCCACGGGTCCGAAAGTGCTGGCATCTAATGTTTCTATCCATTTATGTTCGTGATTTCTGCTCACATTATCATTCCTTTTCTTACACTTGGGATTGAACAAGAGAATTGGTATTCTCTCATTTCCAAAGAAATTAGAGCTTGTCCTTCGCTCCTTTCTAAGTGGTTACATTAGAAAGTTGGCCTACGGCAAAAAGACAACTTTGAAAGACAACTGTAGAACCAGTTTTTCTTAATTTTCGGAAAACCATTACGATGGAAGAACATGTTACAGGAAGAACAGAAGGTTGACACATTTTTCTTGGCAAGTATTTGATAAGTAAATTTTCATAATACTGTTGAAGCTGAATTTTGCATCTGCCGAACAGACTGCTGTAGTGGCTGGTCCAATCATCCATAGTCAGTGTAGAAGGAGGAACAGCTGAATATGTACAGATTGTAGAGATCCGCCGGTGCTCATGGCTCAAGATAATCTTTAGTTGTACTGCCTCTGCAGTAGTGACTTGGCATCTGAGGAAGGCTATGTGAAATCTCTGTTTCTAGCAACTTCACAGTCTATCCTGGAAGAGTAGACTCAATCAAGGAAATGCTGGTTGGAAGTCTAGGAATATTTTGCACTGTAGCTTAATATCCGTCAATTTAAGAGTATCTGTTCCTCAGCAATCTGTTTGAACCAGTGGACAACAAATGTGTTATGTTAAATTTCGTTAATTGTTTACTCGATTATACCTCGTGGATGTTATCCGTATACTCCTTCAGTTATGGTGCAGTAGGACTTTCTCTGCTTGTCCTCTTGATAATTTGGAGCAGCGATACCCGTAGAGCCTTAAAAGCCCATATGCGTATTGGATCTGGCCCGGGGGCTGAGCCTCCTTTTCACCGAACAATTCGCCCTTTTCCAATCGAGCGCTCCTAACAGATTAAAGTCCGATTGGGGGACAGCACTGAGTTGACGGCGCAAACTCACAACCCAAAACAAGCGTTGAAACTGAAGGATTGATAGAGAAAAGGCTAAGAAAATTAACCATTAACCAAGCTTGAAGATTTGATATCAAGATGTGGCTGTGAATATTATTGTTAAAGAGGCTTTTTTTTATTCTGGTTAGAATCTTTGCATTTGATTTTGGTTGAAGCTAAGCTAGTTCTATTGTAGGTCGATTCTGTCAGATTCTGTCAGGAAAGAATATCCAGGATGAGATGAACTAAGTGGTACTAAGCCATGTCAAACATTCCATTCATACTTTTTCCATAAGCTTGTCATATCTCCTCTATATTCATTATAGTGATTATCAACCTTGTCACCTTAGTTCTCTTTATGCAACAGATCAGGTTTCTGAGAAGCTTATTTGTCCGAAGACAAGTTTTTCAAATTTTGCTAAGACCGTCTTTCAAGCCAAGGGACATGAAAAGAAGCTAAAAACAGCTAACGCCTTTTATTTTTTGCTGTAGCATAAGGTAAAACAATGAAATTTGGACAGATATTTCTTTTTCTTCTTTGACTTTCGTGAGGACAGCGTTGCCGGTATTGTTTCGCGAATTAGGTTTGTTGAAAGAGCAGAATGTCGGACGTTTTCTACGAGAATAAAAGGGTTCTGGCGTTTAAGGGATGCCCCTCTGCTTTTGTGTTCGAACAGGGAGTAACCATCTCGAACAGCTATCGGAAATTCACCAAAATGTCCGATGGATAACCATCTCGGACAGATCACAAAATGTCCCGATGAAAGGAATGGGTTCAATTGAGAAAATGTGAGATCGATTAGGCAGCATCTCGGTCGGCATAGAAACTTCAAATACCAATAAAAAACAGACACTAGAAAAACTGTTGCAAACTTCGAACTTTAGAAAAACAAGTCATTTCATAGCCCAAGACCATGTCCGCGGCTTTACTCCACCTGAAGAGTATCGCGCGTTTTGTGAGATACGATACATCTACGTCCATATCTACTGGTTTTAAAAACGGCATAAAAATTCAAATACGAATAAAAAACAGACACTAGTAAAACTGTTGCAAACTTCGAACTTTACAAAAACAAGCCACATCATTCGTCATCTTTAGCCGAAGACCGTGTTTGCGGGTTTACTCCACTTGAAGACCATCGCGCTTTTTGTGGGACTCGATATCTACCGGTTTGAAAGACAACACCAATCACTTCAACAAAGACAATCGTCTTGGATGATCAGAGTCTGAAGATGGATTAGGCAGCAATCCTGACGGCAAAAATAAAAATCAAATACGAAAAAAAACAGACAATAGTAAAAATTCGAACTTTACAAAAACAAGATCTCACAAGATCAGTTTCGTTAAGCAGGAGAAGGAAGGAATACATTCGGTAATCTTAAAGGCTTCGTTTAAGAAGATTCGTACTCAGGGTAAGAGAAATGATCACCTGGACCCTGCTCATCCACAATTTGCTGAAAGATTGGTGGTAGGCACAAGACATGCATTTCACTGAGACAAATATTGGATGTTGTCCAGTTCTTCGATATAGTCCTTTCTTCTCCTGCTAAAAAAAAAAAAATTACAGCGTAATACCGGCACAACCAATCGCCTTTCCTTCTCTTTATCTGTGATCTATTTTGCTTCTCGCTCCGCCATTTTTTCGTACTCACGAAATCCGGCAGTGGAGGGGGCATTCTCTTTTTGGCGACGTAGCTGGAAGAAGTAGCTGATCTTGCAGCACCTTCCGGTCTTTCGTTTGTGTGGTAGTGCACTTCACCTTTTTGCTGGATACAGATTTTGCACGGATTTCATGGCCTGGACTAAGTACTTTCGCCAGAGGAAGGCACATTCCAATAGACTCCATGGAGCTATTGAGTACATCCATGGCCGAATGTACGACAACACGAAGACTCCATGGAGCCATTGCGGTGATCCAATGGACGGATCAACTGACTTCGACATATTAGTCGGTAGTGAGGTGAACGAAGCATCGTTTACGTCATTTACTGATTGTGCTTCGGTAACACTGGGTAACACATTGTGCTTCCGGCATAGTTCTACGGAGGCATTAACATCCTTCCAGACTCTGAAAAGTCCATGGAGCTTTATACCCGTCGGCAAAATACCTTCCCCGCATCTAAGAAACTCTGCTACATCATCCGGGTCTATCCTATTCTTTAACGCACTCAACAAAGCCGCATCGTCCACGAACGGTTGCTTATATATTCCTGTAGGTGTTTCGCAGCTGAAAGTAGAAAAAATTAAAGCTAAAAGTCATAGCAATCGGGTCCTTTTTTCACGATTTTTCGTTTTGATTGTGATTGATAATGATTGTGACCGGACCGAAAGAAAACAAAATCTTCCTTTCCGGTAGTCAGTATAAGAAAAATGTTCACGGAAAAGAATGGAAATAATGAACACTCAAGATAGTTTTAGTTCCATTAATCGAAAAAAGCCGTCGGATTTATTTTATTACGGCAGGAGCTCTAATGAAATTAAAATCAAATTACCCGAGGAGGGAACTTGGCACCTAGAGGAGACTCATTTCTTCTTTTCCTCTAATGAAGAGATATACGTTCTGGTTTAAATTAGCAACACTATAACGTGTATCTATCCTGAAGATAAAATGATGTTTCTTCTTCTCGTATATGTGGTTTGATTGTCCTAACTATTATTGTATTTAACGTATTATACTTACATTTAACCGAGTATAGACGGGAGGATCGGAACGTCCAGACTTTCAAAGGGAAATTGGTCATCGGCATCCTCCAGGCTCTCCTCCCCACTCTTGCTTAGTAGCGAATAATCCACTACATCGGGGTTCCACGGGTAGATTCCGCAAACTCTAAATCCGCTTTGCAGGATCTCCAACAGATTTATTCGGTCAAAGCAAACTTGATACTTGATACTTACTTTATCAATAAACACAATTTTAACTCTCTACTATTAACATCTACTGCACGAATGGATAAACGTACGTTTTTGCTGGCGTGCAGTGGTAAAAATTAGCCATTATAACACCAACAGACAACATAATAAATAACTAATAAAAAAAGAAAGAAAAGAAAAAACAGACCACAAGAAAAACAGACCAAACTCCTTCACATTATCACCTCCAAAATAAACATATACCCCAACAAACCTACTCCCTCCCTGCCACCCCGACCACCCATCCACCGATTCCTCCCTACCACCCCCTACCCCCTCAAAAATAGAAACATGTTTCAACCATCTTTATTAAATATTCTTTTAATTTTCTCTTAAACTCTAAAAGATGCTCAGCCGCCCTGATGCTCACTGGTAGAGGATTCCAGACTGCACTTCCAAGAAACCGCAATCGAAATTCTGCTCTTAAGCTAAATCACCAATTTATCATTATTCCTCGTATCATATTCATGAATATCACTGTTATCACGGTAAGTATCACGAAAAACACTTGGGACTAGATTGTGCACGCACTGGAAAACGAAAATCCCGTAGTTGGTCCACATTGAGCAAATTTAAAGACTTACAACAAGCACTTGTATCGTTCACATCCTTGGCATACTTGCCTATGATCCTCAAGGCCTTGTTCTGAAGAATATGAAATTACTGTAAAAATTGCTGCTCTAGATCAGACAGTCATATGAGGTATATGGGTAAACAATGCAGTGATAAATCATTAATAGAATCGTACACATGATAAAGCAAGGGACCTAAAACTGAACTTTGCGGTACTCCGCATTTTAGTCGATAAGAAGACAAAGTCACATCATTGAGTACTACACGCAGGGATCTTCCAAGCAGATAACTTTCAAACAGCTGTAAAGAAGTGCCACGAATTCCCTGACACTTGAGTCGGTCAAGCAAAATCTTGAAATCTACAGTCTCGAGTGCCTTCCTGATATCAGTGAAAGTTGACATCGGTAAGTACCCTTTATCCAACGCACCACTAACACATTCCAATAGATGCTGCAAGGTATGAGTTATGGAGTATCCCTTTCGGAAACCAAATTGGGTATCACTTAATAATTCATCATCCTGGAGAAGATCATAAAGGCGTTTATGGACGACTTTTCTAATATTTTTGCAAAAAGAGGTAAGATCGATATCGATTGCCAGTTTTCAATATCTTTCTTGCAGCCACCCTTGTGGAGCTGTTCAGGGAACTTACCCTTTTCTAGAGAAAGGTTAATAATAAAAACCAGACAGGGTAGTATGTAACCTAAAATCGGTTTAAGCCCTCGAAGAGACAAACCATCCACTCCAGCTGAATTAGACTTCAGCGACTTCACAATTTTACTCACTTCATCACTGGTACACAAATTAAAATTCATTTCCAGAGTCACCTCTTTCATCACGAATATTACTACTCTGCATTTCTTGATACTGGTCATGCACACTAGCTTGCACGTCAGGACTAATATTCGAGAAAAATCAACAAATTTATTTACAATTGCACTTTTATCATCACGGTCGCAACCGCTTAAACACGCTTCTTTATTCCTCTTATCTCCTTTTTCACTAACAAGATCATTTATTGTCCTCCATGTTGCCCGGTGCCGGCTGGTGCCGACCGGCACTGGACTCTTATATTGAACTTATTAATTCGAAAAGAGGAGCGGCTTTTGGAAACGAGAACAAAAAAAAATGACTTTCAGGTCCCAAAAATAATTTTGATTTCGGAAGCTAGTACGCCAGCTATCCGGTGCGCTGGTCAGCATGGACGTACTGACTGAACTGTAAACATAAGCACATTCTAAATCGTATTACTAGAGCCTCTGTTCAGTGCATTGAAATTTCAGATGTAAAAATATAAGCTGCCTATTCCCTAGCCTTTTCCGTTAAACTTTAAAGTTTAACCGAAAAAGGCTAGGATATGACAATCTAGTTACCTATCACCTATTTACTTAAATTGGCTTGAAGACCCGCTGAAAATGAGTTACTTCGTTGTTCCGCTATTCACGAATAATCGATTTTCAAATAATAGTAGAATTTCCGTGTGATTTGTGATGCCTCTATGCGCTTGTATTTTTGTTGTATGCCTTACGAGAAAGATTTAACCGAAAAGGGCTAGGATAGGACAATCTAGTTACCCATCACTTATTCACTTAAATTAGCTTGAAGACCCGCTGAAAATGAGTTACTTCGTTGTTCCGCTATTCACGAATAATCGATTTTCAAATAGTGCAATTTCCGTGTGATTTGTGGTGCCTCTATGCGCTTGTATTTTTGCTGTGTGCCTTACGAGAAAGATTTATCATTTTTTTTTGTTCAGGCACTAAGCAATCTTCACCAATCTCATCAATGCCCACTGAAAGGCCGCATTTGTGTTGAGATTAAAATTTCCGGCGTCATAGTAGAATTTATGCTGTGGGGACGGCTGGAGATATTCTGAGCATCATAACTAGAGCAGATAGTGGAAAATCAAAAAATCACTTTGCAGAATAATTCAGTGTATCCAATTAAATGACACACAAATGATGTTCCCTTTGCTATTCTCAAATTTGACGCTTATAAAAAATCAGAAATTGCATTTCTTCGAAGTTCATTCACTAAATTCCTCTGTGTTTTAAATAGGTCAAATGATTTATCATTCCGATCATCTAAATATCTCTCATATAGCCTGTTACTCAATTCTATTTTATCAGTTATTTCCATCGACATCCATGGCTTTCGTGGAACAAGTTTTTTTGATTTTATAGCCTTTCAAGGGCATGCTCTTCCATAAATAGGCAAAATGGAGCTCCAGAGTGGATCAGCGTGCCTCCTGCACTTATTGCTCTGTGATGAGCAACAGCAAAGACGGAAGTAGGCGGCTGTCGTTTCTGTCGGCTCCGTTTTGTCGGGTATTCCAAGTCGCTGCATGGGACTCGAGACGGAGGTTCTATCTGACAATTTGTTCTTGGTGCGAGGCAGCGGCAAATGTTATCATCTTTTTTGCCGGAAACGAAACGAAAACACACTGTCAGTCGGTGTTTAGCTTACGGTTTAGTAACAGTACCTAAAAACTGGCACTCCGGCGATTCAGCTCTAAACTGGAACTGGAACAATATGCCTCTTCCATTATTGTCGGTGAAGTTAAAGAATGGTCTGGCTTTCAATACATGACAAGTTTTGAGACATCTTG
This sequence comes from Branchinecta lindahli, assembly GCA_023053555.1. Lineage (NCBI taxonomy): Eukaryota > Metazoa > Arthropoda > Branchiopoda > Anostraca > Branchinectidae > Branchinecta > Branchinecta lindahli. The sequence goes on from JAKZAO010000002.1 coordinate 5,763,649, forward strand.
TTCTGTGCCGTAGTAAAAAAAAATGAAAGAAAAATGGCCCAGTGTGGCTCACCTCTATACGATATTAGAATCCGAAGTCAACTAGTCTATTTACATCCAAATCACAGAAAAATAAGCAAGAATGGCAAGATTAAATTTGGTCACTGCAAAATAATCTCAACTATACTGGTCTGTGTACAAACACATCGCCAGAAGTATGTAGAACATGTTAAATGAGAAATAGACAGTCTAAGAATACAACTAAAGCATAAAACAATACAAAGCATTTTTTCAAAGTAAGGTAAGAGGTGGTAGAAAGAGGCTGCAGTAAGCTTCATGGACATTTGTTCGAAGAAGTTGCAGTCCCTCTTGACCTGGACTACTTCAACGGACGACGGAGGAACAAAGGCAACTAGGTCACACACTTGGATGTTGCAGATACAAAACAGACCCTGAATCTGGTAAAAGTAGTCATGTTGTCTCTTAAGCACTAGTTCATCCGATCAACCTCAAGGTAGAAATTCTTGTTTCTTGAGGCAAAATTACGAATGCTTCCACCTTTCTTGAAAAGTGAGAATGGGCATTTAATTTCGACCAAGGTTAATACACTGTCTTTCAACACCACCCTATCCGGACTACCTCCAAATATGCCACAAATCAGCATGGGATGCACTCCTCATAGTGCAGCCAATGCCGAACGGATGATGCAGTAAAAAACTTTCGTTTTTGTTCAAACACCCTGGGTGTTGAGCCCAGAGATTTCTGTTTGCAGATACCGCCAAACATAGATGCTGTGATGCGAAAAGCCCTGCACTCAAACCACTTCGTATTCACTTCGATTTGCTTTGCTGCCTTAAGTGATAGAGAGACTAGATCATCAAACACTTGTTTTTGCCGTTTATCCAGGTCACTTACAAATGGCGTTGCTAGATAATAAAGATCGGGGTCAAACCTTTCAAACGAGGCCTGAATGACAGGAAAGTTCGATTCTTTCCTAACTGAAAATGTTGGAAAGCCCGCACTTTCAGGCAAGTCTATAACTGGGAGTCCTAGTCCTTGCCTTTTCATGTTGGGTTGTGGCCAAGCACACTACTTCCCAACTGTGATTTAAAGGTTTGTCAGGGTCATGTTTTTTAAACTAAACTTCACCAAAAAGAAGTGGGTCGTCTGATGTCGGCTTCCGCACGTGCCACATTTTTAGCCGAGAGGTAAAAGTGACATGACTAAACTTAAAAACGCCAATGTATACAAGAAGCCAACACAGTGTTTTCAATCACCATTGGCGCCACCTGGGCAGCTGCCCAGGTGCAATTCTCTCATCCGGAATTTCTTCCAGTACCACATGTGGATACCAGCAAGCCTGTGGTAGAATGTGGGTCCTGATTTTCTGCAAACCTAGAAAAAAAACAAAAACATTTGACTAGGGTAATGATATACTGTAGTGAGACTCAGTTTGCAGCCCGCCCCATTCTTCAAAGATTAACAAAATGATAGAAGGCAAACTGCTTCAGCATCTCTGAAGAATAGGGTACCACAAGGTTCAAATTTAAATAAACATTATATTATTAGTATTAAAAAATCGCGATTATTGCTTCGAGTGAGTTCAGCTAAGCACAGGACTGTAATAACCCATCAAAGATACGTAACGTACTGTACCTTCTGCCATCCCCGCCCTCGTCTGGAAGACGACTGCTTGCATTTTCTCGTCCCAGCGGAGTAGCCTTGACATATTGGCTTGTGTTGTAAAAGAAAGCAAGTCCCATTCTGGTAAAGACAAGCAATTTCCATTGACCGATAATCTGGGCAGTAGGCAAGCCCAACAGAAAACCGCTAAATCAAAATCAGTATTAGGCTATTCTTTTGGAAACAACTTTTGTTTCAACCAGGTTTTTCCGCTATGACGAATCCTGCCTGCTACGACTTGAAGGACATCTGCTAACTTCAAGACATCTGCTAATGTCAGTTTTAGTAAATTTGAATACTTGTACTTACTTAATGTCAGTATGATCGGCGCATTCGACCAAACTGCGTAGGCTAGCTTAACACAGTAAATAAAGTCTGACTATCTGCGGTAACTGGACATTAACTGCATTGACGACGCTCAAGTCAAAAGCTCATTGGGTCGAGACTCAGACACTAAGAGTTTACAAAATAGCAACGAAACGTAACTAGTCGCTGATGCTTCGAAGCAGTGCTGAAGATTTAATTGTTTCTTTTGACCTTCATTAGCTTGCTTTTGTTTAAAGCAATATATCTTTATTATCAGTCTTCCCCGCAACATCACGGAGTCAATCCGTTACAGATACACTTCGAGAAAAATAAACGGAGTTAGTTACCACGGAAACAGATTCAGTCGAACACATTCTAGATAACATTGCACTGCCTGTTCGATATACCTATAGTGACTAGAACCGACACTTATCTAGAGAAACTTGTAGGCTGCATTGGTCAGAAGTCCTGGTGTTCTCCCTGTAAAGATTCACGAACGATTTTGTAGTTTAGAACTTAGACGTCATGTTACAAAGAATAACCTTCTTGCTCATTGCACTTTCAGAAAATTATGGGCTGACTCACTGAATACTGATAAAAATTTAACTGACACCAGGTCCCATCATTATCTAACATAAGCCGACAGTTGGTGGATCACACAACGACTGCGTTTGAATGTAAGATATGGATACCAGTACCAGTTCTGTTGTCCGAATGAGACAGTAAAACTGTTCGGATGAGATTGACGGAGAAATACATGGACGTAGTACCTTGGATTAGAAGGCCAGTGCTGTCATAATAGTATAGGGTGATCGAATTCTTGTTTTGTAAGACCATCAGAGACTGCAAAACGAGAAATGACTTTGTCAACGAAGGATATGTTTACCCAATATGTTACAGGCACAATTGGCTCGGTATAATAAAACACGAACATTTGGCCATTCCTGTTAGTTCACTTGTTATTTACGGTTTGGAAACATGAATGGTTTGTCCAGAATCTTCTGTCATAACCGAGCACTTCAACGTAAGCATTTCAGAAAAAGCGTACAGAAGCCCGCTTCCCGCCCGAATGGAGGTCGGATCCAGTCTAGATCCCAAAATGATCATCCAGGGCATTTGAGCTGTCAAATTTCGAAGTCGGTTCACTCTTTAGATACCTATATGTGCTACGACATTTAAACAACATTCACAACGATACATCAGCTACATTTTGTTAGATACGTGCTGCAAAATTTAAACACACAACGATACGTCAGCTACATTTTGTTAGCGATATATTGTGAATATATTGTGATTTTGTGAACTTTTCCCTGAAAATTGCTTGGATTTAAAGCTGGTGCTGTCATTTCATTAATTTGGACACGGCTGCTATCTTTGCTGCTCGATTGAGTTGTTAAAAATCTATGCAAGATTACTTCTAGATAGGAAATCCCTAAGACACATCACCGCCCCAAGACTAGAAGAAATACGTGACTCTACATCTTTTACTATAAAAGCCCTCGTTAAGGACAAAGTCGTGGTATATGGGATTCCCAGATATCTTAAAAACTCCCAGGGTTTCAGGGTTGAATATTTATACGGACATATACTGGAAGAATAATTTGTTCAAGGGGATTTGGTCCAAAGACAGTAAACTGCGATTTTTTAGGTCGGAAAATCAGAGGATATTCTTTAAAAGATTTAACTAGATAGTTTGCATTACTCGGAAAGCCCGATAGAGAACGAATAATCGGGAGTAGGTCGTCTTATACCATAAATAAAAGAAGACTGTACACCATCGAGACATGCACCAATTGTCATGTTGAAAATCACTGGAGGAAGAATCCAAATCAGGCGATATTCTGTAAAAGATTTAACTAGATAGTATGCATTACGCGGAAAGCCCGATAGAGAACGATTAATCAGGAGTAGGTCGTCTTTACCATAAATAAAAGAAGACTACACCATCGAGACATGCAGCGATTGTTATGTTGAAAATCACTGGAGGAAGAATCCCGCCCTGGCGAAGACCCTGGTTAGGACAACACCAAAATGATTGAAAAAAACATTCCAAAGAACTCTGATTCGAGAGGCTTCAAACCACTGACGCAACATGAATATTATCCTCTTCAGTAAAGATCGAAGGGCCCAAGCGTGGATAATACTATCGTATCCCGAAGCAATATCTAGGGCTAACACGTATACTCTATTACTATAACTAAACGAAGTCAAACTACAAGACAGAAGAGTGTGAGCCACATACCAATTCAACCCATTCCTGATACCAAACCTTGATTAAAACAACCAAAATATGGGAGGAGTGTTAGTTCAATAAGTTTGTTCATTTGGCACGCAGTATTTATTGGACGGAAAGAGTTACAGTCATTTAGGTCACCTCCTTTCTTTAGTCGGGGTTAGTTGTTTATAAATAAGTGACAGAACCAAACCTTATTTGAGTATAAAAGTGAAAGGGGATGCTATCAAAATAATAGTATTATGTGAGGCCCATATTTGAGATTAGCATGTAAACCATAGAAATCGAAAGATTTTTTACTTTTTGGGTTTTTTACTTCATCTACTTCAATTTAACATCCGACATTACATGCTTTGATCATTCTTCTTCAAAACCAGGATCATGTTTACAGTTCATTGTCTCATCTGTTCTAGAAAACGAACCATTAAAATGAGCAATTGAATTCTCTGCCCCTGGACTACTCTTATGCGGATGCTTCCTTTTTTACTTATTCCTAAAAAATTTCCCTGCTACATTTTCATCTCCCGAAATACGATATCCAGTTACTTACCGAATGAAATCGTTATGAAATCTTAGTTCCTTGCGGAACACAGATTTAGAAGCTTTCATACACTAAAAAAATGGTCCAAACCTTGGGCTTCCCGCCGAACGCAACAGACGAAACGCACAAGAAGCTTTGTTTGCACCTTTTGGTAACTCGTCAACTTTCCATTCAAATTCCATGTCTCCGTGTAAAAAGATCAGCTATTTAAAAACGGCTATTATGAACGCTATCCTTTCTTACAATGGACTAGTTTGACATACAGAATATCAGTATCAACTTGATCAAGGCATGTCGGCAATTTTTGACAGCATTTTGTCCATTTTATCATGAAAAATTTGAATTTTCTCTTTGTCCCGAACCAAGCATGGAACTTTTTTTTTTGAACGGATGATATTACTCGTAATGTATAAAACAAGGATTGGAATAATAATATTTGACAGTCTATATCCAGGAATAATAATAGTAAATAAGAGGTAGATGATCACTAATAGGAATATCAGCACAAACATAAAATATTCTTGGATATAGATTAATATCCGATGAGGCTAAATGGTCAATATTCGAAAAACCACCTGAAGTATGAATATAAGTAAAGTCCGCATTCCTATGAATCAGAGCATATTTAGGAAGAGGAGAAAACAACATAGATTTTCTGATATCTTGATCAGTCTTAACGTTCACGTTCACAACAACGATGCACTTTGACTTGGGTCACAGCCTTAGATAGCTCAGAACAAGCATAATTAAATGGCGATTTTAAGTTCCGTGCTTCAGTGGTTGATATTCCTTCAGCCCAAGCTAACTGTGAATCATATTCGAAAATGCCCTAAACGGATACGTCAGCTACATTTCATTACAGCTGTATTTCGGGTCTTTTGGCAAGGATCCTTGTCAATAATCTCTCTCCCACTCTTCCTTCTGGACAAACTTATTAATGGCTTCCTTTATTGCTAAAATGCTGCAACACTATATCGATTTATGAGGCAGATTGAATGGAAGGGGGTCGCCAAGTGTCGATATCCCTCCCAGCATAAAAAGAAAAAGGACAGTGCCAAATCGTCACTACCTACAAACATTTAGCCTCTACGTGGGCCAAGCCTTTGGAATTTCTACGGTTTTCACAGAAAATCCTGCGGTCGTTTGTCTGCAGGAACACTCATCCAGACATTGGTTTATATCGTAGTAGATATCCGGCCGGTTAAAACTAGCTTGCTTGTCAGGTTTCTGCCTCGATGATTTGACCTCCCATGTTCATCTGGCAAATGATGGGCAGCCTCCATAACCCTTCTTCTTAAATTTGCGGGAAGGACCTCCGACGATCCTTTTGGTACGAACGTATATTGCACCGTCACCGAGGATATAGGACGCGAGATTTCTCCTTTCTGGCTGTCCTGTAGCTTCCAAGACGGCTTGCCACGCTGGTACTTGCTTTCCAATATGCCTCTGATGCATGCTGGTACGTTCTTCAGTGACATCTGTTGGAAAAACTTGTAGGTCTGTTGTTGTTTTGTCGTATTTCTGTTGTTTCTTGCCGTGCCTGCGGTAAGAAACCTGCGTGCCCACGTTTGTTCTCCCTGGTTTAGATGACAGAGCATCTTTGAACTCAGGTGTCGGGCTGCACAATTGTTTTTTTGCTCAGTTGGAAGATGTGCTGAGGACTCGGACAACAGCTGATATGCGTCACCTCTTCATCAGTATTAGGGAACACGAGTTGGCGAGAAAAAAAAGCGAAATCTGGTTCCCTCCTTTGAAACTTTCTCAGCAGGTTTTATTGATAAGTAGGACACACGACTAACATAATACTAACATAAACAAAAAACAAATATATTCATTAAATCAAAATCCCGTTGGTTGGGAAACAGCTATCTCTATAATAAAATAAAGTAACTCACCAAGTGTTCTCGCGAATACAACCGACCTCCACATCACCACAAAAATAAAAAATACACTTCACCGAGAGCCACAAGTACATCGAGAGCCAACACTAAGATTTCATTTTATTTAAACTGTTAACAACCATATTCAAAAATATCATTCCCTTTTTATGCAGTCAAATTTAATCTCCAAATTTCAACCAATTAATTATTATTTAAAAAAAAAAATCTTCTTAGGTCTTTTTTAAATCAGCCAAGACTCGGGGACTGCCGGATCTCAGAGGGAATCGAGTTCCAGGCACGACCTACAGCCACTTCCAGTCTGAACGGATTTAGGGAGTGAAAGGTACCAGTATGTCATCTCGGTTTCTTAATGCATATGGGGTAACCTCATTAACAAGTTGAAACATCCCAGAAAAACATAACGGGAGGTCGCTACGAAAATACTGAAATGCAAATGAGTATAACGAAAGAGTGTAAATGTCTCTTGGTTTTACTAGATGAATGTTTTTGACGCTTGTTGTTGACTGGAGAATTTTCACTGCTTTCAGTTGTAGATATTGGATGGGGGAAAGTAACGACGGAAAAGTAGACATCCATGTAGGTGAGAAATAATCTATATATGGATATAGAAGAGAGAAGAGAGAAATATAGTAATCGGAGAATAGAAAATAGAAAAGTTCTCTTAAGCTTCCGTGTGGTTCCCACTCCTCGCGAAATTTTGACTCTTATCATATCACTATGCGGCCTGAAACTTAGAGTATCATCAAGGAGTATTCCCAGGAACCGGACGCGCCGTTCAGGTGATCGGCATGTCGGACCTCTTCAAGCAGGCAGCTTAGCCACTGTTAGGCAACTCTTACCCGTACGAAAAATAAGAAGGAACGACTTTTTTACATTTAAAGCTAGCGAGTTACCATCAAACCATTGATAAATTTTCTCAGTCATCATCTGAAGCTACAATATAAGGGAAGGTTCGTCTGGAGCCGCGGCGCTTATCGTGCTGTCATCCGCAAATGCTACCATTTCTTCATGTTGTTTTGTCGTAGTAGTTGTTGTTGTCTGTGAAGCAACACCCGGCACAATTAGCAGCAGACCATTGGGCAATGTCTTAATAACAAGCCGGTATGGGTCATTAACGTAAGTGAGGAAGAGAGTTGGCCCAAGTATTGATCTTTGGGGTACTCCATATCCAACCGGAACATGCTCATAAAAGCTTCAGCGGCAATTATCCGTCCGCTGAGGTATGAAGAAAACCATGACAGCTGATCCCCACACACTCCATGATGAGATAATTTACTGATATGAATCTCGTGGGTCAGTGTCAAAAGCTTTTTAACATCAAGAAAAATGGCTGCGGAATTAATCCCGAAACCAGCGAATGTCTGATAAACTATAGAAGCTTATTACACGCATGCTCCGTTGAATGTTTCGCACGAAAACCAAACTGGTGCTGATGGAAAAAGGGTTTAGCGAATTTCCTGTTGAGGCGCTGGGGAAATATTTCTAGTGGGAAAGGTTTACCAAATGGCAAAGCGGCGTTATAATCGATGGAAGGATATGCTTGATTACTTTTGCAGGAATTTGATCAAATCCTGCAGATGAATTCTTCAGGGATGAAATTATAGTGCTATCACCCGTGCCAACTTGCGGCGCTGGTTGGTATTCCTAGTTTCCTAGTTGGTATTCCTAGTTGGTAAGACTGGTTTACATGATTAGTTTTGCAGGATTTTCATCAAATCCAGCAGATGAATTCTTCAAGGATGATAATATTTGTTAACTCCTGCTCCGTTACTGATTCAAGAGCCATTGATTTAGAGCATGGAGGACCAAGAAACTGCTTCCATGACTGGGGCGTAGAAGGCTTAGATACACCATCCGCTGTTTTTTTTTCCAACCTCAGCAAAAATTTGTGTCACCCGATGCCACACTTGGCCTGTATCCATGATCATCGGATGGTGATTAGTGTACAGATTGATTATTTATATCATATATTTATTCTTTTGTGTTGTATTTTTGCGATGGCCCGTGTTGGCTTTTGGGCAATAAATCTATCTCTCTATCTATTCAAATACGCGGTCCCGACTGTGGTAACTGATCGTGGTATCTGAAATCTCATCTCATTTTCATCATCGCTACCGTAATCGCTACCGTAATTTAGATGATCATCTGAATCAGATGATCTGATTTAGATGATCAGATGATCTAATTTAGATGATCAGATGATCTGATCTTCCACCTTAAGAGACTTGGGAGACTTACTGACTTCGGCGTCGGTCGCGTGGCTCTTAATTACATCCCAAGTCTTTTTTATGTTTTTCGCACAATCTGCAAACCTCTGGGTAAGATATTTCATTTTAGCTTTCCGGATCAAAGATTTTAGCGTATCACGGTAAAGTTTATATTCTTCTAGCTTCAGATTACTGGGTCTTTTCGTATATCCTTTCCATAGATTCTGTTTCCTTACAATTGACTTCAGAATCCCGAATGTTGGCCTTTTCAGGTGTTGATCTTTTAGACCGACATGAAGGGGCTGTTTTACATTGTTCCAGAAACTTCTCTTTAACATTATCATAAAACTATCTTGTCGTAGTTTTCTCGTTTAATCGACTCGGACTAAACAAAATCCCACGATGTTGTGCTCAGGAGATCCTTGAGCCCGTCTAGCTCTTTTAGCGTATACCGAAATTTAGGTTTATGAGCCGGAATTATTCGTTGTCCATTTTGAGAAAGGGGAATAAAACGCCAATGATGATCTGACATATCTGAAAGCAACAATTCGTTTTTTACTGAATGCATCGATGAAAAAACATTGTCTATCAAATTTGCCGTCTGTTTAGAAATTTGCATTGGTGTATTAATACAAGGTGCCAGTCCGTGAGAAACTACCAGTGACAAAAGGTCAGAAGCTTGGCTACATGTTATATCCATCAGGTCAATGTTAAAATCTCCCATCAGTATCAGCTCTGATTTCTAATTAGATATTTTCTCAAGAACATCTTCCAGTATTTCCTTGAATTCCTTCATAGATTCGCTAGGAGATCTATATACTTCTCCCAGTATTATTTTTTCTTTAAAATTACTTTGAATGAATGAATGAATTATATTTCCCACTTAAAAAAGACAAGACAGTGGAGTAATAAATGGAAGGAAAAAAAGCAGCAAATGAAAAACGCACAAATATATACTAGCAAGACAACAAATGGACACTAATATCGTAAAGCATCACCCAGTTCATTTCCCGTTAAACTCAAATAAAACTTCTCTAGTCTTTTCTGAACAACCATGTACGGGTCGGGTATGTTATCGAATCTGTCGACTATTTCCATGAATTCCTTCATAGATCCACTAGGAGATCTATATTCTTCTCCCAGTATTATTTCTTCTTTAAAATTACTTTGAATGAATGAACGAATTTTATTTCCAGCTTCAAAAAAAAGACATGACAGTGGAGTAATAAATGGAAGTAAAAAAAGCAACAAATAAGAAACGCACAAATTTATACACAGCAAATGGACACTAATATCGTAAAGCATCACACAATTCATTTCCCCTTAAACTCATAAAACTTCTCTAGTCTTTTCTGAACAACCATTTACGGATCGGGTATGTTATATCGGTTGCTAATCGCTGTGTTACGCTTCCAAGGAGGAACACGCAAGAGAAATTTACAGAAACGGTAGTAGCAAGAACGCACCGTACTTTATTCTTATCAGATAAAATAGCCCAAAATGCAGAGAGCGGTAGCACATGTGGTGTAACCAACGCTGCCGAAAACAGCTGTCGACTATACAAAGCTGTCGAAGATACAATCATACCGTAAGCTTTTCCGACTTTGCTAGCAAAATCATCTATTAACAGAAGACGTGTCGACTTAACGTTGCAACCAATAGGTAGACCAAGATGCACTATACATGATGAGGGTTTTACTATCTTGTCACCGAGTTTTACTTCGGTGGCAGATCACTTCCTTTACGATTGAAGACAATAAACTCTGTCTTAGACTCGTTGAAAGATATGAGCTTATGAGCTTTTCAACGCCAAGAAATTCTCTTCCAAACGGGAAAAAGAACGACTTAGATTCAAAATATCATCAGCATAATTCAATAATGACAAATCTAGACCAAGATACAGAAAACTTGGTTTAACCACAAGCTGAGCTTCAACTAAACTGTTATTGTAAAAAGGTGGCGAAGAGATGATCCTTGACGAATCCCTTTTCGGACTGGGATAATAGTAGAAGAAATTTTCATCCCACTCGGTAGACTAATCTTAATCTTCACTACAAGTTTTCGATACAAATTACATAAAGTGAGGACTACCGACTTATCAAGACCGCTGTTATATGCGCTCATCAACAGCTGGCTATGAACACCGGAGTCGAACGCTCGACTTACATCTAAACCCACAATAACAATAGATTCGCAAGTTCGATCACACTCCAGGAGGATATTACACATGAGATCATGTACATGTTCTCTACTGCTTCCCTTTTTGAACCCAAACTGGTTGTTGGGCGTGTAACACACTCTGTTTATCTCATGAATAACTGGACTTTTATAAATAAAGACTCTAACACTCGTTCAATATTTCTACATAGATCATCTCTGCGAACTACTGATAGGTTTTCATTTACATATAATTCAAGACCAACCTTTTGCGCAGTCTTCCTGTTCAAAAATGTAGATGTGTATCCAGGAGTAGCGGATTATTATCATTTATAAACGTTTCACATAGACCGGTCATAGTAGGACGCTAGTTCCGGCACAATAACCGAATATCATCGAAGGAAGAATTTAGTCCCTGGACGTTAAGATGCACAACCGGAAGAACATCTTCCCGAGTCCCAGCTCCTCCACAAAACACTATCGATAATCCTTTCAAGATTTTCTTCAGAACTAATATTATGCGGGATTCCTATCGGGCTATTTAAAATTTCATTAAAATTTACTCATCTGATTTCGTAAGAATTATCTTCCGTAATATCAGCGTTAGCCCTCAGTGATCCTTGGCCATCAAACAAAATCACTTACCAGCACTGGTGGCGTAGAGATCAGGCGGTAGTCGGGTGAACACCGGTGACGTAGTGTAGTGACAAACATAGTATTAGGTCGGAGTAACAAGGCAAAAATGCGAACTTGATTGATTTTTTGCTTTGAAGAGGAAGTTCAACACAAGTAGGAAAGGAGAGAACCGAATGAGTAACTTCGGATGAAAGAAGTGAAAAGAAAAATAGAAAAGCACATACAAAATCCTGCACAAAAACAAACTTTGCAAACAAGAACAAAACATTTTAGAAAATTTGTTTTAGTCATAGTCATTATAGGGGTGAACCAGGGCCATGGGGTCGAAGCAGGAGTCACTGAACTTGGCCCAATAAGAGCTAGATGTTTTTTTTTGTCTCCAACCACAGTATGGTTCCCCTCTGCATCACTTTGGTCTGAAATACTTTTTAACTTGCGGTTTTAGTATTACGTAACTCGTATGCCGTAGTCAAGAGTTCCTTACGTCGCCTGGCCAGCTCTTGGCGCAGGTCTGTGTTTACACTGAACACTGATAAAACTTTCACTAACACCAGGCCCCATCTTTGCCTGACAAGAGCCCAAAGTTGGTGGATCCCACAGGATCACGGCAGCGTTTGAATGTAAGATATGGATAGCAATGCCAATTCTGTTGGCCGAGTAAGAAAGACAAACTGCTAGGGTGATACTGATGGAGAAGTACCTGGACGTATAACCTTGGCTTAAATAGCCAGCGCTGTCAAAAGAGCATCATGGCTGATCGAATTCTTGTTGTGAGGTTCTTCCAAGTCCCCAGCCACACTGACTAACCCCACCCAAACCTGTGAAGATTTTGAAGATTTGTTAAAGAAGTTGAAATATTAGTACTAGAAGAAGTGTATCTTAAGTTGAATTAGTAATGAAGATATAGAGAAAAGTTGAATTATTGGTTATTGAAAGTAAAACTTTTTTGATAATGATGGTTTGTTTTTAGCAGTTACTCCTTCATAGATTGAGTAAGATGGCGGCTAGACTCCGATAGGGTGATACGCGTATCGATAACGGGTATCGATAGAAGCTTTAAAACAGTCGATAATCGCGCGATTGGATACGGGAAGGAGCTTTAAGCTTGCAATTAGGCCTGAGGTCATTAACTCAATTTGTTCAGGGGTCATTGTCCCACTATCCACATTATCGAGAAGTGTTTGATACACTGCGGACACCGGTACCATAATGTTTTGGAGCATATTCTCCATGTTTTTGAGGTACTTATCATTTGTCTCTGCTTTTGGTAAAATCGAATAAATCAACTGGTCCATTTTTGGGGTCACTGTATTTTCAGGTCTGGGAAATTCCCTGCATATTAGTAGTTTCAATAACCAAAATTATAAATCTAATATTGTTATAAACAAATTGTTCATTGTTTGTATAAATTTCAAGGTGGTTTATTTACTATGATAATCAAGCCCGCCGAAGCGAGAGAATAGATCTGTCATAAGCAAAATTGGTTTCCCTGGGCTGGATATCAGGTCTGAAATCTTAAAGTGAAATAGATATAAAATTCGAATCTAAATATCGTCTCGGTTTTAGCTAAAGGTCGTAACTGACAAAATCATAATTTTACAGTAGAAGGAAAACAATGGTAAGGAACTTTCCACGCATAAGAAAAGTGACCAGAAAAATCTAAGAAAATTCATAAGCGGTAATATTCGGATGTATTATTTGATGGTATAAGTACATCTACGACAAGTCTTACCTGATAGCTATTCTGCAGTTACGACTTTAGCTGAAAACCAAAAATGTAGCCTAAATACAGTTACAGCTTTTACTATGCTTTATTTATTCAGCTTCAAATATGTAAGAAAGGTAAAAAAAATAGTTATTCGTAGTTTTCATCATCTTCTTCGATGTCAGATTCATCCATGGCGTCTCGAATGTTGCCGGCATGAGGTAGTGATCGGTAAAACTTGTGATAAGTTCTTGAGATAACCAGAGTCTGGCAAAGGTCCGTGAGATCCTTGAATTTTTCCTTCGACAATGGTATCGGTGTCTTGTAGCTCTTCGGCAAGGCATCTATCAATGGCACAGAATCGAGGTTGTGGGTTGCTTTGTAGGAAGGCAGATGTAAAAAAGCAATGGTCCGAGACTTATTGGTGGGTTGGCATACAACGATTTCATTTTGTAGTGAAGGTAGTGACTAATCGAGATCCCCATACCGGTACCTTTTAGCTGAAGGTAAAGCTTGCCATCGAAGGTGAAAATCAATCGGCGGATGACTGCGGTCAAAATTTTCCGGTACAGTGGGGGTATTCTAACGTTCGATACTGTAGAGAGGTATTCCTGATTCTTTCTGTAGAAATCGCAGAGGTATGTAATGCCCTCCGTGGTAGGTATCGAGGGTTTAAGGCTCACGATATCTGCAGAAAATACGATATCGGCTTTAAGCATAAAACGTACTTACGAGTTCCAGAAAATCCGAATTGTCTTACCGCTTCTGGTATTAAAAGCTGGTTTTAAATGGGGGTGACGTAATCATCCAAGCATTCCTGCTGCGACTTTTTGTTAGACAGGATAGGTCTTCCTTTAAAGGTGCCGTCTTCGTTCAGTCCTTGGTGGATTTTTGGTAGACCATATAAATATAGTACCTTTGCCCGCAACAGATGCGCATTAAACCTTCCAAAAGTGGTGCTGGCATACAGCTTTCTTGAAGCAGGCTTGAGTCTTTGGCATGCAGACGTTGTTTCAGCCAGAAAATAAGAGGCTTCGGTAGGGGTGAGTTGATTATAGGTCAAGAGACATTGAGGTGATTCGAGAACTAATTTAAATAATCAGGCACAGGCCAAAAAACCACGGCAGATCCCTTATCTGCCTTAGCGATTAGACAGGGAAGTTAATGTAGTTGGCTTTTTTACTCGGCGTCCTCAGGTTCAAAGGTACGAACGATAAGCCGAGGCCAAGTAGCCTGCATCGGATATATGAAAGTATTTTGACATGGAACTCGTCACTATGGGCCGGAGCCACCGTGAACCCATGGTATTTGTAGGATTCAGTGACACTCCAGAAAGCAACTCCATAGGGATGTGTTTCAAAGGAGTCCCTCGAGGAATGAACGCCATACACTGAGTCTTGGCCGTGTTAAACACGATATCATTAGCTGACGCAAACTGATCACAAATTGAAAGTAGATGGTCTAGTGCAGCCACTGTGGGAGCTAAAATAACCAGGTCATCAGCATAACTCAGGTTATGAAAGCAAACACCACCAATGAAACAAACAACCAGAGTTTGTGGCAAACGCAGGTTGAGATCATCCACATAAAGGTTTTCCAGCAATGGTGAAAGGAGACATTTTTCAACATGTTTGGAAATAACAGCCACCAGAGCAATCAGTCTGTAATTAACGATGTCATGTCTCCGGCAATCGACTTCGGAATTGGAACCAGGCACACCTCAGTAAGGGAATCTGGGACGTAGCTGTGGTTGGACGTACCCATTGAACAGCAGTTTCAACAGACAGATCAGGGTCGGACCACCATGCTTAAAATGATTTGTCGTCACCCCATCAAGACCACTGGACTTACTTACTGCCTGAAAGACCCGACAACGACCGAGCCACAGACTCTGCCGTAATCAGCTGCTTAACAGGAGCAGTCCATGGTATGGAAAAGGACCTTGCCCTCGCTGCTTTCGGATCAGAAGCAACTGCCAAAAGCACAGCGCTATAAAGACCCCGCCTTTGCTCCGCAATATCTTTCGGCCAAGTTGCTGAACCAATTGTGTCAGACATTTTCTGGGGACCAGCATTTTTAGATCTTGCAAGTTTTTTCAAGAAGTTTCCAAATTGCTGGCCAGAGCCGAATTTCTCAGACTCTTTGACTTCTTTTTGCACCACCAAAGGGCACTCAGAAACCTCCCGATGGAGAGTTCTCTTCGCAGAATCAAACACACCCCCAAGAGGTCTGCCATTTGCAAGCCACTAAAGCAAACCATTCTTCGCAGCTTTGGAATAAGGGCGAACTTAATTGTTCCAGCCAGGGATAATATTCATCCCGCACATTTTCTTATTAGTACTACCTACCTGAAGAGGTAGAATATGGCACGATCTTACAACAGGAATCGAGACCAGTGTATAGTACAGCGACCCCAAACCAAGGGTTAGTACAGTAAGGAAGAGTACTAAGGAAAATAGCGTTAATGTCCATTTTCACTTGCACTCTAAAAGTCGTTCCAAATAACATTCGACAGACCTAATTGTTAAGAAATCAGTCCAGAAGTTCGGTTGCTTCGAAACAAACAGAAATAAATATGTAAAATCACTTCTGGAATATGCAGTTGCACGCAGTACAATTTTCGGTGATTTCTTCTATGAGTGCATTTCCTCCGGACTCGACTGGGGCGAGAAAATTGAGATTCCTAAAAGCCTCAAGGCCTGTAAGCCGTCCAGGGATGAAATCGCAACATTATCATTGCATGGTACTGGCAAAAACTCATGGAATTCGCTTATTTCTTAATTATATCTCCAGAAATATTAAATCGTCAGGCAAAGGTGACTGCGAATCGCAGTGGAAAGGCCTGATTAGGGTTATTTAATATTTCTTCCTTTTGGGAGGATATAAAAAAAAAAAGTGGATTCTATGATTTTTGCCTATTTCTCAATCAGCTCTGGTGCAAAGACCTGAGCTCTTTGCGGAGCTCAGAGACCTCTCAGATGTTTCCGGTTTTCACCTTTTTTTCCAGGAGTTCATTACTCGTGAGCCATGATAGGGATCACGTTTAAACTTGATGCACTTGTAGGCATCAGGGTCTAGATGTGCCTTTTCAGGGGTCCACTCACTCCCCAAATCCTCTTGGTTCGGGGACCGTTCGTGAACCGAATGTATTCATTTGGAGTCATTTTATATATATATATATATAATATAATAATAACGGATATACAGAAACCAGTTGCTGATCGTGTCGTCGGGCTGCGAGGGGTATTTATTCGTCAATATGTATTTTTACTCTAAAATCCTAATTTCAATCATGACGTCTGAACTCAGAATTGTCGGGAAATCGGCTGAAATTTAGTCTAGACTTTTGAATTTGGTTCGATTACGTTAGATTCTAATGCTAAGGGATACCTGATTGTTTGTCCGTACAATAGGTCGTACAGTACAGGTGTTCTTCTTTGATCGTTAGTTAACTTTTATCATAAAGTAGCTGGTTAAGAGACCCATAAAGAACCTGAATAGAAGTATTTGGTCACCCCTCGGGTCATCCTTCATTTAGTCCAGAGCGCAACTTTTGAAGGCTATCTAACTTTCAGAGAATCATTCCTCTGCTGTGCCTTTGCTCTTAAAGTTCTCACGAAGAAACAGAACTATTAATTTATTAAAAAATCATTCACTTCATCCCTTATATACATTGGTTTTGCCTTGTGGTGGTGACACAGAAAGGGATTTGTTCCAGCTGGTTGACATTTTTCATGGACACTAATTTTACGTAATAAGACGCGATTGGTGGACTTGCTTAAACGCTTGTATTCGCAAGCGATCCAGCGTCCCTCCTTCTTCGCCCCTTGGTAAACTCACCTGCAGACGCAGCACGTGTTAGGGGTGGGGTGCGTCAACGCTTTGGCGGTAAATCCCTTGCTCGTGGCGTACCGGTGATATCCGACCTAAGAATAAAAATATTATTCGTATTTGTAGAATCCACTTACATCTGGTATAAGCATGTCAGAACGATTAATCAACGAAGACCGGTCGGACAAACAAAAAGAAAACCGTTTGATGCAGCCGACCAATAAGCGAATTCCTCTTGAGGAACAGTAAGAGCAGCTGCAAATTAACGACCATACAAGTAAAGGTACAAGTATAACCTTGAGAATAGTTGTAATTAGGCGAACGAACGTTTTCGCACCATTGTCAGTTTCATGCCGTCAAGTTATAGCTTTATTTCAAGTTGACGGTGTATGTTCTAAAAATCCGACCATGAAGTCTTCATTGGTTCTAACACGTATCACCATTCTTGTAAAGGTTAAAAAATATGTGACCTTGAATCAAGAAAGGATAAAACAGAACAGAGAGATTCGTGTTTTCAAGAGGTTGTAATACTGAGCGTTTAAGTATTTTTATACTCACTGCTCACTTCCAGTAGGGTCGAAGTCCGTTTTCGTACCCAGTGGAGACGATAACGAAGCAATTGACCTAGAACAAAATATTACTATTACGTTGCGTTTTTATTTGGACCTAGTTTTAAACACGAATATGCAACACTTTATTATTGTCTGGTTTCGTTCATTATAGTGTTCTTTGCGGTGATACATTAATCATTAACATTACTATAGAAGCCCACCGTTAAATCGTAGTTTAAAAGCTAAGTATCATGTTCAATTGAGTGCAGAATATGCAACCTGTTGTATGTCATCCGATATCATCCGAGATGGCAGAGAGCTATGAACTGCTGCTATAAACTTTAGGGATCTCGAAACGACAGTGACGTTATACGTATGACGTCGTAAGTTTGTCCGTCCGTCTGCCTGTTGGTACGATAACCCGCGACGGGGCTAGGATTCGTCGGGTCAAAATACAGGTGAAGTTCGTAGGTTGATTCCGCTCTGGTTGGGGGAGGGAGTTTCGCGTTATGGGATGACAACAAATATTGGTTTAATCCTAATGTGATAGTCGTTTGACGGGTAAGATTACAAGAGGAATGCAGTTCTGAACTAGATTTTCTCGCAGAAGAAGTAGTAGTTCGCCAGGATCAGGCAAACAAATTATTCTACTCACTTATCTTTACCGGATGCTTCCTCTATGATTTCTTCCATCACATTCACCGCTGCAGACTCGGCAGGCTGTGAAGCTGCCTCCATTACGAGCGGCTCCGACGCCGAAAGAGCACTGATTTCGCTGAAAATTAAACAGGATTTGATGTTTTGCGACAGTCGTGACTGGGTGAGTATGCATCTGTACTTACCTTTCATTCGTGCCAGACCTTTGTCACGATTTTAAGATGCCTGTAATTTACTGTAGGGTACATTCACATCTTTGTATGGTACCAAACAGCAAGCTCCTTATCTGTTACTAACGGTCCACGAATAAGATAAGTATTTCAAGGTTCCTGGACCTTGGTTACCGAAAGCAAGGCCAATGCAGAGTCACAACTATATATAAAGATAAAAGAATAGGAATAGTTGTAGACTAAAATAGAATAAACACAATTACAAAATCGGTACCACGCCTACCAAGAGACGCTAAAGGGTCAATCGCGTGATATGACGGACCTACCTAGGGCGCATCTCCCATCTTTTTGTGAATGGGACCTCCTTGGTGCTCCTTAAGTATGTTTTTTTCTTCGCTTCTGTGGTCTTCAGGATGTCCCTTTTGAACTTCGGGCTTTCGAACTCGGTTATTACGAATCTCTTGTTTTCGAAGTCCGTCTTTCTTTGTATTTGAAAAAAAACCTCTACACCGGTATTCTTGGTGAGTCTTTCCAGCTAGTATAAAAAACAGATTTCAGTCTACAGCCAACTCTCGATTTCAGTGAAGCCTACAGCAAGAGCCCGATGCCGGTACCGGTGAACACCAGCCTGTACCGACAGGGTCGTCGCAAGGGGGGTGGGGACAGATTTTGTCAAATTGTTCACCAGACAGTTGTCAGATGCATTCTGCCTCTGCGACACAGCAAATAATAACTAACTGCTCTCACACGCTGCATCTGCTCCTCACCTATATCGACTATATCATTGTGCTTTAATACTGCATGCTACATTTCCGGATTCCGGGCGAACGACTTGTAAGGCGTGAAAGAAACAAGAAGCTAATCATCTAAGAAAACCAAGTTCAGATATGAATTCAGCATGTGTCTTTACCCCGAAAAGCCGATCGAAACGATCCTGTCTTACTTCTGCTAATTTTCCGGTTTCAGTGAAATTCCGGGACTACTTGTCCGGCGAAAAAATAAAGCTCAGTTTTTGCCGGATTCCGGGTGAACTACTTGTCCTGTGAGAAAATAACTTTCATATTCGGATTCAGCATGTCTCCTTACCTCTAAATCAACTGTCCCAATAGCTTTCAAAAAATTCTTTTTTTTCTTTAATTTGAAACCCCTTCCCCACCCTCAAATATACGGCGTCTTCGAATTTGCCTTGTACTTTAACCCAACGGATCCTCTCACCAAATTTCATCAAAATATCTCAATCCCTTTGAGAGTTATCGTGCGCACAGACGGACAACTTTTGCGATGTCATAGGTATCCAACCACTTACGTTTTGGAATCCCAAAAACAAGAGCTACGATCTCATATGGCACTTGATACGAGTAGGTGGTACGAGAAAGTAGATGAGAATGTCACAAAATACCCCTCCCCCTTCAACCCCTAGGATCGGACCTAGAAATAGGATATCTAGTTTCACTCGAATCTGACATCGCCTCGGATCATCTGGGGCAGAGGGTTCATCCCACCAATTTGATCCCTAGGAGCCACACTATTTCCGGTACTCCTCCCCCTCAAACCCCCCCTACCGCGGCCAAACCTGGTTTAGACACATCAAGTTTCGCTCGAGTCTGAGGATTTTTCGCGAAACTTCGATCCCTACCCAACGTGTCCGGTCCGGATCCTAAAATATGTAGCACAGCAGCACACCTGGAAGTATCCTAACTCGAGAAAGTGGACAGACCGACCGACCGAAAAGTGATCGGTATATGGCACTTTCAAGCTGAAAGTGCCATAAAAACTACAAGATAAAACATACTTCTTGGAGAATGTTCTTGAGCCTGCGATTCACAGCTCTGTCCCTCTTCGTCTTGTCCTCGATCAGAACATCCTTTGGGTATCGGTGACTTTTCTTGCTTGTATTCTACAGAACGAAAAAGCTCCTATCACACAAATTGTAACGCAAAAGATGAGAATTCATACAACTAATTTGTGTGGGTAAACGTAGGTTTACAAAAGCAAAATGCAGGTCTGCTCCGGGAAGCGAACACGGTACCTCTCGGTTGTAAGGCGAGCGCTCTACCGATGTAGACAGTAAGCCGTGATTATGTTGACTTGCCCTAGACTAGTGCTTAAATACTTTTGAACGGAAAATTTTATCTCCAAAATTTTGATGAGCTAATTTCGCTTTTTCCTAGTTGACTTTTGTTGAAGCAAGTTCTTGAGTATGGGTGAATGTATGCAACTCTTATCAGTAAAATACTCGATTCGATTTCCTAATATTATTCTTACCTGAGACATGCCTAATGGCGAAGTGATTCGGAAGGTGAAATAAAAAATTCGAGTAGTTTGTTGTACTTTTAGTTACCAAATATTCAAATATGCTTAACACTATCATTAAAACTTTCGATTCGATTATCTAAATATTGTTCCTACCTCTGACATGTATAGGATATCTAGTTTCACTCGAATCTGACATCGCCTCGGATCATCTGGGGCAAAAGGTTCATCCCACTAATTTGATCCCTAGGAGCCACACTATTTCCGGTACTCCTCCCCCTCAAACCCCCCCTACCGCGGCCAAACCTGGTTTAGACAGATCAAGTTTCGCTCGAGTCTGAGAATTTTTCGCGAAACTTCGATCCCTACCCAACGTGTCCGGTCCGGATCCTCGTCGAGAAAGTCGACCGACCGAAAAGTGATCGGTATATGGCACTTGAGCGAAGCTGAAAGTGCCATAAAAACTACAAGATAAAACGTACTTCTTGGAGATGTTCTTGAGCCTGGGATTCATAGCTCTGTCCCTCTTCGTCATGCTTGTATTCTACAGAACGAAAAGCTCCTATCACACAAATTGTAACGCAAAAGATGAGAATTCATACAACTAATTTGTGTGGGTAAACGTAGGTTTACAATAGCAAAATGCAGGTCTGCTCCGGGAAGCGAACACGGTACCTCTCGGTTGTAAGGCGAGCGCTCTATCGATGTAGCCAGTAAGCCGTGATTATGTTGACTTGCCCTAAATACTTGTGCTTAAATACTTTTGAACGGAAAATTTTATCTCCAAAATTTTGATGAGCTAATTTAGCTTTTTCCTAGTTGACTTTTGTTGAAGCAAGTTCTTGAGTATGGGTGAATGTATGCAACTCTTATCAGTAAAATACTCGATTCGATTTTCCAAATATCATTCTTACCGGAGACATGCCTAATGGCGTAGTGATTCGGAAGGTGAAATATAAATTCGAGTAGTTTGTTGTACTTTTAAAGTTACCAAATATTCAAATATGCTTAAAGGACCCCTCTTGCTTATTCTGCTTTTTATAATATATCTAGCTCCCATACAGAATTATAAGCTTCTAAAATCCCCACCTTTCTCCATTGTTTCGTTTTGTGCCTACGAAATTTTAGCGCTTTTTTGGCCTTGCCGAGTTTTGCCCGTCACACAACGAAACGTTTGCCGGGATCATCAACATCTGCTGACAACTCTTTCACACATAAGGATCTGAGAAGCTTTTGTTTATTACTTCTTTTATTTGCTTAGTTTTCACACTTTTGAACCACGGCGCGATCAGTTTTCAAATGTTTTGCACCCAGCCGCCGCGTCGGAGAGCAGGAAGGCTGGACATAGTCGACAGGCGCTAACAAGAAAATCGCTAATTTCAGATGGAAAGTAATGGTATTTTCGAAAATGTTTTTTTCTGATCCATTTCATAGGGAAAATATTATTTCTAGTAAGAGTTGTGCTTTAACACTATCATTAAAACTTTCGATTCGATTATCTAAATATTGTTCCTACCTCTGACATGGCTGAAGGCAAAGTGATTCAGATGCGGAAATGAAGAAACGACGATCAGATCTATAAGGGATGCTCTGAGTCACGCCTTGTCATCACGCTAGGTGGCTTTCGATTTAGGTTCAGCAAAAATCATGGGATTCATGGGATTAACCTTACAGATAACTGTACGTTAATTTGCTCATATTGTCTTTTTTCTGAAAACGAGATTGGACACATCAAGGCGTGAGCGAGGGCCAGAAAATTCTGGATGAAAAGAACCGACATTGCGCAAATTTATCTCTGTGATAAGTTTATAAGGTGGCAAAATAAGAATAAATCGTGATTACAGAATTGGAAACCTAGTTGCTGCAGAATTTGACATTTCCATTTCGGCGATAACTATCTTTCTAGCAACGAAGAAATATTACCTTAATTACTTCGATTTGCAGTTCAGAGAGAATAAACGAGGGGTTACGCACTAGTGTTTTTAGTGTAGCCTACGGTGCGTGTCCGGTGCCGTGATACCTGGCCAGTTACGGCAACGGCTGATGGCTGCTGGCACCCGTTGGCAAGTGTCAGAAGTATATAATCGTGTTGCTAAACCCAGGAGAAGAGTGTTTCCTTGATTGTGTTTGATGGTGACCAGTACAAAATAAATATTAGGTTTGTATCAAGCGGAAGCTGAATATTGTAGAATGATTAATAAGTCCCGATTCTAAAATGGGGTGACCGGTTCCTGACAAGGACTTTGAAGTACGAATCTAATATTTACCTTTCCCTAAATACAAACTCTCTGTGTTTATCTTTAATCAGTACCGGGCAAGGCCAGACAATTTTTAGCCTTTTTTTTGGGATCCCAAAACGTAAGTGGAAAACCTATGATATCGCAAAAGTTGTCCGTCTGTAAGCACGATAACTCTCGAAGGGATTGAGATATTTTGATGAAACTTGAACCTGACTGTCCTTTAGCTGCTTCCTTTTTCGCTTTCTTGACTGGGGGCTCCGGTCCTGGTAGGGCTTTATCTATTTCTGCTGGGAACCTTCGCCCAGGGCATCTGCCCCTCTGCCTCCTTGTACCGGAACATTGGGACTGGCATTGCCCTTTGAAGGCCCGGGTGAGGCTGCACTCCTCTGCCGCGGCAAGTTCTTATGCAAGGCGTCTATCCCTTTAAGGCCCTGTACTTGAATAGGGCTGACAAAGCCCTTCGAAGTTCCATATGAGGCTTCAGCTCTCTGCTGCGGCAAGTTCTTCTGCAAGACCTCTATCACTTTAAGGCCTTGTACTTGAATAGGACTGGCAAAGCCCTTTGAAAGTCCAGGTAAGGCTTCACTTTTTTGCTGTGGCAAATTCTTAAGCCCTTCGAAGCCCTGCACTTGAACGCCTTTCGACGTTGCGCAGAAAACTTCTTCCAGATCATCATCTCTTTCTGTCTCCCTTTGAGCCCTTTTTAGGCCCTTCAAAGTTTCCACCACTGGCAGATTCAATTTCTTGCCCTTCCCCTTGGCTGACAGTTCTACTCTTTCTTGTATATTATACAGTGGAAGGGAGGCATCTGTAGACTCGTCTTCACTGTTTTCCCCGCTGCTTTCTCCAGTTGCCGGAAGAACCACGATTTCCTTGCTCACATCAGGAAGATTTCCGCTGGTCCTGAAAAAAAGGGAACCCATTTATCACAATATAGCTGAAACAGTTTTACTAAAATGCAAAACCCTGTTGTTACATCCCATTAAGTCCATTAAGACCCAGGTTTTTACAACCCAAAAGTTGACTCTTAGGACACACAGAGGTATAAAATCATGTAAGCTACATAACAGCAAGCAAACCTTTCTTCTTAGGAACCTTTAAATGCTAGAAGTTCTAAAAAAGTTCTTAAATGCTAGAATGTTGTTGGTCAGTTGGTAAAAACCAATGCTGGTGTAAAGCAATCTCAAAGTGCTGCGATTGGTTTCATAAACAGTAATTTTTATCTTGTTACTAAAGTTGGTTTTCCTTAAAGTTTAACCAAAAAGGGCTCCGATAGGACAATCTAGTTACCCATCACTTACTCACTTAAATTGGCTTGAAGACCCGCTGGAAATGAGTTACTTCGTTGTTCCACTATTCACGAATAATCGATTTTCAAATAGTGGAATTTCCGTGTGATTTGTGGTGCCTCTATGCGCTTGTATTTTTGCTGTATGCCTTACGAGAAAGATTTATCAATTTTTTTTTGTTCAGACACTAAGCAATCTTCACCGATCTCACCACTGCCCACTGAAAAGCTGCATTTGTGTTGAGATTAAAATTTCCCGCTTCATAGTAGAATTTAAGCTATGGGGACGACTGGAGATATTCTGAGCCTCATAACTAGAGCAGGTAGTGGAAAATCGAAAAATCCCTTTGCAGAATCCAAATAATTCAGTGTATCCAAAGAAATGACACACAAATGAGTTGGCTTTTCAGTTAAACTTTAACAGCAGTAAGATTTTCGTTGAACAGTTGTTTTTTCTTAAAACAGATGTTTTCTCTAGACAAATAGTCAGTAAAACGACCACCCTGTCGGCAATTACCTTGACCCCCCAAACATTTTGGCTAGTAACACCATTGCTAGTGATACTTACTTCCTTGGGTTGTAATATTTGATCAGGAATATCAAGTATCTGAACAATGGCCAACTTAAATTCTCATCCACTTCTCCATCTCCTCCACTGAACCTTCCTTCTTTTCTCGCAGAGTAGCGCTTCATAAACTCTCCACGAACATATGACCAAGATCTGCTACACCAGTCCTCTGAAAGTAAGAATTTCACTATCAAGAACCATTAACATATTTCTTAAGTAAACTGAGATATGTATATTTGAACAGTTTCTTAAATGTGAACAGTGCAGTTTTGGGCTAAATGGTAAAATGAGTATCCAGAATACATGTTGAGGTGTTTTCAGAGGCCCTTATTTCCCAATTTTGGCTAACTGGTTGTTAGCTTTAGTCACAACAAGTGCGTGAAAATGCCAAAGTTTAAAGTCAACAAACATTCAAATAAGCACACCTCTCTACTGTAGACTGATGACAACACCCAAATTTAAATGTTAACTAATCAGATATTATTAGTTGCATTTTTGCAGATAGGTACCATGCTATCTGTTACCTTGGTAAATGGACCTGCAGTTAGTTGTTCTTCAACAATTGCCAAAATTGTGTTTCGAGGTCATCCCAAAAGATAATAATAATAATAATTCCTTTATTCTCCATAATAGCATAAGAAACACGCTAGCTTCGGATGGTCAATTACATGTTAATACACTTATTTACAACACACTTAAAAACAGCCTAGGTACAAATGAAGACAAGTACCGGTCAGTCGAATTAACAGGTGGCAGGCTTAGCTTTTGAAGAGCGATTGACCGGGTAAACTGCCTAGTACAGGACTTCGGTTGTAAATCTGACACATATTCAGGCAAAATATCTCTGTGAGTTTCAGACGACAGACATTTGAAGCCAAATTTCATCGTCAGGGCACGTCTTCTTTCTTTAAGGGTCGGTAGACTGAGACTATCTTCATATGAAACATACTGGGCCCCCTAAAATGATTTTGCACGCTCGCTTTTGGATACCCTCGAGCTTATCACTAAGAGTCGAGGTGAGGCCAGGGTGCAACACCGGGCAAGCGTATTCCGCATTTGGCCTAATGTAAGTGCAGAAAATAGACCTCAGTTGCTTGGGAGGAATCGCGAATCGACGTAACGCGGCAAACGACCGTAATAACAAAGCGCATTTCTGAACTATGGCCATGACGTGGGAATGCCATTTCAGGTCGCTCTCAACTGTAACGCCAAGGATTTTAACCTTGTCCTGAACAGTGAGGCCGATATCTTCAACAGGTGGCAATTGACGTTTTAAAAACGACACTCTCATTACAACACTTTTAGGTAGGCTTACTGTTAACTTAACATCATGAAGGTCACGCGTCAGTGTAGAAAATATCTGTGAGAGTGGAGGCTGGGTCGACTGTGACGATAAAGTTCGTAGCGCGAGACTGGATAATACAATACACCAAACACCATTGAAGATACCTCCTTCGGTAGGTACTTTGGTCTGGTCCATACCCACAGAATCTCAAACTCAGGATTCCGAGGAACTTTAGTGTTCAGTTGGCGGTTGGGGATTGATGAACGGCAGAGCAGACCAACCCCACCTCCATGACTCACAGGGTTTCCATCTTTGTTAAGTCTTGGTAACATGTACACATCATAACCCGAAACGTCAACTAGAGACTCAGTCGCGCACCAAGTCTCAGACAGGCATGCAACATCAACTTAGTGTTTCCTCAGTGTTAGATCAAGTTCTTCAAGTTTATTTGCGAGAGATCTCACATTTGAGAGGAGAACTTTCGGAAATGGGTTTGAGGAACATTTTCTCTTTACCTCACCGTTTAGAAGTTGCCTACATGGGACGGCTGTAGCATCAGGTGGAGGAACCTGTTCGTAATCGGTATCGGGTGTTGGTATATTGCGTTGGGAGGTGGTGGGTGTTGGTAAACTGCGTAGGGCGGTGGTGGGATTGCTGCAAGCTGGTGCTGGTTGCGAACAGAGGTTCCAGTCCAACTCATGGGAGGGTGAGGTAACCAGGCTCGTTGGGGTGGAGCTGGGGTGGCTACGCTCAAGGGAGGAGGGGGAGGCCTCCGAATTTTCAGCTGCATAAGCGGGATTGGAGGTCTTCCCCGAGTTACTGCTCGGAGGAGTGACCCGTTTTTTGGCTGTTGATTCCGGGTCTTTCCTGGGGTTGCTCGACGGAACGTCCTGTCCTTCTTTCGAGGACTTGGTTTCGGCTTCTTGTTTTGAGACTTAGTGAGCCTAACACGGAAAGGCAGATGGAGGTTGGAGCAACTTGTGTTAAAGCAGAGGCCACAGGCGTATTTGCGACACAACGATTTGTGAGGTAGGATGCCTGCCTCGTCACTACATTGTCTATTAAAATAGTCGGCACAAATATGCAGGTAAGTGCACTCGCTCCTTGTGCATTTGCCGCGCAAGTAGTACTTGCAGAAAAATTTACCTTTTCGGACCGATTCGTTTTCAATGACCTCGCCTGATCCGGAATCGACACTTCCTGATGGGATAGTATCTGGGGAATCGGTATGCACCGCGTCATTGGCCGTACTACAGCTAGTCTGTCTGTTTTGTCACGCAGACACGCAAATAGAAAAGCATGGCTAGAGGGCTTTAGCATTGCCAGCACCAGCTCCGCGTCTATTGCGGCGCAAGCGGCATGTTGCCACTTACAGCAAAAGTGGAACTCGAAAGCTGGACTGCCCTCGGTGGAAGTATTGCAAGAGAGGCAGGGCTGGCTCGCGGAAACACAGTTGTTGGAACGTTCGGTAACTCTAGTCGTCACCGTCACTGACACTGGTGCTACATCAGAGATAGGGCTTGGTAACACTAGGTTATCAACTTCAGAAACTTTCGCAGAATTGCTTGCCGAGACCGTAGGCTTGGGCGTTGCGTTAACACCTTTTGGACTTGCCACCGCTTTCGTTAGTGATCCAGCTTTGGGCGAGTTCGTTGCGGCTTGGGCGTTGGGCGTTGCGTTAACACCTTTTGAACTTGCCACCGCTTTCGTTAGTGATCCAGCTTTGGGCGAGTTCACCACTAAGGTCACGTCCCTCGGTCGGCATGTCGGGCAGATATATGACTTTTCTAGTCCTGGCGAGTATTTTGTCTTTCCACAGGTAAAGTGGAGCCATTTATTGCACTTCGTACAGGCAACGCCACCTGTCTTACTGGTCAACTTCTTCGAGCATAAACTGATATTCAGTCACATCACTAAGTTCCAAGCTTCTTACAGCCAATCTAACAAAATTGTACTCTTTTGTTGGTAATAATGAAAGTGAGATGACTTTCTCAGATACCATTGTCAGTTACCTCCTATTGAACTCTGGTGCCTCAATATCAGATACCCCGACAACGGCAAACACGCATCATTAGTTGCATTTTTGCAGATAGGTACCATGCTATCTGTTCCCTTGGTAAATCGACCTGCAGTTAGTTGTTCTTCAACAACTGCCAAAATAGTGTTTCGAGGTCATCCCAAAAGATAAGTTCCAAGCTTCTTACAGCCAATCTAACAAAATTGTACTCTTTTGTTGGTAATGATGAAAGTGAGATGACTTTCTCAGATACCATTGTCAGTTACCTCCATTGGGCTGTGGTGCCTCAGTATCAGGTACCCCGACAACTGCAAAAACGCATTTTGAACCCCACAAATTATTCATTAAAATCAGGAATTTGTTTCACACTAAAGAGTTGAGCTGGAACAATTTGAAGAAGTGCTAATTATCAAGGAGGTCTTCATATCCACCAGATTAGTATTACCATTGTCTTTTTATTTATTAATATAATGTGGAATTGATTAGTATAATGTGTGGTCAGTCTGAGGTAGATCAGAAGAGTAGCACTTAAACAAACTGTTCATTGCTGAAAACTAACGTTTTTGTTGACAGCTGAGGAAAATTAATACTCTACCTGAATCGGCTTCACTAATTGCATAATTACAGGAGGGGTATGCAACCTCAAACTTGGCCAAAAAAGGTTATATGGAAATTTTGGTTCAGTCCTAACAAGGTTCTAACCAGTCATAACCAAATCCTCAATTTTTGGGCATGGTGCCCCGCCATGTGGGCATGGTGCCCCACCATGTGGGCATGGTGCTCATAGACTGGGGCACCATTCCCTGCAGCAAGGACGATACCCCATTAAAATCTGTTTGAAAGGTTAATTTCCATTTCAGATTCTCATTCTGGTTCTGACTGACAACAACGTGTCTCGACTAAATCATAACGGAATTTCATACAAGCGTGACTTCACACCCATTTTATCTATTTTACCTCAGAAAACGAAAAATTGTAGTTTCTTCCTATGGTGAATATATATTTGAATGTATATATATATAGCTGAGCAGCCAGTGAGGCGCCGGTCACGTTTACATTTATGAAACTGCCTAGCGACAATCAAATGCTATGTTGGGGCCACAATCACGTGACATCACTAAATACGTCACAGCTGTATGGAGATCCGTTACGATTTAGTCGCCACCCAATATGGAAACCTGCAGTAACTTGGGACCTCTTTCCGAGTGCGCTGAAGTTTCCTTGTAAGATTTCCAGGACACATTCGAGATCATATAAATTTGTGGTTGGATACCCCTCCAGTAGAACAGTACTTTTTAAGTAAATAACCAAAACCGCAGTGCCCCAGCCAAAAGCACACAGGAGGAAGACAGAAGGGGCATCTAACCTAGAATTTACATAACCTTCAACTTAGCCTTCAAATCTTACAAGGAAAGTTGTAAGTTAGAAACAAGAAAGAAGTAAGTAAGTTGTAAAGAGGTCTTCGCTTACTGCAGGTTTTATTTAACCAAAATTGTATAGAGTCATTCCACGTGAAGTGGTCCAAGAACGTGTCAGAACTATGTCAGCGATTTTTTTCTTTTTGACCTCAAACGGTTCGTATATCATCGAATAACCACCTCTGAAAGTTTCAGCTCTCTAAGTCAACCGGTTCCGAAGTTATGGTAGATTTAGTGCGAACAGGTAATTGGTCACAGCTGGTTCAGACAAGCAGTTCCACATATGGCGAAGACATAGAGATGAGTAGTTGGAAACTAGTAACATGCCTCTCCACCCCTTCCACTAGTAAGTTAGTGTTGGAATTTTTAGTTTCTGCAGCCGCTGCTTTACTGTGGATGGATTTTATGCCTCTGAACGCCTTCAATTAGTTTCTTGTCCTGTTCATAGAAGGGGAGGCAGGGGCTTACCTCTCTCAAACTTGGGCCTGACGAAGGCTTTGTTAATATAAATACATGTACAAACGAAATTCCGTTTTCAAATAAAGCAAGGTCAAGCAATAATGCAATGGCCAATCGAATACGGTTGAAAGCTTGAAACCTCAAGGAAAATCCTTTTTCGGGTACTCAGGAAAAAAAAATGAGTAAGACACAGACTTATCAGTTATCCATTTTGGTACAGATGTAAAATTTAAATACCTCCATTTTATCTTGGAGAAATTGAGAATATTCGCTGAAAAATTGTGAAAAATTGCGAAAAATTGAAAATAAAGCTGGAAAATAAGATGCTGAGCTAGGGTGTGTTGTTTCTACAAATTTGTATGTGTCTGATGGCAACTGAGGAACTCACTCGAGATTAGCCTATGCTTCTTCCCCTCTCTCATCCCGTATCATTGACCAGAAGCACGTCCAACAAGTAGGAACATTTCAATATTTTGACCTTATTTTCAGAACTCTAGCTTGACTGGAACTAACATTTGCTGTTCATAAGAATCAGAAAGGTTTAACGTTGTCCGAGGCTCACAAACCTTGAGTTTGCGGCATTTTCGCTGTTGCCTAGATGAAAAAATTATCCTGGAAAACTTGGCTAGCTCGAATACATCTCCTTTTTAACATTGCCGTTTACTGTTTCAACGAAGAATTTTCGGACTGTAGTGTAGACTTTTTCTTGCCTACAGGATGGGTACCTGACCTCGTTTTTACGCAACCTCGAATTTTGCCGCGAAAATGCTGAAATTAACTTTCCATGCTATCCTGACAGTCAAGAAGCAAAGTCTGATATGTATTTTCAACAGTTATGTCCCAAAATATTACAGTTAACTGTCTTTTCTTTGTTTTGAACCTGGTTTAAAAAGGGATTTTCTGTTTATGAGCTATATTATCATCACTTTGCAAGCAATCTGACCTCATGTAAAAAAGGGTGAAACTGTTTGAAAATAAAAATATATTTAACTAGAAATATTGAAGTAATATTTATTTTCCAAGCATGTAAGCAATTCTGTTAGCTTCACTCTAGTATTTTTGTCATGTTTTTTGGTTCCTTTTTAAGCCAGATAGATTTCACTAAAGAAATATTTCTCTGGAAATTTGAAATTTTGTCTGAGGTTGGGTACCTCTCCTGTATATCTTAAAATTCCAGCAACAAAAGATAGATATGTAAGCAATATCTTAATGACTTAAATTAATTTGCCAAGCAAGCTTATGGGAGGCTATGTAGAGCTAGCGGCTTTCAAATAAGCTTCAAGTGCCTGACAGTGAACCTAAAGGGGCCTAAGGATTGATTTAGGGACCAATAAATGGCAATAGGCAGGCAATAGGTAGCCTAGCCTCGCCTGATTTAGGGAATTCCAAAAACTTGAAAATCAGGCTTTCATAATAAACTGACTAAGATTTCTGTAACAACTGGAAGGAAAACATACACAAACAATAGCATGAATAATCTTAAATTCTCTACAATCCAACTTATTAGCTTATTTTCTGTTTTCCTGAGCTTTCCATCTGTTTTCCATGGAGCCCTTTACCACCTAAAAGGCCTTGACTGAGGGTTAAGGTCAGGCTAAGGTAACAATAACCACATTATCATTTCTGCTTGAATGATTCTTACCTGTTTTTTCTTCTTTCTTTAATCTGCTCCAGTTCTTAGGTGAAATATCTTGGAATTCTTTGTGCACACTGTTGCCACTTATTCCTGTGTAGAAGGTAGAACCTGTGATTTTTTGGCTTTCTTGCTTATTTTTGTCTCTACTTACAGGGAACCGGTCGTAGAATTTTGCTCACTCTGTCGAAGAAATGAAAATCTGCCATTAACCACATGATTTCTTCAAATTAACGGCAACGCTGCTTCTGACTTTGTTTACGTTTGCTTGTTTATGATTGGTTGAAAGAAGCCGCGGATGGCAACCAAACAGACCGCAACCACAAAATAGTTCGGAATTACGCTCTTTGGTTCGGGGCAATCTCATGACGCAATCTCATCATTTGCAATCTCATGACGACCCCAGAGAGTGTGAATTAATGAGCGTTTTATTTTATTTTATTTTAGATTCATGATTGACCCAGGAAATGGAAAGTTTTAGAAGGGCGAAAGTCAGTGAGGGACGCCAGATTCTGACGACGTCTTGAGAAAGACCCCCTAATCCCTTTACAGTATTGACAAAGTACAAAGCCTGTTGGCTAAATGTTTCTTTGATCTGCATATATGGTCGGAATGGACTGAACCATTGTAAAATGCTTAAACAGCTTCACCAGGGACCCACAAATTTCCTATAGTGACTCGCCATTCAGGGGCCTTGTCATTTCCTATGCTTCTATCAAGCTTCATAGGCGTATTCTCGCTGTTCCCTAAGGACTCCTCGGGAAATCGAAGGGAACGGCGAGAATAGAGGGAGTCACCCCACGCGGGCTCCGCGTACGGAAAACAGCGAGAACACGGGGAATGCTTCCAAAATGGATTTTGTTCGAAAAAAAATATGCAGTTGACGAAAATAATCTGGAACCACTTTATTTTTGGTTTTGTCACATCTGATCATTTTTACTTAATTTTACATTGCACCAAACCAGCAGAAATCGATTCCCCTCCGAATCTGAAAGGGAGTCCTTTTTGATGATGGTGATGACAATCGGAGCATTCCTCGTCGATGGGAACTCGCGAGAATACGGGCAGTGAGTCCCCGGGAAAAATAAAAACGCGGGGACTCCTCAAGTGGAGTCCTCGGGGAACGGCGAGAATACGCCTTATGTTGCTATGTTGCCCGAGCCTCACCTAGTTTCCAAAAATTCCACTTGGGTCGAATCGGCGTTCTTGCTCAGATAGAGCCAATCCCGGGCCTCCGTGAAAGTGAGACCAAAGAGACTCCTCCCTCAAGGCAATATTTTATCCCCGTGGGTATTTCTCGAACTATCTGACGCTCGGTCAAGAGCGCATCAGAAATCTCTTATTGACAAGCCCCGTGAATGGCGAGTCATTACAGGAAATGTATGGGTCCCTGGTTTCACGCATACCCAGTGGTACGAGCGTGTATGAGCTGAAGCTCTGTAAACGTCAACCTACAAACAACAACAACAACAAGCTGTATCCCGGTAACTTTCGTGGGTAAGAAAAACGTACGGGAGGTCGAGTGATCTCTAAAAGTGTTGCCCCAGCAATGATTGCCCACTCCCACTTGTACAATTGAAGAAGACTTTTGGTTCAGTGGACCCCAGGGCCCAGACTAGAGGCGTATTTTCTCCGTTCCCCGAGGACTCCACTTGAGGAGTCCCCGCGTTTTTGTTTGTCCCGGGGACTCACTCCCCGTATTCTCGTGAGTCCCCACGGACGGGAAATGCTCCGATTATTATCACCATCATCAAAAAGGACTCAATCAAATGGCGTGATCGTCTACGAAGGGAAAGACTCTTCAATAGGTATACTTTTCGCTTCCAAAGCGATAGTACAACTTTTCATCAATCCATTTTCTGGGGCAATAATTGATAGAATAGGATACGAGCTACCCATGATGGTGGTGCAATGTAAAATTAATTAAAAATGATCAGAATAAAACAAAATAAAAAATAAAGGAGATCCAGACTAATTTTGTTAAATGCATATTTGTTTTAAGAACAAAATCGTTTTGGAAGGATTCCCCGTGTTCTCGCTGTTTTCTGTACGCGGAGTCCGCGTGGATTGAGTCCCTGTATTCTCGCCGTTCCCTTCGATTCCCCGAGGAGTCCTCGGGGAACGGCGAGAATACGCCTTAGGTGGTGGTATTCTAAGGTTCAATACTCTTGATGACTAACTCTACTTGCCGATGCAAAATCGCCGTGTACCTAGCGGAAGACGCGGAAGCGGCACCACAGCTGTCCCCAACGATCGCCGTGATTGGTTGACACAGGATTTGAGTTGTTGAGCTTGAGTCGTCAGAGCGACATTTTCTCCTTCTTCCTGAGGATCACTGGCGTGTTTTGGACTTGGTCATATAGAGTATACTATCTCTTGTCATCGTGACGACGTTTGATACTGGCGACGAGCTGGTACAGATGATATGCAGAGCGAGAGCAACCTCAGCTGTTGAAACTTTCATGTGATTTCAGAGTTACTTCGATTATTGATGATTCTGTGAATTTTGTTGTTCGTAATGATTGTTCAGCGCTTTACAAATAAATTTTTCAAGTTTTTTCACTCATTGCCTTTTAAACCGGACAGTTTTTGACGCCTGTCTGATGTGATTTTACTACTATAGGCGTATTCTCGCCGTTCCCCGAGGACTCCTCGGGGAATCGAAGGGAACGGCGACAATAGAGGGAGTCACTCCACGCGGACTCCGCGTATGGAAAACAGTGAGAACAGGGGGAATGCTTCTAAATTGGATTTTGTTGGGCAAAAAAATATGCAGTTGACGAAATTTATCTGAATCCACTTTACTTTTGGTTTTGTTTATCCTGATTGTTACTTTATCACTTTATTATGCACTTATTCATTCCCATTTAATGTTTTCATCACTTGTATAGCCTACCTTAAGACATTTAGTTCTCATATTGCGCCCCTTCAAAAACAACAAAACAAAGCTTTGCGGGTCCTTAAGAGTTACCTGCCTTCCCCTAAATTATATCCATCGAAGGCGTCAACAGTTGAATCTATCCTCTTCAAACTGAAGTATGACCGTGGTTTGCTTCCCTCGTTTTTTCGTTCCTCGAACCTTTTCCCGCTTAAAACTACTGAACACGGACATCTAACTAGAAATTCTAATAAACTGTATCAGCCAAGAATTATAACTGAAAGATCGAAATTTTCTCTTCGAAACTCAGTAATTCGGAACTGGAATATATATACTTCTAATTTGGACATGTCACAGTCAATTCAAATAACCAAATACTCAAATTTATGTTGTTGTATTGAGAATTTGCTTGTTAGTTGATGCGGATTGCCTTCGGGAGGTTAAGTTTGTTCCCATTTTATCTGGTTTTTGTTGATACTGGACCTGGGGGATTGTGAATACTCGGTCCAGGATCTTTCCTTGGACTGAAATCACTTTTCCTCGGTTCTTGTTATCCCGATCGCAATTCCGTCCGTCGGTCGGTCTGTCGGTCTGTCGGTCGGTCTGTCCGAATTTTTTTGTCCCACATGTTCGAGTTAGGGTACTTCCAGATGTGCTAGGACGATGAAACTTGGCAGGAAAATCAGGGACCCGACCAAACTAACCTAGAAGTAATCAGTCTCCCGATCCGACCATCTGGGGGGGAGTGGTGGGCCGGGGAAATTCTGAAAATTAAGGAGTTTTGTCACACTTTTTCGAATTGTAGTACTTCCAGATGTGCTAGGACGATGAAACTTGGCAGGAGCATCAGGGACCCGATCGGACTAACTTGGAAACATTCAGTTTCCCAATCCGACCACCCGGGGGGGAGTGGAGGGCTGGGGAATCCGGAAAATTTGAGTAGTGTGTAACTTTAGAACGGGTGATCGGATTGGAATGAAACTTGATAACTGAATAAATGGCATACTTCTGATGTCCCGGTTGAAGTCCGGACCGGATTCGACAGCTATGGGGGAGTTGGGGGGGGGAGACCGGAAATTTCGAGAAACGGTTAGAATAGAGGGATCGGAGTGAAACTTGCTGGGAAGAACAAGTATCTGCTCCAGATAAATTGTTTATACATTTGGACTGGATCCGACCACCCGGGGGGGGGAGTGGAGGGGGGGGAATCCGGAAAATTGGAGTAGTGTGTAACGAACGGGTGATCGGATTGGAATGAAACTTAATAACTGAATAAATGGCACACTACTGATGTCCCGTTTGAAGTCCGGAACGGATTCGACAGCTATGGGGGAGTTGGGGGGGGAGACCGGAAATTTCGAGAAACGGTTAGAATAGACGGATCGGAGTGAAACTTGCTGGGAGGAACAAGCATCTGCTCCAGATAAATCTTTTATACATTTGGACTGGATCCGGACACTAGCGGGGTGAAGGGGTGGGGAATCCGGAAAATTGGAGTACTGTGTAACTTTCGAGCGGGTGGTCGGATTGGAATGAAACTTAATAACTGAATAAATGACATACCTCTGATGTCCCATTTGAAGTCCGGACTGGATTTAACTGCTATGGGGGAGTTGGGGGGGGAGACCGGAAATATCGGGAAACGGTTAGAATGGAGGGATCGGAGTGAAACTTGCTGGGAAGAACAAGCATCTGCTCCAAATAAATCGTTTATACATTTCGGATGGATCATGACATTAGGGGGGGTTGGAGGGGACTTTCCCGGAATTCCGGTTATGGCGGTTTTGGGGGTTTTCACGACGAATCTTGGGAGGCGAATCAAGGACCCGATCAAACTGACTTATAATGAAAAATTACATGATCTGATAGCCGTGGGGGGAGTAACGGGAGGGGGAATCCGGAATATTGAGTCATGCGTAACTTTGAAACGGCTGATCGGATTTGAGTGAAATTTGGTAATTGAAGAGAGGACATGTTTCTGTTGATCTTTTTCATGTCCGGACAGATCCGACAGCAATTGGGGGGGGGGGGGGGGGGGGCGAAAATACGTGACCGACTTGGACTGGTGAGATCGGGATGGAACTTTGTGGGAATAACAAACAGATGCTCTGGATAAACACTTACGGAACCGGATTGGCTCCGGCGACTGTGGGGAAGTTTGAGGGGGGGAGGTCCGGGATTCCGTTGATCACGATTTAAGGTACTTCCAGATAATCTAGGACGATGGAACTTGGCTGTAATATTAGAGATTTGACAAGATTGACTCAAAAATGGCCACTTTCCAAACCCGACCATTCGTTAAAGTACTAATCTTGACTGCAAATTTCGAAAAATACTTTTAAACCAAATTCATATTTTCATGATCCCCATGAGCCCATTATCATTTTTGCCTCAAGGGTTTTGTTTACAAATAACGTTCTAGCTCCCTTAAAGTGTGAATCTGAACGGCCAGGTCGAAAAGTACTTTATTTCAAACAATACATCTCAACCTATTATCATTTGTGCC
Source organism: Branchinecta lindahli (assembly GCA_023053555.1). Classification (NCBI taxonomy): domain Eukaryota; kingdom Metazoa; phylum Arthropoda; class Branchiopoda; order Anostraca; family Branchinectidae; genus Branchinecta; species Branchinecta lindahli. The sequence goes on from JAKZAO010000002.1 coordinate 5,800,751, forward strand.
ACAAGGGTTTTGCTTAAAAATTTATTTCTGTCACCCTTAAAGTGCGCATTTGAAATGAAAAGCGAAAAAAAAAAACTTTTGACGAAATTGTATACATCAAGGATCCCTAAGGGCCTGTGATCGTTTTTGGCTCAAGGGTTTTGCATACAGATGCATTTCTAGCGCCTTTAAAGTGCGCATCATTACACCCAAGTTCAAAAATAAAATACTTTTTATCTAGCTCCCTTAAAGTGCGCATTTTAACCACAAAGTCGAAAAATACTTTTGATCAAACAAAACATCTCAACACATGCAAGTGCCATATGAGCTTACAGCTCTTGTTTATTGTTGGTTTCGCTGGACGTGTCAACGGGTGGTGTTGGAGACCGGGTGCTGACGGGAGAACACGCATATTTCCATTAGTATGAATGACATGTAGTGAATTATAAATGTTGTATTTAGTTAAAGAAGTCTTTCCATCCCGTGCATTACGAATTTGTCTTCTCAGCCGGGCTCTGGACATTTTGTTATTTAAATTATTATTAAAAAGAACCTGAACCTGAACCAGCAAAAATTGATTCCCCTCCGAATCTGAAAGGGAGTCCTTTTTGATGATGGTGATGATAATCGGAGCATTCCCTGACTTAGTTATATTTGCTGTTGTATAATATATTTGAACAATTTGTTTTAAATATTTTGACATCTTATGGAAAAATCAGCGAAATTTTCGAGCACTTCCTTTTCGACGGTGACGCTCGGGAGGTTCCGATCGCTCCATTCTAACCGTCACATGATTTTCGGTTCCTGCCTCCGACCCCCCCCCCCACATTCATCGGATCCGGTCTCGACTTGAAATGGTATATCTGAGACATGAGGTAATTCCAAATACCAAGTTTTATTAAGATTCAATCACCCGTTCGAAAATTATGAATGTCATAAAATTCCGGATTCCGGCTCCCTTCCCTCCCCCCACTATGGTCGGGTCGGGCAAGTGATTATTTCCAAGTTAATTTGGCCGAGTCCATTATACACCTGCCAAGTTTCATCGTCCTAGAACATCTGGAAGTAACTTAACTCCGTAACACCGGAATTCCGGAACTCCACTCCAACTCCCCCCCCGTAGTGCACGAATCCAGTCCGGTTCTGTCAATGATGAACCTAGGGATTCTTTTTGTTCCTCCCACCAAGTTTCATCCCGATCGCTCCACTGTAAGCGTGTCACATGATTTCCGGTTCCCCCCTCCGACCCCCCCCATTCATCGGATTCGGTCCGGACTCGAATCGGGACATCTGAGACATGAGGTCTTTCCAAATATCAAGTTTCATTAAGATCCGATCACCCGTTCGAAAATTATGCATGTCACTAAATTCCCGATTCCGGCTCCCCTCCCTCCCCCCACGATGGTCGGATCGGGCAAATGATTATTTCCAAGCTATAGAAAATCATCTGTAATCAAAACTCTTGAAGCAAAAAAGATGATCATCAGGAGCGCGGTCCGTACTTGAAATGGGACATCCGAGACATGTTGTCTTTCTACATATCAAGTTTCATTATGATCCGATCACCCGTTCGGAAGTTATACATACTTCAAGATTCCGGGTTCCCCCTCCCTCCACCCCCCCCCACGATGGTCGGATCGGGAAGCTGACTATTTCCAGGTTAATCTGATCGCGTCCCTGATTTACCTGCCGAGTTTCATTGTCCTAGCCCACCTGGAAGTAACTTAAAGGACCCCTCTTGCTTATTCTGCTTTTTTATAATATATCTAGCTCCCATATAGAATTATAAGCTTCTAAAATCCCCACCTTTCTCCATTGTTTCGTTTTGTGCCTACGAAATTTTAGCGCTTTTTTGGCCTTGCCGAGTTTTGCCCGTCACATAACGAAACGTTTGCCGGGATCATCAACATCTGCTGACAACTCTTTCACATGTAAGGATCCGAGAAGCTATTGTTTATTACTTCTTTTATTTGCTTAGTTTTCACACTTTTGAACCACGGCACGGCTTTTTTGGCCTTGCCGAGTTTTGCCCGTCACACAACGAAACGTTTGCCGGGATCATCAACGTCTGCTGACAACTCTTTCACACATAAGGATCTGAGAAGCTTTTGTTTATTACTTCTTTTATTTGCTTAGTTTTCACACTTTTGAACCACGGCGCGATCAGTTTTCAAATGTTTTGCACCCAGCCGCCGCGTCGGAGAGCAGGAAGGCTGGACATAGTCGACAGGCGCTAACAAGAAAATCGCTAATTTCAGATGGAAAGTAATGGTATTTTCGAAAATGTTTTTTTCTGATCCATTTCATAGGGAAAATATTATTTCTAGTAAGAGTTGTGCTTTAACACTATCATTAAGCGATCAGTTTTCAAATGTTTTGCGCCCAGCCGCCGCGTCGGAGAGCAGGAAGGCTGGACATAGTCGACAGGCGCTAACAAGAAAATCGCTAATTTCAGATGGAAAGTAATGGTATTTTCGAAAATGTTTTTTTCTGATCCATTTCATAGTGAAAATATTATTTCTAGTAAGAGTTGTGCTTTAACTCCGTATCACCGGAATTCCGGAACCCCACTCCAACTCCCCCCACAGTGCACGAATCCGGTCCGATTCTGTCAATGATGTATCTAGGGATTGTGCTTGTTCTTCCCACCAAGTTTCATCCCGATCGCTCCACTCTAAGCGTTTAACATTATTTCCGGTTCCCCCCTCCGACTCCCCCCCACATACATCGGATTCGGTCCGGACTTGATATGGGACATCTGAAGCATGACGTCTTTCCAAATATCAAGTTTCATTAAGATCTGATCACCCGTTCGAAAGTTATGCATGCCACTAAATTCCGGATTCCGGCTCCCCTCCCTCCCCCCACGATGGTCGGATCGGGAAAGTGACTATTTCCAACTTAATCATTTGGGGTCCCTGATACGCCTGCCAAGTTTCATCATCTAGCTTATGTGGAAGTGCCCGAACTAGCAAAACCCGGACCGACCAACAGACCGACCGACGGACCGACCGACGGACGGACAGAAATTGCGATCGCTATATGGCACTTGGCCGAATTGGCAAGTGCCATAAAAAATGACCAGCTCACGGACAGAGATGGCTATGGGCCAGGGTTCCGGCAGTGCAAAAAAAAAAAAAATCAAATTTTTGAACCCACGGACCCATGTCAGTGCAGACTAGGAAACCAGAAGTGAATATTTTTTACTCACGGAACCCAACTCCTGTGGGCTAGCGTTAACCAAGATATGTTGACACGTCTGTGTGTGTGTGTTTTTTTTTCGTGCTGTCAGAATGAAGAATATAATTAATTGACTGATAATAATCGAGGAATGGAGACCGTATTATCAACAGAATAAAAATACCAGACAGGAAACGGAACGGGGACCAGCACATACAAGTTTCCGTTAGTGAATGACGTCAGATCCCCGAATCATTTCCGTGAGACATACCGGTTCTGTAGCCCGTAGGACACAAAGTGTGCCCACGGGAGAACGCCTTACATCTATTTGAACAACGCTTGAGCGCCGCAAGCAAAAACTAAAAAATATCAGCTTGTTTTCTGCTGCGAAACAAAGATTTTGGTTCAAAATCTATTACAAAACTGTGCGTCGCAGTGGTGCATGTGATGCAAAAAAAATCGGACTTTGGGACCCTTTGATATTTATGTGACCTTTCCATGCCTCCTGCAATTAGTAATTTTCTTGCTTTCCGACTCGGGCCACGCTTCGCACCAGAATCTTTTTGCATCTTGTTTTGTTGACTTCGTTTGTCTTTGTTCTGGACTTTGTTATTTTCTGTTTTAGCTAACTACCATTTACTGATTTAGCCAAAAGTAGGTAAGAAGGGCAGCTGAAACACCCGTACAGGTATTTTGGATCTTCAGTTTACCATTTAGCCTAAAACTGCAGTGTTCACATTAAAGTAATGGTTCAAATCATACTGTACCTCTACTACTGTATCCAATCACCAGACTGTGGGATCAGGTGACCAGGTTCTGATACTGTAGAGGTACAGTATGCTCATTGTTACAGGAGAGGTATCTATCCTCAGACAAATTCTAAAATTCTGAAAACTGAGTGATTTGATTTTCTGTTTTCTTTTTTGTTTCAAGCCCAAGGCAATATAAAAAAACAAGCAATATATGAAAATGAAGCTAGATTTCTGTGGAATGTGAAAACATAATCTACTGTTAGCAAACTTTTGCCCACAGTTAAACAAAGATTTTCAAAGTCTATCCAAGTGTATTTACACTACCTACCTCGATTACGGCAATCCTACCTCGATTGCGCAAAGCATATTCTCGATCCTGTGTTGTCGGCGGTTCTGAATGCCCACGACTTTCACCCCAAACGCCACTGAATTAAACTACAGTTCTTAGCCTGGATCTAGACCCCGAAGCCGCACCAACTCTCGGTGTGGCGGCGCGCTTTTGCGTGATGAAATTGTTTTAGCGATGCGTCGCCGAAAAGCTGGTATCAACATAATTTCAGCTATTCTTGTACAAGGCGTCATCTCCCTGTTCCAGACGGACAATGCGTCATCTCCCTGTTCCAGACGGATTCCCACTGTGAGTCCCGGATTTTTTTATTGTACTAGCAACTCCCTTCCCCCCATTCTCACGGGTCCCCGTTGTAAGCCATTGCTTCAACTAGAATAACTAGAAAATAACTCCTTTCGGATTCGATGTGGAGACTATTTGAGGAGTTGCTGGTGTCAGTGGTATAACTAACGCTAAGAAAATAATAAAACTCTATTTTACTGATTTTTTTTAACTGCGCAGTTATAAAACTAAGTAAGCAAATCAAATCAAAGAAAAGTGAAATAACGTGGACCATTAGACAGACTAATTTTGTTTCGTAAACCAAATGAGTTTGGCAAGGAAATAGATCAGCAAATTTTCGAACCAACTTGATACAGATACATTATATCTGTACCCGGGAAACAGCGAAATATGGCAAATAAAAATTAGGTGACGACTTTTATGGATCGATTGCTTCTAAAGAAAACAATTATTCTCAAATTCGATTACTACCTGAAACAACAAATAACACAGAAGATACGACCCCCCCCAACCGACGATGGGATGCTGTGATGAAATGTAAGCATTTTTTCTGGGTCCTTTCTTCGCACGCCAACTATCGTGATCTAGCTTATCTGGAAGTGACCGGATTAGTGAAAGTCCGACTGCCAACAGCAAGACAGACGTTATGGTACTTGAGCAAACCAATGTAAGTCCCAGACAAGCTTAATTAACAAAAAAAGAAAACATGGTCGGACAGTGTGCGTGGACGTGCTCAAAGAAACATCAGTGCTATATGACGGTCTTTTGATTACTTTTTCATTGTCAAAAGACACGGTGGGCAACAATGAAAAGTATTTCCGCCGAAAAAAAAACGGCGGTGGCGCGCCGCCGTTCAAACTGCGTTAGCTATGGCGCGCCATCTAAAAAACGGCGGCGGCACGCCGAAACTTTTTCGGCGGCGGCGCGCCGTTAAACGGCGTGGCTTCGGGGTCTACCTGGATCAGCTATTTGTTGTTTGTTTGGTGCTGCTGTAGTATCGAAATTGAGCAGCGTTTTCTGACCCCATTTGTATAGAGGGGATGCGAATCAAGAGAACAAGAGAGCTGTTCACACTTGTGAAAAGAAAACATATATTTATTTGTGATTTGGATTCAAAGTCAACTGTGGCTTAATTAAATATGATTGATTAAAACAGATTATGGATATCCCCCACACATTTCACATACGTAGTCTTCACTACTATCGAACGCGTCCTCGAAAATCCCAGCACAACTAAAGTGGTATCAATCTTGGCAAACGTCACACTGTACCCACCGAACCGTGTTGCGATTCGGCAAATGACAAGCGAAGCCTTGCACGGTTCTTCATCCTCCTCTTCTTGTTTTATTTCCTCTTTTCGTTTTCTCGTCTCCTCTTCTCTTTCTGAAAAGGTTCAATCCTTTCTGCGTTTTTCTTTGATCCGGGGATGACAAACATTTTTAGCTGCAGTCTCGGCCTTTTCGGGGCTAAGTGTGAGCTTTGCTGTGTTGGTGCAACTATGGCTAATTTTGCATTTTGTGCGACTGTAGAAGGCCTTACTGGTTGGGGAGTAGCAGGATCTGCAATCCGTCTCAAGTCGCTCCAGATGCAAAACGTTGGCCCCTCCAAACTTGTTCCGTTGGCTAGAGCCTGTTCAAATGCTTCCTTTTGCCCTTGCTCTAGACGGCACTGCACGAAATAAAGCATTTTTTTGGCCTCCTCTGCTGTCAGTGTAAATTGTCTGGTAGCTTGGCTTGCGGGCTCAAAGGCAAGCTGCCGAGGGCCGAGAGCCTGACTTCCGGTATTTGCTGATGAGGTTGACGGCCTTCCGGTGATCGAAGTGGCCGATGAGGTGGACGGCCTTCCGGTAACAGGAGTTGCAGATGAGGTGGACGGCCTTCCGGTGCATGAAGTACCTCCTTTCGTAGAATCGTCGCACTATAACCCCAGTGGGCCAAAATTCAGGGATCCGCAGACTGTCTCGGTAGACTGCCGGTACAGTAATTTTGAATGATGCGCTATTAGTAGCCTTTCCTTGCAGTCGGTCACAAGCAATCGATTGGGGATTACATCTTAGTTTTCTCGCAATCGAATTAGATAATGTCGAACTAGATAATATTGAATTAGATAAAATCGAATTATATTCGATATAATTTGCAGACGCTCGGGAATAGAATGAATCGTCAAAGTGAAGACGGGACGTTGCTGCTTTTAATTAGGCAAATCTGATTGAGCTGGCAAGGGAAAAAGATCTACAGATTCTTAATATGTAATACCGTAGTGCTTGTTTGGTGTAGGAATTTAGTTATATTGTGAAAACCAACTAGACCAAGTGATATCTTCACAGTTCCTTAAGTAGCAACTACTTTCGAGCAAGAACGGTAATACAAATTAAAGAAACATAAATGATTTTTGCATGGATGAAGAAATTGTAACATCTCGAACCAAATCAAATCAGAGCTTATGCTGATACTTCCAGTAACTAACTTTCAAACAAAGAAAGCTAATAAATATGGAAGAAGGAATTAAAAATTCTTGCAAGGGTGAAGCAAATTTGGACAACTTGAACTGAAAGAAAGATATCCGGTTTTAAAAGTGTCAGTCCTAAATTTTGACTAGCCTTTTAGGGTAATACAAATGATGAATAACTGGGCGAATAAAGGTGTTCGCGAGAAGGATGCGTTTGCAAACTGATATCAGAAGCTCATTCACTGCATTAGCCAACATTCATTAAAAATCAACTATGGTCTGGCAAAGGAATTTTAGAATACCGACGTCGCACAAATGCTGACAATGATAATGGCTGGGAAGGCAATGAACGAAGGGGTTAGATTAACGCTGTTTAAGTTTCAACTTCTTCAGTTCCACAGTTTCAACCCGAAATAATAAATTGTAACGAGGTTGCTGGTCCTAGTGTTTTTCGCTACAAAATACTCTACCTTTGAGCAGATCGTGTTCTTTTACAGGAGTAGCTCCGCACTAGATAATCGTGCACAATCTGGAGAAGGCTTACCTCAGCTGGAAGCAGCCATATCCTATTCAGGTAAATAACATCGGTCACATGAAGCAATTCTTGAAGGCTGTGCAAATTAGACTTCGTCGAACGATTCATTCGTATAAAACTTAATTTTCCGCTATTGTTTCACTCGAAGAATTCCAGACTGCAGTTTTTGCTTCATAAAAACGTCTGACATGCACTCCCGCTGGTCACAATTCTGGTTTTATAATCTTCTCGTGTTAGTAGTCGAAATTCAAACTTTAAAAGAAGAAGTATTGTAGGCTCTATCATTAATCCTTCCGCAAGACGCTGAAGATTGAGAGCAATAAACTAGTTGAATTTTTGTCTCTGATTTGTTTTGTCGCTGGAAAATCGAAAATTGTAGAAAACATTGGAAGATCAGGCCAACGAAGAAGGAGGTGGCGTAACCACTTAATAACTGACAGAAAAATTAGAGGAGGATTAGTAATTGCAGTAAAGAGAACAATGAATCAAGGCTAACAATTCAATCGCTTTACCAGACAATTTGTAACTACTCCTTTTTAGGGGAATGATGTTTACGTAGTGTGCACTTACACTAAAATCAAGAGTGGGCAACCCCTCGCCAAACTCTTCTACTTCCTTGAGTGTAAAATGCGGAGAGAAAGAAAAGGACATTAAAGTCCGATTTGTCTACACCACACTGACCGCTAAGCTGGACATCGTTGCAGCCCCGAGGATGGTGGAGAACTTGATAGTCTATTTTCTGCCCATTACGGGCAGTGCTCACTTACGGAGTATGACCACAATAACGATTGCACCGATACGGTTTATTTCTTTCAGTATAACTGTAATGCTCATTGCGATTGAACGTCACTTTTCGCGAGTGCAAACACCATTAACGCCCATTAAACTACACTGGACATGGTTCAGCTCCGTGAATGTTGGAGCACTTCATAGTCTTCAGTTCAAAGTGTATTGTCTGTGAGGTTGAAATTGAGTTTATGGTTGAAAGTGTATCTATCTTTTGGAAGAGCTAAAATCACTATCCTCTTATGGTCAAGTTCTCGCAATTCCTTTTTGTTAATACTTTATCACATTGTTGGTATGGTGTTATAAATAAGTATTACTGTAATAGTGTGGTTAAGGGGCTACCAGCTACTGTGTAGAAGTACTTATTTCTGCTGACCGTTGAATGTGCAAATTGGAAACAAAGCAAAGATTCTACTCATAACTAATGCCCGTTCGAGTAAATGCTGTCCGAAGTACTTAGACGGGTTGATTAAAGGCGGGTTAATAAAAAGAAGACTGATGAGCTTTACTGTTAGTCTTTTCGTTTTTAGATTACCCACGTGCCACGACACGTTCTCATTTTCTATGGCTTTACGAGCATCCTTAACTCTGAGGAGCTTTCCGTTAATCTTTGTCGTCTTGTCTTATGACTCTCGAACCTCTTGGTAAAATCAACTTTTCGTCCAGAGCTTTAAACACTAAACAAGTATTTCCTGCTATCTTTACGCCGGAGTAATATGGACGAGTCCCGGAGCTCTGTATGATAAAACATAAGCATTTCATCGACGTTGAAGAATACCAGGACACCCATCAAGCTCGTTTTTTTCAAGGGATCTGATCATAGGAGACAAAGTGTAGACAAAACATGGCTACGTATTTATAAAAAAACGGACCAACAAATCGTTGACATTGTGGTAGTTGAAAATACTTCGATTAGTTTAATGGAATTCAAATTTCCGTTTAGAATTTTGATCATAAACAGAAAACATATTGATAACTACGTTTGAATCAAACAAATAAAACAAGAACCAGGAATCGGACCGTGCGTAGAAATACGTCACAGAACGTCTTTTCGTTGCTGTACAGAAAAGTCCTTTTCCAGCTATGAAGACACAAATGCATATACACATCAACAACAAGGCATTTGGCTTTCCACCAGAGTCAACATGAGCCTTAATTCTTATCTCATTCAGTGTTTCCAGATTGGGCGCAATTGCGCCATTTGGGCGCATTTTGAAATTCCTTGGCGCATATTTTTTTCAGAAATGCGCCTGCGCGCTTTTGGGCGTCATTCTGAAATTCAACCGGCGCATTTGGGCGCATTTCCATTTTCCCGTTACAAGAACGTGATAACGCAATTTCTCACTTCCTTCCTTGTTTTTATTTTCTCACAACACCATTTCGTCATTTAAATGACGTGTAATGCCGCTAGTAGGGCGGAACCGTAGGAGTTTGAGGGCCTTATAGTTCATCTGAAACCCCCCTGTCATTCTGACTCTCCAACAACGACCTTGCCCCAAACTTTTGCGCCAATAATAGCCCACAATCGAAGAATCACTGTAATTTCTACAAAAAAAACGGAAACCAGGATCAGGCAAAATGTGTGGGTAGCCAAGCCCGACCTTGGAACAAGGAAATTATCACTTTTCAAAAAGTAAAAAATGCGCCCAATTTCCCGAAAAGGATCTGGCAACACTGATCTCATTCTGACGCATCTTTGCAAAGTTTTTGACACAAACGATGTGTCTAAGTCTTAGATCTTGCTTTATTTCTTCTGATCTTTTTTTTTCGATTCTACTGTACGCTTTTCTCAGCTTTGCCAGCTCGTCTATTAATGTTGTGGTGGAAAGAATTTTTAATTGGAGAAAAAATGGCACCAACAGCCGCTGCCATTGTGTTATTTAAAAAACAAATTGTGTTGGTTCAACAGTGTCACGAACAGCGCCCACTAGCGACTGTACTGTATTTTTTCGTTTGAAATTTTGATCATAATTATACAGTAAACAAACTGAAAATGTTTCGTTGCGATTCTACCAGACGCTTTTCTCAGATTTTCCAGCTCGTCTATTAATTTGTTCGTGAAAGACAAAAATGTACATGTTTTAGGAGATTTGGCTTCCCACCGTTAGTGATTCCACACGAGCTTTGATTCTTAAAGCATTTCGACGCATTTTCGCAAAGATCTTCCAAAGAAAAACAGAACAGATAAAGCAGAGCAGTTGGTCATGTGGTCCTACCCTCTATGAAGAACAAGTGGTGGACGAATGACGGAACACGAATACACCACCATTAAAAATCATCCAACAGGAGCGGAGAGAAGAAGTCCATAAAAATTAACTGGGCTTCAGATAAAATGGATTTATTTGGTAGTGCAACAGCATTAGGCAGCAAGAGAGTTGTTAAAAAAAAAAACTTACAACCTCAATCTGACGCAAAAGTGGATTTTACTCGGCATTGGAGCATTTTGGTTATATAAGAGGTCAACGGATCTGTTCGCCTGTTTTACTACGTCTTCGTTACGTCTCTCGTCGGAAGCGCGAGCACCTCTTCTCTGACCGACCCACGGCGATTTCTGTTCGTGCTCGTGTCTGAGCGACGGTAGCTGTCTCGTCTTGTCAGATGGCCCAGGCCGAGCTTCATACCACGGCTCATACCCCTCATGCCTGTGGTCGTCCGAATTAGAGCTTGCGACAGCGGTTGCCTCTTTTGTGTTGTTTTGGTTGTCTGTACAAGAATTTGCCCGCCATCTCGTACAGCTTATGTGTGTCTTTTTTCGGGATACCTCGAAGAATCTCCGCCACCGATTCTTCAATTATTGTCATGTCAGGAACATCAGACAACCAAAACTTGAATCTCCTTACCCGATGCTGGGAGGTTGCCCCCGAGTTTTATTTGTGCCTCCGGATTCGATGAACCCATTTTACCGTCACCCAGTGATCTAAGGTTGACTCTTTAACTGGTCAAGATTTCTTGGCGAGTCTATTATAACGGGAATATATGTCTTGGCTTCCCACGTAATAAATGGGTAATTTGCACGTTGGTCCTTCTTCCATGTTTGCTAGGATTTTGGTTTTCGATCGGTTCAAATATTCTGATAGCTTTGTTTGGTTGCATGGAAATCGCGGCCCCTCTTCCGAAAGTGCTAAAAAGAAATCTATCCCGCTCGTTATAGCAGTGGTTGGACACCCTTTGGCATATAAAGTCCACTGTCTTTGTTAATCCCATCGTTGTGTTCGGGGCGTTGGGCCCTTTTGAATCTAATGTAATCATAGAGCAGTGCAAAGTGGCTGGGCACTCTCTGTGCTCATGCTTTCTGCTAGGACTTCAAGCATCTCTCCTTTTTCGTTTTGGACATGGTCATGGACTGGCAAGGCAGGAATCTCATCACTGAGGTCTTGAGGGTTTTCTCCATGATGACCTGGATCGTTCTCACATTTGGCGTTTGTTTGGCGAAGGGGCGTCCCTTTCCCAACGATAGCTCTCTTTCCTTCAGGACTAGGAATATAATAAGGTCCTCTCTGTCGATTCCGTATTCCTGCATGAAAGTGAGGAGAATTTTGGGGTAGAAGTCTGGATCGCGCAGGATGTTCAGGAGTTTTGTCGAGAAAGGTCGAGTGTGCGGTTTGTTTTTTTGTGATAAAATCTGGAAGCGTCGCGGTCGTAGACGAAAGCCCAGTTCGATCTCGGGGGGGGGGGGGGGGGGAGAAACCGCCTTGTTGGCCAATATGTCTGTGATGTCGAGTGAGAAATCAAGCTCGAACGTCTTGCCGAAGTCGAACTTCAGCCACGCAACTCGCCTTGATTGTAGCGGTCCACGAGCAGGGACGGTGCATCTTCGTGCAAATGAAGCACGGGCCATTTGGATCTTTTTACATACTAGCCTTCAATAAAATCTCGACGACATTGCGCCCTAACTTTGGAACAGTTTTCCAAATCGGCATGCTTATGAACAAGGACGCAATCGCGCATTTTGCGCATTGTCTGGAATGGCTCAACTATGGGATGACCCATAATTTTTCCCGATCCCCCGAATTCCAGCATGACTTCGGGATTTCCGTCTTCGCTCAGAAGAGGCATCATGACATTAATCAGGTGCGAGTCTGCGAACCTGTTCCCTAATGATTCCAAAGTCTCTCGCAGCAAGTCGTCCCGATCTAGCGGGTCGTGCAGAGACAAAATGAGGCCAGTTATCAACGTTTCCGAAGTTTTGAATAGATCAAACGCTGACTGCCCATACACGCACCTGTCGTGTACGACGCAACGCTTGAAGACTCTCCAAAGTTCACTCATATTGCTTTTGTAAAGAGCGATTTGGTCGCTGACATTTGTAGCCATGGTCACCGCTAAATGGCGGGCAGCTATATCCGCCCACATGGCTACCGAAACTTGTGGGATCAATCAAACATTCTCGTAGGTGTCGCACGGGGTATTTCGATGCACAAATACCGTTTCGCCTTTTACCGCGTAAGTGTAGCCCCTTAGCTGCTCCGTGTATCCGTCCATAGTTTTGTCCCTGAGCGTTTCCCACCATGCCAATTTGGACGATGCCGGGATTATGTCTGTTTTGTCAAGGGTTCTCACACCAAGGCAGACCTCGGTTTGTATTTGGATTTGGACAAGGATGCGGGTTGTTGGTAGAAAGTTCGGGGCATGGTCGCTGACGAAGATTAGGGTAGGTCGAAGCCATTTGGGCGTGTACATCTCTGGAATATCGCAGTGTCCACTTTCCGCTGAAATATTTCACAGAGATGTTACAAGGTACAAACACGAGCCAGTCAACAGCTCTTTTGCAAGTCTATCCCGTCAAACTTTCAATTCACTGGCGAAACCCCGCCCACAAACGTATCCTTAAATCTACGCGATTCGTCTAAGTGCGATGTAAATAGTTTCCTTCTACTTTCAAAGCAGTAGAGCCTGAAAGGAGAAAGTACCTCGAGCCGTACCACCTCGAGACGCGTCTTACTTTAGGCACTGCTCGTCTGAGTCTATACAAGGCTTGTTCCACTGCTAGATATGGGCCATAGATCTCCCAACGAAACAGTATTACCCCGGACCAAGCGATTACCATGGTTGTTGATGCCGACCTGTCCATAATCACAGGACGAACATGACAATCATTTGCTATTAAAAACGTTCTGTCCCATCCTTTTCCATGGCAGGACTGGAAGAACATTCGTTTGACTGAAGAAGCTGGAAGTCCACGATCTTCCCACTGTTCAGTTCGGCGACTGATACAGTGCCATATTTGGCATACATGCCTAAAATTTAGCGACAGTTAGATTGATAATTTCACGGTAAGCGAGTAAGCGAATAGGCCTGATTTCAGTACCCGGTTCAAAGCAATTATTTTATAACATACCCTTGCTGAAACACCCTTCTAATCAATGGTAAATCTCTCAATCATCTCAAAGCATAATTTGCCAGCATGAAAAAAATTGGCAGTTAGCAGAAACTCTCCAGATAACTAGAAGATGACTCATGGGGCCAACATAAACCTCAAAGTTTACAGTATAATAGATAACTATACAGCCATGGCTTGTAGGTTTCTAATACACTGAGTACTATTTACCTGGGCTGTCGAATCTAGCATCAATTCCAGTTTCAGATTCGCCACCTTCTAGCTGCATTTCCGTAAACAGCTCCTTGTGGTGGTCATTCTAAACCACGGCCACGGATTTCTGGTAGTACTGTTTACTGATCTTGTAGAAAGATGTGGCTGCAGTCCCAGAACTCTAGCGTCCGAAGTGTTTTCATCACTGGCACGCTTGACGACTCGACTGCAAAAACAAACTCCGCGTTGTTCTTCCTCGTCCTCCGAGGACCAGGAAACAAATCCCAGTTGTCCCACCTGCTGAAAAATTAAAAATATGTTTCATATTCTAAAACTTTACTAACATTGACAAAAATATAAGCTGTACCATAAGATAAGATAAGATTCACTTTGAACAGCCTCTGTTGTCTGATTCCCGAAACAGGGATTTTAAACACGAAAAATGTCCTTGGAAACGCAAATTTAGAAGAGAAACGGAAAGTGTATTCGCATTTCAATATCACGATCTTACAATCTTACAACACATGCCTACAAACTTTAACGAGTCTGTAGCATCCCACATGTAGGAATTACCACTGGGGACGAATTTCCATATAGTAAGAGGTGTTTAGTGTTAGAAACAGTAAAAAAATTACAAAACGCCAAAAATGTCAGCATAGGTGGGGACCTGGGCGAGGCCAAAATAAACGACTGATACGACTTAGCAAAAGGCAGGGGGTGAATCACCCCGCTTCGGGCCACCCCTGGCTATAGAAACTACTACTGTCGGGTAACAGTACATCTCCAGAAGCTTATCATAGCTTATCTAATAAATGTATCCGCATCCCAAGAAATTGCATGTGGCAAGCAAACAGCTGAAATCAGGAAAACAAAATCTTACTATGTGCATCCATTCGTTCTGCATGTCTGCTCCATTACCGCGTGCATTCCAACAGTTGTCACTTTCGTGTCTGTCGGTGCACTGCCACAACAAATTCTTCTTAAGACGGTTGTCTGAATTGTGAAGAAAATGTGCAAAATACCTCTTATTGTTAGGTAAAAACACTGGATCAGAAGCACGGTAAAACTATGCACAACCAAATCTGCAGTTTAAACTCAAGATTTCTTCTTTCTTCTTTTCTTTACACCAAAGCAGAATGTAAGCGCACAAATGGCAATGGTACAAGAAATATTCTTCGATGCTAACTTCTAATGATAAAATACATAAATAGAAAGTTAAATACTTACGAAGCATCTAAAGTAGCCAAGGACGATGCTTCTGCAGCTGCAAGTTCTCACTTTGAAACCAAGTATGTTGAATCAGCAATTTCCTTAGTGTCGCCAACTGAACTGGAAGTATCCAAAGACATAGTTGATCCCCGTTCTCCTGCAGAGATACTAGACATCTCACACGACATGTGTATTATGGGAGATTTTGTGCATTCGATTCGAAAGAGATGCATACTTGGATAAGTGGCATTCCTTGTGCTTTAAGGTTAACGGGAGCTATCCAAATTGAACCATGCCTCTTTATCACAAGCTTCTTTTGATACGTCTGTGTGAAAGCATCTTCTAAGCAGGCACTACTGTCCGTCTGTACAGCAGCAGCAGAAATTGGGGGTCTTATGAAGACAGGAACGGGCACACGTAAGGCAGTGATGTTTATTTCTTCTGGAAACGAACAAGACTCGGGTTGAGCAGACAAGTTCCTTGTAGCAGCATCAGATATATATGGCCCAGTCTCTTTGCAGCATCACAGATAGGATGTAAGACCATAGTAGGTATAGGGGTCCGACTAGATTCACTACTGAGTGCACGACCCTTTTCTGAAGCTGCAGAATCTGATCAAGGACTTGTAGTTCTCCATGCAGACCTTTGGGAAGAGACAGGACTTGGAGTCACGGTAGGCGAATATCTTGGTTGGAAGACTTGAGATTCTAAGTTAAGTGTTCGTACAGTACCTGCCTTCAACTTTTTTCGCTCCATACAAAAAATAGAGTAGCCTAGGGCAGAAAGTGTCGTTCACAAAGCGTTGCTGCTACAGTAGGTACAAATTCAGGGAATCTGTCTTGCACAAAACTAATCCAGGATTGCTGTTCAGCACTGTTTTCCTTAGGAAACATAAATCTTCTCAGGTTTCCTTGATTTAAGGGGTCTTCAGTTCGTCGACAATAGGGATATGAGCACAGACGTCTGCGACCTGTGACTCTTACGTCAGCTGGTCGGCTTAGGGTTCCAGCTGATTGACTTTCCATGACCTAAAATACGAGCGTAGAATAATATCATTTTTAAACAGAGCTGAAAGAATATTTTCTCACATTCCGCAAAAACTTTGAACAGCCCCAGATATTACACCCTTAAAGTTTGACAGAGATCCCACAATTCGTTCTGAGTAGAGGAAACCAAATTTCGCACACTCTTCAGAGAAATTAGGCTTCTGGGCATAGCAGCTACCACAAAGAACTTTTTGACCTCAGAGGGACTCAACTGTCTGACACAATTTTACTATAATTTGATCTTTTGAGAGACCCCGACGAATTGAAAGAATTTTCGACTTTGAAGGACTTTAGTGAATTATGGTTTCCTCACGATGCTACCGTGCTGATCAACGGGTGCTCGATCCTCACAGCGGAACTATCAGCTACCAGTAAGGGCTCGAAGTCATCTTAAAGAAACCTCCCATCTCAATGAAAGCCATCGTCCTGACAAGACTCAAAATCAGCACTCTACCTTATCGAAAATATCCACAAGGCCAGTGAGGATTCAGACCTAAGAACGACTAGAAATATCATCCGACGCCTCCGAGAACCGAACATCGAGTGCGTGTTTCATCACATCCCTAACCATAGAGGAATAAAGGGAAACTAGGAAGCGGACAAGCTGTCTGGTTCAGTTGCCAGTTCCCAGTTCCCAGACTAACTCTCAAAAAGTTTCGACACGCCCACAGGCAAAGAGCCCCACCAAGCAACATGAAACTTTTGAAGTCGCCATTCAGAACACGCGAAGCCCCCCCCCCGCCCCACTCCCGATACGGAAAGAAGTGACGATTTACAATCAGATAATGAAAATCGTCTTATCGCACGACGTACAACGGTAATCAGAGAAGAAAAGAAAGGTGGAAAGGGATGGGCTCCAACTCAGACCCAAAGCCCCCCGAAACTATTCCGAAGCAGACAACATTAGGCAGTATATTAGCTCTGGAAATGTACTCTCGGACATTCAGCTGTTTATATTGTCGAGAAACTTGATCTTTCACATCTAAGGATCAGGTTATGCTTTATTGTTCGTTAGGCATAATTGCAGCTAGAAGCTACCAGCTGGAGTTGGAGCTACCAAGGAGCGAGAGGTGCAATTAAATTCTGCCTTGCTATGAAAACTAATTCTTTCTTTCCGCCCTCATCCATTCGCCAACTTGGACGGGTAAGACAACAACCAATAAACGACCAAACTGGTTGAGATATATCTATCATGAAGCTCTAGAAGACTACAATGGTAACCTTGTCAGGCATTATTGCATCTAGAAGATACCAGCTTGAGCTACCTGAATATGTGAAAACATAGGACACTATCGCCAATCGATAGCGGGTCTTTTTCAGGATTCGAAACTTGATTCTGGTTTGCTTCTCCGCCGCGAGGTGACAGTTTGCCAAAACGAACTCCTTTACTTTGCTAAGGCGTTCCCGAAGCTCACTATTCTTATGTTCGAGCCGTCCTACCTTGTCCCAAAGGGAGCGTACGATAGGATCCTCGTTCTGCTCTCGTTGTAGTTCAGCTGAAGATGCTCCGGACGGACCCGCAACCTGTGCCTCCAAATGGGATATAGACACTTTCCGATGAGCTGGGTTGATTCACAAGACCGTAGAAACTCTGCTTCAATATAACAGAGTTTCAAGAAGGGTACATAGTTTTGGTTGTAGTTTACGGTGACGTAGGCTAATCTTGTATAAACGGAAGTAACAATGGTAATTTATCTTATTTAGTTTCAAGGAAACAATATGTCGTTGTTCACAGTTTAGGCCTAAATTCTTCTATTTTGCATTTGCCTGGATTCGAGGGTATGAAGGATGGCTTGGAACCTTTCGTCCTCCTTCATAAGCTTGCCAATGCTGAGATGTTTTTCTGTCGTATTTTCTTGAATTCTGAGGTCTTCCTCAAGAAGTTGCTGAAGACCAGTTTCAAACCCGTACTTCTCCAGAGCGTTGGAAATGAAGGTTGTTGCGTTTATAGAAATAGATGTCGAGGTTTTCGAACGTGTTGCTTGGAGTCGAGGGTACGGTATTAAAGATGCCTGGGAACCTTTCGTCCTCCTTCATTAGCTTGCCAATGCTGAGATGGTTGTCTGTCGTAACTTCTTGAATTCTGAGGTCTTCCTCAAGAAGTTGCTGAAGGTCAGTTTCAAACCCGTACTTCTTCAAAGCGCTGGAATGAAGGTCGTTGCGTTTCTAGCAATAGATGTCGAGGTTTTCGAACGTGTTGCTTGCAGTCGGGGGACTATTTACCGCAGGCTTGTTTCATCTCTTGCCTGAAGGAGGTCTTGTCAAGAACTTAGACAAGCTGTAGGAACACTGTTTTATCGACGGTTAACCCTGCTAGCTTCAGGCTGAAGAGGATCCTTGCCAAAAAGGACTGCTGTGATAAATCTCAGCTGACATAGATTTTGGCGAGCTTTGACGAAAAATAATTGTTCCGACTCTTCTTGACGAGGTTCTTTTAAAGTGCAAGTACAAATTTGAGCCTGCTATACCTCTAACCAAACCCCATGGGGACTGTCGCTTAGCGCCGTATGTGTTTTAAACGTTTGTCGCGGGTAGTTCTTAAGTATTTTTCCAAAATGGTCCTGGCGGGCAGGTTGGCTGTAGGGGATGGTACTAACCTGAGAGAGAGTGACTTGAACAATCGTTTTGGTATCCTGATCCATGAAAGTCACCAAGCAGAAGGTGCAGTTACGTAAACTCGGGTCGGATCATTATATATCCGAGTAGCGTGTCCGACCGTTAAACCATCTCCCGTTACCTTTCAATGAAATATCGCGCTGCTCAATGAAATGTCAATTCTATGCGCTCGCCAGATCGGGTCTCGAGCGAGGGGGTGAATAATCGTGACATTCAATTTCTTTAGCTTCTTCGGCGCTGGTTCATCGGCTGAATGCTTGATAGATCCGTGGCAGTTCCTGGAAAACAGTGTTCAAATAGGTGTAATAAGCTGAATAACGCTATACGCAATGTTTACGAAGTACACGAATACAATTGTATTCCCATTAATTAGGCTGGATTAGCCGTTTTGAGATTGTGGAGTATTCAAACAGGTCAAGATATGTATTTCTACTCATGTACATGTAGTCTTGTTTTAGTTCTTTTTCCATCCAATCATTAACCTCTTTTTTTGATTTCCTGAAGAGTAGGTGGGACATTGGTCTTTTCACCATACTGTGCTATCCACTTTGCCATTTTATCTGCTTTCTCGTTCCCATGGATCCCAACATGGGTTGGAAGCCATTTTAGCAAGATATCTCTTCCAGAACTGATGATCTCCATTGCCAATACTTCTATATCTAGGACAGCTTTCCTTGCATTTTCACTTCCGTTTTTGATGCACATTAAGGCTGACAGGTAGTCACTACATATGACCACTCTTTCTTGATTATAGCACTGTTTCACATATTTCAGTGCTTCTTTTATAGCATTTAGTTCATATTAGTAGACACTAGTTAGACTTCGCACTTTAAATACAAGTAACACTTCACAAGATGGTTTATAAACTGTAAACTCAGAACCACCGCTACTTCGTTTTTATCCATCTTTACACATGGCATTGCACGGTTCAAGATGGGAAATTTCACGACTATGTATCGCACAAAAAAGATTTTGCTGTGACACTCTTTTTACATGATCCGTAAACTAGCACTCTATTTTGGACCCGTGTAGTTTTTCCTTATGATTTTCTATCAAGTTTTTGCAGAAGTGGAGCTGGAGTCTTGAGCTAATCACACACCCTACCAAAACTTTTGATGGCAGGTTGATTATTAGTTGTGTAGGGTTCGTCCGAGTGAATAGGTCGCATGGTCTTCTTGTTTTACATCTTTCTCTTCTGCGGGGGTTTTCAGTTTCTTCATAAAGCTGAAAGGAAAATCTCGTTGTCTCTGTTGAAGGGGGTATCCAGTTCAGTTCTAAGGGCTAGGATTGGGGTCGATTTAAGGCGGCTCCTATTACTCTCCTAAATATTTCGTTTAATGTATCAATCCTTTTGAGACGGGTTGTTGCTGCCAAATACTGCCAATCCATAGGAGACTGGATCATAGTCGACCCTTGATAGGATTACATTTTAAATGAGTTTTCTTAAAACCACTGGATGTGCCCCGTTTTTATTCCATGTTATCATGCTCTTGTCGTCGGGTTAAAATATTGTGTTTAGCGAAGGAGTGGGACATTATAAGCCTAGTTGAAACATGGAAGGATATGCCCATGGACTCAAGTGAATTCGAATGTCATTCAAAAGAGAGGAAGAAAAGCTCCAATGGAAGAGTTTACGGTGGCGTCGCATTGCTAATCAAGAGAGGAGTATTCAAAGCAAATACAAGATTGAAAAGTAAGTCAGAAAATATTGTTTGGGTAGCGAGCACTCTGGAAAGTAATGAAGTGTTGTTGTTGGCAAGTGTTTATTTACCCCCAGAATCAAGCAGTTACGCACACGAAGATACTTGGGATTTATTATGTTCGGAGATTAGTTTTTATAGGAAAAAGTATTCGGGTTGTCGTGTGATGATGCTAGGGGACTTTAATGCATACACGCGTGAAGACGAAGCATGTTATTGGTCAGGAAGAAAACTTGAGGAAATGGATAGGGGCGGGGATTGTGTGAATGAGAATGATAGTGTGCGAGGTATGGTGGAGAGGAGAAGTAAGGACCATAAAAGAAAAAGAAATAAATGGGGAGAAAATTTGTTGGATTTGTTAGGAAAGGAAAATTTGGTGATTGTAAATGGTAGAGTCGGGGAGGATTTTGAATTAGGTGGAAGTTTCACTTGTTTTTCGGGGTCACCGAGCGTGATAGATTATATTTTAGTTGAAACGTCTCTTTTGCCCGAGTGTAAAAATTTCAGGATTATGAATGTTATTGGATCAGACCACGTCCCTCTGGAGTTGGAAGTTGAGCTGCGATGTCATCGAAAGTCGCAACTCCAGAAAGGTAAACGAGAAAGGAGTGATGTACAAGTGTATAGGGCTATTTGCGTTAAGGATATAGAAGAGAAAGATTTTATTAGGGCACTAGGAGAAGTTCAGATGGAGTCTAGACTAGATGCATGTTATAATCTTGTTAGGGAAGACCGAGTTGAGGAAGCTGTTAATCATTTATCTCAGGTAATACAGGAAGCAGCAGAAAGTGTGTCAACGAGAGAAAATAATCCAAAGAGGAAGAGGAATAAAGATTTTTTTGATAGAGATTGTGAGGAGAAGCGAAGGGAAGTTGTGTCTGCATTGATAAAAGTGAAGGAGTCAAATGGAGAAGAATTGAAAAATAGGCTTATTGATTATAGAAGGATAAGGAAAGAGTACAAGAAGTTAGTTTCGCAAAAAAAGATAGAAATTGATAAATATAATCTTAGGTTAATAGAAACAAGTTATAAAGAAAAAAATAGTAGAAGATTTTGGAGTAGTATTAGGGAGGAGCTTGGATCTAGAGAAGGAAACCTCACACCAAAAGCGGAAACTTGGCCTGCGATACTCGAGAGAAAAGATGACGAAGCGATGAGGGAACAGATAGAGCTTGAAGAAATAAAAGAGAAGCTTAGAAGTGCAGATAAGATACCATTGGACGACGAGGACCTTCAGCTACTACAGCCGTTTAAAGAAGAGGAAGTTTGGACAGCAATGAAAACTATGAAAGGTGGGTCGGCGCCAGGGACTGATGGTATTCCCACTGCGCTTTGGAAGTGGGGTCGCGTTTTTTTGGTGCCGCTTCTGGCTTTGGTATTCTCTTCGATCCAGAAGAACGTAGTATGGCCAACCCAGTGGTGTATATCGGTCTTGGTCCCGATATTTAAGAAAGGGGACAAAAGTCAACATGGTAATTATAGAGGGATCCAGTTGGGAAATACGGTGAGTAAATTATTCTGTAGGGCAATAGACAATAGATTAAAAAGATGGTTAGAAAAGAAAGGGAATATAAGTGGATTACAGGCAGGATTTCGAGGGGGTTACAGTACACTAGACCAGATTTTTGTGCTAGATGTGTTAGTAAAGAAATATACAAGAAAGAGAACGGGTCGTTTGTTTGTAGCGTTCGTAGACCTTAAAGGTGCGTTCGATAACGTAAGTCGTAAGTTACTGGTGGAGGCTTTGTTGCAGCTGGGATTACCCACTGGATTTATTTTGATTGTGTGTGAAATGTAAGAAAGGGAATATAAGTGGATTACAGGCAGGATTTCGAGGGGGTTACAGTACACTAGACCAGATTTTTGTGCTAGATGTGTTAGTAAAGAAATATACAAGAAAGAGAACGGGTCGTTTGTTTGTAGCGTTCGTAGACCATAAAGGTGCGTTCGATAACGTAAGTCGTAAGTTACTGGTGGAGGCTTTGTTGCAGCTGGGATTACCCACTGGATTTATTTTGATTGTGTGTGAAATGTATACATTGGTAAAAGTTGTTGTACGGGTGATGGGTAAAATTTCTAGGAGTGTAAGATCATACGTAGGCGTGAAGCAAGGTTGTACGCTATCACCAAAGCTGTTTAGTTTGTTTTTGAATGATATTGAGAAATTTATGGAAGAGCGAGCGGCACCAACGATAACGCTTCGTGCTACAATGCTATGCTTGCTACTGTTTGCAGACGATATTGTTCTGATTGCAGAATCCGAACAGAAACTGCAAAAGCTACTACAGTTTCTGGGTGAGTATTTGGATAAAAAACGACTTGAGTTGAATGTAGATAAGACAGTAGTAATGATATTTAGAAAGGGAGGGAAAAGACTAGAGAATCCGGAATTCGTGTTTAAGGGGAGAAAAATTGAGGTTAAGGAAGAATGGATGTATTTGGGATGTAAGATGAGTGCACGTGGGGGACCAAGTCAACATATAGAATATTGTGTTACGAAAGGTAAAAGGTGTGTAAGTATGTTGCATGCTAGTAGTTTGAGAAATAGTAGTAATGTAAGAATGGTTAAAGAAGTATTTTTTTTCGAAAGTAGTGCCGATAATCCATTATGGAGCAGAGATATGGGGATATGCAGTAGCTGGGAAATTAGATAAGTTGCAATTAAATTATTTTAAAAGGATCCTAGGTGTAAATAATAGAATTAATGGTCTAGTGGTGAAGGGTGATTTAGGTCTATTGTCATTAAGGAGTAGGAGGTTGGCAAGCATGGTAAATTTTTGGGAAAGGATTTTGATTATGCCTCAATCAAGACTATTAAAGGAGGCATACCTAGAATCATTGTGTGATGGAAGGAAGCAGTCTTGGGCATACCAGATTAAGTGTATTTTAGATAATACAGGTTTAAGTAATTTGTGGAACGAAGGGGAAGGTCCAGGATGGGAGTTAGGAAGAGTGACTAGAGTAGTTAGACAGACACTTCAAGACCAAGAAATACAGACGTGGTTATGTGAGGTGAGTAAGTCTGAATCTCTGAGGTTGTACGCTGGGTCAAAAGAGACATGGGGGGAGGAAATTTATTTTAAGGCAGGGTTAAGTAGGGAAGAGTTGGGTTTGTTAATAAGTTTGAGGGCTGATGGGTTACCGCTCGGTGCAAGAAGAAAATATATGGGTAAAAAAGAGGAAAGATCGGGTCCTTACTACTTCTGCCCAATGTGTGGAGAAATGAATGAGGATGTATGCCACCTTTTGTGTGATTGTATAGAGTTGCGGGAACTAAGGGAGGAGATTTTCGGGGTGGGGGGAAATGATAAGAAATGGATTATTAAAATGATGGGAAGTAAAGATTTTAAAGAAATAAGAAATGTAGGGAAGTTCCTCAAGTTAGCTTTGAAACACCGGAAAGATTTCTTTTGATGAGAAAGTTGTGTTTATAGTGTTTATAAAGTATTTAGTGTAATTATACGTATGCCAGATTGTTGATTTTTTGTATTGTTTTGTTGCATGATGGCCTGATGGCTTTAATGTGCAAATAAATCATTCATTCATTCATTCATAGATAATCAATATTTTCTCCACAGATAACTGTCCGAAACGGCGTACGCGCGTCTGTAGTCCTCTCATAGACTTATTCATCTGTTTTCGTCTTGTACAAGAAGTTTTCGTCTTGTACGAAAACTTCTCCTACTCCACTGTTTTCGTCTTGTACTGTTTGTGGTTAAAAATAAATTGTTATTATTATATGTGCTTTCCAAGTGAATTTTTGGTCAAGTATCAGACCCAAGTACTGCGGTTGCTCCCTACAGGTATTAATTCATCTTCTATGGATATGCGGGGTTCGGGATTGGTCAACTGTTTTCTTGTCGAAAGGTACTGACTCGTTCTTTTGTGTAGAGAAAATCTTATAATTTGCTAATGCCCATACTTTAAGAATGTTGGTTTAGGCATATGCTCTGATTTCTACTGAATCTTTCCCATCAACTGCTATTGATATGTCGTCAGCGTATAGGAATAATTTGGTTTTGGGAACAGAATCAATGTCGATATCACTAACACAAACAGCAATTAGAAGGGCAATAAGCACTCCACCCTGCGAGATACTGTATTCTGGAGCCTGACGACCTGTAACGTTCCTGTCAAAAAAATTCCCAGCAACCGTAGAATATCACATGGGACACCAGGCACCAGGGGCGTCACTATGGGGGGGGGAGGGGGGGGACTCCCCCCCCCAAAGGTCTTGAGAAAGTACTTTCGTCGGGCGAAGCCCGGCGAAAGTTCACTTGTTTGTCGGCGCGAAGCGCCGGCGAACACAGAAGAAATGAAATTTTGTATGCTTTTGTCGGTCGTCGGTTGACTCGTCGGCACATCAGGTTATTTTATACGCAAGAAATAAAACCCTGCAAACACTTGTCGGGCGAAACACTGAAGAAATCGTATTCTGCATGCTTTTGTCGGCTTCTCTTCGGCACATAGGGTTCTTTTTATACATAAGGAATACTGGAGGAATACAAATTTTGTATGCTTTTGTCGGGCTTCGGTCGACTTGTCGGCACATCGGGCTCTATTTATACGTAAGGAATCAAATTCTGCGAACTTCGTCGGTCACACGCTAGAAGTTCAAGTCTCGTCGGCACAACGGGTTATTTTTAAACGTAAAAAATCAAATTCTGTAGAGTCTAGTCGGGCAAAACACAGAAGAAATCAAAGGCTGTATGGATTTGTCGGGCGTCGGTATTCTCGTCGGCACTTCGGGTTCATTTTACACATAACAAATCAAATTCTGTAAACGTGTATCGCTCGCATCCTGAAAGTTTAAGTTTCGTCGGCACGTCGGTTTGTATTTAAACGTAAGAAATAAAGTTCTTCACAGTCTTGTCGGGCAAAACACAGACGATATCGAATTCTGAAATACTTTTGTAGGGCGTCGATATTCTTGTCCTCACATCGGGTAATTTCTATACGTAATAAATCAAATTCTGCAAACATTTTTCGGTGCAAATTTTTCCGAAAAAAGACAGATTTAAAAAAATTTCGCCTGCGGCGCTTGGTTTAACTTGTTCTGGGTACAGTCGTTGGAAGCTTCGCTTTTTAGCGAAAGTTTGAAACGAAAGCCTAGTATGTGAATTTCAATATATGAATTTACGTCAAAGGGACAATCTCAACTGATGCATTACCGTTAGTTTTACACAAATTTCGCCTGCGGCGCATTTTGTAGTATTCTCTAATCAGGAAGAATGGTGTTTCACTTACTTGGCATTTTAGGATTGTAATTCCTGGGGGTATGAAACACTTGTATGGTAGGTACAGCTAAATTTTTCCGGAAAAAGGCAGATTTGACAAATTTCGCCTGCGGCGCATAGTTTAACTTGATCTGGGTACAACCATTGGAAGCTTTCGCTTTTCAGCGAAAGCTGAAATGAAAAGCCGAATATGCGGATTTTAATATACGAAATTACATTAAAGGAAAAACCTCTAACTGATGCATTATAGTTAGTTTTAACCCGGTTCTATTCTATGCTGGTGTACGCCGTTGCCGCGAAGCGGCAACGGCGTTTTTTGTCGGCACATTTTTTAGTCCGTCGGCACAATCTGGACGTCCCCCCCCCAAAGGTAAAAGGCTAGTGACGCCCCTGCCAGGCACTTTGCACTTTTCAAGGAGATGCGGGATACCAGCCTTGTGAAATGCTGAATTAATATCAACGAAAATCATATACAAAAGTTTCCCTTTCTTATACTCTTTCCTAATTGCGTGCTCCAGCTTTTTTTTTTAATTGCCGCGTAGTGTCTTTTCCGTTCTTCCTGTCCAGTGTGATTTGGCCAGGTGACTAGGCTTCCACTTTCCCTCGGTGACGCCAACGGTCCTAACATTGATTATTTTTTCAATGACCGACCTACATATTTAGCGTCACGTACACTTGCCTCTATCTCTACATTAAATTTTTTTCATATTCTTTCTCATTTCCTCTTTTTCGTTTATTTTTCATTTGACCATATTCATCATTTCTTTAAAACATTAAAATTCTCTTTACTTTTTCATTATTTTCACCTTTAATTTTTGCAAACAAAAGAAACTATTAAAAATCAAAATCAATGAAAAGCATTAAAAAAGATTAATGTAACATGAAAACGAGTCAAACACACACAAAAAACTACAAAAAAATAAAAAATAACAGCACAATCCATGTTAAATTATGGCTCTCTGCTTGATATCTTTACGTTTAACTGTTTCCGGAACCGAGATTCTAGTATACTTGTAGCGTGTACCCGAGCGGTTGGTACATACGGAACTATACCGGTACTCTGATATTAATCCTCGAAGGGTTGGTTCGTAACTGTGGAGGGGGAAGTTCGGACGGTAGGTCCTGGGCTGGGTCCTACATTCAATAGACAGTGTTTAGAAATCACACTTACGTTTAATATTGAAGTTCTGCATACATCTGTTAATCCATCCTTAATCACTACTGACTTCTCACTCAAGACTGACTTAATGATACATATACATTGATCCTTATATGTCACTTTTTTATTAAAACAGGCACTGCGTGAGAAAATGCTACTATGTAAGAAAAAGTGCTTTGAGAAAAAGTACTCCGAGAAAAGTACTCCGAGAAAAGGCATTATTGCGAGAGTTGTTCTGAACATTTGGAATTAAATGTTTCGTGTCGTTACACCCACGCCGAGAGGTGCCCTTCCGCCATAGGGCACACAACTGTGGTGGCAAAAACAACTACATCAAAAACAAGACTCGAGTTCTTTTACAATAAAAAACAAACACACCAACCTCCCAACTTTACAACTTTACACTAAATCAAAAATTCTATTTAAATTTCCCCATAAACAAACAAAATGATTTCAATGTGCTCTATTATTACCAAACATCGGTAAATAGAACACCTTGAAATCTTTCCACACTCAAACAAACATTTAAAATATTTGATTTGAGGTTTGATTTTGAGATTTGACCGAAGTCCGAAGTGGGGGTAGGATCCTGGCTCGTTGTCGGGGTAGGATCCTGGTTCGTTGTTGGGGTAGGATCCGGGTTCGTTGTCGGGGAAGGATCCGGATCGACAAAAAGAGGAGGGGGGAGGTTTTCGTTGCAGTTGGTATCTGCCACATGAACTGGAGCTGGAACAGCATTCAGCCTGAAAAAGAAACTGAATAGAAACATTTTTTGCTGTCTCCGTAAAATTTAAGCGTAAAATTGTCGTAAAACACCATCTTGCATGGATTCAAACTTCTAATACTTAAAGCGAAGAAAATGTTGCTCAGACTTTGGATTTATAAATGTAACTTATGTTGGATTATTTACTGTAACTATGATTTTAAAAATATCGTTTTCGGCATCGATATTTGGTCCGTTACGATATCGAATATCGCCCAACACTAACCTCCGCCTTCTGTTGTGTATAGTCTGTCTGGGTACTTTCGTATCCTTCTTTCGAAGATAATGAAGCCTAGTATTCCTCCTATCTCCTCCCTCATCACCCCCAGGGAGATCTAGATTATCAGCCATGAAGTTTTGTGTTTCTTGTCAGGATTTTTGTTTTCATCACTTTCATCAAAGTTTCTGTTGCGCTACCGCATGTTACCGAATTTGGGAAATTGAGCAAAATGGCGTGTGCTGCAATTATGTTTAAAGAAGACTATGAGAGTACAAAGCAAGTGGTCCCAGTGAGCTTCATAAAAAAGTACAGTGCTGAAATGTTTTCCAGTGAAAATCTTCCCCGTATCACCTGGGTGTGGTGGAATGGACTGAAAGACATTGACTGCTCAACTGCTGTTCGAACCATGTCCATGGACGATTATGATAGATTTGAATGAAAGTATGGCCGATAAGAGCCAGCCTGGCTGGTATAGAGGTATTGTGTTTTTTACTGGGAGTGCCCATGACTGCCTTGAGTATGTTGATGAAAATAGGATGACTAAGGCTCCAAAATTTAATGATAGTGAGAAGATTAAGAGCATCAAGAACCCTGAAAAAGCCTGCACCTCTACAAAGTTGCCGGGAGGTACTGAGAAGGCTAGGTCAGGAACTATTTCAAAGGCTCAGACCAAAGCTGCAGTACAAAAACAGTCTGAAAAGCGAATGGCCAGCTTGTTTGACACATTGAACAAC
This sequence comes from Branchinecta lindahli, assembly GCA_023053555.1. Lineage (NCBI taxonomy): Eukaryota > Metazoa > Arthropoda > Branchiopoda > Anostraca > Branchinectidae > Branchinecta > Branchinecta lindahli. The sequence continues at coordinate 5,829,276 of JAKZAO010000002.1, forward strand.
AAGGAAAAGGTATGTACTATATTCCTGATTTCTGCGTGGAAGTTATTAGTACAAGAGGGGTACCTGACCTAGTTTTACGCAATGAAAATGCTAAATCGAAATTTCCATGCTAGGCTATCCTGACAGTCAAGAAGCAAACTCTGATTTTTTTTCGAACAGTTATGTCCCTAAATATTACAATTATTTGTCTTTTCTTTGTTTTGAACATGGTTTTAAATGGGATTTTCTGGTTATTAGCTCTATTACCTCTATCTTTTTCATCACTTTGATGAAATCACTTGATGATCACTGGAAAACACCATTTTGTTGTTTTCCCGCATCCGGTACAATTTCCGCTGTCGACCATACTTGAAATTAGAAGGGATGAAATTTAAAAAATTCGCTTCTGAAACGCCTTAAGAAATACATTGCGTCTGTACATAAGGGCTAAAAAGTAAAACCAGTAAAATTCAAGCATCGAACTCTAAAGCTCTGACATTACTCTGAACCGTTTTGTTTACATTCTCTCAATCTTTTCACTACCACCGTGTGAATTCCTCTTTCTTCTTTGATGCATGAAGAAATTTCAGATAAAGATTACGTCCATGCTTATCTAGTCGATCGGCTTCTAGAAGCGGGGTCTCACAGATTCCACACTGAAATTCTAAGGAAAATAATAAGTAAATGGGTGCGAATTATGATCCAAAGCAACTTGAATCTTCTGTAAAACAGGGATTTACGGACATGTTTGCGACAAGGGACTATCGACTTTTAGCGCAGAAGAAATTTTCAGGACGGATTTGACAAAGGTAGAGCTTGATGGCGAAAAGGTTTACATTAATGAATGGGTTTGGGTGTATACTAACCAAAACCGACCGTCTGATTCATGACTGTGCTCCTCTTGTCCCGTCGCGATGAAAAATAACAATGGGAGACTTTTGTCCATTAATCGCAAATTCCTCGAACAGCTCAAGTTAAAAAGGGCACCTAATTCTAAACTATTCGGATCGATTTCAGGGTAATGCAAGGTATGAACTTTCAATATTATCTAAACTATTTTCTGAAAAAAGAATTGCAACGTTCTTGTCCGTTTGAGACAACAATGCCTATCCAATAAGCAATGGGCAAAGTTGGAAGCTAACGCATGACATGCATGGCAAGACCATCAAATGCGTCCTGAAGTGCACACAAATGGTTCCTATTTTGATCAAAACAATCCATTTCTGTTGCATGTAACTCCTGTGGATGAAACATTTTCTTATGACTAACGTATTTCCTTGGTCAAGCTAGACCGCCCAATACCATCCGGTATCAATCCGGCTTTTAATGACTGAGACGGATTAGACAACCAGTTGGAAGGGATTCATGATGCAGCGTGCACTCGTTTGTTATAAACATATATTTGATTTTCTAAACATTTATTTGATCTGTCAAATCACTCAGAATACCACTTCGTTCATTCTGGCGAAAACTACAGCTCCATTTGTTTACAGTCTTTCGGGCTACGGCGATTTGAATTGACAACACTGCGTTCTTTCTACCAACACATGCACACCATGAAGTGTTCGAATTTTGCAATAAGCTGTTGGGATGACGAAGATTTCTACCTTAATCAGCAGATTGTCTACATGCTTATTTAAAGAGCACCGGGGTGGAAGCATTGAATCTCCCAGACAAGACAACTATTAAACACTCAAAAATTGTGACAGTGTCATTAAATTGGAAAGAAAATAGAACATAGATTATTATTAAGACAGTCACAGATTTGTACATGTCTACACTTTTAAAACATTTGCGATGAATGGTCAGGTTGTATACGAACCCTGTATTCTAACACACCGTCTCTCGGCCTCCATTTCCTACAAAGTAAAGATGAAGTTTCAGTATCTACAGATCGTAGGAATCGAAACATTTTCGTAACTTAGTGCAGAGTGGATGGCTTACATTACCTATGTGCGTTGTCCGAAATGTACTTACATCACCCTATGTGCGTTGTCCGAAATGTTTGGTTATGAGACTAGTTCTCTTGCAGCTTAGACCTCCGCCAAAAGTATCACCAGAAGAGATCAGGAAATGACTGAACTAGAAAGGGACAAATGAAAACAAACACTGTTTGTGGAATTACAACTCACCTTACCTTCAACAAGGCTTCAGGCAACCCAGAATTGTGTTGCGAGAGCAACACTTTGGTTTTGTCGTGTTTTCTTTGTTCCTAGCACCCCGATTTCAGCTTATTCCTAGAAAGGGGTAAGGGTGTAATCTCTGCGTTTTTTACGGAAAGTGTGGACCTTAGGCCGGATTGATGAATATGACATTAAATTTTGGCAATCTCCGTAGAGCTCTTGACTGGGGCCAAAAAGGATGGTTTTTGCTAGTCGACGAGCTACAGCCAACGGTGTGTGAAGTGAAGTGGAGTTGTATAGCCTATGTCAGAGAGGGTTATCTGAAGTAGTTCACCACGTCTTTCGTTTCATTAAACCACGTTTTTGCTTTCGAGTGGAAAGCTCCGTTCTAGCAGGCAAGCAGACAGGCACCAGTTTCAAATTAAAGATGGACTAAAATCTATAAGTGCTAAATACGTGCGGCAGTTCCCCGGCCCCACAGCCAATACATCTTTGAGTGATAAATAGAAAATTTACGGAAACAAAAAAGTGGCATTTTCCCACGGGTCCGAAAGTGCTGGCATCTAATGTTTCTATCCATTTATGTTCGTGATTTCTGCTCACATTATCATTCCTTTTCTTACACTTGGGATTGAACAAGAGAATTGGTATTCTCTCATTTCCAAAGAAATTAGAGCTTGTCCTTCGCTCCTTTCTAAGTGGTTACATTAGAAAGTTGGCCTACGGCAAAAAGACAACTTTGAAAGACAACTGTAGAACCAGTTTTTCTTAATTTTCGGAAAACCATTACGATGGAAGAACATGTTACAGGAAGAACAGAAGGTTGACACATTTTTCTTGGCAAGTATTTGATAAGTAAATTTTCATAATACTGTTGAAGCTGAATTTTGCATCTGCCGAACAGACTGCTGTAGTGGCTGGTCCAATCATCCATAGTCAGTGTAGAAGGAGGAACAGCTGAATATGTACAGATTGTAGAGATCCGCCGGTGCTCATGGCTCAAGATAATCTTTAGTTGTACTGCCTCTGCAGTAGTGACTTGGCATCTGAGGAAGGCTATGTGAAATCTCTGTTTCTAGCAACTTCACAGTCTATCCTGGAAGAGTAGACTCAATCAAGGAAATGCTGGTTGGAAGTCTAGGAATATTTTGCACTGTAGCTTAATATCCGTCAATTTAAGAGTATCTGTTCCTCAGCAATCTGTTTGAACCAGTGGACAACAAATGTGTTATGTTAAATTTCGTTAATTGTTTACTCGATTATACCTCGTGGATGTTATCCGTATACTCCTTCAGTTATGGTGCAGTAGGACTTTCTCTGCTTGTCCTCTTGATAATTTGGAGCAGCGATACCCGTAGAGCCTTAAAAGCCCATATGCGTATTGGATCTGGCCCGGGGGCTGAGCCTCCTTTTCACCGAACAATTCGCCCTTTTCCAATCGAGCGCTCCTAACAGATTAAAGTCCGATTGGGGGACAGCACTGAGTTGACGGCGCAAACTCACAACCCAAAACAAGCGTTGAAACTGAAGGATTGATAGAGAAAAGGCTAAGAAAATTAACCATTAACCAAGCTTGAAGATTTGATATCAAGATGTGGCTGTGAATATTATTGTTAAAGAGGCTTTTTTTTATTCTGGTTAGAATCTTTGCATTTGATTTTGGTTGAAGCTAAGCTAGTTCTATTGTAGGTCGATTCTGTCAGATTCTGTCAGGAAAGAATATCCAGGATGAGATGAACTAAGTGGTACTAAGCCATGTCAAACATTCCATTCATACTTTTTCCATAAGCTTGTCATATCTCCTCTATATTCATTATAGTGATTATCAACCTTGTCACCTTAGTTCTCTTTATGCAACAGATCAGGTTTCTGAGAAGCTTATTTGTCCGAAGACAAGTTTTTCAAATTTTGCTAAGACCGTCTTTCAAGCCAAGGGACATGAAAAGAAGCTAAAAACAGCTAACGCCTTTTATTTTTTGCTGTAGCATAAGGTAAAACAATGAAATTTGGACAGATATTTCTTTTTCTTCTTTGACTTTCGTGAGGACAGCGTTGCCGGTATTGTTTCGCGAATTAGGTTTGTTGAAAGAGCAGAATGTCGGACGTTTTCTACGAGAATAAAAGGGTTCTGGCGTTTAAGGGATGCCCCTCTGCTTTTGTGTTCGAACAGGGAGTAACCATCTCGAACAGCTATCGGAAATTCACCAAAATGTCCGATGGATAACCATCTCGGACAGATCACAAAATGTCCCGATGAAAGGAATGGGTTCAATTGAGAAAATGTGAGATCGATTAGGCAGCATCTCGGTCGGCATAGAAACTTCAAATACCAATAAAAAACAGACACTAGAAAAACTGTTGCAAACTTCGAACTTTAGAAAAACAAGTCATTTCATAGCCCAAGACCATGTCCGCGGCTTTACTCCACCTGAAGAGTATCGCGCGTTTTGTGAGATACGATACATCTACGTCCATATCTACTGGTTTTAAAAACGGCATAAAAATTCAAATACGAATAAAAAACAGACACTAGTAAAACTGTTGCAAACTTCGAACTTTACAAAAACAAGCCACATCATTCGTCATCTTTAGCCGAAGACCGTGTTTGCGGGTTTACTCCACTTGAAGACCATCGCGCTTTTTGTGGGACTCGATATCTACCGGTTTGAAAGACAACACCAATCACTTCAACAAAGACAATCGTCTTGGATGATCAGAGTCTGAAGATGGATTAGGCAGCAATCCTGACGGCAAAAATAAAAATCAAATACGAAAAAAAACAGACAATAGTAAAAATTCGAACTTTACAAAAACAAGATCTCACAAGATCAGTTTCGTTAAGCAGGAGAAGGAAGGAATACATTCGGTAATCTTAAAGGCTTCGTTTAAGAAGATTCGTACTCAGGGTAAGAGAAATGATCACCTGGACCCTGCTCATCCACAATTTGCTGAAAGATTGGTGGTAGGCACAAGACATGCATTTCACTGAGACAAATATTGGATGTTGTCCAGTTCTTCGATATAGTCCTTTCTTCTCCTGCTAAAAAAAAAAAAATTACAGCGTAATACCGGCACAACCAATCGCCTTTCCTTCTCTTTATCTGTGATCTATTTTGCTTCTCGCTCCGCCATTTTTTCGTACTCACGAAATCCGGCAGTGGAGGGGGCATTCTCTTTTTGGCGACGTAGCTGGAAGAAGTAGCTGATCTTGCAGCACCTTCCGGTCTTTCGTTTGTGTGGTAGTGCACTTCACCTTTTTGCTGGATACAGATTTTGCACGGATTTCATGGCCTGGACTAAGTACTTTCGCCAGAGGAAGGCACATTCCAATAGACTCCATGGAGCTATTGAGTACATCCATGGCCGAATGTACGACAACACGAAGACTCCATGGAGCCATTGCGGTGATCCAATGGACGGATCAACTGACTTCGACATATTAGTCGGTAGTGAGGTGAACGAAGCATCGTTTACGTCATTTACTGATTGTGCTTCGGTAACACTGGGTAACACATTGTGCTTCCGGCATAGTTCTACGGAGGCATTAACATCCTTCCAGACTCTGAAAAGTCCATGGAGCTTTATACCCGTCGGCAAAATACCTTCCCCGCATCTAAGAAACTCTGCTACATCATCCGGGTCTATCCTATTCTTTAACGCACTCAACAAAGCCGCATCGTCCACGAACGGTTGCTTATATATTCCTGTAGGTGTTTCGCAGCTGAAAGTAGAAAAAATTAAAGCTAAAAGTCATAGCAATCGGGTCCTTTTTTCACGATTTTTCGTTTTGATTGTGATTGATAATGATTGTGACCGGACCGAAAGAAAACAAAATCTTCCTTTCCGGTAGTCAGTATAAGAAAAATGTTCACGGAAAAGAATGGAAATAATGAACACTCAAGATAGTTTTAGTTCCATTAATCGAAAAAAGCCGTCGGATTTATTTTATTACGGCAGGAGCTCTAATGAAATTAAAATCAAATTACCCGAGGAGGGAACTTGGCACCTAGAGGAGACTCATTTCTTCTTTTCCTCTAATGAAGAGATATACGTTCTGGTTTAAATTAGCAACACTATAACGTGTATCTATCCTGAAGATAAAATGATGTTTCTTCTTCTCGTATATGTGGTTTGATTGTCCTAACTATTATTGTATTTAACGTATTATACTTACATTTAACCGAGTATAGACGGGAGGATCGGAACGTCCAGACTTTCAAAGGGAAATTGGTCATCGGCATCCTCCAGGCTCTCCTCCCCACTCTTGCTTAGTAGCGAATAATCCACTACATCGGGGTTCCACGGGTAGATTCCGCAAACTCTAAATCCGCTTTGCAGGATCTCCAACAGATTTATTCGGTCAAAGCAAACTTGATACTTGATACTTACTTTATCAATAAACACAATTTTAACTCTCTACTATTAACATCTACTGCACGAATGGATAAACGTACGTTTTTGCTGGCGTGCAGTGGTAAAAATTAGCCATTATAACACCAACAGACAACATAATAAATAACTAATAAAAAAAGAAAGAAAAGAAAAAACAGACCACAAGAAAAACAGACCAAACTCCTTCACATTATCACCTCCAAAATAAACATATACCCCAACAAACCTACTCCCTCCCTGCCACCCCGACCACCCATCCACCGATTCCTCCCTACCACCCCCTACCCCCTCAAAAATAGAAACATGTTTCAACCATCTTTATTAAATATTCTTTTAATTTTCTCTTAAACTCTAAAAGATGCTCAGCCGCCCTGATGCTCACTGGTAGAGGATTCCAGACTGCACTTCCAAGAAACCGCAATCGAAATTCTGCTCTTAAGCTAAATCACCAATTTATCATTATTCCTCGTATCATATTCATGAATATCACTGTTATCACGGTAAGTATCACGAAAAACACTTGGGACTAGATTGTGCACGCACTGGAAAACGAAAATCCCGTAGTTGGTCCACATTGAGCAAATTTAAAGACTTACAACAAGCACTTGTATCGTTCACATCCTTGGCATACTTGCCTATGATCCTCAAGGCCTTGTTCTGAAGAATATGAAATTACTGTAAAAATTGCTGCTCTAGATCAGACAGTCATATGAGGTATATGGGTAAACAATGCAGTGATAAATCATTAATAGAATCGTACACATGATAAAGCAAGGGACCTAAAACTGAACTTTGCGGTACTCCGCATTTTAGTCGATAAGAAGACAAAGTCACATCATTGAGTACTACACGCAGGGATCTTCCAAGCAGATAACTTTCAAACAGCTGTAAAGAAGTGCCACGAATTCCCTGACACTTGAGTCGGTCAAGCAAAATCTTGAAATCTACAGTCTCGAGTGCCTTCCTGATATCAGTGAAAGTTGACATCGGTAAGTACCCTTTATCCAACGCACCACTAACACATTCCAATAGATGCTGCAAGGTATGAGTTATGGAGTATCCCTTTCGGAAACCAAATTGGGTATCACTTAATAATTCATCATCCTGGAGAAGATCATAAAGGCGTTTATGGACGACTTTTCTAATATTTTTGCAAAAAGAGGTAAGATCGATATCGATTGCCAGTTTTCAATATCTTTCTTGCAGCCACCCTTGTGGAGCTGTTCAGGGAACTTACCCTTTTCTAGAGAAAGGTTAATAATAAAAACCAGACAGGGTAGTATGTAACCTAAAATCGGTTTAAGCCCTCGAAGAGACAAACCATCCACTCCAGCTGAATTAGACTTCAGCGACTTCACAATTTTACTCACTTCATCACTGGTACACAAATTAAAATTCATTTCCAGAGTCACCTCTTTCATCACGAATATTACTACTCTGCATTTCTTGATACTGGTCATGCACACTAGCTTGCACGTCAGGACTAATATTCGAGAAAAATCAACAAATTTATTTACAATTGCACTTTTATCATCACGGTCGCAACCGCTTAAACACGCTTCTTTATTCCTCTTATCTCCTTTTTCACTAACAAGATCATTTATTGTCCTCCATGTTGCCCGGTGCCGGCTGGTGCCGACCGGCACTGGACTCTTATATTGAACTTATTAATTCGAAAAGAGGAGCGGCTTTTGGAAACGAGAACAAAAAAAAATGACTTTCAGGTCCCAAAAATAATTTTGATTTCGGAAGCTAGTACGCCAGCTATCCGGTGCGCTGGTCAGCATGGACGTACTGACTGAACTGTAAACATAAGCACATTCTAAATCGTATTACTAGAGCCTCTGTTCAGTGCATTGAAATTTCAGATGTAAATATATAAGCTGCCTATTCCCTAGCCTTTTCCGTTAAACTTTAAAGTTTAACCGAAAAAGGCTAGGATATGACAATCTAGTTACCTATCACCTATTTACTTAAATTGGCTTGAAGACCCGCTGAAAATGAGTTACTTCGTTGTTCCGCTATTCACGAATAATCGATTTTCAAATAATAGTAGAATTTCCGTGTGATTTGTGATGCCTCTATGCGCTTGTATTTTTGTTGTATGCCTTACGAGAAAGATTTAACCGAAAAGGGCTAGGATAGGACAATCTAGTTACCCATCACTTATTCACTTAAATTAGCTTGAAGACCCGCTGAAAATGAGTTACTTCGTTGTTCCGCTATTCACGAATAATCGATTTTCAAATAGTGCAATTTCCGTGTGATTTGTGGTGCCTCTATGCGCTTGTATTTTTGCTGTGTGCCTTACGAGAAAGATTTATCATTTTTTTTTGTTCAGGCACTAAGCAATCTTCACCAATCTCATCAATGCCCACTGAAAGGCCGCATTTGTGTTGAGATTAAAATTTCCGGCGTCATAGTAGAATTTATGCTGTGGGGACGGCTGGAGATATTCTGAGCATCATAACTAGAGCAGATAGTGGAAAATCAAAAAATCACTTTGCAGAATAATTCAGTGTATCCAATTAAATGACACACAAATGATGTTCCCTTTGCTATTCTCAAATTTGACGCTTATAAAAAATCAGAAATTGCATTTCTTCGAAGTTCATTCACTAAATTCCTCTGTGTTTTAAATAGGTCAAATGATTTATCATTCCGATCATCTAAATATCTCTCATATAGCCTGTTACTCAATTCTATTTTATCAGTTATTTCCATCGACATCCATGGCTTTCGTGGAACAAGTTTTTTTGATTTTATAGCCTTTCAAGGGCATGCTCTTCCATAAATAGGCAAAATGGAGCTCCAGAGTGGATCAGCGTGCCTCCTGCACTTATTGCTCTGTGATGAGCAACAGCAAAGACGGAAGTAGGCGGCTGTCGTTTCTGTCGGCTCCGTTTTGTCGGGTATTCCAAGTCGCTGCATGGGACTCGAGACGGAGGTTCTATCTGACAATTTGTTCTTGGTGCGAGGCAGCGGCAAATGTTATCATCTTTTTTGCCGGAAACGAAACGAAAACACACTGTCAGTCGGTGTTTAGCTTACGGTTTAGTAACAGTACCTAAAAACTGGCACTCCGGCGATTCAGCTCTAAACTGGAACTGGAACAATATGCCTCTTCCATTATTGTCGGTGAAGTTAAAGAATGGTCTGGCTTTCAATACATGACAAGTTTTGAGACATCTTGTTCTGTGCCGTAGTAAAAAAAAATGAAAGAAAAATGGCCCAGTGTGGCTCACCTCTATACGATATTAGAATCCGAAGTCAACTAGTCTATTTACATCCAAATCACAGAAAAATAAGCAAGAATGGCAAGATTAAATTTGGTCACTGCAAAATAATCTCAACTATACTGGTCTGTGTACAAACACATCGCCAGAAGTATGTAGAACATGTTAAATGAGAAATAGACAGTCTAAGAATACAACTAAAGCATAAAACAATACAAAGCATTTTTTCAAAGTAAGGTAAGAGGTGGTAGAAAGAGGCTGCAGTAAGCTTCATGGACATTTGTTCGAAGAAGTTGCAGTCCCTCTTGACCTGGACTACTTCAACGGACGACGGAGGAACAAAGGCAACTAGGTCACACACTTGGATGTTGCAGATACAAAACAGACCCTGAATCTGGTAAAAGTAGTCATGTTGTCTCTTAAGCACTAGTTCATCCGATCAACCTCAAGGTAGAAATTCTTGTTTCTTGAGGCAAAATTACGAATGCTTCCACCTTTCTTGAAAAGTGAGAATGGGCATTTAATTTCGACCAAGGTTAATACACTGTCTTTCAACACCACCCTATCCGGACTACCTCCAAATATGCCACAAATCAGCATGGGATGCACTCCTCATAGTGCAGCCAATGCCGAACGGATGATGCAGTAAAAAACTTTCGTTTTTGTTCAAACACCCTGGGTGTTGAGCCCAGAGATTTCTGTTTGCAGATACCGCCAAACATAGATGCTGTGATGCGAAAAGCCCTGCACTCAAACCACTTCGTATTCACTTCGATTTGCTTTGCTGCCTTAAGTGATAGAGAGACTAGATCATCAAACACTTGTTTTTGCCGTTTATCCAGGTCACTTACAAATGGCGTTGCTAGATAATAAAGATCGGGGTCAAACCTTTCAAACGAGGCCTGAATGACAGGAAAGTTCGATTCTTTCCTAACTGAAAATGTTGGAAAGCCCGCACTTTCAGGCAAGTCTATAACTGGGAGTCCTAGTCCTTGCCTTTTCATGTTGGGTTGTGGCCAAGCACACTACTTCCCAACTGTGATTTAAAGGTTTGTCAGGGTCATGTTTTTTAAACTAAACTTCACCAAAAAGAAGTGGGTCGTCTGATGTCGGCTTCCGCACGTGCCACATTTTTAGCCGAGAGGTAAAAGTGACATGACTAAACTTAAAAACGCCAATGTATACAAGAAGCCAACACAGTGTTTTCAATCACCATTGGCGCCACCTGGGCAGCTGCCCAGGTGCAATTCTCTCATCCGGAATTTCTTCCAGTACCACATGTGGATACCAGCAAGCCTGTGGTAGAATGTGGGTCCTGATTTTCTGCAAACCTAGAAAAAAAACAAAAACATTTGACTAGGGTAATGATATACTGTAGTGAGACTCAGTTTGCAGCCCGCCCCATTCTTCAAAGATTAACAAAATGATAGAAGGCAAACTGCTTCAGCATCTCTGAAGAATAGGGTACCACAAGGTTCAAATTTAAATAAACATTATATTATTAGTATTAAAAAATCGCGATTATTGCTTCGAGTGAGTTCAGCTAAGCACAGGACTGTAATAACCCATCAAAGATACGTAACGTACTGTACCTTCTGCCATCCCCGCCCTCGTCTGGAAGACGACTGCTTGCATTTTCTCGTCCCAGCGGAGTAGCCTTGACATATTGGCTTGTGTTGTAAAAGAAAGCAAGTCCCATTCTGGTAAAGACAAGCAATTTCCATTGACCGATAATCTGGGCAGTAGGCAAGCCCAACAGAAAACCGCTAAATCAAAATCAGTATTAGGCTATTCTTTTGGAAACAACTTTTGTTTCAACCAGGTTTTTCCGCTATGACGAATCCTGCCTGCTACGACTTGAAGGACATCTGCTAACTTCAAGACATCTGCTAATGTCAGTTTTAGTAAATTTGAATACTTGTACTTACTTAATGTCAGTATGATCGGCGCATTCGACCAAACTGCGTAGGCTAGCTTAACACAGTAAATAAAGTCTGACTATCTGCGGTAACTGGACATTAACTGCATTGACGACGCTCAAGTCAAAAGCTCATTGGGTCGAGACTCAGACACTAAGAGTTTACAAAATAGCAACGAAACGTAACTAGTCGCTGATGCTTCGAAGCAGTGCTGAAGATTTAATTGTTTCTTTTGACCTTCATTAGCTTGCTTTTGTTTAAAGCAATATATCTTTATTATCAGTCTTCCCCGCAACATCACGGAGTCAATCCGTTACAGATACACTTCGAGAAAAATAAACGGAGTTAGTTACCACGGAAACAGATTCAGTCGAACACATTCTAGATAACATTGCACTGCCTGTTCGATATACCTATAGTGACTAGAACCGACACTTATCTAGAGAAACTTGTAGGCTGCATTGGTCAGAAGTCCTGGTGTTCTCCCTGTAAAGATTCACGAACGATTTTGTAGTTTAGAACTTAGACGTCATGTTACAAAGAATAACCTTCTTGCTCATTGCACTTTCAGAAAATTATGGGCTGACTCACTGAATACTGATAAAAATTTAACTGACACCAGGTCCCATCATTATCTAACATAAGCCGACAGTTGGTGGATCACACAACGACTGCGTTTGAATGTAAGATATGGATACCAGTACCAGTTCTGTTGTCCGAATGAGACAGTAAAACTGTTCGGATGAGATTGACGGAGAAATACATGGACGTAGTACCTTGGATTAGAAGGCCAGTGCTGTCATAATAGTATAGGGTGATCGAATTCTTGTTTTGTAAGACCATCAGAGACTGCAAAACGAGAAATGACTTTGTCAACGAAGGATATGTTTACCCAATATGTTACAGGCACAATTGGCTCGGTATAATAAAACACGAACATTTGGCCATTCCTGTTAGTTCACTTGTTATTTACGGTTTGGAAACATGAATGGTTTGTCCAGAATCTTCTGTCATAACCGAGCACTTCAACGTAAGCATTTCAGAAAAAGCGTACAGAAGCCCGCTTCCCGCCCGAATGGAGGTCGGATCCAGTCTAGATCCCAAAATGATCATCCAGGGCATTTGAGCTGTCAAATTTCGAAGTCGGTTCACTCTTTAGATACCTATATGTGCTACGACATTTAAACAACATTCACAACGATACATCAGCTACATTTTGTTAGATACGTGCTGCAAAATTTAAACACACAACGATACGTCAGCTACATTTTGTTAGCGATATATTGTGAATATATTGTGATTTTGTGAACTTTTCCCTGAAAATTGCTTGGATTTAAAGCTGGTGCTGTCATTTCATTAATTTGGACACGGCTGCTATCTTTGCTGCTCGATTGAGTTGTTAAAAATCTATGCAAGATTACTTCTAGATAGGAAATCCCTAAGACACATCACCGCCCCAAGACTAGAAGAAATACGTGACTCTACATCTTTTACTATAAAAGCCCTCGTTAAGGACAAAGTCGTGGTATATGGGATTCCCAGATATCTTAAAAACTCCCAGGGTTTCAGGGTTGAATATTTATACGGACATATACTGGAAGAATAATTTGTTCAAGGGGATTTGGTCCAAAGACAGTAAACTGCGATTTTTTAGGTCGGAAAATCAGAGGATATTCTTTAAAAGATTTAACTAGATAGTTTGCATTACTCGGAAAGCCCGATAGAGAACGAATAATCGGGAGTAGGTCGTCTTATACCATAAATAAAAGAAGACTGTACACCATCGAGACATGCACCAATTGTCATGTTGAAAATCACTGGAGGAAGAATCCAAATCAGGCGATATTCTGTAAAAGATTTAACTAGATAGTATGCATTACGCGGAAAGCCCGATAGAGAACGATTAATCAGGAGTAGGTCGTCTTTACCATAAATAAAAGAAGACTACACCATCGAGACATGCAGCGATTGTTATGTTGAAAATCACTGGAGGAAGAATCCCGCCCTGGCGAAGACCCTGGTTAGGACAACACCAAAATGATTGAAAAAAACATTCCAAAGAACTCTGATTCGAGAGGCTTCAAACCACTGACGCAACATGAATATTATCCTCTTCAGTAAAGATCGAAGGGCCCAAGCGTGGATAATACTATCGTATCCCGAAGCAATATCTAGGGCTAACACGTATACTCTATTACTATAACTAAACGAAGTCAAACTACAAGACAGAAGAGTGTGAGCCACATACCAATTCAACCCATTCCTGATACCAAACCTTGATTAAAACAACCAAAATATGGGAGGAGTGTTAGTTCAATAAGTTTGTTCATTTGGCACGCAGTATTTATTGGACGGAAAGAGTTACAGTCATTTAGGTCACCTCCTTTCTTTAGTCGGGGTTAGTTGTTTATAAATAAGTGACAGAACCAAACCTTATTTGAGTATAAAAGTGAAAGGGGATGCTATCAAAATAATAGTATTATGTGAGGCCCATATTTGAGATTAGCATGTAAACCATAGAAATCGAAAGATTTTTTACTTTTTGGGTTTTTTACTTCATCTACTTCAATTTAACATCCGACATTACATGCTTTGATCATTCTTCTTCAAAACCAGGATCATGTTTACAGTTCATTGTCTCATCTGTTCTAGAAAACGAACCATTAAAATGAGCAATTGAATTCTCTGCCCCTGGACTACTCTTATGCGGATGCTTCCTTTTTTACTTATTCCTAAAAAATTTCCCTGCTACATTTTCATCTCCCGAAATACGATATCCAGTTACTTACCGAATGAAATCGTTATGAAATCTTAGTTCCTTGCGGAACACAGATTTAGAAGCTTTCATACACTAAAAAAATGGTCCAAACCTTGGGCTTCCCGCCGAACGCAACAGACGAAACGCACAAGAAGCTTTGTTTGCACCTTTTGGTAACTCGTCAACTTTCCATTCAAATTCCATGTCTCCGTGTAAAAAGATCAGCTATTTAAAAACGGCTATTATGAACGCTATCCTTTCTTACAATGGACTAGTTTGACATACAGAATATCAGTATCAACTTGATCAAGGCATGTCGGCAATTTTTGACAGCATTTTGTCCATTTTATCATGAAAAATTTGAATTTTCTCTTTGTCCCGAACCAAGCATGGAACTTTTTTTTTTGAACGGATGATATTACTCGTAATGTATAAAACAAGGATTGGAATAATAATATTTGACAGTCTATATCCAGGAATAATAATAGTAAATAAGAGGTAGATGATCACTAATAGGAATATCAGCACAAACATAAAATATTCTTGGATATAGATTAATATCCGATGAGGCTAAATGGTCAATATTCGAAAAACCACCTGAAGTATGAATATAAGTAAAGTCCGCATTCCTATGAATCAGAGCATATTTAGGAAGAGGAGAAAACAACATAGATTTTCTGATATCTTGATCAGTCTTAACGTTCACGTTCACAACAACGATGCACTTTGACTTGGGTCACAGCCTTAGATAGCTCAGAACAAGCATAATTAAATGGCGATTTTAAGTTCCGTGCTTCAGTGGTTGATATTCCTTCAGCCCAAGCTAACTGTGAATCATATTCGAAAATGCCCTAAACGGATACGTCAGCTACATTTCATTACAGCTGTATTTCGGGTCTTTTGGCAAGGATCCTTGTCAATAATCTCTCTCCCACTCTTCCTTCTGGACAAACTTATTAATGGCTTCCTTTATTGCTAAAATGCTGCAACACTATATCGATTTATGAGGCAGATTGAATGGAAGGGGGTCGCCAAGTGTCGATATCCCTCCCAGCATAAAAAGAAAAAGGACAGTGCCAAATCGTCACTACCTACAAACATTTAGCCTCTACGTGGGCCAAGCCTTTGGAATTTCTACGGTTTTCACAGAAAATCCTGCGGTCGTTTGTCTGCAGGAACACTCATCCAGACATTGGTTTATATCGTAGTAGATATCCGGCCGGTTAAAACTAGCTTGCTTGTCAGGTTTCTGCCTCGATGATTTGACCTCCCATGTTCATCTGGCAAATGATGGGCAGCCTCCATAACCCTTCTTCTTAAATTTGCGGGAAGGACCTCCGACGATCCTTTTGGTACGAACGTATATTGCACCGTCACCGAGGATATAGGACGCGAGATTTCTCCTTTCTGGCTGTCCTGTAGCTTCCAAGACGGCTTGCCACGCTGGTACTTGCTTTCCAATATGCCTCTGATGCATGCTGGTACGTTCTTCAGTGACATCTGTTGGAAAAACTTGTAGGTCTGTTGTTGTTTTGTCGTATTTCTGTTGTTTCTTGCCGTGCCTGCGGTAAGAAACCTGCGTGCCCACGTTTGTTCTCCCTGGTTTAGATGACAGAGCATCTTTGAACTCAGGTGTCGGGCTGCACAATTGTTTTTTTGCTCAGTTGGAAGATGTGCTGAGGACTCGGACAACAGCTGATATGCGTCACCTCTTCATCAGTATTAGGGAACACGAGTTGGCGAGAAAAAAAAGCGAAATCTGGTTCCCTCCTTTGAAACTTTCTCAGCAGGTTTTATTGATAAGTAGGACACACGACTAACATAATACTAACATAAACAAAAAACAAATATATTCATTAAATCAAAATCCCGTTGGTTGGGAAACAGCTATCTCTATAATAAAATAAAGTAACTCACCAAGTGTTCTCGCGAATACAACCGACCTCCACATCACCACAAAAATAAAAAATACACTTCACCGAGAGCCACAAGTACATCGAGAGCCAACACTAAGATTTCATTTTATTTAAACTGTTAACAACCATATTCAAAAATATCATTCCCTTTTTATGCAGTCAAATTTAATCTCCAAATTTCAACCAATTAATTATTATTTAAAAAAAAAAATCTTCTTAGGTCTTTTTTAAATCAGCCAAGACTCGGGGACTGCCGGATCTCAGAGGGAATCGAGTTCCAGGCACGACCTACAGCCACTTCCAGTCTGAACGGATTTAGGGAGTGAAAGGTACCAGTATGTCATCTCGGTTTCTTAATGCATATGGGGTAACCTCATTAACAAGTTGAAACATCCCAGAAAAACATAACGGGAGGTCGCTACGAAAATACTGAAATGCAAATGAGTATAACGAAAGAGTGTAAATGTCTCTTGGTTTTACTAGATGAATGTTTTTGACGCTTGTTGTTGACTGGAGAATTTTCACTGCTTTCAGTTGTAGATATTGGATGGGGGAAAGTAACGACGGAAAAGTAGACATCCATGTAGGTGAGAAATAATCTATATATGGATATAGAAGAGAGAAGAGAGAAATATAGTAATCGGAGAATAGAAAATAGAAAAGTTCTCTTAAGCTTCCGTGTGGTTCCCACTCCTCGCGAAATTTTGACTCTTATCATATCACTATGCGGCCTGAAACTTAGAGTATCATCAAGGAGTATTCCCAGGAACCGGACGCGCCGTTCAGGTGATCGGCATGTCGGACCTCTTCAAGCAGGCAGCTTAGCCACTGTTAGGCAACTCTTACCCGTACGAAAAATAAGAAGGAACGACTTTTTTACATTTAAAGCTAGCGAGTTACCATCAAACCATTGATAAATTTTCTCAGTCATCATCTGAAGCTACAATATAAGGGAAGGTTCGTCTGGAGCCGCGGCGCTTATCGTGCTGTCATCCGCAAATGCTACCATTTCTTCATGTTGTTTTGTCGTAGTAGTTGTTGTTGTCTGTGAAGCAACACCCGGCACAATTAGCAGCAGACCATTGGGCAATGTCTTAATAACAAGCCGGTATGGGTCATTAACGTAAGTGAGGAAGAGAGTTGGCCCAAGTATTGATCTTTGGGGTAC
The DNA here is from genome assembly GCA_023053555.1 of Branchinecta lindahli. Classification (NCBI taxonomy): domain Eukaryota; kingdom Metazoa; phylum Arthropoda; class Branchiopoda; order Anostraca; family Branchinectidae; genus Branchinecta; species Branchinecta lindahli. The sequence continues at coordinate 5,846,767 of JAKZAO010000002.1, forward strand.
TCCATATCCAACCGGAACATGCTCATAAAAGCTTCAGCGGCAATTATCCGTCCGCTGAGGTATGAAGAAAACCATGACAGCTGATCCCCACACACTCCATGATGAGATAATTTACTGATATGAATCTCGTGGGTCAGTGTCAAAAGCTTTTTAACATCAAGAAAAATGGCTGCGGAATTAATCCCGAAACCAGCGAATGTCTGATAAACTATAGAAGCTTATTACACGCATGCTCCGTTGAATGTTTCGCACGAAAACCAAACTGGTGCTGATGGAAAAAGGGTTTAGCGAATTTCCTGTTGAGGCGCTGGGGAAATATTTCTAGTGGGAAAGGTTTACCAAATGGCAAAGCGGCGTTATAATCGATGGAAGGATATGCTTGATTACTTTTGCAGGAATTTGATCAAATCCTGCAGATGAATTCTTCAGGGATGAAATTATAGTGCTATCACCCGTGCCAACTTGCGGCGCTGGTTGGTATTCCTAGTTTCCTAGTTGGTATTCCTAGTTGGTAAGACTGGTTTACATGATTAGTTTTGCAGGATTTTCATCAAATCCAGCAGATGAATTCTTCAAGGATGATAATATTTGTTAACTCCTGCTCCGTTACTGATTCAAGAGCCATTGATTTAGAGCATGGAGGACCAAGAAACTGCTTCCATGACTGGGGCGTAGAAGGCTTAGATACACCATCCGCTGTTTTTTTTTCCAACCTCAGCAAAAATTTGTGTCACCCGATGCCACACTTGGCCTGTATCCATGATCATCGGATGGTGATTAGTGTACAGATTGATTATTTATATCATATATTTATTCTTTTGTGTTGTATTTTTGCGATGGCCCGTGTTGGCTTTTGGGCAATAAATCTATCTCTCTATCTATTCAAATACGCGGTCCCGACTGTGGTAACTGATCGTGGTATCTGAAATCTCATCTCATTTTCATCATCGCTACCGTAATCGCTACCGTAATTTAGATGATCATCTGAATCAGATGATCTGATTTAGATGATCAGATGATCTAATTTAGATGATCAGATGATCTGATCTTCCACCTTAAGAGACTTGGGAGACTTACTGACTTCGGCGTCGGTCGCGTGGCTCTTAATTACATCCCAAGTCTTTTTTATGTTTTTCGCACAATCTGCAAACCTCTGGGTAAGATATTTCATTTTAGCTTTCCGGATCAAAGATTTTAGCGTATCACGGTAAAGTTTATATTCTTCTAGCTTCAGATTACTGGGTCTTTTCGTATATCCTTTCCATAGATTCTGTTTCCTTACAATTGACTTCAGAATCCCGAATGTTGGCCTTTTCAGGTGTTGATCTTTTAGACCGACATGAAGGGGCTGTTTTACATTGTTCCAGAAACTTCTCTTTAACATTATCATAAAACTATCTTGTCGTAGTTTTCTCGTTTAATCGACTCGGACTAAACAAAATCCCACGATGTTGTGCTCAGGAGATCCTTGAGCCCGTCTAGCTCTTTTAGCGTATACCGAAATTTAGGTTTATGAGCCGGAATTATTCGTTGTCCATTTTGAGAAAGGGGAATAAAACGCCAATGATGATCTGACATATCTGAAAGCAACAATTCGTTTTTTACTGAATGCATCGATGAAAAAACATTGTCTATCAAATTTGCCGTCTGTTTAGAAATTTGCATTGGTGTATTAATACAAGGTGCCAGTCCGTGAGAAACTACCAGTGACAAAAGGTCAGAAGCTTGGCTACATGTTATATCCATCAGGTCAATGTTAAAATCTCCCATCAGTATCAGCTCTGATTTCTAATTAGATATTTTCTCAAGAACATCTTCCAGTATTTCCTTGAATTCCTTCATAGATTCGCTAGGAGATCTATATACTTCTCCCAGTATTATTTTTTCTTTAAAATTACTTTGAATGAATGAATGAATTATATTTCCCACTTAAAAAAGACAAGACAGTGGAGTAATAAATGGAAGGAAAAAAAGCAGCAAATGAAAAACGCACAAATATATACTAGCAAGACAACAAATGGACACTAATATCGTAAAGCATCACCCAGTTCATTTCCCGTTAAACTCAAATAAAACTTCTCTAGTCTTTTCTGAACAACCATGTACGGGTCGGGTATGTTATCGAATCTGTCGACTATTTCCATGAATTCCTTCATAGATCCACTAGGAGATCTATATTCTTCTCCCAGTATTATTTCTTCTTTAAAATTACTTTGAATGAATGAACGAATTTTATTTCCAGCTTCAAAAAAAAGACATGACAGTGGAGTAATAAATGGAAGTAAAAAAAGCAACAAATAAGAAACGCACAAATTTATACACAGCAAATGGACACTAATATCGTAAAGCATCACACAATTCATTTCCCCTTAAACTCATAAAACTTCTCTAGTCTTTTCTGAACAACCATTTACGGATCGGGTATGTTATATCGGTTGCTAATCGCTGTGTTACGCTTCCAAGGAGGAACACGCAAGAGAAATTTACAGAAACGGTAGTAGCAAGAACGCACCGTACTTTATTCTTATCAGATAAAATAGCCCAAAATGCAGAGAGCGGTAGCACATGTGGTGTAACCAACGCTGCCGAAAACAGCTGTCGACTATACAAAGCTGTCGAAGATACAATCATACCGTAAGCTTTTCCGACTTTGCTAGCAAAATCATCTATTAACAGAAGACGTGTCGACTTAACGTTGCAACCAATAGGTAGACCAAGATGCACTATACATGATGAGGGTTTTACTATCTTGTCACCGAGTTTTACTTCGGTGGCAGATCACTTCCTTTACGATTGAAGACAATAAACTCTGTCTTAGACTCGTTGAAAGATATGAGCTTATGAGCTTTTCAACGCCAAGAAATTCTCTTCCAAACGGGAAAAAGAACGACTTAGATTCAAAATATCATCAGCATAATTCAATAATGACAAATCTAGACCAAGATACAGAAAACTTGGTTTAACCACAAGCTGAGCTTCAACTAAACTGTTATTGTAAAAAGGTGGCGAAGAGATGATCCTTGACGAATCCCTTTTCGGACTGGGATAATAGTAGAAGAAATTTTCATCCCACTCGGTAGACTAATCTTAATCTTCACTACAAGTTTTCGATACAAATTACATAAAGTGAGGACTACCGACTTATCAAGACCGCTGTTATATGCGCTCATCAACAGCTGGCTATGAACACCGGAGTCGAACGCTCGACTTACATCTAAACCCACAATAACAATAGATTCGCAAGTTCGATCACACTCCAGGAGGATATTACACATGAGATCATGTACATGTTCTCTACTGCTTCCCTTTTTGAACCCAAACTGGTTGTTGGGCGTGTAACACACTCTGTTTATCTCATGAATAACTGGACTTTTATAAATAAAGACTCTAACACTCGTTCAATATTTCTACATAGATCATCTCTGCGAACTACTGATAGGTTTTCATTTACATATAATTCAAGACCAACCTTTTGCGCAGTCTTCCTGTTCAAAAATGTAGATGTGTATCCAGGAGTAGCGGATTATTATCATTTATAAACGTTTCACATAGACCGGTCATAGTAGGACGCTAGTTCCGGCACAATAACCGAATATCATCGAAGGAAGAATTTAGTCCCTGGACGTTAAGATGCACAACCGGAAGAACATCTTCCCGAGTCCCAGCTCCTCCACAAAACACTATCGATAATCCTTTCAAGATTTTCTTCAGAACTAATATTATGCGGGATTCCTATCGGGCTATTTAAAATTTCATTAAAATTTACTCATCTGATTTCGTAAGAATTATCTTCCGTAATATCAGCGTTAGCCCTCAGTGATCCTTGGCCATCAAACAAAATCACTTACCAGCACTGGTGGCGTAGAGATCAGGCGGTAGTCGGGTGAACACCGGTGACGTAGTGTAGTGACAAACATAGTATTAGGTCGGAGTAACAAGGCAAAAATGCGAACTTGATTGATTTTTTGCTTTGAAGAGGAAGTTCAACACAAGTAGGAAAGGAGAGAACCGAATGAGTAACTTCGGATGAAAGAAGTGAAAAGAAAAATAGAAAAGCACATACAAAATCCTGCACAAAAACAAACTTTGCAAACAAGAACAAAACATTTTAGAAAATTTGTTTTAGTCATAGTCATTATAGGGGTGAACCAGGGCCATGGGGTCGAAGCAGGAGTCACTGAACTTGGCCCAATAAGAGCTAGATGTTTTTTTTTGTCTCCAACCACAGTATGGTTCCCCTCTGCATCACTTTGGTCTGAAATACTTTTTAACTTGCGGTTTTAGTATTACGTAACTCGTATGCCGTAGTCAAGAGTTCCTTACGTCGCCTGGCCAGCTCTTGGCGCAGGTCTGTGTTTACACTGAACACTGATAAAACTTTCACTAACACCAGGCCCCATCTTTGCCTGACAAGAGCCCAAAGTTGGTGGATCCCACAGGATCACGGCAGCGTTTGAATGTAAGATATGGATAGCAATGCCAATTCTGTTGGCCGAGTAAGAAAGACAAACTGCTAGGGTGATACTGATGGAGAAGTACCTGGACGTATAACCTTGGCTTAAATAGCCAGCGCTGTCAAAAGAGCATCATGGCTGATCGAATTCTTGTTGTGAGGTTCTTCCAAGTCCCCAGCCACACTGACTAACCCCACCCAAACCTGTGAAGATTTTGAAGATTTGTTAAAGAAGTTGAAATATTAGTACTAGAAGAAGTGTATCTTAAGTTGAATTAGTAATGAAGATATAGAGAAAAGTTGAATTATTGGTTATTGAAAGTAAAACTTTTTTGATAATGATGGTTTGTTTTTAGCAGTTACTCCTTCATAGATTGAGTAAGATGGCGGCTAGACTCCGATAGGGTGATACGCGTATCGATAACGGGTATCGATAGAAGCTTTAAAACAGTCGATAATCGCGCGATTGGATACGGGAAGGAGCTTTAAGCTTGCAATTAGGCCTGAGGTCATTAACTCAATTTGTTCAGGGGTCATTGTCCCACTATCCACATTATCGAGAAGTGTTTGATACACTGCGGACACCGGTACCATAATGTTTTGGAGCATATTCTCCATGTTTTTGAGGTACTTATCATTTGTCTCTGCTTTTGGTAAAATCGAATAAATCAACTGGTCCATTTTTGGGGTCACTGTATTTTCAGGTCTGGGAAATTCCCTGCATATTAGTAGTTTCAATAACCAAAATTATAAATCTAATATTGTTATAAACAAATTGTTCATTGTTTGTATAAATTTCAAGGTGGTTTATTTACTATGATAATCAAGCCCGCCGAAGCGAGAGAATAGATCTGTCATAAGCAAAATTGGTTTCCCTGGGCTGGATATCAGGTCTGAAATCTTAAAGTGAAATAGATATAAAATTCGAATCTAAATATCGTCTCGGTTTTAGCTAAAGGTCGTAACTGACAAAATCATAATTTTACAGTAGAAGGAAAACAATGGTAAGGAACTTTCCACGCATAAGAAAAGTGACCAGAAAAATCTAAGAAAATTCATAAGCGGTAATATTCGGATGTATTATTTGATGGTATAAGTACATCTACGACAAGTCTTACCTGATAGCTATTCTGCAGTTACGACTTTAGCTGAAAACCAAAAATGTAGCCTAAATACAGTTACAGCTTTTACTATGCTTTATTTATTCAGCTTCAAATATGTAAGAAAGGTAAAAAAAATAGTTATTCGTAGTTTTCATCATCTTCTTCGATGTCAGATTCATCCATGGCGTCTCGAATGTTGCCGGCATGAGGTAGTGATCGGTAAAACTTGTGATAAGTTCTTGAGATAACCAGAGTCTGGCAAAGGTCCGTGAGATCCTTGAATTTTTCCTTCGACAATGGTATCGGTGTCTTGTAGCTCTTCGGCAAGGCATCTATCAATGGCACAGAATCGAGGTTGTGGGTTGCTTTGTAGGAAGGCAGATGTAAAAAAGCAATGGTCCGAGACTTATTGGTGGGTTGGCATACAACGATTTCATTTTGTAGTGAAGGTAGTGACTAATCGAGATCCCCATACCGGTACCTTTTAGCTGAAGGTAAAGCTTGCCATCGAAGGTGAAAATCAATCGGCGGATGACTGCGGTCAAAATTTTCCGGTACAGTGGGGGTATTCTAACGTTCGATACTGTAGAGAGGTATTCCTGATTCTTTCTGTAGAAATCGCAGAGGTATGTAATGCCCTCCGTGGTAGGTATCGAGGGTTTAAGGCTCACGATATCTGCAGAAAATACGATATCGGCTTTAAGCATAAAACGTACTTACGAGTTCCAGAAAATCCGAATTGTCTTACCGCTTCTGGTATTAAAAGCTGGTTTTAAATGGGGGTGACGTAATCATCCAAGCATTCCTGCTGCGACTTTTTGTTAGACAGGATAGGTCTTCCTTTAAAGGTGCCGTCTTCGTTCAGTCCTTGGTGGATTTTTGGTAGACCATATAAATATAGTACCTTTGCCCGCAACAGATGCGCATTAAACCTTCCAAAAGTGGTGCTGGCATACAGCTTTCTTGAAGCAGGCTTGAGTCTTTGGCATGCAGACGTTGTTTCAGCCAGAAAATAAGAGGCTTCGGTAGGGGTGAGTTGATTATAGGTCAAGAGACATTGAGGTGATTCGAGAACTAATTTAAATAATCAGGCACAGGCCAAAAAACCACGGCAGATCCCTTATCTGCCTTAGCGATTAGACAGGGAAGTTAATGTAGTTGGCTTTTTTACTCGGCGTCCTCAGGTTCAAAGGTACGAACGATAAGCCGAGGCCAAGTAGCCTGCATCGGATATATGAAAGTATTTTGACATGGAACTCGTCACTATGGGCCGGAGCCACCGTGAACCCATGGTATTTGTAGGATTCAGTGACACTCCAGAAAGCAACTCCATAGGGATGTGTTTCAAAGGAGTCCCTCGAGGAATGAACGCCATACACTGAGTCTTGGCCGTGTTAAACACGATATCATTAGCTGACGCAAACTGATCACAAATTGAAAGTAGATGGTCTAGTGCAGCCACTGTGGGAGCTAAAATAACCAGGTCATCAGCATAACTCAGGTTATGAAAGCAAACACCACCAATGAAACAAACAACCAGAGTTTGTGGCAAACGCAGGTTGAGATCATCCACATAAAGGTTTTCCAGCAATGGTGAAAGGAGACATTTTTCAACATGTTTGGAAATAACAGCCACCAGAGCAATCAGTCTGTAATTAACGATGTCATGTCTCCGGCAATCGACTTCGGAATTGGAACCAGGCACACCTCAGTAAGGGAATCTGGGACGTAGCTGTGGTTGGACGTACCCATTGAACAGCAGTTTCAACAGACAGATCAGGGTCGGACCACCATGCTTAAAATGATTTGTCGTCACCCCATCAAGACCACTGGACTTACTTACTGCCTGAAAGACCCGACAACGACCGAGCCACAGACTCTGCCGTAATCAGCTGCTTAACAGGAGCAGTCCATGGTATGGAAAAGGACCTTGCCCTCGCTGCTTTCGGATCAGAAGCAACTGCCAAAAGCACAGCGCTATAAAGACCCCGCCTTTGCTCCGCAATATCTTTCGGCCAAGTTGCTGAACCAATTGTGTCAGACATTTTCTGGGGACCAGCATTTTTAGATCTTGCAAGTTTTTTCAAGAAGTTTCCAAATTGCTGGCCAGAGCCGAATTTCTCAGACTCTTTGACTTCTTTTTGCACCACCAAAGGGCACTCAGAAACCTCCCGATGGAGAGTTCTCTTCGCAGAATCAAACACACCCCCAAGAGGTCTGCCATTTGCAAGCCACTAAAGCAAACCATTCTTCGCAGCTTTGGAATAAGGGCGAACTTAATTGTTCCAGCCAGGGATAATATTCATCCCGCACATTTTCTTATTAGTACTACCTACCTGAAGAGGTAGAATATGGCACGATCTTACAACAGGAATCGAGACCAGTGTATAGTACAGCGACCCCAAACCAAGGGTTAGTACAGTAAGGAAGAGTACTAAGGAAAATAGCGTTAATGTCCATTTTCACTTGCACTCTAAAAGTCGTTCCAAATAACATTCGACAGACCTAATTGTTAAGAAATCAGTCCAGAAGTTCGGTTGCTTCGAAACAAACAGAAATAAATATGTAAAATCACTTCTGGAATATGCAGTTGCACGCAGTACAATTTTCGGTGATTTCTTCTATGAGTGCATTTCCTCCGGACTCGACTGGGGCGAGAAAATTGAGATTCCTAAAAGCCTCAAGGCCTGTAAGCCGTCCAGGGATGAAATCGCAACATTATCATTGCATGGTACTGGCAAAAACTCATGGAATTCGCTTATTTCTTAATTATATCTCCAGAAATATTAAATCGTCAGGCAAAGGTGACTGCGAATCGCAGTGGAAAGGCCTGATTAGGGTTATTTAATATTTCTTCCTTTTGGGAGGATATAAAAAAAAAAAGTGGATTCTATGATTTTTGCCTATTTCTCAATCAGCTCTGGTGCAAAGACCTGAGCTCTTTGCGGAGCTCAGAGACCTCTCAGATGTTTCCGGTTTTCACCTTTTTTTCCAGGAGTTCATTACTCGTGAGCCATGATAGGGATCACGTTTAAACTTGATGCACTTGTAGGCATCAGGGTCTAGATGTGCCTTTTCAGGGGTCCACTCACTCCCCAAATCCTCTTGGTTCGGGGACCGTTCGTGAACCGAATGTATTCATTTGGAGTCATTTTATATATATATATATATAATATAATAATAACGGATATACAGAAACCAGTTGCTGATCGTGTCGTCGGGCTGCGAGGGGTATTTATTCGTCAATATGTATTTTTACTCTAAAATCCTAATTTCAATCATGACGTCTGAACTCAGAATTGTCGGGAAATCGGCTGAAATTTAGTCTAGACTTTTGAATTTGGTTCGATTACGTTAGATTCTAATGCTAAGGGATACCTGATTGTTTGTCCGTACAATAGGTCGTACAGTACAGGTGTTCTTCTTTGATCGTTAGTTAACTTTTATCATAAAGTAGCTGGTTAAGAGACCCATAAAGAACCTGAATAGAAGTATTTGGTCACCCCTCGGGTCATCCTTCATTTAGTCCAGAGCGCAACTTTTGAAGGCTATCTAACTTTCAGAGAATCATTCCTCTGCTGTGCCTTTGCTCTTAAAGTTCTCACGAAGAAACAGAACTATTAATTTATTAAAAAATCATTCACTTCATCCCTTATATACATTGGTTTTGCCTTGTGGTGGTGACACAGAAAGGGATTTGTTCCAGCTGGTTGACATTTTTCATGGACACTAATTTTACGTAATAAGACGCGATTGGTGGACTTGCTTAAACGCTTGTATTCGCAAGCGATCCAGCGTCCCTCCTTCTTCGCCCCTTGGTAAACTCACCTGCAGACGCAGCACGTGTTAGGGGTGGGGTGCGTCAACGCTTTGGCGGTAAATCCCTTGCTCGTGGCGTACCGGTGATATCCGACCTAAGAATAAAAATATTATTCGTATTTGTAGAATCCACTTACATCTGGTATAAGCATGTCAGAACGATTAATCAACGAAGACCGGTCGGACAAACAAAAAGAAAACCGTTTGATGCAGCCGACCAATAAGCGAATTCCTCTTGAGGAACAGTAAGAGCAGCTGCAAATTAACGACCATACAAGTAAAGGTACAAGTATAACCTTGAGAATAGTTGTAATTAGGCGAACGAACGTTTTCGCACCATTGTCAGTTTCATGCCGTCAAGTTATAGCTTTATTTCAAGTTGACGGTGTATGTTCTAAAAATCCGACCATGAAGTCTTCATTGGTTCTAACACGTATCACCATTCTTGTAAAGGTTAAAAAATATGTGACCTTGAATCAAGAAAGGATAAAACAGAACAGAGAGATTCGTGTTTTCAAGAGGTTGTAATACTGAGCGTTTAAGTATTTTTATACTCACTGCTCACTTCCAGTAGGGTCGAAGTCCGTTTTCGTACCCAGTGGAGACGATAACGAAGCAATTGACCTAGAACAAAATATTACTATTACGTTGCGTTTTTATTTGGACCTAGTTTTAAACACGAATATGCAACACTTTATTATTGTCTGGTTTCGTTCATTATAGTGTTCTTTGCGGTGATACATTAATCATTAACATTACTATAGAAGCCCACCGTTAAATCGTAGTTTAAAAGCTAAGTATCATGTTCAATTGAGTGCAGAATATGCAACCTGTTGTATGTCATCCGATATCATCCGAGATGGCAGAGAGCTATGAACTGCTGCTATAAACTTTAGGGATCTCGAAACGACAGTGACGTTATACGTATGACGTCGTAAGTTTGTCCGTCCGTCTGCCTGTTGGTACGATAACCCGCGACGGGGCTAGGATTCGTCGGGTCAAAATACAGGTGAAGTTCGTAGGTTGATTCCGCTCTGGTTGGGGGAGGGAGTTTCGCGTTATGGGATGACAACAAATATTGGTTTAATCCTAATGTGATAGTCGTTTGACGGGTAAGATTACAAGAGGAATGCAGTTCTGAACTAGATTTTCTCGCAGAAGAAGTAGTAGTTCGCCAGGATCAGGCAAACAAATTATTCTACTCACTTATCTTTACCGGATGCTTCCTCTATGATTTCTTCCATCACATTCACCGCTGCAGACTCGGCAGGCTGTGAAGCTGCCTCCATTACGAGCGGCTCCGACGCCGAAAGAGCACTGATTTCGCTGAAAATTAAACAGGATTTGATGTTTTGCGACAGTCGTGACTGGGTGAGTATGCATCTGTACTTACCTTTCATTCGTGCCAGACCTTTGTCACGATTTTAAGATGCCTGTAATTTACTGTAGGGTACATTCACATCTTTGTATGGTACCAAACAGCAAGCTCCTTATCTGTTACTAACGGTCCACGAATAAGATAAGTATTTCAAGGTTCCTGGACCTTGGTTACCGAAAGCAAGGCCAATGCAGAGTCACAACTATATATAAAGATAAAAGAATAGGAATAGTTGTAGACTAAAATAGAATAAACACAATTACAAAATCGGTACCACGCCTACCAAGAGACGCTAAAGGGTCAATCGCGTGATATGACGGACCTACCTAGGGCGCATCTCCCATCTTTTTGTGAATGGGACCTCCTTGGTGCTCCTTAAGTATGTTTTTTTCTTCGCTTCTGTGGTCTTCAGGATGTCCCTTTTGAACTTCGGGCTTTCGAACTCGGTTATTACGAATCTCTTGTTTTCGAAGTCCGTCTTTCTTTGTATTTGAAAAAAAACCTCTACACCGGTATTCTTGGTGAGTCTTTCCAGCTAGTATAAAAAACAGATTTCAGTCTACAGCCAACTCTCGATTTCAGTGAAGCCTACAGCAAGAGCCCGATGCCGGTACCGGTGAACACCAGCCTGTACCGACAGGGTCGTCGCAAGGGGGGTGGGGACAGATTTTGTCAAATTGTTCACCAGACAGTTGTCAGATGCATTCTGCCTCTGCGACACAGCAAATAATAACTAACTGCTCTCACACGCTGCATCTGCTCCTCACCTATATCGACTATATCATTGTGCTTTAATACTGCATGCTACATTTCCGGATTCCGGGCGAACGACTTGTAAGGCGTGAAAGAAACAAGAAGCTAATCATCTAAGAAAACCAAGTTCAGATATGAATTCAGCATGTGTCTTTACCCCGAAAAGCCGATCGAAACGATCCTGTCTTACTTCTGCTAATTTTCCGGTTTCAGTGAAATTCCGGGACTACTTGTCCGGCGAAAAAATAAAGCTCAGTTTTTGCCGGATTCCGGGTGAACTACTTGTCCTGTGAGAAAATAACTTTCATATTCGGATTCAGCATGTCTCCTTACCTCTAAATCAACTGTCCCAATAGCTTTCAAAAAATTCTTTTTTTTCTTTAATTTGAAACCCCTTCCCCACCCTCAAATATACGGCGTCTTCGAATTTGCCTTGTACTTTAACCCAACGGATCCTCTCACCAAATTTCATCAAAATATCTCAATCCCTTTGAGAGTTATCGTGCGCACAGACGGACAACTTTTGCGATGTCATAGGTATCCAACCACTTACGTTTTGGAATCCCAAAAACAAGAGCTACGATCTCATATGGCACTTGATACGAGTAGGTGGTACGAGAAAGTAGATGAGAATGTCACAAAATACCCCTCCCCCTTCAACCCCTAGGATCGGACCTAGAAATAGGATATCTAGTTTCACTCGAATCTGACATCGCCTCGGATCATCTGGGGCAGAGGGTTCATCCCACCAATTTGATCCCTAGGAGCCACACTATTTCCGGTACTCCTCCCCCTCAAACCCCCCCTACCGCGGCCAAACCTGGTTTAGACACATCAAGTTTCGCTCGAGTCTGAGGATTTTTCGCGAAACTTCGATCCCTACCCAACGTGTCCGGTCCGGATCCTAAAATATGTAGCACAGCAGCACACCTGGAAGTATCCTAACTCGAGAAAGTGGACAGACCGACCGACCGAAAAGTTAAAACATACTTCTTGGAGAATGTTCTTGAGCCTGCGATTCACAGCTCTGTCCCTCTTCGTCTTGTCCTCGATCAGAACATCCTTTGGGTATCGGTGACTTTTCTTGCTTGTATTCTACAGAACGAAAAAGCTCCTATCACACAAATTGTAACGCAAAAGATGAGAATTCATACAACTAATTTGTGTGGGTAAACGTAGGTTTACAAAAGCAAAATGCAGGTCTGCTCCGGGAAGCGAACACGGTACCTCTCGGTTGTAAGGCGAGCGCTCTACCGATGTAGACAGTAAGCCGTGATTATGTTGACTTGCCCTAGACTAGTGCTTAAATACTTTTGAACGGAAAATTTTATCTCCAAAATTTTGATGAGCTAATTTCGCTTTTTCCTAGTTGACTTTTGTTGAAGCAAGTTCTTGAGTATGGGTGAATGTATGCAACTCTTATCAGTAAAATACTCGATTCGATTTCCTAATATTATTCTTACCTGAGACATGCCTAATGGCGAAGTGATTCGGAAGGTGAAATAAAAAATTCGAGTAGTTTGTTGTACTTTTAGTTACCAAATATTCAAATATGCTTAACACTATCATTAAAACTTTCGATTCGATTATCTAAATATTGTTCCTACCTCTGACATGTATAGGATATCTAGTTTCACTCGAATCTGACATCGCCTCGGATCATCTGGGGCAAAAGGTTCATCCCACTAATTTGATCCCTAGGAGCCACACTATTTCCGGTACTCCTCCCCCTCAAACCCCCCCTACCGCGGCCAAACCTGGTTTAGACAGATCAAGTTTCGCTCGAGTCTGAGAATTTTTCGCGAAACTTCGATCCCTACCCAACGTGTCCGGTCCGGATCCTCGTCGAGAAAGTCGACCGACCGAAAAGTGATCGGTATATGGCACTTGAGCGAAGCTGAAAGTGCCATAAAAACTACAAGATAAAACGTACTTCTTGGAGATGTTCTTGAGCCTGGGATTCATAGCTCTGTCCCTCTTCGTCATGCTTGTATTCTACAGAACGAAAAGCTCCTATCACACAAATTGTAACGCAAAAGATGAGAATTCATACAACTAATTTGTGTGGGTAAACGTAGGTTTACAATAGCAAAATGCAGGTCTGCTCCGGGAAGCGAACACGGTACCTCTCGGTTGTAAGGCGAGCGCTCTATCGATGTAGCCAGTAAGCCGTGATTATGTTGACTTGCCCTAAATACTTGTGCTTAAATACTTTTGAACGGAAAATTTTATCTCCAAAATTTTGATGAGCTAATTTAGCTTTTTCCTAGTTGACTTTTGTTGAAGCAAGTTCTTGAGTATGGGTGAATGTATGCAACTCTTATCAGTAAAATACTCGATTCGATTTTCCAAATATCATTCTTACCGGAGACATGCCTAATGGCGTAGTGATTCGGAAGGTGAAATATAAATTCGAGTAGTTTGTTGTACTTTTAAAGTTACCAAATATTCAAATATGCTTAAAGGACCCCTCTTGCTTATTCTGCTTTTTATAATATATCTAGCTCCCATACAGAATTATAAGCTTCTAAAATCCCCACCTTTCTCCATTGTTTCGTTTTGTGCCTACGAAATTTTAGCGCTTTTTTGGCCTTGCCGAGTTTTGCCCGTCACACAACGAAACGTTTGCCGGGATCATCAACGTCTGCTGACAACTCTTTCACACATAAGGATCTGAGAAGCTTTTGTTTATTACTTCTTTTATTTGCTTAGTTTTCACACTTTTGAACCACGGCGCGATCAGTTTTCAAATGTTTTGCACCCAGCCGCCGCGTCGGAGAGCAGGAAGGCTGGACATAGTCGACAGGCGCTAACAAGAAAATCGCTAATTTCAGATGGAAAGTAATGGTATTTTCGAAAATGTTTTTTTCTGATCCATTTCATAGGGAAAATATTATTTCTAGTAAGAGTTGTGCTTTAACACTATCATTAAAACTTTCGATTCGATTATCTAAATATTGTTCCTACCTCTGACATGGCTGAAGGCAAAGTGATTCAGATGCGGAAATGAAGAAACGACGATCAGATCTATAAGGGATGCTCTGAGTCACGCCTTGTCATCACGCTAGGTGGCTTTCGATTTAGGTTCAGCAAAAATCATGGGATTCATGGGATTAACCTTACAGATAACTGTACGTTAATTTGCTCATATTGTCTTTTTTCTGAAAACGAGATTGGACACATCAAGGCGTGAGCGAGGGCCAGAAAATTCTGGATGAAAAGAACCGACATTGCGCAAATTTATCTCTGTGATAAGTTTATAAGGTGGCAAAATAAGAATAAATCGTGATTACAGAATTGGAAACCTAGTTGCTGCAGAATTTGACATTTCCATTTCGGCGATAACTATCTTTCTAGCAACGAAGAAATATTACCTTAATTACTTCGATTTGCAGTTCAGAGAGAATAAACGAGGGGTTACGCACTAGTGTTTTTAGTGTAGCCTACGGTGCGTGTCCGGTGCCGTGATACCTGGCCAGTTACGGCAACGGCTGATGGCTGCTGGCACCCGTTGGCAAGTGTCAGAAGTATATAATCGTGTTGCTAAACCCAGGAGAAGAGTGTTTCCTTGATTGTGTTTGATGGTGACCAGTACAAAATAAATATTAGGTTTGTATCAAGCGGAAGCTGAATATTGTAGAATGATTAATAAGTCCCGATTCTAAAATGGGGTGACCGGTTCCTGACAAGGACTTTGAAGTACGAATCTAATATTTACCTTTCCCTAAATACAAACTCTCTGTGTTTATCTTTAATCAGTACCGGGCAAGGCCAGACAATTTTTAGCCTTTTTTTTGGGATCCCAAAACGTAAGTGGAAAACCTATGATATCGCAAAAGTTGTCCGTCTGTAAGCACGATAACTCTCGAAGGGATTGAGATATTTTGATGAAACTTGAACCTGACTGTCCTTTAGCTGCTTCCTTTTTCGCTTTCTTGACTGGGGGCTCCGGTCCTGGTAGGGCTTTATCTATTTCTGCTGGGAACCTTCGCCCAGGGCATCTGCCCCTCTGCCTCCTTGTACCGGAACATTGGGACTGGCATTGCCCTTTGAAGGCCCGGGTGAGGCTGCACTCCTCTGCCGCGGCAAGTTCTTATGCAAGGCGTCTATCCCTTTAAGGCCCTGTACTTGAATAGGGCTGACAAAGCCCTTCGAAGTTCCATATGAGGCTTCAGCTCTCTGCTGCGGCAAGTTCTTCTGCAAGACCTCTATCACTTTAAGGCCTTGTACTTGAATAGGACTGGCAAAGCCCTTTGAAAGTCCAGGTAAGGCTTCACTTTTTTGCTGTGGCAAATTCTTAAGCCCTTCGAAGCCCTGCACTTGAACGCCTTTCGACGTTGCGCAGAAAACTTCTTCCAGATCATCATCTCTTTCTGTCTCCCTTTGAGCCCTTTTTAGGCCCTTCAAAGTTTCCACCACTGGCAGATTCAATTTCTTGCCCTTCCCCTTGGCTGACAGTTCTACTCTTTCTTGTATATTATACAGTGGAAGGGAGGCATCTGTAGACTCGTCTTCACTGTTTTCCCCGCTGCTTTCTCCAGTTGCCGGAAGAACCACGATTTCCTTGCTCACATCAGGAAGATTTCCGCTGGTCCTGAAAAAAAGGGAACCCATTTATCACAATATAGCTGAAACAGTTTTACTAAAATGCAAAACCCTGTTGTTACATCCCATTAAGTCCATTAAGACCCAGGTTTTTACAACCCAAAAGTTGACTCTTAGGACACACAGAGGTATAAAATCATGTAAGCTACATAACAGCAAGCAAACCTTTCTTCTTAGGAACCTTTAAATGCTAGAAGTTCTAAAAAAGTTCTTAAATGCTAGAATGTTGTTGGTCAGTTGGTAAAAACCAATGCTGGTGTAAAGCAATCTCAAAGTGCTGCGATTGGTTTCATAAACAGTAATTTTTATCTTGTTACTAAAGTTGGTTTTCCTTAAAGTTTAACCAAAAAGGGCTCCGATAGGACAATCTAGTTACCCATCACTTACTCACTTAAATTGGCTTGAAGACCCGCTGGAAATGAGTTACTTCGTTGTTCCACTATTCACGAATAATCGATTTTCAAATAGTGGAATTTCCGTGTGATTTGTGGTGCCTCTATGCGCTTGTATTTTTGCTGTATGCCTTACGAGAAAGATTTATCAATTTTTTTTTGTTCAGACACTAAGCAATCTTCACCGATCTCACCACTGCCCACTGAAAAGCTGCATTTGTGTTGAGATTAAAATTTCCCGCTTCATAGTAGAATTTAAGCTATGGGGACGACTGGAGATATTCTGAGCCTCATAACTAGAGCAGGTAGTGGAAAATCGAAAAATCCCTTTGCAGAATCCAAATAATTCAGTGTATCCAAAGAAATGACACACAAATGAGTTGGCTTTTCAGTTAAACTTTAACAGCAGTAAGATTTTCGTTGAACAGTTGTTTTTTCTTAAAACAGATGTTTTCTCTAGACAAATAGTCAGTAAAACGACCACCCTGTCGGCAATTACCTTGACCCCCCAAACATTTTGGCTAGTAACACCATTGCTAGTGATACTTACTTCCTTGGGTTGTAATATTTGATCAGGAATATCAAGTATCTGAACAATGGCCAACTTAAATTCTCATCCACTTCTCCATCTCCTCCACTGAACCTTCCTTCTTTTCTCGCAGAGTAGCGCTTCATAAACTCTCCACGAACATATGACCAAGATCTGCTACACCAGTCCTCTGAAAGTAAGAATTTCACTATCAAGAACCATTAACATATTTCTTAAGTAAACTGAGATATGTATATTTGAACAGTTTCTTAAATGTGAACAGTGCAGTTTTGGGCTAAATGGTAAAATGAGTATCCAGAATACATGTTGAGGTGTTTTCAGAGGCCCTTATTTCCCAATTTTGGCTAACTGGTTGTTAGCTTTAGTCACAACAAGTGCGTGAAAATGCCAAAGTTTAAAGTCAACAAACATTCAAATAAGCACACCTCTCTACTGTAGACTGATGACAACACCCAAATTTAAATGTTAACTAATCAGATATTATTAGTTGCATTTTTGCAGATAGGTACCATGCTATCTGTTACCTTGGTAAATGGACCTGCAGTTAGTTGTTCTTCAACAATTGCCAAAATTGTGTTTCGAGGTCATCCCAAAAGATAATAATAATAATAATTCCTTTATTCTCCATAATAGCATAAGAAACACGCTAGCTTCGGATGGTCAATTACATGTTAATACACTTATTTACAACACACTTAAAAACAGCCTAGGTACAAATGAAGACAAGTACCGGTCAGTCGAATTAACAGGTGGCAGGCTTAGCTTTTGAAGAGCGATTGACCGGGTAAACTGCCTAGTACAGGACTTCGGTTGTAAATCTGACACATATTCAGGCAAAATATCTCTGTGAGTTTCAGACGACAGACATTTGAAGCCAAATTTCATCGTCAGGGCACGTCTTCTTTCTTTAAGGGTCGGTAGACTGAGACTATCTTCATATGAAACATACTGGGCCCCCTAAAATGATTTTGCACGCTCGCTTTTGGATACCCTCGAGCTTATCACTAAGAGTCGAGGTGAGGCCAGGGTGCAACACCGGGCAAGCGTATTCCGCATTTGGCCTAATGTAAGTGCAGAAAATAGACCTCAGTTGCTTGGGAGGAATCGCGAATCGACGTAACGCGGCAAACGACCGTAATAACAAAGCGCATTTCTGAACTATGGCCATGACGTGGGAATGCCATTTCAGGTCGCTCTCAACTGTAACGCCAAGGATTTTAACCTTGTCCTGAACAGTGAGGCCGATATCTTCAACAGGTGGCAATTGACGTTTTAAAAACGACACTCTCATTACAACACTTTTAGGTAGGCTTACTGTTAACTTAACATCATGAAGGTCACGCGTCAGTGTAGAAAATATCTGTGAGAGTGGAGGCTGGGTCGACTGTGACGATAAAGTTCGTAGCGCGAGACTGGATAATACAATACACCAAACACCATTGAAGATACCTCCTTCGGTAGGTACTTTGGTCTGGTCCATACCCACAGAATCTCAAACTCAGGATTCCGAGGAACTTTAGTGTTCAGTTGGCGGTTGGGGATTGATGAACGGCAGAGCAGACCAACCCCACCTCCATGACTCACAGGGTTTCCATCTTTGTTAAGTCTTGGTAACATGTACACATCATAACCCGAAACGTCAACTAGAGACTCAGTCGCGCACCAAGTCTCAGACAGGCATGCAACATCAACTTAGTGTTTCCTCAGTGTTAGATCAAGTTCTTCAAGTTTATTTGCGAGAGATCTCACATTTGAGAGGAGAACTTTCGGAAATGGGTTTGAGGAACACTTTCTCTTTACCTCACCGTTTAGAAGTTGCCTACATGGGACGGCTGTAGCATCAGGTGGAGGAACCTGTTCGTAATCGGTATCGGGTGTTGGTATATTGCGTTGGGAGGTGGTGGGTGTTGGTAAACTGCGTAGGGCGGTGGTGGGATTGCTGCAAGCTGGTGCTGGTTGCGAACAGAGGTTCCAGTCCAACTCATGGGAGGGTGAGGTAACCAGGCTCGTTGGGGTGGAGCTGGGGTGGCTACGCTCAAGGGAGGAGGGGGAGGCCTCCGAATTTTCAGCTGCATAAGCGGGATTGGAGGTCTTCCCCGAGTTACTGCTCGGAGGAGTGACCCGTTTTTTGGCTGTTGATTCCGGGTCTTTCCTGGGGTTGCTCGACGGAACGTCCTGTCCTTCTTTCGAGGACTTGGTTTCGGCTTCTTGTTTTGAGACTTAGTGAGCCTAACACGGAAAGGCAGATGGAGGTTGGAGCAACTTGTGTTAAAGCAGAGGCCACAGGCGTATTTGCGACACAACGATTTGTGAGGTAGGATGCCTGCCTCGTCACTACATTGTCTATTAAAATAGTCGGCACAAATATGCAGGTAAGTGCACTCGCTCCTTGTGCATTTGCCGCGCAAGTAGTACTTGCAGAAAAATTTACCTTTTCGGACCGCTTCGTTTTCAATGACCTCGCCTGATCCGGAATCGACACTTCCTGATGGGATAGTATCTGGGGAATCGGTATGCACCGCGTCATTGGCCGTACTACAGCTAGTCTGTCTGTTTTGTCACGCAGACACGCAAATAGAAAAGCATGGCTAGAGGGCTTTAGCATTGCCAGCACCAGCTCCGCGTCTATTGCGGCGCAAGCGGCATGTTGCCACTTACAGCAAAAGTGGAACTCGAAAGCTGGACTGCCCTCGGTGGAAGTATTGCAAGAGAGGCAGGGCTGGCTCGCGGAAACACAGTTGTTGGAACGTTCGGTAACTCTAGTCGTCACCGTCACTGACACTGGTGCTACATCAGAGATAGGGCTTGGTAACACTAGGTTATCAACTTCAGAAACTTTCGCAGAATTGCTTGCCGAGACCGTAGGCTTGGGCGTTGCGTTAACACCTTTTGGACTTGCCACCGCTTTCGTTAGTGATCCAGCTTTGGGCGAGTTCGTTGCGGCTTGGGCGTTGGGCGTTGCGTTAACACCTTTTGAACTTGCCACCGCTTTCGTTAGTGATCCAGCTTTGGGCGAGTTCACCACTAAGGTCACGTCCCTCGGTCGGCATGTCGGGCAGATATATGACTTTTCTAGTCCTGGCGAGTATTTTGTCTTTCCACAGGTAAAGTGGAGCCATTTATTGCACTTCGTACAGGCAACGCCACCTGTCTTACTGGTCAACTTCTTCGAGCATAAACTGATATTCAGTCACATCACTAAGTTCCAAGCTTCTTACAGCCAATCTAACAAAATTGTACTCTTTTGTTGGTAATAATGAAAGTGAGATGACTTTCTCAGATACCATTGTCAGTTACCTCCTATTGAACTCTGGTGCCTCAATATCAGATACCCCGACAACGGCAAACACGCATCATTAGTTGCATTTTTGCAGATAGGTACCATGCTATCTGTTCCCTTGGTAAATCGACCTGCAGTTAGTTGTTCTTCAACAACTGCCAAAATAGTGTTTCGAGGTCATCCCAAAAGATAAGTTCCAAGCTTCTTACAGCCAATCTAACAAAATTGTACTCTTTTGTTGGTAATGATGAAAGTGAGATGACTTTCTCAGATACCATTGTCAGTTACCTCCATTGGGCTGTGGTGCCTCAGTATCAGGTACCCCGACAACTGCAAAAACGCATTTTGAACCCCACAAATTATTCATTAAAATCAGGAATTTGTTTCACACTAAAGAGTTGAGCTGGAACAATTTGAAGAAGTGCTAATTATCAAGGAGGTCTTCATATCCACCAGATTAGTATTACCATTGTCTTTTTATTTATTAATATAATGTGGAATTGATTAGTATAATGTGTGGTCAGTCTGAGGTAGATCAGAAGAGTAGCACTTAAACAAACTGTTCATTGCTGAAAACTAACGTTTTTGTTGACAGCTGAGGAAAATTAATACTCTACCTGAATCGGCTTCACTAATTGCATAATTACAGGAGGGGTATGCAACCTCAAACTTGGCCAAAAAAGGTTATATGGAAATTTTGGTTCAGTCCTAACAAGGTTCTAACCAGTCATAACCAAATCCTCAATTTTTGGGCATGGTGCCCCGCCATGTGGGCATGGTGCCCCACCATGTGGGCATGGTGCTCATAGACTGGGGCACCATTCCCTGCAGCAAGGACGATACCCCATTAAAATCTGTTTGAAAGGTTAATTTCCATTTCAGATTCTCATTCTGGTTCTGACTGACAACAACGTGTCTCGACTAAATCATAACGGAATTTCATACAAGCGTGACTTCACACCCATTTTATCTATTTTACCTCAGAAAACGAAAAATTGTAGTTTCTTCCTATGGTGAATATATATTTGAATGTATATATATATAGCTGAGCAGCCAGTGAGGCGCCGGTCACGTTTACATTTATGAAACTGCCTAGCGACAATCAAATGCTATGTTGGGGCCACAATCACGTGACATCACTAAATACGTCACAGCTGTATGGAGATCCGTTACGATTTAGTCGCCACCCAATATGGAAACCTGCAGTAACTTGGGACCTCTTTCCGAGTGCGCTGAAGTTTCCTTGTAAGATTTCCAGGACACATTCGAGATCATATAAATTTGTGGTTGGATACCCCTCCAGTAGAACAGTACTTTTTAAGTAAATAACCAAAACCGCAGTGCCCCAGCCAAAAGCACACAGGAGGAAGACAGAAGGGGCATCTAACCTAGAATTTACATAACCTTCAACTTAGCCTTCAAATCTTACAAGGAAAGTTGTAAGTTAGAAACAAGAAAGAAGTAAGTAAGTTGTAAAGAGGTCTTCGCTTACTGCAGGTTTTATTTAACCAAAATTGTATAGAGTCATTCCACGTGAAGTGGTCCAAGAACGTGTCAGAACTATGTCAGCGATTTTTTTCTTTTTGACCTCAAACGGTTCGTATATCATCGAATAACCACCTCTGAAAGTTTCAGCTCTCTAAGTCAACCGGTTCCGAAGTTATGGTAGATTTAGTGCGAACAGGTCGGACACTCAGTTTCTTCCTCACCAACCTTTGCTTTTGATTGTCCCAAAGAACAATTTTTCATTTGAAAACGATTAGAGGTATCAACTCAAATTTTATTTTAGATTGAAGGGGATGATAGAGTGTGTCCGTGTAAAATAATCGACTTCTCAACTTGGATATTTTTGCACCAGCAGACTCTTGAAAAAGGCATGCTGAAAAAGTGGGTCACACGAGATATTTTTTTTGAACCCCGGCAGGAGGTTCCATCTTCATGAAATTTTCACGGTCGACTCAACTGATAATGTTCTATTTCCTGTAAAAAAATTAAGTGGTAACGGAACCCTCAAACTTGACTGATTTTTCGACCAAAAAATACGAAATATGCTATTATTTTTCTCACTATATAAACGAGATCTTACGTCTTAAAAGAAACTGAAAATGGGGTAACCGAAACTTCAAAGTTTGACCGATTTTTTCGCCCAAAAGTGACGAAATATGCTATTGGTTTTGAACCCCGGCAAGTAGTTCAATATTCCTAAACTTTCACTGTCGACTCAACTGATAACGTTCTATTTACCATAAAAAAATTAAATGGTAACGGACACTGATTTTTCGACCAAAAAAGACGAAATATGCTATTATATTTGGACTCCGTCAAGTGGCTGATCTTGATGCAATTTTTGCAGTGTACCCACTGGATGATTATCTATTAACCTTAACAAAATTACACCAGACAGGACAGAAAATCGGGAAACTGAAACTTAAATCTTGTCCGTTTTTTTCGACCGAAAAAGTCGGAAAATGCCATTATCCCTTTTTTCTATAAGACTAGCTAGAACATATCAATAAACTGTTTTTTTTTTTTTTTTAATAGAACTCGTTTTCTAGAATATCAAAGTTATGGTTTGAATTTTTTTTAGCTACAGAATTTGCCACATGAGCCCGTTTTATGGCGTTGTTCACTACGAAACTGGCTATGACACCAACAATTCTTTTTAGCCCGTCATTTGC
This sequence comes from Branchinecta lindahli, assembly GCA_023053555.1. NCBI lineage: Eukaryota > Metazoa > Arthropoda > Branchiopoda > Anostraca > Branchinectidae > Branchinecta > Branchinecta lindahli. The sequence continues at coordinate 5,869,778 of JAKZAO010000002.1, forward strand.
TTGAACTGGTCTGGAACTCCAACTATAAGTCGTTCAGTCTCTGATCTGACTTGTCTAGAAAAATAATTTTCATGGAGAACGTGAAATGCTATCTAGCGGACCGAATAACAACTACCACAGAGCTACCTATCATTTTCCGTGGTCTTTAATAAGATAGAAAAAATATCTCAGTCGATAGTTTGTGTTACAAGACGCTTACGAATTGTATCATATACTAGCCGTGTGCTATCAAAAAGAAGAACCTGTAAGTCAAGGAATCTATCTGTTTAACTGCCCCACCTGATCTTAATATACAATGGTCGTCGAATCTTCACCACCACCAAATGTGTCATATTTCTTTAGATGGTTGAATAGGCAAAAGCAACATTGCTTTTGCCATTGGCATTTTTTCCTGTGCTTTAAATTTATATTCCGACGAGCACTGTTGCCCTTTTCTAGGATGAAATTCTGTTATATTCTATCCATTGCCACATTTTTGTATAAAGAAATTTGCAATGAATCTGTATTCTGAAAAACTCACTTGTGAGGGCAGTTTAAAAACTAGTTTCCTTGACTGTATTGATAATAGTTCGTGCAAGATGGCTGCTTCGTCATCTTCCCACACGAAAGAAGAACTGCCTTTGACCTGTTCGGTTGGCGAATTTTTAAATAAAGACTGCCCTAAAACTGATGGTATCGGCCTTCTGTGCATCACTCAACTCCCAGAATCCGAAATTCTGGAGATACTACACGAAGAAGTACCCTGGTCTTCACTCGAAATGTGTTAACCCGTTTATGACCCATGTCAAAAACCCCGTTAAGTCAGAAACTGTGTCTGAAGTGCTACGAGCTTAGCAAGTCAGAGCTTGACAAATTCTATGCTCTGCACACCAGTCAAAAATCCAGTCAGGGGTCTAATACGTCCCTTGACCTTTACTTGTCGCAGAATACAGAGCAGCAGCTTCGCTTAAAAGATGTTGAGTACGTGACAGATATCTTGGGTTTATCAATAACGTCTAAACTACCTATCCACAAAGATCGAGCTTTGCAACGCTGCAAAGGTAAAGTTGACGAAGTCTTATTAGCTTTTGTTAAAAAGGTTGCTGATGCCATGAATTTCAATGAAAAGTCACTGCTTAAATGTCAAATATGTGACGACGAGAGGCAGTTTGTTGAGGCTATTCGAGAGAAACTGAGCTCTGAGTACATGGAAAAGATTAAGATACTGACAATAGCTCCAGAATCCTGGTCTATTGAGAAAGTTGTAACCTTATTTCAAGTTAGCAGTAGGGCAGCTAAACGTGCCCGGAAGTTACGTTCTGAAAGAGGGGTTTTTGCAGAACCTGAGAAGAAAAAGGGACGGTTGATAAGCGACTGCGATAGGGCCAAAGTCGTGGAGTTTTATGAGAACGACGAAAACTCAAGAGCTTGCCCGGGGATGAAAGATTTCATTATTGTGAAGGTTAGGGGTGTCAAGGAAAAAGTTCAAAAGAGGCTACTGCTGCTTAACGTAAATAAGCTCTACCAGTCCTTCAAAGAAGCTTACCCCTCTATAACCTTGGGACTTTCGAAGTTTTACGAACTGCGCCCTAAACACTGTGTATTTGCTGGCAGCCCTGGGACTCACGTTGTCTGTGTATGTGATGTGCATCAGAACTTTAAAATGCTTCTCCAAGCTCTTCCTTATCCTACTACTCAAGAAGAAGTTCTAGAATTGGCCGTGTGTAGCGTAAAGAACCGTGAGTGTATGTTGCATGGGTGCAAGAATTGTCCGGGGTTTGACATCCTTGGAGAGCATATCCTTAATACAGTCATTGAAAAAGACTATGAGGAAGACGACGAACTCGAATACAAACAGTGGGTTCGCACAGATGGTTCTAGCATTGTTACTGCTCGACTCCCCGTTACTGACTTGGTTGATCTGATATCAAGGAGTGCCGAGACGCTCGCGAAACATCATTACATTTCCAAGTCACAATCTGCTTCATACAAGGAAATGAAGGAAGATTTCCCTTCAGACCAGGCAGTCATTACTATGGATTTCAGCCAAAACTACACCCATATCGCAAATGACTCTACATATGCAAACTATTTCAACAGCATGCAATCTACTATTCATCCAATCGTCGTTTATGTTCGAACGTCAGGAGAAGTAGTCGTACGTTCTTTCGTCATTGTCAAAAATGAGCACAATCACAGTGCTGATGTTGTTGACTGCTTCTTGGACAAAATACTTTCGTGGGTAACTAGCTTATACACTTCTATCAAACAAATTTGCTTCTGGACCGACGGATGTGCCGGTCAGTATAAGAACTTTAAGATCTTGGGAAGCCTTGGCTTTTACTCTTTGAAATACCATGTTGTTTTGGAGTGGCATTTCTTTGCTACGGCACATGGAAAAAGTGCGTGTGATGCCGTGGGAGGTACCGTTAAAAGAAAGGCTCGAATTGCTAGCATTCAGGCGGTTTCGGAAAACTCAAGGGTGTCAGCAATTGCAAACGCCAAGGATCTGCAAAATTACATTGCCAAGAATTTAAAAGATGTGACATCAATTTACATAGACGCAACCGAGATCTTGGATCACACTATTCAGGCAGCTGATAGAATGGCTGCTTTAAAGCCTATCCCTGGGATACGAGCCAACCACGCTTTTGTCCCCACCCGTGGGTCGCCCGGCCATGTTCTGATGAAACGGGTGACAGGTGATACAAGTGGAACACTAGCAAAACCGGGCACGAAAAACCTTGTCCTGCCGTTCCAAATCGGTTACTTCGTCATCGCAAGCGTAGACCTTGTACCTCGTGTTGCACTCGTTACTTCTATCGACAGGGAGGAATGTGAATCTGTCTTGCAAGTTCTAGGGCCGTCTTTCCCGTCTGTGTTATATAATTGGCCCCAAAGGCACGACAACTTGCTGTATCCCACTGCACCATGTACTGCTTGTTGTGAAGGTCGCAGAGAGCTCAGGAAACTTTACCATAGTGTCACTACCCGACAGCGAAATACAACTTGCTTTCCGGAAATTTCAGTGTAACGAAATGCTTCACTAGCCTGTTTTCGTAATAGCGTGTAAATAGTTTCAATACATAGCCTTACTAATTCTGTATCTTACATATTTTATTATCGAATAACTTGACAGAATGTTAGCAAACAGACGAAAGGGAATAAAGACCTTGCTCTTTTGAGCCTACATTATTAAGCTAAAACCGCAACATGCCACGAAATACTCTGTCTAACCTTATTCCTGGAGAAATAAAAAGGATAATATCATGTTTCGTCATTTTTTGGACCACTTCACGTGGAATTCATTTAGCTGTTCTGAAATCTCAGCTCAAAGCAAGTCTTTTAGCCTTGTTTTCTTGTAATCTTGGTGAGCAGTGTCATAAATACAAGGCTTGTCCTGGACCAAGCAGATCAATTCGGTAATTTTTGGATGATTCTTCACTGACATGTTGTTTGTTTCTGGACCGAAATCAACAAAACTGTAAATATTCTCGTTCTTCTTGACTCCACATCAAAGAGAATTGGTCAAAAACGGTCTCGGTGAAAGGAATCCTTTCTCGTTGCTAGACCTTTTTTTCTAGCCGTATTCACGAACGAAATCCTTTCAAGGACCAGAATTCCTTTGTCCGCGACGGGAATTCTTGTCCGTGTAAACGCGCTATTAGATAGAGTGAAGAATTAACGTACGCAGGAAAAAGACGTGAACTTACCTTTGATTTATTAGTATATTACCTATATTACCTTTGATTTAGAAAATCTAAGGCTGTGGATCTGGACGGTATTTGCGTTAGTCATTTGAGAGCTGATTCACCTGAATTGATTGGCCATTTGCAATTGTGCTTTCTCCTCATATTTTTAAAGCTTGTTTATTGAATGTGCTTAATAGGATCCAGCTTAATTTTGCGATCACTCTGTTTTGTTTGCAGCCGGCAGTTGAGTATAATCTGATTTCGTTATTTTGCGCGCTCTTGCGCGCGGCGGACCAATAGCGCGCGGGAATCCGCGCGCAAAGCAGCGCGAATCGCGCAAAACAGTCCGCGCTATTTAGCGCGCGAAAACTGTTCAAAGTCTCCCAGGAGAGGCTACTTCCATGGAAAGTCTGCCAAAGTTGGCACGCCGGTCGGTGATGAAGCCGAGCTTATTCCTTCGTGTGTTCCACTGATTTCCTTCAATAGGTTTTCTAGTTACCAAACGTAATACAATTTTCCGGACTTGTTTACGCGCGGAAATTGCGCGCGCATTTGCGTGCTGTAATTTTGCGCGCAAACGCGCTGAGTGCGCGCGTAAAAGCGCGCGGAGTGCGCGCAAAAGCGCGCGGAGATAATAAGTTTCAATACATCAGCACATTCAACAAGCGTGGCTGAATTGAAGCATTGAAGCTGTTGACTAAACTTGAAACTGAAGAGATTCTGTGGATTGTGCAGATCTGAGTTGTGAATTAAAGATTCAGATTTTCATAGAAAAAAGGTAACAATTTAAAAGGTCAGATAAATTATATGTTTTGTCATGAAGCATATCAAGAGTTTAAAGAAAGTCAATAGCAGAATACTTGGAGTAGCTGAATAGAGCTAATCGCTGATATGGCACTTGTCTGTTTCCCAGGAAACAGTGCAAACTAGTTTACACGCCGATCGGTAGTGATACCAAGGTTAGTCTAACATATGCTTTTTTTTTCTTTAATACAGTTTTCTAGTTACTTCCAAACTGTTTGGATAATTTCCGCGCGCAATCCTGTCCGCCCTGGTTATCGCGCGGGAAATATTCAAAGTCTTCCTGGACAAGGTATTCCCATGCCACGTGCAAACTGTAGTTTACACGCCGATGGGTAGTGATACAAAGATTAGTCTAACATATGCTTTATTCATTTCTTTAATACAGTTTTCTAGTTACCAAACGAAATCGAATTTTTCAAAACTGTTTGGATGATTTCCGCGCGCAATCCTGTCCGCCCTGGTTATCGCGCGTGAAATATTCAAAGTCTCCCTGGACAAGGCATTTACATGCCCAGTGCAAACTGTAGTTTACACGCCGATCGGTAGTGATACAAAGCTTACTCTAACATTTGATTTGGTGATTTCCATAACGTCTATTTAATGAAAAAATAAACTACAAAAAAAGACTTTCAGGTAGCTTCGGCGCTATACTCGCCTCGCAATGAAGGGCAAAAGACCAAAATGTGGAAGATGTTCAGCAACGGATAACCTTCTAAAGATGTCGTCTCACTCAATTTCATCTGCAGTGAAAAATTCGATGAAAAAAGATAAATATATCGGAGCAAGATGCTTATATATCTGCAAGCAGTGTGCAAATGATTTTAAAGAAGTCGTCGCTGAACCGCTGATCGTACATGAAACCTCGTACTCCAGTAGCACTGGCCAGAGATCATTCACGGAGCGTCCAGTGGAATCTCTGAACATTGTCATGTTTCCTTCTGCTAGGACATTGAGAAATCACGAACCACGAACACCAGTGAACCAGAGTATGGAAGAATTAATATCTGCCGATCTGGCTGCACTTTGGTCAGATGACCGATACTCACTGGAAGCTCTGCTTTCCTACAACCCAGTAGAATGGTTACTCCTGAGACCCGACAGGTTGATAAGACACGTTGCAGAAATGATCAACCTCAGTTTTAGTGACTGTTTTCTCCCAAAGAACGCTTTCAAGGTTGCTTACTGCCTGGAAACCATCTATAAAGTCCGAAGGCCAAACATAATCTTGCCACTCAGTTTTATGCGAAACATCAGGCTATACTCACTTGGAAGTTGGAAGCAGTCGTCTAGTCTGTGATATTATTCAGCAGCTGAATGCGTCTGGATCTTATTGTACGATGCTAAACTGGTTTCAGTCAATCTGTAAGCCAATCCAGGTTCCGAAGGGGTTTGTAAGAGACGAGTTCGACAACTCGCAGTACGTGGGCACATCCTGGGGTGGGCCTGGGCAAACTACGCCTCTTAGCGTGACGACGTCTCACGCCTATATATTTGATGAGCTAAGTAATTTGCAGTATCGTGATGATTTGAAAGTGGGGAAGTGGATTTTTGGTCAGTGCACTTACGAAGATATAAAGAAATATCTTAGAGATACATCAAACCACGAGGCCTACTACGAACTCCTTGACACCGTGTATAAAAAGCGCGTCGAAAATCTGCTGTCAACGAAGCAACAATATCACGACTACTCCTGCAGTGAAAACGAGGATGCAGTGGATATTGCAGTGGAAGAAATTAATAAACGATCATACATGATGGTTTGTACAGCGTGTGATGGTGAAAACGGCATCAGGGGAAAGCCTAGACCGCTCAAGTGTACGAATTGCTTGAGTAAACTGAAACCGTACACACCGGATCTCTTTTATGCTGGTGCGTTGATAGAACCTGTTGACGTGAGGGCCTTATTCAATTCTATACCAGCCATGGAAAACTCCTCAATGGTTATGCTCGGATCGCCAGACCTTCTGAACCCAAACTCTTACGTCAACACTACTACAATCCTCGAGAATAGTGTGAAGGAGTGTTGCGTTGGTGGAAGAAATTGGATTGCTACAGAATGTGACGGTGGCATTTATGGTAAGCAGCTGAACATCATCTTTAATACTTACGAGTGCCAGGTTTGCGGGACGAAAGAATTCTTTAAGGACGGAAAAGTTAAGCACGACTGTCTTGTCGCAGACGATAGTGAAAGCGACGTCAGCAGCAACGAAGGTGCAAGTTTCACCCATGTTTTTACGGAGCTGCTGCCTATTGCTGGAATGTTTCACTACGAGCTTAATATGGTGAAGTCTATTATGAGCCTAAGTTTTGATATCATCGGTCAGGACTTCCTGAATGTCCTTGGGGTCAACACTCCAAAAGCTCTTGCCTACTTCCGTAACTGCAGTGATTTTCATAAATCGACCAAGTTCATGGAGCTACTTTACGTGGGACTTGGGGACGAGCTGATTCAGGAGTACCTTTCGTACTGCCATGAAAACGAAGGTGAATGTGACCAAAAGTCGTTCAGTGACTTCGAGGAGTGGGCAAACTCGGACTGTGCCAACCCAAACGTGAAATATTTGTACATGCTAGTGTTCGAAATTCTTCATTCGTTGATGACCTTCCGCTACGGCGTTCGGAACGGGAATGCAAAAATAGCTAACAGCGGTCGTGCGCGATGCGTGCTAGTTCTTTATAATGGGTTGCACAAAACTTATGAAAAGATCTTTGCAGACGAGGTTCGCATTTTCACACTTATGCCAACTGAAGTACGCGAATACCTGGAAAAGAATTTCTCTTTTTCAAGAACAGGGTCGAAACACATGTATCAGGGAGGAGACGCCATGTTGGAAGAGTTGAACAATCTTATACAGCGTTGGCTCATATGTTCAGGTGCACCAACGGAAGACCAGTGGAGAAGGGTGTATTATAGTGTCAATGAGCTTGTTAAAATTGAAGCAAAGTTTGACGAAATATTCAAGCACTCTGATGATGATTCTTCTGACAAATGCGATCCCGATACTACCCTGAATGAGGTAGCAGATGAACCCTTGGAACTAGCTCGTATATTCGAAAAACGCCACATAGCAAATGGACCTGAAATAGTGAAGATCCGGTCAATGATCCGCAAAACCGGGTTTCTGAGACGCAGTGATGATGATATTACGAGTGTGTCTGGTAAAGTTCAGCCCGATACAGCCAATCTACTTACTGGAGCTGCTAGAATCAGCAGAACGAAGAATGTCAGAAGTAATGCAAGAGACCGTTAAGTTGAGAACCTTTCGGTTTCTCTGATTTAATGTTTCATTTTATGGGTTGAGCGTTGGTCGCTCCCCTTTCAACCTTCTCCCTAGCAGCAGTCGTGGTTGAGCTTTGGTCGTTCCCCTTTTGAACTTCAGATCAGTATCAGTGGTTCCATGTGGTTGTGGTTGCACAGCAGCACTTGTGGTTGAGCGTTGGTCGCTCCCCTTTTGAACTTCAGATCAGTATCAGTGGTTCCATGTGGTTGTGGTTGTACAGCAGCACTTGTGGTTGAGCGTTGGTCGCTCCCCTTTCAACCTTCTCCCTAGCAGCAGTCGTGGTTGAGCGTTGGTCGTTCCCCTTTTTAACTTCAGAGCAGTATCAGTGGTTCCATGTGGTTGTGGTTGCACAGCAGCACTTGTGGTTGAGCGTTGGTGGTTCCCCTTTTTAACTTCAGAGCAGTACACGAACGCGAAAAGTTCTACCTAGCTATCCCCTGTGAAACTTCAGGACAGCAGCACTCGTGGTTGAACGTTGGTCGTTCCCCTTTTTAGCTTCAGAGCAGTATACGAACGCGAAAAGTTCTATGGGGGGGGACAAAAGAAAGAAAGAGAAAGATACTACGCTGCTGAAAAAACAGAAAACAATAAAAAATAGCGTAACAGCCATATTTTTTTTATTGACAGTATTGTTAAGATGGAGAAAGAAAGAAAGAAAGAAAGACAAAGATGCTACGCTGCTAGAAAGACAGAAAAGAATTAAAAAGAGCGTAACAGCCCATTATTTTATTGAAAGTATTGTGAAGTCGGAATAAAGCGAAAATAAATTTCAGGATGAAGTTTATTGTAAATGCTGAGATTAAGGGCTACCACAAGTTCCTCGTTATGCCACATCATGCCTTTCTCATGGAAGTCCGAGAAGAGAAGGACAATGTATACGATCCGCGGGCTATGGCGGTATGGATGCCGGCAGAGGCTCCGGCAGAGATTTTGGAGGTATGTCGAACAGTCATGTACTTTAATCATTTTATACCCAAGTCTGTTTGCAGGAACTCCAAATTGCCTATAAGTAACTCTGGCTTCTCCAACTGCCTGCATCTTTTCCATTTATAGGAGAATCCAGGACACTAGAAATCGCTCTTAGAAAAGACTCGGATATTGTTTGTTCAGACGTCACCCTTGACTTTCAGTGCAGGTGAAGCATGAAGTTTGGTCTATACTAAATTTAATCTAATCTGAATGTTTCGTACTCTAAAAAGAAAATATCAGCAGACATTTTTCTTTGCAGACTGTAACACGACAGAGGACGGGAGAAACTGTTCGAGACTTCCTGTCAAAACAAGTTGGACACGTCCCGGCTAACTTGTGTCATTTCATGAGGACCCTGAAGGAAATTCATCCCGACATGAAAATCCGATGCCAATATACTGAAAGCGTTGGACATTCGAAGACACCACACTTTCGGCAAAAATACACAAGAGGACGGGGTGGTCGTGATTCCAAGGGGGGCGGAGCCATACTAAAGTGCTTTTTCCACTTCGAATCTAAAACGGGTAACTTCGCGGAAGCAAGTAAATTACTAAAAGAAGTAGTAGGTGATGACTACACTGCCATTATTAATGAAGACCCAGTTGTTGAACGTGCCGAATAAAAAATTTCTTCGTTACGTGTCCTCCTTTCAATATCCTGGGCACACATTCATGCATAGAGGTAAAAAACTGACAGTACAAGAGAAGTAAAGTAAGCCAAAAAGATGTCCAAAAGAAACGAAGCGTTACTGCGGCGTAAAGGGTAAATTTCCTGCAACGAAATCAAGAATAAATAAGCCTAGGAGAATGAGCCTGTTTGGGACCTAGCGAAGTGAGTTATTTCTCTGTCACTGTTTACCGCGGGCTGGCTTAAAATCAGAATTTGCGACGCATGTGGGCTCCGTCTCATGCGAGGTGCAACGCCAGCGAGCTAGCGTACGCGCTGCAACGGGACATCACGAGACAAGCTCCGCCCGAAGCCGGCCCCCGGTAAAATTTTCCAGTAAAACGCCGTGCTACAATTCAGTTCGCTTGGTCACACGAGGCCATACCAAAGAGGCTCATTCTTTGGTTATTTATTCTTGACTAAATTCAAACCCATCGAGCTTCCAATCTCGGAGAGAACGCGCGTAATAGTAAAAACGAGCGACTGGCAGTGAGATAGTACTTTACTTGTCTCGTACTGACAGTCAAAACTTCTTTGCTTTCATGTCCTGTTAAATCCAACTGCAGCAACTTTAACGTGCGGCCTATGCATAGCATTGCTGATCGATTATATTGTGAGTACTTAAAAAAACAACATATTTACATCACTACTCGAGAGTACGAGGGTATATTTACATTACTGCTCGAGAGTGCGAGGGCTCGCATGTCTCCGGCAGATGAACGGGCGTTCCGTTGCATCTTTTTGAGTCGTAAAGCCAAGACACCTAGCATGCCCTGTCACTGCGCAGCCTTCTATCTCACACTGAATCCACCTGTTTAGAGTACCAAACCGTGCTGTCAAAGCATCATCCGCTGTGGATTCGAACGAAAAACCGCATTGCGCCGCCGGGCAGATATTTACCACTTTCTTCTCGGCACTGGCCTTACCTGGCAAATTTTTTACCGAATTTGTCAGGCTTTTGGTCGGAAGTGACGAGTGAACTCTTTTCGCTACACGCTTTGGTGTTGACGTGACAACGCCAAATGGTTTCTTGCTGCCACCACTACTGCCACCTCTACTGCCACCACTACTGCCACCTGCAGCCTGAACAATACGGGTCCCTACACCCTTAGACGCCTTTTTGCAAGCAATCCCTCTCTCTGCCTTTTTTGGGCAATAGATGCAAAATACATTGATTTCAGGCAATCTGCCGACAAACCATTTTTTTCCAGACCACTACCACCAGCACTTTCACCTTCAATTTCCTTATTTCCCCCTCTGCCACTTGTTTCTTCAGCTGGACCATCCACCTCCACATTTTCCCGGTCCATCACTGAGGCTCTCCCTTCTGCCCCAACACTAGCCCCCTCACCTTCACTTGTTTCAACACCAACGCCAGGTGCACCCTCAACTCCATCTGGCAGTTCTATAGCAGAAATGTCCAGATCCTGTATGTTATCAACGTCCATTAAAAACAAGTCGCTGTCTACGTTTGCAGCACTGCTGCCACCTGTATTCTTCGTTTGCTGGTAGACCGTTCTAAACTCCGACGAACTATAAAAATGATACTTCCGAGTATCTCCGTTTTGGACAGTTATACTTACGGAGGCTCCTGTCGAGCCAACTAATTCTTGTCCCTAGAAGATCCATAAGGTTTAGGCTTTTTCGTGTTTCACCATTTCTTTCACTCTACCTTATCAATAGCCTAAGGATAGTTAAAACAAAACTCAAATGTCCGCTATCAATTGCTTACCCAAGATAGCCTAAATAATATTCTAAAAATAGTTAAAACGACTCACATTTCAACTAACAATGTCAGATTATCAATAGCCTAAGAGTGCATGCACAAACAGCAACAGTGACAGTTTCCGCTGTAACCTCGGTCTAGTTAAAGCAAGCATTATATCTCAGCTATTGATTGCGTGGGTCTAGTTAAAGCAAGCATCATATCTCAGGTATCGATTGGTTACCTCTGAGTATCTTGCAGCAACAGTAACAGTTTCAGCAGTAACCTGGGTCTACTTGAAGCAAGCTTTCATTCCTGGGGTGCACTGTCCCATGCATGCATAGCAGGCCCACTGTCCCATACATAGCAGTGTTAAATCCCAGAATCCTTGCATCAACTTACTGCAGTACAGCAGTAACGCCTTACCTTCTTAAACAGAGTTATCAGCCGACGGCTGAATGTCTTGCGCCTATTTTCCGAATCATGAATGTAGGCCGAGCATTCCATTATTCCACGTGTGTTTAGAGATTTGATTTTTCCCACGTAAACTTCAAAATCTCGAATCAGTCAAGGGAAAATTCCCAAGTAGCGGCGTGGGAGACGGGACTCAAAAAATGAAGAAGGAGAAGAATGTCTTTGAGAAATTTGACGTTGTGTTCCACCGTAACGTCTGACGATGCTCGGGAGCATCAGAAGTAAAGCACCGGCTCCACAAGCAATCGTAAGACCATCGTAGCGGCCATCTTGACTCCGGTTACGATACCCTGCGGTTTCTGCTGGCTCAAAGGAACTTCTGTCTGAACATTTCTTTGAGCTTGTGGCACGAGATTAAATCCTTAGGATCATAAGTCCCGTGGCAATCGGCAGCATCTAATAGTCCGCGCCCGGAAGCGCGCAAATGTCCGCGCCCGAAAGCGCGCAAATGTCCGCGCCCGAAAGTGCGCAAATGTCCGCGCCCGAAAGCGCGCATTAGCCCGCGCTATGGAGCGCGCAATTTGCCGTCGCGCAAAGAGGCGCGCGCGCTATTGGTACGCAGCGCGCAAGAACGCGCAAATTACGAAATCAGATTATACTCAACTGGCCGGCCTTTATATTTTGTTAGACCCAGGTGATATCAGTGATATACGAGTTATGTACTTTCGGTATTGTAAGTTTTTACTGTATCTACCTCGCAGATACAGCAACAGAAAGATCATGAGAGTTTTTGGTGCTCCTGATATTATTAGTTGTTTTCTAAAACAAAGTAGCCGCCTTCAGGAGAACATTTTTGCCACGTTGGGTGTTTACCATCCGCTCATCCGGGTAGCGACAGCGCGCTGAGTTTTGAGTTGTTTGATTTCGTTTTGTTGTTGTTTTGTAATTTACGTTCGTTTTCTTTTTTAAGTTACTCCGCTTCTTTTCTTGTATAGTGGTTCACAAATAAAATATTATTATTAGTACTTTGACCGCTGTTTCTCGCTGCTGCTTGAGCTGCCCATTCAGAACTGGGAAAAGGAAGTTATGTCTCTTGATACATGGAATGTTACCTTACAGAAACAGAATCAGAGGAATGCAGAGGAAGGTGTAAAGGTAGAAACAAGTGAAGAAAAGAGCAAAATCCTCAGATTGTGTGTTGGGACAGAGCTCGAAAGGAAAAAAGAAATGTCCATATGCTTTGTTGTAGTGAAGCTGTGTGTCCATAGTTTCGTTTTTGCAGATACCATGGTATTTGATATACGGTCTAAAGTCGTTTTTGCAGTTATCGTGGTATCTGATACCACGGTCAAAAGGCGTTTTTGCACTTGTCGTGGTATCTGGACAGTTACCGTGGTAACAGATATTCAGATATCACGGTCCGAGCGTGGTATCTGGTCGTGGTATCTGAAAAGTCATCTCACTTTCATCAAGTTTTGTCAAATTGGTGAGAAAAAAGTTCAACACTTAGAGATTTAACTGGATATCAGTTTTTCTTTTGTGATGACTTCGAAAAGTGCAATTTTGGCAATAGTCGTTTTTGCAGTGGACCGTATATCAGATACCACGGTAACTGCAAAAACGACTAATTGCAGATCCAGTTACCGTGGTAACAGATACCATTGTATCAGCAAAAACGCAACTCATGTCTGGAAAAGACGGAAAAAAGAGAAACGGTTACATTATCAAAGTTTGAAAACGTCGTTGGATAAAATGGTGACTCTGAATTCAGAGTGAGTGGTAGAGAGTAAGGTAGAGTGGAAGAGGAAAATGAACCGTGATTTTTAAGAAAGTTTTTTGAAAAATAATAAATTTTAAGGAAATTGGTTTGAATATTAAAGTAAAAGTAAAAGGAGGGTAAAATTTGTAAATATAAAACTGATGTTTGATGGTGAATTGTTTTTTGTGTTTTTTTTTTTTTTTTAGCAGTCAAAATTGGGTTTTGTTGTGTTGTGTGGTTTTGATTTTAAATAGAAAATTTTGTGATAGTTAGAACATTCTGCTTTACGTAAGTGTGTTTTGTGATGTAAAGTATTGTGAGTTTATGTTGTAAAAGCAGAACTTTCTAACTTTTTAACTTTATTTATCCATTGGTAGGGTTGTTTGGTTTAGTAAAGAAAATAGGGTTTTGTTGTTTTTATGTTGGTTTAAAGAGTTGTAATAGTGGCTGCGATGGAAGGGGTGCCCTATGCAGGAATGGCACCCTGAGATATCGAAGTGCCTTTTCTTTTTTTTTTTGTGGTTTGCCCTTTTTTTCGTTATTAGACTATAGTTTGACTGCTCAAAAGGTAAATTAACGTGAAGTTAAATTTGAGTAAAGGAAAAAGAAAGTAAAGAATGTCATTGAGACGAGTGGAGGTGGGTTTAATACTAGTAGATTTGAATTATAATTTTTTTTTTTAAATTTGAAAATTAAGTTTTAGTTTTACAAGAAAAAATATAAAGGAAGGGATTTATTAAGGTTGTAAAGATAGGATGGAAGTGTAAAGATTAGAAAGAATGGAAGGAAAAAATAAAAATAAGAGATTCTAATAAACTTCCAAATCTGTGTTAAGCATACGGGCTATCACTACCAAGAAAATGTGGTTCAGGTGCACCTAGCCGCTGTGTTAGTGGACCCCCGTCCTCTCCCCAGAATTGTCGGATGGGGCTTGGACTTCCGCGAAAAAAAAATCTGTGGAAGTCATTTTTCCTATTTTAAACTTTACTAGAAATGATCTTTCCAGGACGAAATGGCACAGAGGTGGGCGTATCCGATCATGAAAGGATTCGAATCTGAGGTTTCGACTTTCGAGTCCAGATTCGGATTCGACCTTAACAAAATCAAATCATGTACATAGGTTCTAGTTTCAAGACCAAGCTGACAAAACACACTTGATATATAAGGTAATCCGCTAACGTGATCGATTACTGAGAATGGTTTGTCGGGAGATCAAAAATTTGGATTGCCGAAGCCCACTGTTAGGAAGCGGAAACTGGATGAATGTTGATTAGAAATTTGAGGGGAATCGTAAGATTGGAGTTCTGATTCATCCACCTCTGAAACGTCACAGAAATATCGTTTTTGAAAATACCCGCACGTTCCAGTCTATCCATCCTTCCCACAATCCAGCTCGGCGGCTGGACGCAAAATATTTCAAAACTAAACGCGCCGTCGTTTTAAGCCGAGAAATCCAAGCGAACCACGGTGCTGTCCTCCTCGAAGAGTGACGATATGGGATTTTTCAACCTGTTCTCTCTCGTCTCAAGCCAAAAACAAAGTTATAGTCCGGCGACCTAGGAAAATTTCGGCTAGCGCTGAAAAGTGAAACATTCAATAAAATAAATTTGGTTTATCGTGTCAATGTACTGATGGTTACCTTTTTTCTAGGGATGTTCCGTGATGCAACAAGGGGCAAAAAACGGTTCTTCACGTTCGCTGTAAAGGACCCTGTGGTTTCATTTCCTCAAGTTCGTGCCAAGGAAAAGTTCTTCAATTGTTCTTCAAAAAAACAGTCCGGAATTGTCATTTGTATATCGTGTCTTGTTTACTCGATTAACGGATCAATGGTTTTACTTGCAGTCAGAGGTATCACTTATTGTCTATTCGTTTTGTCGATGACTTGCAGCACCTTTCATCTTACTTTGACAGGACGGGAAAAGTCGGTTTAGTTTCAACAGTCGACAGTTCCCCGTTACATTATTTAAGATTGTTTAAAACGATTGGCACCATCCTGTCTTGTAGAGAAAAGAGCTTAACTTGCGAGTGAAACGTGCTTCTGATGGGCCTATAGCAGGTTTTCACTAAACCTCTTCCAACTACAATGCAAAGGTATATTTCCAGCGAATAGCCGTGATGCGGCGTTCCCCGACATACAAATTCAGTATTTCTGTTATTGCATTACGGGTGATCGAGAATCTCTGACCGTCTAGAGTGACCTTCACGGAATGGACAATAGCTTCAGTTCATGGTTCGGCCAGTAGGGAAGAACAGTCCACCTTTTTGTGTCACCTCTATGCCCTTGCTGTGTGCTTGACGATACGATTTACGAAGATCAAATCTTCACGCAGTGAGCTACCTTCCGCAAAATTATCACTGGCCACTGAAAAGCCGCGTTTGTTTAAAAATTCAAATAGACCGTCACACTGAAAAAATAGTCAAAATAAAATAATCCTATAACACATTCCAAATATTGCGTTGTGTTAAAAGTTAAATAACAGAAAATTAAGTTAGCTTGTCACCTAAACATTAATTAGCTTCCGACACTTGGCCTTGTCAAGTTGTGGAATGTTATGTTGCAGCATCACCGTTCGGTGTGTCTGCTTATCCTTTTGTTGAACCTCCAACCGAATTTTGAGAAATCTTTTACTTTTGCCAGTTTTCCTGTTTTTCTGGCAAACTATTTATCCTTCGACAATTAAGTTTCAGATATGGAAGCAGAATTTCTCATATCACCACTTGTCTACTAAATGATTTGCTTTTCAAAAATGTCAGTTCTGTCCCTTAACTGGAAACCCCTCCCCCACCCCGGATATACGGCTACAAAGCCCATCTACAAACTTTTCGTATATGTGAGCCTCACACCAAGTTTTGAAAATGACACAGCTTTCAGGAAGGAACAGATGGACAGCGTTAGTCATAGGTAACCCATTTATTACTTTTTGGGATCCCAAAAACTAGATTCAAATTAAAAGATGCACATTGACTCACAACTATAAAACTTTCCTTCGTTCCTAGAGAACTAAGGAAGATGGAAGGATTCGTGGAAAATTACATTCTTCTGTGTGACAAACAGAAAGACAGATACACCACCGAAGAAACATGACATAGAAATTTCCAAAGCTGGATTAGGCAAGAAAACCACCATGACTGAAGATATTTATATGGAGTGATTTGACTTGTTACTGGAATCTGAGAAGGGTTATCCTAAGATAGCGGGTGCTAGCGGTTTAATTTTTATGTATTCAACGTCAGGGAGCTACCCGAAACTAATTGAAACTCTCGGGTCTTCACCAAGATGGGCTTATCCTACGGAGATTAAGTGAGTTTTCAACAGGAATGGTGTGCTTACGCTCAGTACAGCAAAACCTCAGTCTGGAGGTGGTGGTTGTAACGGCATCATCAAAACAGACCACCAGTTAAACGGTCTATCTGTCTAAAGAAGCGCCAATCAAATGCGGAGCCATCGCCAATAGTGCGTTCCTGGGATTGAAGGCGGCCCATGATACTGTTTTACCAGTATTTAATGTAAATAGAAATATGTAAATAGAAATTAATTACAGTGAGGAGGAATGGTGTCTTTAGTTCTTTTGTTGCGTGAGGCATCAAAAGGAACTTTTAAATGGGAAGAAACTATAAGAGTGAAGTTTACTAGACAGGTAGGAGTGGACAATGGGGAATTACGAGAGAGTTTCGACGACTCTTATTTTCAGACATGGTTAAACGAATTTGTGCAGGAAACACTGATAGGTAGCATTTTCAAGCAGTGGATTAGGAAAAGGTGCACAAAAATGAATACTTCTTGCATGGGAAGATCTTGGCATGACTCCTGTTCGAAGACATTTCATTAACCTTATGGTTTCATCCGTCAGTTGTGCAGGGAACACTGATATATAGCATTTTCAAGCAGTGGATTAGGAAAAGCTGCACAAAAATGAATATTTCTTGCATGGGAAGATCTTGGCATGACTCCTGTTCGAAGACATCCAATTTCCACAATGGTTTCATCCGTCAGTGCACCAAATGCCGGGAGTACGCAATGTCTCAAATGTGGAACTTGGCGTGGATGAAATATTGGATGAGAAGCTTACAGGGCTTGCTAAAGTGGTTAGTTCCTTAAAGGACACCTGAACAATGAAACCATACTTGAACACACCATGGAGAATGCCTTTACAGACATGGCCACGGAGAGCATTCTTCTCCTGAGCGTGACGTTTTCAAAATAGGGATGTTCGTTTCTGGAGGTTTGCACATGCAGGCTCCAAGACAAAAAGCGCGATTCATTCAAATCTTGTACAGCGCTGGCCGGATCGTATTGGAATTTCTTCTAGAAATACTTTGGGCTTAACTGGTTAAAAAATTAACTGGTAAAAAAAAGCTTGAATTTGAAAAACTAAAATTTTAGCTTGAAAAAAAAGAACGGGAAGAGAGAATGAAGCGGGAAGAAGATCGAGACGAATTGTTTAAGAATCTCATGATGAGTTTTGTTGCACAGAAGAAAAAGTAAAACGCTCTGTTGGTTAGCCTATTTCTGTTGGTGAGACTTCTGCATGAACTTAGCCAGCATATATGAATGTTGAATATTCTACTCTATTGAACTAATAGCTGCATTTTTAACTGCCGGATTGGAAACCAAAGTAGCATATTGTTAGCTGTTCTTGCTCAACCGAACGCCAGAGACCTGTGGTTTATCTTGGATTTACAGGATCGAGGATTATTACGTTCCTGAAAATTGAATTTTTGACGGTAGGTCCTAGGCAAAAGTGGGACACCGCACAACAAACTCTACTGCCGGAGTATATTATTGCCGGCAGTAAGCGAGGTAATAAAGATTAATTTAGACTTTTATCGATGCCGAACCCGAGATGTCGGAATTGTAATTAATCGTTAAGCCTACTGAAGAGATATACCGTCGTATGTTCGACGCTGGCTGGCGGCTGTGGCAAGCTTTGCCATAAAGTATGTGAAGCGACCTATGAACTGTACGCAGAAAAGCATAAGCGCTCTACACAGTGTCGAATCTGGCATTCCAGAAGAAAAGCTAGTCAGTGCCGCCTCCCAGTTTTTCCCATTACCTGAACTGAATGAAGCTCCCAAAACTCTAATAGACCGTCTAAATTATATCCTGGACGCCTTGGCGATTCCGCAGCTGCGCCTCTATGCAAAGACATTCATTCAATCCTCGTCAATAAAGACAGTGAAAATTCTCTGCAAAATCTACCGTTGTTCGTAATGAAGGCAAGTGATCCAATTCCGTCGATTGCGTGCGAAAAAGAGGCGGAGTTTGCGCGAGCTATTCTGACGTGAGACAGAAAACTGGATTGCATCGCTAATCAGGTGAACAATTCATCAGGACAGGCACTTGCTGCCGCTAGCGTTAGCGACACTTGTAATCAAATAAAAGACCAGATTTCTGCGATAAATTCGAATCAATCAGGTAGACTTGCCGCTTCTGGGAATACTGTATGGTCCGTTGCCGAATTCAGGAGATGCCACAGTTGATTTGTTAGTTGAATCACCCCCTCCCGCTTTAAGTGACCCTTTGAAACGAAAATCAGCGCTGGAGAATATCTCGGGTGCTGCAGGGATTAGACAGGTGCGGCTAACTCGTAATGCCGGGTGGTTGATAAAAACATGTAAAGCTGATGCAAAGTCTCTTCAGGACAGTTTGAGTGCGGTATGTTCTAGTGAAAACCTTCCTGAGTTTCGGCTGTATTTGGGCAAAATTATGTCACTCCCTCAGGAGAGTTATAATCATGTGTGTTTTCTTGGTGATTTTAATTCGAATATACATAGTGCCTCCGTATTTGGGAAGGAATTGTCAGATTTGGCAACTCTAAGTGATTTCCTTGTGTCTGATATCGTTCTGCTCGGTGAGAATCTTGTCTTTGGATGTTTCTCCACTTAGCTCTTGTTCTTCTTTCCATTTTACTAACCCTTTTCATGCCAAAGCTCTTGACTCACTTTATTCTTTGCTTGTGGCTATCGTTGTAGGTAGTGCATGTAAATGTCTCCCTCTACGGTCCCCTGGGTATGCTGGTTCGCGTAGCTACGGCACTAAAGTTCCAGGATGGAGTCGCTACGTCAAACCTCATTATTTGGCAGCAAAGCAAGCTTTCTTGCTTTGGGTACAGAAAGGCCTACCGACGGGAGATGCCGTGGATCGAGCAAGAAGATTACTTAATTGCAGGTATAAAAATGCCCTGAAATGGTGCAGGAGGAACGCAACGCAGCTTCGCACCAGTGCACTTGCACTAAGTTTTCGGGATCGCGGTTTCGTGAGTTCTGGGCTCGTGTTTCTCGCCTTAATAAAGCATCTGCCCCTAAGCCATCCGATCAGATAGCTGATGCTAAAGGACCGGAAGCAATAGCAGAATTGTGGAGTCGACACTTCGGGGCAGTTTTCTCGTCAGTGCCATCGGATGTTGCAACATCAATGTCCCGTCTGAGTGAGAATCCCAGCTTTACACCTACCGAGCAGCTGATCACATTTGCTCACAGGGCAAAGGCGGTCTCTGGGCTCACTGGGAGTAAATTTGGGGACTCGACGGGATCACAGCGAACCACCTTAAGCATGGCGGGCCCATAGTGGTATGTATACTTACTGCTCTTTTTAATGGTTTCCTCAATCATGGTTTTGTACCCGATTCTTTAACGGAGGTTTGCTTGGTCCCTATTCCTAAATCCCAATCAGGTGACCAAACGTCAATTAGCAATTACAGGTCGATTGCTCTAGCTGCGGTAGTTTCGAAAGTTTTTGAAAAATGCCTTTACGAGTTGATTGAACCTACAATAAGATCTTCGCATTCCCAGTTTGGATTAAAAGCTGGCCTGGGTACTGACCTGTGTATTTATTTACTGAAGTGTGTGATCCAGTTTTACTGATTATTTTCAACACCCGTATTTGCGTGTTTTCTGGATGCTAAGGCTGCGTTTGATCGTGTCAATCACGCGAAACTTCTTGACAAGCTGCACTGAAAGGGGTAGACCCGAGAATCATTCGGGTTCTTGGATCGTGGTTTACTGTGCAGAAGTTTCGTGTTAGATGGAGTGGATGCTATAGCTCACATTTTCCAGTGGGCAATGGAGTGCGCCAGGGTGGTGTTCTTTCTCCACTCCTTTATAATCTGTATGTTGACGAGTTGAATAAGGAGCTGTCTAAAACAGGTATTGGATGCTTCATGAATGGTCAGTGTTATAACAATATGAGCTATGCTGACGATTTAGTTCTTTTGGCTCCAACTGTAGCTGCGCTGAATAGCTTGCTGCTTGTTTGTGAAAGGTTTGCCGCTGAAAACGATATTGTGTTCAATACCACGAAGACGAAGTGATACTGCCTGGCCCTCGTGACCAGCATCTCTGGGGAAACTGACCGGTCTTTTCGGATTCTCTATAACAATGCTTTCAGGTGGCTGCATGGTCTACCAAGACATTGTAGTGCTTCTGGTATGTTTGTGGTGTCGGGACTTCCTTCTTTTTCTGAACTAAGGAGGAGAAACATTCTTTCTTTGCAGAACAGGATTCTCAGGTCGTCCAATCCACTTGTGCGGGCTGCATCTGCCCCGCTTTTGAGGTTGTCTCTGCCAGTGTGGCTGGAATAGGAGCGGTCTCTTCGGGTGACCAAGGTTCCACCTGGAGACCGTTCTACTTGATTGTTCTAGTTTAGTGTATTGTTTGTTTGAGTGTATTATTTTTGTTTTGTTTTTCTTATGGTTTTTAAAAACCGTGAAATAAAGTAAATTCAAAAATTAAACTGTAAACAGGATGTGAGGTCCGTGTTCTTCAGCCGGAATTTGCGGGTTTGATCTCTAATGTTGATTTTAATCTTGATACTGATTCGGTGAAGGCCGGTAATCCTGGTGTGGTGAATTTAAAGCAGCTCGGAAAGTCACGGTCATTTAAAGTGTTGTTTGAATCGAAGAACGTTCGGTCATTCTATCTTCGCCATGGACTTTTCGTCGGTTACGAACATTTCCGTGTCAGAGACTTTGTCAAAGTACCAAAAATGTGTTTTAAGTGCTTTTCTTTCGGTCACGTTGCTAAAGATTGTACAGCGACAGAAAGCTGTTCGAGGTGCGCGGAAACTGACCACGTTAGTTCGGTTGACGACCAGTGTCAAAAGAATCTCAAGTGCGTCCATTGCGGTTTGAACGATCATCATAGTTTCAGTCTACGATGCAAGATTCTCCGAGAGAAAGCTAAGCTCTCTTCGTCAAAATAACTTCTTTTAAAGCTATCTCGTTTAATGTTAACGGTGTTTCAGATAAAACCCACGTATTACGGCATTTACTGTCTATTTCGGATGTACTTTGTTTGCAGGAACACCATTTGCTTGATTTTTCTGCAGGTGTTTTAAGTTCTCTTTCTACGGATCACTATTGCTTTTTTGTTCCTGCAGCACCTACTGGTGGGCGCTCATCCGGGGGTATCTGCACTTACGTCCGTAATTCGTTTGGGTCTAGTGTTTTTATTCTTCGCAACATTTTTTAAGTAGTTAAGATCTTTAATACGTTTGTTTTCAACTGATATTTACCTACGAATTACCGTACTCCCGTCTCTGATTATAATTTTTCGTTCGCGTGCGCTGAGCTTATGCAGGTTTACAATAGTCTACCAGGGGGGTCGGATTGGCTTTTGACTGGTGATCTGAATTGCGATCTTACGAATTGTTTGGATTCTCGTTCTTCTACTTTTTTATCGATTTTTTTTCCTATTTCTTAGCTCTGAAAGATTCCGATGCTACTTTTATTCATATTTCTGGTTCTTTTTCAAATCTGGATCATGTTTTAGCATCTAGTCATTCTGTAGTACCTGAATGCGTGCATGTTGGATATGATTTTCAAATTAGTGATCATCTTTATTTAAGTTTTTCACTTGTTACTGTTGATCCAATACATTGCGTTATCCATCATCGCAAAGCTCGTTCTGCTGTTCGTAATCTGCGGTGGGATAAGTCAAAGGTTTTTCGTTTCCATGAAAAGTCTGATCTTCTTTTGAATAAGATAGTCGTAGACCCAGAGCCAGATTAGACTAGTATTGATATATTGTATGGTAAAATTATCCACTGTCTAAAAGTGGGTGCACAATCTACTTTTGATATTGTTTCTTTTGTTCCGGGTAAGTTTGGTTGGAATCTTAACCCTATATTACTAAATGCTAATAAAAATGCTAAAAACGATTTTCATTTGTGGAAAATAGCAGGTAAACCACGATCTGGTCCTTTTTTCAATGCGATGAAGTTATCAAAAAGTGCTTTTAGAAATGAACTGCGTTTTCACAGTGATTTTACAAGGGATGAGATTGCTTGGAAAATTTCGGGAAACCTTAATGTTTTATGGAATTTTGTTTCTAAAATGAAGAGTAATAGTGTTTCCCCTGAAGATAAAAGTTTATTATCAGAAAGTGATTGGATCCAGCATTTCTCATCTCTTTTTTCAATACATGATCCGATTGATAATGAGAGATTGGAAGATAATTTTCGCTCAGAACTTGCTTCTCATGTTCTGACGGAAGTGTCTGTTTCAACTGCGGAGCTTACTACGGCTCTAAAGAAATTAAAGTCGAAGCACTCTGAGGACCATGATGGTGTGAATTCGCGTCTTCTGAAATGGTCATCGCCCTTAGCTATTTATTTTATTGCCCATTTTGTTACTCTTATTATTCGTACTGGTTTTATCCCTCGAAGTTTTTGTCAGTCAACTACACGCCCCCTTCTAAAGAGAGGAGGTAAGTTAAATGAGTGCTCTTCATTAGTGTTGGGCGATATTGAGGATTATCGAAATATCGATATTTCGATATTTTCAAATTCGATAATCGATATTTCGATTATCAAAAACCGATATTTGACACACTTGAAACTGTTTATACCGCTAAATTTTTTCACGAAAAAAAATAATAGTAAGAACGAAAACCAGCAAAAAGACCGAAATCAAACATTCAAAATAAGGAAGAGTAGCATGTCCAAGTTTTTCCTATCCGAAAGGAGATTTTGAATCGTTGGCCGTTGTGGCCTTCAATTGTACAGAATGTGGATGGGAATAAATAACAGACTATTCTACTAGTTCACATTAACATTACACATTACTACTTCGCCTTAGACAGTTCTAATTTGGTCTAAAAACCCAGTTGTTGACAATCCTGAATAGGTAAATAGTAATCCCAATTCCCAAGATGGTTTGCTACCTATGGATAAACCTACCTGTACTTACCGGAAATAGATGCGCAGAAAAAAAAAAAATACTAATTCTCTGTATTCTGTTGTGAAAGGTCGCTACATTGAGTTTGAAAAAAATGGTTTTGTTTCAACTTTGAAATCCAAATTCGTGGTTTGATTCTGAAAATCCCGAATAGCAGACCTGTTGCAGGTCGTAATGTAAATATCGAAAATATCGATATTTGAAAAGTCAATATCGGAATATCGATATTCTTCAATAATATCGATATTTCGATTATCGTATCGAATATCGCCCAACACTACTCTTCATACCGCCCTATAACGACATCATCCCAGATGAGTAAACTTTTTGAACTAGTTTTATTGCCTTATTGTGAGGGCTGTAATCATGGGTTAAATCAAACTGGGTTCCGGAAAAAGGTAAACTATGATTTGGCCCATTCAGTTCTTTCCTGTATTCTTTCTTTTTGTTCTCCTTTTAAAAAGGTTTATGCCATTGCTTTGGATATTGCGGCTGCATATGATAGTATTTTGCATTCTTGGGCGATGTAAGCACTACTTAAGAATAGAGTCCCTACGAAAATTGTTCTAGTGTTACACCAGTGGTATAAACTATCTAAAGTAAGAGTTTTTCGGAAGGGGTCTTTTTCTGGTTATGATGTTGTTAAACGAGGTGTCCGGCAAGGTAGTGTGCTTTCCCCTTTTGAGTATAGCACTAGCTTTGTGTTTGGATCAACTCATGACTTCTTTTGTTGATGCTTCTTGTATTTTTGTTTCTTGGATCTCTTACGCGGATGACATCCTCCTTTTAAGTAGGTCTCGTTTTTCTCTACAACGTAATGTTGACTTAATTTTTTGTTTTTTAAATAAGCATGGCCTTCGGTATTTTTGGTTCTAAGCCATGTGAAAACCAGCATGAAAATATTTGTATTGGTCAGCATAGGGTTATGGCTACTGATTTTATTAAGTATCGTTGTCTTATTTACGGGACGACGCTTTCTTCAACTCGTGCTTTTATTGTAAAAGCTGTAGATGCACGAATTTCTTGCTATTTTGGTACTCTCGTTTCTCTCCGAGAGCTTTTGGCAAGGAAATCTTTGTCGCGAATTTTTAATACAGCTGTTTTACCTCAAATTTTATCGCTTCTCCCCTTTTACCGTATTTTACTCTTAGCAATTTAACGCATATGAAAACGTCATTTTTTAAATTTGGTAAGTTTTTATGCCGATTTTCTCGTTATTTTTCTAACACGCAAATGATGGAATATTATAATCTTAAAGATCCGCTTATTATAACGAATAAAAAAACTTCAACGGGTTGTATCAAATTTTTCCGATCTCCAACATAACCTGTGCAGATTTTTTCGTGAATGATATTTTCTTTTTTGTTTATTTTCAATTTGTCAGTTATAATTAAACTGTAATTAAACTGTAGATAAGTTTTAAGTATTTTCGGCAGTGTAGTTAGGCTATCTTTTGGCAGTTAATGAGTTATAGTGTTTTAGCCGAAATTTGTCAGTGTCTATTAATTTCATTTTTACTCGCTAAATTTGGCGGAAATAAAATATTGAATTGAATTGAATTGAACCATCATGTCTGTGATTTCTGTCTATGATTTATTTTTCACCACAGACTGGAGTGCTGAAAACCCAAGCTCAGAGTAGTTCAGGGTCGTGTTTGTAGTTTTAAGTCTTAGATTACTGGCAATGAAAAACGCAGCTATGGACATTTTTCTATCATGGCACAACATTCAGGGTCTCCAACAAATGCCCAACTGGTAGATTGTGAAAAATGGGGTTTGCTGCCAGGAGAACAAGACAGTTCTCTGACCGCCATACCCTTACAACCAAAGACGACCTAAGCTCTCTCGAGCCGGCAGACGAATCAGACGCCTAAAAATTCTCTTGTAACAAGCCTCCAGATTATAGTACGACCTATTAGTACACCTATAACATAAAGCTAACGCAAAGAACTGGTAGCAGTACGTCTTAAACAGCCTAATCTTAATTTCACTGTTCAAAAAACCAAATTTGCATTTTAAAACGTTCCGGTTACCTTATCAATCGGTTCCATAGAACTGAGACATTCCACTCACGAACAGTCACTATCTACAGAACTAAATAAAGATGAATGTTTACATTCCCACAGTTCAGCTATATTCCGGTCACCGACAACACTATCAAAAGTCCCCACCAGACATTGCTTAGGGCAAAAATTACGACGGACCTGTCCCCAAAAATCTCTAGCGGACAAAAACGACTCAGCAAGTCTCTCTGCTCTTAAAAATCCCCCATTTTTTCTACAATGCTTCAAACGTGTCTTGAAATTCGCTCTCGCATTTTTCATTGCCTCATAAATTGGTCCGAACAAAGGACGACACGCCTGCACCCACGATAAGAACGTTATTCTAAACGACTGGTAAATCCTACGTAAATGCACATTCCACCCTGGAATACAAATAAAACCCTTCCGAGCGCGAGATGCTTGCTAAGTCAGGATTGCCAAACGAGCCGCTAAAATAATTGCATTTATGAAAGTAAGGTACAATCCAGCTATATTAAGTCTGTGCTCTTCGTTGGCTCACACTTATACAAAAGCCTCTTTTGTAGACAGCAAATAATTAAGAAGAATTTCTTTGGGAAGCTGACTCCCAACCAAGGCCATCTGTCTGAATAATATTACATGGAGGGAAATAATTCACGACTTTCCAATTATGCGTAACATTGAATCATCGTTTGCCAGTCTACACTCCTCGAATCACCAATCGATCATCTTTCATTCCGCTGAGAACGGCGCAAAGGACAGTGATGATGATGGTTTGCCGTACAGTGAAAAACAAGCTGAATCTGAACCGAACGATCATGACTGTTCCAGAAAAGACATGCATGACAAATTAGACGAAGCTCTTGATGCTGTCCAGCAAAATGAAATGCCGAACATTGTTCTCCTTCTCTTACTTGCAATCAATAATACAGCTCTTCCTCTGGTAACTTTTTGGATCTTCTGTGACACGCTTTCAGCACTCACACAGGTCAACGTTTGTGGGATGTGGTACTCCTATTGCTCCAAACGTTTCTGGCCGATAGTTTGCGAATATTGTGGCGGCTCCACAATACGTCTGTTGACGGGCTGGAAGTTCGCAAGCAGCGTCATCAAGGGAACTGCCGAAAAGGGAAAATTTCCTGGAAAGGATTCTGACATTGTGCTTGCCATCTCCAGTGAAAAAGCTCTTGCCCACTACCGAAAAAGTTCTGATAGCATTCCAAATCTTGAGATCGGTATTTCCAAAGACGCCATCGACGCGATTAGCAGGAACTACAACAAAACCAGTTTCGTTCTGTCTTTCGATGGCAAACTGCTCGCTCCTGGTTTAGATGAGAATGAAGGGGATATAGACCTTCTTGGTCATGAGGCTGATTCTCAGAAGAAAGAATTGAAGCTAGCCAGACAAAAAGAAGGATCGACCTTTTTTGAAATCGTGAAAAATGGATCGCTCGGAGGTGAAGATGCTCCAGTCCTTCGGATACCTACCCTCCTTCAGCCACACGCTTTTCTCAAGAGTATTCCTAATGTGGAAGAATGCTATATTTTTGAGCTGATTCACCATCTGAGCGCAATATGCCATGACTGTTAAGGTCAGTCCGACAAGAAGAAAAGGTTTCTCTCGAAGATGGAAGATCGAGAAAAAAAAATGTGAGAAACCAGGCAAATTCGCTGTGATCATTCATCTTCTCAAGACAAAGATAAGTCAGTTGGAGAGCGTACTTTCACGATCGCTGGCTGCTGTAGAACTGTTGCCAAAAGCAAAATCTGCCGTCAACTCGAAGCTCCATCTGATGTCAAATTCACTTGTTGTACTCCAAGAACAAGAAAATCTGTTTCTCTTGCAGGACTTCGAAGCGTTATCTGCGAAGTCTCGTGACGGTGACATGAACGCTCAAGCAACTGTTGCCCATCTAAAAGAAATTAGACTGTCTATCATCTTCCGAAGAAGCGAATAATGGTTTCAAGCAAGATCTGAGGCGTGCATTACTGGCAGCAAGTTGTACGCTGGTCTGGTGTTAAAAAGCCTAAAAAGCAACAAGAAACGTTTTGCAGAAGTCGAGGTATGCTGCCACCGGAGGAATTTTCAGCAGAAACCAAAAGAAACCTTGAACATGGCACTAAGTGCGAACCACATGCATTAGCTACGTTTGCATCGATGTTTCTACTAGCCTTTTTCCCCGATCTCACTGTCATGGAAGTTGGTGACTTTGAAGTTCTGCTTGATTCTGGGATAATCTTAGTTTCACCGGATTTCCTCCTGGTCGACAAGGATGGCAAACGCGAATGGCGTGATCAACAGATCGGATATGGAGTGAAGATCACTTAATAGGAATGCCAGTCGCATCTGTACTCAAGGGATATAGTATCAACAATGCAACCATGCGGAAGATCGTCATGGACGTCAAGATTGCCTTATAGAACAAAGGCATTCATTCGCCCATAGCTGTTTTCGACGGCCAGTTCATGCCTCTTCTACTAAGAACTGAAAAAGGGGGTCCACTGACTATTGTTCAGCTAGCAAAAGATCTTTTCACTGACTCGTGCAAAATGAGCAAAGAAGCAATACCATACCGTATAAGCTCCAAGAAACATGCAGAAAGAAGTTATTAGACCGATCTTTCCCAAAGCACGAGCTTGCAGTTTCACGCTGTTATTGGCTCTATCCAGAAGTATACGACCAATGGCTTTCATCAAGTCCTGTTGCGTCTGCAGAGATCCAAGAAGTTGTCTGTCACTCGTGGTGCTACGTACCTGAATTCGTCGACACACTAGGGGAGTTAAACTCGAAAGCCACAGACAGAGGTTATCTTCAAAACAGATGCAGAGCCGCACTATGCAAGGGAAATGTTCTTGGGGCTAAGAGAAGTCACTTCCTTGAAGTTGCACGGAGAGGTCATACAAAACTTAAAGTCGGTATGATTGAAGATAAACTTGAAATGCAGAGCACGGATTTTGCGTTCATCATGTTTTCTGAAGAAGTAGAAGCAGAATTGACAGAACTTAAAACATTCCGACAGCGCAACGTTCTGTCGTGTTTTAGGGGATTTTATGTCTGCGTCGGATGATGGAGGAATTCCATCGAAATCACGTGTCCCGATGAAAATAACTCTCCAGAATTACTTCCTCTCCTACATCCCAAACAAGTTTCTTTTTGCTGGGCGTCACATTCGTGGGATGCCGGTACAATTCTATGAGGCGCTTCTTTCTGGCAGCCGTTGACGCGGATATCATAGCATACAGCGTAGTGAGAAACGGATCATATAATGTCAGGTCGATCAGCTCACAACCAAACAAAGGACTATTCTCTGCGATTGTGGCCCTCCCTGGAAGCAGTTACGGAATACCGAATGCAAAAGAGTTTAAACGAAATCCGAAGAAATTGACGTCTGTATACGTCAATCAGCTGGATCCGGAAGAACTTCATGGAGGAACTTTTCTCAACCAACACTCTACAAGATCTGTTCAAAGTGCAGCAAGAAAAGATAACGGAACTAGAGAGACAGAACAAGCAGCTCCTGGAGTTACTCCGGGGGCTGCTGGTTGAAGGTTTAAGCTTCTTGAAGATTATGGATTTGGGGGCCTCCTCCATTCACGAACTTTTTACGAGGAGCCAGGCCCTAATCCATGCTTTCTACCGGGTCGGCCTCCAGCGCCTTCCCGGGATCCCTGCTTTGGACTTCCGGAGCCAGGCCCCACCGGCAGGAATCCAAGCCAGAGTTGTTCCTCCGCTCCTGACTACAGGACCTAATCCTCCCAAGATGGCACGAATTGATGTGCAGGATTTACAGAATCCTCGTCCTGGGCCTTCTAGCCTTTAAATGTGAGTATTAAAATATTTTACTTTATATTTTAACGGTTTTTCTTTTCAGACATACATCCTTTTTCTATATTAACATTGGTTACCCAAAAAATTTCTGGTTGAAACCCCTTTTCACAGGGCACAGAAGATTCAGAATTGTTTTAAATAACAATTTCTCTGTCGTCGACCAGCCATTTAACAGGTTCCTAACGTCTACATCTATAATTTAATTTTCAGTAAAATATGTTTAGTTGTTTTTCTTTTCTTTTTTTTAAATAGGAATGAATTCGATTTATGTCGTCATTTTTTTCTCTATTGAGGGGAAATGAATCAAGCAAACTAAGGTGGGTTACACCATGACAAAATAGAGTTGTGGGAATTTAATTTGAAAAACACAGGAAAATGTTCAAAGAAAGAAATTTTTTGTTTTTGTTTTGTTTTTACCTGTTCGCTTTGTTAACAAAATTAAAGTTAAAAATGTCACAGGGAAGGACTGTTTTTTTTTTTCAAATTCTCGATTTAGAACACAATATTTGTGGTCGAATTTCTAACAAAGAGGTGGTTACTATTTGCGTTTTACCTCTAATTCATATTTTAATCATCTGTTTTTATTTCTAGGTTCTGCTGTCAGGTCCTGCTGATTCCAGGTTTGTTCCTTCCCAGCGTTGGCACAGAGACAACCAAGAAGACCGACAGCCTGAAGAGGACCCTTGCCAAGAAGGGCCGAAATATCGCTACATAAGCACTACAGCTGACGAGTCCGTTTTTATATATTATATGAATATATGCACCAGTTTGGTCTACTGATGTGAAGAACCGACTCTCCGGTGAAATGCAATCAAAGCATTCGTTTAGATTCGGCACTCGGAACTGATTCTTCTTCGTTACTGCATTCAGTTTTCTGAAGTCGCAGCACAAACGGTAGTTTTCTGGTTGACCAGGCTGTGTTTTCTTCCGAACTATTACCACTGGTGAAGACCAGGGGCTGTCACAGGGGTAGATTACTTTTTGTTCAACCAATTTGTCAATTTGATCTCTCAACCAGGGCCTTAGATTCCAGGCAGCGCGGTAAGGTGCTTGCGCAATAGGAGGTGAGTCACCTGTATCTATCTCCATTTCCAATAAATCGGTTTGAGCAAAGTCATTGTCGTTGACGCTGAAGACATCTCGGAAGTCCCATAGAATATTTTCGACTGTTTGGCGTAGCGCTGGCTTATTTAAGTGGCTCAACCTAAACTGTGACCAAAATTCGTCCTTCTTCATAGGGTAGTTGTCCTGGTTTCCTTGTTTTCCGGAACTGCAAACGCCATTTATTTGCAAGCGCTGAGGCATGCTGTCGATCTCATCCGTTGACAGTGCGTCCACTTCGGCCAGCAGTGTTTTCTTGGGGAGCTTTATCGTCTGTTCAGTAGGGTTGAATACTAGAATATGCGCTATACCCTCATTAGCAGTTGTTATTTGCTCTTCTAGGTCGACGTTCTTTAAGTTTGGGCTCTCTGTAGGTGTAATGTGCTAATAGTACCTTCGTATTCGGTATTGTCGCCAAAGTTCAGGGCTACTTGTATTCTCTCGTAGGTAAACGGTGCAATTTTGGCTTTCCATATTGTGGTCGCCGTGCCTCGTTTTTCAGCTTTCGGGGTTGCTCATTTTCTTTCTCTTTCTGGTCCGCTGTATTATGGCAGCTCAAAAGTCTCACGATTTCTTTGATCTGCTCTTGGCGTCCTCGCGTATGCTCCGGCGCGGCATATCTGGGCTGTTTATTTTCTGCGTGTGCGTTGCGATTTTTGTCATTTTTCTCTTTCCCATGTTGATATTCTCTGGTTGTGGTCTCTTCGTTGACTGCGCGGAGACTTGCTCCGGCGCGCACGGGGCGGTGCTTATCTGGGTCTGGTCTGTGAGCTGTCCAGAACGTTGCTTGCGGGACCAAGCGATTGGCTGGAGGATTTTGCGGCTTTCGGATGTTAATAAACATCTGAGCCGGCAATGTCTTGCGTTCATTAGTCGTCTGTGAGGCAATGTTGTGGACTCCAAATTTTGGTTCCGCATTTTGTCTTCTGTTGCAGATTGGAGCTGTTTGATTCTGTCTTTTACAGATTAGGCTCATTTTTTCTGCATCGAATATCATGGCGTTTTTTCGTAAAAACGGCATTCCAAGAATTGTTTGGTAAGCTAATTCTGATTGAACAGACTTCCACACATCACATTTTGCTGAGCACCAGTATCGATAAGACCCGAAAAGTTCACTCCATATGTGCTATAACCACGAAGCACTGGTAAGTTCGAGTAACTGTCATAGAAATCATGCACTTCATTTAGTTCATAGACTGGGGGCATAGATCTACTGTAGAATATGTAGCCAGCTCTTCGCCCCTTTAGAGCTGACCATGTCCGTTTAAATTTCCGTGCCGACTAGCCGCATCAGCGTATGATCTGGGAACGTCGTGTCTGTTCCGTGAAAATGGCGAGAAAGACCTTTGTCTACCGAAATTTGTTTGGCGACTTTGGTTTGTTTGTCTGCAGTGCCTAGCTATGTGCCCGAACCTGTTACACGAATAACATTTCATATTTGCCCGAGTTACGCTACTACGGGGGGAAGAGTTCGGGAGATACCCTGAGTTACTTCGGACAATCCTATTTCCGCCACTATAAGAGTGTGGTCTGTATCTATTATCATGCCTCTCACCTACTGGGGTACGATCACGAGGGGGGAAGCTAGTCCTAGTGGGTGTTCTATCCCTAGGAAACTGTGTGTCCTGAAGAGGGAAGGTTACTTGCTTTCGCATAAGTTTTGGGGAAGAACCAGGATTGTTCTGAGTGGGAACTTGGGACTCGGTCACGCAAATTTGCTGTTCGTCGTTTACCGCATTGATAGTCAACCGTTGCTGTGCTTTAATTATTTCATCGATGGTTAGCTCATGTTCGATGAGGGATATAGCTGCTTCAAGGTTTGCGGGTTGTTCACCTAACCCAGCTTTGAAATTCTCAAAAACGCCACGGGTAAACTGATCAGTTTGAGCAGCGGGTCTGCCGAGCTTCTCAGCCGTCATCAGTATGACTCTGTCCGCATAACTACGAATACTTTCGTTAGGCTGTAGTTGAACAATCTCGTACTTATGTCTATGCTTCGCACTTGTGCTGGCAAACCGGGCCTTAAAACGCTGAAGCAGATCCGCGGTTGTCGCGATATTTTCACCTTCCAATGTATCAAGGAAAGAGATTGCTGTCCCCTTCAATCTGAGGTACAGCATCTGTTTCAAGTCATCAACAGTTGCAATACCCGATAGAGATAAGAAGTTGGTCATGGTGGACAGAAAGATATCAATATCAGTCTCTCCATCATATTCAGGAATCTGTCTCGCGAGTTCGGTCCGATGAACTCGATAGGCGATGTCAGCCTTTTGCTCTTCCGTAGCCACCATGACTGTATGGGGTTATGTTGGGAAGAAAAAAAAAACAAAAAGAAGGGCTTAACTGGAAAAAAAAAATAAAAAAAAATAGACAGTTCGTACTTGAATCTGGTTTGCTTCGCCCCTTTACCTTAGACCGCCGCTAAGCCACCACTGTAATAAACGGGAAAGGAGATCGTATTATACCGGAACACACCTATCGGTATTCCTGATATTATGGTAGCGTGGAGTGGGGAGAGGCGCTGGGTTCTATCTCCTAAGGTTAGGCTAGGCAAACCAGAATCATGACGAGCGTTCCTTTATTTAACATTTTACTTACACGTTAGCACGGGCGCATCAAGAAATGGTATTCCAGGTTAAGACAGCACTGCAACTAGGACGGTAGTACCGAACTGGACATACGCTGAACTGCAGGCTATCTAACTGATAGACTAACTAGACTCACACTGATAGTCTCACTCTGATAGACTGATAGAACTAACTCTAAAATATCTCAACTCCTAACTTATATACATCCTACGTTCTAACTTCGCAATAGTTCCAATACGCTCCAACCAACATCAGCTGGCACATCAGCTGACACAGTAGTTGCAACAGTACAATGTTGAACTCTCCTGCGAATGTCAGCTGACATCCCATCTGACAACTCACTAATATATCTTGGCTGGAGAAAAAATGCTGGCACTGCAATATTAAATCTTCCAGCTGACTCATTTGGAGTCTCAGCTGGCGAATAATTGCTGATGCGGCATTCTTGCGAATTTGGGAATTTACGAAGACAATTAAGACGTTTCGTTACAGAATGCAGTATAGTCAGTTAAATGGTCCAAAAATAAGTTGGCTTTTCAGTTCACAGTTTCAAGTTTCTTTTTTTATTATATTAAGTATGTGAATAAGTTTTACCGCTTTCTAAGGTGAAACTGTACATAATCAAGCATGAGACTGAGAGGCCATTAGGGCTAGCTGGACTAAAATATAAACGGTCATATATATATAAAAAGAAGATAGATAAACATGAGTGATCACAGCAAAACAACGTGGAAACTGTTCTAGCTCTATGGCAGAGCTGGCAGTGCACTTTTTACGGTGCCGGTACGCGCTCGCCTTCGAGTGTGATTGGTGGCCGCATCTTTTAACTCCGCCTGGACTTCTCATTGGGGTTTAGCCGGTCTCAAGCCCGGATAAAGGAGGAGGGTTGGGCGACGGGCTAATAACCCGTCCCTGTAAAAAGCCACTATTCCTGAAACGACAACAACTAGCCTCGGATGTACTATCTCTTTGGAAAATGACCCTGCACGCCCCCGGACTTTTCTAACGGCAAGCCAAAGTTTCAGATTGGGATTCTGGAATGTTCGTACAATAAACGAAGATACTCAGCCGGGTGTAAAATAAACCAAGTGATGAAGCAATTGGAGCAGCTAAACATTGAGGTTGTGGACTAAGTGAGACAAGACTGATGGGATTCGGATCAAAGATCGTTGAAAACTATGACATTATTTATTCTGGAAAAGCTCTAATGAAATGGGAACCTATCAGTGATCGACTGCTTAGTGCCCGTTTTTCCACTACGCAAGCTAAAATGACTGTTATTGTTGTATATGCCCCTACCAACGAAGCCCAAAATAGTGAAAAAGACGATTTCTACCTGAAATTAACTGATGTCGTGAATAATGTACCTGGACATGATCTTCTAGTCATTTGTGGTGATTTTAACGCGAAGATTGGCTCAGATCCAGCATGCTCTCCTAACGTTTTAGGTAAGCATGGCCTGGTTGTGATTAAAGTTTAACCGAAAAGGACTGGGATAGGACAATCTAGTTACCCATCACTTGTTCACTTAAATTGGCCTGAAGACCCGCTGAAAATGCGTTACTTGGTTGTTGCGCTATTCAGGAATAGGCTATTTTCAAATAGTGGAATTTCCGTGTGATTTGTGGTACCTCTAATTTATTGTATGCCTTAAAAGAAAAATTTATGACGCAAATGGCGTCTTCCCGTCGTCGGCGCCTATCTCTCCAATGAGAATTTTTAATTTCGCGTTGTGCCAATACTCCATTCGCATATGCTTTGGCTTGCTTAATCCTGGTTGCAGCTACAGCCAGCGACTACAGTCACTAGTTACCAAAGCATCATCATTGAAACATTTCGTGAATGGTATACAGCATTTATACAGACTGGTAGCGTTTGTGATTTATTAGTAGCCTGTTTCTTTGATTTCTATGACGGGATATACATACGTAGTGGATGCAATATTCTAGCTAGAAATCAGCAAAGACAGATGATCATGTTTAGCTAGACACGCATGAGAATGGAGCCTAAGATGCAGAATGGAAGCAGAAGAAAGCAAGCTCGTTGTTGAACTGAAGGATATGTAGACGATGGCGAACATGTGAGTACTGAAGATCGGACAGAGCAAAAAAAACAGCTTGTAACCGAAGGAAGAAAAGGCCTGATAGTGAGAAATCTTTTAGGTCGGTTAACTGGATGGCGGCAAAAAATTCAAGTATTGTTGTCTTTGGAACAGGTTGCCTCTATGAACTATGATACATTCCGGACATCTTGAAGGTCCTGCAGCTCGGACTTCCAGACTTATTTGGCCTGGCTTCACATTCACTGGTTGAAGCCTGGCTTCTACTGTATTGTCCCAATATCTCCCGGCTGTTTCTTGCCAGATAATTTTATTTACATATTTTTACATGATAATTTACATATTGTATCGGTATTTGCTGGATACCTGTTGGTAGCCTAACCTGGACCTCATTCAGTATTAAGGAATTCCGATTCACCTTCGTTCAAATCATCAGTATTTAATTTCTTTAAGTTTGAATCTCCAGAAGTTTGTATAGGGTATCTGTGGTAGACTGGACCAGCATACTAAATTACTTGTTTTACTACCTCTTTTCATGATGTGAACCAAGGCCGTTTTCAGATTGGAAGTTAGCGGGTTCAAACCCCCTGTGAAACATACAAAAATGATTATTTTTATAGGCTTAAACCTTTGACCTATCTCTTTTTTTAAGTTCTTGGTACAGGTTTGGTCTGAACTGTGGGCAAAATGTCCTCTGAAAAAATTTCTGGATGGAGCCTGACGTGTACTTCACAAATTCTCTTCTGCCTTTCTTCTTTTCTTACCAAAACTATCTCAAAACAAAGTTCATATGCACTTTAAAAATTTGTTTTAGCAAAAGGATGAGGTTCGCTTACTTATGTAAATACATATTGTATGTATGCAAGGAGATAATGACACTTTTATTCTAGATGGTCTTATGAGAGTGTCTGATGCTAAAGCCGTTGAACTTGGCTTCAATATTGAAAACGTAAAGTTTTCTACAGCGTATGCTGAGAACCAAGAACCAGTCCCAAAAACAGATACTGATGGAGCTTCAAGAGACAGAGGCGAACAGCACAACAGTCCCTCAAAGCCAAAAGTTCGCACTGGAGTCAACAAGCAGTTGTGGCCTTGATCAATTTATGCATTGAAGAAGAAAAGAAAAGTGGGAACATGAAGTTCAGCAAATCATTTTGGGTGGTGGTGTCAAACCAGCTGAAGGAACACACCGCTGAGCAGTGAAAAGACAAGTTTAACAATCTGAAGCAGCAGTATAAAGTCCAGAAGTACAGAAAGCATAAAAGTGGTTCAGGCAAAGTCACCTGGCCATTTTACCAGATAATGGGAGAGCTTCTTGAAGACAGGCCTGAAATTGCGCCTGTTGCGCTTGCTACAAGTGACGGGAAACTCCAAGTGAAAGACGCTGCAACTAAGGAAGGTGGAAGGGCATCGTCAAGTTTTTTTGATGATGAGGATGATGAATAGGGAATTCCGGCTGGTGGGAAGAAGGTAGTTGTCAGTGGTAGAAAAAGAAAGAAGACGAGCGTTGAAATTATGGAAAAGTTGAGTGAAGATGCTGCAAAAAGACATGCTGAAAAAATGGCAATTAAGGAGAGGGGACTTTCCCTTTTTGAAAAGTTCCTTGAAAAAAATGCGATTGTTCTGGTTCAACCTTTAGAGTTCTTTAAGTTGAATAGTCAACTATCTGCGTAGAATAGTTGATAAATGTTTTGACAATCATCTACTGAGGAAAGTGTGAGACTCTTTGATTTTGGGAATGTAAGGTAAAAATGCAATTTTTAAATCAAGTTCGACATTTTCTTATAATCAACTTCAACACTTTCATACAAGCAAGAATAAATAAGGGAGAGAATTGAGAAGAGTTTCCTTTCTAGCCGGTCTCAAAACCGGGGGTGGAGCCTGGGCGGGGCTTCGCGTCTTGCCTCTTGCAGTATTAGCTGTTACCTCCAGAGCAAAAGTGATGAAGCAGTCAGAAAAGGCGGGAATTTTCAAACACTACTGATTTCCGAGGACTCTACCAAGAATAAAGAAGGGGGGAATTTAGAAGACAAAAATAAATGCAGAAAAGGACCAACAGCAATTTGGACTGAAAGTTCAAATTAAAGAAAAGAAGGGACGTACTACCAAATGTTTTACTCGAGGCTTAGAAAGTCAGTTAGGATATCCATCGCTGGAGAAGTGAGAAGAACAATTCACTCTTTTTTTCATACACAAATAACCATTTAATCTCTCTGGTAATTCCAGAGTGTGCGTGTACGTATCATTTCCAGTAATCAGTTATTAGTGTAAGACTAGGATTTATTGTTTTTCGCAACTATCCGAGAAAATGGTATGAACTAAGTTTTGTGTAGTGAATACAACTTAAAATCTTTGAGTACATTTCTCCATTTATGCCTAAAGTTCAAATTTGAATGATGAAAAAACATGATATTGAAAAAAACGATGACGAAATAACATACTAATAATAGCATAGATAGTTTCATTATAATAGCATAGATAAAACACTCTTGGAATCTTATTGGAAATCTGACCCGAGATTGAAAGTCGTTTTCATTTGTATAATCCGCTGAAATCAGCACTGTTTAAACTTCCCGCCTTTTCTGGCTGCTTCATCACTTTTGCTCAGGAGGTAACGCTTAATACTGCAAGAGGCAACACGCGAACCTCCACCCAGTCTCCACCCCCGGTAAAATATTTGCGGACAGAAGTAAACGTAAGTTGCTGACATCAAGGTTATGCGAGTTCTCAATTCTCTCCCTTATTTATTCTTGACACAAAGTAAATAAACAGAAATGTGTAAATAAGAAGAAGAACTGGGCATCCATTATTCTTCCTAAAGTGTTGCAGCAAGACCATCTCTTTTGGCTGGTCCGGGTTGTGTCCTTGCTGGAGCAACTGATATTCCTTGGCTGATCAGGTGTGGATCAGGAGTAAAGTCGAAAATGGGTCTTCATTGTCGATGCACATGTTATGCAAAGCACAACAAGCTATCACTGCGGTGACAAGGAATTCTAGATCCGAGGAGGGAAAATATTTCAACCGCCTGAATCGACCCGTCAGATGGGCTAAAGAACGTTCAACTGTGATCCTGGTTGAAGACTGCTTGTAATTGTACCGGGACTGAACAACACTTAAATTTCCAGTATTCCTGTAGGGGGTCAGCATTTGTGGTGACAGTGGGTAAACTGCATCTCCAATCAAATGGGTATCACTTTGAAATCGGGCATCATGGACCGAGCCAGCTATTCCTGTAAAGGCATTTGTGAACCGAAGTTTATGGTCACACACAGCCTGGAGCTGGACAGAATGGAAATCTTCTCTGTTGATGTATGAAGCTGGATGTTTGGTATGGCGGTCAAAAACGGGTCAAAACTATAAGACTTTAAAATTTCGTGAATTTAAAAAAATATTTACATTTATAATTAAAAATTATTTACATTTAAAATTAGAATTAGAGTTACAATCAGAATTAAAAATAGTTAACCTTTACAATTACAATTGCATTTATATTTAAAAATATTTAGAACTGAAAACATTTATAATTGAAAAAATAAGGAATTGAAAATGTGAGAGTTTAATTGTAAAGGTAATTGTAACTGTAGACTTTAACTATTTGCAATTCTCTCGAAATTCCAACTTCAATTAACGCGAAAAAGTAAATTCTTTAGCTTTGACCCGAAATCGACCATGCAAGCAGAAAAATTATTACCTTTGCGGCAAGAACTTATGTACCACCGACTCAGAGCGATCGTTGTTCAGATAGAAAAAAGACTGTTGGCAGAAAATTCGAAAATTAGAATCTGCGTGGTTGTGTGCTGTACCACGATCTCAGACGTGCCTGTCTGTTACAGGCTAGTAAGCCCAGTAATTTAAAATAATTCAAGCAATTCTTGGTAA